>OY294061.1:5181162-6476453 GCA_958510865.1 Myrrha octodecimguttata
TCGAAAGTTGAACGCATAAGGAACTTTTTGTCTTTAACAATCAATATCTCAGCAACCGCCGATCGCATAAGAAATTTCCAAGTCTTGAATGAACCTCCCACAAAAATCAGCTACTTGTTGGTTTCTTGAAAAAAAAATTTTCTTCATTCCTTGATTCAAAACTAAATTATCGGTCAAACAGTCAAGTCAAGGACAAACAGTCAAGTCAAGGGCAATCAGAAAACTCTTTTCAAATCATTCAAGCTTCTGCTAATTTTATTAGCTTCTTCCGTAATCTACCAAACACATAAAAAAAACTTACAAGACAACTCACGTTTAAATCGTTGTTATGACAGCTGAGACATATCAAATATATTCCAGAAGAAATCCCTGTCATCAATGTCCGTTTCTTAAAAATTATATACACAAACAACTCATCCAGTGACATACAAATCTGTCATCAACAGATCAATTATTCAATACAAAAATCTTCACATAGGCCAACATATCTTCTCTTCGTTTAAGACAAAGTATAAAGTACACACTATTATTTAATTATATTTTATTGGCAATCGATTTCGGTACTATACCATCAACATTAGACATTAGACCTCTCTTCGTTGTTGAAAACACCTAATTTCGTGCACAAAACATTAAGGTTTGAACACAGACATCACGGAAAAAGACACACACCTCAACATTCAGGCGCACAGAGAATTCTCGTAGAGGTTCAATCATCAGAATCTATCCTTTTTTGAATTGCATTCCTTCTATTTATATTAGTTTTGTTCTTGTTGTACTGTGAAACATATGAATATACATCATTTAAATTATTAGTATTTTTTTTCTTCATGATATTATCGTCAGTAATATAAATCCCCACCATCTCCAAAAACAACCTTTTTCTGTACCGCACTTCCCTAAACAATATATCGTAATTAACATATTTCATCTTATGCCTAGTGTCCATGGAATAAGTGGACAACGCAGTATTAGTTATGCCTCTTCTGCATTCACTTTTGTGTGAACTTAAACGAGTGTTGATCCACGTTGAGGTGTGTCCAACTTATTTCCGTCCACATTCTCCACACGGAACCGAATACACCACCCCAGACATATGACTCTTTTTTGTCGGATCCTTTAGTTTCGTGAAAAATCTCTTGCCTGAACTAATGACAACTTTATTCACTATTTTTATGTTATTGAATTCTCTAAAAATGGAACCTGATTGTTGTGAAATCTTAGGAATACGTGGTGAAACGTGAAAAGTAGAAAAAAGTAGTATTGAATAGTATGGAATTAACCAACTCTCCAGGATAAGAATTATTGATAAGTAACTGTCTTAACAACTGCAAGTTTTTTTTGGTGGAATTCTGTATGTGAGATATTCATGATTTTATTCTTTAGCGCAAGTATCATACTCAATTTCATTTTCAAAGGTTGGTATGACTTGAAATTCATACATCTACCCGAATGGCAAGTTTTCCCGTACCAGTCCGTTATAAGTTTTTGGATTTTTCTTATTACACGTAAATCCAAGAAAGGAACAGAATTATATTGCTATTCTTCCATTGTAAATTGAATGTTCTCAGAGAAATTGTTGAGTAAATCAAGAATTTCCTCGGCTTCACCCTGAGGTGCAACACACAACAAATCATCGACATACTTTTTCGTGAACAGTATTTCAAACAATAATTATGGCAAACCCTCATGAAGTAAATCATCTAATACATATTGGGCAAATATTGGTGGAGCCGGGGCACCCATCCGTGCTCCAAAAATCTGCTCATAAAACTCATTCCCGAATGAGAAGTACCTATCTTCAAAGGTAAACCTCAATACTTTCAGAAATCTAGTTCGGTCTAAAGTAGTGTGGGAGCTGATAGAATCCCAATTCTCATTGATACTCCTCTCCGCCAACTCATATGAAATACTGCTGAACAGTAATATCACGTCCGAATTGATCACTACATATCCTTCGGGAATTGTCAGGTTATTAATAAATTCCGCAAAATGGATTGACTCTGCTATTATACGCCAATGTCAAAATAGCAGTAATGAACTCAGCAATCTCACTTGTTGGAGACTGCATTGAGGTAACTATCGGGCGTGAAGATAACATAGGTTTATGCAGTTTCGGTAACCCATAAGACTTGGGTGCAATTGAATTATAAATGAGTAACTTCTTTGATATATTACTATCTATTAGGTTGTCTGCTTCAAGACCATTCACCAATATATTAGCCTTCTGTTGAATTGTGTAGGTAGGGTCTCTATTCAACTTTTTGTAATACTTAGTGTTTGCTAGTAAAATCTCAGACAATTCAACATGTTAAGACTTGTGCATTACCACTGTGACATTCTCCTTATCAGATTGAGTCAGAATGAGTTCTTGTCTGAACACAAGGTCAGTTATTTCAAGAACCGATATATATTCATCTTTATGAGCGTTCTTTGATAGGGTGTAATTCATTATTATATTGACTGCTCGAGCTGTCAGTACATTATGCAGTTCATGTGGAGTGTTTGAAATACTGTCATCTACATCTGCCACTAAATGCGTAAAATCAATATCATTGATGAAAGGTTTGTAGCTTAATTTGGGGACTAAACTGCCCAGGCAACACAGAGGGGTTTAAAAGTTATCCCGGCGATATCTTCTCAGAACATTGAGAGTACTTTTTCTACTTCTCTAGGAAGTCGCAAGGGGTGCTAAATTTCCTCCAAATGTCCGCCACAGCGATATTCTCGAAGAGATCCTGAAGATATCGCATGCGGAAATTCTCAAACTTCCCACAATGGAAGGTCTATGGGAAATTCGCTCACACAGTCTCATGGCGAAGAGTTTAAGAAATTCTCAAATACTTCCCATCGCGAGATTGCTGGGAGTAAGATATGCGATATTTTCAGGAAATGCCCCTAGCGAAAGTATCCGGAAGTACAGATAGATATCAGATATATTAACATGTAAATCATATTTCTGGAAAGTTTCCTGATGATAATTATGATTTTGTGGTGGCTTGCTATGTGAAAATAGCAGAATGAAGAGACAGCACTTTGCCTACACAGATTATATCTTTTTTAATAGTCTCAAGAAATATACCCTAGGCAAGAGGATTTACAGATGTACTTTACCAGGCATCCGCGAGATGGCGAGTTCCGTGATCCAAACATCCAGGCAATATTGTATGTGGATCATATGAGCGCTTGGATTGTCGGTTCTTACGTCTGGTGGTTAGATGACTTCGAGTATTGTTTAGCGCGGTCGGAATTTATATTCATTCTTCATTCGTATTTCGGATATGAATGAGATCCGCGAGATGGCGAGATCCGTGAATAAGATATACCAGACGAAATCGTAATATGAGCGCTTATAAGGTCGGTTCTGGTTCTTATGTCTGGAGGTTAGATGGCTTTGATGAAAATTGATTTCTAATTCAGAAATGAATGGAGATTAATTATCGGTTCTTGGGAAAAAGTATCCATATTACTATGATGGGTATATGGAAACAAAATATTGATTTGGAATCCCTGTCAGTATTTGATTGAGGAATGTGTTGATAATTTCTTGAGGAAAAATAACGGATCTCAGATTGGTCGCTATTCTGACGAATCTGAGAAAAATATAAAGCAGTTTCGTTAAAATTTTGGATATTCTGTTTTCTTTCGAGAATTCTCGAAATGCTTCAGATTTGAGAACGTAATTTCCACTCGCATAATGTTGTACAAGATTGCCGTTGTCGAACCGATAATTATATAATAGTTTCAGTATAAAACCATCGTATAAGGAAGGTCTTCATTCAATAACAGAACTATAAATTTTCTAGACACCTCTTACTTGTTTATACAGGTTTCAACCTGAAATGCATTGACTCCTTCACCGAATGTACAAAAACGCCGTGATTTTGTACCACAAAATTTTTCATCCTAACTTTCCAGAAAATCCGGCACCATAAAAGCCATCAGTAACAAAATATGATAGAGTCAATGTGAATTATGTTTTAACCGATTTGTTTTTGGTATGTTTGCCGATTATCCTATTGGTTTCTAGAGAGCCTCTCTGAAGTTGTTTATTTCGTTCTTATGAATCAAACACATATTTTACCTGTGTATAAATAGTGGACAACGAAATGAAATTATCTGCAATTTCTCTTTGTTCAAGCTACGCACTAGGGATATCGTAAAAAATTCTGCTTCATGTTCGGGATAACTTTAGGAACGTTCAGACAATTTTCCATTGTTGTTACACTCGGGATGATCTTTGGAGCTCGCATTGCGAATTTCCTATTCTGATTATGTCTGTGATAACTTTAGGAACTCGCATTGCGAATTTCCCTTTCTTGTTTTGTCTGTGATGACCGTAGGAACTCGCATTGCGAATTTCCTATTCTGGTTACATCTGAGATCACTTCAGGAACTCGCATTGCAAATTTCCCCCTTCTTGTTATGTCTGTGATGAGTTTAGGAACTCGCATTGCGAATTTCCTGTTCTGGTTACATCTGAGATGACTTCAGGAACTCGCATTGTGAATATCTAATTCTGGTTACGTATGCGATAACTTTAGGAGCTCGCATTGCGAATTCCCAAATAATGTCGTGTTTGTGATCACTTTAGGAAATAACTTAAGGAGTTCGCGTGAAAGTCGGAATAGGACCTCTCAGATATCTCGCCGGGAAGTTTGTGTTACTTGGGTGAATAGTGGAATAGTAACATCGGTCATATTCTTTAACCAATTCTCTTGAAACGCCACGATACAAAACTTAGATTTGTTTAGATTGTTAATTTTTCTTCTATTACTAACATCAATTTTGTGAAAAACTTTGTTATAATGATTGGATTGTATATATTCGAATTCTAGATGAGTCACTTCAGGAAGGAGTGTATATAATTTTTAATAAACGGACATTGATGACAGGGGTTTCTTCTGGAATAGATTTGGTAATGCTTAGCTGTCATAACCTCGACTTAAACGTGACTTGTGTGTGTGTGTGTGTGTGTGTGTGTGTGTGTGTGTGTGTGTGTGTGTGTGTGTGTGTGTGTGTGTGTGTGTGTGTTTGTGTATATGTGTGTGCGTATGTGTAAAGAAGAAAAAATTCAATTCTGTTAACATCGGGTTTTGCCACCTCTGCTCTCAATAACGGCTGCCAAGCGTTCAGCCATATTGATGCAGCGGGCAATCTGAGGTTTCGAAATCGTGTTCCAAATTTGCAGAAGTGCACGCTCTAATGCGGCCAAGTTCTACAAATTCGTATACTCTGTGCGCAAACGACGACTCATTATGTCCAAACATGCTCGATGAAGTTCAGGTCTGGACTCATTGTTGGGTGCCGCAGCAACGTGATTTCATGTCGTTCAAAAAAAAAAACGTCTGGTGATGTTGGCTGTGTGTGGACATACGTTACCTTGCATAAGATTACGCGTCCTTTAATCTTGCCGTCTGGGCCGTACAATTGGCCTCAAAATTTGGTCAATGTAGCGCTGAGCTGTTAAGATTTCGCGCACACTCAGGAAAGGTGTTCTCCAATTACGCGAAGGGCCGCCCCAGACCATGACTGATCCACCGTCGTAAGCGACAATCGGACGACCAAAAATCTGGCGAAAAAGTTCTCCAAGACGATGCCAAACAAGGGGACGTCGGTCGCTCCCATGAAGAGCGAACCGGGATTTGTCAGTGAACAGAACATCTCCCCATTGTCTTAATGTCCATGCCCGATGTGCGTTACCATACCCTAAACGTGCTCGGCGATGTCTCGCTGTCAACATGGGTACACGATTAGGATGTCGTGCATTTAATCCAGTTTCACATTGAAGGTTGATGACAGTTCGGGAAGAAATGTTTCGCACTTGGTGTCGTTTTCGCTGTTGTTGCAGTTGTACCCGGTTTGGAAAATGTCTTGCCACGATGGTCGCATTGATGAAAGGCTCACGTCGAACTTGTCGGAAAATTGCCCGATCATCCCGAACAGTCGTGACACGATGGCGACCTTGTCCAGGGCAACGATTTTCCCCCGGTATCGCGCATACGTTCGGGATACGACTGATTGACTAACACCCATCCGAATGGTAACATCACGTTGACTGTAAACTTCTTCAAGCAGAATGATAAACGAGCAACCTCCGGTTCTGATAAATGACGTCTAACCATGATCTAAAATCAAAATGGATTTTTGATTTTTGCAAATTTATGATTTTTTTGTAATGCAAAAGGAGTAGTTTCAAAAAACAATTTCTTGAGCGTTGTAAGAGTTAGGAAAATTAACGATGAAAAATTTCTGAAAAGCGTGTAGATCGAGTTCGAAAAATCAAAGAAATCATGACATTCAATAACAGAATCGCGTTGAAAATGGCAAATATTGTCCTTTTGAATTTTTGGGGCCAGTGAAAAATACCGAAATTTACAAAAAAAAAAATTTTTTTTTCAATAATGTTTTTTCTCATGAATTCAATAATAATTATCAATAAAACTGCATAAAAAAATGAAAATTTTTTTTTTTCCATTTTGATGAACATCAAGATCATTTGAAGTCAAAATCGTTATCCTTTAATTTTTTTTCAAAAATTCGATTGAATGCGATCATCGGTTGCTGAGATATTTATGGTTAAAAACAAAAAGATCCTACTTCGTTCAAAGTTCGATAACTCAGCGAGACGTGGTCGTATCGAACTTTTCGAAAAGCAATTTTAGCCGAATGAACAAGTTATTCGATACGTATAGTGGTTGCGTTGGGAAAAATTTTCCAACTTCGTACACCAAAAAAA
Organism: Myrrha octodecimguttata; assembly: GCA_958510865.1. Lineage (NCBI taxonomy): Eukaryota > Metazoa > Arthropoda > Insecta > Coleoptera > Coccinellidae > Myrrha > Myrrha octodecimguttata. Next base: position 5,187,902 of record OY294061.1, read on the forward strand.
AGAACCGAAAAAGCTCGATTTTTTTTTGATCCCTTAAATTTTTAGTTTATATTGACTATAAAAATTTAAAATTTTATCTGCAATTAATACATTCCTGCAGCTCGCGATTGGTTTCATTTTGAATATAATTCTCAAGATTCTTTTTTGTAACTTGAATATTCGATCAGCTTCACAACTCCTGGCCAAAAAAATAATTCCATATATAATCTTAAATTGTACGTAGGCATGGAATGCTGAGAAAGCCGCTTAAACTCCTATGTTTTCTCTACTTACACGAAAGGGCATAACAATATCTTGAAATATTTATGGCTATTTTCTCTACTTGTGATTTCCAAGTTCTGATCTAAGTCTATTCCTGAAAATGGTATTTGATTAACATCTTTGATTTCAGTCTTTGGGTTCTAACTATAAATCTCTGGTCATCACTCTCTCTAAATATAATTCTTTTAGTTCTTGTGACATTCGAAAGCAAATCATTTCATGTAAGCCATTCATTTATTTCTTCTTATTCCTTTTCTATAATTTACATGCATAGGTCTTTATCTGCAGCCTTACATATCAGTGATATGTCATCAGCAAACATGACTGTCTCATTCACAGGAATTTGTACTATATAATTTGAATAGATTATGTATGGGAGTGGTCCCAAAATGTACCCTTGTTGGACACCCTGTCGTACATATAATGATTCAGATCTAATTGTTTCTCCTTCTTTGTTGACCTCTACTTCCCTCTGTGATCTTCTGGTCAAGAATGATTTTATAAAGTTTAAAGCAGTTCCTCCTTTTCCATATTTTTCAATTTTTTCGAACAAGATATTGTGGTTAACTCTATCAAAGGCCTTAGATGAATCTAGGCTCACTGCTGCTGTGAATTTTTTTTCGTTGATAGACCTGATGGCTGCCTACAACATTCTGTAAACTGCCTGGATTGTGGGTTTGCCCTTTCTAAACCAAATTGTTCTTTCACAAGTATTACATATTTATCTGAAAAGGCGTTAGTTCCATCAAATAATATTTTTTCGAATATTTTATTCATATCTGGAAGTAGTGATACTGTACTGTAGTTGTCTTGATCTTCTTTATGACCTATTTTATGTATTGCTCTTAGCCAGGCTTCCCTCAATTCTTCTGGATTTATTCCAGTTACACACGTTCGGTTGATGATGTGTGTAAGGGGTGTTGATATTGTAGATGCGCTTTCTTTCAATAATTCCACAGGGATCCCATCATATCCTACAGACTTTTTATTTTTCAGATTCATTATGTACTGATGAACTTCATATTCTGTTACAGGGTGTAGAAATATGCTTTTGTTAGAGGATTTGATTTTCATTGTACTTTGTTCCCAATTTTGTCCATTATTAACACATAGATGTGTTAATTTTTTTTGAAATCATTCAACACGTCTTTTTCAGTTTTATTCGGAAATGTTCTCAATAAACTATAAGTAGTTTTTTATTAACTAAATTCTATGTGGCTTTGGTCATATTTTCAGCTTTATTAATACTTATATATATTAATACTTCCTCTCAGCCAATTACACTACATATTTCGGTATTGATGAATATATTTTATAATGTTTCTCAGTGTACAGTACCTGCATCATACCTTCTTAAATCCCCATCGTATTTCTAATAGAAGTTCTTGTGCCTGCTGTAATCCATGATTCAGTTGATACACCTTTCCTGTCATACGTTTTCATAGGAAACATCAAGTTCGTTAATGTTCTAAATGCATTGGAGAGGAGGAGGTAGGCCATATTTGGATCTGGTTCTTCAAACACATCATGCCTGGAGAGCTCGTTCAAACATATTGTTGGACCTCTTATTATTGTCGGTAGCAGAACATAGTGAAATGAAAATTGGTTTTAATTAATCAATCCTTCGGATCACCGTGTAGATAAGTTCATTTGAGAATCAAACGAAGTGTTAATATGTCTCACAACACGGTATTTCGTTCAGGGTTCGTATGTAGTATTTCATCTCAGTAGAACTCATATCTGCTCCATGACGATTAAGGAGGAATAACCTCAAATATACATGGTATGGTAGAAAACTACGAGGCGCCGTTTAGGACAAAAGTGGGTTTGCATATTTGTTCATTTTCGGGTCGATATATTTTTTAAGTTGTAGCAATATATTTGTTTTGTATGCCGAAATATTTCTTTTGTACAAAACACAATTCATTTAAAGTCGAGTGTTCCAAATGAATAAACATGCAAGACCCAATATATTTAATTCGATCCATTGAACAACGTCTAGAGCCAGAAGCATACAGTGTCCAGTAATTTTGTTTGAAATATGAGTTTACGATGAGGATTACCACGAATATTTGGGGAATAACACGGAATATTCACAATTCATGTGAAAACAAGGATTGGTAATCAATATTTTCAAGTTTTCTCGAACTAGGTTTGCTGGATTGAGCAAAACTGTAAGCGTGCTTCATAGCGCCCTCTCTTGACGTCTTTCGATAAATCGAATTGATATATTGGATCTCACATTTTTATATATTTGAAACTCCCAACTCGGAAATATATTGTGTTCGGAAGAATATGAATATATCGAAATGAAAAAAATATATCGTCACACAAATTATATATATCGGTGCAACTAATAAATATATTTACCCGAAAATAAATATATTTGCAAACACACTTTTGTTCCAAACACTGTGTCATACAAAACGCAATATTCAATATTTATTGAAGATATAATATACGCTGTGTCTGGAAGTCCGGTACATGCAACTCATTTTTTGCCGATATTTCTGATGACACCCATATGACTCCCTTGTACCAGGATCTAAGCAAATCCGACAAAAAATGTAGTCGTTGGCGGTTTCTGTTCATCTGAGTGAACAGTAACCTAACTCGTGATGATTTCAACGCACTTTGTTGATGTGTGAAAGTGGAATGTTTTCGTGAGTTTTCAAACGTAAAATTACTCTTAAAACCGTTTTTAGTATAGGACAAACATTCAAAAGTTATGTATGAGTCGAGGAGATGACTTTGAAAGAGTACGAGAAAAATATATTCGATAAACTGGAAGGGGAAATCTCGATTGATTACAACCTAACTCGTGATGATTTCAACGCACTTTGTTGATGTGTGAAAGTGGAATGTTTTCGTGAGTTTTCAAACGTAAAATTACTCTTAAAACCGTTTTTAGTATAGGACAAACATTCAAAAGTTATGTATGAGTCGAGGAGATGACTTTGAAAGAGTACGAGAAAAATATATTCGATAAACTGGAAGAGGAAATCTCGATTGATTACAGCCATGACATGAACGTGAATTTTTTGCGCGCATATTCGTTGCTGAATTTTTCACTTTTTCGATGAGAGATTTGTCGATCTTATCATATTGTCCTCATGAAATTCCGATGAACAGCAGTGATTTTTCAATCGAGTACTGGATTTCGATTCGATTCAATCAGTATTTTTCGAAATATTGGAAAAATAAATTTGCATGGTTATGTACAGGGTGATTCCGGAGGAGACCTTCAGATTTAAGGATAAGTTCACACTAGTCAAGACAATTTCAAAACAATGTTTTGTTTATGGTTGGAGCTCCCTATTGAGACTTTACAGGGAGATTTGTCTGATTCGACTGATTTTACTTTTATAAATAACTTTGGTGTGACTCATCCGATTTTGATGAAATTTTCATCGTAGCACAATAGAAATGAGCAAACTCAAAAATTCTAAATAAAATTTCAAAATACGCGGTTGTTATTTTGGTAATTTCAGATGGTTGTGCAGGTTGAAAAAATGCCCTGTACATTGCGTTTCCAAAATTTCGCTATCCGTTTCGGATTTCACTACTATGAGTCATTATTCAGGTGTATTCAATTTTATTGGCACAACTCCAGTTTTCCGAACAAAATTTTTCAAAGGAAGAAAATTTCGAAATTTCACCCCAACCGATTCTACATTCAATATTTTCAACATTTTCCCTGAATGCAGGTATGTTATAGTGATAATTTGAAATTAATTGTGCAGGTTGAAAAACCCTCGGTACATTGCTTTTCCAAAACATCTTCATGCGTTTCAGATTCTACAATAATGAGTGAATACTTAGTTGTTTTTTTTTGGTACATTTCTGGTTTTCCGAGAAAAAATTTTCAAACATACATATTATCGAAATTTCGCTTCAAAGCAATGAGAATATTGCACTAGGTAGTAAAGCAGTGTATTCCAAGGATGTAAAACTGCTCCTAATTACTAAAATAGTATTTTCAAATTCGTAATTTATATTTAATTGTTCATATTCTGTATGAAATCATTTAGTTTAGACAATGACTTTATATGCGCAAATGAGTACACTATTGACCGAAAAAACTTAACGGACCTTGTTTCATAGAAATAATCCCGGCATAAAAAAAGCGGAGGTGTGCAAAAGATTAAACTAAGCAATTCTCTGAATTTAATGATTCTATACTGAATAACATAAATTTGATATGAATTTTCAATTTGTAAAGAATAATTTTCAAACTGACGAACAGCTTCGCATCCTTGGACAATACAGCATCACTACCCAGTGCAGAATATTCTCACTGCTTTCGAGCGAAATTTCCATAATATTCTTCTTTGAATTTTTTCCCAGAAAACGCCAAGTGTGCCAGAAAATTGAGAAACACCTGAATAATGACTCATTATTGTAGAATCTCAAACGGATAGAGAAAATTTGGAAACGCAATGTACAGGGTGTTTTTCAATCTGCTCAATTAATTTCAAATTATCACTGTTACATACCTACTCTTGGGAAAATGTTGAAACAATTGAATGTACTAATTCATATTGCACTACACTTAAAATTTTATCAAAATTGAATGAGCCATACCAAAGTTATCGAGAAAAGTAGAATTGGTTGGAGTGAAATTTCGAAATTCTCCTTTTTCGAAAATTTTTTCACGGAAAAATGGAGTTGTGCCAAAAAAATTGAATTCATCTGAATAATGACTCATAATAGTAAAAACCTAAACGGATACCAACCTGAAAATTACCATAAATATATTTACCCGAAAATAAATATATTTGCAAACACACTTTTGTTCCAAACACTGTGTCATACAAAACGCAATATTCAATATTTATTGAAGATATAATATACGCTGTGTCTGGAAGTCCGGTACATGCAACTCATTTTTTGCCGATATTTCTGATGACACCCATATGACTCCCTTGTACCAGGATCTAAGCAAATCCGACAAAAAATGTAGTCGTTGGCGGTTTCTGTTCATCTGAGTGAACAGTAACCTAACTCGTGATGATTTCAACGCACTTTGTTGATGTGTGAAAGTGGAATGTTTTCGTGAGTTTTCAAACGTAAAATTACTCTTAAAACCGTTTTTAGTATAGGACAAACATTCAAAAGTTATGTATGAGTCGAGGAGATGACTTTGAAAGAGTACGAGAAAAATATATTCGATAAACTGGAAGAGGAAATCTCGATTGATTACAACCTAACTCGTGATGATTTCAACGCACTTTGTTGATGTGTGAAAGTGGAATGTTTTCGTGAGTTTTCAAACGTAAAATTACTCTTAAAACCGTTTTTAGTATAGGACAAACATTCAAAAGTTATGTATGAGTCGAGCAGATGACTTTGAAAGAGTACGAGAAAAATATATTCGATAAACTGGAAGAGGAAATCTCGATTGATTACAGCCATGACATGAACGTGAATTTTTTGCGCGCATATTCGTTGCTGAATTTTTCACTTTTTCGATGAGAGATTTGTCGATCTTATCATATTGTCCTCATGAAATTCCGATGAACAGCAGTGATTTTTCAATCGAGTACTGGATTTCGATTCGATTCAATCAGTATTTTTCGAAATATTGGAAAAATAAATTTGCATGGTTATGTACAGGGTGATTCCGGAGGAGACCTTCAGATTTAAGGATAAGTTCACACTAGTCAAGACAATTTCAAAACAATGTTTTGTTTATGGTTGGAGCTCCCTATTGAGACTTTACAGGGAGATTTGTCTGATTCGACTGATTTTACTTTTATAAATAACTTTGGTGTGACTCATCCGATTTTGATGAAATTTTCATCGTAGCACAATAGAAATGAGCAAACTCAAAAATTCTAAATAAAATTTCAAAATACGCGGTTGTTATTTTGGTAATTTCAGATGGTTGTGCAGGTTGAAAAAATGCCCTGTACATTGCGTTTCCAAAATTTCGCTATCCGTTTCGGATTTCACTACTATGAGTCATTATTCAGGTGTATTCAATTTTATTGGCACAACTCCAGTTTTCCGAACAAAATTTTTCAAAGGAAGAAAATTTCGAAATTTCACCCCAACCGATTCTACATTCAATATTTTCAACATTTTCCCTGAATGCAGGTATGTTATAGTGATAATTTGAAATTAATTGTGCAGGTTGAAAAACCCTCGGTACATTGCTTTTCCAAAACATCTTCATGCGTTTCAGATTCTACAATAATGAGTGAATACTTAGTTGTTTTTTTTTGGTACATTTCTGGTTTTCCGAGAAAAAATTTTCAAACATACATATTATCGAAATTTCGCTTCAAAGCAATGAGAATATTGCACTAGGTAGTAAAGCAGTGTATTCCAAGGATGTAAAACTGCTCCTAATTACTAAAATAGTATTTTCAAATTCGTAATTTATATTTAATTGTTCATATTCTGTATGAAATCATTTAGTTTAGACAATGACTTTATATGCGCAAATGAGTACACTATTGACCGAAAAAACTTAACGGACCTTGTTTCATAGAAATAATCCCGGCATAAAAAAAGCGGAGGTGTGCAAAAGATTAAACTAAGCAATTCTCTGAATTTAATGATTCTATACTGAATAACATAAATTTGATATGAATTTTCAATTTGTAAAGAATAATTTTCAAACTGACGAACAGCTTCGCATCCTTGGACAATACAGCATCACTACCCAGTGCAGAATATTCTCACTGCTTTCGAGCGAAATTTCCATAATATTCTTCTTTGAATTTTTTCCCAGAAAACGCCAAGTGTGCCAGAAAATTGAGAAACACCTGAATAATGACTCATTATTGTAGAATCTCAAACGGATAGAGAAAATTTGGAAACGCAATGTACAGGGTGTTCTTCAATCTGCTCAATTAATTTCAAATTATCACTGTTACATACCTACTCTTGGGAAAATGTTGAAACAATTGAATGTACTAATTCATATTGCACTACACTTAAAATTTTATCAAAATTGAATGAGCCATACCAAAGTTATCGAGAAAAGTAGAATTGGTTGAAGTGAAATTTCGAAATTCTCCTTTTTCGAAAATTTTTTCACGGAAAAATGGAGTTGTGCCAAAAAAATTGAATTCATCTGAATAATGACTCATAATAGTAAAAACCTAAACGGATACCAATCTGAAAATTACCACAATAACAACAGCGTATTCTGAAATAATTTCAAGAATTTTTGAATTTGCCCATTCATATTATGCTACGATGAAAATTTCATTGAAATCGGATGAGCCACACCAAACTTATTGATAAAAGTAAAAATCGGTCGAATCAAACAAATCACCGTGTATGGTGTCAATAGAGACCCCCCAACCATAAACCAAACATTGTTTCGAAACTGTCTCGACTAGTATAAACTTACCTTGAAATCTGACGGTCCCCTCCGGAATCACCCTGGAGATCTACAGAATTAACGGACTGATTTTACCCATTCACGAATTTGACTTTTGTAGTCAAGCCCCAAACCTACTCTATATGAATCGAGTCGAGTCTTTTCTCCCGGAAGTTACTGTGTTTTAGGTCGTCCTTCCGGCCGATCGTAAACACAATAACTTCCGAAAAAACAAGTTAGGAACTGGATGTTTGTCAAGTAGTTTTAGACCTTAATTACAAAGGCCGAAATCTTGAATGGTTAGAATCGTACAAATTGTCTATATAATATTCGTGAAATAACTTCGAAAATTTAGCCCATCAACGAACCAATGCGACGCATTCTGATACGCGACCTACCAAGAAAGTTTTGAGTCGCTAACTCGCTCCACTTGATAGTTATCGTATTAACGGCTGGACGGCCGTCCAGGCAGAATCGATTTTGGTACAGCATACGTCATCAGGGAATCCAGCTTAGTCGTTTCAGACCAGTTTCAGCTCAACTTTCTTAAATTACGATCATTTGGACCAATCGATACCACGACGCTCCTTAGAACATGCGAACAAAAAAAAACGATCTCAACTGATCAGAAACACAAAAGATAAAATTCTTAAACTGAAATAGTTTCCAAATCCAAACTGACATTCCTAGTAATGAAACTGAGTGGAAATATATTAATAATGTATTTATCACAAAAAAGGAATAATTGCCAAGTCGCTAGTTATTTCGATAGTTATCGTCATGAGCGATTCCAGTCGTTTGAGACCATTTCGACTCATAATTCGGAAACAACAGACATTTGGACAAAACGAGAACATACTCGCAAAAAAAGCGAGATACTCATGGTAGTTTGTGTAAAATAACCAACATGTTTCTACACTTTACAGTTACATACTGGCGAGGGGTAAATATCTATCCCAAATGTTGTACACCATAAATCCTCTTTGGCAAATAAATCCCCGTAAATTAGCAATAAATCCTCAATAGTCGGAATAAATCCTCAAATCTTCATAAATCCCCGTGAATCCTCATAAATATGTTAATATAAATATAAAAAATTTAGGAACAGCAATGACGTCAGGCCACGAACTTTTACGCGCTTGTTCATATTCCTCGCCAAATAATATGTCAAAATTTCAGAAACGAAAGGTTTGATTTGGCTGAAATTCGGTGGTTGGCTGTTGAATATTTCGTTCAAAGCATTTTATTGAAATGTGATGAATAGTTTCCGGAGAAGAAAAACTTTCCAAAAAAAAAAAAATTCTCTGCTCAAAATTCTAAAATCACAGACATATGGTCGAAATGATAACGCGCTCTTCCGTATCAGAAGATGCACGAAAAAAATTTAAATAAAATATAAATATAACTATCAGTATAATTATACATGGGTATTATAAATATTAATGAAATATGAATTTCCTCCCAAATCTAATATGATGAAGTGGAATGGCTGTTAACAAAAATTATTTTCATTTCCGAACGAATTTATTAGGACAAAAACGAAACCAGGTGACTGAAGTATATTATGTACATAAAATACATACAATACGAATAAGCTGGTTGAAAATATTTCAAGAACTTCATAATGATGAAAGACAACACGGTGTGTTCACCAGTTTCTTCAAAATCGTTCGTTTTAGCGCATGTTCCACAAATGTCGTTTCGTAGAAAAGGTGAGGCTGATATGCAGTGATGTTCGATAAACAAATAAATATATTAATCTATTCCTCTACAATTATTGGAGAACTTATAGAATCTGAAACTTTCAGGGTTAGTTTCGAGCCTAAATATGTCGCGTTGGTTCATTAATGGAAAAATCCGCCTAAAGGTTGCAGAGTTATATCCGTTTTGAATTTGAAAAAGTATTTTTTTTTAAATTCTCAATAGACGCCGATCAGATCAGATTCCAACCAGGTAATTAGTTGAAGAATGTCGAGGCGCAAACCTACACGGAAAGAAAACTATTCTCAAAACAACAATCGCAATAGGTATTCTTGAAAATTTCCACTTACTTCAAGTTTATATTGTATAAAAACAAGAATATCGGGTTATTTTGTATTCTTGGATCAATCTGATGAAACTATAGGTTCATATACTAAAATGAAGATTATTATACTGAAAAACAATAAATGGTATAATTACTGGAAACATATAGATTCCTCAAAATCAAGAATATTTCAAGATTTAATTAGAGTAAAGGATATTTCACTTCCGAAACTATCATTATTTAATTTCAATAGTTCACAAACACTCAGTAGATATAATACTTGCAAATAATTAGCTTACTTATTTTAATACTATTTAAATACCTATATCTTTGCACCTTCCATCTATATTCAAATTCTTTTGGTTTTTGTATTGGCTGCCAGCCAAACCAAGGGCGCATCCATGGGGGATAGCGAAAAACAAACTTTCTTTCTAAATTATTTGGTTTAAAATGGTATTCAACTATCTATGACATTCGACTGATATTGGACACAGAATATATAATTTCATTTTATTAAATCGTCTTTAAGAGCATATACAGACTTGCTTTCATGTATGTGTGCTTTTTGCATTTAGATCTTAAAAGGGATTGAAAACGTTTGTTGGAACATATTGAAATTAACCGAATCATTTAAATTCTCCTGGAAATCCCGATTTATACAGGTGAAATTCTATGTTCTGGGTACACCCTCTCAATTTTTTATAAACCCAGAAAACGACGAAGGACTTATATATCAAATATTGGCTATATCCCACGTGTCTGAGGATTCGTAGCATATTTCGGAAAAGCTTTCATATCAGTTGAGTTTCCAAGAAATAATTCATGGAGAGCCAGGGCGTTATCGTTTTGCCTGAATATCTTTAATTTCGTTTTGAACTCCCTGATGAATTACCCGTTGTCAAAATCTTTCTATAGACCAGGGTCTATAATATTTTAAAGCAAAGAAAAATAATAGTAGGATGATATCCATCGGAAAAGGAAGACAATACAACAAAAACTAAATGAAAAATCATTTAGAGACGATATGAGGTCGGAAAGTCAATGATCTGCGTGTTTGAGGGTAAAACCCGGCTCAACTCGATTTCAGGCAAAACTACAAGTCCTATGGAAAAACTTTAAATGGCAAAGTTGTAGGTAATAAAAAGATTAAGAACTTTTGTATAGGATCTAGAAATTTATAGGTTGGCTCTGGTTCTGAATATCTCTGAGTTCGTTAATGGGCATATCCATTGAGTGATTCATTGATAATTTAGGTAGAATATGTTTCTATATAAAGTCTAAAATTTATGTCGAAAAGTATATTTATTTAGTTTGGGTGTAAAAAAATCATGAGCAAGTTGTTTTTTTTTATGATTGCGGAACTATTGATCTGATTCAATTGTAGATCCGTATTTGAGTGCAGAATTATTACGTGCAGATGTGAGCAGAATTTCGTGAGGATTGCATAATAAAAATTCAAAAGAATATTTCATTAGTGTTACTGGGACTGGAACTTTTTGACATGCGTCTCTCGTTTCTTGAAGAATAAATGATATATCAACAGTAATTTCAGCTATTGATAAAAAATAGGCTGAACTTTTTCATACAATTTGCGTGCATGTTCTGGGGAACAGCGTGCTATCAATTTGTTTTCATTTCATATTCAAAGCGAGATGAAAAATATTAAAATAAAATTTTTTAATAAGGTTTTCGAGAGAATATCCCTATTTATACAAATTCACACTCTTTATTCGCCAGAAAAGACACATCCAGACCAAATTTTCTTCCTCTGAGATAAAATTTATTACACAAACTAATATCGACTATAAGTAGGAATTAATATGCTAATTCATGTCCTTTGTGGAAACGATAATATCAAATGAGCAATGAAAATGATGCAACATCTATAAAATCTATATTCTACATGTTTCAAGCATTACATTCATTACATACACTGAAACCAAGTTTAAAATTATGAGATATATTAATTCCCACCCTCTATGGAAACGTGTTGAGTCGGCGTATTAGGTGGGGAAGTCTACGTGCGGGTCTTCTTCCATCGTCATTAGTCGAACCGTTCTTCATTGAGTTAAGACGCATGCACGCCATATTCCAAAACCTGTGATGCTGTAGAGTGAAAGTGAAAATTGGCAAATCTGCTGAAAGATTGAAGGATTAAAGGTAAGGTAGCTTTAGTTACATACATATTTTTCGAACTTTCATTACTTGCAGAAATGATAAATATGTACTCTCAACAGTGCAAATGTTCCTTTGATTTCATTATTGACATGAAAATCGCCAGAAAATATGTACCCTGTATTCCCAGATATACATTTGATTCTTTTTAGTTTTCCATTGCCTATTCAATGACAGAAAATATTCATTCCCAAAGTTGAGAAAATCATCACTTGATCAATGGAAAAATAAGGTGAATGAAGTTCATTCGAATTGATACTTCAGATCATGCAATGATTTTATATGCGATTTTCAGATGTGAAATTCATTTTTTTTCAGAGTTCTGGAGATATTCCTACACTTATCGCGGAACAGAGAGAGGAGGTACTCTAAAGAAAACGACCATATTTGCTTATTTTCGGACAGTCGCTGCTGGATCCAACATGATTTTATATCGTTGTGGATAATTTGTATTTGCAGTTCTTCTCTGCGCGTAAGGCCTTCGATACATAATTCAATTTTTTTCCATGGGAACAGGTTTCCGAAAATACTACTGCAAAAATTGTGTTTACTATGTTCTGAAATTTTTGAAGAGAAAAAATATGAGGGCATTTTCAGAGCAAGTTTTCTTTGAAATCATTATTAAATCCATGTTCATGAGAACAAAATGTTCAGAATGAGTACAGCTATCATATACGAGAATTGGCCTGAATTTTGATTGTACACCCTGTATAACACCCAGTATTCTTGGAACAACTGATATGATAAGATGTTATACCACTTTTGATGTATTATGTGATTTTTCCATTGGTAAATTCATTTTCAGTAAGTATGTACCTATAAACATTTTGCGAAATAAACAATTAGTTAAATTTTGAACAAGGTGACTTATTTCTTAGAGCAAACTGAAGTCGATATTGAGTTGAAATCAATAAAGTATTCGTTCAGAATCAGAATGAAATAAATCTTAAATTTATATTATCATATACTTGCATCTACTTGAAGAAAGCCTTGGATTGAAAGCAGCTTTTCTACAATTGGAGTAGGAAAAGTTCTCCTTCCAAATGGCGCAACAACCAGTTTCAAGGAATAGAAAAGTTCCATCTGAGTATATCGTCTACTTTTGCCAAATAACGAGTCATTTTAATTTGAGTTTAGACATACTTGTTTCAAATCGAGTGTTTCTTTCTATGAAGAGAATAATTCCTTTCATGCGAGTATATACTGTTTTCGTTCGAATATTAAGAAAAACTAGAATTAAGAAGAGTATGAGTTTCATCTGAGTAAACAGACTACTCGAACCAAGTGATTCATTTTATTTAATTAGAATATATTATATCCTAATTTCAATTTCAACTGTATACTCAAATAGAAATTTCCCATATACTCAACTTGATGATTGCAACTGTATTAGATACCAGTGTATTTTATAGAAAGAAGTAAAGTATATATTCGGATTTCAAATAAAAAGTACACTTGACCTAACTTCAGCATAATCTTGCTCATATATAAATCTATCATTAACTTCAATCAATTAATATTTAATGGACTGAAATATTAATTTTTTTCCGTGTATGCAGAATTTAGTCAGGTATGTATGATTAGATACTATTCATCAGACTTCGATGAAATTTGACATACACCTTTGACATGCAACAGTGCACCAGCTCGATTGGATACGTACTTTCTGAAATATTGTTGAAACATTTCGAATGGTAAAATGTTTGGGTGTATATAACACATTCAGGAACACAAACTTCGTTATCAAGCTCCGAATGTGGTCTACCAATTTTGAGAGGTTTAGTTTATTTTTACGGAGGTTATTGTTTTCACAATTAGCAGCTAGCTTGATCGCGAACACAATAACTCCTGAAAGAATTATTATATAATAGCATTAGTGATATTGGTTAAAATATGGAAAAGTTTATACAGTATTGCATTTCTTTTTTTTTTCTTTGTACATTGGGGTTATTTTGTGTGGACGGTTTTGGTGGTTTGGAAGTGTGTGTTTTATTTTGTGAGGTAATGATTTACACATCTAATATTAAGGTATAAATAAACACTGGCCAATTACCCCGCGCGGATTTGCTTCCTTGGGGTGGTCTGGGTTTATTTGCTATTATAGAGAATATATATCTCATTGTAGTGTATTATATTGTAGCGAATAAACTATTATTATTATTATTATTATTATTATTATCTCAATTTCTGTAGGGTTACTCGTAAGAATCATTAAGTGGCATCTAACCACTCCCCAATTTGGCCTTTGTAATTAAGCTCCAAATCTGCCGTACAAAACATCTTTTAGCTAAGTTTTTACTTTATGAAGTGACTATATTTACAATCAGCATTATATCAACCGTGTAGAATTTGTGAGAAATGACCTTGTATTTTAACGTCAAGACAGTGCTTTCCTACAATTTTTCTCAAGAAAATCATCTTCATTATTGTACTAACGGCATCATCATAAACAATTCTGACAAGTTTACCCAATAACCACAAATCAGCCTTTGTTATAATAACTTCCTAATCGAATTGAGAACGCTGAACTAGGAAGAATGCGATCCATTTTCTCAGTTTCCATTTGATCCCGTATTAGTTACATGTCAGCATAATAGTAGGATTTGTTTGAACTGTTCTCATATTCAACTATTATTTTGCCGTCTACAGAACTATCCGAGCTACCTGATGGTTTTGCGATTTCAGCCATAGGTCTCAGTTCTGTATGTACTTTTAGACTTCGCTGAATCAATCAATAAATGTAACGGTATTTTTGCTTACTTTCCTAGTTTTCAACCAGTTCAACATTCTTCTAAGAATCCAGCAGAAAGTAGACAATTCACTCATAATAAGAGTGATTCGTTCGCAGAAGATATGAATCGTAGGTGTTGTGCGCATGCGCTAGGTATGAGCAGCTGATACACTCATGGATGGATCCTTGGCAAATCCCTGATAAATCCTCCGTAAATCCTCAATAAATCCCGTAAATCCTCAATAAATCCCGTAAATCCTCAATAAATCCCTCAAATCTCTGTGAATCCTTGTAAACATAAATAAATCCTCGAGGCTGTGCATCATAAATCCCAAGATATTTACCCCTCGCATATTGGCTTGAAGTGAATGGGTTTACTCGATCTAATTAACCTCTCATATAAATTGATATCATTTTAGATTTTTCGAATAACTATAATAACAAAATCATGACACCGGGATTCAATCAAATCTCGGTATCCGGTATGTTGTATGAGTGACTATCAAAAGTACTGGTAAAAAATGCATTACCGGGACCGGGATCCTAGACACAGTCTAGAATATATCATTTTATAGTCCGTCTTGAAAGTATCCGGAAAAAACAAAGTTCAATTGTAATTAGGTGGTATGTATATATATACATACCACCTTTTAATTCTTGACTTAGAAAATCATAACAAAAAATTTATCCTTTTCACTTATACAACCTCCATTTAACTGTAAACATTAATTGAACGTCGAGGTATACCCGTATCACCTCCATAATTTTCGTTGACGATAGTCTGAAACTGTGAAAGTCTTATTGCATACAAGCTTAAGTATAGGCCGAAGTATGGCATCTTGCGATATCCTGCTGAAAACGCCATCCCTCTGGATAGTTAAGAATGCTATAATTAATTGTTCCATCAACTATACAGATAGGCGTAGCACCTGAGATGTTGCTTCTCAAATCATTATTTTGGTGGTCAGTTTGGAAATTTGAACGGTAACATGTTGTTTTGATAGGATTTTTGAATTATTTCCACCAGATTCAGATATAAAGAGACATCATTGAAATTATGTTCTTGAAAACGTTGACAAAATTCTATCCTCATTCTTTTGTGAAGGTGTAATCATGGGGATTTTTGATTTCCTTGAAATGTAGCTTTGTCTTTTCAGTGACATACGGACAGTTTCTGGACGTTCTGAATATTTTAGAGAATTTGCGCAATCCTTGGCGCGGATTGTGTCGTCCAATTAAGCGTTTACATTGTTTCCTTCAATCTTACTCGGTTTTCCTGAAACTGTGCTTTGCTTCGTATCTATGCCATTTTTGATCCTCGTTATTGTCTCATATACTGCACTTTTACCCAATTCAGTCATTTTGCACTAATCGTTTCGAAAAATTCTTTACGCGCTTGTTCTAGGGAACAGCGCGTTATTATTTCGTCACGATGTCTGTAATTTTTTCGAATTTTGAGCCGAAAATGGTCTCAAACGATTGGGTTGAAGTCCCTGAAGAAGAATCTGTGCTCAAATTCAATTCTGTCCGCCGGGCCGTCCGTCCGTATGTGCTCTTACTTTCGAAAGGAAGGACCTAGAGTCTTGAAATTTTCAGGTTTTGATCCTGAATATGTCGGTTGAGTTCGTTAATGGGCCAAATCTGACGAATGATTTTTGTGTTACAGCCATTTGAAATTTTGATTTTTCAATAACTCGAAAAATATATATCTGATCGAAATGAAACACGGTTGGAAGATGAACAGTATCGATAAGAAGAATTATTCATGGAAAAATTTGATAACAAATATATTTTTTTTGAAAATTTTCATATTCAAATTCAAATATTCATTATTCAAATGTCACTGAATTTTTCAAGTCGCTATTTCGCAATGTGAACAAGCGCATAAAATCTGCTGACTTCACGTCAGTGCTTCCCTAGGTTTTTTTCATAAAAATATTCTACCTGTTCCCTTTTTTCTAGTAAAAAAAAGAAATATATTAAAGTTATGAGAAATAATAATAGATTCCGGATCCTTTATAGACGGACTATACATACTTGTACTAGTTAATTTACATTTGAATTCTAATGAGAGCGCATGAATTGGAGATTTGATTTCTTTTCACGAAATGTTGTATTTGATGCAAGAATTTAACTGTCATATCAGTTTCCGAAAAACATAGACTTCCTGAATCTTTGATGATCAAAAATATGAGCCATAAAATTTCGGGAAAATTCGAAACACACACTTAATTCCATAAGTTCATCGTCATGAAATCGTAATCAATATTCATAGTTCAAAGAATAGGCCCTTTGTGTTTCAGGACAAACAGTACAATCGACTTGGACACAATTAAGGCAGATATTCGCCTGGAAAAATGCAGAAATGAAACTCATATCAGATAAAAGAGCAGTAGAACTCAAGGAACCAGATTGGCCATATTTCAAGGCACTAACGTTCTTGAGGGGCAATTTGCCTTCTACATCATCTCATTCCACATCAGATGACGAGTTAGGTTTAGATCATTTGGAGGCAGAAATGCTATGTGAACCAAATATGACAAAGGATAAGGACACGCTCCAAACTTTAATGACATGTGTGTCTGACAGTGGCAATGGTCAGGCAAATCGAAAATCAAAAAGAAGAAAAAAAGATGATACGGTTTCACAAATTTTGAAACTAGAAGAGGAGAAACTAGAATTTATTCGGATGAGATCGATCGCAAATCCCTATGATCCAGATTTAGCATTCTTTCAAAGCATTCTACCATACGTGAAGAGATTGGACGATGACGAAAGTGTCCAGTTTAAAGCAGGAGTGCTCAAGCTTGTGTCTGAATTAACTGCGAAAAAGTGAACCTATGATATTTTATAATTTTCCGGTGTTTCACATTCATCCACAAAAATATTTCGTGAAAATCATTGACTATTTTAGCTCAATATAATATTGTTCGATAAGAGCGTATTCAGTTATTTGTCCTGAATACCAAATTAACACAAGTAATTTCGAAAAATTGGAGAAAAGAACTTATATGGAGCCAGAAGCTTTCGCGCAGTTCGAAGCGTTGTCAACCATACAGGTATTCAACTCAGCTTTCTTCCTATAACAACGATTTGTCGAATTTTCAATAGTTTGTCACAAAAAGTTGAATGAAACTTCAAGCAGGCATTTTTTACCTTAGTACTAGATTTCAAGACTTGATTTTTGTAGAGAAGGTTTGGAGCATCATAACGATGGTCATGGTCAAAAATGGGTGAACTAACCTTATGTTTCTGCAGATATACCCAGTTAAAACATTTCTGACGCAAAATAAGCTATCAACATTTGACATTCTATTTTCCAAAAAATATATTTCACATCTAATTGAAAACTTGGTAAAATGATAGCCTGAAATGCAAAATTTCAAGGGAAAACTAATATCTAAGATATTTTTCGGTGAATCATCACGAAATTTCGCACCAACCTTTAACACATTTTCACAACTATTGTTTCAATTCGATCGGACCAGTATTTTTCGATTCATGGAGAAAACAGGATTTAATATAGTTATTTATAAACTCTGAATTTCAGTCTGAATTTTACGTTGTTAGGTCTTTTTCTTCTGTAGTTACGCTGATTACGAATGGACAGGATTAGATGAATGATTGCTCATCATTGAGTTTAATCCAATCGTTAAATATTAACTTCGGCTCGAAATTAGATATTTGAGCAGATTGATTGTCCCACAGAGTAGACACGCAAAATTATTCTCCTACATTATGAATTTGTCTGCGGTTTGGCAGATTTTTTTAGACCCTTCACGAATCGGAACCGCTAGGTTCATGTGATTTGATCTATTGAGGAATATTTATCCTTGTGCTGATGCTGATTCATTCAAGTTGAGTTTTGTTTCCTGTCATATGTGAATGAGTCCTTCGAATATTTACATATTCTGAATAATACATGGTGATTAAACAAAAAGACCTCCACTTATACCTCCGTCTCATCGAAACAAAAACAGGGTTCATACCGTGAATCAGGAAAGTAGTATCGATTAAAGCTTATTTTGGGAGTATTTTGCATCATTTTGTAGATTTTTCTAGGTTTTCACTTCCAATATCTGAAACATAACGATTAAAAATTAAATAAGAATCGTTTTTTATGGAAAACGCCCCTGGGCATTGCAGGATTGAACTAGTTGCTAAGGGCAGTTTCTTGGAAAACAGGTTGCCTGCCTAATGAACAATATCGGAACAATTCATTCGGTAAACAAAGCGAACTATAACGTTTCATAGTACAAATCTGATTCTTTCATCAGACAAACGAAAAAAATTTGCAGAGTTTTTAATTTTTTTTTCTTTAGAGACTTTTGTCAAATTGACGAAAAAGGCAAATTGACAAAAGTCTCACTAAACGAAAAATCAGAAGATTATTATTCTGCAATTTTCTCATTTGTCGAAAGAGTCCGATGATGTATAGGACAAGTCATAAATGAATCAAACAAATAACCGAATACAATTATGATTTAGAAATTCGCCAAAACTTAGGTAACATTGGATTCAATACTTTTGGAAAAACTTGCCAAATTAAAATTTTTATTGAAGCAGGTAAATGATTGTACAGAATAATGCTCTGACGCTTAGATATTCTATGTTTTAGAACAAGTGTTCTACGATTTCTAGTGCCATAATCATGAAAACTCGATAGATCAGTGTTCTCATATCATTTTTCCTTATAAGCAAAAGACATTTACAGAGATATAAGCAAGAGGCAGTTAATATTCCATATTTCACAAAGACTAATCTACAGGATGTGCGAGAATCAGAAGCAATGTCGAAATCTACAGAGCAGCGTCAGATGACGATAGTGTATGCAAGGTGACTGTACACTAAGTGTTTGATTCTGCGTATCGCAAAAAACGAGGAGCTCAATCTTTTAATGACGTAGGTGATATGTTCAGACCATCTCAAGCAGCTATCAACATGAAAACCTAGAAACTTATTATTATTATTATTATTATTATTATTTATTGGGTAAGAGTTAAGAAGAATTCTATAAACTCACCAAATAAATTAAAAATGGTCATAGCTACATGTCACAAGCAAAAAAATTGAACAGAAGAAAAACATTGCTGAATGAAATAATATACAAAAAATGGTTTTATAAGAAAATGAAAATAACATGATCATTCCATCGACCACTCGTCGTACCGGTTCTTGAACTCATTCACCGAACCAGCACTCACCATAGCAGAAGGCAAGCGGTTCCAATCGGCAAACACTCTGTTCGATAAGGAATGCTCTCTTTGAGCGGTACTAAATTTCTCCCTCCGCAACTTGAATCCATGGCCGCGAAGACGAGCATTAGTATTAAGGGTAAACAGCGAGCCCAGGTTGGAGTTAAAGAGACCTTTCAGTGCTCTGAAGACGACAATGAGGTCACCACGAAGCCGCCTCTCAGAAAATGTGGGTAGATTCATGAGAGCCAGCCTTTCCTCATAGCTGGGTCGCTGCATACCATAAGGCATTCTTGGCGCACTCCGCTGGACAGTTTCCAGAAGCTCAACGTCTCGAACAAGCGATGGCGCCCAAACCGGCCCCGCATACTCCAAAATAGGGCGAACATATGTCACATACAGAATTCTGCAGGTGGCAGGGTCACAACGCATGTGAAGTATTCGCTTTGCCTTGTTGACGGTGTGCAAGATATGATTTGACCATGACAAATCCTCAGAAACAATCACTCCAAGATCACAATGGTAGCTTTTGGTGGGAACCACCTGACCATTCAAATAATAGGTTAGTCTTGGATTTTTCCTGACCATATGGACAACTGCACACTTGAGAAGGTTAAGCGGCAAGCACCAGGCCTCCGACCATCCATAAAGAGCGTCAAGGTCACGTTGTATGGCACCAGCATCACCGTAGGATCACCAAAGATCTTAGCATTGTCAGCAAAAAGTGAACTTTGGGATCGGACGATAGTAGGCAAATCTGAAGTATAGAGTGGGAATAGAATCGGACCCAGCACAGAGCCATGCGGAACCCCAATATGAACTCGCCTAGAAGACGACAAGGAATCCCCAACCCGCACGCGGAAGCTGCGATCGGACAGAAACGACTCAATCCACAGAAGAAGCTCACCACGGATTCCCAAATTCTCAAGCTTGAGGAGCAGGCGCCTGTGTGGAACACGATCGAACGTACGTGAAAAATCTAGATAGACTATATCAACTGGCGATCCCGAATCGATCATTCTCGTCCACGCATCAACAAAGGTGAGGAGGTTAGTTATTACAGATCGTCCAGGTAAGAAACCATGTTGGTTACTGGGTATTGTATAATTCTCAAGCGAAAATTGAGTCATACGTTCCAATATAATTCTCTCGCATACTTTTGCAAGGACAGGCACCAGACTGATGGGGCGGTAATTCTTGGCATCCAGTTTGTCGCCCGATTTAAAAATAGGGGTTCCTATATCCTTATTCAGCGACGGTCATGTCGAGAGTACGCGGTAAGAGCTGTGGTCTATGTTTGAATAAAATCGACAGGTATGATGATCCTATAGATTGCACTACTTGTAGAAATAGTTTTCATACCAAGTGTGTTCACATATCTATCGAAGATTTCAACAAAATCCGTGAAAGTTCCTCTGAAGGATGGATTTGTGATTCATGTGTGACTGGCGTGAATTACGGCTCTTCTTCGGCTTCTAATTCTGAGAATAATGCTGGTAATGTCGATAACATCAATTCATCTATAAAAAAAAAGCCATCGATGAGGCACTCTTTCCTCTTCGTTCCGAAATAGCCCAATTGAAGGATATTATCGTTACGCAAAATAAACAAATATATTCACTCATTATTACAATGGAAAACTTAATAAAGGACAAAAAATCTCAGTCATCATTAGCGCCAGCTGATCGGAATTCCCTTACTGATAAACTGAGATCACATGTGACAACAAATAACACTGATTCAGTTTCTCCTGTTGTTCGCAATACAGGGGATCCTCATAAATTCAGCGACAAGGAAACTAGAATGAAATCTGTATCCACTACTGAACCTACCACGTCGGGTTTGGAATGGACTGTGGTTGGGGCTAAGAAGAAAGCTCCAAGGAGAAAAACTGTTTCTGATGCAGATAAGCCTGAATTGGATCAGTCGTTGGCAGTTTGTCATCCCGTAAAAACCAGAACACCGTTAATTATTGGAACTTCCAGATCGAATGCACTCACAAGCGCCCCTAAAAAAAACCCTGTCTTGTGTTCATGTCTCGCGACTCAGCCCCTCTACTGAACCTGAGGATATATTAGTTTTTGAATGGGATACTACCCGCTGCTGAATCTAGTTGTGAGAAGTTGAAGTCAAAACAACCAAACATTTATTCATCTTTCAGGCTTACATTCACATCTCAATTTCTCGTTCAGATAATGGACCTCGCCTTATGGTCTGGGGGGGTGACCATTAACAAGTTTTTTTCAAGACGTCATCAAGAGTCAGTTCACGTGTCTTAGAACCCACATATGAACGCGAAGGTGTTCCTGACTGCGATATCCTTCATCATACGAGAAAATTGAAAGTAATGCAAATGAATCCCCAATGCCTTTCAAATAAACTACTCAACCTGGATGTCGTGCTCGGTTCTTGCAATACAGACGTGGTGAGTATAGCTGAACACAATTGGGAGCCTACTATTGTAGACCAACTCGTGAACACGGCGGATGTGCTATCTACGTGAAATCTGAGTATGTAGTCCAAATCTTTGAATATTGTCAAGTTCTCCATTGAAAGGAACCATGAAGTTTGTGCTATTAAATTCAAAGTGGGTGAGACTATATTTTGTATATTGTGTATATCGACGACCGTCGGGAAACTTCGGTTTGTTCATGAAAACTCTCCAATATGTGATTACTTATTGTCTTTCAATATCCAATTCATTTTTCTTTTATGTGGTGACCTCAATGTCAATTACCTATCTACGAATGACCCTCACAGAAAATCTTTGGATGACCTCTTCACTAGCTTCCATCTAGTGGGGAAGTCTATGGAACCGACTAGAGTGTTCACTAATAAAAACGGTTACACCTCCAGCAGTAAAGTTGATTATGTGGTCACTAATCTTGGTGAGCATTATATCCGGACGAAAGTTATCGATCCGCTCATCGTTGATCACAGAGTCATTCTTCTAGACTATTCCTGTCCCAAGATTCCTTTAGCAGTTCAAAGAACACAAAGTATCAGAATAATGTCACCAACGAACGTGAATAACCTTTTCTCCCTTATTTCCAATGAAAACTTCGACGTGGTTTACTCGTGCTCGGTTGATTCTAAGTTTCAAGAATTTGTTAATATATTGAGATGTGCATTCGAGATTGCCTGTCCACAGAAACGCATCTGTTCCCACTTGAATCAAAAACCGAAGTGGCTGACTTCTGAAATTGTAGAAGCCCGGAATCGCCTGAAAGATGTACACTGGCTATTTACAAACTTGAGATCGCGTGAGGCCGGCGAACTATATAAATCTACGAAATATCAATATAATCAACTTCTTGAACGATCAAAACAAGAATTCAATTACAACATCTTACTGAAAACAGCAAACTGGAATAAAACCGTCTGGAACATGGTAAACAGTGAGCTGGTTCGAAAAATGAATAAAAATAAACATATACGGTTGTTTGAAGATGATAGACTAATCTCTTCTCCACGGGAAGTGGCTGGGGTTTTTGCCAAATATTTCTCTGAAGCTGGTAAATCCTTGATTACCGAACATTATGGTGGTGCTTTGTCAAATCAGTGTACCACTCATTGCCTTTTGTCCTGCAACTTCTTTTTTTACCCTGTATCATCAGATGAGGTTGCTTCTATAATAAACAGCCTGAGGGGTAATAACAGCTTTGGACCAGATATGATTTCCGCTAAAATATTAAAATTACTTTCTCCATTGATCTCTGAACATATCTCAACTCTCATAAATGAGTGTGTATGTACAGGCAATTTTCCATCTGCTCTGAAATTAGCAAGGGTCGTACCAATTCACAAAAAATAAAAGAAGCACTGCCGTGAAGGCAGCAACTTTTGCGCGCATGTTCAATGTAGATAGCCGCTTCAGCAACGAATTTGAACATGCGCGCAAAAGCTGCTGCCTTCACGGCAGTGCTTTTTGAAATTTTTTTCTGATAAATTACTGGATGTCAATTCGATCATATCTGTATTTTTGGACATATTGTAAAAATAAAATTTTGAATGTATATCTACGGAATCATTGGGCGGATTTTACCCATTCACATCAGATCGAATTGAAATCCAGTACTTCATCGAAAATAACAGATCGAAGTTTCATACAGAATTTAATGAGGATGATATGATGAGAAAATCATAAGAATTTTTTTTTCAAATTGTTCTAATAACACGATTATCACGAAATTTTGCATAAAGTTCTCTTTCAGCGTCTTAAAACTAGCTGTGAAGTTTAATCAGGACTGAATCAGTATTTCTCGAGTAATACCGAAAAAATCAACGATATCGGGAAGAAAACCTCGAAATTTGACATATTTTTTCCCGATATCTCCAAAACTTATGATCGTATCGAACTGAAATTTGGTACACTGCTGTGAAATTAGAAGGTCAAAGTGTAAGTATAATTTTTTTTGGATATGATGAATGTTTTCCGAAAAAAAAATTTTTTTGGAAAAAAATTTCGAAAAAATTTTTTTTTAAAAATTACTGACAATATGATCCTGACGAAATTTACCTCAAAGTTGCGCGTCGTTGTACTCCACCTAACTGCCAAGTTTGAATCCAATCGCTTAGGTTGTTTCTGAAATAAAAAATAAATAACTTCAAATGCCTATAACTCCGAAATTATTCGATCGATTCGGCCCATTAACGAACTTAACCGCGAAATTTTGATGCGCCACCTATCCTGAAAGTTTCAAGTTGCTAGCTTGCTTCTGTCGACAGTTACGTTGTCTACGGCCGGCCGGCCGGACAGAATCGATTATGACACCGGATTCGTCATCAGTGAGTCCAACCTAGTCGATTGAGACCATTTTCGGCTCAATCATCCAAAATTACAGACATTTGGACAAAACGATAGCACGCTGTTCCCCTAGAACATGCGCGCAAAAAGGCGATACTGAAAGTGTAGCTAATTGCCGACCTATCTCCATACTCAGCCAACTGTCTAAAATTGTTGAAAGAGTTATGCATAGTAGAATACACGACTATCTGGAGAAATTTTCGTTACTCTCCAGTAGCCATCACGGTTATACATGTGGAAGGTCTACTCAAACAGCTTGCTGCGAATTTCTTGAATTTGTCTATGCCTCTCTGGACGAAGGTCATCACGTGGCAGGTATATTCTTCGACCTTTCCCGAGCCTTCGATACGCTTCAACATGCATTCATACTAGATAAGTTATATCAACTGGGGTTTAGAGGAGTCTTTCTCGATTGGATCAACAGCTTCTTATCAAACCGTAGAATTTATGTACACCGTGTGAATGAAATCAAAAGGCTCAGAGCTTGCACGAACGGTCTTCGCAAAGGTCATTTCACTCAAGATTGTACTTTTAGTTTTTGTACAATATGCCGCAAAAAACACAATACCTTGTTAGATACAGAATCGAGGAAACAGTCAAGTGATTACACAGCAGATCAGGGGACAAATCAAAATAAAGAGTGGCATAGAAATACGTCGGTTAATTCTAATACTAATATAACGCAAGGCAATTCAAGTTCCAACCTTGAAAATGCAGAATTCACAATGACAAATAACGCTGCATCACATACAATAAGCAATCTGCATGCGAATACACAAGTAACACAGATTGAAAACCAAAATTTAGTCCTGCTTTCAACAACAGTAGTGTACATTCGCGACTCACAACGTAAATATCACAGGTGTAGGGCAATATTAGATAATGGAAGTCAATCCTCATTCATAACAGAAGAATTTTGCCATAAACTGAATCTTCCACGTACAAGGGTAAATTTTCCAATCATAGGAATAAATGCCGCTCAGGCTAATGTTTCCTACATTGCAAGAACTAAGTTGAAATCGGTTAACTCTGCTTTTCAAAGCGACATACAATTGCTTCTTATTGACCAAATAACAAGTAACGTTCCACAATTTCATTTTGATTCTTCCTTGTTAGACATTGCTAACAATATATTACTAGCAGATCCTAACTTCAATGAACCCGATAAAATCGATATTTTATTAGGGGCCGGAATATTTTTCGATCTTTTACTAACAGGTCAAATTTCTATCGGGACGAAAAAATTGATTCTTCAAAATTCAAAATTAGGTTGGATCGTATTCCGCATTCCATATCCTATATGTACATCACCAAAATCAGTTCATTGCAATTTATTACAAACAAAGGATGTACATAAACAATTGGAAAAATTTTGGTTAATCGAAGAGGTTCATGAAAAATATTCCAAATACTCAAGAGAAGAATTGGAGTGTGAAAATCACTATTCAGAAAATGTTCGAAAAAACGAAGAGAGCAGATTCAAAACTTTTGTATCAAACAGAATTTCACAAATTCAGTTTACAACAAAGAATAAACAATGGTTACATGTACCATCTCAATTAAATCCAGCAGATTTAGTTTCAAGGGGTACTTACCCCAAGCAATTGATTGAATCTGATTTATGGTGGAACGGTCCATACTTCATAACATCAGGTCATGACCATTGGCCCCCTCAAAAATTTGCATCTAATGACGATTTGCCTGAAGAAAGAGTAACAACATTGATCAATACCTACACAAAGAAAAAAAATTACATCATTTTACGTTTCTCTAATCTCAATAAATTAATTCACGTTGTAGCATACTTACTTCGATTTAAACACAACTGCCGAAGAACGGCACAACAAAAAGAAATTGGTACGCTCACCAACACAGAAATTGAAGTAAGTATGAGAACTATCATTAAAATTGTTCAAATCGAGGAATTTGGTTCAGAAATGCAGGGCGTATCGAACGCAAAATCAGTGAGCAAAAACAGCAAATTGTTTGATTTGAATCCATTCTAAGATGATTTCGGAATTATCAGAGTAGGCGGTCGATTATCTTACGCCAATTTGAGTTTCAATAGGAAACATCCTATGATAATACCGAATAAGCATCATTTGACTGCCTTAATAATAAGAGATGAACACGCCAGAAACTTATATTGCAGGCAGGAACGCCGTCAGACGTGTATTAAAATCTTGCGTTATCTGTTTTCGAGTCCAACCAAAACCCCTCACACAACTCATGGGAGACTTACCTTCCACACGAGTAACGCCATCCGGGGCATTTTCAATATGCGGCATCGACTATTCCGGGCCATTCTTAATAAAGGATAGCAAGTTGCGAAATCGAAAGTTGTTGAAGGCTTATATTTGCATCATGGTGTGTTTCGCTACGAAAGCTGTGCACATCGAATTAGTAAGTGACTTGACTAGCGAAGGTTTTCTCAATGCCTTCAGGAGATTTGTATCAAGAAGACGTATTTGCAAGGAGGTATATTCAGATAATGGTACTAATTTTGTAGGTGCCAATCATCACTTGCAAAAATATATTTAGATGGTGAAAGAAACGAAATTTCAAAATTATTTATTAGAATACAAAATAAAATGGAATTTCATCCCTCCACGGTCACCGCACTTTGGCGGTCTATGGGAAAGCGCTGTGCGTTCAACCAAATTTCATCTGAAACGAATCGCTTATAACGTACATCTCACCTATGAAGATTTTTATCCGATATTATCCCAGATCGAATCCATTCTTAACTCCCGTCCTCTTTGCCCCCTCACTGAAGATCCAAGTGATCTAGAGATTTTGACGCCAGGACATTTTTTGATTGGCTCATCTATAATAGCGTTACCAGAACCTGAGGTTCCAGATATCAAGAGAAGCCTTACTTCTCGGTACAACCACTCAAGACTTCTCATTCAGCAATTTTGGAAAAGGTGGTCCCTAGAGTATCTCAACAATTTGCAGCAACGCACAAAGTGGCGTATTTCGGAGACGCAGGACAACTTGAAGGGTCGATTAGTCATTCTCGTAGAAGATAATATACCTCCGCAGCAATGGAGTTTAGGAAGAATAACGGATCTACATCCAGGAAGGGACAACCTAGTTCGCGTTGTGTTTGTGAAAACTGCGAGTAATATAGTGAAACGTGCAGTGAACAAAATCTGTTTATTACCATCAGATGATGGTGAAAGTACTATCTGAGAACAATTTCATCGAACACAATTTTTTTTAACTATTACAGTAGATATGTACATATTTTTTCCCACATTTTTTTTTGATATGGCTGTCAGTTTCTTGAAAGTCAATCCTTTCAAAGGGGGCGGCTATGTGCAGTTCCTTACGACGCCACTGCGTCTTAATGGCTCAGCGAACCCAGAAAGGGCACGCATGCACGCAGCATCCACTTATGTGAAGCTGCATTCCCTATATCCCAGCAGAGGGATAACATTACTTATTTAGTCACACAAGCATACACATATATGTATTTGTAAATCATCCATTTTGAATAGTTTCTTGTTCCATCAATAAACCAAATTAAAAGTAATCAGTGAATCAATTAACCATTCATACAGTCCATTTAACAAACCAGCGAAACAAGTGCAAAATCTGTAGGTACGTGAAGGAAAGCACCTTTTCACCTCGCAAACCCACACAATTTCCAAACTCAAAAAGTCACTACCAACAGATGCTTTGATTGGTTTATATTTCAGTATGGTATACTGTCACCTATGTTATAATGTGGTTCTGTGGGGGTCATCGGTTGATGCGAACCGAGTCTTTGTGTGTCAGACAAAGATCTTGAGGCTCATATTCGACCTGAAACCCCTTGATTCTTGTTGTCCATTGTTCCATAAATCTAAGATATTAACGTATATTCATTCTAAACTGCTCACTGCATTTCCATAATAATAAGCACGAATTGAAAAAAAATTGCGAATATCACAACTACAATACCAGGCATGGAAATGATTTATGTATGTCCAGACACTACACAGCTAAATTTGAACTTACATATACTTTTATGGGAACCAAGCTGTATAATCATTCAGATAGTAAATTTAAATCACTTAATCACAGACGATTCAAAAATCAAGTAAAAACTCTGCTTATGGAGGGTTCCTATCACAGCGTTGAAGAATACCTATTCGCTGTATTTACATGATTCGTATATATCGGTTATTTCATTCTGTTATTCTTATTTTCTGTACTCTGACTTGTCCTACACATTATTTAATGTCTTACAGGATCAATAAATTATTATTATTATTATCAGCGCCTCCTTCCAACATGCAGGAAGAGAATGAGAGGCAAAAGATTTATCGAACAAAATTGACAAAGGCTCAGGGAAGGAAGATGCGCAATGCTTGAGGACTCTTGCCGATATACCATCAGCTCCCGGAGAAGAGGAGGTGTCTAGTTGCTGGAGATGTTTCAGAACGATGACCGGGGAAAACTCAACACCACTCAAAACGGCATCTGAACCTCCAGTTAACAACTGTGGCAGATGCGCCAGCTCTATTGAGTAGGCGGACTCGAAGACGTTTGACAACTCCTCTGCAGATGCCGCAGGCGATGAGCAAATCCTGTTGTGCTTATCTCTGACGAGAGGAATTGTAACCTTGGTTTTCACAGACGATTTCAAGTATTTGAATAAACGCCTACGATTACCTGAAGATACGAGCCTAGACTCGAATGTAGACTTTGCTCTTCTGATAACGTCTGACAGGTGATTCGAGTAGTCCCTATGGGCTTGGTAGTCTTGTGCTGATTTACGACGCATGTACCTCTGCCATTTGGCTTTTTTGTGGCGAATCATCTTGAGGATAGTGTGGTCAATCCAAGGCTTGGTAGGAATGATTACCGTGGTTTTGATTACTGAGCAACGATCGATAAGTGACCTAGTAGTATCCAGGAACCTGACCCACATCTCGTCAACTTCGACGCAGTGTGAATGCTCGTCCAATCTATATCAAGAGCCGTCCCAAGGAGATCAAAGTTGACGGACTTAATTGTTTTCGTGAGTCTATTACTGGACGAATCAAGGGAAAGATGAATTTTAGACACGAGAGTGATATGGTCTGAATTTCCGAATGGAGGAAAATACTCGAGTTGCGATACCAGGTCACTGTCATTGACAACGATCAGGTCGAGGAGAGACGGATTTTGTTGA
The DNA here is from genome assembly GCA_958510865.1 of Myrrha octodecimguttata. Classification (NCBI taxonomy): domain Eukaryota; kingdom Metazoa; phylum Arthropoda; class Insecta; order Coleoptera; family Coccinellidae; genus Myrrha; species Myrrha octodecimguttata. The sequence goes on from OY294061.1 coordinate 5,217,597, forward strand.
TTTCGATATCTGGTTGGTTCAGTAACCAACCGGTGCAAGTTAGCATTACGCATCATATTTACGTAAGGGCCAGAAGACGAATTACACCGGCGACCCCCAGTTAACGACCACTGTACATCAGGTTAATTGAAGTCCCCAGAGAAAAAGACATTTGTCTCTGAAGCAGAGAGCTCGGCGAGAGAGTCGCAGAAGCTCTGGTCGTATTGACATTCACGTGGTCTATATATGCAGCCGATAGTTAATACAGAAGAATTGTTGTCCGAAATTTTAATGAATAAATTGTCTATACCTGGATAAGGAAAAGAGAATGAGTTCAGAGTGAACAGCGACAAATATCATCACTGACGTAAATACAAACACCAGCATGGACAATAGTAGTGGTGCTGTCGCCACGAAAAATGGAATAACCAGGAATTGACACAGCTACATCGGAAAGTCCAGGATGCAGCCAAGATTCAGTAATAAGAATGAATTTAGGGTACTAGTTTTTAGCAAAAGACTGAAGCTACAGCAGTTTAGGATGCAGCGACTGCACATTAGTGGACACAATAGTCCATTCTGTGAGTTCAATATTCAGTCGAGTTATTCGAATTCTTAGATGTGGGCACTATTGTGGGTATACCCTTCACAAACCGGATGTCAATGTCAGATTCACCCGCCACTTTCCTACGCTTGAGCTCTTCTCTCAGTTGATTAAGCTCAGACAATTGACCAGGAGTTTCATCATCAGATATGGGTACTCTCTTCCAAGATGGATTATTTAGTAGTCGAATTACTCGAGGTCCGATTATCTCAACCGTGTTTAAGTACTTAGGGATTACCCTCTCTCAGCCCAAATTTAATGACTACGGTTTCATCCCAGTTTAAAACGAGAAAATTTTGCCTACCCCAATCATCGAAGGCTTGTAAGAGCCACTGAGATATTACAACTAGTTCTTCCAGTGTTACAGCTAAAATCAAAATTTAGAAAAGCACTGACATGAGGTCCGGAGCTTGTCCACATTCGAAGCCATTTCCTCAAGACATTTTGCATGAACCTTCACGCCGTCATTCTTCAGCCAAGGGCGTAATTTCTATTCGTACACATCTGCATTATTGGTAATACTGCGAAAATAAAATTTCGAATGAATATACCTTCGAAATCAATAGGGTTCCAAGTTTTCACGAATTCGAACTCCTTAATTAACCCCCAAACCTGCTATGAAAATTTTCAGTCTCTGAGTCGTTTTTCGGATATGACTGTGGTTAAGGTCAGCCTAACTGCCAACCGTAAAATGAGAATCCATTTAGAGACTTGATATTTGTTGAATCAGTTTAATTAAGAAATCCAAATTCAGCTATTTTGTAAAATAATTCAATTCGAAATGTCATTATTTCAGTATTTTCTAAGTAACATTGTAAATTTCAAGAATACCGAGGAAATAACCCAGAAATTCTACACATTTTTTCCAATACCTCCGAAGATGAATATCGAATCGAACTGAACTTTAGAATACTGTTGTAAAATACTGACTCTAGAATAGTTTCTGGTGAAAAAATTCCTAAACAGAAATTTCTAACATTTTCGAATACTTTCCAACAATTTTTACCCCTCCATACGATCGTCACGAAATTTTGCATTGAGTCGTGCGTTGGTATTTCTTAACTTACTTATACAGGGTGTCCCAAGTTCGAGTGCCTATTAGAAGTTGCTGAAGAACTGGACATATTTGAAATCTGAAAATTGGGATTATGATATCGTCCAAAATTCTCTACTGAGCTAAAATATCTATGAAGCCTTTTCATTCCCGGTTATATAATACGTTAAAACCATTGTATTCCTTCAAATAGTTTTCAAAATAACGAAATAAAGTAAAATATTCGAAGTCAGTATTATGTTCATTTTTCTTATTCTCAACATCCTATGCGTAAACTATTCTCATAACATCGAAGTGGAGGAATGTGGAACGGTCATGGATCTTTTGAATTTGTGTTTCAAATTTTGTGTCGAAAACTGTGATCGCAAATTGTCCATAACTTTTTTTTTCAAATCAAAACCCTATTTTTTGTGATTGCGTTGGATTCTGCGGAAAAAAATAATGATAGTACTCTAAGATGTTCTTCCTCCTTAATTCAGTAATGTCTGAGTTATATGAGATTTTCTGGATTTATGTCGTACGTAGAGTCAAATTCATCGAATATTAACAGATTCTATGAATATTCTCATGAAAACATAGTAACCATTGAAGTAAATTATCCCATTTATAATTCAGAAGTGACAGGCCTTATTATTAGTCGTGATCTTTACTTTTCGATTTCACAAAGTGAATCGCTATTCTAATAATGAAATTCTGGATCTATTTTATATACATGGTGAATGTAATGGAATAGAACCTGCTGGGCTTTCAATGAGAACCCTCCATGATAGAGAAGATCTTCAGAAAATATATGTCAAACTTTCAAAGTTGTAAGTGTAAGATCACCTAGAGTATACAAGGGAAGGATAGTTGATGATGAGGAGAATGAAATCAGTGCATTGACTTATTTCGAAGCGAATGAAAATTCATCTATTCGATGTGCAGCTCATGAAACCAATTTATCCAGAAGTTCAGTGAACTGAATTTTGAAGGAACACAAAATGCATTACTATAAATTTGAGAACGTCCACTTTAGAACCAGGTGACTATATGAAAAGGTTAAATTTCTGTAGAAGAATATTAGATACACTTGAAAATAATGAAAGTTTGGACAGATGAGGAGAAATTCAGTAATGAAGGTCTATTCAATAGAAAATATTGTCACATTTAGAAAATTGGGAATCCTCATGAAAAAAGACAAAGAAATGTCCAGAAAAGATTCAGTTTTGATGTGTTTGCTCTTTTAATGGATAATGGAGTGCAGTACTACATTTACGAAGAAAATTTGAACGTAGAAAAATTTTTGGAGATTCTGAGAACTTTTGTTTTAGATGAATTGTCGCTGAGAAGGTCTAGTACCGCATACCTCCAATTGGATGAAGCTCCGGCACATAGTTCGCTCGAGGTTTCTGAGGAACTCAATGCGATGTTTGATGATCGTTGGATTGGACGCCGATCTTCACTTTCTTGGCCCCCAAGATCTCCTGATCTTACGCCTCTAGATTTTCATTTATGGGGTACAATAGAAAGACCTATAGAAAACAAAGAAGATTTGAAAAGTCGTGTTGAGGATGTTTTTCAATCACCTAAAGGGGAAGGAAATCGAACGAGTCAGTAACCCTGGTGTTTTGAGATGTCTACAAAAGCGTGTGGAACAAGATGGCCATCATATTGAACCTTTGACCTGATCTTTCATTTCATTGATTTCAGTTTTCGAATGTATTTTTATTTATACATTATCACAATTTATTATTATGATTCCAAAAATGCAAAATTCAATTTCATCTATTTCACATGGAATAGATGATTTCTTATTCGCTTCTTACTGAGTCAATGCATCTTCTATTCTCTTCATCATCAACTACTCCTATTTCATATTCTGTATTCCAAAACTTGGAAAGTTTGAAACATTCTTATTCTCAGAATAAATGTAATAAATGAGAATACTTCTCATTGGATACTCGGCATTCAGTAGCATTCACCGTGAAAATAAAATAATGAATAATATTAAAAACTTTATTTGAATATGTATTGTGTATAACTGGAAGCTTACAACATAAAAATTACATACAGAATGGCATTTTTTGAAATAGCGACGCTCAATTTCTTGAAAAAAATCGAGAAGTAGAGATAACGACTAATAAATAGGCCTGTCACTTCTGAATTATAAAAAATGGGATAATATATCTTCTATGGTCACAAAATATTCCTATGCAACAGATTAGATGAATTTGACTCTACACACAACATTAATCCAGAAAGTCTCAAATAACTCAGAAATTACTGAATTAAGGAGGAAGAACATCTTAAAGTACTATCATTATTTTTCTTCGCAGAATCTAACGCAATCATAAAAAAATAGGGTTCTTATTTGAAAAATAAAAGTTATGGCCTATTTTCGATCGCAGTTTTCGTCACAAAATTTGAAACATCCTGTGATGATATTTCTAAAATTCAAAAGATTCATGACCTTTCCACATTCCTCTACTTTGATGTTATGAGAAAAGTTTACGCTCAGGATGTTGAGAATAAGAAGAATGAACATAATATTGAATTCCAATATTTTACTTTTTTCCGTTATTTTGAAAACTAGTTGAAGGAATGCAATGGTTTTAACATAAATTTATTCAGCATGGAATACTCAATCATATCAGAAACGAAAAAATGAAAATAAAAGAATTTTGAACAAATTTATTTTCACTCCTTGTATAACCGGAAATGATCAGACTCCAAAAATATTTTAGCTCAGTAGAGAATTTTGAACAATATCATAATCCCAATTTTCAGATTTCAAATATGTCCAGTGCTTGAGAAACATCTAATAGGCTCTCGAACTTTGGACATCCTGTATATAGTTTAAATCTGATCGCGTCTGTTCTTCTTGAGATATTGAGGAAATAATAATCTTAATCTTTGAATATCTCCGAAAATGAATTTTTGCCTAATGATTGCATAGTCTATCATATATTTGAGGTTTCTTGTTTTTTGCGTCCATGTATATTTAGGTATGTATTTTCTATGCTGAAAGGACCCGTTGGTAATTATCACCTTATTGTGGTCGCAGAGCGTGATCAGTCTGCTTCCGTTATCGTTCGTGATGTCTTCCCTATAAGGGCCAACTATATCATCATTATGTCTCCTTCCTGTCCGGTTGTTGAGATCCCTGAGTATGATGATATACCTGGTTTTAGGCCTCCTCTTTTTTTCTACTGGGTTATCATCATTTGAGGCATATACTGCTATATTATGATCTTTCGACTATTATGTGTGATGTTTATTTTGATCAATCGCTCGATAATGGCTTCCCAAGAGGTGACAAACTTTCTCAGCTTCTTTTTGATTGATACCGCTACCCCCTTCTGGGCTCTTTTCTCCTAAGGGACACCACTATAGAAAAGGTCATATAGTCCTAGATTTTCTGATTCCACTCCCTTCTTCTTCTTCGTCTCCGTTAGAACTACTAAATCCCTATCTAATTTCTCCACCTCAATCGGAACCTCATTCAGCTTTGTCGATAGTCCTTGTACATTCCATGTTCCTAATTTTCTAATCCATTTTCGTAGCTTATATCGTAGTAAGTTAATCCATCCGGCTTGTCTTTGTGTAGGCTTTTTAACAATTGTCAACCCGATGTCTCAACCCCCAACCAGGTTTTATTTTTATAGTTCCTTCTCTTAGATGGATTGCTTTCTCTACAGCTGAGGAGTTCCATGTCATTTTTCGAATAATAAAATGTTTTGTGTATTCAATCCATTAATGAATACGAACTTCCATATTGAGTTCGAAACGTGTTCTACTTATTTTCATTTTCTGAGTTAATTTTTTAATAGTTAATTGTGTTCACACAATCATAACTACATAGAATCTATATTGTATTTTTAGAGTCACTTGGGGCTGGATTACGAAAGTCGAATTCATGGAACTATAAGGTGAATTTTAGCCACTCACGAATTCGGCCTCCTTAATTAATTAATAATCTTCAAAGCTGCTACATAAGTATCGAGTCTCGAAGTTGTTGTTTTGGAAGTTATTTCGTATAGTCTTGGCAGAGAACACTTTTTCGTTACCAGACAAGGTATTTGTTTATAGTTGGGATTTTCAAAGAATCAGCTCTGTCCGGACCACCAGACCAAGCTTCAACAAGATAATACCCAGGGAAATCGACTCAGACTCTCAGTATACCGAGGTGGTTGTGACCTACGTTAAGAATTCGTGAATGGGATAAATCCGATGAATAATTCCGCAAATATATCTATTGAAAAAACTTGTCTCAAATTATTTCCTAAATATATCTCATCTCATCGGAATGAAATCTGATTCATACCGCTTTGAATCGTGAATATTATCATTGTGATCGAAATATTGCATTTATCTGGGAGTAAGGCTGTTGAATCTGGCGAAATTCATTGTTTATTGTGTTTACCATCGACCCTGCAAAATTCAAGCCCACTGAGTGTCGATTCGGTTTGATATACAGGATGCGGCGTTCAACTTGAGGCAGCCAATAATCTCAAAAACTATGTACTGAAAAATATTCAAATGAAAAGTGTTAGGTGTCCAGGGGGAAAGAAATTGAATATATTTTATTTCGACCTTGACCTTGACTTCAAGGTTATTTCAACATGATGTCTCAAATGGAAAGGTTTATTTTTAGTGCAGATTTTCATTCTTCTTGAAAAAAGTGGTTACTTTTTTCTGAAACTTTTTCCATCAGATTTCAAATTTGAAAGATATGTTTACAGGAATATCGATTCAGAGCTTTAATGCAATGTATCCTTTATTGGAAGAATTGATAAATGTTTCGAAGTCCCAAAGTCATCATCACTGAAATGATATGAAATCAATAAGAACATCAGCATTATTATAATTATTTGAAATTTTTTCCCAACCGTTTGATTCAGTTCAATATTTTGGAATCCGATGAAAAAAGATTAAAACAAAAGTTATCTTGAAGTCAAGGCCCAGGTCAAAAAAATATATATTCATCTTCTGTCCCCCTTGATTCCTATCAAGTTTTATTTGAAAATTTTTTTCTGGAGTGAATAGTTTTTCAGATGATTTACTTTCTCCGGTTAAATGCCGTATTCAATTTATTTCGAGTGTTTGAGAAATAAATTTACAGTCATCCTCACGGCTGATTGTAAACACAATAACTTCCCAAAGAAACAACATAGAAACTTCATATTTGTAGCGCATGGTTGGACCTTAACTACGAAGGTCGAATTCGTGAATGGGTAGAATCCACCTAAAGATTCTGCAGATGAAGAAAGTACTTTCTTCATTTAAATTTGCCGCCCTTCATATTGACCTCACCGAATGGAACAATAGATAAGATGGCTAGCAGATTTCGGAGTTTCGAGAATAATACGTCAAAGTAGTTGATCAAAAATAGATGGTTAATCAAGTGAATCAAAAGACTGATAATAATAAACTTTAATTGCTGTTTCTTTCGTATTACAGAGAGAAACAAAACTGATTTATAATTTATAAAGATTTGACAACCTTATATACCCATTCAAAATTTTATTTTCCCAATATTATTTTATATAAAAAACACGAATTTGACATACATATTTCTTGTCAATATCTATACAATTATAATCGTGTCGAATTGGACTTTGGTAAACTGCTGTAAAATATCAATTACAGGGCTGAGCAGATAGTTTCCGTAAAGTATGCCGAATTTTTTTATTTTCACACTATATGATCTCAACAAAATTCTGCAAAAATTTGCACGTCGTTATGCTCCAATTAACTGCCAAGGGTGAATCCATTCGCTAAAGTAAATCCTAAATATCTGGGAACTAACCTAAAATTCCAGAGGACTATAAACATAGTATAATTATACTATGCTATAATCTTCGTATTTGGAAATGCTACCTACCCTGAAAGTTTCAAGTTGATAATTTTTTCCGTTCTCCCCTAGTCGTGACGACTCAATTTTGACAAGCGATTCGTCATCAGTGAGTCCAACCGAGTCGTTTGAGACCATTTCGGCTCAAAATTGAAAAATTAAAGACATCTGGATAAAACGAAAGCACGCTGTTCCCCAGCTCTAAAACATTACGTCAAAAAAATAATGTTCTCATTCTTAGGAATCTCCATTATGTTGAGCAATGAGGTATAATATATTTATTTCGAAACAATGAGCCATATAGGTTCTCATGCCTTGACTGTTGTATTAATAATAATAATAATAAAAATTTAAATGGTCCTGAAAATATTATGTGAAATTCGCAGTTCTTTTCGGATGATTATAGTCCAAGATTAGGTTAAATTCATTCAAGAAACAAAAATATATCATTAAAATTTATTATTCAGTTGCAGACCAGCAAATCGAATATATTCAACCTCATTCATTCAAATTTGCGATCAGGATTTTCGGAATCTCCTATTGGATTCAGAGATTCTTGACTCACGTTGAATCGTATTCAATGAATTATTCTATTTTCAATTTGTTTATTGAACGATATTTTGGACTATAATCGTCCGAAAAAAACCGCAAATTTCACATAATATTTTTAGGAACATTCAAATTATACCTCATTGCTAATCATCATGGAGATTCCAAAGAACGAAAACGATATTACTCAGCCGAAATGTTTTAGCGTGTATGTTCTGGGGAACAGATTTCGTTTTGTTCAAATTTTGGTAATTTTCAAAGTTCAGGCCGAACGTGGTTCAAACGACTAGGTTGGACTCACTGATGACGAATTTCGTGTCAAAATCGATTCTGTCCGGTCGTCACGATTAAAGGAGAACGGAGAAACCTATCAACCCATCAGATGGTTTTGCGTTCATTAAAATTCTTGCTGTTCTCTTAAACTCCCGCAAATATGTCCTAAAAGCTACAACAGCATTTATGGCACACTTCAAAAATACATTGCTCAGAATTTTTTACACATTTATAACAAATTCGCGTCCCACGCAGTCTGTATTCTCCAAAAAATGCAATATTTAGTCATCGAATTGGCACCAAAATTTCTTTCACATTCATTACAGATAAATGACAAGCAAACAATTCAAAATTATTAACCCCAAGGGGATAGTCACCCCTAAATATTGAATATTCAAGTTGAATACGCATCCAAAAGGTGGACGGTATGAAATATTCATCATACTTTCTTAAACAAACATTAAACCACTTCATATTGTCCTATGATGTGGATGAAGCATCCCCAAACATCTCGAAATTCCTATTACGTAATTATATGAGCAACGACATAAACTGCGTAACGCAATTTCCCGAGGACGGTACATATACTCGTATCTGTCGGGATATTTCAACTCTCGAGGATAGCACCGATTTTATTTTGCTTAAAAAATTTATTGCAGTAGCCCAAACTTCTTTACCACATGCTCAAGGATTCGAATGAACTATTTTAATCAGGAAAAGTAACGAACTAGTACCGTAGTATGTAAAAAAAATTCGGAATTTCGATATTCATCAATTTTTCTCGTTGTCACAAATTTATTACAGTAGTCCACACTTCTTAAACACATGCTAAGGGATTCGAGTGAACTATTTAATCAAGAAAAATAAGGAATTAGTATCGTGGCATGTGAAAAAAAAATCGAAATATAATGATGGAGAATTTCGATATTCATCAATTTTTCTTGTTGTCAAAAATCTATTATAGTAGCCCACACTTCTGTGACACATGCTTAAGGTTTCTAGTGCACTATTATATCAAGAAAAATATGGAATTAGTATCGTGGTATGTGAAAAAAAAATTCGAAATATAATGATAGAGAATTTCGATATTCATCAATTTTTCTCGTGTCAAAAATTTATTACAGTGGCCCACACTTCTCTAACACATGCTTAAAGATTCTAGTGAACTATTCAATCAAGAATATTATGGAGTTAGTATCGTGGTATGTGAAAAAAAAAATCGAAATATAACGATTGAGAATTTCGATATTCATCAATTTTTCTCGTTGTCAAAAATTTATAACAGCAGCCCACACTCCTCTTACACATGCTAAAGGAATCTAGTGAACTATTCAATCAAGAGAAATATGGAATTAGTATCGTTGTATGTGAAAAAAAAATCGAAATATAATGATGGAGAATTTCGATATTCATCAATTTTTCTCGTTGTCAAAAATTTATTACAGTAGCCCACACTTCTCTAACACATGCTCAAGGATTCTGATGAACTATTCAATAAAGGAAAATGTGGAATTAAAATCGTGGTATGTGAAAAAAAAATTCGAAATATAATGATGGAGAATTTCGATATTCATAAATTTTTCTCGTTGTCAAAAATTCATTACAGTAGCCCACACTTCTTTGACACATGCTTAAGGATTCTAGTGAACTATTCAATCAAGAAAAATATGGAATTAGTATCGTGGTATGTGAAAAAAAATTCGAAATATAATGATGGAGAATTTCGATATTCATCAATTTTTCTCGTTGTCAAAAATTTATTCCAGTAGCCTACCACGATTCTAATTCCATATTTTTCTTGATTGAATAGTACACTAGAATCCTTAAGCATGTATAAGAGAAGTGTGGGCTACTGTAATAAATTTTTGACAACGAGAAAAATCGATGAGTATCGAAATTCTCAATCATTATATTTCGAATTTTTTTTCACATACAACGATACTAATTCCATATTTTTCTTGATTGAATAGTTCACTAGAATCCTTAAGCATGTGTTAAAGAAGTGTGGGCTACTGTTATAAATTTGTGACAACGAGAAAAATTGATGAATATCGAAATTCTCAATCATTATATTTCGATTTTTTTTTTCACATACAACGATACTAATTCCATATTTTTCTTGATTGAATAGTTCACTAGAATCCTTAAGCATGTGTTAAAGAAGTGTGGGCTACTGTTATAAATTTGTGACAACGAGAAAAATTGATGAATATCGAAATTCTCAATCATTATATTTCGAATTTTTTTTTCACATACCACGATACTAATTCCTTATTTTTCTTGATTAAATAGTTCACTCGAATCTTTAAGCATGTGTTGAAGAAGTGTGGGCTACTGTGATAAATTTGCAACAACGAGAAAAATTGATGAATATCGAAATTTTCAATCATTATATTCCGAATTTTTTTTTCACATACAAGTATACTAATTCCATATTTTTCTTGATTGAATAGTTCACTTGAATCCTTAAGCATGTGTTGAAAAAGTCTGGGCTACTGTAATAAATTTTTGACAACGAGCCTTACAGAGGTATAAAAGAGATCAAACATTGGGTAAGTGGGCTCATTATGAGAGTATCCGGAATTATACTACAGCTGCTATACGTCGTAAGAAAAAGGTATATTTGAAATTAATCATGCATAATAGAAGTGCCAAATCTAGATGAAATGCACTTAGATCGCTAGAGATTTTCAGAGGTGGTGGTGTTGCAGAGCTTTCTGATAACTTGAGTGATGCTTCTGCGATGAATGCTCACTTTCTTGAGGTTGGTTGTGTGGACAGGTCTTTAGAACTGCTGGCTATTCTTGATAGGTATTCATCTCCTCGATATGAATGTCTGTTTGATTTTGAAAGTGTAAGCAGGGAGAACGTAAGACGTCATCTTAATAGTATTAAAAGTAACGCTGTTGGCTCAGACCTGCTTTCTTTGAGAATGATTGGATTTGTTGATGATTTTCTCCTGGATCACATAACTTTTGTTCTCAATAGGGCGATTGCGACCAACACCTTTCCAGTAGCATGGAAAATTGCTAAGGTAATACCCGTACCTAAATGTAAAGTACCGAAAGATTTCAATCAACTCAGGCCAATTAGTATCTTGCCTGTCCTGTCCAAGGTCCTCGAGCGAATTCGTAGAGATCAGATGAGTGCTTACGTTTCAGAGCATAACATCATAACATCTGTTTAGTTTGGATTCCGTACATCACATAGTACAACCATGGCACTTTTGAATCTGAGTGATGACCTGTTCCGCGCAACCGATGAGGGCCGGATGACCTGCCTGACTATAGCAAGGCTTTCGATACCATTGACCATCACCTACTCCACAAAAAATTATTATATTATGGATTCTCAGAGTGTGCAGCTTCCTTCGTCCTAGATTATTTGACGGGTCGGAGCCAATTTGTTGAGGTGAACTCTACTAGATCTGAGTCTATGTCGGTGAAATCTGGTGTTCCACAGGGCTCAGTGCTAGGGCCATTTTTGTTTTCTATATATATTCCGGATTTCCACCTCTATGTTAAGTTTTGTATTATTCATCATTTTGCTGACGATACCCAAATTTATATTTCGTTCTTGCTAGAGCAATTACGAATGGCTGTTGCCAAGCTTCAGGAAGATCTGTTGGCATTGTTTAATGTCTCTTCTGCGCACAACCTGATTCTGAATCCGGCGAAGTCTGTAGTTATGTTGTTCGGTCCCAGGGGTAAGCGTGGTCTGATCGCTGAGAGTTTCAATATTAATTTGGCAGATTGCAACCTCCATATTGTTCACGAGGCCAGAAACCTTGGTTTGGGGTTTGACGCGGAGTTGCGCTTCTCTGGACATGTCTCACATCTTTGCCAGTCATCCTACGGCATTCTGAGGCAGCTCTATCCCAGTCGTGATGTACTGCCTACTGGACTTAAGTTGGAGTTGTGCCGGGCGCTGGTTATGTCTAGCTTGGCATATTGCGATTGTGTTTATGGACCGGCACTCCTGCGAGCTGATGCGCTCCGCTAGCAGAAAATCCAGAATTCCTGTATAAAATTCTCTTATGGTATACGCAAGTACGATCATATTGGTGCGAAATATCCCGAGTCTGGTTGGCTCAGACTAGATTGTTTGCGAAGGCTCCACCTACTTGCACAGACCCATAAAATTCTGAAGACCAATGATCCATCTTACTTGCGGAATCGATTGACCCTATATCGTTCCTTAAATCGGGTTAATACACGGAAAAAGATCTTGTTAGTGACTCCTAGACACTGCACGGCACTATTTCAGCGTAGTTTTCCCTTCTGTGCTGCTAAACATTACAACTCGCTCCCAGCTCAGTTTTGGGAGTATTCATTGCTTAATTTCAAAAAAAGATTGAAGGATATGCTCCGCTCTCTCTACTTTGATAATTTTACACCCGACTAATTTCGTTCTTGGATTTTTCTCTACATGTTTCAGTGCGATGATTGTATTTGATTTTATATGAGTGTTTTTATTTAGGTTGAGTTTAAAATCAGCTCAGCTGTAACTTCGCTTCTTCGTCATACTTTTTTTCTCTGTTTAAATGTATTATTAATAAAGATCATTATTATTATTATTATTAAATTCTCAATCATTATATTTCGATTTTTTTTTCCCATACGACGATACTAATTCCATATTTTTCTTGATAGAATAGTTTACTAGAATCCTCAAGCCATGTGTCAAAGAAAAGTGGGCTACTGTAATAAATTTTTGACAACGAGAAAAATTGATGAATATCGTAATTCTCCATCATTATATTTCGAATTTTTTTTTCACATACCACGATACTAATTCCATATTATTCTTCATTGAATAGTTCACCAGAATCCTTAAGCATGTGTTAAAGAAGTGTAGGCTACTGTAATAAATTTTTGACAACGAGAAAAATTGATGAATATCGAAATTCTCCATCACTATATTTCAACTTTTTTTTTCACATGCCACGATACTAATTCCATATTTTTCTTGATTGAATAGTTCACTAGAATCCTTAAGCATGTGTTAGAGAAGTGTGGTCTACTGTAATAAATTTTTGACAACGATAAAAATTGATGAATATCGAAATTCTCAATCATTATATTTAGAATTTTTTTTCACATACAACGATACTAATTCCATATTTTACTTGATGGAATAGTTCACTAGAATCCTTGAGCATGTATTAAAGAAGTGTGGGCTACTGTAAGAAATTTTTGACAACGAGAAAAATTGATGAATATCGAAATTCTCCATCATTATGTTTCGAATTTTTTTTTCACATACCACGATACTAACTCCATAATATTCTTGATTGAATAGTTCACTAAAAACCCTAAGCATGAGTGAAAGAAGTGTGGGCTTTTGTAATAAAGTTTTGACAACGAGGAAGATTGATGAATATCGAAATTTTCCATCATTATATTTCGAATTTTTTTTTTCACATACCACGATACTAATTCCATATTTTTCTTGATTGAATAGTTCACTAGAATCCTTAAGCATGTGTGAGAGAAGTGTGGGCTACTGTAATGAATTTTTGACAACGAGAAAAATTGATGAATATCGAAATTCACCATCATTATATTTCGAATTTTTTTTCACATACCACGATACTAATTCCATATTTTTCTTGATTGAATAGTTCACTAGAATCCTTAAGCATGTCAAGAAAAATTCCATATTTTTCTTGATTGAATAGTTCACTAGAATCCTTAAGCATGTGTTAAAGATAAGTGGGCTACTGTAATAAATTTTTGACAACGAGAAAAATTGATGAATATCGAAATTCTCCATCATTATATTTCGAATTTTTTTTTCACATACCACGATACTAACTCCATAATATTCTTGATTGAATAGTTCACTAGAATCCTCAAGCATGAGTGAAAAAAGTGTGGGCTACTGTAATAAATTTTTGGCAACGAGAAAAATTGATGAATATCGAAATTCACCATCATTATATTTCAAATTTTTTTTTTTACATACCACGATACTAATTCCATATATTTCTTGATTGAATAGTTCACTAGAATTCTTAAGTATGTGTCAAGGAAGTGTGGGCTGTGCATTATGTTTCGAATTTTTTTTTCACATACCACGATACTAACTCCATAATATTCTTGATTGAATAGTTCACTAAAAACCCTAAGCATGAGTGAAAGAAGTGTGGGCTTTTGTAATAAAGTTTTGACAACGAGAAAGATTGATGAATATCGAAATTTTCCATCATTATATTTCGAATTTTTTTTTTCACATACCACGATACTAATTCCATATTTTTCTTGATTGAATAGTTCACTAGAATCCTTAAGCATGTGTGAGAGAAGTGTGGGCTACTGTAATGAATTTTTGACAACGAGAAAAATTGATGAATATCGAAATTCACCATCATTATATTTCGAATTTTTTTTCACATACCACGATACTAATTCCATATTTTTCTTGATTGAATAGTTCACTAGAATCCTTAAGCATGTCAAGAAAAATTCCATATTTTTCTTGATTGAATAGTTCACTAGAATCCTTAAGCATGTGTTAAAGATAAGTGGGCTACTGTAATAAATTTTTGACAACGAGAAAAATTGATGAATATCGAAATTCTCCATCATTATATTTCGAATTTTTTTTTCACATACCACGATACTAACTCCATAATATTCTTGATTGAATAGTTCACTAGAATCCTCAAGCATGAGTGAAAAAAGTGTGTGCTACTGTAATAAATTTTTGGCAACGAGAAAAATTGATGAATATCGTAATTCACCATCATTATATTTCAAATTTTTTTTTTTACATACCACGATACTTATTCCATATATTTCTTGATTGAATAGTTCACTAGAATCCTTAAGTATGTGTCAAGGAAGTGTGGGCTGCTGTAATAAATTTTTGACAACGAGAAAAATTGATGAATATCAAAATTATCCATCATTATAATTTGATTTTTTTCCCATACCGCGATACTAATTCCTTATTTTTCTTTATTAAATAGTTCACTCGAATCCTTGAGCATGTGTTGAAGAAGTGTGGGCTACTGTGATGAATTTGTGACAACGAGAAAAATTGATGAATATCGAAATTTCGATTTTTTTTACATACTACGTACTATACTAGTTCGTTACTTTTCCTGATTAAAATAGTTCATTCGAATCCTTGAGCATGTGGAAAAGAAGTTTGGGCTACTGTAATAAACTTTTGACAACGAGAAAAATTGATGAATATCGAAATTCTCCATCATTATATTTCAAATTTTTTTTCACATACCACGATACTAATTCCATATTTTTCTTGATTGAATAGTTCACTAGAATGCTTAAGCGTGTGTAAGAGAAGTGTGGGCTACTAAAATAAATTTTTGACAACGAGAAAAATTGATATATATCGAAATTCTCAATCATTATACTCACTAGTTCGTTACTTTTCCTGATTAAAATAGTTCATTCGAATCCTTAAGCATGTGGTAAAGAAGTGTGGGCTACTGTAATAAACTTTTGACAACGAGAAAAATTGATGAATATCGAAATTCTCCATCATTATATTTCGAATTTTTTCTTTCACATACAACGATACTAATTCCATATTTTACTTGATCGAATAGTTCACTAGAATCCTTAAGCATGTGTTAAAGAAGTGTGGGCTACTGTAATAAATTTTTGACAACGAGAAAAATCGATGAATATCGAAATTCTCCATCATTACATTTCCAATTTTTTTTTTCACATACCACGATACTTACTTCATAATATTCCTGATTGAATAGTTCACTAAAATCCTTAAGCTTGAATCATTCGCTTTTTGGAATTTCTTCCATTCGCCTCACATCTCATTTTCCACTTTTTTCTACTGAGTATTGAGAAGTTCACTTCTCTTTCATTTATTGTTCGTTTCTTAATTCAATCTTCACTGCGCGATGTATTTCCTCTTGTCAGTTTTTCTGATCGGTTCATTTAGTATCCTTCTTATTTCTCCATTGTCATGTCCTTTCATATCTTCCTCCATCTTCTTTGTATGCTTGTTGACTATTTCCTCTATAGTTTCAATTTTCAATTCTTCTCTGATCTGTTTGTTACTCATGTACCATGGAACACCTATTGCTGTCCTTATTACTTTGTTCAATGTTCTTTGTAGATTTTTCTTTCTATATTTATTCCAACATTGTACTAGGCGGTGCCTGCGTACGTTATACTTGGCATAAGTACTGTTTTGATTATCTTCAGTTTATTTTCCAGTGTTAGTTTGCTGCTTTTATTCAGGAGCGGGTAAAGACACCCGTGAAGTTGTCTGGTCTTCTTGCTGTTTTCTTCAAATTGCTTACTGAAGCTTAGTTTTTGTCTAGAATTACACCTAGGTATTTGACTTCTTCTTTCCATTCGATGTTCTGGTTTACTATGGTAATATTTCCTGCTTTTTCCTTCTTTGAGTCTGTTCCATTGAAAAAGACCGCCACTGTTTTCTTTGGATTTATCTTGATTCTCCATTTTTTGAAGTATTTCATCATTCTGTCTATATCTGTTTGCAAGTGCTTCGTGACCGATTTACATATTCTTGAGGAATGGTAAACGGCTGTATCATCTGCGAACTGGGCTATCATGCATCTTGTCATCTCAGGTATGTCCGACATAAAAATGTTGAATAACAACGGTCCCAAGACCGATCCTTGGGGCACGCCGGCATTGATTCTTCTTGTTGTGGATCTTGTTCCATCTATATTCAATTGAAATTTTCTATCCTCCAGGTAGGATCGAATGATTTCTATCAATTTGATCGGGAATTTTTGCATTCTCATTTTGTATAGCAATCCTTGACGTCACATCTTATCGAAGGCTTTTTCTATGTCCAGGAATACGGCTCCTGTGTTGGTGGATAAGTTCATTTTTTCCTTTATATCTTCTATTATTCTAACCAGTTGTTGTGTTGTTGAATGCTTTCGACGGAAGCCAAACTGGTGATCGAGTATGATTTTCTTGGCTTCTACGAAATCGGCCAGTCTTCTGTAAATTACTCTCTCTACGACCTTGCTCAGAGCCGACAGTAGACTAATTGGTCTGTAGTTCACCGGGTCGTTTTTGTTTTTTCCATGTTTTCTTATCAATATTGTGTCTGCTGTTTTCCATCTTTTTGAGAAGTATCCTGTTCTTATTATTGCCCTGGCTATTTCTGAAATTTCTTCGAGCGCTTCTTCTGGCAAGTTTTTCAGCGCTAGATTCATTATTCCGTCTACTCCTGGTGCTTTTCTATTTTTGAGGTTCTTGATTATGCCGTTTATTTCTTTTTTTGTTATATCCTGTAATTGTTCCTCCTGTGTGTCTGGGTTTACGGCTTCCGTATCTGCTACTTCTTCTACCAGTTTGTTAAAGCTTTCGTCCACACATTTCGGGTTAGGTTTAAATTGTTCTTCTAAAGAATCCGCGAACATTTCTGCCTTTTCTTCATTTGTTGCTGCCACGTTGTTTTCCTTCTTCAATATAGGTATTTTCTTTTTTGTATTTTTTCCGGTTAATGCTGAAGCCATTCTCCATAAGGACTGATCTTCCGTATCCAATTCTTCCAATTTTCTGTCCCATTGTTCAGAGAATAATTCTCGAACTCTGGATTTTACTTCATTTGTTACTCTATTCAGTATAGTTTTGTCATCTGGATGTATTGTTCTCCTATACTGTTTCTTGGCTTTCCTTTTTTCCTCTAGTAGTATCTTCACGTCTACAGGTAGGGGAGTCTTCTTTGGTATTTCTTGCACTTTAGTTGATTGTGCTTGTGCTTCTATGATTCTTGTCTCCAAATTTTTTACTGCTTCGTCTATCTACACTTGATTGCTTATTTTCAAATTTCTGGTGTTGAATACTTCTTTGAACTTGTTCCAATTTATCAGTTTCTTATCAGTAGGTAGTCTGTCTGTTTCAATATCCATTGTCAGGATCACTGGGGCGTGATCCGAAGATAAGTCCATCATAGTTTCTATTTCGAAGTTCGTCGAGACGTTTTTCATTATCGCTATATCCATTAAATCCATCGTTCCTGTGGCTCTGTGAATATGTGTGGGATCTTTTGCACCTACAACTATCAAATTGTGTTTATCCGTTATTCCTCTAAGTTTCGTCCCACATGCGTTGGTTTTCACGCTGTTCCAGTCGGGGTGCTTTGAATTCAGGTCTCCTGCCATTATGGTTGGTGTTTTGCTTTCAAAGAAAGCGAGTATGTCTGCTTCTTCTATATTGTTCTTTGGGGGTTTGTAAACAGAGTAAATGTTGATTTCACCTTTCCTTGTTTTGACGCTAACCCCTTTTTCTTCAATGTTATTAACTGCGATTGGTGGAAGTTCATGGTGACTTATGCCTATCTTCACTAGGATCGCTGTACCCCCCTGTCTTCCGTGCTCTCTATCTTTTCTGTAAACTTCGTAGTTCCTTATCTTCAGTGTTGTAGTTGGCTTCAACCAGGTTTTGCTTAGAAGTAGAACATCAATTTTATTTTCTTCCAAAAAGAGGGTTAGTTCCTGCCTTTTCGGAGTTACAGATTCAGCGTTCCAGAACGCTATATTCAAATAAACAATATATCGTAGGAATTTGGACATAAAATGCAGACATTAAATTCAAAAAAGTCTACTTGTTAAAGGCTATTGATACAACAATTAAATACAGATTTTTCTGTATTAACCTTTACATAATAATATCTTTCGATATTGATTTGATATCTTTCGATATACTTTTATGTCGTCGACGAACTACGTCTTCAATGACAAAATTATTATATCAACTGGCATACAATGATCAAAGTAAAACTTTTTTACTTTGATCATTGTATGCCAGTTGATATAATAATTTTGTCATTGAAGACGTAGTTCGTCGACGACATAAAAGTATATCGAAAGATATCAAATCAATATCGAAAGATATTATTATGTAAAGGTTAATACAGAAAAATCTGTATTTAATTGTTGTAAAATGCAGACAATAAACTATGATTTTGTCAACGTTTCGGAACGGCTTGTTCCTTTTTCAAGGCTAGAAAATTGTTTTTATTAACTATAGACAAAACATATAACATTTAACATTATTACCTCATCATACAATCAATAAAACATACAAAATTAAAATGGTTAGAAAGAGTAAATGTATCAGTTCGGATGCCTGACAGTCGACGGAATAACAATAACAAACAAGATGACATTAGATACATTGCGATTACACATATGTTCATATATGGTCTTAGTCTACTTATTATATCGCGACCAGCAAATATAGAATATGAACATATTGTACGGGTGGAATATCAATCCGGTCACAATCACGAAACTAACATGTAAACAAATCCGGAGTAGCTATCCGTTTGGAATATTCATTTTGGAAATGATATAATCGTAAACAATACTTAAGTTGTTTGTATCCTCTCTGTAATTCACTGTATCATTCTTTCTTATATATATCATTTCACCCAGCAGACGTCTGAAATAATTCTGTTCTTTTTCTAGGATTGTTACATGTTCGAAATCAAATCTATGTCCCTCCGTGTGTGTATGTTGGGTGAGGGCAGTTTTGTTCTCAGCTGTTAATTGTTTGGTGTCGTTTTTATGTTGTCGTACCCTATCTTTCAAATATTGTTTTGTCTGACCCACATACACCTTGTTGCAATCCTGGCAAGGAATCCTGTATACAAGGCTGGACTGCATAGTCGGAAGTGTTTTGTCTTTTATGTTGGTAAAAAATTTTTTGTTGTTGTCAAGGACGTTGTAAAATGATGTCGTGCAACCATATTCTTTGAATATGTTGTGTATTTTGTAGGACAACTCCGGGAAAAACACGAGTTTGAAATGCTTCGACATGGTAGTCACCTCAGGTTGTGGGTTGATGTTTATGTTGTTGGCTGTATCAGTTGTATTGACATTCCTACCAATTCTCACAGGACAAACCTGATCCTGTTTGAGTCTGTAAGCATTTATTGCCCTTCTGATGTAGTAAGGAGGGTAGTTGTTGTTTAAGAGTATTTCAGTTACTCTCCTTATATTTTTCTTCTCGAACTTTTTATGACTGAGTGATAGAGCTCTGTGAATTAAATTGGCCGCAACATTTTTCTTTTGTTGGACACTATGGTTCGAAAGAAAGTTGAGACATCTACCTGAATTTGTTGGTTTTGCGTACCAATCTGTTATCATTTTATTATTTTCTTTTACCACTATAACATCAAGAAAAGGTAAGCTGTTATTATTTTCTATCTCTATGGTAAATTGGAGTTTCTCGTGAAACGAGTTGAACATGTTGAGTGTTGATTCAATCTGGTCTTCAGGAACGAGTAGAAATGTGTCATCAACATATATTTTCACGAAAGGGATATTGAAACTCAACTTACCAACAACGTATTCAAATATCTCTAACATAATCAACTCTGCAAGGTCAGGACTGGCAGGAGATCCCATAGCTGTTCCATCTAACTGTTTATAAAATGTGTCATTGAATGTGAAGTAACTACTGTCGAATATAATTTTAACCAATTCGATAAAACTGTTTCTATCTAACTCAGTGAAGCAACTTATATAACGCCATCTTTTAGCAATGACTTGAACAACCAATGATTTAGGAATGTTTGTGAACAAGGACACAACATCTAGAGACACTAGCTTGTAATTTGAAGGAATATGAATGTTTTTCAGTTCTTCAACAAAGGAAAACGAGTCTTTCACTTTATACTTCGATGAGGAAAGAACTTTGCTTAAAATGTTGTGAAGGAACGAACCGATATTATAACTAGGTGAACCTACACAACTTACTATGGGTCTAAAGCTGGCATTTTGTTTGTGAGTTTTCCTTAAACAGTACAATTTTGGAGGAATACTGTTATGTCTGATTAGTTCTTTATATTGTGTTACCGTTATCATTTGGCTATCCTTTAGTTTTTTCAGAAATTTATTGATGTTGTCTTGAGTCTTCTTTGTTGGATCCCTGCTCAAAGTTTCATATGTGGTAATGTCGCTTAGTAGATTATTCACTTCCTGAGTGTACTCTTCTCTGTACATAATTACAGTTGTGTTTCCCTTATCCGATTTACCCACCAAAATGTCAGGATTGTCTCTGATGAAGCTCGATGTGATATGGTAAAGTTTCCTAAGAGGGTCTCTAGTTCTTGGTTTTTCCATGAAGTTCTGAATTATTCTGGTACATCTTGATCTGATTCCATTTTTCTCTATATTCAAACTTTTGTAGGGCCTACTATCCATTTATTTCTGTTTGAATAATTTTATCAGTTTGTCCTACTCATTTATAAAGGCTATCTTCTGCTCTGTTGTTGCATTCGTTGCACACAATGTAAGTGTCATTCTTCCTAGAATGACGGCTAGTTCATCTTCATGATTGATTCGTCTTGGTTCTTTAGTCTTTGGATTTTTGGTTTCTTCTTTTTTCGTTTCCTTTTTCTCTGGGATGTTCTCCCTTTGCGGTGGTTTCTCCTCGATTTCGTCCTTTTTCAAGGATTTCGTTTCCGTAATCCGTTTTGCCCATACATTTTCTTTGGGCAGAGGTGCTTCTTTGAATTTTTTTTTCGTCGCTTCCGGGTTATTGGGATTTTTCAAACATTCAATGTATAACGCAAGAATCCTTAAGCATGTGTTAAAGAAGTGTGGGCTACTGTAATGAATTCCTGACAACGAGGAAAATTGATGAATATAGAAATTCTCCATCATTGTATTTCGAATTTTTTTTTCACATACCACGATACTAACTCCATAATATTCTTGATTGAAGAGTTCACTAGAATCATTAAGCATGTGTCAAAGAAGTGTGGGCTACTGTAATAGATTTTTGACAACGAGAAAAATTTATGAATATCGAAATTCTCCACCATTATATTTCAAATTTTTTTTTTCACATACTACGATACTAATTCCTTATTTTTCTTGATTGAATAGTTCACTCAAATCCTTGAGCATGTGTTAAAGAAGTGTGGGCTACTGTAATAAATTTGTGACAACGAGAAAAATTGATGAACATCGAAATTTTGATTTTTTTTACATACTACGATACTAGTTCGTTACTTTTCCTGATTAAAATAGTTCATTCGAATCCTTAAGCATGTGGTAAAGAAGTTTGGGCTACTGTAATAAATTCCTTAAACGGAGAAAAAGCGGTGATATCGCAATTTTCCATCATAATATTCCGATTTTTTTTTTCACATACCACGTTACTAGTTCCATATTTTTCTGATTGAAATAGTCCGTTTGAACCCCAAAGCATATGTTAAAGGAGTGTGGGCTACTGTAATAAATTTTTGAAGCAAAGAACAATCGATGCTATCCCCGAGAGTTGAAATATTCCGACAGATACGAGTATATGTACCGTCCTCGGGAAATTGTGTTACGCAGTTTATGTCGTTGCTCATATAATTACGTAATAGGAATTTCGAGATGTTTGGGGATGCTTCATCCCCATCATCGGACAATATGATGTCGTTTAATGTTTGTTTAAGAAAGTATGATGAATATTTCATACTGTCCACCTTTTGGATGCATATTCAACTTGAATATTCAATATTTAGAGGTGTCTATCCCCTTGATGTTAATAATTTTGAATTTTTTGCTTGTAATTTATCTGTAATAAATGTGTAAGACATTCTGGTGCCAATTCGATGACTTAATATTGCATTTTTTTGAAAATACAGACTGCGTGGTGCAGCTTCAATCTGGCCCACGCCATTTTTCTGGAAAACGGGAACTGTAATAAATTTTTGCTTTGTGATGCAAATTTGTAATAAATGTGTACAAAATTCTTAGCAATGCATTTTTGAAGTGTGCCATAAATGCTGGTTTAGCAATAAGGACATCCCGCAAATCCAATGAGTTGCGTGACACGGTCGTACATATAGAGAAAACTTGCTTTAAAATCGGCAACATTTTTATTGGTCATTCAATCTTAACAATCTGACCATTTTCTACATTTTACAGAGGAGCCACAATCGACTGAATCCGATATAACAATATTTGGAAAGGACGAATGGGGAATATATTTTTACGTTAAAAATCCTATCGTGAGGGAGAAAAATTGCTCTACATTGAAATCAAATTCTGCAAAAACTGATCATGTGAGTATATTATTTTTAATGATACATAAGTTGAATTTGGTTCATCAACCTACAAATCGATATTTTATTTAATCAACTAAATTTTGAATGAAAACCTGTGCAGCTGTTTTTTTTTGGTTTAGATGGAAGTTTCAACCTTCCGTATTTCTCTATTGAACGAGCATATTTTTCCTGTTCATTGAAATACAAGTTTCATCCTTTCTTTTATTTCCGAATATTCAGATGCCATCATCGGGATCGTTGTATTATTCCAATACAACATCTGATGTGATTTACGAAGATTTAAACATACATCTCCTATCTAAGATATTTGTTTCCCTTTCTTAACCTTGGGGTTGGATTCTAGTTTTTTAACATCTCAAGGTAGTGAGGTTTCTTCTGTATCTGTTTTGCGATGAATACAGGAAAAATTGTTCAACTAATTATTTGACTTTCCGTGTGAGTGCTTTGAAATATGTTCTTGCAATGAACTCATAAACCAGATTTAATGACTTGAATTGTTTTTATTGCCGTTCTTGATGATTGGTTTGTCCATTAGGATATTCTTTGTCTAAATTTCTTGTGACATGAGTTACCTTAGTTTTTATTTGTATACGTGTCTATGTTCTGAAATGTTTCGAATATTTTTCTAATAAAACTTCCATACATCATTTACATTTATAGTTCTTTCGGTATGCCTCGGAATAGGTTTATCAAGTACAGACGTGAAGTCAGCAGCATTTGCGCACATGATGAAATTCGTTACCAAAGCGGCCATATTTTCACGTATTGATCCCCTCAAAAGCATCTTCACCTCTGTGGAAAGATTTGGCTATCTTCTTTTCCTATGGTATCAATAAAATTATACATGACCATTATTATTAATTATCATATTTCAATCAAGTTCTAGATTTCAATTAGATGTAATCCAGATTTCTGGAAATATTGGAAAAATAAAATTTTGTATGGATATATTTACCTAACGTCGCATCGTAAACACGATAACATTCCAAAGAAACAACTTAGAACTCTCATTTGTAGAATAGGTTTGGATCTTAATTGCGAAGGCCGAATTTATGAATGTGAGAAATATACCCCTGATTCCGCAGATATATCTATTAACAGTTTTATTGCCCCAATATTTCCAAAAATACAGATTGGATCGTAGTTGATTGATTTCAAAATGACAGCTTGAAGGCTCATGCAGAATTATGTCAGGATAATATAATATGATTGAAAGATAGCAGAATATAGGATATTTAAAAAAATATTTGATATTCCTTCTAATTATTCTGATGCCACGGTCATCACGAGATTTCACACAAAGTTCTGCTTCAGTTTTTTCCAACTATTCACCAGGTGTCTTTTTGTTTGGATCAGTATTTTTACACAAAAACACGGAATTTCACTTATTCTTCCCCAATATCTCTGAGAATTATACTGAAATTTTGCACAACGTTGTAAAATATAGAGTTTTTTGTGCACAATCTATTCGAAAACCAATTGATCTGAACTGAATATATCGAGGTGATTTAAACTGATTAAGTGTGTGAAACAAAACTGCAGAACTTATCTCTTTCCGCTGCTCTACATCAAACCCTTGAGAATACTACAACTAATGAATCAAAGAGTGATACTTTAAAATGCCGAACAAGATCGTTGCACCTTTCAAGCATTTCACTGAGAAATCATAACGTATGCTATCGCAAACTTTCACAATTCGAAAATTTTGAATAATTCGGTATTAAAAATGGTCGAATCGCAACGCAAATTCGAATTGGGTGAAACGGGATAGATCGTCTCCTGCGTTACTCGTTACTGCAGGCTTCTACGATCGATATAACCGACGCTGGCCGTTGGCTTGCTTGAGAGAAAGGTACACAAGAAGAGAGAAAGAGGGAGATATGTGGAGCCAAATTTGAAAGGTAGTTTTCTTGTTGAAAATTGAAATTTTTAATCAGGGATCTATTGTCCTGGACCAGGTAAGCCTGCCGAATTCACGAGAGCACATATTGTTGAATTAACGCGAAATTGATATCTAAAATACCTCCCAAGTTCTGAGCTGATGTGACAGGAAGCCTGCCTGCTTGAATACTTACATCCAGCAGACTCTTTATTCTTCCCCCTCCCTCTGCTTCGAGTTTTAATTCAGTAATCTTTCAAGAACAGCATTAATCTCTGATCTCACCCGCCAAATTTTCGATGAGACAGAAACGAAAACAGGGATCATATATAGCAAGTCTCTACAAACGTCTAAATCATCTGTGATAAATGTTTCATCTATCCAAATGGTAGCTTATCCTTTAAGCTGAGGTCCTTTCAAATATTCATAGATGATGACAAAACAGATATTAGCCGGAGTTCGTCGAAGCTTTTGGGATCACCTACTTCAGTGATTTAAAGCACCCTCGTAGCTTTCCACTTGACTCCAAAATACATCTGTTACAGATGTTAATGAGGTACCTACTTCAATATTTGTGGACAACTCCCCTTCAACATTTCAATGTTCAATCTGCTCGGCCGTACAGCCTGCGAGCTCAGTTATCCCATAATTTTGAAAATTTGCAAATCAAATCAAATTAAAGGTTTTCTGGGATTTTTCTCGTCCAGGGTTTATTGTAGACTGGGTCTCGAAACCGTGGTGCGGTGTTTCATATCTCTATTTAGGAAACAGATAGGACACTAGTTTTCTACGATGTTACGTTATTGCTCGAACTCGTCACTTAGCAAATGGTTTTGGTCCCACACAGTGCTCCATTTTTTTGTGTGGGTGTCAACTTGGTGTTCCCAAAGGCAACCTCTATTTTGAATTACTTTTTCGGTTTCTAGATGAAAAATAAAATACACTTTATCCATAACTCCTCCACAAAAATATTGATGGTTTCTGACATATTCTGCCTGACATGTCACTTTTTCTTATATTCATCACTCACAGTATTTGAAATCACTGAGTTATGCCAAATCGCATTGGAATTTATTTCTGGTCGAATATTGTACATTGGTTACTCTCTTAAACTGTGTACCTGAAATCGAATTGTGATGTAAGGGCATGAAACACATTATGCCACATATTGGAAATAAATATTAGCCAAATTTTCCTTATTTCAAATAGAACACCCTGTTTTTCATCGATACATAAGAAGCTCTACAAATTTCGACCACTATTCCTCATAGTTGAGTTTACTAGCTTTTCCTTATGCAGCTAATATTTATCAAAAATGACAAGTATTCATATTTCTTCGCTATGATTTCGTTTAACGACTGAATATTGATATGATATTTTCAACTGATTTTTCTCTTCTGTTGATACATAGAAAATACTTCCCACGTCCAGCCACTAACTTCTCCCCTTAAGATGCGGCATAGAGTCGGACGATCTTCGCAGCATTACACTAGTTATCTTACGCAATGTGAAACAGTCTTTCAAACATATACTTCATTCGAGAAAATGGAACATATGTTAAACATATGTTTCAATATCAACTATCATTGAACTTCTTGTAAATTTTAGCGATAGATAACCGACCGATCAATTGAAATAAAAAATAAAATAGCAAATGGCATTTTTCTCGAGTTGCAAAATAGAGCAGAAGCCGGTTACGATGGCTTGATTTGTCAATTTTGGGAATTTGAAAAAAAACTCGTCGAAGTCAAAACCTTAGGTTGCCGAGTTACTGGTCAGCTCTATCTCGAAATGTCCGAACTTTTTTATCTCGAGTTTCACCTCGAAGCACATTCAATTAGCATAGAATTGAAATATTCTCCAGAAAAAGTAGCTGTTTCGAGGAAAACTAGTGAACTTAAGAAACACCAGAGAAAATGTACAGGGTGGGCAAAATTCGTTGTCTACTGAAGGGATCTCGAGAACTATAGCAGCTAGAAAAAACTGATAACACATTCTCGAGCTCTTTTCTCCTGACCAATCCGAATCTGAAAACAGATTCAGCTTATCGTTCATAGAACTTGAGTTATGAGCGAAAATTGAGAAATTATCATTTTCAATAATGCTGAATAACTCGCTTGTTTGAACTTGTATTCGAAATCTGTTGATACATTCTACAGGCACTTTTTTAGGAGTAATTCAAATATAATATGACAGAATTTTTTAATCCAGCCATTTTCGTGAAATGAGAAAGATTTTGGATTTTTCAAATGAAAACTATAGTCGAAAGATCTCTTATCTTGCTACAAATTTTTTGCTGATTTCAAAAATGTATCATATGTCGCTATTTACATGAATATTACATGAGAAAATTGTCAATACTTTTTTCCTGCTTTTCTTTTCACTGTTGAATTATGAGTAGGCTTTCGTTGCCATAGCGATGATTGAATATGCATTATCTTTGTGTGAACTTGCGCCTCTATGATTGGAATCAGCGATTGCTGAATAAATATTTTTATGGTTGATTTGTCATAGTTTTTAAGATTAGCAATAGAAAATCTGTTCATTATCCCTAATGACCCAAAATATTGCTGATCTTGAGAACTATGACAAATTAACCATAGAAATATTTATTCAGCAATCGCTGATACTATCATAGAGGCGCAAGTTCACACAAAGTCAATGCGTATTGAATCGTCGCATGGTAACGTCAGCCTACTCATAATTCAACAGTGAATTGAAAAGCAGGAAGAAGGTAATGAATATTTTCTCATGTAATATTTATGTGAATAGTGACATATGATACATTTTTGAAATCAGCAAAAATTTTGTAGCAAGATAGGAGATCCTTTGCCTATAGGTCACATTTAAAAAATCCAAAATCCTTCTCATTTCTCGAAAATGGCTGGATTGAAAAATTCAGTCATATTATATTTGAATTACTCATGAAAAAGTGCCCATAGAATGTATCAACAGATTTCGAATACGAGTTCAAACAAGCGAGTTACTCAGCATTATTGAAAATGGCAATTTCTCAATTTTCGCTCATAACTCAAGTTCTATGAACGATAAGCTCGATCTGTTTTCAGATTCAGATTAGTCAGGAAAAAAGAGCTCGAGAATGTGTTATTAGTTTTCTTCTAGCTGCTATAGTTCTCGAGATCCCTTCAGTTCACAACCAATTTTGCCCACTCTGTATAGTCTTTGTTGGTGCTTCTAATGGATCGATAAAAAAAGGGTGTTCTATTCGGAACAAGAAAGATCCTGCTAATTTTCGTCTAAAATATGTTGCAGACCGTTTATCATACAGAGTGTAACAGCCAAATGGAATAAATTCGATAACGAATAATGAGGGCGTGTTGGGAAAAACGCTCGGACATGTCGATTTGTAATTTCAAATGTGCATATTTTTCAAGAAAATAATATTATATAGGGTGTTCCATGTGACCGTGGCCAATGCCAACTTTCTTATTTCAAATGCAACCTCCTGTATATTATTTATTTTTTGGATTCTTCAGAGAATTCTAGACACAATTCATGCATAATGTCCTAAACCTATCTTTAACTATTTCGGAAATATTAAGTATTTTCAGATTTAGTGCAAAAATCAACGTTTTAAATAAAAATTATTTTATTTCACGAATTCGGTACATTACACTTAAAACCTAATGAGTAGGTAATACTGATTATTTCTTAATAATTAAAAAAAAAACAAAAAAAAACATTAATGTCAATGTAGGAAATGTTCCAAATGCTCGCCGCGAACGTCTTGGCAACATGCTAATCTGGTGTAGAATTGTCTTCTAACGTTACTCAACATTTCTGAAAACACTTAATATTTCCGAAAAAGTTGAAGATAGGTATAGGACATTGTACATGAATTATGTCTAGAATTTTCTGAAGAATCCAAAAAATAAATAATATACAGGGGGTTACATTCGAAATAAGAAAGTTGGTATCGGCCACGGTCGCATGGAACATCCTATATAATTTTATTTTCTTGAAAACTATGCGCATTTAAAATTACAAATCGACGTGTCTGAGCGGTTTTCCTAACACCCCCTCATTTATTCCTTATCGAATTTATTCCATTTGGCTGTTACACTCTGTATATACCCAGTATATCATAGCTCGATTTCAGATACACCGTTCGAGAGAGTTACCAATGTATAATCTGCGATCAGAAGTAATTCCAAAGGAACTTGGCACAAGTCAATAATTTCGAATACTTAGTGAGGAATATTGGAAAACAGACATATCAGGCAGAATACCTCGAAAACCGTTAATATTTTCATGGTGAGGAAATGCATAAAGTGTCTCTCATTTTTCATGTTTAAATCAAGAAAATAATAAAGAAATACAGATTGGCATTTTGTAACGAACAGTTTTTCGTTACGTAAAAAGAACTCCGTCAAAAATTCATTGTCTTGGTCCTCTGCCGTTTTCCGGTCAGAAATCATGATGGGATTTCATTTATAATGGTTTAGTTTTGATGAATTTGAGACCTCTGTTCATTTAAATTTATTTTCTGTCCTACAGACATTTAAGCAATCCATTCATCAATGTTTTGCAGTGCATATTTCCATCCTATGCTGAAGTTCCGTAGACAGCTGTCCGAAGGGTACCTCTTGTAGATCTGATCTGAAATGCAAGTCCGAATCACTGACCCTTTTATTATTTTGCTTGACCATTTACACATAATCGCATTGTACGATCTCTTATATTTTCTTTTGTTCTAACTTCACACTGTCCGTGCTTAAACTTCTTTCCGTCCATTATTCATCGCTGTCCACTGTTGAAACCATTCTATTTTACACCAATGGGAATATTTTATGTCTTTCGTTTGTATTACCTCAGATTAAATAGAGCCCACAGGTGACAACATCTCGATCGTTTCTGTGAAGGAGTTACAACCTTACAAAACCTATTGTAACTGGTCCCCGAGCGAGTTGTGGAAAGGTAAAGTAAGCAGGTAACACCGTCACCGAGAAAGGTCGTCACAATTTAAACATAGTTGGGGCCCGCCCAGAAAAAATGGAACATCCTGTGTGACCGACAACATTTTATTCTAGAAAAACACTGACGTGAGGTCAGGAGCTCTCCGTGCTGATTCAGATTCGAAGCCAAAGCGGCGGTCACATATTTACATTTAGCTTTTGGTGTGCATGCTCAAGTTCTTGACCAAATCTTTTCATGTATTGACACCGCCAAACGCAGCTCTACTCCCTGATGGAAAGAATCGGCGATCTCCTTTCGACATGATCCTTACGACATTCTGCATGAACCTCAGGCTAATACTTTTCGATCGAATACTAGATTTCAATTCCATCCGATATGTAATTTCGGACCAATTGGAAAAATAACATTTTGAATGGGTACCCTTATCAACGAAATCATTAGGCAAATTCATTCATTCACGACCTTGACCTTCGAGATTAAACCGAATACCTACTCTACAAATATCGAGTTTCCAAGTCATTTCTTTCAGAAGTTTTTGCGTTACGGCCTAACGCTGATAGTGAAAAAATAACTTGCGTAAGACCCTACTAAGAGATCGGATAATTGTAAGGTAGGTTTGGAGATAAATTAGGTCTGAATTTGCGAATGCGTAAAATTTACACAATAAGTCCTCAGATATTCATTCCCATTTAAAATTTCATTCTACCAATATTTCCAACAATACAGGTTGTATCGAATAAAAATCCATTTCTTCAATGGAAATGAGAGCTTGAAGGTTCATGTGGAATTTCGTGAAAACCATATGATCAGTAGATCGCCAAATATAAAACATTTGAAACGAAAATTTGAATTCTGCAATCGGTATTCCCATCGGTATTCTACAACCAGCTTCCAACTTTGAACCTGATCGCGTTAGTCCTTCTTGGGATATTGAGAAGATAACCTAATAACCTACTAAAATTGACATATTTCTTTTCAAATATCTCCCAAAAAAATATTAAATCAAACAGAAGTTCTAAGCACCCTTGTTAAATATTGACTTGAAGGTTTGTGCCAAATTTCATTGAAATGTTAGGATAGTCTTCGAGAAAAAAAATGTTTCAAGGAAAATTTAGGAGAATTTTCGATTGAGAAGTTTTTGAAATCATTTTAACGACAAGATCCAAACGAAATTCTGAATTCAGTGGCGCGTTGGTATTCTCCAACTAATAACGAAGGAAATGTTGAGGAAATAACTTCAAAATTTCAAGTTAGAACGAAATTTGACATATTTTTGCCCCAGCATCTCCGTGAACAAATACCGGATCGAATTCAAGATTGAATGTTGTTATATATTGATTCAAAAGTCTGTGCCAAATTGCAATGACTTCTAATTGATAGTTTTCGAGAAAAAAAAATTTTAATGAAATTTTCGAAAAATTTTTAATCACCTAACTACTAGATCCACACGAAATTATCCAGTGCTTTCTTTCCTTAAAAAGTTAGAGCACACATGGCCGGACAGAATTGAATTTGACCACGGAATATTCATCAATGAGTCTAAATTGGTAGGTAAAAACCAAATTCGAAAATTTCAGAAACGATAACGCGATGTTTCCTAGAACAAGCGCGTAAAATACAGGTCTTTATTTAGAAAATCTAGAAAAGCACTGACGTGAACTCAGGAGATTTTACTTGCTTGTTCAAATTCACGGCAACCTTAATTAATCTCTTCACCTCTGGCCTAAGCGCTGATAGTCAACACAATAAGCAATGAAAGAATCTACTTAAAGAGTTAATAATTGTAGGCAGGTTTGAAGTTTAATTACGAATGCCGAATTCATGAAATCCATTCTGTGATTCCGCATACATACATACACTTTCAACGAATTATCAGATAGGTATTTTTTGAGTTAATTTGGGAATAATTAACGATGATATCGATGGAATCAGCACGACATTGGACATATTTTTCCCAATATCTCTCAAGATGAATATTCGATCAAGGCGAAATTTGAAATACTATTGTTCAATAGTGACCTAAAGGTCTTTGCCAAACTCCATGGCAAGGCCATGAGTAGTTTTTGAAAAAAAAAATTTTTTCTACAGAAATCTCGTGCGTTGGCATTTCTATTAGAGAAGTTCAATTTAATATTTTATCATCTCAAGATTTGAAACTAAAATTTAGAGCACTTTTGTTATAGTTTGACTTCAAGGTCTGTGCCAATTTTCATTGAATTCTGATGGATACTTTTTAGGAGAAAAATATTCTTCAAGAAAAATTTTTGAATCTTCGAGACCATTTTGGACGCAAAAAACTTGAAAATCAAAGATACTGGACAAAACGATAACGCTCTTGTTCACTAGAGCAAGCGCGTTAGGAAAGATAATAACTGTTTGCTCAATTTATTTTATTCATAAAATAAATATCTGATCGATTTGAAATATGATACATTGTTGTTAAATGCCGACTTGAAGGAATGTGCCAAATTTCATCCGAATCTGATTATGGGTGTCTGAAAAAGAATGTTTTTTCGAACATATGGAAATTTTTCGAAAAACATCTGTTAAAAAATTTTCCTACGGTAAGATCATCTCGAAATTCTGCAGAAAGTTGCTCGATTGGTAGGTCCAATTCAGATAAAAACCAGATGAAGCGCGTGAAGAAATTATACATATAGGTGAAATAGACGAGTTCGGCCCAGGTTGCCAACCCACAATTTTCTTCACAAATTTACTATCACTGGGGAACGGGAATTTCAGGACAAATACGACATAATAAGGTTCACATTATTTATAAATATCCGTAAAAGATGCCTCGGCTCCTCAAACAAGATAATTCCTTCCAAATAAAGGTTTTTTTTTTAGGCTGAAATTTAAGTTGGGATTCCTGATTTCACGTTAATAGTGCCAAGTTTATGAAGGATATGTTGCGCAAACCAACTTGGTTATTTCGATTTCGGTTTTCCGTTCTGTTAATATGAAATATTCGGTTGGTTCCTGAAAAAAAAAAGGTTAATTACGGAATTTGATTGATGCAAAAGCAATCTTTCTGTCACCAGAACATAGACATCTTAAGTCTACGCTATACCT
Source organism: Myrrha octodecimguttata (assembly GCA_958510865.1). Taxonomy (NCBI): domain Eukaryota; kingdom Metazoa; phylum Arthropoda; class Insecta; order Coleoptera; family Coccinellidae; genus Myrrha; species Myrrha octodecimguttata. The sequence continues at coordinate 5,250,826 of OY294061.1, forward strand.
TTCCATTGCGAGAACCGAACTGCTAAAAATTGATCCTCGATTATGAAAATGTGGCTCTTACATATCAGCGGAATCGCACTGACATTTTCCGAAACAATTTCAAAATAATTTTTTGTATTGATACGAACGTCACGAAATGCTGCTTACATCTTTATGTTGAAACTATATATCTAGAAATCAAGGGTCAATTCGATCGGATGAATATGTTTGTAGTTATTGAAAAAACTATAGATCGTGTCCTTCCCATTAACGAACTCAACGGCGATTTTCAGGATCCAAACCTAGCCTAAAAATTTCGAGGCTCCACGAGTTTTCCTTCGAAAGTTATAGCACGCACGGCTGGACAAAAATTAAATTTGACCACGGATTCTTCTTCAGTGAGTCGAACCAAGTCGTTTAAGACCATTTACGGCTCAAAATTAAAAAATTACAGACATTGTGGCTAAATAATAACGCGCTGTCCCCCAGAACAAATGCGTTGGGACCCGCCCAGAAAAAATGGAACACCCTGTGTGATCGAAAAAGTTTTAAATTCGTCGAGTTGGAGCAATAAGTCAACATGAAAGAAAACAATATCTGTATTCTCAATATAGATATGGAACAACTTGCCTCTGTTGCAGGACCCTGAATACCCAGTTTCCGAAGTTTCTTCCATAACATCCCAATGTCGGCAAAACTATAGTTATGGCTTATGTTCCATTTTCATATCTGCCGTGGTTCCATTACGAATCTTTTTGTCATACACTGACAATGAATATTTCCTAAAAAATTGTATTTTGTGAAAATCATGTACTGTTTTTATACTAATAATTTTTGATTGATATAATATATAATTTCTTTTATTTAATTAGGTCTACAACTCTGCTTCCGCCGTTTTTTTTGTAATTTTAAGGCTTCATTTAAAAAAATATATAAATATTTGTTTCAAAATCTTGTCCATCACTTGATACTACTTTCGCCCATCTGTCGGGTAGCATACGAATCCCGCGCCAGAAAAACTCCTCACCCTTCGCCGAAATCCATTCGTCAATCCAATTTTTGACTTCTTCATATAAGTGCTGGTCAGCCAGGCCGTGATCCATGGATCGAAATAGGTGGTAGTCAAACGGAGCAACAACAAGAGAGTACGGCGAGTGAGGTAGAACGTTTCCAATTATGTGTTAACAATGTGGAGACGAGTATTGTCATGTTGCAAAATTACTTTATCGTCTCTCATTTCATTGCAGATGTTTTTCGGTAAGACTTCGGGTTACTGGAAATCAGTTATATAAATAAAATATGAACGTTGCGATTTTAGACTCTGACCCGATTCTTATGTTACTATTTTTGTTGTTGGTCACTTTGGACTACTGGAAAACTGATGTGAAGATGGTTCGTAATGGACATCGTTCAAGTGAGATATGTGTGGCATTGCGAAATTTGCGGAAATTCGCTTTGCCAAGTTATGAACTCTGGTAACCCTTGAAAACAGATTTAAGGAAATTAAGGTGTGGATGTGGCAGTATGGCAGGGCAATCCCCATGATTTTCTGCTCTTCAGGTTGCCATAATAAATCCATTTTCCATCACCAGTTTCAATACTGTGCAGAATACCCTTTCGCTTCTGCAGTTGAACAGCTGCTCACAAACAAAAACACGCCGTTCAACATATCTTATAATTCGTACTGTACCCAGTATCCTTCCTTCTGGATCATCCCCAAGGATTAAAGGCATTCAGAGACAGCTTTCTGCGTTACGCCCAAAAATACTGCGTATTCCAGTTGAGTTTGGCACGAGCCTTCATTCAGTAATTCCTCCAGTTCTGCATGTTCGAAAGCTATTGCATTTTCACCACTGTGCCGATCTTCAACAGTAAAATCATAGTTCTTGAAACGTTGAAACCACCGGCGACACTTTCTTTCTCTCATTACACCATCACCATAAGTGTTTGTAATCATTTGAAATGGCTCAGCAGCCGATTTTTTCAATTGAAACAAAAAAGTAACACTTCCAGCAAATGTCGAGAATTCGGCGTATAATCTGACATTTTAAACAAATAAAAATGTTATGATAAACTCCGAAATCCGCTTTAATTATTAGCGGGTTATGTTAACAAATGTCAAAAGTGAATGATTGACATATACTCCATTCACTTTTATAATGTAGCCCGGTTGGCCATGACATCCTGACAGATTTCACCGTGTATATTTTGAAATTGTTAGGTTATGGTCATTTTCCTGTCAGATAACTATGCAACGTTGTCCTCTCTACATAGAGGTCGTAGTAATTACTTATTTTTCAAATGTCAATCTACATTGATAAAGTAATGAATTTGAGAAAATATTATATTATTTGAATTCGATAATTCCAAAGACCTGGCGAATGTTGAAGAAACTTTTGTCTCTGTTAATACTGGAAATATTTCACGTATATAAACATGGTTGAAAGATTTAGTTATGCTATTTTCTTGTAAGGAAATCAAGAATCGGGTTTTTCAAAATAAAGTCTTCAGTTCAGTCTTTTTGGGTGCACCAATAGAAGGATATTCTTTGTCGTCTCTTTCACTTAAAATCTTCCTTATTGTGTTGATGTGCAGCTAAAAAACAAATATCTATTCATATAAAATATAATTCCTTGGTTTTCACTTACATACGTCGAAAATGTTGCATAGCTTGTGTTGAATTATTGATTCCGAATTATCAGGGTTACTATCAGAAAAAGCCGATTTCAATTCTACATAGCACTTCCTGATACTTTGCCTCTGCTTCTTCAAAACTACCTTCGGCATTTTTATTAGTTTGCAAGCGTTATTATGCTGAGATTTAGAAATCTAGAATCGATTGATATTGATAATAGTAGAAATTGAAATTTGGCAACGTCTTTTGACATTGCCGATATTTCATGAGTGCCAACCTGCATCAGTTTTAAGGGAAAAAACTTGATAAACATAAATCATGGCCAACCGGGCTATATTATAAAAGTGAATGGAGTATATGTAGTCAATTTATTTTAACAACTTCACACTACTATAGCACCCGATATGAAAACGGCGGGAGCAAAGTTGTACACCCAATCATTTGGAATGCTCGGCTGGCCGACATATGTTTAAATATAGAAAGTCAACTTTACCTGTAATAATGAATTTATTTTTTCCCCTAGTATACTGGCGAAAGTGCTAGAGGTTCTACGACCTGCCAGCGAACTTCATCATCTGGCATTGAAGCGATCACAGTTATCTCATCAGAGGATGAAAGTTTTCCCTGTTCAAGAACACGTTATAGGAAAAAAAAGAAGGAAAGAAACTATTGTTATTATTGTGAGATTCCAGTCCTCAATTTTGCCAGACATATAGAAAGGTCGCATTCAGATCAGAAGGAAGTACAGGCAATCATGTATGAACCGAAAAACAGCAAAATAAGGAAAGATCTGCTCACTAGATTGCGAAAAAAAGGGAATTATTTGAAAAGTTTGGAGTGTTCGAAACCAATTAAATTATCGCCGAAGAAGGATATAAGAAATTATGATGTTTGTCCATTCTGCCTTGGCTTCTATTCTTGCAAACTGCTATGGCGTCACAAGAAAAAGTGTAATGAAAATCCCGCATCGAAAACAAAAATGATCGACACCATTGGCTTATTCGAGAAAACTTCGAAACTTGGCGAGCTACGAAGAAAAGTATTTCCCAGAATGAGACTTGATAGGATATCCATTGTGGCACAACAGGACAAATTAATATGCGAATTCGGGGCTCGTTTTTTGCAGCTTCACCGTAATCCGAATGAAATTAACGTGACCTCGCAGAAAATGCGTCAACTATCTAGACTATTGCTAGAAATAAGGAAAAGAGATAAAACTGTCACCAAGATGATGGATATTTTTCAACCGAAATACTATTATCCCATAGTCAGAGCTACCAAACAAATCGCAAAGTATGACGAAAGATCAAAACAATTCAAATCACCAAATATTGCAAGATTTATTGGTATATCTCTGAGACAATGCTGCGAGATCGCTGTTGATTTCGCTCGACAGGAAAAATATTTTTACCCAGCGATGAATCTATCAGAAACCGAATCTGCCATAAGAATATTTTCCACTCTCTTAGCAGGAAGTTGGAATGATGATATTTTTGAACGAGCATCGAACAACTTGGACAAGAGGAAGGAACAAATGGATAAAACAGATGTTAATCCCAAACTAAATCCAAGTGAGGATTTGAATGTAGGTAGCGATATTTCTCCTAGCGAAATCCCAGTTGATTCAGGACAACATCTGCATGTGAATTCAGATGTAGACAGAGATAGTTCTTCTGGTTTAATCCAATTCAATTCAGAAACAAATCCGAATTTAGATCTGAAAATAGATAGGAATGTGTCTCCCAAGAACATCCATTTCAATGCAGAATCACATCTTGACGTAGAAAATAATCGAGTTAATTCAGAACCGAAGCTGAAAGAAGAATCTAATATTACTTCTGGTATAATAAAAGAAAATGATCACCATCTAAAACTCCAAACAAGAACTAATAGTATTGAAGTTGAGGAATATAAATATACGAATAAGGAAAAACAAAAAAGGAATAAATGTCCAAAAGGAGTACCTTGGACGAGTGAACAGAAAAACGTTGTGATAAGGTTCTTCAAGACGCATATAGAAATGAAAAAACCACCCAAAAGATTTGAGTGTGAACAACTCAAAACTGAACACAAGGTCCTCTTGCAGAATAAGGATTGGCTGAAAATTAAAGTTTTCATCCAAAATGTTTATACTAAAAAATATAAGGTTCTCACGTGAATGTCTTCAAGAAATTAGTTGTTTTTTATATTTGGAATCATATCGATTTGTGTTAACAATTGTAAGGAATCGAAATCTTTATTTTTATTCAATTGATATTTGCAATAGGTGGAAAATCTGGAGTTGATAACAAATCAATCCTCAAAAATGGGGCCAACCGGTTTCTCAGTTGAGAAGTCTTCATCAGGGCCTTTGAATAAAGAACAACAGGAAGAAGCATAACGCTTTTCTACTTCGTATATCAGTGGGACATAGGCGCTTATATTGAACCTCCAAGTATGACTCATGTTAGTTAGTTTCTTCAGACAAAGAAGTCTCGGAACAATTTGTTCTCTCTTCAGAGTGGAAGGGAAGTCTGCCATATGCAACATCCATCCCGGACCCACTTTGTGAGGCAATATGCTCCTTCCTTATGTTCTTTATTCAGAGATCAGGGCTCTATAATGATCAAAATATACTAAATCATCAACACAGACACGAGAACATAACAGTGCGAAATAGAATGAAAAAGTCAGTTAAATTGTGACAACAACCTATTCAAATGAACATGCTAATAATGGTTACAGTGTTTTTTTGGTTTGAGCCTACATTGTAAACGAAATGAAGAGAAAATATAACTAGAGCTAACTAGTGGAGCAGCACACATTTGTCGTGACCTGGCAGCATTCAGACGCGATCATTGTGAATAAAGTTCGCGTTGTGATTGCGTATTATACAGTGTGTCCACGGATTGGGTTCCGGTTAGGTGTAAATGACGAAAAATTTTCGAATTAGACTCTGATATTCTGGGAATCGCCCTGCTTGGTCTCGAACTAAGAGGTTGAGAAAATGAGCCAAATCAATTTATATACAGTGTGGTTTAGAACTGAATTAATGAAAATTGTTAAGTATAAAGTACATTTGTTTCAAAAGATATCGAGAAAGTTTATCGAAAAAAGTTGTTTGGAATGACGAGCTGCTGCAGGAACTCAAGTTTCAGATGAATCAGCCTACCTTGACTTTATGAGTTGGTCATGAACTTTTTGTATACGTGACGTTTTGTTTATGATCAAAATTTAAATTTTGAAACTATTTTTTTAACAGGGTTACGTGATACCGTAAGATTTGGCCAGCGTTCATGGAATTGACTTATTACTCCCTGATACGAAATGTCTGCACATAAGCCGTAGCACCGCACAATAAACACTCGTTGTTCTATGGTCAGCATGTTTTTAACTGAAAAATTTTCGTTTATGACGAATAAAATTCACGTTTCAAGTCACCTGTGGCATTTGTAATATTATCAAATACTTTCATAACCTACTGACAAAATCAAAGTTGATCGATTTATCTGAGAATCGAGATTTAGCCGTATCTTTTGATTCTAAGCAACTTTTCTCAATAAACTTTCTCGATATCTTTTAAAACAAAGGTGCTTTATTCTAAACAATTTTCCTTAAATCAGTTCTAAACCAACCTGTATATTAATTGATTTGGCTCATTTTCTCAACATCTTAGTTTGAAACCAAGCAGGAGCAATTCCCAAAATATCAGAGTCTAACTCGAAAATTTTTCGTCATTTACACCTTACCGGCACCCAATCCGTGGACACACTGTATGTTCCGTGTTGAATGTGATCGTCATCGTGATCGTTATTTCGTAAACATGGCCTCCACTCGAATTTCGATTACTCTTTCAACGCTGATATTTCAATAAATCCAGTATATTATATTTTGTTAAACAATATTATGTTCTAGTGTCTTTTCTGATACTATTATATGTTTTTATAAAATCCAGACCTTCTGCTTGTTAGAAATATCGAATGAATATCACTGATAAAAAATAAAATCATTACCTTTATTCACATATTTTCTCTTCTGGGAAATTTTTCAGTTGAGATTGTTGAAAATATATTAATTAGACCAAAATCTCACTTAAAGGTTGGAAAAATTGTGGACATTGAAATAATTCTTCAACAAATTCTTGAAAAGTGGACATCTATACTGAATTCTCTCAATATTATAATCTGTTTTAGGTACAAATACATGTTCTACCTACAATATTAGGGATTTTTGAATTTATTCATGAAGTCATGATGCTGCATACTCTTTCATATCTGCAATGGTTTTAACAATTTATGTATTAAAACAATTTGGGAATCTGAATTGGTACGAATATTGTAGGAAAGTTGTTCAGTGCCTATCAGTTGCTTTTGTTAAATAAGACAAATTATTTCTTATTTCATCCTGATGTATTTTATTGAGATTTCATGCAAATTAAAGTTTATTGGTTAAAATGAACAAGGCGATGTTTGATTTCATGATAATCAGACCTGTCTAATCTATGGGAGATCCCGGGCAGCTTGGGCTCCTAATGATTAAGTCAAATGTAGCTATGATTATAATATCGAGGTCTAGATGAGAGACATCACAAGGTCCAAAAGTATTGACACAGGTATTTGAAGCCAATTCTTGTTGTAAATCTACGAAAATATAATCTCAGTACTCTTTGTTCATAACAAGAAATACTCTTTCTTTCGATTCTATCCTAATTTATACTAAGGAAGAGTAATACAAGTATCATGTATGATTTTTCTTCATATAAGGTATCAATGGTTCATTTAAAGTCTACATGTGTCCCGAAATTAGCAGTTTCTAGGTTTAGATTTCATGGGGATTGAATAGAATCCTCGTCACCTTTTCTGTTATTGTCTTTTTTCGATTTTAAATGGTATTTATTGTTTCTTAGCCTTGCAAAAACTCCTGATGGATATTCAGACGCAGCAGTTTCAAAGGGTTTTCTCAAATTCCCAGTTGCCGGGATAGGAGAGGTTCATTGATCAAACTTCGGTAAATTGATGATTTACTGACAACGATATAACCACGGGTTTCACAAAGATACGCTGAACTCCCATCAACAAAATGCTCCGTCAAATTTGATAGTCCGATCAACGAATTTGGGTTTCACAAAACTTCATCACTCCGTCAAATACGTCGATCAGTTGATCGAGGAATACAAGCTGACTGACAACCTTGCCTTTGGGTTGGTTGGTATTCCTTTATGTGTCCTCGGTTACTATGACCAATTACTTCATAATTGGGACGAACACTGGTAAACTTTCACAAAACACGATGAAATATTTTCAGGCTCTTTCAAAACTGGTGGAATTCGAAAATGGGACGCGTGGAAAGTAGACATCACGCCGTGACGACCATTTTCGAACTCCCCAACATTGCCTTTCTTCGGCTCCGATCAACGAAATCACAGAAATGGGATGGAAATTGGGTTATGTAATGTTTTTATTTTTGCTGATGGTAGATGTGTCGTTTCATGAAAAAATTATAAGATATTCATTCTCACATAAGATAACGTAACGAAAAATTGCTGAAAACATTTTGATGGCAATATTTGATTGACGTTTGGAAAGTTTTGACTAACTGTTTCGATGTAGAATTCAGAAATAAAGAAGGTGGTGACTTATAACTATTGATCTTTTTCAGTGGAGAAATGAGAATTGCTTCACATGTTGAAATTTGTTTTTATTTCATGTTGATGTTAATCCAATTTCATCTTGATATTATGTTCACAATTCTTCACATAATATAATCTTATTTCACACAAACCAAGTAGTAAAAGTGATTGCTGTATTCAGAATGGTCACAAATGAATTGTTTTAAGTTGCTGATCGACTCCTAATATGCTCCTGAGCTATATTTCTTTATATATTCAAATAAATTTGGCTGGTAAAGAAGATAACTATTGAAATCAACTGCAATTCAACTGAGATTTTATTGAAAATTACTATACAGTCGTTAGATTATCTTACCAAGAATTACCTTAATTATTGTTATGGTCCCCTGAACTAAACTAGGAAAGTTTATGCAACTAATATCTGCCATCTAGAATTGCTTGGTTCGAAACTCTATACCGATTTCAGACAATTCCATAACTCCGATGATTATTATTTCCTTCTTATGAAAAAAAAACGGAGAAATTTTATTGCACAACATTCCAAAATCGACTGGTGATCTAGTAAATCACACTTAAATACCATGATTTACGGCCACACAACACCAACACCAATTTTTATGCTCAATAATCTTATTTAATAGGCGTTCAAAAGGATTGGACGGCTCGATCACCAAATGGTTGATCAACGGTCGTTAATTGCAAATCCAGCACTGTTTTACAAAACATTTTTGAGTACTGATTAACATAAAAACTTCACGGTCGATCAAGTTGGTTGGACAAATTTGGGCAATCGCCAGTTAATCACAGTATTGAAGTGTAATTTACTGGATCATCATTTCATTTTGGAATGTTTCGCAATATAGTTTCTTCGTTTTTATCATCAGAAGAAAATAATAATGAATACAAAATCATCAGAGTTATAGAATTGTCTGAAATTGGTATGGAATTTGAACCGAGCAATGCGAGCACACACATATATTGGCATATATTAGTTGCTAACACTTTTCCAGCTTACTTCAGCGGATCCTAACAATAATCGAGGTTATTTTTGGAAAGATTTACTCACGACAGAATAGTAATTTTAAATAAAATTTCAGTTGAACTGCCGTTTGGCGAAATATTGATTATTGATTTCAACCTGCAATGGTAACCCTTTCAATAGATATCTACTTTCCCAGTCAACTTGTGAAATCGAAACAACCCACGTAACCTCTATCGATATTTGGAAATATAAAGATGCTCGAAATCTGATATTGACTACAATCCTTAGTTCCTGATGGATTGATAAATTACTTTTACTACATGGGTTGTATAAAAATAGGATTTAATTTTGTGAAGAATTTTATACATAATATCCAAATGAAATTGGATCAACATCCACATGAAATAAAACAAATTTCTATATGAATAGCAATTTTTTTTGGACGCGGCGTCCAAGGGGAATTTTATTGCATGATAATGAATATCTCGCAATTTCTCCTATATTTTATATCATCAAATTTTTTTAACGATCACTTCATCTTGAATTCATTATGAAATGATATACATCCACCGTCTACAAAAACGAAGCATGTTCACACACGGAAATGTAATAACATAACCCAATATTCATACCATTTCTGGATTCATTAAACGGAGCCGCAGAAATGCAAGGCTGTCTGACGGAGGGATGAAGTTTCGTGAAACCCAAATTCGTTGATTGGCCGATCAAATTTTACGGACCAATCTGTTGATCGTAAGATCACCGTATCTGTGTGAAACCCAGGGTAACTGGATTGCCCAAATTCGTCCAATTAACTTGAGCGACCCTCAAGTGAAGTGTTTATGTTAATCAGTACTCAAAAATGTTTTGTGATGCCCAAGAAGTTCTTGATCGGCCGTTGATCGACCATTTGTTGATCGAGCCGTCAAATCCTCAAACGCCGATTAAATAAGATTATTGAGCATAGAAAACGGTGTTGATCGACCGATTAAGCGGATGATTGACTGATCAACGGTGATCGACGCTTTGTGAAACGGGCCATATGGCTCATATACCTCAATAGTCAACTAGGTAACATGTATATAATTATGTTTTTAAGGGAAGAAACCGTGTTTTTAAAAATCAACTTTATTTAACTACAGGAAGCGTTCGCAATGTACGGCTATGCCTACTGTACTATCTGATTACTATCTCAGAACTATCTTCTCAAGCTCCACTTGATTATCCCATTTAATACTATGGTTTGTCTGAACCAGCAAAAATACATGTGGGAAATAAAATGTGCAACTATGCAAGTCTAGCGTTCTCATATGGAGATTCCTATGTAGAAATAAGTGTTGTGTATTAAATGAAAGAACGGTTGGTATTACTTAACTATATATGTCCATATATGGAAATATGTTATATATTGATACTTTGTGCAACTGTTCGAATATCGAACTGTTGGTACCTACTATTATTGTTACTCGATGAAATCGCACTGCAGTTTCATTTGACCAAAATAAAAATCAAATCCACGCCCAATAATTCTTCTGTGCCCCAAATATGAATTTTACGTTTTCCTACATGTTCTGGTCTGCAGAGAAATCTTTGAAATTTTTTAATTTCTCAGTAAATTCAAAAAGAATGTGTCAAAGAAGTAATGGATGAGTAAATCCCTTTTAACAGCGCCTGATTTTTTGGGAATATTAATGACTCTTCTGTACTGATCTAGAAAAACATAATAGGCACTCTATATAGAGCCATAGAGATCAAGGAGAAAATCAAGGTTTATCTTGAGATGAACTGTGGCTTATCTTGAGGGAATGGTTGTTCGTCTTCGATCTTCTGAGCAGAAAAGCTCATCGGCTATATTCCCTTAATATCTCGGCCGCCATGCGAAATCGGAAAAAATGTGAGAAGAAGTGAACTTTGGTTCGCAGGGGGCGATTTTATACGGTTGGTTCCAAAACAAGTTGTATCAACCATGTGAGTGTAATGACAGCAACCCCCAAAACCTCAAATGGAAAGGGGTTGAATGACACCTTGATTCAAAGGTAATTCTATTGTCTTTTCAAATAACCATACTCTTGGCCTTTTACTCACTTGTTTTGGGGACCAGCGCGTTATCCCCTTTTCGTGTGATTAGCCGAAAATTGTCTTAAATGATAAGGTTGGACCTCCTGAAGAAGAATCCTTGGTCAAATTAAATTGTCTGGCCGTACGTCCGAGTGTGCTCTAACTTTCGAAGGAAGATGCTACCTAACGGCCGATCGTAAATTAAATATCTTTCCAAAGAAACAACTAACAAACTCGATATTTGTGAAATAGGCTTGGACCTCGATTACGAAGGCCGAATTCGTAAATGGGTCAAATTCATCAATAAAATCTTTATATATACACATTCAAAATTTTATTTTCTCAATAGATTCAAAAATACATTGTCAAAAGTCTGTGTCGGGGTCAGTCATTCTAATGCTATCTAAATCATAAATTGTATAAAATACTTCAAATTATTACAATAGTGTGTGCATTTTTTCTGAAAAGACTCAAATCGAAATGGTTCGAATATTTTTGAACCAAAACATCAAGAATTGAAAGCTGATTTATCTCCTTTTAATCTCATGAGATTCGCAAAATGAATTCGATTCTGGGATAAGTATTCAAAAAAACATAACGGCTGAAAGAAAGTGGAATTTTGGTAATTTTCATATGGAGTGAATCAGAGTTACTACCATTCTCGAAAATGAATATTTCAGAAATTGGTTCTTGAATACGAAAACTTTTAAAGTAAGAAGTTCTGGAGATCATTTTTCGCTTGTCTTCAAACGTTATATTCCCATTGTTCATACCGATTTAATGATCCTTAAAACAGCTCTTGAAAAATAGTAGGTATATAGCCACAAAGTATAAAGTTTCCAGTTCGTAAATAAATATGCTTTGGTTTATACCCCATTATAATGAGTTGAGCTAGTCACAAAGAGGTTATGGTTCATTCTCATTTGAATGCTATAATAACGTTCTATCAACCTCACTAGAGACCTTTGACCACAACAAATTCCAGAAAGATTTTAAATCATATTTCAAAAATTAATGATATTCATGAGTGTGCTGAATATTTCGGATCGAATTCCTCAAGTTACGATGTGTGTAACTGAAAATTACATAGATCAAGTATTCCAAAGAGTATAGACTCGTGTGAAAACAACTTGTATGAGATATCAATGCAGATCAACGAATGACTCAACCATGCTAACCTGGATATTCTTTTCCTTTGAAACTGAGTGTTTACTGTCAGCCGGCCAGACCGACGAACATTATTAAATATGGCCAGTAATTCTTCAACACTGAGTAAAAACTAATTGTTTCAGACTATTATCGGCATAATATTGGAGAATTACAGACATTCGGTAAAAACATCGACGCTCTTGTTCCCTAGAAAACCCACTAAGCAATGTAAAGTGTTGGTAATATTACTGAATTGGAGATGTGTTATGTGTTGGTTATTCTTATTCAGTGAGGTGTATATATGTTACTAGTTAGTGTATTGCACATTTCTGCAGCTCACTTATATTGACTAATGTAACATTGCAGAAGTAATACTACGGATACATTGTAGAATGAGTTTGCTATAAGGTGTGTTATGTAATATTACAATTTTTCTTCAAAATTAATATTGCGTAAAGTTTACCGCTACAAACATTTTGGTATCAATGCAATGGTAACTAGCTTAACATTGCAAAGAGTAATATTGCAGATAGTTCTTAGCAATAAAATAACATAATCACAGCGACGGGTTTCTGTCGATAAGTCAACAAATATTCAACCTTGATCAGAGCTAATCATCCAATCAACCAAAACACCTACACCGAAGAAGCGGATCCAAGTTCTTAGCAATATTAGTCTGTATTCAATAGTAAGTTTCATGAGAGCTTTTAGTGTACCTAATGTTTCATATCTTCGCTCTGAAGTATTTACCTGCCAGATTACTTCAGACCAATTTTTCAGGAGGCTTATGAAACCACCTACAAACCAACTATCAAATATATATCGTTTACCTAAAGCTTATTTTGGGAGGATTTCGCATCATTTTTTAGTTTTTTTTTTTAGTTTTCACTCCCAATATCTGAAACGGAACTATTAAAAATTAAATAAAAATTGTTTTTTTTCATGAAAAACGCCCTCGCGAATTGCAGGATTGAACTATTTATCAAAGGCAGTTTCTTGGAAAACATTGCCTAATTAACAATACAGGAACAATAACACAAACTATAAACAAAGCGAACTGTGACGTTTCAGAGTACAAATCTGACTGTTTCATCAGACAAAGGAGAAAATTTCAAGAATTATTTCCTTTCGATTCCTCATGAAAAAACAATTTTCATTTAATTTTTAATAGTTCTGTTTCAGATATTGGAATTGAAAACCCCAATAAACATAAAATTACTATCAAATATGTTTTCCGTTGAATTTAAATATGAAAAACATCAATGTTCTAGTGAATGAGATATCAGGGTGATTTTTAGAGAATCCCCAAAAACTGTAATATGACAGATTTATGCTTTAAGACGAGGACATAAAATATTACAGTACATATGGCGACGATAAATATTTTCGATATCGAGTGAAAGAAAAGTACTTCCAGAAACAGATCAATGAATGAACACTATATTTTTGGCTTAGGTTCAATATCACATTCTTTACATTTTGACGCACTTTTGCGAACTGATACAACGCCATCACAACTTTCTGAAAGTTTCTTCCAGAAAATTAGTGATGGTCACCCACGCCGCATCTGAAAGATTGAACTCCACCTGAAAGATAACAGAAATCAATTAGTATAACATAGAATAATTATTTCTTATGTACTTCTTGAAATTTCAATTTATTATTATGTAGTATCCACTCACTAAACACGAAACATTACTATCATTGCAGCTACATAGTTTCCAGCTTGTCTGTACAAGGTTGTCTATAGAAAATTGTTTTTGAGTTTAAGTATAAGATTAGAAAATTATACATTATTATTTATGAGTTACTGCAATAATGAAATATCGAAGATTAAATATAATATTAATATATATTATAATATAATAACATTGACCGAATGTTTCTAGAGAAACATTACACAAAGTTAATTTAACTATAACGAGTGCACAATATTACATGAGTAATGTTTATCCAATAATATAGCTGTAGCTTCATGAACGCAATCTACCATTGATATTTTATCTGAAACATTAGAGCGTGGTTCCAAGAGTAAGATAAGACACATATTACTGAAATGTTACAAATTCTAAGGTAATATCCTCTTGGCCAACGCTGAATGAGAGTTATAACATAACCTATAAATGGTCGTTTTCTGCACTTGTTAGCGTGTCTTCCAGTATTATCCACTTTCGATGGTGTTCCCGTCTTTCCTCACTGGATGTTCGAAGTAAATGAATCTACTGATTTTTTTATCATCTAACAGCATAAATGCGTAGAATAAATATGATACTGAGGTAAGTGAGAATATATTCATGTACGAGTACCTATATATATTTTGTACTAGACAAGTGAACAAGTCGATTTTTCAAACTCGATTATGCTTTTCAAAGAATCATAAATGCAAACATCTAAACAATAAGCCCTTTGATGAAATGAATCTTAGTATTGTACTGATACGGGAAGGTTTACCAATTAAAGGGCTGAATGAGAATACGCAGTTTATTTGCTATAATTAGAAAAGGTATTTGCATACAAATATACACCATATTAACATTCATTTTACCTACCTAAAATAAGAAAAGGTGACCGATTCAAATATTTCAAATATCATAAAATGATATTGGAACACAAATACAATTTATATGGTTCACCAGTATTCCACTGAGCAACGTAATAATGTTCTTTCTGCCAACCAAGTTCAAAGATTGTTTTTATATCTGTGTAATTCAGATTCGCGAATAAAAACTCAATGAAAAACTGGCAACTAAATACCATACCTAGGCGGTACTCTAGGCAAACACACAAACAGCAATCAATTTTAAATTTCATTTCATCGAAAAAACTCGTAGGAGGGTGTGGATTTCATAGTTTTGAAAACTTTCCTCGAGTATCAGCTTTCCAAATTTGTAGCTCGTTCATCAAGAAAAAATCGCTGAAGTAGGAAAATGAATCAGATATACCAGAAACATTAACGCAGTACTGGAAATCATTGAAGTAGATAGTTTACTTGACTACCTACTGATCTTCTAATGGACTCATGTTAGTTAGTTATCCAGTGGGAGTTGAAAAATATCCGGAAATTCAAATTTAAAATCTGTCTTCAGACTGTTTCACAGATAAAAATCCAAAGGAGTTAATTCCGGACTCCTTGCTGATATTGTATAGGACCAAATCATCTACCAGGATAGTCCTCATTCATATATTCTGTTTATATGCGCCCATTATGACATTGACAACCATCCATTCGAGACCACATAACCACATATTTTGCCTCTAGTTTGATGGTTTTTCCTCCACGGCGTCACTGATGATTTCTAGTGAATTCAGAAATAATTCCGAATACAATCTGGGCGGAAGATTTGCTGGTCCAAGTAAAAGAAAACCCAATTTGTCCCATTAATTCCAAATTTCTGCTGATAGTGATTGGCCAATATTGTATGTGAATTTTCAGGGCTTATAGCCTGCATAACATGCAAGTTATGCAGATTGATGATACCACATCTGGTAATAGTAGACTCGTTTGTCCATAAAATCCAATTACCAAAAAACCTGTTCTGCCGAAGTTAGTCAATATACCACAGGCAAAATTCAACCCTCAGCTGGTAGTCAGGCTCCAAAAAATGTTACGCCCTAGTCAAATGATATGGATGAATAATTTCCGGATTGATAATTTGGTTTACGGCATGTGAGGTACTCCCATACTTGAAGCTATTCCTCGAGAAATGAGAGTGTGTGTAACAGTGGGTATTAAACCAACTTCATTTTTCGTCTTCTGAACCATATCTATTACACGAACATCACTTAATAAATACTTTAAATCAAACACGAGTTCATTAGAAAATCGGTAGGTAGTCTCAATTTCCTTCGTATCTACTTCAATGATTTACATTATGATGCCCACGTTTTCTGGTAGGCTTGATTCATTTTTGTAGGTCATTGATTTTGGTTTACTATTCGATAGAAATTTCACACTTTACATTTTTAAGTATGCAGATTTGAATGAACTAATAAAAAAAAACGCTGCAAATTTTACACAAGGGTTTATTATTTTCTAAGTTAAATAACCCGATACCACTGATATCTTAAATGAAACTTATACATTATTCATAACTCATTGGTATTTTCACAAAAACTCCATAGGTATGTGTTGAAAATTTGGTAATCAATCTTTTCATCTACTTTCATATTTATGATTCTGGATGAAGAGTTAACCGATCCTTTCACTGAATTCCAATCTTAGAACCGAATGCGATGATTCATTTTCAGGATTATTGGAAATGTGCAGCGTTTTTATGCGCTCGTTGTCATTTCGTCACGATGTTTGTAATTTTCGAATTTTGAGCCGCAAATGGGCTTAAACGATTGTGTTAAACTCCCTGAAGGAGAATCCGTCGTCAAATTCAATTCTGCCCGTTCGTCTGTCTGGCCCTCCAGCCGTCCGTCCACCCGTATGTGCTCTAACTTTCGGAGGAAAAGACTTAGCAACTTGAAATTGTCAGATTGGATTCCGAATATCTCGGTTGAGTTCGTTAATGGGTAGAATCGGTTGGATAGTTTCGAAGTTGGGCCTATTTGAAATTTTGAGGTTAATTCCTCGGTACCTATCTCATGAAGTATTGACTTGATCAAATTGAAACTTCGTGGCCAGTGGTGGAATACCAACGTGCAACTAAGAGCAAAATTTCGTGTGGGTCCAGTTATTAAAAAATTTAAAAAAATACTGTTTTAGAAAATTTTTAAAATTTTCGATGAGAAATTTTTTTTCTCTGAAAATATTGATAAGATTTCAGTGGAATTTGGCATAAACCTTGAAGTCAGTATTTGACAACAATGTTCCAAATTTTAATTCGATCCGATTTTTTCTTTCGGAGATATAAGGAAAAAAATGTGCCAAATTTCGTTGTTATTTGGAATTTTAACGTTATTTCCGCAATATCTCAAGAAGTACCGATGCAATTAAATTGAAACTTCGTAATCAGGTGGAGATCGCCAACATGCAATCAGGCGGTGCAAAATTTCTTGTTGATCTGATAGTTAAAATCTGAACAAGCGCGTAAAAGCGCCTGACCTCACGTCAGTGCTTTTCTAGATTTTTTTCATAACTCAGGGATCATTGGTCAGAAATTATCCGGGTGAAAATTTTGATCAACGTTTCATTAATATTCAGGTATAAGATTTCGATAAATAAATTTATTTCCTCCAACCCGCAATTTTGATCCTTTTGGGTACACCGATCCTGCTGAAAAGCTTGGAGGATCAATCTCGAGCGACACACGATTTTTCACAGATTTCGGTTCAGTACTTTCAGAGAAAAGCCACGGACAACGGACGGCGAATGGACGGATTTTTTTTTATTAGTTCATTCAAATCTACATACTCCAAAATGTAAACTGAAATTTTCAGGGAGGGGAATTTTTTTTTGTTCGATCACTAAGGTTTATTATTTGATTTTATCAAATAATAAACCCCAATCCGTCCGTCCGCCGTACGCCGTCCGTTGTCCGGGGCTTTTCTCTGAAATTACTGAAACGAAACCCGCGAAACTTGGTAGAAAAATCGCGAGTGGCTTGAGATTGATCCTCAAGGCTTTTCGACAGGATCGGTGTACCTTACGGGCTCAAAACTGGGGTTAAGAGGAAAAAAGATTATTTCTCAAAAACTTACCACCGATTTCCATGAAACTTTCAACGGTGATTACTGTTGCATAACTCAACCTAAAAATGTTCACCCGGATGATTTCCGACCAGTGGTCCCTGAGTTATAAAGAAAAACGCTGCAACTTTTCTATAATCCCGAAAATGAATCATCGCTTTTCGGTTGTAAGACTGGAAATCAGTGGAATAATCGGTTAACTTTTCATCCAGAATCATATATACATATATGTATATATAAAAGTAGATGAAAAGATTGATTACCAAATTTTCAACACGTATCTAGTTTTTGTGTTTGTGAAAAATCAATGAGTTATGAATAATATACAAAATTCATTTAAGATATCAATGGTATTGGGTTATTTAACTGAGAAAATAATAAACCATTGTGTAAAATTTGCAGCGTTTTTTCTTTAGCAACGTGCCACGAATTTGGGAGCTAAGATTTGGGGGACGTTATCCCATTTTCAAATTCAATATCATTCCTCGAAAATTTTTCTAGAAAATGGCGGATGAATTTTGAGGTTGATTTCTTCATTATAATGAAATTTCCACTGAAACTATGTTCCTTCGGTTCTTCTTGAATGCTCGAGTTGAAGTGAATACAGTGAATGTCGAATATATTTCCCTTTCGATAAACAATAGATTTGTTGCAGCACGTTTTGTTGTTCTGGAGATAAACTCTCTTTTTCGGAGCAAGGAAGGAGGGTGTAAGCAGGTCAGGACTTCGAGCAGGGCAACATTTTGAATATGAGAAAATCGCACTCTGTAAAAAATGAAAGTTGATTGAAATGTCGATGAGCAAATATCACACCCTAATTTTAGTTTATTATTTGATAAAATCAAAAAATGAACCTTAGTCACTGACCAGAGAAAATTATCCCCCCTGAAAATTTCACAGTTCACATTTTCAAGTATGTAGATTTGAATGAAGAAATAAAAACATCCGTCCGTCAGCCGTCCTTTGTCCGGGGCTTTTCAGTAGGATCGGTGTACCTTAAGGGCTCATAACTGGGGGTAAGAGGAAAAGAAAAAAAATCATTTCTCGAAAACTTACCACCGAATTTTCATGAAACTCTCGACGTTGATTACTGTTGCATAACTCAACCTAAAAATTTCACCTGGATGATTTCCGAACTGTAGTCTCTGAGTTATTGAGAAAAACGATGCAAATTTTGATGTGAAAAACCAATGAGTTATGAATAATATATGTTTGATTTAATATATCAACGGTATCGGGTTATTTAATTGAAAAAATAATAAACCCTTATGTGAAATTTGCGGCGTTTCGAATACTTTACTGAATTTGACTGAACGGATACCTACCTTCATTAACACGTTATTGCCTTAACGAAAAAAGGGGACGAAAAATAAGAGCAGGAATTCGGCAGTGTGTGAAAAACATCTTATAACATCTCATGATATATAATCTGGAAGCAAAATATTTTTCATGGTTTCATTATGTCGTCAATATTTCCATAAAAATGAAGCATTTCTTCGATGCTTTTTAGGTTAGTCAGAAGCCTGCAATATAAGGCACTCTCTGCACATGAATTAAATAGGTGGTTATTATACGATATTGGATGTGTGTTTTGGTCTTAATTCAGGGCTGAAGAAGGTTTCATAATTTCTTTATTCTTCACCGCCTCCACAAGTAAATGCTTTTCATGATCTCCATTGAATTTAGATTAGGAGGGTTGGTGTTAAGTAATGCTTTGTTTGTAGCGAGAATAATAAGAATCTTGAATAAATTTACAACCGAAGATAATTGGACCCTACCATAGAATGAATACCATACTCTATAGGAACTTTCTTGTTGCAAGTTTTCTGTTGAATCATTTCCTGAAATTTGACCGAAGATAACTTGCACAAGCTGATGTATAATAGTGAATTATCAATAGGGCCATTAAGGAAAAGTCGGAAACATCGTCCTTGACATTAACAAATTCCATATTTTAATGGATGCGTCCGACGTCACCAGACGACATTTGGGTCGACGCCGCCCACGTTCACTCTCCGTCCGCCGCGTCGCATTCTGAGATAACGAAATAGAACGGATTTTAAATTTCGAGACATCATAAGGAATAGAGATCCAGATTATTATTTTCTGCACTAGATATGCAGAACATTCTGAGGAATGAGTTAGGAGTTGTTACCTAGTGAGGAAATAACGTTTTGAGGAATGGCGTGTGAAAAATCCTGGAGGAAGGGATCTACTTTTTTCGCTTTCCCAAATTGTTGAGGATTTATTCATGAATTCCCAAGAAGGAAGATAATCTTTATACGTAGGTACCTTTTTGTCCCTTAGTTGATTATATCAAAATGAAGGAAATTGGTAATTAAAACATACTGAAGCTACAAATTCGTTCTGAACTATCAAGAACGAGAAGCAAACGAAAAATTATAGAAGATCTGTGGAGCTTTAACGCGCTTGTTCAGCTGAGGTGCCGAAGCGATTCACGTATGGACATGCGAATCGCAGCTATATTTGGTGATCTTCTTTCGATAAAGTCCTCACGAAATCGTGGAATCTGCTGGTCGTGAATACAATAACTACCGAAGGAAACAACTCAGAGACTCGGTTTTTGTAGAGTAGTTCGGACCTCAATAACGAAAGCCGAGTTCGTGAATGATTCCGCAGTTAATGTACCCATTCAAAATATTATTTTTCGACTCTTATCAGAAATACAGATCGATCGGATTGTAATCCAGTACGGACTAACCACTGATCGTAAAAACTATAACTTTCCAAAGAACCTATTCAAAAAAAAACCTAGAAAAGCACTGGCGTGAGATCATCAGGAGCTTTTACGCGCTTGTTCAAATTCGTTGCCGAAGCAGTCAGATGTTCTCGAACTGACCTCGCCAAAAGGATTTTTGAGAATTTTTGAAAAAATTCACTCTTGAGTTGGTAACCTTCATCTACGAAATCATTGAGCGAATTTTACCCATCCACAAATTCGACCTCCGTAATTAAATAGAAAACCTACTCTACAAATATAGAGTCTCTCAGTTGCTTCTTTCCGAAGTTTTGTGTTTAAAATTGGCCTAACCGTCGCTAGTAAATAATTGTAGGTTTAGAGTTCTTCTACGAAGGTCGAATTCGTGAACAGCTAAAATTTGCCCAATTATTCCGTAGATAAAGCGTTCCATTCGAAACTTTATTTTCCGAATATTTCCAAAAATATAGTTAAATCATATCGAAATAAATCCAGTAAAAAAAAAGACAGCTTGGAGGTTCATGAAGAATATATCGTGAGGAGTCCGCAAATATCGCATGTTTGAAATTTTATTCATATAACCGAAGAATCATCTCGAAATTTTGATGAATTCGCTGATTAGCAATTGCCAATTGACTACCAATTTTCACCATCATCGGATAATAATTTCTTCAGGTATTTCGAAAGTAACAACTATTTTTAAGGAAAAGCAATAATTTTTTTTTTCATATATCTTCGAAGATTGATATACGATCGAGGCGAAATTTCAAACACTCTTGCTGAATGGCGCCTTCAGGGTGTGCGCAAAATTTCTAAGAATTCTAATGAATAGTTGGTGAGATAATAATTTTTCTCATTGAAAATTGGAAAATTTCCGAAAATAAAACAGGCAAATTAGTGCTCTAGCCCTTAAAAACTTATCGAGAGATGGAAATCGCTTCAACCGATTTTGGGGTCCTGAATAACGGGTTTCTGAGTTTGTAACAGATTCTAGGTTGTGCTTCAGATTTGAGAGCCTAAGAACTGCGAAATTTCCGCTAATTTTTTTAGTATTTTCATATAACTAGGAAAGTACGCATTCTACAGAAAACATTTTTTGAAGAACATTAAATTTGGCGTTTCAAACATCAGAATCGATCAAATTCTGCAGCTGCAATCGCCTGTCAAAGATTGGTGATTTTCTCAAGCCTACAGTTGACAACCCTCAACTTCGAAATACTATAAGTAGAAAAGGACTGCACCGATAGAAAAATGTCATGGGACTAAACTTGTGGGAAATTAAATCGTAAATCCGCTAACGCAGTCTAATGCAAGAAGCTTCATCCGAACTCAAAACTTTTCACTTACATCCTTCTTTTTCAAGCAACATTAAATTAAGTCAACTCCTATACACAAATCTAACTGAAGAAATCATTTTCTATATCAAGCTCTGATTACGAGGAAACCATCAATCAGACTTACCAGACGATCACAGAAAATAGAACAGAGAAGAGAAAATGAGGCAGTTGCTTATATTATCGAAGTATGTTTTATAACTAATGGAAAAATTCTAGAAAAACATTGACGTGAAGTCAAAAGCTTTTGTGTGCATGATCGAATTCGTTGCCAAAGCGGTCATCTTATTACGTATTGACCTAGCCAAACTCACCATTACTTGCTGAGGGAAACATTTCTAATCATATTATCCTCACGAAACTCTGTATAAACCTTCGAGCTGATATTTTCGATCGACTACTGGATTTCAGTAGTCCATTCTGAATTTTTGAAAATATTGGGGAAATAAAATTTTGAAATAGCATATCTGCGGAATCATTGGCCGGATTTCAGCCATTCACGAAATCCACTTTCGTAATTGAGCCCCCAATCATTTCGCCAAATATCGAGTTTCTTGATCGTTTCATTCGCATATTGTTGTGTTAACGGTAGTCTTCTCGGGCGATTGTAAATTGCTGAAGTGAATTTTGCTTCAACATCAGCAACCTGGTTAGGAGTGGCTTCATGGTCGGGAAAATGCAGATAACACGGGTCAGGATTTTTGGAAAGAGTTCGAAAGAATTTGGCCTTGGATTGTAACGGTTTGGGTTCTATGGCAGGGAAGGAAATCGAAGACTGGTTGGCAAACTTCTCTTATTAAGGAGGAAAGTTTCGAAAATTTCACACAATACTTCAATGAATATCAAAATCTGCAACCAGGATTAGATTTCCTACCCTGCTATAGAACCCAACCGCATATGTTTTCGATCTTCAACCCCCTTCTAAACGAATAGTTGCGCTCTGTGTCAGATTTCTCCAGTATTGCTGGCCGAGATATAAAATTATTTTTTTTTTAATGTAATCGTTACAAGATCACGGTTTGCTGATTCCTCTTCCCGCGTTTCATTAGGAATATGATGTTAATTCACAGTGACAGATCTTCGCTATTAAGTATTATTTGATCACGTCATCCTCCACAATGAACACATTCCTTCCATGCCTGGATCTTTCCACCTCAAAAGCAACAATCATAGTGTCTGCATCCTCAACGGCCGGTAACTTGAATGCTCAACTTGAACTTGTCAAAGTGCATCAAAATTATGCTTTTCTTGTCGTTGGCAATAAATCGTTCTATCGGCATCGTTACAGTCATTAATTCATCAAATATGACAGAGAGAGAGAGAGAGAGAGAGAGGGGGAGAGAGATGACACGGTTCAAGCTCCACGGGTTCGTTCAACGGATTCGAAGTTTTTTTTGTAATTCTTAGGGTACCTATCAAAAACAATAGAACAATTTGATCCAAAATTCTTCTGACGTAGTTCAAGTAGATACTTCGAGATGTCTTTTTCCCGGTGTCAAAGACAACAAGGTGCAACAAGAAACCGCCATCCAATCAGACAATCATCCAACAAAATCCGAATCTTTTCAGAATTCAACTTTGGTTGGAAGGAAAAGTCTGTAGAAATACGATTTTTTGCGCGCATGTTCTAGGGGAACAGCGTGCTATCGTTTTGTCCAAATGTCTGTAATTTTGGATGATTGAGCCGAAAATGGTCTCAATCGACTAGGTTGGGCTCACTGATGACGAATCCGGTGTCAAAATCGATTCTGTCCGGCCGGCCGGCCGTAGACACGATAACTGTCGAACGAAGTGAGCTAGCGACTTGAAACTTTCAGGGTAGGTCGCGCATTGGAATGTCGCGGTTAAGTTCGTTAATGGGCCAAATCGATCGAATAGTTTCGGAGTTATAGGCATTTGAAGTTTTGAAGTTATTTATTTTTTATTTCAGAAACTACTTGAGCGATTGGATTCAAACTTGGCAGTTAGGTGAAGTACAACGACGCGCAACTTTGAGCTGAAGTTCGTCAGGATTATATTGTTGGTAATTTAAAAAAAAAAATTTTTTCGAAATTTTTTTCCAAAAAAATTTTTTTTTCGGAAATCATTCATCATATCCCAGAAAAATTATACTCACGCTTTGACCTTCTAATTTCACAGCAATGTACCAAATTTCAGTTCGATACGATCATAAGTTTTGGAGATATCGGGAAAAAATATGTCAAATTTCGAGGTTTTCTTCTCGATATCGTTGATTTTTTCGGTATAACTCGAGAAATACAGATTCAGTCCTGATTAAACTTCACAGCTAGTTTTAAGACGCTGAAAGACAACTTTATGCAAAATTTCGTGATAATCGTGTTATTAGAACAATTCGAAAAAAAAAATTTCTCTGATTTTCTCATCATATCATCCTCATTAAATTCTGTATGAAACTTCGAACTGTTATTTTCGATGAAGTACTGGATTTCAATTCGATCTGATCTCTATTTTTGGAAATATTGGAAAAATAAAATTTTGATTGGGTATATCTACGGAATCATTGGGTGGATTTTACCCATTCACGAATTCGGCCTTCGTAATTAAGGTCCAAACCTTCTCTACAAATATCGAGTTTCTAAGTTGTTTCTTTCGGAAGTTATTGTGTTTACGCAGTCCGCCGTTAGGCTGACCGTAAACACAATAACGTAGAAGCGGTCATCTACATTGAACATGCGCGCAAAAGTTGCTGCCTTCACGGCAGTGCTTTTTGAAATTTTTGACTTTCGCGCAATTCCATTCTCATCCAAGAGCGCTACTGCATAGGACGCTAATCCAAGGAAAAAAGAGAGAAAGGAATACGAGAATAGGAATCCCTGTGGTAATTTCATAATGAAAGGGATTCTGCGGAACATGGTATCTGAAACATTCATTTTTATCTTCGACTTTTCTGCTTGCAAAGGCAGTACTCTATTTTTCCGGAGAAATTTAGCATGCTTGAATATATTTCTCGATTATCCTGAATAACTTGAGTATAATCTCAGTCTATCGTGATCATTTTCGCTCGGAAAAATGCAAGAAAGTAAGAAGTTCTGAATTCAGACGCCGTTACCTGCGTTGGACTGTTTTAGAGGACTTTCTCGGTTTGAGACTCATATTTCAGCGTTTGAGAAATTTGAATTTTCAATTTCAGAAAGCGTCTAGTTGGCAATGAGATTTGCTACAATTTTGGTCCTACGACATTTTTGATTCCGCGCCTTACTTTCATACCTACAGGCACTAGAAGATGGGGGATGTCAACTGTTAAGTTAAACTTGTAAAAATCACCTACCTTTGACATGCGATTTCGGCTGAACTGTTGGATCGTTTTCAATCTTCGAAACGCCATTCAACGCTTAATTTAATGTTCTCTGGAGAGGAAGTGACTGTTGGATACGTACTTTTCCAGTAATAAGTGAAATACAAAAAAAGTGCGAAAATTTCGCAGTCCTTTGGTTCTCAAATCTGCAGCACAACCTAGAAATCTTCGCCAACTCAGATACCTGTAATTCAGGACCTCTAAGGGGTTGAAACGATTTCAAGCTTTCGAGCAATTTTCAGGAACTAGACCCCTTCACCACTTATTTTCCTGGGCTAGAAAAAAAGAATTTTTCAATTTTCTGCCTGTACGATCGTTAAGAAATTTTTCGAAAAATTGCGCATCGGTATTTCACAACTTTCTATGAAGTTCAAACCTGATCGCTTCAGTTGTCCTTGACTTATAGGGAAAAATACGTCAAAATTTCAAACAGCCACGAAATTCGACATATTCCTGATATCTCCTAAAATAAATATCGTATCGAACTGAAATGTGAATGTGACTTACTTGAAAATTTATGCCAAATTTCATTACAGTCTGATTAATGGTTTCCGAAAAAATAATTTTTTTCATGAAAAGAATTTTTTTCCACATTTTTACCATCATAATCCTCAATACATTTATCACAATGTTGCGTGGCAGTATTTTACAACTAGTAGCGGAATGTCAATGTAAACCTAAATAATTTGAATTATAACGATACTTTACAGAAAGCTATGTCTCCGTGGATAAATATCGAATTAAATTAAAATTTGAAATATTGTTGGTGAATATCTAGTTCAAGGTATTTCACAAATGTCATTGAAATATTATCAATAGTCTCCGAGAAAAATATTTTTCTCAACAAAAATTTCCTGACAACTACATCCAGACCGAAATATTGCATCGTCTTGCAAGTAGCTATTTTCCAACTGATGGGCACTGTATATTCTGTATTTATTTGGATATTAAGGAAATTTCAAATAACAACGATATTTGACTTATTTTTTTCTATAACTGCGAAAATTGAAATCAGATCAAATTGAAATTTGAAACGATGTTGTTCAGTTTTGACACTTCTAGGTGTATGCCAAATCTCGAAGAAATCTGATGGATACTTTTTGAGAAAAACAAATTTTAAAGAGAAATTGAACAATTTTCGAATCATTTTTTGTTTGTTTTCTAATGACCAGATCAACACGTTATGTCACATTTTGTTCTGCGTTGCTATTTTCCAACTTATAACAAAGTTTCAATATGATCGCATTTGTACTTCTTGAGATATTTTATATCTTGAGATATGATCGCATTTGTACTTATTGGGATATAACGCTAAAATTTCTAATAATATCGAAATTTGACATATTTTGCGCGCATGTTCTGGGAAACAGCGTGCTACCGGTTTATCCAAATGTCTGTAAATTTCGAATTTAAAGCCGAAAATGGTCTCAAACGACTAGGTTGGACTCACTGATGACTAATCCGGCTAAGCTTTTTTTAGATATCATTATTTTTTACCGGAATAACTCAAACAATACTATTTCATGATAAAACTTAACAGCTAGTTTGGAAATGCTGATGGACAACTTTGTTAAAAGTTCGTGATGATCGTGTCTTCAGAACAATTTCAAAAACAATCACAATTTTTTTTTTCAAATATTCAATATTCTTTGATCTTCGGATCATAATATCTTCATGAATTTCTGTATATATTTGTCATTTTTCGATGGAGTACGGGATTTTAATTCGATCTAATCTGTATTTTCAAAAATATTGGGAAAATAAAATTTTGAATGGGTATATCTGCGGAATCATTGGGTGGAATTGTACCCATTCACGAATTCGGCCGTCGTAATTTAGGTTCAAGCCTACTTTACAAATATCGAGTTTCTTAGTTGTTTCTTTCGCCCAATGATTCCGTAGATATACACATTCAAAATTTTATTTTCCCAAGATTTCCAAAAATACAGATTATATCGAATTGAAATCCATTATCGAAAAAAAACTAGAAAAGCACTGCCGTGAAGGCAGAAGCTTTTCGCGCATGTTCAAATTCGTTGCCAAAGCGGTCATCTCCATTGAACATGCGCGAGAAAGCTGCTGCCTTCACGGCAGTGCTCTTCTAGGTTTTATACCGCTGTGAAATATGGAGCTCAGAGTTCTCAAATTTTATGAATAGTTTCCAAAAAACAACTTATTTTTCGGAAAACGTGGAAACATTTTTTTCAATTTGCGGACAGCATGATCCGATCGAAATCCTGCAGAAAGTTGGGCTTCGTTATGCCTCAAATAAATGTCTATTTTCAATCTAATATCTTCAGGAGTTTCTGAAATATCAGGGAAATATCCTCAAAATTTCGAATGATCTTAACTCCAATAGCATTTTGGAATGCAACCTACCGTGATAGTTTCAGGTCGATAGGATTCTCCGTACGCCCGTATTCGTGCCTACGGACGGCCGGCCGGACAGAATCGATTTTGATACTGGATTCGTCATCAGTGAGTCCGATCTAGTTGTTTGAGACCATTTTCAGCTTAAAATCCGAATATTACATATATATGGACCAAACAATATCATGCTTTTTCCCAGAACATGCACGGCATAATATATGCAACAGATTATTGAGAATCGATTACCACACTTCAACATTTATGCACATATTGGAGGGAATATCTCATAAATTTGGGGCATACCTACATAGGCAAGCTCTTTACTTAAGTTCATTTCTTGGATGTTTTGGATAAGCAAGCCAACTCCAACTGGAATTAGCAAGACATTTTGTATTTCATTTGAACAGTGACGAATATTCTTCTCATGTTGAAAATCAGAAACAAGATCAACACGCTTTTTATAAATCAGAATATTCTCCACCCGAAACCACACAGCGAGGAGACCTTCGTCCGTTGCCTGACCGATGTTTTGTTTCTTAATCATTTTTTTAAAACATATTTTTCACTACATCATTCTTTTTTTACTTTTACTGTTGCATATTTTCGATAAGTCTTGAATGTCCCTTGTAAGGTTGTCATTTGAACTATTTACGTCCGGTTGCTTTCATTAGTGCCTTTGGCCAGTAGTCCTATGTCGTCATATTTTTACAGCTCTTGCTTATTCATTTCTTTGCTTTGATTGGTTTCTCCTGTTAGTGATGGCGTTTTCTGAATAATTTCGTAGTTTGATCAATGAACTCCTCGTTCGTTCGTTCAGATAATTTTCAACTGTATTTTACAGGATCCATATACTGGATGAAGTATGAGCTCGAATAGGCTTTGCGTCAGCTCTACCCATTTATATAATAATAATATCTCATCTCATACATTATTCAGTTTTTCTCGATATCCAATACGATCCCGTTTACTCCGTGTACGGTAACAAATTTATCGAAATTCATCCTGATTCAATCGTACACCAGCACTCTAATGTAATCTGTGCTAATATACTCCCATTCATATTTCCATTTCTAACTCCAATCGCCAAACACGCTGAGGTGAAGCGACAAATATGATGCATCTAAGATGGCACCCGTCCAATATAACGTCAGAATCCTGAACTCTTCACCATTTCTCATTTTCTAATATTATAAGCTTTACGAAACCGCTTATCCGATTCAAACTGGAAAAAACTCATCCCTAGCGCGTTCGATAAAATTCCCACCTTTCCCTAGTTCGATAAAATATGAGTGAACGCTCGGGGAAACCGAATATCGCACCCAACTGGAAGCATCAATAAAATTCGGCGGTTTCCGTTTGGTCTTCAACTCGCTTGATTTCATGCGTTTATTTTGGACATCGTCACTATTTTTAAAAGTAAAACATCCAATACTTGAGTTATTTATGCTAACCCACTTTGAGTTTCAGTAATACGGCAAAATAGGAGGCTCTGGAATCAGTTCGTTGCAGTTTGAGGAAGCGACAGCTACTTGATTTTCGCGGATAGTGTTCAAAATGTCGAATTCGTGAAGCGGATCTTATCTGATTTCCATATATTTTGAGAGTGCCCTAAAGAATTGTGATTTTCCCGAGATGCCGATCTTCCAGAAAAGTAGGCCTAGGTCCAAGTCTATGACGAGGAAGGAGATATCCTTGGCCAGACTAGAGAATTTCAGGAAGGAAGTTATCACAGATTACCACACTCTGCCCCTCGGTGAGTTGAATAAGCTTGTGTTGATTAATAAATTCGCAGGGTAAACTTTTTAATGTAAGATACGTGGTTGCTTATATAAACAGAGAGTTGTTCAGGCTCTTTGTTGTTCATAAACTCTCCATATTATTAGATAGAATATACAAGTTATCGAGACTCATGATTCTTCTTGGAGAGAAATTATTGAATGTGGTTGAATATATGAAATATATCCATTCGGCGCCAACTCTGTGTTAACCGATATCGAGTGATATCAGTAAAGAATTTTCATTTGATTCACCTATGTCCATTCAAAATTTCTTCGGACTCACCCACTCGAATTTAGGTGCTTTCACACGCTCACAATGCAGCTTCACTTTCTTATAGAATGATTCATGATCATATGATCATCGCATTTTCCTTGGACCTTCACGCCGTTATTTTCAAGTGGGTACTATTTTTGAATCACCTACTTTTAAATGGAATCTTAACTTTTGGAATTATTGGGGCGATAAAATCTCAAATGAAATTGAAATTATCGAGAATTATCAAATCATTCACGTGTTCAACCTCGTAATAAACCAAAAATCATTTGAAAAGGTTTAAAGATCTCGAACAAGAAAACCACTTGTGTACTAAGCCAACGTTTCGTTTAATGTATAAAAATCTTCAGATATCAGAAAATTATAATAAGTACTGTTTAGCTTTTCAATATCAGTTCTCTTGTTGACTGTTCTAAAATCCCTCTTTATCTCAATCATCTCCTGCAAAATCTTTTTCTTCAAAATTTGTTGTTTTTCTTGGATTTGAGTTTTCTGAAAATCGAATGTATAATGTATTTAAAGTACTTTTACTAATGCAGTATTATTTTCTTCATATTTTTTTATTCTCCGTATATTTTGAATATAATTCCATGTCCCGATTGTACGGAAACTAATATTGGACAGACGGGATGATATTCGAGAGTTAGACTATCTGAACATATAAGAGACATGAAAAATAGCACTATCACTTCAGAATACAGGGTCTTTCACGAGGAACCTCACCCATATTTATACGGGAAACTACTGAACGTATTTTCATGAAATTCAGCACTTATAAGTATTTCACGATGCTGATGAAATCTAAAATATTTTCAAGGCATGAGCACCTCCGGTTTTTCCGGAAATGACGTCAACTTCCGTTTTTCAAATTAGAACACCATTTTTTTATTGCAGAAATAGATTCCTTAAAAAATTTCAATTTATTTTGATGTAACATTTTTCAGTTTTGGTTGGAAAATTCTCTCTGAGCGGGAAAATTCGAAAAAAAAATCGAAAATAGAGCTCCGCTGAAAAAAGAATAACTTCGAGGTTTTTGGATGGAAAATTTTCATTTTTGGGATTTTTCAAGATGTAAGATTGATGTATCCACTTTAAAAATCGAAATCGCGATTCATGATACAGGGGGTGAAAAAATCGCTTTCAAAGTTAGGGATGACAAAATCGTGAAAAATCAATTTTTTCAAATTAGAACCCCATTTTTTTATGGCAGATATTGAATCTACGTTAAAAAATAATGTGAGTGTATGCATCACACCCTTGCCCTAAAGTGGATATTTTCTGAGTTATTCACAAAAAAATGTTTTTCGTCTTGAATTTTCAGCTATTTCTTTTCCCTTCACGCCAAAAAGATGACATTTTCAGGAACTGTTACTTAAACCATGTTTTAGATTTTACTACCCTAATATGCAAGAGAAAAAGTTACAGGTTGTTCCTAAATAGATGGCGAATTTGGATTCGAATTTGTATCGGAAACCTCTTTATTTCAACTAATCGGCCATCGGTTTTCTCTCCAGTGATAAATAAATAATCCCTTATGAACCATATGCAAAAACTTACCATGTTTTACATTATTTTTTTTTAATGATAGAAATCATTAATTACATCTGCCAAATTCCTCTTTATTCAGTAGCATTTTGTGTTTACTATTAATTTGGTGATAATTCGTATTAAGTTATAAAATCGATCACTATGCCTAATTTTACCAATGAAGATTATTTAAATCTCATTCTACTTCATGGAGAATGTAATAAAGTTGTAGATAGAACGATTCGACTGTTCATTGAGAGGTTTCCTGACCGACCTAGACCAACGAGAGATACCATTAACAGAACCATGACAAACTTGAGAAATGTCGGATCTTTCGTTAAGAAAACTACACACAGAGAAAAAAGTGTAGTAGAAGATGAGAACAACGAAATTACAGTTCTTGCATATTTTCGTGTGAATCCTCAAAATTCTCTCAAAGATGCCGAGATTGATCTGGGATTATCTCAATCGAGTGTTTGGAGAATATTAAAAAAACATAAAATGCACCCATATAAATTCAATAGGGTACAGCATTTGAAGGAAACTGATTTCGTCAGGAGAACAGAGTTTTGCGAAGCTATGATGATTCGATTTCAAGAGAATGAAAACTTTTTGGACTGTATAATTTGGACAGATGAATCTAAATTCACAAAAAATGGTTCTTTCAATAGGCATAACAGTCATTATTGGGATGAAGAGAACAACCACCACTTCAGACAATGGAACTTTCAAGAGACCTGGAGTTTCAATGTTTTTTGCGCCATCAAAAATAATGCAATTCTCGATGTTCACATTTATGATGGGACTTTAACTGGTAAGATAGAACACTACACATGTTTGCATTATTTAAAGAATGTTCTCCCTTAGGAGATAGATATTCTGACATATTGACTCAAATAATTGAGCCGCTAGTACAGAACCATAATGACTTATGGTATCAACAAGATGGCGCGCCTCCACACAATTCACTCAATGTGTCAAATATCCTCTACAGGCTATTTGAAGATCGATGGTTGGCGAACACTGGTCCACATCTTTGGCCACCACGTTCTCCCGATTTAACTCCTTTAGACTATTATGTTTGGGGTAGGATAAAAAATATTGTCTACTCAACTCCCCTGACTGATAAAGAGGACTGCATAGAACGAGTCAGAAATGCGTTCAGGTTTGTTTAGATTTTTAGATTCATAGTTTTGAAACTCAATTTGGTTTTTAAACACTTTTGCAGATCTCTTCCTCCCGATGAAATAAGAAGAGCAACGCACGAAGCATTCCTGAGACGTATAAATAAATGTCTAGAAATTAACGGTCAAAACTTTGAGCATCTTCTCTAGTTATAACTGCGAGAGTTTGCCATGGTTCTCCTAATAGTAACTTAAGTCGGTTTCAAGAAGGGGTGAAAAATCTACAGCATGGTTCAAATAACAGTTCCTGAAAATTTCATCTTTTTGGCGTGAAGGGAAAAGAAATAGCTGAAAATTCAAGACGAAAAACAGTTTTTTGTGAATAACTCAGAAAATATCCATTTTAGGGCAAAGGTGTGATGCATACACTCACATTATTTTTTAACGTAGATTCAATATCTGCCATAAAAAAATGGGGTTCTAATTTGAAAAAATTGATTTTTCACGATTTTGTCATCCCTAACTTTGTAAGCGATTTTTTCACCCCCTGTATCATGAATCGCGATTTCGATTTTTAAAGTGGATACATCAATCTTACATCTTGAAAAATCCCAAAAATGAAAATTTTCCATCCAAAAACCTCGAAGTTATTCTTGTTTCAGCGGAGCTCTATTTTAGATTTTTTTTTCGAATTTTCCCGCTCAGAGAGAATTTTCCAACCAAAACTGAAAAATGGTACATCAAAATAAATTGAAATTTTCTAAGGAATCTATTTCTGCAATAAAAAAATGGTGTTCTAATTTGAAAAACGGAAGTTGACGTCATTTCCGGAAAAACCGGAGGTGCTCATGCCTTGAAAATATTTTAGATTTCATCAGCATTGTGAAATACTTATAAGTGCTGAATTTCATGAAAATACGTTCAGTAGTTTCCCGTATAAATATGGGTGAGGTTCCTCGTGAAAGACCCTGTATAAATGAAGTAAGACTGCATTAGCTGAGCACAGTAAAAGTACAAACATTCGATTTTTAGAAAACTCAAATTCTAGGAAACCAACAAATTTAGAAAAAAAAGGCTTTTGCAGGAGATGATTGCGATAAAAAAGGATTTTAATATAGTTAACTAGAGAACTGATATTGAAAAGCTAAATACTGCTTATCATTATTATTTATTGATATCAAAGATGTAAGGTATGTTTTCTTTTAAACCGCATATTTGAACTCTTCAGTTACTTCTAGCTTCTAATTTGACTAATTAATTTCCGAATTTCTTTACTTCGGACTGAAGTGAATTTGCCAAATAAAAAGCAACCTTTTCGGATGACTTGACCAATGACAGCGGCAAGGTTTTGTTAAAGTTAG
Organism: Myrrha octodecimguttata; assembly: GCA_958510865.1. Classification (NCBI taxonomy): domain Eukaryota; kingdom Metazoa; phylum Arthropoda; class Insecta; order Coleoptera; family Coccinellidae; genus Myrrha; species Myrrha octodecimguttata. Next base: position 5,284,674 of record OY294061.1, read on the forward strand.
GTCAACAATACATAACACCGACACAAACAAAACAAATATTCATATTGAATAAAAATATTATGAATTCATTATCAGCAATGCATTCATTCATGGTCAGAAATGCTTATTAAGAACTGATGATTTTCCAAATAGGTATATTCCATAATTGGAATCAATAAGGTTGCACGAACAAAATATTTTAAATGATAATAATACATTATTTAGCATGAGAATCAGCTCAAAATAAATTCGATTTAATTATATACCTGAATGAAGATGTTTTTAATTTACCCTACCTAACTCAAGTTTTTTCATTGTAAATTCTTATCCCTACCCATATGTCCTTTACCGAGGTAACCGACAAGTTGGAGAGTACTATTTGTTTTGGGAATTTTTCAGTATTAAAAGCAGTAACTTGATTGAATGAATTAAAAGAATGTGATATTTCCTTTGAGGACCAATACAATTCGATTATTTGAGCTTACACATTAGTCCGAAAAACTTTAATTTTAAATTGTATTTCCCGCCTTGCTAAACCCAGCAACATACAAATTGGATATCAACTATCAAGAATTGTTTTTATTCGAAAGATTCGATATGTTTAGGAAAGTTGTTAGTGCGACAAGATATTGAATACTTCGAATATAGTTCCTATATATTGTAAAAAATGATTGTTGATTCTTTGGTTTTATTTAAGAGAGAATCATTATACAAAAGTTGCCTCGTTGTAATTGTGTATATATTCTGTTTTATTGTTCAATGATTTCACTGTATCTACATTGGTCTCTTGAAGTGCGTTGAAGAAGTTTATATGTTAAACGAAACGTCGGCTTAGAACACAAGTTGTTGATCACTATTAAGGTCGTCAGCACCATTTCTGAAAATACAGACTCGATCGATCAAATATCTTATATAAATAGTAAAAATGACGCCATTGAAATTCATTCAATATTGAGGGAAGATCATGTTGACGAATTGTTCATAAAATGAATGCCGTCAGTTGACTCTAGATGAAACATTTGAACAACTTCATTTAATAAACGCACACTTTTCCGGTTTCACGTACAGTTTTTCGGTAAAGTAAAAAGTACAGTATCTCAAAATCGAAAAGTTTTTTACGACTTTTTAGAAATCTGTGAATTTTTCTGTGGTATATGTTCATTATATCATCTAATACACGAACGAGTATTTTTTTTGCTAAAAGGTTTCGGCGATTTTTTAATTTTCCTTCTTTCAATGGATCTTATTCGATTGTTAGGATCCCGAAATATTCCATCAGTTTGATTTTTTGAACATACATAAGATCGTCACCAGAAAAATGAGTATTTTCTATAAATTTTATGCAAATCTGGTTTCGGCTAAGCAGCTTTATTGATAGCTGAAAGTGGATTCCCCTTTTGTGAAGTTCATCCGAGATCGCCCTTTTAAAATATAAAAACAATGAGGAAAGGAACCCCAACGATATACAATCAATGAATTATCAATGAATCTGTGATAATTGAAATGCAAATATGGGCAGGCCATTGTTTACAATAAAGAGTAAATGAACGAAGGATGTCTTCATTTTGAAAAACCAGAAATCAACTGGTTCTAATCATATTAAATAGAAAATAATTACTTCTTTAGTCATCGTAACGAATCGAGGAATCCGATATATGGGCTTTCACTAACGTAATTTCATAGAGGAGATGAAGTTTTTCATAAAGGAAACAGTCCATGCGAAGAAATTAGATTTATTTTGACCATCTTTTAAAAACCAATAGAAGTAGAAATACGGCTTGTTTGGAATATTTGAATAATATAAGCATGATCTTGAAATTTTCATACCAGCCTCTTTAGGATATGAATAATGATACGCCGGTAAAAATCTCTGTTTCTGAATCCTTTGTTTTGTAAACTGTCGGTGCGGTTTGAATGATCAACGAAATGGGTTTCTCCTATTTCCAATTGGTCCCCTTCATACAACATGCTTCAGAAGAATTTTCGTATATATAATAATTGAATGAAATTAAGTTCATATTAAAAAAGTTTTTAGAATTATCGAAAACCTGAGGAGTGAAATATGAATTTGACAAGTTAAAAAAATTTGTAAAATTATGTTATTCAATAACATATCCATCAATCATTCTTTTTTTCTTAATTAATAATATAATCGTAAATTGATTAAATTTTATCTTATTCAATACATAAGCAAATTTTTTCATTTAGCCATCGTAATATAATAATAATAATAAAATTCATTATTTCAAAAATAATTCAAATTTTTGATAGAATTAGATAAATGTTTCTCGGTACTAACCATCAATATTTAAATAATTCATAGAAACTGATTGCTTTATATTGAAGACATTTGTACAGTTTCTGTAGATCTTCTCTGTTGAACTTATTTTCCATAAATTAAACCTATTAACAATAAATCACAGAAGGAAGATTTTATGGAACCTCTGAAAAGTTCGGAGATTAACATTTTCATATACGGATTAAAATAGATCACATTGGTGAGTCGAAATTCCAAATAATTAGACATCTTCTGATGGTGGATAAATATCGCCCTAAGAAAACAAAATATCTTCACCCAAAAATTTCTTCTCTTTAATTTCGTAATTTTTTTTGTAACTGATCTTCATTGAACAGGGTGTTTCCCTATAAACAGGACAAACATATAATGCCGTGTAGATGACATTGGAATAGTCATTTTTGCCTTATGACCTATACCCCGTTTTTGAAGATACAGGGTGTTTGATGTCAACTTTAAGCAATATGTGTGGTAAGTTATGCGCGACCAATAAAATATCGGTTTTTGGTCACATCAATTCAATTGTAGAATTCTGGAAAATTTTCAATGTACTCGATTCTCTAAGATTTTCCGTGAAAAAAATTTCCCAATATTCAAACCGAATTTTTTTCACGTGTCTACAGTGGGAACAAAATTTCACCGAACATTGTTGCAATAATTCAAGGTTCAACTAACATTCATTTTGGACACTCAAGTGGAAAGAGAATAACATTTTTTTTAATTTTTCCATGGTTAATTCTTCTTATTGACACTGTACATCTTCCAACCAAGTTTCATTTCGACCAGATAATGATTTTTCGAGTTGTTTAAAAATCAAAATTTCAAATGGCTGTAGCTCAAAAACCATTCGGCAGATTTGGCCCATTAACAAACTCAACCGAGATCTCAACCTAACCTGAAAATTTCAAGCCTCTAGGTCTTTTCTTTCGAGAGTTACAGCGCACACGGCCGGACAGAATCAATTTTGACCACGGAGTCTCCATCAGTGAGTCCAACCTAGTCCTTTGAGACCAATTTCGGCTCAAAATTCGAAAATTACAGACATCGTGACGAAATGATAACGTGCTCTTCCCCAGAACAAGCGCGTAAAAATATCCATTGGTTTTCATTGTGTAGCATTCCAAAATTCCGCTGGAATAATTTCATTAAAAATCTGATAGCCTTACGGAGCCCATAATTGTGCCAATGGGTCTCCAGAATTAAATGGATAGATAAAAGAATTTATCAAGAAAAATTAATTTGTTCAAAAAAAGTTTGGTGGGAATCGAACTCGCTCCACACTCGGCATTTGGAATGTTACAAAATGAAGACCAAAGGATATTTTTTTTTTAGTTTTTACACCAGTGCTTCGAATGAAGGTTAGTCCAACCTTGAAAGATTCCAACAATTTTGGTAAATTTCTTGACGGAATCGCATACATTCGAATGATGCTATTGAAAATAAAACATTTCAATTTTGCAGGGTTTCCGCTTTTTTGAATATCCTTTTTCAAAATTCTACAACACAACTGAATTGACCACCGAAAAATACGAAGATGTGACTAAAAATCCTTATTTGAAAGGGCGTGCATAACTTATTACAGTTATCAGAATATTCCTCAAAGTTAAACACCCTGTATCTCACTTATGCTTCGAAAACAAGGTATATGTCTTGAGGCAAAAATGACTTTCCGAATGGCATCTGCACGGCTATATTGAGTTTCTGTTTTATTTTGAAACACCATGTATATCGATTAGGTGTAATAGTTCATTCAAAAATTCAATTCAAGATCTATCTTATGGTTTTTCGAAAAATCAGTGAATTTTGTTGAAATAAATATCAATTTCGAAAGACTGAATGCTATAATTTATTCAATTCATTGAATTTCTCTATTGAACCAATGAGAAATCAGGAAACTCCGTTTGAGTAAAAATTGTTTTCTAGATGAATGCTTGAATTAATTTATTCTAGTTGTTTCATCATTAGATGGATATCAACCATATACAAGTAAGCACACCTTCAAATCTTTCAAATAAAATAGAGGTTGAGTAGAAACAAATTTATTACTTTTTCGAACAAAAAGAATTATAATAAATTAAACGAAAGCATAAACAATATAAAGGAAAAATAATGTATCACAATTTTAATCACCTGTAAATTCTCAAAGATTGGATGGAACATTGTTCTACAAAGGGTCATGCTTTATCACCTGGTGAATAAATGAGTTATGGAGAATATACAGTCAAACCAAGAGATATAAAAAGAACTTACTATGTGAAAATATTACATATCAAATTCTTGGACAACCTCTTGGATCGTAAATTTTCATTGAGATTTGTTGTTGATGATGATTGATTGATCAGTCCTCACGTACATTCTTGGCTTAAGTATTTTTCACAAAATCTGCAGAGGAAAAATCCTTTCGCACAATTCAAACAGTGAACTATAAAAGGTTTCCCACTACGGAAATGAATTAGGTCCTTTATCTGGCTGCAAACGGTCAAAGTCAGAATTGATATAAAAATGGAAAATCAATAAATATGTTAACTGTAAGGCTTTACAGTTAAATAAGCGCAATTTTAAATATCTTAGTGTTCCCACTGCTCATTAACTTCTTCGACTATTCAAAACTAATTCGACATTTTACTATTAACCAACCTATGAATATGAATTCTTATATTGCTCAATAGTAAAATTGAAGGACCTATGAAGGTCCTTCAAGAAGGGCCGAGCTTCGAAATATATAAGTCGCAAATTCATTCAAAAAATTAAATATAGATATTTGAGTTTGTTCTATTTCACAAACGGAGCTTACCTTGAAATATTCGAATCAGGGTGTCCGTGCATCCCCATCCTGATATTGAATGTTCCAATCGAAACTTTCATAGACCTATGAGACGCCTTTCGAACTGAACGGAATCGAAACGAAACCGAAAGTGACATTTTCTATAACAAACTGCACAGAGGGGCAGGATTTAAAGTATATTGTTCAATAATATTCTTGAATCTAGTGGAAGAAAGCATTTTTAAACTTGAATAACGCGATTTAATATATTGTTGAATAATATTCTTGAATCTAGTGGAACAAAGCATTTTTATACTTGGATGACGATAAACACTGCTCACAGGTGAATACGAACGTTTTCATTGGCTCATCATATCTAATAAGTCGAATCATCCCTGCCATGATGATGAAGGATGAAATTCGCGTTATAATAGATATATTGCAGTAAAATAAACAATATACTTGGATCTCGTACTTGCAAATATAATTGAGATTATACATGTGTATTGGATGATTTTAATTGTTCAAAAATCGTAATAAATTGTGTTACTCAAATTATTATGAAATCCGTAATGACGATATTTCTGAATATACTTCAGAATTTTTGGATCCTGCAAGGATAGTTGATTATATGCAATGTACTCAGTTAATATTAGGTCATCAGAAGCGAAATCATTATATCAGTAGGACAAATTCTATTCAAGTATTTAATTAGCAATGAACTTGTATGACAGAAATTTGAAAATTTGCTTGAGTAACGTAATAAAAGTAAAATACACATTTTGAAAAATACTAGATGATTTGTGTATGTGGGTAAGCCATTTCGTCAATTATTCAGTTTCTGATGTCATAAGGTAATAAAATATTTCGGGAATATAAAGCACTGACGTGGGGTCAGGCGGTTTATGCTTGTGAAAGAACATAAATATTTTACTTTAAAAAGTAATATTCCCATATCTAAACGAACGATCCTTTTATGGAAAAAGTAAAAATCGAATTCAAATGAGCATAACGCCCGGACCATTTGATTTGGCCCTCAATGAACTTGATAGTTTTATAGCTCAATTCTTTCCTGTTCGGAAGTAAGAGTGTAAACGGTTATTTGCAGCCTCAGGTACCAGGTTCGGTAGCTCTGTTCACAAGATATTTTTTTTATGTGGTCTTTTGATCAAACGATTATTCAGAAATTTTATACGAATATTTGCGACATTATTCTGCTTCTATATTGTTTGGCCTGAAGGATCATGATTTCATATTCGTGGTGTCATTTATAACTCAATATTTCTGAAAATGAAAAATGAGGAACAGACCTTCAATGAATTTTTGTAACACATGTACTTCCCTTGCAAATAAAATGTGTCACACAAAATAATTGATATAAGTAAACCATTTATTTCAAAATATGAAATTGATTGAGTATTTTTCAATTCTTATAATAAGTTTATGATATTTTCGAGTCAGAAATATCGTACAGTTAGACAAAATGTAGCAATATCATTGAATTCATAAAATGATTCATTTATTTGAAATATATATTTCATTGGTATAGAGTATTCTATTCTTCTATGAAGTATATGCATTCGGAGTTGTAGTTACTCATTCCAAATGTAACATATTTCTCAGTTTACTTATTCGGATCCAATATATTCTTGGATCAACCTTAATTTCGAGATTATATTGTTTCTTGATTTAAGAGTAGATTTTTTTCCTTGTAGTTGGGTCAGCAGTTATTCTCAAAAATGTTTCCGATATATAAAACATTTCGGAAAACATATCTGGGTCCCTATTCTTGAATGTGATGGAATGAACGTTCTCTATCGCTCCATCAAAAATGCACCGCTTTTCCTTGATAACAGCGTCGACACGCCTATTCTCTCCCTTCCCCGATTCAAGAATAGGCACCCAGCTCAATTTGTTGACGGTCGATATTTCGAAGTAATAGCCATCTGAAATTCAAATTTTACAGTAACTCTAGGTGTACCTGTCTGATCGAAATGGAACTCTCTATGTAGTTAAATTAATACGGTCAACACGCAGACTCTCCCGAGGATCGTATCCCATTGTGCTGAATTTTTATTCTATATATAGGACAGCTTCACAATGTTGCACTTGAGAAATTCAGTTCTTTGAATCTGATAAGCCTAAAGACCATCTGTGGAACGTAAAGAAAACTTCTGGAAAACAGGCTGTGGTGATGAGTTTGAATTGCTCAGGAATTTTCTGAAAAGAATCGAATATACAGTGAAAACATAGATGGACCTTTTTTGTTCCGAAACATAAGAGAATAAAATATGTGGCTTCAACCAATATATATTCATACCTTTTATGAGTTTGGAATCGATGCCATGGATGGCATCTCTTTCATTGGAACATAATTTTTTCGTCATTTTGAATTTATTTTGACGAAAGATCTTGACATAATATCTGAAACAGAAGGAGGGACCGAATACTAGCAGGAAGCAGTGAATAATTTAACCTACATTTGCTCTCCAACCAGGAGGATCTTTCGACCAGGTCCGGTCCTCCAAGCGATGATATTTCAGATGAACGAAAAACGCTCCAGGACCCTCATATTAGGGAATCATCTCCCCTAGATCCATATTTGGATATTTTATACTTTAAATCTAATGAAGAAAGAAGTGTTGCTTCTAGGCGTACGAAATTATTTTGAAATTTGAGATCATTCATAGAGAAACGAAAATTACATAAAAATTTGAATTAAACCTTTTTTGAGTAAAATGTTTTTGCAAGACTTTCTGAGCAAAATTAAAGCATTGTGTTATCCCAAGAATGACATGAAACAGTGCCTGATTATCTTCTGAAGAGATAATATTTTTAGTGAAGAAAAGTACATTGATAGTATCGAGTAAATAGCTCAAGAACACCCAGAAACATCTAATAATAATAGAACTCCAACTCATCTTTCAGAAGAGGATATATGGGTGCGTTTTTATTTTCATCGAACTGATTAATCGGCGTATCTCCCTCTCTCCCTGCTTTTGATTTCCACCAAAGAAGAGAGAGATGGAAGTTAATCGATAGATAATTTGGATGAAAATAAGAACGCACCCTATACCTTCATCTATCTGTCATGCTGGTGGTTAATTGAATGAAATGAATTCAATTGACAAAACGGGTGTCACAGGACTCAAGTTCACCCCAAAAAAAATAACCATTTTCCTAGATATCGGATCGTAGTTTTGGATATTTATACTACGGATTATTTCCCATCGACTGAAGTAACTAATGTGTGTCTATGAGTTCCAGTTTAACCGAAAGTGGACGTTACTTTCGATTTTCCTATATGAAGTGATGTGTATTCTTGCATAATCGAATTCTACGTTGAATATTGAGAGGAGTACTTCGAAAAAGGAATTAAATTGAAAAAAAATTCAATGAAAATTTGTTTTTTGTTTTTCATCCCGGTTTGATAGTAATGCTCGATATTTGAATTTTGCCGCTACAACAAATCATTCAAATTCCTTTCCTCTTGGAATTGGCCACTTGAGATTTTATTCGTAGGTATTTTGTTTCAGTCTCATGCGAGAGGTGAGCCTTCTCTTCTAACTCTAATAATACCGAGTCTAGGTTCATGAAATTTTGCACTCATATTCTTTGATCATACAGTGACTGGATGAAGAAATAAATAAATTCATTTTCCAACAATAGAGCAATATATAGAGGACCTTTTTCTACATTTCGATGGAGTATTCGATTTCTTACTTCTTTTCACAAAAATATATTTCGAAAATTATTGAAATACTTTCAATATCCCATTACTGCATTATCGAAGAGGATGTGTGCAAAATTTCATAAACCTCAATTCAGTGTTATCATTGAGTATAAACTATGTTTAATACTCAATGGTGTTATTGAAGTTAGAGCAGAAGACTCTACCCTCGCGAGAGACTGAATCAAAATATCTGTAAATTTTGCCTAAGAGATCAATTTTGAGTAAAAAATTGTTCAATGATTCGTTGTAACCGTGAGAATAAATATATCCAGAATTTCAATCGATCCGATGTCAAACACAAAACACGTGGTATATCCGCTTCTACGATGTTATTTCCCAGTATGTTAAGCTTTCAGCGATTCTCAAAGTAGCAGTGTGAATACACCTGCCCAGTTGTTTCATCTCAGTTGTAATTGAAGCAGATGAAGTTCCTGCAAAGGCCACAGTAAAAGAATTCAATGGATGACTTGGGCGGCTCCAGTTCGGATCCACGGCTGCTTAGGGCTTCACGATACGATAAGATGGTGCGGTATGACCAGGGTGTAGGCTCAACTCACACGTTCCAAATCCAAACCACAAAGCTGCAGACGGTCTGTCGTAGCTATCGACCATTTGCCAACCACAACAGTGCGACAACTTTGCCGTCTGGAATGGTGGTATGTGTGAGTAGACATGTCAGGGCACGTTTCACAATGGATTTCGGAGTGAGAGCATTACAGTTGAAGCTCTGACGAAGATGGCGGAATAAACTGGTGATATCAACCAAGCGTTGTTCAGTGATTGAGATAGACCACAGCTTCTCGGTCGTGTACTCGATTTGATGCATTTCCATACTAATCCGCTGGGTACCACAGACGACCGTAGAATTGTGGTCATCCGGAGGTGGTACGTGTGAGTTAGTTGTGTTCAACACAAGAGCTGCCAGGACATAATCCATAAAAACAACTTGGGGTCGATATTTGTGAAGCAGGTATGGATCTAGATTATAAAGTTGTGATACTTCATACTCATCTACCGAGCTCTGATGCGTATCAATTATTTGGCATGTTGTTGTGACCAAAAAGAATAACCATTCCTAGGTTTGTATCGAACCTGGGACTCGCACGCAGATATTCTATATTCTCCATGTTTCAAAAACTTCACATCCAAATAACATGATTCAAGTTGATCAGTTCGGTTTTTTCGGGTCATCGAGAAATCAATAGCTATAACTCCGAAACAGTTGGATCGATTTTCCCATTAATATTCTTGATCGTTGTATTCGGAGTGTAAACCTATCTTGAAAAATGTCTCCTCTGTATGAAAAGAAATTTGTCGTGTTACTGCAGAGTTAAACTGGATCACGGATTCTCTCCATCGGTGAGTCCAGACTGAGTGCCCAAAATCGTTTTTAGCTTGAAATTCATAAATGAAAGATATTTGATGGGACAACATGGTAACGCTCTTGTTCTCTCGAAATATTTTGATAGGGAAATAGTATCGGTTCTGTGGAACTTGTAGTGGTTTTATAAGTATGAAAATAAATGGCTTTCATAAATGAATCATGAGAAGTATAATCTAAATATAGAAAGAGTTCCCGAGTTCATTTAGAATTCCAATCACAATATTAGAACCAACATTCATTCGGAATATTTAAGCATGAAAAAATCCACCAGATTCCAGTGAATTTAGAGGAGCGCTGACTGAAATAATGGGAACTGTTGATTTTAGGAGCTGATTGAAATACTCGTAGCGAAACGACATTCATAAAATTATTGTGGAGTATCAATATTTACCAATCTCATTCTTGCGGAATGCTTGTGCATCTTTATAGAAAATCTAAATATGCATATGTCCCTGACCAAATTTATCATCATATTTTACTTCATACATATACAAGGTGTGCCAAAATTAGTGATAATTGTGGTCAATAATTCACCATCGTATTCTACGAGTGAAAATATTAGGGGAAGGTCAGATATTTTTTTTCGAAAGATCTTTTCAAAAAGAGCAATAGAGCCTTTCAAAGATACAACCCTGAAAACTTGCCATACATCCGTCATCCTATTCGGACCTCGCATGAATTATGACGGATGGACTAAACTACTTTTTTCAATGCATCTGTCATCCGATGGTACGATCATCAACAAAAAACAGAAAACAAAAAATTTACATCTACGGGAGTAGGAGGATCTCACGGCTCATTGGTTGTATTTTAAAATGCGACGGTTGAGTTCGTTAACGTGCAAAATCGGCCGAATAGTTTCGGAGTTATAGCGATTTGGAATTTTCAAGTCATTTTCTTATGACTACTGGAGCGATTATATTGAACATTGGCAGTTTGTTGAAGCATAACGACACGCAGCTTCTCGCAAAATTTTGTTGAGATCGTGGTGTCAGTAAGTTTGAAAAAATGTTTTCCAATTTTTTTCGGAAACTATTCATTATAATCGAATTTGCTCACACCTTAAGCAACTTGGCAGCCAATGCTGATGAACAACTTTGTGCAAAAATTCTGTATGAGCCTGCAAACTGTCATTTCTTCATAAAGTACCGTATTTCAATTCGATATATCCTGTATTTTTGAAAATATTGGGAAAATAAATGATGGTCGATCTTAATCACAATAGCTACCAAAAAAATAGCTTGGATACTCGATAATTGAAAAGCACGTTTGGAACTTAATTCGGAAGGTCTACTTTTTGAATGGTTAGAATGTACCGAATGATTACACAGATATGAATACATATTCAAAATATAGATTCTATTGAATATCTAGTAACATAATTTTTCGATCAAGTACTAGACTTTGATTCGATCTGATCTGAATTTTTGGTGATATTGAAAGAGGAAAAATTTGAATGAGTTCATGTACGAATCGTCGATACATTTGGAGGATTTTACTAGTTCACGAATTCGGCCTTTCTGATTAATCCCCAAACCTACTCTAAAAATATATGGTGAAATCCACCCAATGATTCCGCAGAGATACCCTTTCGAGATTGTATTGTATTTTCCCAATATTTCCAGAAATTTAGTTCGCATCGAATTGAAATCCGATACTAGATTGACAACTCAATAGTTCATGCCGAATTTCGTGAGGATCATATGATTAGAAGATCACAAAATATCGAATATCAGAAAAAAAAAATCGATTTTTCTTAAGAACAAATGTTCAAATGTAATGATCGTCACGAAATATCCCAAAGAACATTTGCTGAGCTTCGGGTGCTGGTAATTGATTAGTGATTGATGTTTCACAAAATTATCTAATAATAAAAACACCTTAAGTGTCTTAAATGAGTCATATCCATTTTTTAAGCATCTCATTATATATCCTCAAGTACTGGTTACTGTGAGTCTTATAATGAAGTGGTATAAATATCACCATCGCTACTTTATAGGACTTGTTATAGCAGGATTCAAACAGAGCTCGATCGTATCACCCCGTGTAAACTTCATTGCTAAAATGTATGAACCACTTGGTAACATTCCCTACACCCTAAAAATGCAAAATCAACTTGTCGTCAAAAAATCGTCCTGTGTAGGAAGTGGTGTGGTGCATTTTTCCAAAAATTGGTGAAAAAAAATTTTCCGTTCATCTTAATCTACGTTGAATATCCTTCATTCAGGCAAATGTCTATCAAAATATACGATTCAGAAATATTTTATTTTAATCATCAAAAAAATCGAATATACCATGCGCTTTTATGGAGTTCCTTATGGTATAACTGCCTGCCCTGAAAATGCATTATTACAATTATGTTGTCGATTTTGCTCCAAAACTGTTTGGAATATCAAAAAAATGTTTTGAATAAAAAGTGTTAACCCAAAATGCAAGATTCAGATGGATTTTTCTAAATTTCAATAGGCTGAATAGTTTTCTCAAAAAATAAAAAAATGTGTTGTTGAGGGCGGAGGTTACCCGTAGCGCACATTACACGGCGGCGGTTGCTTTCCTCACTAGCTAGACCGAGTCCGCATTGTTGTCATCCTGTTCCACCTGTTGAAATTAATTGAGGACTCTCGCAGGATTCTCGTTGAAATCCCACTCAGAAGGCCCTTAAGCTCTTCGCCGACTTTCCCGACCAGACACCCCTCCAAGAATTGGTGCTGGTGGTAACCCTTACGGCCGAAGGCGACTTTCCAGTTAAACTGCCGACTTGAGCCCCGACGGGCTCGTTGTCGAACTTCGCCACCTTTGCCTTATGAGTCTCGTCGAGCGATTTGCTACCGGACACGACTTGCACGTCTATGACCCAAGCACTCTCAACCATCTCGATGACAAGATCTGGGATCTTAATGCCTTCTGTTGTTTGAAGGCGCGGTTCCTTGTGAACTTTCAGTTCTTTGTTTTCAAACAAGCCAGCTAGGATATTAGCAACAGCATAATGCCTCATGATCTTCCCACCGTGGGTACTAAAACAACCCTGGATCACGTGCGCTGCCGTTTCCGTTACCCTGTTATGCATCGAAGCGTTTATAAGGTTCAGTTCAAGGATCATTCAGATAAAATTCACGTTGTTCGCCCATTTCTGAGGTGTCAGTGTTTAAATAATGAATTTCTGATATGTATTTGTTCTGTGTAGATGAAATTTTCATTTGAGCATGTTTATTTGTATTTATTCGATTTCTGTTGAATTGTGAAAAGATATACAAATATACATGGAAACTTATTTGAATAGTCGATCAAAGTACATTTTAGGAGGATTTTCAATAATATTTTTCAGATTTCGCATTTGGATTCTGAATCTACTACTGAGAATTTCGGTCCTAGGCGTAAAAAAATTCGTGAATATATAAGATACCTACAGAGCAAATATTTTCAATTTCCTACAGCCCCGCTCCTCTACACAGTAAATATAATTGCTGTTCATTCACATAACGATTCACCAATACATCTTATGAGGAAGATAAATCACTCTGAGAGTGGCCTTAAACCTAAAAAATTATGGACTGAAATCATTTTTTTTCTTGGATCACTGGGGTTTAATTCATAAAATCAAATATATACCAGGATTCCTGCAATCAAGCTGGCAAGAATTTCTCTGGAGAACCTCGTAGGAAAAAGAAATGGATAAAACAGATTATATACAGGGTGTCCCACGAGGAACTTTACATACTTCTACCATATATATAGTCTATCATCAGCATCACGAAATGGCCACTTCTTCTATCTTTTCTTACCCATATACAGGATGATTCATTCTTTCTGACCAAAATTTCATTTAACTATAGTCCTGGTATTGTAAATCAGAATTGAATTATTTTTTCAGAATTTGTAACACGTTATAGCATCTATTGGATTATTTATACCGAATATCATATTTCCAATGCCGTACTCAAGAAAATCAATTTTGACTACTGATGAAAAAATGACCACCCTGTAGGTCACTTTCTGGAAATTTTTTACATTTATTTGAGCTCCATAATCAGGCAAACGAAATGCAAGCATTCAAATTTCTGTCACACCTCTGAACGTTTCATAATGATCCAACAAATCTGCAGATATAGGAACATTATAAGAATTATTCATTATCATTCCAACCTGGGAAGCTCGAATCCAAAAAATTCCTTCATGAATCATTTCAGAATGAACAAGCGAATCAAAAATAAATGTTCGTTTTTTTTTATTCAACATAAAAAGATATTTTCCTCATATAACATCTTGTAATGGAAAATGGCATTAATTCATTGTATTTCGTGAATTCTTGATGTATGCATTCGAAAAAATTCAGATCCAAAAAAATTTAATAAGAAAAAAAATATTCGATTTAATCATTAAAAAAAATACATAAATTAATAATTGTTCGAAAAAAAGGTGAGTGAAGTTTGTAACGAAGTGATTTTCGTTACTAAGAAATCAATCAATTTTTTTCATTTATTTCGAGAGATTTCTAGCAGAAATGAAAGAATTATTACATCAAATCTATTCCGATACATTTCAATCTCCGACCTATTTTAACTAAGTGATTTTCATCACTTAAGAATTGTCAAATTAATTTTATTTCGTTTCGAGAAATTTCCTATCAAAAGCAATTATTCAATCATATTTATTTAGATGCAGTTTCAGTTTCCATCCTATGTGTAAAAACCATGCCGTGCTCGGCGATTTATTGCTTATCGCAGTTTTTTTCACATGTTTACGGCGGTCTCGGAGATTGAATTGTATGAAAAACGGGTAAATGCGTGTTTACGCGACCCGCTGTATAATTCTTTCAGAGAACAAAGGAATTTGAATAAACCAATCAGGGAACCGTAAAGCATCCTACCCTGTGAAATTTCTCGAAATTTTGGACATGTGACATCCCCACTTTTCCGAAGTTATAAAAGGACTTGTCCAGACGAAATGGGCAACTTTTTGATAGTATTTTCGAGCTGTCGAGACGTCTCCTTCTGAGTTACAGATTTTTTTCTAAATTCGATTCTTGTCGAACAATTCTTTTCTGCGTTTAACGAGGAAAAGACTCGAGTTTTCACCGTAAAGACAGTGAGTGAAAGTGGTGTTTTACCTGGTAAGAACCCTTTGGGATTTATTCTGCTTTCCGTTTGATTTCTGTATATTTTCCTGTGTTCCATTTCCATTTTTCGTTCAATACGAATCGAGAAATAGTTTTGCTATATTATTTGGTATTCCGGTGAATAATTTTTAGATTGTTTTCGGGAACGTTGTGGGAGACATTACCTACAACCTTCGTTCAATTGTCCTCCCATAGGGGTTGAATTGAGGTGATACTGTACCTGAGTTATCCTCGAATTATCTGGTTGTATCCGACGCTCTGGGCTGAGTTCGAGTGAAAGATACAGGCTGTGATTCGAGTTTGAATAAGCGAAACGTTCCCGAAACCCCCTTTTAGATTCACGGAGTGCTCTGTCGTCACGGCCTTGTATTTTGGTTAGTCATACTCGACAGTATTTTTGGAGCAGGTCGACATTATTCCCGGATTTTCCTCTTTTATTGGGTTGCGTCGAACGCCCTGGGCTGAGCTCGGGCGAACCATTCAACCTAGTATTAAGGGTTTGAACCGGTAATACGGACACAGAAGCACTGTCGATCTAGTTGGCCGTGGCGTTTATGAATTGAATTGGGTGCGCCCTTCAGGCCGCACAATCATCGTTGTTTGAGACATTTGGACCAACTTGTTTTCTTGTAACACAGGTCAATACCGTAGTCAAAGCCGACCCTGTCCGTTTACTGCTTTCTCACTTGTATTTGCTCATTATATGCTCTCCTTGTCCGTCATTCACCAATTTACCGATACCGTCATTTTTATCCGCTTTATCACCTGCTCTGCTCGCTCATCTCATTTCTCAATACCGTTCACCGTTCTGCTTATTTCAAGATCACACATTTCTGCTTTGTTAACATCTGACTGTACATTATTTCATTGCTTTGATCAACTTTTATATTGTGTAAATAGTAATTTTGGTCAATCATAACAAGTTTAGACACGTTGACAATCCACATCCGACAGCTCTTTGTGTAAATATAATTGTGGTCAACAGTGTAAGTGACACCGTGAAAGTTTTGTAATATATCTGTACATATATAGTGTGAGTTTCATTCCTGTGATATTGGTCTTCTCTATAAACAAAGAAATTACCACCAAGCAATCGCTAAGACCTTAGATTGCACCGAACCCTTCTCCAACTGTGTAAAGGCTACCTGGGAAGGACAGAGAAGTGTACGACAAGGAGTTGCAACCTTGGACCAAAATTTGCAACTGGCCCCGAAAAAATAAATTTAGACCGTTTAGTCCCACAAGCCCGAAAAAAGGTCGTCACAAGTTTTCAAGCAGATCACATGTTTTCGACTCACAAAAACTGTTCGAAGTGGAAACCAACAGTTTCCACACATTTTTCTGCACGTTTCATCAACTGGCCATTTGCTTTTCTTATGGTCGCACCATCTTTGCGGATAACATTTGTGAAATGTATAATCCTATCTATTAACTGCTCTCTAGTTTCAATATTCACAGAATAAACCATTGGTTTTAAATGACCCCAACTGAAATAATCTATGGGTTTGAGGTCTGGAGTTCGCGGAGGCCATGCAATATGACCACCACGTCCTATCCACCGAATCCCATATACGACATTCAAGTGATTCCTCACTTGGACAGAGAAATGTGGTGGTGCGCCGTCATGCTGGAAATAAATACTTCGAAAATGAACATTGATTAATAGATTTGGTAAAATATTCTGGAGAAAATCTAAATTAATGGTTATTCATCTCTGCAATCCACGTGTTAACGGAAAATTTTTTCTGTGGGTTGCGTTCCCGAATAGAATGTGGATTCTCTTCAGCTCATTCATGCAAATTACGAGAATTATGTATATCTCGTAAATTGCGCTTCGTCTGAGAAAAGTGTGCGGTAAATTAATGGTCTATTATTCGTTAACAATCTACAGAAATTTGAACGGTGAATCTCATCTCCGGGATGTAATCGCTGGACAAGCTTTATATGATAAGGATGCAGTTGATTTCTTCTCAACACCCTATGGACATTTGATCGAGGAATACCCAGTTGTGCACTAACTCATCTTATACTTATTTCAGGATCCGCCTCCACAGTATTCGGAATCTCCTTTTCAAAATGGTTGTCAACCTGCCTTTCAGATTTTCCCTTAGGAAATGTAGCATATTGTCTCAATTGATAATACACCGATCCAAACGTCGGATGACACGGAGTTCTTCGGTTCGGAAATCGTCTTTGATATTCTCTCGCCGCAGCTTTACCATTTCCACTACAGAATCCATAAACAAAAATCATATCCGCATATTCAGAATTCGAAAATTTTGGTGACATTCTTATTCAATCAAGGAAAAATGTATGCACATGACAATCGACAACAATTCAATCTCAAACATCAACACTAAGCTGCATTCATGTCAAACTATCAAGGCACCCTTCACAATTGCTTTTATTTGTTTATTAGAAAACGGATTATTATTGAAAATTTTCACATTGAAGAACTAACGTTGAGTGTGGAGCTCTGAAAATATGCAGATTAGTGACGAATTGATTTTCTCAGTACCATAAATTCAAGATTTTGTAATTTTTGATCTTCCGAATTGAGATGTATAAATAACCATTTTTGATATGGTCACTAGTTCTTTACATTTGTTAGATTATTATGAAACGTTCAGAGGTGTGACGAAAATTTGAATGCATGCATTTCGTTTGCCTGATTATGGAGCTCAAATAAATGTAAAAAAATTCAGAAAGTGGCCTACAGGGTGAACATTTTTACATCGTAGTCAAAATTGATTTTCCTGAGTACGGCACTGGAAATATGATATTCGGTATAAATAATTCAATAGATGCTATAAAGTGTTACAAATTCTGAAAAAATCATTCTATTCTGATTTACAGTACCAGAAATATAGTCAAATGAAATTTTGCTCAGAATGAATGAATCATCCTGTATATGGGTAAGGAAAGATAGGAGACATTTCTATGTGGCCATTTCGTGATGCTGATGATAGACTATATATATGGTTGGAGTATGTAAAGTTCCTCGTGAGACACCCTATATATCATATATATTATGTTCTAACATGAATTGACAGCATATTAATCGTCATTGACACATTAAGAAGCTAAATCCGTTTCCTCGACAAAAACTTTTGTTTCATATCTACTCGTTCACCTGCGAAGATTGGCCACCACGAAAAAATGGAACCTGTTTCATCTTTTAGTGGCATTGATGAGAGCCATTGAAAAACCATTGAATACTAAAACTTTCGAAAACTACATAGATACTTTCGTATAATCAAAAATCACTACAATGCTGAACGGATCGATGTGAAGAAAACATTAAAAAGCAATTGAAGGCCGAGATAAATCATTCACCTAAAAAATGGGATTCATAGTTATTACTTTGATCAGTTGCACGATTAATTCTCCTACATCAACAGTTCATTCAATTTGATACCAATGGAGGTTTTCTATTTGTGTTAGATAACAAAGTTGTATATGAAAAATCATAACCAACATCTGACAAATAGTTTGGTAGTCGAAAAATTCGACGTAATAGATTAGCACAAAAGAGAGGAAATATAATAAAGAACAATAGTTGATTGTGATCATACGGAAGTTTCGTTATTACTGACCTATTTTATATATTCTGCACCACAAATTTGGCTGAGAGTCTGCAAATTAGAGAAAAAGAATCCCTCAATGCAACCATGAAAAAAAAAAGAAAATTGCATTGCACAAATGTTGATATCATCTTTTTATGACTTTGAAGGCTATGCTAATTATGCAAATTAGAGAAGAAAAATCCCTCAATGCAACCATGAAAAAAAAGAAAATTTCATTGCACAAATGTTGATATCATCTTTTTATGACTTTGAAGGCTATGCTATTACGAGCGAGTTTGTTGAATATGAAGAAAAAACTGCTGAAAAGTGGTTATTCTTAATAAATCATAAGTTTAAAATTTAGGTTTGTAATATCCGTTAACGACAAACGAAAATACATATTGTATGCATAGGTTAAGGGAAATCTTCACTCCAAGCGCAATTTGCCATTAGTTTACTAATAAAGGCCATAAAATCTTGTGAGAGATAGATTCGCCTTTTCAACAGATCAATTATTGAGTTAAAAATTTGAACGACCCATTTTCTTATAGTGTTGCAATATGACGAGTTCACTCCCTCCTCAAAGAGTAGATAGTATATGGTTTAACTCAAGCCATGAATATTTTGGAACGGAATCGTCTTATAATTACCACGAAAATATAAATCAACAGTTAGGTATCAAGACCAACTAAACTGGATCTTCATGTATCCTCGGTGAAATGTAGAGGAAGGAAAAATTTTGCTAAAATTCACACCACCAATCCAACAAGGCGAATGCCTCGATTCCTGATAACTGTAGCTAAATATATCGAATATCTTATATATATTTCAATATTTTCCACAAAATGACAAATTTTTGATCGATGAGTTTCAATGTAAGTACGAGTAAGGGAAATCTGACTCCATGGTGGCAGATGTAGGTATAAGACCTGAAAAAATTGGACAATGGAAAATTCTAAGTATATCCTGCAATTTTTCCAAACTTCTTCCGGTTACTTATTCTCCATGTTAAAGTGATGAATCAAAGCAACTAATCAAGTAAAATCAAGTTGCAGATTCAGATTTCGAATTCGGAGGATAATGTTAGATGAAATCAATTTCATCCACACAGAACTGTTTTGTCAATTAATACAAATAACTATATTAATCAACCATTCAGCAGAAATCCAATAAAATATGCCTAAACATATTCAAATACATATCAGAAATTCATCATTCAAACAGAGACGTGTTGAAAATGGGCGAATAACTTGAATGTTACTTGATGATCCTTAAATTGAACCTTATTAACGATTCGATGCATAAGGTCGCTCATTCCTGGTCCACCACCCTTTTACACGCGAGAGTGCGCCTTAATCGCATCTTCACGTTCAGCCACGGCAAATAGGATTCAAATAACACATTTTCTCATTTTTTGAGGAAAATATTGGTCCTAATTTTTGAATCCATCTGAATCTTACGTTTTGGGTTAACACCTTTCATATGAAGCATTTTTTCGATATTCGACACAGTTTTCGAGCAAAATCGAAATGAACATAATTTTGATAATGCATTTTCGAAGCAGGCGATTATATTATAAGGAACTCCATATAAGCGTATGGTATCCAACTTTATTGATAATTCAAATAAAATATTTCTGAATCGTATATTTTGATAGAAATTCCTCCGAATAAGAGACATTCAACGTAGATAATGAGAAACGAAAAAAAATGTGTTCCAATTTTTGGAAAAATTCCCCCCCCCCCACTTCCTGCACACGACGATTTTTTGACTAGTTTATTTTGCATTGTAAGGGTGTAGGGAATGTAACCAAGTGGTTCATACATTTTAGCAATGAAGTTCAAACGATAATCTGTTTTAGAGCTTTTTTCATGCTTTGTGAACTCTACTATTATGTATTATCCAAAAGGCCTATTACACTACCCAATATCTCGGGCCCGGAAGGCAGGGACCGTGTTGTGCAATTACGAACCGGCAGCCAGGATGCTGATGACGCTGATGATGCTAGGACGATCGAGTGGAGTAGTGGACCCGATCTGACTAGCTTCCTACCGCCTGGCATGCAGGGATGCAGAGCAGTAAAATAGCAACGCCGAGATCTCTCAACTCTCATTCACGAATATAATAGAAGCGGCCTGCATCTAGGGTGGTGTAATAAGCGACACCCGGCCCGGCAGTTTGGGCACCCGATATGCCGGTCCCCTGAGATTCTATAGTGTGATAAGCCTTGAAGGATATATAAATATCTCTTTATTGATCATTATATTTCTCGAAAATATTTGCAGTAACCACAAAAACCCTTATATATCATTACTTGTATACAAAAGCTCTACAAAACTCATAAATTATATGTTCGACTTATAAGCCTTTTATAGAACTTGAATCTGCCGCGAATGCATTCTTTAACACTCTTAGTTTTTTTTAACCAGATATGATTTCAAATGTGGAGTTGGAAGGCAAGTGTTGGTCTGTTAATAGAGTTTTTATTTAAAACTCAATTTTAATCCACAATGAAATTACATATTTACATGTAAATAGAGAAACGACAATCTGAGTTTATCCTTTCTACCAATTATTCGCAATTCACAGGCCAAATTCAATTACACTTACACTTTATTTGAAATAAATATCAAAATTCTAGTATTGACGTTAATCACTAACGTTAATTAAAGTTACTTATTATCATGGATTATTAGATCCAAATATATTTATATCCCTCCTGGTTGGAAAGAAATTTGATTATGAATTTTTCTCTTTATTAATGAACCATAATTTTCATCATCTTCTTTCACTCTCACAGTTACAGGAATAAGTTTAGCTACAACTCGTCCAATTTCTTTCCATTGAGTTTGTTGCCATTTTCAACGCACACCCAGTTTCCTTTTTAAGTTCGATATGCTTTCTATGTCTGTCAAATAATCTACATTTTTGAAATTGCAGGCTCAACACTTGGTGAAACATCTATCATAATCTTTTATTGTAGTTATATATTTATCCAATTATCTTCAGATATTTAATGTTTCAATTCCCTTGGTACAATTATAGTATCTACACCATACAATAAGAATTTTGGTGTAAATCCAGTGACTGAGTGTATAGTTTCGTTGAATTTATCGACACACTTTTGAGCAATGGTTAACCAAGCTTTTCTCTTAGTTTTGTCGTTCATTTCGTATCTTATCTTATTAACCAATGTTTCATTCAAACTTTCGTTCAATCCATTAGAGAATGGCGCATTCACTACAGTAAATGTCATTGTTATACCTTTTTAGTTCGAATACTCCTCAACCTCTGCTGAGTTTATTCCTGCATATTGGTCAGTAAGCAATAATCCAACATCTTCCGTTCCTGATTCTTGACCTTCTAGCTTTATAAAGTCGTTAGCTTTTTGTGTTTTTGATGTTATAATAAATGCATATCTTGTGAAGTGATTTACTGAAAGATATCAATCGTGAACCTCCGAAGCCTCCAATCGTATCTATCGGAATTATTTCGGAAGGCTTTGTGGCTGAGCCTACGTAAGACATGCGACCAAATTTTTCTTGGCCCCTTGATTTATTTTTGATACAAATTTCTCAGTTTCTGCAGCATCCTTTTTGTGTCTCGTCAAATTTTTTGCGGTATATATTGTGTTGATTGTTATTTGCATTTGTTCGATACCGATTTGATATAAATGTTCATGTAACTTTTCGCGGGCTTGTTCTAGGGAACAGCGCGTTATCGTTTCGTCACAATGTCTGTAATTTTCGAATTTTGAGCCGAAAATAGTCTTAAATTATTAGGTTGGACTCTCTGAAGAAGAACCCGTGGTCAAATTCAATTCTTTCCTTCCGGCCGTATGTGCTCTAACTTTCGAAAGAAGTGACCTAGCGACTTGAAATTGACAGATTAGGTTTGTAGCCCCAATATCTCGGTTAAGTTCTTTAATGGGTAAAATCGGCCAAATAGTTTCGGAGATAGCCTCATTTGACATTTTGAGGTTAACTCCTGGATATCTCATGAATTACTGATTCAATCAGATTGGAACTTTGTGAACGGTTTTGTTATGCCAAAGCGTTACTCAGTGCGAAACTTAGTGTGGATTCAGTTGTTTAAAAAAAAATGTTTTCGAATAGTTTTCAAATTTTCATTGAAAATTTTTTTCTCAGAAAATATTGATAAGATTTCAACGAAATTCGGCCGGAACCCTTGAGTCGGTATTTAACAACAGTCCAAAATTCAATTTGATATGCTATTCACCTTCGGAGACATTAGGAAAAAAATATGCCAAATGTCGTTGTTATTTGAAATTTTAACGTTATTTCCGCAATATCTCACGAAGTACCAATGCAATCAGATTGAAAATTAATTAGTCAGAGATTAGCAACACGCAACTAGGTGCAAAATTTCGTGTTGATCTCATAGATAAAGTTTGAACTAACGCGTAAAAGCTCCTGACCTCACGTCAGTGCTTTTCTAGATTTTGTCATATTCATATATTGATGCTTGAACTGTTTTCTAAAATCTTCCGTATCACCGTCTGACGTCAAGTTAATTCACTAGATCATTGAATATTTGCAGCAATCCTTATTTGAATTCCATACTTCCATAATTCGGCCGGAACCCTTGAGTCAGTATTTAACAAGAGTCCAAAATTCAATTCGATATGCTATTCACCTTCGGAGACATAAGGAAAAAAATATGCCAAATTTCGTTATTATTCGAAGTTTTAACGACAGATGCAATCAGATAAAAAATTCGGTTTTAGTTGAAGAATATCAACGCGCAACTAGATGCAGAATTTCGTGTTGATCTAGTAGTTGGAAAATCTAAAAAAAATGTTTATAAAATTGTTTAAATTTTTGTTGAAAAATTTTATTTTCTCGGAAAGTGTTCAACCGATTTCGAAAAAATTTGACAAATACTTCAGAGTCAGTATCATCCAACAACAATGTTTCGAATTTCAATTCAATACGATATTTAATTTCGGAGATATATGTCAAATTTCGTTGTTGTTTGATATTTATTATTATTTATTTGTTATTTTCTCAATTAAGCAGTGTAAAGATGCGATTAGATCAAAACTCCGTAGTTATATGAAAAATACCAACGCGAAACTCATTGCAGAATTTCGTATGGATCCAGTTGTTAGAAAATTTTCGAAAAAGGTTTATTCGAAAATGTTTTGTTGAAAAATTATTTTTTTTGGGAAAATGTTGATCAGATTTCCACGAAATAAGGCTCAGACCGCAAACCCAGTATTCAACAACAATATTTCAAATTTCATTTCGAAAAGATTCACTTTCGGAGATATGGTATGGAAAAAAATATGTCAAACTTCGTTGTTTGAACTTTCGAGGTTATTTCTCAATATCTCAAGAGGTACTGAATAGATCAGATCGAAACTTCGTAATCATTTAAAGAATATCAACGCGCAACTTAAAAAATTTCGAAAAAACGTTATTTCTAAAATTATCCACATCATTATTATTATTATTATTATTATTTATCGAAAAAAATATTTTTTTCTGAATTTATCTGCCAGATTTCGATGAAACTCGACACAGACCTTGAACTCAGTCTTTCACAATAGTGTTTCATACTTCAATTTGATCTGATGTTCATTTTCGGAGATATCAGGAAAAAATATGTAAAATTTCGTTGTTATTCGAAATTTTGAGAATATTTCCTCAATTTCTTGATAACTATTGACGCGATCAGATTGAAAATTGGGATAAACCTTGAAGTCAATATTCAAAAACAGTTCTTCAAATTTCAGTTGGATTCGATTTTCATTTCCGGAGATATTGAAAGATGAGGTTATTATTTCTTCTATATCTCAAGAAGGACAGACGCGATCAGATTTAAACTATGTAGTAAGGTGAAGAATTCCAACGCACCACTTAATATACACTCTTTTGATGATCGTTCATAGGGGTAGAGAATTATTGAAAATTTTAGATATTTTTGTTGAAGAATTTTTTACCGGAGACTATTCATCAGATTTCAACAAAATTGGCAAAAACCTTGTCAGTATTTCAGAACAGTGTTTCAAAGTTCAGTTTGATCCGATATTTGTCTTCTTCAAACAGGGTGTATCTGAATAACACCGAAAAAATTAAAGGGTAGATTCTGTAATGAAAATTAAGGTGGGTATTTGGTATAAAATTTTTTAAGAAGCCTCCCCCCGGAAAAGTTACAACCCTCCCCGAAGATTAACAAAAAAAATTGTTTTTCTTTTATATATTCCCTGTATATTAACTGAAGACACGAAACTTGGTGAATATCATTTGTCAATTAAACTACACATTTTGGAATTTTTTCAACCTAGAAGTATGTTTAGAAGGGGTTTAAATAGTCAACCCCTAAGATATTTTTAGTTGCAACTTTTTCTTGGATGAAAATTTTCCTTTTAAAAAAACAATTTTTTCCACAAATTTGAGCATTTACGAGAAAATAATATCGATGATCTGCGAAACGGCATTGTAGCAGGGTGTGAAACGATAAATGCTTTTTTGAAGCTGAAAGCAGTAATTTATTATAATTGTTTTGTCGATATTCGACCAGTTTTTGTTCATTGTTCGCTATTGTTTTAGTTGTAAAAGTCTTAGCCTAGTAGAATAATAATTTGGTTGGCTGTTGTTCAATGAAATGCTATTCAACATGAGTTATGTTTTTGTCGTAAATACTTGAGTTTTCGAAAACTCTTGTAGCGATGAAGAAATTAGTGAATGAATTCGGGTTTTAAACAATGTTTTTTTGAAAATAAAATTTCTATCCAAAAACAGTTGTAAGAAAAAATATTTTAGGGGTTGACTATTGCAACACCTTCTGAGAATACTTCAGGGTTGAAAAAATTCCAAAATTCGTAGTTTTATTGATAAATAATATTCACCAAGTTTCGTGTCTTCAGCTTAATATACAGGGAAAATATAAAAGAGAAACAATATTTTTGTTAATCTCCGGAGGGGTGTAACTTTTTCGGGGGGAGGTTTTTCAAAAAATGTTATATCGAATACCCACCTTAATTTTCATCACAGATCTCCCCGTAAATTTTTAGGTGTTTTTCAGATACACTCTGTATATTTGGATATTGGGAAAAATGTGCCAAATTTCTTGGTTATTTCCCGGTATTTTGTTTTTCACACAGTAACTGAATAAATACTGAAAAAATGACATTTTGAATATGTTGGCGGAATCATTGGATGATTTCACCAACTCGTGATTCGGCTTTCGTAATTCAACCGATTCAATAAATTTCAAGCCTATAAATGGATTCTCATTTTATGGTTGGCAGTTAAGCTGACCTCAACCAAAATCGAAAAAAAACGACTTAGAGACTCGATATTTTTATAGCAGGTTTGGGGGTTAATCCACAAGGTCGAATTCGTGAAAACTTTATTTTTCCAGTATTACCGATAACGAAGATAAGTTCGAATCTGCACTAGGTTTTTTATTAATTCCATACTGAAATTGTTGCTAGGAATAATTTTGTCTTTTTTTCTTGTTTTTCTGTAATATGTTACGTGGAAAAATAAAGATTAAGAAAATTATATATTATAAAATTATAAATTCTCAAAATTAATCAAAACATACATTATCCTCTTCGAAGACGTAACAAAAGGGTGACCAGCCAGCTCGATCAAGGGCGTGGATTCCTCATTTTAAGCACAGGAATTTATTCTAATCGATGAGCGCTAGGTAATTTAATTATCTGGTCACCAATTTCCAAAACTACCAAAGTTCTTGTGAAAAGGAAAAAATGCACATTGATTAATATTCTCTGTGAGCATGAGAGGGAAAAATAAATTATAGATCAAACTTATCCTACTTTATTTTATACTAAATAATAAACCTACACTAATTACCCTAACTACCATACCACTAATAAAAATTAAAATGCTACTAGAGGATAAATAATCG
The DNA here is from genome assembly GCA_958510865.1 of Myrrha octodecimguttata. Taxonomy (NCBI): domain Eukaryota; kingdom Metazoa; phylum Arthropoda; class Insecta; order Coleoptera; family Coccinellidae; genus Myrrha; species Myrrha octodecimguttata. The sequence goes on from OY294061.1 coordinate 5,311,414, forward strand.
AAATAATTGGAGTATATGATTCCAGATCTAATTATTCTATAATAAATTCCAAATTATTGAAGCTGAAAAAGACGGAAATCAATATTTTCGATAAACAAAATTTAGTAACCATTGATGATGTTAATAGAACGAGTCTTTTGACAACTTTGAGAATGAAAATATTCGAAATTGAAAAGAATGTCGATTTCTACATTGTAGAAGATGATAATTTTCACTATGATTTCTCAGTTGAATTGGATTTGATAAAAAAATTCAAACTGAATCAAGATGAATATTCGAAAATTCCTCAAAAAAAGAAACACTTTCAGGAAAAGTAGAACTGCTTAATGAATTGTGCCGTGAATTTTGATGAGCATGTTCAAAAAAAAAGATTCTATATTAAAATGGATAATCTAACCTGTCCGATTGAAGATAAAATTGAAATAGAAGGACAAACCTCGCAATTACTTATAGATAGAAATTTAATAGAAGAATCCTACGGTCCTTTTGCAGTACCAGGATTTGGTCCTCAAGAAAAAAGAAGGAAGAAAATCGAGATTATGTATAGATTTTCGAGAGCTGAACAAAATTGTTGTATCCCAGGCTCAACCATTCCCGGTAATTGAAGACTTCATGTTAAATTCAAGAAATTGTAAGTTTTTCACTACACTATAGTTATAAACTTAGCATTCTGGTCTATCTATTCCTTTGCGTGTGGGAGATTGAAAAAAGACTGGATTTGGACGCAAGAAGGACATTACCAATGGACATGCTTACATTTTGAGTTAAAAACATTCCAGAGGATATTCAGTAATATAATGAGAAAAAATAAAGTTACGGAATTCGCGGTGAATTATATAGATGATATTTTAATATTTTCAAAATTGTTTGATGAACATACTGGCCATCTATCACAATTATTGGAATCAATAGAGAGAGAAAGTTTCAGATTGAAATTCAAAAATTGTTCATTCGCATCTAGTAAGGATGAATATCTGATGGGCCATATAATTGAAAATAGTTCAATCCGACCAATAAATGATAATCTCATCTCAATTATTGGGCATCAGCTCAGTTGATTAATTTAAAACAATTTATCACTGAACATATTCAATCGCCTAAACTATAGTTTCTTTCACCCTTACTGAAAAATTAGATTTTACTGTGCTCCAAATTGAATAGATGTCTCTTTAAAACTTCTCCTATACTGAATAAGTTGTAGTTAAAATACAATTCCACGATAAAACAACCGAAATTCGGATGAGTTCCAGATATTCAGGTAAATTTCTTCAAAAGAAACTCTACAGGAACAGTAGAAAACGTAATTGACAAGTTATAAAAAATTATGTATTTCCTCACCATTTTAATGAAAAATATCTCATTACTACTCATACAGAATACTCATGTATAAAATCCAGAGCAATTGATACAAGATTATCATATAAGAGGAATAATTGTATTATTAAATCCATATCATATTCAAAATGAACTCCAAAATCTCACAGTATACAACTGAAAATCATGTTCCAATAAAGCCTTCGCGGACACCTAAAAATCCATACGAAAACCCTTCGAACTTGTGAGACACGATGATCTGCAGCAAAGTTAACCTATATCAGTATTCACGTGTTCCACACTATTGGTTTCGTGCGTCGTTTGACATTTGCCATACGTTGGAGGTAAAACAACCTCACTTACCCGCTTTGTTTATGTTATGAAGTACAGCATTTTCAACAATTTCAGGATAAATTCACAAGTTACAATGATTTATATTAATAGAATTGGTGAATAACTAGGCCTAGTTATTGTTTCGTTGTTAAATACAACATAAATACACCAAGAGACGAAGGAATCCGATGTTTCAGATATATTGTAGTGTGGACTTTATATTAGAATATTTGCATTTTTGACCCATTCCCCTAAGTTTTATCTGGTATTCGAAGAAAAAGAATACTATGTGAACTATCCCAGAGATGGCAAACATCATATATTCACGCCATAAATTGAAAAAACTATTCTGACAAAGTAACACTATGGTAGAGTTTGTTGGAGGCATTTCCACACTGGTTAAGGAGTTATATTAGACTATCCATTTAATTTGTTCTATTTAATAAGTTGACTCATGATGAGATAAGTATGATAAGAATATTTCGTGTTATACACATTTCAAGAATTATATCTTCTCGACACTACAATAGCTGGCGTTATGAATGACAAACCCATCCTGATTGGTTACCACTCACATCTCTGTATGTTATATAAAGCCAATCGAGGCAATTCGTTATGTGATAGATTTGTCAAAATATTGCTGGTATTTTATAATAATAATGAACCAGATAACTTTCTCTGTTCTCAACCGAACACTTTCCGATGTGGCTCGACTACTCAAGGTTGGAACTTCTACTTTTAGTTGTTTGTGATATGTTTCTAATTGACCTCATTGTCAATTACTAAAGATTATGAAAGCCCTAATGTTGCATCTGCATGATAAAAAAGCATTTTATATGGATAGTAAAGAATTTTTTGAGGATGAATCGAAATCGGTGTTCAAGGAAAAAGTTTCATATGAATTATTTTATTTGTAACATATATTTAGTATATTAAATATATAATTGAAGATTATGATAGCACTGACATAGCAACTGTAGACCGATATTGTAGTAATTTGATAATTTGCAACAAAGAACGATATTTGAAATAGTACTGAGAAGTTCTCTAGAACCCATGTTTTTTCCATTCCATACATTTGTAGGATTTCATTCTGCTGTTTAGTTTCAGGAATTAATGAGCCAAACATTTTACTGTTTCATTTTCAATAGTTATACCTATTATAAATGCTATCTCTGATGTGGATACTCTAGGCTTTAGAAGACAAGGATAAATACTGCAATTTTCATTTATATCGTTTTGAACGATTATCATCTCAGATTGAATATCAGTTAATCAGATCCGTTATCACAAAATTTCACTTGTAAAATGAATAAAATCACTAAAATCTCCAAATAATCGCTCTTCGCCAATGTAAACAAAGCGAATGTATTCCTTGGTACCAGCGTGAAGTTAGCCTGAAAAGTTGGCATGTGAAATTCCCGAGTATACCCGAATGCCCATAGACGTCCGTCATCAGACCCTTCGCGTAACAGACAGGAATGCTGATAATCATACCTACATTTTATCATATTTTAATGCTATGATTCCATGAATGAGTGAAATAGAAAAATTAGATTTCACGAAGTGAAGAGGTCTCGAACATTATTCTAGCAGAGGAATGTTATCATCACCAAATTTCACTAATTTTGCGTTTAATCAAAGGAAATATTTCCATACGAGAAAATTTTGGAGAAACTGACATACATCCAATATGCAATTCATTCATTTGATACTAATCAAAATAACCTTCGCCGGAATAATGGGGTCAAAATAAGCCTCATTTCACCAGTTCATTTTACAGACCTTCTCGTATCGCAATGAAAAGTTCTGAAGTCTACAAATCCGACAATAATGAAGATAACTAAAGATGGGTAGGTTTTCTGGAAAAATCTGCTATATAAAATCAATTTGACTTCAGTGAAAATTCAATAGCATGGGGATGAGGGGTGAAAAACACCCTTATTTCCATTTTTCGGGCATATTCATAAGAAGACGTTCGTGTATCAAAATGAAATTTTCTGAAAAAATCTGCTATATGAAAAGCTTCAATTTGACTATAGTGAAAATTCCTTAGCATGGGGAAGAGGAGGTGAAAAACACCCTTATTTCCATTTTTTGGGCATATTCATATGAAGACGTGCGTGTATCAAAATGAAATTTTCTGAGAAAATCTGCTATATGAAAAGCCCCCATTTGACTATAGTGAAAATTCCTTAGCATGGGGATGAGGGGGTGAAAACACCCTTATTTCCATTTTTCGGGCATATTCATAAGAAGACGTTCGTGTATCAAAATGAAATTTTCTGAAAAAATCTGCTATATGGAAAGCTTCAATTTGACTATAGTGAAAATTCCTTAGCATGGGGAGGAGGGGGTGAAAAACACCCTTATTTCCATTTTTTGGGCATATTCATAAGAAGACGTTCGTGTATCAAAATGAAATTTTCTGAAAAAATCTGCTATATGAAAAGCTCCCATTTGACTATAGTGAAAATTCCTTAGCATGGGGATGAGGGGGTGAAAAACACCCTTATTTCCATTTTTTGGGCATATTCATAAGAAGACGTGCGTGTATCAAAATGAAATTTTCTGAAAAAATCTGCTATATGAAAAGCCCCCATTTGACTAAAGTGAAAATTCCTTAGCATGGGGATGAGGGGGTGAAAAACACCCTTATTTCCATTTTTTGGGCATATTCATATGAAGACGTTCGTGTATCAAAATGAAATTTTCTGAAAAAATCTGCTATATGGAAAGCTTCAATTTGACTTTAGTGAAAATTCCTTAGCATGGGGACGAGGGTGTGAAAAACACCCTTATTTCCATTTTTTGGGCATATTCATATGAAGACGTGCGTGTATCAAAATGAAATTTTCTGAAAACATCTGCTATATGAAAAGCTCCCATTTGACTATAGTGAAAATTCCTTAGCATGGGGAAGAGGGGGTGAAAAACACCCTTATTTTCATTTTTTGGGCATATTCATATGAAGACGTGCGTGTATCAAAATGAAATTTTCTGAAAAAATCTGCTATATGAAAAGCTCCCATTTGACTATAGTGAAAATTCCTTAGCATGGGGATGAGGGGGTGAAAACGACCCTTATTTCCATTTTTCGGGCATATTCATAAGAAGACGTTCGTGTATCAAAATGAAATTTTCTGAAAAAATCTGCTATATGAAAAGCTTCAATTTGACTATAATGAAAACTCCTTAGCATGGGGATGAGGGGGTGAAAAACACCCTTTTTTCAATTTTTTAGGCATATTTAAATGAAGACGTTCGTGTATCAAAATGAAATTTTCTGAAAAAATCTGCTATATGAAAAGCTTCAATTTGACTATAGTGAAAATTCCTTAGCATGGGGATGAGGGGGTGAAAAACACCCTTATTTCCATTTTTTGAGCATATTCATATGAAGACGTGCGTGTATCAAAATGAAATTTTCTGCAAAAATCTGCTATATGAAAAGCCCCCATTTGACTATAGTGAAAATTCCTTAGCATGGGGATGAGGGGGTGAAAAACACCCTTATTTCCATTTTTCGGGCATATTCATAAGAAGACGTTCGTGTATCAAAATGAAATTTTCTGAAAAAATCTGCTATATGAAAAGCTTCAATTTGACTATAGTGAAAACTCCTTAGCATGGGGATGAGGGGGTGAAAAACACCCTTTTTTCAATTTTTTGGGCATATTTAAATGAAGACGTTCGTGTATCAAAATGAAATTTTCTGAAAAAATCTGCTATATGAAAAGCTTCAATTTGACTATAGTGAAAATTCCTTAGCATGGGGATGAGGGAGTGAAAAACACCCTTATTTCCATTTTTCGGGCATATTCATAAGAAGACGTTCGTGTATCAAAATGAAATTTTCTGAAAAAATCTGCTATATGAAAAGCTTCAATTTGACTATAGTGAAAACTCCTTAGCATGGGGATGAGGGGGTGAAAAACACCCTTTTTTCAATTTTTTGGGCATATTTAAATGAAGACGTTCGTGTATCAAAATGGAATTTTCTGAAAAAATCTGCTATATGAAAAGCTTCAATTTGACTATAGTGAAAATTCCTTAGCATGGGGAAGAGGGGGTGAAAAACACCCTTATTTCCATTTTTTGGGCATATTCATATGAAGACGTGCGTGTATCAAAATGAAATTTTCTGAAAAAATCTGCTATATGAAAACCTCCCATTTGACTATAGTGAAAATTCCTTAGCATGGGGATGAGGGGGTGAAAAACACCCTTATTTCCATTTTTCGAGCATATTCATATGAAGACGTGCGTGTATCAAAATGAAATTTTCTGAAAAAATCTGCTATATGAAAAGCTCCCATTCGACGATAGTGAAAATTCCTTAGCATGGGGATGAGGGGGTGAAAAACACCCTTATTTCCATTTTTCGAGCATATTCATATGAAGACGTGCGTGTATCAAAATGAAATTTTCTGAAAAAATCTGCTATATGAAAAGCTCCCATTCGACTATAGTGAAAATTCCTTAGCATGGGGATGAGGGGGTGAAAAACACCCTTATTTCCATTTTTCGAGCATATTCCTATGAAGACGTGCGTGTATCAAAATGAAATTTTCTGAAAAAATCTGCTATATGAAAACCTCCCATTTGACTATAGTGACAATTCCTTAGCATGGGGATGAGGGGATGAAAAACACCCTTATTTCCATTTTTTGGGCATATTCATGAGAAGACGTTCGTGTATCAAAATGAAATTTTCTGAAAAAATCTGCTATATGAAAAGCTTCAATTTGACTATAGTGAAAATTCCTTAGCATGGGGAAGAGGGGGTGAAAAACACCCTTATTTCCATTTTTTGGGCATATTCATATGGAGACGTGCGTGTATCAAAATGAAATTTTCTGAAAAAATCTGCTATATGAAAAGCTCCCATTCGACTATAGTGAAAATTTCTTAGCATGGGGATGAGGGGGTGAAAAACACCCTTATTTCCATTTTTCGAGCATATTCATATGAAGACGTGCGTGTATCAAAATGAAATTTTCTGAAAAAATCTGCTATATGAAAAGCTCCCATTCGACGATAGTGAAAATTCCTTAGCATGGGGATGAGGGGGTGAAAAACACCCTTATTTCCATTTTTCGAGCATATTCATATGAAGACGTGCGTGTATCAAAATGAAATTTTCTGAAAAAATCTGTTATATGAAAAGCTCCCATTTGACTATAGTGAAAATTCCTTAGCATGGGGATGAGGGGGTGAAAAACACCCTTATTTCCATTTTTTGGGCATATTCATAAGAAGACGTTCGTGTATCAAAATGAAATCTTTCTGAAAAAATCTGCTATATGAAAAGCTCCCATTTGACTATAGTGAAAATTCCTTAGCATGGGGATGAGGGGGTGAAAAACACCCTTATTTCCATTTTTTGGGCATATTCATAAGAAGACGTTCGTGTATCAAAATGAAATTTTCTGAAAAAATCTGCTTTATGAAGAGCTTCAATTTGACTATAGTGAAAATTCCTTAGCATCGGGATGGGGGGGTTAAAAACACCCTTATTTCCATTTTTTTGGCATATTCATATGAAGACGATCGTGTATCAGAATGAAATTTTCTGAAAAAATCTGCTATAAAAAAAGCTTTCATTAGATTATAGTGAGAATTTCTTAGCATGAGAATGAAGGGGTGAAAAACACTCTTATTCCCATTTTTTGGGCATATTTATAAGAAGACGTTCGTGCATCAAAATGAAATGTTCTGAAGAAATCTGCTATATGGAAAGCTTCAATTTGACAATAGTGAAAATTCCTTAGCATGGGGATTTGTGGGTAAAAAACACCATTATATCATTTTTTCGGGCATATTCATATGAAGACGTTGGTGAATGATTGAAACAATTTAGACAAAATTCAAAATTTATATTTTAGTATATTTTATGTATTGCGAATTCCAATTATATGATTTCCACGAAGTTCAGCATGATCCTCAAAGCTGCCAAATCCTAGATTTCAATTCGATCTAATCTGTGTATTTGGAAATATATAAAAAATAATTATGTCAATGGTTATATCTGTAGAATCATTAGATGGATTTCACCAATTCGACCTTCGTAATTAGGTTGACTCCAAACCTGCTTTCCAAGTATCAAGTCTCTAAATAGAGTTTTGCGGTCGTTATTATGTTTAGGAAAGAGAGCCGAAAGAAGCTAGTTAGAGGCTCGATATTGATAGAATGGATCTAAGATATGAATATGAAGATCGGATTCGTAAATCGTTAAAATCTGCCCAATAATTTGTAACACCTCACGTCAGTTCTTTTCTAGGATTTTTTTTGGATTTTTTTATTGAACCTTTTCTTTTTTTTGTTGTTGATGTAAAATGCTTTTAAGTTTAGATCTGAAATTAACTATTTTCATTTTACTCGCTTCATCTTTAGAATACATCTATGATATTTCGAATGGCTGACTAGTTCATTCGACATAAGTCACAAATTCTGTTGATCATTTTGTCGGAAACTGTGAGATTTCTTTCGCGTTCAGCTGCTGTTAAGAGACAGTCCACGTGTATTGATCTACTACAACTTTTGCAATGAAAACAATTTTCGGGTGTGATATTTGAACAACAAAATAAACATTTATTCCTCATGTCAGATGAATTGTTGAGCAATAATCTTGTCAGTTCCTTCCTCAACTCGTTCATGTCATAGATATACTCAAAATCAATGTTATTATTCATACATTTGAAAAAATGAATTACATACACCCCGCAGTTGAAATTGTCTTTCTGAATAATGTGCTTGGGTATAACTGATCTGAAATCATCGAACATAATTGAATGGGTTTCAAAAAACAATTTGAATCTTCTGAGAAGATGTTCTAAGAATAAGCTTTCATTGCCCATAGGATCGATGAATGAAATTGTCTTCTCTCTCAGTGATACATAAAACAAAGTGAAATGATTATTTCTATGAACTGGAAATATAATATAATCTTTAACTATCCGTACAGAATTCATGAATGTTGCATCCAAATATTCGTCGTTCGCAATTATTGAAGATTTCTCAACTGATACGATCTGAAACTTGCTACCAGATTTTTTGTTGAAAATATGAAGGCAATGGTCGATGACAAAACTGCTCAAATAATTTGGTACGCCTAGCGTGATAAAATCGGAAAGCAATAATTCTCGAATCGAAAAATCAAGATCTGCCTGTCTCGAAACCACATAGTCTCTTCCATTTGGAAGACTTTTATAGAAGGCGGGATTATTCACAAGTCCATTATCCAAAAAAGAAATATCTGCTACAGTTCTCCATAACCTACAAACTTCATTCTTAAATTTTTTTTCAGGGCAAACTATTCTAGGTAGTAAATAAAAGAAGTAAAAATATTTCAATGGTGTTAACATACTGTTCTTGAAAAATTTTTGGTTACGATGTACCCTTACTATTTTCAAGCCCTTGAATGTGAAGACGACTAGATCGCACCATGGACGATTAGCTATTTCAAGTTGTCCTTGTATTTGATAATAGAAATCGTGGTTACTGCGAAGCTGATTATCAGAGTTCAAAAAATCGAATGAAAAATTTTCAACTTCTTTTTCCCTTGCTGTGTACGGACATTTTATTTCAATAAGACCGTCATTATTTATGAGCCCATCTGGAGAAGCAGCTAAATATTGATATTTTCGGTGAACTATCAAACCCGATAGTTTACAAATAACACCAGTTCTGTTTTCATATTCCCCTCTAGCAGTTGACTCGTGCGTTAAACCATGTCTTGTGGCTTCTGTGTTGATACCCTGGAATTTATGGAAAGATTTAAGAATGTTTTCGAATATGGAATCCCTGTTTTTATTTTTATATGCTTTGCATACTCTTCCAAATATAGAGGCAGTAACACGAATTTTTCTTTCTTCCCTCCAGTTGTTGCTTTCTCTCTGTAATATAGTATCTAACATTATTTTGTCCAAGGTAGTTTTACTTTTATTCATTGTATGAAAATATTTGGAGCAAACGGTAGTATAGTCGAAAGATTGTTCGATTATCAGTGGAGGCAAAGAGCAAATCGTGCAGAAGAAGTCGTTCGAAAAATCTCTATCACCAGTCGGATTTACGCATATCTGGTGGTACCAACGTTTACAGTTCTGATTGCTACACTGAACCCAGGATACTGGTTGATTGCTCACTCCCTGTCCACAATGCGCACAGAGGGAAAGCTCTTCATCATCTTCCGGAAAGATGATATCCGGAATTGGAGGATAATGATTAACAGATTTATAGTCTTTCAAAAACCTTCCAGTGAAATGAGAATCACGAGGTCTCTTCTTTTTATCCCACGACTCCTGTGAAGCCTTTTCGTCAGTTTCATCCAATTTTGTTAGGTGATTTTTTTTAATTTGGATGTCACTTTCTATTCTTATAGCAGATATATCCTCCAATAATCTTATAATGAATCGAGAACATTTCATGTTTCTTTCTCCATCAAGTACATACTTTTTCAGTTGTCCGAAGTATGCCTCTACCAGAGAATTACTCATACGGGTAGAATTTCCTAACATTAAAGCACTCCATAAAGGACTGAAGGGTAAATATTTGCTCAAGAACAATTGCCATAGTTCTTCATTAAAAAAAAAGTTTTCTGCTTGACCTCCACAGACTTCTTGCGGAATAGTCTCGACAATCCGTGAAAATCTTTGATAAAATGGGCTCGATTCATAGAGAATTTTTGCTGCAATGAACTCATTTTCAACATGTTTTTCAAAGCAGTAAGTATCTTCTGTCCGAATAGAGGATTGCGAACAAATAGTACGTAATTTGTTCTCTGCCTTTTTGGTGAGAATATTCATGAATTGGAAATTTAAAATAATATATGCATTGTAAACAAATACATCGAACGTACTCAACTCATAAATATTCACAGCTGCTGCGAATATATCTTTATAAAATTTTTTCTGAAAATCATTCTTTCCGACCCTGTCAATATCTTTACAGAGCATTTTCAAGAAATGTGCACAACATAAATGAATTGTAATGAGATGATTCTCACTCGCGAGATTTGTATTTTCGAGATTTTGATGGCATTTTTGTAGATATTCTTTCAAGGAACACCTGTTCAGTGCCCTACACATAGCGTGTATATTGGCGAATGAAAAATCCGTTACAATTTTTAAAAAAGCCGGCCAATAATTTTGCTCTTCACAAGCGTACCTGAAATCATTGAATAGCTTGAAAATGGAATTTGAATCATGAACTGCGGATATCATAGAGAAAATTGGAAATATTCTCTGTGATTTTTGAATTCTTATGACACCTGTGTAAAAGTATATCCTCTTAGAAAAATTGGTGGGTTTTCTAACCACGGAACCAGTTGCATCGAAAAACACAGTTGGTAATGCATCAACACCTTGCGCTTGAAGTACTTGAATTTGTGGAATACTGTAAAGTTTTATATTGAACGGTATGCTTATTTCTTTGATAAAAGCGGGATGATGTTTTTGCATATTAATAAGGTCTATCAAGTCATCGGTACTAGTATCATTTTGAGCCAGATATTCTGACCTAATTTTTCTACATACGGAATCAGATTTAATATTCTGCAGATTCTTGCCAACAGTGAGTATATTTTGGCAGGCGTTTCGTAGCGTCATTTTCTTATATGTCAATGGTTTCACATGCATCAACTTCTTCTTCAATATACTTCGTTCTACGCCCCTTACTTGGTGGGTCAAAAAGTGAGGGTGACAAAAATTGTGTGAATTGCTAAAAACTGTGACCCTACCACATTTGGAGATGAGTATTTTGAATTTTTTGCATTGTGTTTCATTTTGTTTACATACACCTAATACTGTAAATTCCTCTCGCTTTTTGGAGAACCAAGAATCTTTAAAAACTATGAGGCACATATTGTTGATATATTTTTTAATCCTGTTCCTCAAAATGGTCGGGTAATACTTTTTTTGTAGTTTTTCTCCTTCGAACATAACCTTCAGAAGTCCTCTGCTTAAAGTGAAAGATCCTTCCAAATAAGTACATGTCTTGGATTTGAAGATTTCGGAAAACTCAACATTCCTGGAATCTTCAGGTAAAACCGTTGTAAGCGATACCCTTGGGGAAGAAAGATTAAGGATTTCTTTAGGAATATGATCTGTATGAGATACTGAATACTTTATAGGAGTTTCAGAGTGAACTGCTGAACTCAAGTCTTCGGTATAATCTATCAAATATTTGTTTGCTTCTGCTTCGAAGTGATGACATGACGAGATTGTTTTTTCATCCCTTCCGACTATTTTTTCATGATCTTCTTCATCAACAAAAACACTCGCTAGAGGCGAATTATATTTATATGTCGAAGTTCTTCTTTCAGAACCATCCGAAATATTTTCTGAAGGAGATGAAGTCCTAGGATTGACATCCAGTAGGTTCTTCGTGACAGAGTGCGAATTTTGGATATCCTGACTTTGCTGACTAGAAATTTGATCTGTATCAGTTATTTAATACTGTATAGGAGTTTCATAGTGAATTGCTGAACTCATGTCTTCGGTATCATCTATCAAACATTTGTTTGCTTCGTCTTCGAACAGATTACGTGACGAGATCATTTTTTCATCACTTCCGACTATGTTTTCATGATCTTCTTCATCAACAAAAACACCCATTAGAGGCGAATCATATTTATATGTCGAAGTTTTTCTTTCACAACCGTCCGAAATTAGTTGTTCAATATTTTCTGATGAATATGAACTCACGCCGGATTGACATCCAGTAGGTTTTTGGATATTCTGACTTTGCTGACATGAATTAGTTATTAAACTGTGAAGTATAGATGATTCATCATTTTCAGTATTTAATGTTCTCAAAACAAGTCTCTTCCAGCGAGAGTACAGCTTGAGTCGATTTTTTTCGCAATTTTTCATATGTAGCTCCTTACACAATAATGAATAAACAGACTCCTTTTGTCTGTAGGAGCAACATATATTATCAACAGGTATTTTCAAAGTTAGCAATGCAACTGATAATGAATCCGTATTGGACTGCTTGGAATCCCTCTTTTTCATCTGTTCATCGAAAAATATACTGAACGCTTTATTCTTCGTGATAATATTATAAATGACACTGGGAAATCCATAATTAGTTAACCTGAGAACAACTGCAATTTTTTTTGCCAACTTTCTATTGACAACTTCATCAGTACACGGCAAATAGTTCTCATTCATCAGTTCCGCATAAATCAAATGAAAAGCTTGAGTAACAGATAATTTTTTTACAGGCATTTTTGAAACTTTTACACGAAAACAGTATATGTTTATTAATTGAAAAAAATTCAGAAATGAAACTTGGATCCCAAAAAATAAAAAAAAATATATAACATAGGGGGGAAATATGAAAACCGTTGGAAATTATGCTAGAGCGCCACTTTCAGCAAAGCATGATGTAGGTACTTATATCTGATTATATCCAAATTCCAACGATTCGAAATGGAAGCAAAATAAAAAAAGGCTACAACGACTAAACCTTAGGTCAGCTCAACGTTACGAAAAAACAAAAATTATAAGTCACAAAAATAAAACAGAATTCTCTGGGGAACCTTCACTAATTCTTAGAAGAATTGGGTCGAAACCAATATTATATTCCCTCTGAAATATAAAAACAGAAAAAAGTATGTATTTATTATCCAATCGGAATCAGGTAATGAGTCGTTGGAATGAAAGATGAGATACGTCGCGTGAACAAGCCTAATACTCCGAGCTGAGTTGGAAATTCAGTTCCTACTACCTACTACTCGAGATCTATGAGGTAGGGATGCAAGTGGACGGAATATAGAGAGATTATGCTGATGCGAAAGAGCGGTTTTGCAACAGAGTGTGTCGGCGAACCAACATTTAAAGATACACATAAAGAAGAGGATATTAAAGTTAGGTTCTTTTCAAAGGTATTAAGACATATTCGGACCTCATACCCATGTAAAATATCCTTCGATATCATCAATACATCTAAGACGATTGTTGATATCCGAACGTTCTCAGTACTAAAATAAAGTAGCTTTAATATTACCGAGTGGTTGACCAATGGGTTTTGAACGATCGGTGTATGTTGAGGACTGAGAAATCCTCTAGAAGAAATCACAAGAACAATACAAGAGGTGCAAGAATGCCCTTCCAGAGAGAATACGACATCCAGAAAAGTATCGATTTGAGCTTATTTTCGGATCATTTTCTTCTCATAAAGCTTCTCATAAAGCAGATTTCTTCAGAAAAAATTTTTTATTTTGATACACGAACATCTTCATATGAATATGCCAAAAAAATGGAAATGAGGGTGTTCACTTCCTCATCCCCATGCTAAGGAATTTTCACTATAGTCAAATTGGAGCTTTTCATATAGCAGATTTTTTCAGGAAATTTCATTTTGATACACGCACGTCTTCATATGAATATGCCCAAAAAATGGAAATAAGGGTGTTTTTCACACCCTCGTCCCCATGCTAAGGAATTTTCACTAAAGTCAAATTGAAGCTTTCCATATAGCAGATTTTTTCAGAAAATTTCATTTTGATACACGAACGTCTTCATATGAATATGCCCAAAAAATGGAAATAAGGGTGTTTTTCACCCCCTCATCCCCGTCCTAAGGAATTTTCACTATAGTCAAATGGGGGCTTTTCATATAGCAGATTTTTTCAGAAAATTTCATTTTGATACACGCACGTCTTCATATGAATATGCCCAAAAAATGAAAATAAGGGTGTTTTTCACCCCCTCTTCCCCATGCTAAGGAATTTTCACTATAGTCAAATGGGAGCTTTTCATATAGCAGATGTTTTCAGAAAATTTCATTTTGATACACGCACGTCTTCATATGAATATGCCCAAAAAATGGAAATAAGGGTGTTTTTCACACCCTCGTCCCCATGCTAAGGAATTTTCACTAAAGTCAAATTGAAGCTTTCCATATAGCAGATTTTTTCAGAACATTTCATTTTGATACACGAACGTCTTCATATGAATATGCCCAAAAAATGGAAATAAGGGTGTTTTTCACCCCCTCATCCCCATGCTAAGGAATTTTCACTATAGTCAAATGGGAGCTTTTCATATAGCAGATTTTTTCAGAAAATTTCATTCTGATAAACGCACGTCTTCATATGAATATGCCCAAAAAATGGAAATAAGGGTGTTTTTCACCCCCTCATCCCCATGCTAAGGAATTTTCACTATAGTCAAATGGGAGCTTTTCATATAGCAGATTTTTTCAGAAAATTTCATTCTGATACACGCACGTCTTCATATGAATATGCCCAAAAAATGAAAATAAGGGTGTTTTTCACCCCCTCTTCCCCATGCTGAAGAATTTTCACTATAGTCAAATGGGAGCTTTTCATATAGCAGATGTTTTCAGAAAATTTCATTTTGATACACGCACGTCTTCATATGAATATGCCCAAAAAATGGAAATAAGGGTGTTTTTCACACCCTCGTCCCCATGCTAAGAAATTTTCACTACAGTCAAATTGAAGCTTTCCATATAGCAGATTTTTTCAGAAAATTTCATTTTGATACACGAACGTCTTCATATGAATATGCCCAAAAAATGGAAATAAGGGTGTTTTTCACCCCCTCATCCCCATGCTAAGGAATTTTCACTATAGTCAAATGGGAGCTTTTCATATAGCAGATTTTTTCAGAAAATTTCATTTTGATACACGAACGTCTTCTTATGAATATGCCCGAAAAATGGAAATAAGGGTGTTTTTCACCCCCTCATCCCCATGCTAAGGAATTTTCACTATAGTCGAATGGGAGCTTTTCATATAGCAGATTTTCTCAGAAAATTTCATTTTGATACACGCACGTCTTCATATGAATATGCTCGAAAAATGGAAATAAGGGTGTTTTTCACCCCCTCATCCCCATGCTAAGGAATTTTCACTATAGTCAAATGGGAGGTTTTCATATAGCAGATTTTTTCAGAAAATTTCATTTTTATACACGCACGTCTTCATATGAATATGCTCGAAAAATGGAAATAAGGGTGTTTTTCACCCCCTCATCCCCATGCTAAGGAATTTTCACTATAGTCAAATGGGAGGTTTTCATATAGCAGAGTTTTTCAGAAAATTTCATTTTGATACACGCACGTCTTCATATGAATATGCCCAAAAAATGGAAATAAGGGTGTTTTTCACCCCCTCTTCCCCATGCTAAGGAATTTTCACTATAGTCAAATTGAAGCTTTTCATATAGCAGATTTTTTCAGAAAATTTCATTTTGATACACGAACGTCTTCATTTAAATATGCCCAAAAAATTGAAAAAAGGGTGTTTTTCACGCCCTCATCCCCATGCTAAGGAGTTTTCACTATAATCAAATTGAAGCTTTTCATATAGCAGATTTTTTCAGAAAATTTCATTTTGATACACGAACGTCTTCTTATGAATATGCCCGAAAAATGGAAATAAGGGTGTTTTTCACCCCCTCATCCCCATGCTAAGGAATTTTCACTATAGTCAAATGGGGGCTTTTCATATAGCAGATTTTTTCAGAAAATTTCATTTTGATACACGCACGTCTTCATATGAATATGCTCAAAAAATGGAAATAAGGGTGTTTTTCACCCCCTCATCCCCATGCTAAGGAATTTTCACTATAGTCAAATTGAAGCTTTTCATATAGCAGATTTTTTCAGAAAATTTCATTTTGATACACGAACGTCTTCATTTAAATATGCCCAAAAAATTGAAAAAAGGGTGTTTTTCACCCCCTCATCCCCATGCTAAGGAGTTTTCATTATAGTCAAATTGAAGCTTTTCATATAGCAGATTTTTTCAGAAAATTTCATTTTGATACACGAACGTCTTCTTATGAATATGCCCGAAAAATGGAAATAAGGGTCGTTTTCACCCCCTCATCCCCATGCTAAGGAATTTTCACTATAGTCAAATGGGAGGTTTTCATATAGCAGAGTTTTTCAGAAAATTTCATTTTGATACACGCACGTCTTCATATGAATATGCCCAAAAAATGGAAATAAGGGTGTTTTTCACCCCCTCTTCCCCATGCTAAGGAATTTTCACTATAGTCAAATGGGGGCTTTTCATATAGCAGATTTTTTCAGAAAATTTCATTTTGATACACGCACGTCTTCATATGAATATGCCCAAAAAATGAAAATAAGGGTGTTTTTCACCCCCTCTTCCCCATGCTAAGGAATTTTCACTATAGTCAAATGGGAGCTTTTCATATAGCAGATGTTTTCAGAAAATTTCATTTTGATACACGCACGTCTTCATATGAATATGCCCAAAAAATGGAAATAAGGGTGTTTTTCACACCCTCGTCCCCATGCTAAGGAATTTTCACTAAAGTCAAATTGAAGCTTTCCATATAGCAGATTTTTTCAGAAAATTCCATTTTGATACACGAACGTCTTCATATGGATATGCCCAAAAAATGGAAATAAGGGTGTTTTTCACCCCCTCATCCCCATGCTAAGGAATTTTCACTATAGTCAAATGGGGGCTTTTCATATAGCAGATTTTTTCAGAAAATTTCATTTTGATACACGCACGTCTTCTTATGAATATGCCCAAAAAATGGAAATAAGGGTGTTTTTCACCCCCTCATCCCCATGCTAAGGAATTTTCACTATAGTCAAATGGGAGCTTTTCATATAGCAGATTTTTTCAGAAAATTTCATTTTGATACACGCACGTCTTCATATGAATATGCCCAAAAAATGGAAATAAGGGTGTTTTTCACCCCCTCTTCCCTATGCTAAGGAATTTTCACTATAGTCAAATTGAAGCTTTTCATATAGCAGATTTTTTCAGAAAATTTCATTTTGATACACGAACGTCTTCTTATGAATATGCCCGAAAAATGGAAATAAGGGTGTTTTTCACCCCCTCATCCCCATGCTATTGAATTTTCACTGAAGTCAATTTGATTTTTATATAGCAGATTTTTCCAGAAAACCTACCCATCTTTAGGAATCTTCATTATTGTCGGATTTGTAGACTTCAGAACTTTTCATTGCGATACGAGAAGGTCTGTAAAATGAACTGGTGAAATGAGGCTTATTTTGACCCCATTATTCCGGCGAAGGTTATTTTGATTAGTATCAAATGAATGAATTGCATATTGGATGTATGTCAGTTTCTCCAAAATTTTCTCGTATGGAAATATTTCCTTTGATTAAACGCAAAATTAGTGAAATTTGGTGATGATAACATTCCTCTGCTAGAATAATGTTCGAGACCTCTTCACTTCGTGAAATCTAATTTTTCTATTTCACTCGTTCATGGAATCATAGCATTAAAATATGATAAAATGTAGGTATGATTATCAGCATTCCTGTCTGTTACGCGAAGGGTCTGATGACGGACGTCTATGGGCATTCGGGTATACTCGGGAATTTCACATGCCAACTTTTCAGGCTAACTTCACGCTGGTTTCCTTGGTCTCTCGGTGTATTAATGTTGCATTTCACAACGACACAATAACTTGGCCTCACGGGTCTAGTAATTCACCAATTCTATGAATATAAATCATTTTAACTTGTGAATTTATCCTGAAATTGTTGAAAATGCTGTATTTCATAACATAAACAAAGCGGGAAAGTGGGTTTGTTTTACCTCCAACGTATGACAAATGTCAAACGAAGCACGAAACCAATAGTCTATCCAAATCCGAGAGGCCAGCGTAAACAAACTGACTAACGCGTGATCATATTAGAAGTATGCTCTTATTGGTCGAAGCTTCAGGAACGCCACGTTCGCAAGCGGGAGTAAGAAGCACCCTCCGCAGAACCGCATTACGTTTGATTGTATGCGAATCGTTGTGCAGAAGTCATTCACTGCTTTCTCAATCGTAAATTGGTTTATAGTTGAAGCAAGTTATTCAAGTTACAAGCGTTTAAGATATGTCGAGTACTGATACTGCTGAGGAATCGCGTGTTGACTTAAGTCCTCCAAAAAAGAGACGTCTTAAACGACATTTTAGTGCCGAGATGAAAGAACTTATTGTGAATACTTATAAAATTGAAATTATTCAAAATGCAGGAATGTGTTTGAAGGACATAGAACTCCGAGTTTCTGAGAGACTTGGCATTGGAGCTCGAAGCGTTAGGAGAATTATTTCCGAATACATAAATTCCGGGGTTCTATCACAGCCGGCAACAAATCAAAATCGGACCACCAAACAAATGCAACAAATTCTTTTTCCGCAAATCTCTAGGAAATTTTGACATCCCAGACAAAATTTCTCAAAAAATATGTGGTGATTTCCCAACTGTTAGGAAATATTCATTTCCTTAATTTAAGGAGATAATATTTCCTTACAGTTGTTAGTGTTCCACATAAATGATGAAAATACATTGTTTATAAGGAATTAATTTATATTTTGCAAGGGCTGACTGCAACATTGAATAATTGACCCACAAGGTTTAAGATTTCATCGTTACACGAAGGTCTAGGAAGTATGACATTACAAGATTTTTCCCAGAATCCCAGAAAGAACTCATGTTTTTACTCTTGCGATAGTCCATAAAACGTTTATAGGCGTGTTCGTATTTTTCTCTCGATTTCTTTGGCAATAATTCTTATGAAGCAGTATTCACTAACTCAAACAGCTCTGGAGGAGTGCCAGAAATGAAAAATTAATCATCACTTATCATTTTACACTGGATAGTGTGAAAGGAAAACACCAGAAATTGAATTTACATGGGTCAAGTTTGACAATTCAATATTAATACGTTTCCATAGTAATGCAACCAATTTCATTACGAAATTCAAAGAACCCTTCATTCATAAATGAACTAATTAGCGATTCTTCCAAAATTAATTAATATCTGTCGAATTTCACGATTCACGATTTGCGAAAAAATAGTATGTTTACCTCGTAGGAAGAGCCACATTCCTGAATTCCGTGTTGCTTAGTCTCAGCTTGCGCCTTGACAATCTTCACAGTCGTTCATGAATGTTAGACTTTTCCTACCTGGTAACCATTGTACTATTTTTTCTGATCAACACAATATTGAGAAATCTCGCCTAAGGGGGCGTTTTGTGCGAGGGAGATTCGGGTATTTGGGTAATCGGAGATTCACCTATTGGCCGAGAGATTCACCCTATTGGTCGACATGATCGTCGTCAGCCAATAGGGAAGAATCTTCAATTACCCAAATACCCGAATCTCCCTCGCACAAAAGGTAGCTTTAGTTACTTTATGTCATAACCTGCTTATATTTCCCAAGGTTAATATGCTGTATGCTAATCCCGCTAAAGGTATTGCAACCAGATAAAAAAGAAGAAATTTCTTGTATGTTTGTGAAATTGCCCTCAGCATCGATAATTTTGTAAAAACGTGTTTGCTGAATATTTCTGCGACTGGGGATCGAAGAAATAAATGGCTTCAATCCACTTTACGGACGGTTCTCGATTTCGATACTGATTTTTGCGCGCATGTTCTAGGGGAACAGCGTGCTATCGTTTTGTCCAAATGTCTCTAATTTTCGATGATTGAGCCGAAAATGGTCTCAAACGACTAGGTTGGACTCACTGATGACGAATCCGGTGTCAAAATCGATTCTGTCCGGCCGGCCGTGGACACGATAACTGTCGAACGGAGTGAGTTAGCAACTTGAAACTTTCAGGGTAGGTCGCTGTTAAGTTCATTAATGGGCGAAATAAGTCGAATAGTTTCGGAGTTCTAGCCACGTGAAATTGTGAAGGTATTTTTTTTTATTTCAGAAACTACCTAAGCTATTGGATTCAAACTTGGGAATTCGGTAGAATATAACAACGAGCAGCGCAGTGAATTTAAAAAAAAAATTTTTTTCTAAAACCGTTCATCATATCTAGAAAAGATTTCCACTCGGACTTTGAGCTTCATATTTCACAGCAGTGTACCAAATTTACGCAGTCGGCCGTTAGGAATTGATGTATGCACACTATCCTTCCTGGTGACGTTCCGTCTTCATGCCATTTTTGACCACTAAATTTTTACGGATACTGGAAGGTTGCAGTTATTCTATGTTCTGGGTCCAAAAAGCAGTTGTCAAAACCCAGCGCAATAGACGACTTCGGTCCAAGTTGCCAACCCACAAATTTCCTCCAAATTTACTATCACTAAAGGAGAATTTCAGAACAAGTTCGATATGATAAGGTTCACGTTAACGGTGCCTCGACTCCTCAAACAAGATAATTCCTTCCAAATATAGGTTTTTGTTGAGATCATCTCCCATGGGCTGAGATTTAAGGTGGAATTACTGATTTTTATGGAAATAATGTCAAGTTTATATGGAAAATGTTCCGCAAAGCAACTTGGTCATTTCGGTTTTCTGTTCCGTAAATATAAAATATTCAGTTGGTTCCTAAAAAAAGGTTAATTACTGAATATGATTGATGAAGAAGCGACCTTTCTGTCACCAGAACGACAGTCAATGTTCTATGGTAACATATCCATAGCAAAGAACAATCTTTATTCACTTAATGATCCATAGAACATAAAAGCGACAACAATCAACAATGAAAAAATTAGGTACTTAACACAATGTAAAAGTAAAACATGGTGTGCTTATCTGCTCATCTGTGATCGTTTTTACCAATGATAACGTCATTTTTTCATTCAAATTCAAAGCACAGAATATATATTTCCTAGTATTGCAATCTTGCTGACGTCGCTTTTTTTCAGATGAGCACACCATGTTTTTTAAATCATGGTTCTAAGTATGTTTTATGGATCATAAGGTCACTATAGATTGTTCTATGCCATGGATATGTAACCATAGAACATTGGTTGTCGTTCTAGTGAGTCAAATTCCGTAATTAACCTTAACCGAATATTTCATATTTACGGAACGGAAAACCGGCAACCGAAATAACGCAGTTGATTTGCGGAAGATATCTTGTATAAACTTGACACTATTGACATGAAATCAGGAAACTCAACTTAAATTTTAGCCAATCGGAGATGATCTTAACGAAAACATATATTTGGAATGAATTCCCTTGTTTGAGGAGTCGAGGCACGGTTAACGGATATTCATAAAAAACGCGAACCTCATCCTGTCGATATTATTGAACCAGTTCAATTTGAGTTTTTCACCATTCAAATTCATAAGATTTTCATTTAGAAAAGAGGTGTTTTATTCAATCGTTAACTTGATAGTAGCATATTACTAGCATATTAACAGTTCATGTGTATTCAATAAAGAACCAAGAAAAATACAACACATTCAATAGTATAAATAATATGCTTGAAAGGGGATTGGTAAGTCTGCTGCAATAAACTCTCCCAAATATTTTTTAATTCTCGTTGGGTCTCTAATCAAATTTTGTCTAGAAGAGTGCCATTTCATTCCAATCAAAATGTCTTAAGATTTTATTTTCATTAACTGACAGTTGATGAATTTCAACAGAATTTCATATCGTATAAAATTTCATTGCTAAAAATTCCTTGCTTCTCCAAGAGCTGGATACAATTAGTGAGTGCATCGTGATAAAGAGTTATGAACTATTTATGTTCAGTTTGAGAAACAGCAAATATGAACTAATCGAATTCATCAAAATTTGTCTCCGATTCGTTCTTATATTAATCAGATGATTAGTGAGTTTAAGATACATTCAAAAACATTAATGCAATCATATTTCCATCTCTAAATTGAATCCCTCATGGCCGATTACAGAAAACTATTATTGCCCCATCAAGGGTTTGATTAGCGAACAACAGTACATTCGGTGTTCCATTACAGTTCATCTCCATTTTAAAAGTTTTGTGTTTTGTTATAATGACCAACAGTCTTAGCATTATATGAAGACGCACCAAATAATTGTCATCATACCGTCATTCAAAGCCAAGTCCAGATGAGTGTAATGCGAACAGCAAATGCGAATGCAATAAAACACAGGCAGTTTTATGGTTCGAGGCAGCGCTCTTTCTGTTAAACCTTAATAAAAAATATTGATGGTAAACAAAGTACTTTCTTTTATTCTATTTCAAAATATCACAAAGTATTGGACAACTCTATGCAATATTTGATCAATATTCTACAGACAGAGATCCTTGTAGTAGGTGATAATCAAACATGTTTCCTTTATCGAGCAGCTGAGATCTTTTTCTACAATTATTGTTCTCAATGAGCCATATATTTCGAATGAGGATAAGATAAATCTGCAGTTTGATTAGTTTTCACCCTCGTTACTCCGGTTTCGTGAAGAAGCAGAGTTATTCCAATTTGTGAGGCTTCCGAAGATCTGAATTAGAACGCTTGTGAGAATTGGTACAACTCAAGAAAAAACCATCGATGCCGGATTCCTTCTAGTGTCGATTATCTCTCTAGCAAACGCTGATTATCTCTATTAGAAACAGAATTCTTGTTATACATAATATAATATTTTTCCCAGGGTATAGCGACTCTCGTTGTTGGAGTAAAAGGAAGTACTCTTTTTTCTAAACCAAGCTTTCGCAATTTGTTTATTGCTTCTTCAGGGTTTCTATAATACAGAACATCTATCAATAAATTAAAAACATTCACAATATTGCATGGTTCCTACCGAAAGTGAGGTTAAACATGAAACCAGCAACAACAATCATGACACAATACGTTTTTAACACTTAAATATTCTACTTAAATTGCAAGACACTAATTCGAACTTCATGGATATCAATTTGTACATTCTTAAAATTCTCAAATTTTATCTTTCTACGTTCTATAATAAAATTTTTATTTTGATTTGTCTATCTCAGTTGTCTAATTGCGTTTTTCCCAAAGATTGTCACCTCTCAATGTCACTTTTCTTCTTCTCGTCTTCTTTCACGTCACTGCATCCAACAAATAGCTGTAAATGTTACTTAAATTTTGTGTGTCACTTTTTTTATTTATTGAATTATTACTTTTTTTTATCTCTATCATTTCATGTATCAGTCGTTTCTGGTAGTTTTTTTCTGTTTTCAGTATTTTTATGTTGTTCAAGTCTATTTTATGGTCCAAGGTATGCGCATGTGCTGCAAGGGCACATCTATCTTTACCTGTATTTATATCAGATCTATGAAGAGATATTCTATTTTTCACCCACTGTGATGTTTGGCCAATATATATTCGTTCGCAATCCTGGCAGTCTATCTGGTAAATCACGTTGCTTTTTTTCGGTATTGGAATTGGATCTTTGATCTTACTATATAGGTTTTTAACTGTCCTTTGATTATATGTCGCTATTTGTACTTTTTCTTCTTTGAATATATTTTTGATTTTTCTTGTTAAGTTTTTTATGTTTGGTAGGGATGCATAAAGGTGTTTTGATGTAGATTTTTCGTTTTGGTTTTCTTCATTTACTGCATTTGCCGAATACAACAGTTTTTTTATCATACTATTCGGATATGAATTCTGTAGTAATATTTCATGTAGATTTTTTATTCCTTCTTTTTGAAAAGTGTTGTGACAAATCTTCATAATTCGATTCTTCATTTCTTTGATAAAATTTATTTTTATGTTGATGTTGTGATTTGAATGAAAATTAATGAATTTATTAGAACTAGTGGCTTTTCTGTACCATTTCAACTTTATTGAATTATCTTCTCTATGTACCTTTGTATCTAAAAAAGGAACTCCATGGTCGATGTCCTCCATCTCTATTGTGAATTGTAAACTATTCCAATAAGAGTTAAAGCATTTTAATGTTTCATCAATCTCCGATTCTGGCAAGGCTATTATGATGTCATCTACAAATTTTTTTAGCAGTGGTATTATGAACTTCAGCTTTGATATTTCGGTGGCTACCAAATCATCCATTACGTACTGAGCTAAAATGGGAGTTAATTTTGATCCCATTGCGCAACCGAATATTTGTCTGTAATATTTCCCTCTGAATGTGCAGTAATTTTTGTCTAACAAATAAGCTAATATTTCGAAAAACAATTTTTGATCCACCTCAGTGTGTTCTTTTATGTCATTCCATCTTTTCTTCAATACATCTATTATTAATTCTTTTTCTAAATTTCCAAATAAGTTTATGACATCAAAAGATACTATCTTGTATCCGTCTGGTAATTTTAAATTGTTGGCTTGTTCTGCAAATTGGAATGTGTCTTGTATATAATAATCATTGTTCGTATCATAAGCTGATTTCAATATATCTGCCATGAATTGTGATAGTGATGTCATTGGATTATTTACACTTGATATTATAGGCCTGATCGGGTTACCTGGTTTGTGCACTTTTGGATTCCCGTATATTCGTGGACACACTGTATTATAACTTTTCATTTCCTTTGCTTTTTGTTCGGATATATATTTCTTATTCTGAAGCCTAGTTATGAATCTATTACATTCACCTTGTATAGTTGATGTTGGATCTCTGGGTAATATTTTAAAATCATTCGAGTCTAGTATTGCCTGAATTTTCTCTTCATACTCTGCTTTATCCATAATGACTGTAACTGCTCCCTTGTCGCTATTAAGTACTATCAGGTCATCATTGTTCTTTAGAAATTTTTTTGTTTCGTGATACCACTTATTTATGGGAGAATTGATTTCGATATCTCCGTGGATGAAGTTTGTTAGTACATTAGTTGCTTGTGCCCTCTGTATGTCCTTCTTTTTTTCTGGTACAGCTAGTAATATGTATTCTATGTCAGCAATTATATTTTCTACTTTGATCTCTTTTTTAGTTGGAGGCAATGAAAACTTTGAGCCCAGTGAAAGCAGGTTTTTCACATCTTCGGGAATATCTTTGTTAGTTAAGTTTTTTAGCCATCTCTCTTGAATTTCCACCTGATTGTTCTTTCCGTGAGACAAATTTTTAATTTTCTTTAAGTTATTTCTCTGAATTTTATAAAACGCTTTATTGTATGTAATGTTTGTTCTACGAATGTATTCCTCCATTTCCGTTAGTTGATGCATATCATTTTGAATTTGGATATTTTCATTTTCCAGTTTAGTTATCCTACAATACCGAAAAAAAGCAACGTGATTTACCAGATAGACTGCCAGGATTGCGAACGAATATATATTGGCCAAACATCACAGTGGGTGAAAAATAGAATATCTCTTCATAGATCTGATATAAATACAGGTAAAGATAGATGTGCCCTTGCAGCACATGCGCATACCTTGGACCATAAAATAGACTTGAACAACATAAAAATACTGAAAACAGAAAAAAACTACCAGAAACGACTGATACATGAAATGATAGAGATAAAAAAAAGTAATAATTCAATAAATAAAAAAAGTGACACACAAAATTTAAGTAACATTTACAGCTATTTGTTGGATGCAGTGACGTGAAAGAAGACGAGAAGAAGAAAAGTGACATTGAGAGGTGACAATCTTTGGGAAAAACGCAATTAGACAACTGAGATAGACAAATCAAAATAAAAATTTTATTATAGAACGTAGAAAGATAAAATTTGAGAATTTTAAGAATGTACAAATTGATATCCATGAAGTTCGAATTAGTGTCTTGCAATTTAAGTAGAATATTTAAGTGTTAAAAACGTATTGTGTCATGATTGTTGTTGCTGGTTTCATGTTTAACCTCACTTTCGGTAGGAACCATGCAATATTGTGAATGTTTTTAATTTATTGATAGATGTTCTGTATTATAGAAACCCTGAAGAAGCAATAAACAAATTGCGAAAGCTTGGTTTAGAAAAAAGAGTACTTCCTTTTACTCCAACAACGAGAGTCGCTATACCCTGAAAAAAATACATTATCAATACTACAGACTCTGATACACAATTTACATAATATAATATATATCAGTGAGTTATTCGTTTCTGAAAAAGTGAGTGTCATACTCATATACTTATTTTGATTCTTTGTGTATGTTAATCGATTATTTATTTTAGCTAAATGTTTTAGTATTGAATTGTCATCATTATAATCATCAAATTGTGTCAAATGCCGATTCCTATTTGAAAATGAAATCATAAGAAAATATTTTCTTCAAGCCATCCAATTCATTTCGAATTAATAAGCTTGACCTTCAAAATCACAAGCATAGATTATTCAAATTTTAATGAGTAAAGAAAATTTGATCGTAGAGACCCGTTGCAAGAATTTCGTTTTTTCAAACACACATGTTGTGAAACTTGATTTTTCCATAAGGAAATATAATGCAGGCGTCCGCACAAAAAAATTATAAAATTTTAAATGACCCAAGATGAGACATATATGTATATGAAGTCATTTCCACGAAATAGACACTTACATGAAATTTCACTTTTCTATTGAAAACCAGTGGCGGATTACCCGAAACGCTTAAGCGTAGGGCCCCGAAGTCTACAAGTGACAAGTGTTTTTTCGTGAAAAAAATTTTATTCAATTTTTAATAGTTCTGTTCCAGATATCGGGAGTGAAAGTCCAGAAAAAACCTTAAAAATTAGGCGAAATCCTCCCAAAATAAGCTTCAATCGATACTTGAAGGAGAAGTATAGACCTTTTCCGATCGTTTGTTTCAGAAAATCGGTTCAAAGCGAAGAAGCGAAAGAAAATAATTCCAAAAATTTGCCCCTTTGTCTGATGAAAGAGTCAGCTTTGTACTCTGAAATATCGCTTTGTTTATCGTTTGTATTGTTCATTAGACATTCTGTTTTCCAAGAAACTGCCCTTGGCAAAAAGTTTAATCTTGCAATCCGCAAAGGCGTTTTTCATGAAAAAGAAATTTTATTCAATTTTAAATTGTTTTGTTTCAAATATTGGGAGTGAAACCCCAGAAAAAAACCTAAAAATGTACACTCTGTGTCTGAAAAAATGATAACTTGCGAACATATTTGTGTTCATACGGAAATCCAAATGGTACGAGTAAGTAATAAGAGTAATTATTCATGAAATCTTTCCCAAATATATATGATGGCATATAAAAGTACGATATCAGCAATCAGACTTTATTTTTCTAGTTGATAACTGATTCCTGATATCTTGTTTATATTGAAATACAGTGAATGATAACGATAATCCGAAATATGATGGAATGTTTCAACCAACTGAGGATTGCAAACTGAAATCAAATAATGCATTGGCATGAAACTCTCGTTCGAGACAAGACGAGACTGAGAACTGCGAGAAGAAACTTCGATTTCAAAAACGGGACGAGACTTTAGGCGTGACTCATCTCGTTGGTCTCGTGGGCATCAATATTAAAAAATAAATAACCATAGATATGATATTGTTTATTCCAGAAAAATACTGTTCCCACAATATGACACAAAATATCCACGACATATCAAGTTACTAACAGTACCAAACAGCTCGAATTTTAGGGTAAATTGCAATGAACTGAATTCTCAAACAAAAGAAATGATCAGTTATCAAACACTCAGTGAAATCTCAACACTATAGTATACAAGCGGCACGATCCAGGGCTTTTTGTTTTAATCCTGATACTGATTTCATGAACAGTAATTAATCGAATCATATATATATATATATATTCTTTTGAGATGAGCATTTACATTTTTTTATATCAAACAATTTGTGTCATAACAGTATTAGCTGAGGAAATGTCAACGGGGTACCATACATTTTTACGTATGATACAAGAGCACAGATAAAAACCTCAGGAAAAACTCTGTCTCCCCGTATTAGTGTAATGAAATTGTTGTTTTTTATTGAAGGGCTTCTTTTTCATTGACAAAATTTCCTCCTTCCTATGCGATGCAGATCGAAATCTTGAAAACATACCTGAAAACAAAAAAGGAGACGAAAGAACTAATATGAACTAGTAAATGATTTAGTACTCATTAAATTAATTTGAAGTTCGCAATCCATCTCAAAAAAGAATCAGACACCGAATGAATTGCCTCGAAACCATCGTCAAATTTATATATTGGACAAGTATTTACTAAATGTTCTATTGTTTCCTCTTCTTCTCCGCACTCGCACCTTGGACTTTCGACCGAATTCCATTTGAAGAGGAAACTATTACAGCGACCATGACCGGTTCTAAGTCGATTCAAAATGCACCAAATTTTCCTAGGAAGATTGAAACCATGAACTTTTTCTGAAGGATCGCTGATCAAACCTTTGTTAAAAACATTACACGAATTCCATTCCGAACGCCAAATTTCTTTGTCACTTTTATTGGTGTAAAGAAAATCGTTGATCCATAAAGGTTTACGAGATTTCAATCTAGCAATTTTAGAATCCGGAATATAAGACATGATTGGGAATAAATTCGGAAAGGAACGATATTTATCCCAAGACTTTATCACTGCAACCTGTCTACGAATATGGGGCGGTACAATATTTGAGAGAACTGGTAACCACTGTAAAGGAGTAGATCTTATGGTCCCACTAATAATTCTCATAGCAACATTAAGCTGTACATCTATTTTACTCACATGAGCGCTATTAAACCAAACCGAACAACAATATTCAGCAGCAGAAAAAACCAAAGCTAAAGCTGCGGTACGGAGAGTTGTAGGGTCAGCCCCCCATGAAGAACCAGCTAGTTTTTGAAGAATATTATTCCTAGATTTCAACTTCATGCGTAAGTTTTCCAAATGGGCCTTGAAATTTAAAGAGGTATCCAATTTCACTCCAAGATATTTAGGAGTGAAATTATGTTTCAGAACGGCATTATTGAAAGTAACATTCAAAGTTTTAAACTTCTGTTGATTATTCAAATGAAAACAAGAAACTTCTGTTTTACTAGAATTTGGACATAAACGCCACTCAACAAAATAATTCTTCAGAATTTCTAAATCAGTATTTAGAGTGTTTTCAATGACTTTGAAATCAGAGTGAGGAAAAGCCAGAGCAATATCATCTGCATAGATGAATTTCTCTGAAGAAGTTGCTGGAATATCACATAAATATAAATTAAATAGAAGGGGAGCTAAAACTGATCCTTGTGGGAGTCCATTATTCAAAGTTTTGAACCTACTACTAACATCATCAACAAAAACACGGAGTCTTCTGTCAGATAACATATTTTCGATCAATTGAATTACTTTTCCACATTTCAGAAATTTATGGAGTTTGAATATTAAACCATCTTTCCACACCGTATCGTAAGCTGCTGAAAGATCCACAAATACAGCCCCCGTTTTCAACTTTTTATTGAATCCTGATTCAATGAACGTAGTGAGACTAACAACTTGATCAGAACAATTTCTATTTTTCCTGAAACCACCTTGACAATTTTGCAGAATATCTTCAACAGATGATTCTATCCTGAATAAAATTAATCTCTCTAAAATTTTGAAAGGAACACTCAATAAACTTATAGGTCTATAACTACTTGGGTCTGATGAATTTTTCCCAGATTTCAGAATTGCTATTACTTTTGCCTTACGAAATTCCGTTGGAATATTTCCAGAATTCAAAATATCATCATAGAAAGATAATAACCAAGATAATGCCTTTTTGCCCAAATGTTTTATGAACTCAGGATAAATCCCATCGAAACCAGCAGCCTTCCGAGATTTTGTACACTTTATCGCAGATTTCAATTCATCCATGGTGAATGGACTAGATATAACATCCAAAGTTGATGGCGATGATCTCAACCTATGAAGATTTTTCTTCATTTCTTTAATCTTTGAACTAGAAATTTTAACCGAGTTGGAAACATTTACAAGCCGACGAGCAATCAGTTCCGGATTAATTTTCGAGGATGACTTAGCAAGAGGGGCTGCTTCACCTAATTTCCGCAGAACATCCCAAGAACTTCTACTCGAATGGGTAAAATTCATATTCGAAACCACATCATTCCATTTATTTTTACGAGCAATGTTTATGGAATCCAATAGTTTGTTCGATTTATCAAGAGTTGGCGAACTTTGATACTCCTTGTACGGGGTTTCTGTTTCAACCGACCATCCAGGAACATAATTTTGACGAAAACCTCTGGGGATGAATTTTTTTGCTGCTGCCTTCACTACCCCAATGAATCTGGAATAATTTTTATAAGAAGGGCGAAACCATCTAATATCACTTTCAATTTTCTCCCTGAATTGATCCCAACTAGCTTTTTTGAAATTCCATCTGAGCTTCGGTAAAGATGCATTTAAATGAAGAACATTTCCTACACGAATGAAGATTGGACGATGCTGACTACGTGGAAAATCATTGAGAACCTTACGATTAATAGAAAGAGGTTTTGAATCGTTATCACGAGAAACTATGCTCAAATCTGGATTGTATCCCCTATTCAATCTTGATGAATGAAATGAAGACCTATCTTTTGCGTCAAAAACGAGATGGAAATCGTTATCTTCAATCCACTCAGTCAATGCTAAACCATTTCTATCATTTATCGCATAGCCCCACATACTATGATGGCAATTGAAATCACCACAATAAATTGAAGGATGTGAAAAAATTATGTTGAAGTTTCTAGGCCAAAGGGTATTAGGAGGTTTGTAAATGTTGATTATACAAATATTACAAAATTTGAAAGCTATAAAAAACACTCCATCATCTTCACCTTTACGAATTAATTCAACATTGTTGACTACCGATTTCTCTACATAACAAGCTAGGCCATAAATAGGACTCAAAAGAAAATCAATTAATACATAACCTGCTATGGAACCTCTTTCACGAAGTTTTTCTTCGGTTGCAGTGTGCGTTTCCTGAAGAAGTATAACCTCTGCGCCACAGTCGACAGACAATTTTGATAAATAATCACTCTTGTCCTTGGAAATCCCTTCAATATTCAAATTTATAATATTAAATCTGCTCGCTGACCGGGAGAGTTTATTAAACCAGGTCCGGTCCTCCAAGCGATGATTTTCCAAAACCTCAGGTAAACGAGGAATGTTACAGGCCCCTAATATCGGGGAATCATCTCCCATAATGCTATATTAACTTGAATAATCGTATTAAATTGTGGAGTAGATTTGATAGCTTGTGAACATCATTATGACATATGTCATATCGAATCATAATAAGGTAGACCTTCATAGCGTAGCTCGAAAACTCTTTATATTTGTATGTCAAGGTAAGGAAGTATTGTAGGTTATTTACGCATAATTTTTAATACAGTTGGAGCTTCACGATTACTGAAAATAATTGAAAGACAATTCTGAAAAAGAATGATATGCTTCTGAGTATCATAAAGTTTATACCTTCTATAGATATGTTTTTCTCCTTTCTTTCTTCATTTGAACATTAATTTCCATATACAACATATTAAAGTATCTGAAGATCTACACAATTCTTTGAAGTTCAGAAAAAAATTCACGCACTCATCAATACCTAAATAATAATCTGAGAAAACATAAATAAATTCAAAATGATAATTGCCGATTCATCATCGATAGTGTCATGCGCACTGGTTTTTCGATTGGTGGCGTTCGTGTCAGAGGCGGGAGAATGAAATGAAAAAGTTTTCCCAGTTTGGTCTAATGATTCCGTAGGAAAACAAATGAAAATGGAAGTACCATTATTCTATTCATCTTAGTAGGGAAGTACCGACCTGTATATTCTATGCATTTTGTTCTCGAGTAATTCATTAATAAGGGCGTTCGTTTATTACATCAGACCTCTTCTGAGTCGTTCGTTAATTAAATCCAGATGGGGGGAGTACACATGTCAACCGCTGGCAAACAAATTTGGAGCGAGTAGATGACGATCTTTTTCGTCGGAGTATTTTGATAGAGAAAAGCGATTTATCTCACAGAAAACAATTATATTGAATTTGACAATTTCGTTTGCTTCAGATCAAACCTGAAAAATCCATAAGATATATGGTCACGTGGCCAAAAAATCCGTCGCCTCTCAGATGCAATTAAGGAACGCAGCAAATGAATCATGATAGATTCATATTTAACATCAGTATGCCATCAGTGTCGTTTTGACAGCTATGTGTTATACAATATTATTTTCACGTCTTCTTTACGTAACTTTTGTATCCGGTTTCGTCAGCTACAACTGGGATAACAATGCAAATAATACTCACTTTATAGATCTCTCTCACCAATGTGTGGATCATTCATTTCAGAACATTTTTATACCTTTAGGAGTCGGAGCTGCCGATGGTGTTGCCATACTGGTAGCACAGCCATCTCTCGAAGTCTTCCCGGATTGTAGAATCTACTTCAGCATAGCAAAAGACCATAAAAGTCATCTTCAAATCATTGTGATTGAATATATTGACAGCAAACATTCTTTCGATGAAATGATCAATGGCTGCTTGGGACAGAACAAAATAGGTTATTTAGTTATGAAAGAACTAGGAGCAGATGGTAAAATCATCCATGTTTGTAAGCACTTCCAGCCAGGCAAATACAATATACCAGTCTTTGTCTATGCGGGTTTTTCCAATATAATTAACCTCAACATCACTGCTACTGATGTGTTCCACTCCATGAAGATAACTTTCACTGCTGGAAGAGCACTAGGAAGACACGAATACTGCAATTTGACTTACGAAATACAGTGTACGATTGGCAGAGAAACAATTTGTATAAATAAAGCACTTTCATGTGACAGGAATATAAATTGTGGCGTTTTCGATGAAAACGACGAAGATTATAAGATATGTCAGGTATCCCGATTCGCATATCTATGGATTGTTGTCCTTGCAGGGCTTGTGACATTGGTAATGGTATTCATTATCTTCGTGTATCTTTTGAAGAAGTATATTGCGGAGATCACGGATAATTTCTTTATTTTTAATGAAGATGAGGATAATAAACTTGTAATTAAGAGTCAGCTGAATTCACATGTATGGCAAAATATCAAAAAGTACGTAAGAGATCCTCCCTGCTTTTGTCAAGCTACTTCAGACACAGGTGCTTCCGTCACTAGTGATTGAGAATATTTTTTATTGCTGATAAATAATACAAAATCCAAATAGAATGTGATATTTTTATTGTGAACACATGTGATCGGAGGTAGTGATACACACGAGACAAGACTTTCTTAAGGTACGATTCGGATCTCGGCAGTAGCTGCCTGGCAGTCGCGACCCGGCAGCGCCTACCATACCGCTTCCAGGGAATTACATTCGATACTTACCTATACAAGCAGCGCTGCACGGCTGCTGTCCTACTTGACTGAAGTGGGCGGCTGAACGAGGTGGCAATTTCCTGTTTATCATTGACAATCTCATCTTCCACTTGAATCCCTTCAAGGGACGTTCCAGAACTGTTTTTGTTGCAAACCTCATTAACACAGTGTCAAAGAGATTTCCTCTCATTCTTATTTCGATCAATTTCTCTTTGGAAGAATAATATTTTTGCTTCCTCAACAAGTTCTAGCAGCTCATTTTTATAGTTGTTTTATTTATTTTTTGATTCTATGTTATGGGGATCATTGAGTTAAATTCATTGTTATGGATGTTAATAACCCCTTTGTAATCCATCGCTTTCTCGGTTGTTCGATCCTCTTCTTCTTTACTTCGCAAGCATTCTCAGTGGATTAGTATTCCAGCTTAGCGACAAATTTTGCCTGTATCGAATCAATATCATTCCCTTTATTAATTTTGAAATTAAATTAACTCCTGAATGTATCCCTAGTCGTTAATCTGGTGGTAATGATGCAACCTCTTACTCCCTATCTATTTATTTCAACTTTACAATTAAAATTGCTATTTACAAACACAAATTTAGGTACAGTGAATCTGAGATCCGGGATTCGAAGAAGCACTTATCTTAAAAGTAAGGAATCCGACGGTATGATCCTCCAAAATGCAGGTATTATGCAGGTAGTCCAGTTTCAAGAGATTCCATCCAGAGCAGAAGTCCAGAATTAAGATATTCCAGTAATAATTAGTTTCGGTATAAAGGTATTCCAGCCATGATCAGCTCCAGTACTAAGATAATCCAGTAATAATTGCTCCTAGTTCCAAGATGATCCAGTTTAACTTTGTGTCCGGTAGTAGGATATTCAAATGGGCATTAGTCCCAGTAAAAAGATAATCCAGTAGTCGGTAGCTCGGTGAAAAGATGGTTCAGTGGGCGATAGCCCCGGTATAAAGATGATTCAGTGGGCGATAGCCCCGGTACAAAGATGTTTCAGTGGGCGATAGCCCCGGTACAAAGATGTTTCAGTGGGCGATAGCCCCGGTACAAAGATGAAGCAGTAGGCGGTAGCAAAGATGATTTAGTAGGCGATGGCCCCGGTACAAAGACTGCAAATTTAAAAACTATAAGATAGTGCTTGTAACACGTGATCTCATTCCCAGCGACTCTAGACGTTATTGAAACAATTTACAAGTTAATAAATATGAGATGAAATATCTAGAACTCAGGAATAAGAGCACGTTATTCGATAATAAGAATGAGACAAGAAATCAAATGCACAATATCATACAAAGGAAAAATGTTAAGCTGTGTAACCTGCATGGAATGAAATATATCAGAAATCACAATTTGGCATTCACAAAAGCAAAAAATATTGGTCGGGATATACGTAGTACTTACCGCCTTTTGAATAGATGTCTTATAAGAAACAATAAAACTTCAAAATTCCACGATGTTAATGGATTACGAAGTTCGTTAATTCGTCAAACTCTAGCAAGGTATTGAATCTTCAACTTCTCCGCACCGAAAGAAAGAATTTTCCATCAGCTGGACCGAGTTTGGAGGGTCGGGCATGCTAAACACACAATCAACCGTCAAAGCGAAGAGCGTTTTTTAGCGACCGCTCATATGATTTCAGCAAGGCGTTTTTCTTGCGATTGAAATTGAAATTATTAGTATGACGTATTTTCGCGATGGAAACTGAAATCGACAGTGGAGCGTTTTGTAACGTTACAATTTCATATCACGACTCGTTCTCCAAATCTGTTCTGAAAGTTTCAAGATCTAGGAATTTCCTTTTCGAACTTTTCTCTGCTTAAGTGATCATATTCCAAAATCAAAACTATGGCGATGATCACTAATCCTGTCAAAAAATAAGATTTTATCTTGGTCGTAGGTAGTTTCGTCGTTACAAAGAAATGATCTAGACACGTCAGGCTGACCGGTCTAGTTATTGCATTCTCGTATGTTTGTGTAGGTATACCCAAAATATGCTAAATTTTTCTTGTACTCTTCCACATAGTGGCTATGTGATAGCAAATCGATATTCATATCTCCCGTAATAACATGGCAATCGCTTTGTCCAACATTGTTGATGTAATGGCAAAAGGAGTCATTGAATTCTTGTAAACTCAAACTAGTAGACCGATATATTGAGGTCATAATTACATTTTTATTGTCGCTCTCCACCTCAAGATCTAAAATTTTCGTATTACCTAGGTCAACGTTTGGCTGTTTATATTTCAAGTTATCTCGGATGAAAACAATAACTCTGTCATTCTTATTAAAATTGTATTCATTATAAAGCTTTTCATACCCACTCATACCTCAAACAGGAGCATCAGAAGTTTTGAAATTTTCCACAGTACAATCACTTCGAATGTTCCTTCCAGTTGACTCAAATAGATATATAGCTCAAAGACATTTTGCGCGCAGGTTCTAGGGAAACAGCGTGCTATCGTTTTGTCCAAATGTCTGCAAGTTTTGAATTTTAAGTCGAAAATGGTCTCGAACGACTAGGTTGGATTAACTGATGACGAATCCGGTGTCAAAATCGATTCTGTCCGGCCGGCCGTCCGTCCGGCCGAGGACACGATAACTGTCGAACGAAGCCAGCTAACTACTTGAAACTTCCAGATTAAGTTGCGCATTGGAATGCGGCGGTTGAGTTCTTCAATGGGATAAATCGGCCGAATGGTTCGGAGTGATAGCTATTTGAAATTTTGAGGTTATTATCCTGATATTTCAGGAACAACTGGAGCGATTGGTTTGAAACTTGGCAGTACGTTGAAGCATAATGACGCGCAACATTTAGCAAAATTTTTTTGGAATCGTATGATCACTCAATTTGAAAAAAAAATTTTTCGAAATTTTTTCAGAATTTTTTTTTTCTTCAGACACTATCAATCATAATTGAAAACAATTTTGCTCATACCTCGAACTTCATAATCCACAGCACTTTATAAAATTCAATCCGATACGGCTATTGGTTTTGGATATATTGGAAAAAAATATGTAAAATTTCGTGGTTTTCTTCTAGCTATCATTGTTTTTTTTTCAGTATAATTCCAGAAATACTGATTCAATCATGATGAACCTTCGCTGCCAGCTGAAGAATGCTGAAGGACAACTTTGTGCCGAA
Organism: Myrrha octodecimguttata; assembly: GCA_958510865.1. Taxonomy (NCBI): domain Eukaryota; kingdom Metazoa; phylum Arthropoda; class Insecta; order Coleoptera; family Coccinellidae; genus Myrrha; species Myrrha octodecimguttata. Next base: position 5,348,131 of record OY294061.1, read on the forward strand.
TTTCGTGATAACTGTGTCAATTTGAAAAAAAAAATTAAAATTTTTTTTTCAAGTATTCAATGTTCTGTGATCTTTTTATCCTATTATCCTCATTGCATTTTGTATGAACTTTCGAACTGTCATTATTCGATAGAGTACTGGATTTCAATTTGATCTAATCTGTATTTGTGGAAATAATGAGAGAATGAAATTTTGAATGGGTATATCTGCGGAATCATTTGGTGGATTTTACCCATTAACGGATGCAGCCTTCGATCAAGGTCGAAACCTTCCCTACAAATATCTGGTTTCTTAGTTGTTTCTTTCGGAAGTTATTCTGTTTACGGTCGGCTTAACGGCAGTAATGGAAAAAAATGTTTTCTAAGAATAGAGGACACACGATGCGGTCGCCATAAGTGGCTGCCCAGACATTGAACCTCTTCTACTTCGTGACATTGTTGAAAATGACAATCGCTTTTGGAATCCAAATCTTTTTTCCCCGAAACACAGATCTCCGCTTCATTGTGCCGCTGCTGTTAGACAATTTATATATAGATATCGTCGTGAAGAATATAGGTAGGGAATTGATGACAGTCGATCAGAATCTCATTAATCTTTAAATATAAAAATGAATGCCTATTTCCCTTGATCAAGGCATCACGTTTCAAACCAGTGAACTTTTCTGGCAGGGTTTGTTATTGCCAGGAGAACGATCTGATGAAAGAAAACAAATTTTGAAAGTTGTCCCAAATAATGTGAAAAATACACTTTTTCTGAATGATATTTATTGAATTCATCTGACAAGTATCGTTTCTCAAATCAAGATGCATAGAATATATCAGGTGTATTACCCTTTTGGTCCTAAACGTGGTCCTTGAATTGTCAAATATTGTTTTATTTCTCTCTGTAAACGATGACGGTGCTGATTTCGCTGTTTCAAATCCATATCTACTATAAATTCCGCTGAATAAAAATGGATTGAACAGGAAACGAGGTGAAACGATAAAGTTCTTGTTCCCAAGGAAACAAATTCCCACATATCGTGGTTCCCAGACAAAAAAACTGTGTTGATATACATCTCTTGTTTGGAATACCTTGTTTATTTAATTCCTTAAATGAGGCTTATGAGATACTTTAACCAAGGAAAGGGAAGCAAAATAAAATTTTTTAAAAAAGAGATCTGAATTCAAATCATAGAACTGAAAAAAAAAATAATTTTTCTCACGAGAATTTAATACGTTTTAGTAGCGCCCTCCAATGCGTTCAAAAAATCACGGCCCTTCTTGATTGTTTCATATAAATTTAAAGTCAGTGCGAAGCGAAGTTTGTTTTTATCATTTGAATGTCATCGGCCTCGATGTGGACTAACAAACAGTAGCAATCTTTGTATTTTGTAGATTTCTTCGCACCGACTTCAAATTTATATGAAACAATTAACAAAAATTGCAAAACGAACCATTATTCCTTGAACGAATAAGAAACCGTTGTAAATTCTTGTGAAAAAATATCTTTATTGCAATGATTTGAAATCGCTTTTTTTTTGACAAGTTTCATTCCAATAGTTTTAGTGGCATGCTCCGTAGCCTCTCGAATTGCCCATAAGAAAATAAAATTGGTAGTTGTCTTTGAAAAAATCTCATCATCATTATAACTTTTTCGGAACATCCTGTATATTTAACCATCAATAATAATGTGGCTATTCCAAATTTTCGATTCGAATATGGTGGTTGCCAATTGAAATCATGTATTTGTTTATTTTTTTTGACACTGTCTATTTCATTCTTGAAGAAGAGTCGCCGTACAGCTATACGGAATACAAATAAAGAAATAATTGATATTGGTTGATATTGGAGAGAATTGTACCCATCGGTTTTCTGAGACACCCTGTATATTTTACCGAGACTATTTTGCTATAAGTAAAATAAAGTGAACTTCATAAATTCAGAGTTCAAAAATGGTGGTTGCCAATGGAGAGCGTGGCTTCCGTTAAAATTCTTTTTTGGGGCACCCTATATATTCCATGTTTGAAAAAAGGCCCTCTTTTGAGACACCCTGTCTGTATTTTTCACTCAAACTTTGAAAAATGTGTTATTTCTAATTTTCCTATAAAAAATTGGTAGTGGTCCATGGAAAAACATATATCTCATTATACCTCTTTTTTGAATAACCTGTATATTTTATTTTGGAATGAGACCACTACGAAAGCACTCTTAATAGAATGTAAAAAAAATCCTCAAAATTGCATTCGGTTCTAAGTTGTTTAAGATATCAACGGTAAATTGGGTTACTTAACTAAGAAAATAATAAACCCTTGTGTAAAATTTGTAGTGTTTTTCGAGATCGGTTGAATATGTATTCACAAACAAAGACAAACATTTCTCGAATATATATTCAACCATGAATACTTTGCTATACCCAGAATATCATTTTCAATATGAAATGATTGACAATTTAATAATATCAATTTTATTAGGTATATGTTTTTTTGGCACGGTTCATATTCAACTTTGCAATCAGACAACAAGAAATGTGCCTTACTGGACACAAAGCAAGAGAAATCATCACAATCGGTTCGTAAACCAGAGAAAATTTGGCCAATTAATTTTTGAGGCATCCTGTATATAAAACTGTCACCATCTTTTCGGAAGTAGAAGAATGTGCCCTTTCCATGAAGACATACTAAACTTAATGCAGAGAGAATCATTGATAGGAAGTTATGATCGAACAAACATGAAAAAATGGTTGTGGACGAATTGAGTTCCCTCTCCATATAAGTCGGTTGAAAATGCAAAATTTCAGCCAAGTCTAGCAAATATACTTTCTGAAGTATTGAAGAGTTGATTTTTTCAACTTTTGATATAACCCTTACGAAGATTCGCTCAAATTTGTGCATAGACATTTCACAAAAAATTGTCAATTTTTAAATCGATGAGATCAGGAGAGGGATACCTTGATGAAATCTCGAAAAAGTATGTTTTTTGATGTTGGAATTCTCATAAAACATTTGTGCTTCGTCATTTATCATCTAATTGCCACGTTTCACTCCGAACTTATTCCCTTAGAATCGCGTTAAAATTAATGACACATGTTTTTTATTCCTCTATTTAGACCAAAAGAGTCAACATTATTATAATTAATATAAGTATGATTCAGTACTTAAATGAAAATTGAATACTAATATTTCGAAGATACAAATAGCCTCTTATAAGTTGGCTTCCCGGATCATCCCACATTTAATATCCGAAGTACGAATTTTATTGAGTTCAAATTCTGCCCCACAGGAAGAAACATGAGTTTCGTAAGACTCTACGAAATTCATTATCTTGGAAATATTTCTTGGAACTACCTGGGCATATATTTTCAGTAGTTCAGTCATCAGCTTTTGAGTTTCATTCACTATACATTTCGAAATTTCCATTGTGAATTTATTCTGAAGTGAACTATATTCATCATTGTTCTCGGAAAATTTGCAAAATCTCAAAGATTTGAATTTTTGTAGTTCCCTGATTACTGTCGTAATTTTCGTGAGGATCGAGTTGGTCAATTTCAAAAATAATTGTTCTCCTAGTACGTTGAGTAGGATATGTTTATATTTCAGCAAGTTGAATAACATCAAATCTCCAAAATCGTCCATTCTTACGACAATGGTAAATTTCGCCTGGTCTCCTTCTGTAAAACCATAAGTTGGCGAGCCTGAATATGAGAAACCGCCATGGCCATAATTGAATTTAAATTCTTTCTCATCGACCATTTCGGCTTTAACTTCATCTAGATTATTTTTCAATTTGCAATAACATGCTACATCCTTGATATTCCAAAATTCATTTTGAAATTGGTCATCTTTGCCCCAATGAATATTGTCAGCCTCACCTTGACTAGAAAAATTGTGGCGTAAAGTATACGTACCTGTTACATCAGATATATTTGAAACGGGATAAGGTGAAATAACTGTGGGTTTCTCTGATATTACTTCCACAAGTGAGGGTTTAATTTTCGAAGGTTCTTCAGGTAAAACTGGAATAGGAGGTGGCAAAACATGAAGCATATTGTGAGAAATGCTATTCGGATTTCCCCCACTTCTTATTTTCCATAACCTTTCCTCATTTGTAGTGTCATGAGAAATATTCCAGAGTATACCAGTCTGGTTCTGCTTGCCGTTTTGATTTTGCTCGAGACCCAAAATAACATCAGGCCTATGAGAATGATCAGGAACCTTTATAGCTATATTACCCTGAACCTGAGTAGAATGATCACAACAACCTGCGTCAGCTTCATCGGCCATTCGGGATGAGTTAATTTCTGTAGGTTCTTCATATGAAACTGAAACAAGAGGAGGTAGAATTCCCTTAGGTTTTCCAGACATAACAGAAATAAAATGAGGTGAGTTATGGACCAAGTCGTGAAAACTACCATTTGGGTACTTCTCAGTTACCCCTGATATGTCAGGTTTGTCGCTGCCGGATGACCATGCTGGTTTTTTGGATATAAAAGGAATTCGAGATGCTAAAACTTCTGTGGGCTCCTTCATTATAACGGGAACAATAGAGGTTGCGATTCCTTTAGGGTTTGTAGGCATTGAAGAAATTAATGGAAAACTACCATTTGGATACTCCTCGCCACTTTTTGTCCACCTTTCTCGTCCATACATAGTATCAAGAGAAATATTCCAATTTGAGCCAGTCTGGTTTTGAACCTGACGGGAAGGACCTGGGTCTGGTGTCTCTTTTTCGGTTGGATACGGTGGCTTTTCGGACTTAAAAGGATGGGATGATGGAAGTTTTACAGATTCTCCAAGTACATCGAGCACTAGAGGGGGTAAAATTTCTTTAGGTTGTACATAGTTTACAGAAATGGAAGGGTGCAAATCATGAACAGAAATATGAGAACTGCCACTTGGATTATTCTCACCACTAGTTGCCCACGATAAATTTTTGTGTGTATTATTCACAGAAATATTCCAATGTAAACTAGTCTGATACTGATTGTTGGCTGGGAAATTGACCGCAGAATCAAAATGATTGTCGTTTTGGTTGTTTTCACCACCCTTGTTCCAAAATACATCAGACCCATGAGAATTGTGAGAAACATTCATAGGTATGTTACCCTGTAATGGTTTTCTAGACATGGAAGGAATTCGGGATGATAAAACTTCTGTAGATTCTTGAAGTATAACAGGAGCAAAAGAGGGTAATATTTTTTTAGGTTCTTCGGGCATTTGTATTGCTTGTACTTGATACATAAGAGGTAATACGGAGGCCTCGGAAGGTTTTGGACCTTCTTTAGGTTCTTTAGGTGTAAACGACTGGTGGCTGCTGTTGTTTCGATGATTCATACCAGCTTTCCAAGATGAATCATCCGGAGGAGAAGAATGAAAAACACTTATATTCACGTTTTGGATCGAAGTACTACAGCAACCTGTACTAGCGTTGCTGTCATCATTTGGCTTCACTGATTCTTCAGGAACAACAGGAGCAAGAGTAGGTGAAACTTCTGTAGATGCAGTCTCCTTCGTAGCATTATAAAGGCTATCATTCCTGTTTCCTCCACTACTCGTGAACCAAAATTGACCCATCTCATGAGAGTCATGTTTTATATTGGGCCCATTGTGATTCCGAATCGAAGAACTGATAAATGATTCATTTGAGAGTACATCATTTGAGCTGCTTTGGCCATGATTCGAATGATCAGGTGTCCCGTCATCAATTAACTTATCTGGTAAAATAGGAATGAGGTCGTTCCATTCTCCACTTGATCTCAAATGTGGATGATTATGGAGTACATCCAGATTATTCGAACCGTTTGTTACCATAACTTCGAGTTTTGTGCCGTTATACTGTTCGTTGTTCTTACTCCAGGACATTAACCCATCGACTGTTTCATGGCCGACCATCAACGTTCCATCATCAGAACTTTGAGAATCTGTATATTTCCAATTTTGTGAATGTTCGTCGGACCTACTTGAATTACTTGGTGAATCAGTTTTCTTAATCAATATACCGATTGTTTCACCCTTACTATTCTTTTGTCCTTTGGAAGTTCCCCATTTTTCTTCCTCCGAATGAATCCCGCCTGGTATTTCATTACCGACTAATCCATTCAAAGCAATAATCTGACGATTATTGTCCTTAGTACGGATTTCAATGAGTACACCCTTATTATTATTTCCTCTCATGTTACGACCATCAATTATTATTTCATCACTTGATGAGGAAGATGAAATTTCGTCATCTTCTTCTGATTTTGAAAAATTTGGCAGAAATTGAACCGGAAATTTGTTCTTCAGTACTTCAGTTATCATTCGTATCTTCGAGGGAGATATTAGCACTCCATTTTCGGCCGAATAATAAATGGAGGACCAACATTCTGCACAGCGTTCAATTGACTTCTTGTATATGGAGGGATATCCTGATGACATCTGCACGAGATCTGAAATGCATTTTTTCTCACAGCTCTTGGTGAGGAAGCTCTTGAATGATTCTTGTGTAGATGCTCCGATATCTTTGTTCAGTAGGTTGGACCAGCACGAACCACATCTAGAAACGTATTTCTTTGCTGTGTATAGCTTGCTATGTTTCGTTTTCACCAAGAGTAAGATGCATTCATTCGGGCAAATGGTATTCGCTTGATATTTAGATACTTCTGAATGAACCTGCAATGAAATTGCGCAATTGAGTATTTTTCATCAGACGCTTGAAATACTTTCGAGAAAATGAATTTAATGAATGCTGGAAATGAGATCTAGCGGAAACAGCATATGGTGCAATCTGACCATCACATGTGGTTTGTACGAAGCATGACTATCAGGGAATAACAGATTGTGTTCAGTGAAGTGAATTATTACATCTACACCCTTCATCATCCCTTCCGCAAACATGATCAGAAGAGAAGTATTTTCTTAGTGGATGAATATTTCGCTTAGTTTCCTCATTTTTCAAAATTTAGTTTCTTCTTAAAATACATCAATTTTTTCGTTAGATTTATCCATTCGCATTTTCATGCCCATTATTTCCAAAAACACAGATCTCATCGATTTAAAATCTAGTGGGTGAATCCTCTGAATTTCGATGAGTGTATATGTCGAATCATTGGATGGATTTTACACATTCAGAAGTATACATGGTTAGAAACCAACCGGCCATAAACCGGACATATAAATTCTGGTATATTTATTTCACAATTTTGTTATTTGGTCTCCACGAAAATCTACGAAATGCATAAATCTGAATTTAATAAATGTTGGTTGTTCGTGGATCTGACTGCCTGTGTAATAATGGACTATTTTACCTGATTGAAAAAACCCAAATCCACTTAATTGAATATTTCGTCCGAACATGAACAATCCTGCTCGAGAGAAATGTTCAATGACGGCTCCGTGAATTTTTCATAGTGAATAAGAAACTGAGTACATCCGCTGGGTTGAAATTTTTTTAATAATAGATGGAAGGGGTTTGAGTAAACTCGAGTTAAATTCACGAAAGGTCATAAATTGAGTGTTATTATGCTCCAACTAACTGACAGGTTTCAATCTAATCGTTACAGAACTTCCAGGAATATCAGCTAAATAACCTTAAAATTTCAAATAGCTATAACTCCAAAACCGTTTGGCTGATTTCACCCATTAACGAACTTAACCGCGGCATTCTTATGCGTGACCTTCTCTAAAACTTTCAAGCTTGCTTCTCCGTTCTACAGTCTTGAGCCGGACAGAATCGATTTTGACTCCGGATTCGTCATCTGTGAGACCAACCTAGTCGTTTGAGACTGTTTTCGAGAAAAAAATCGAAGTTATTCAGAGTTGTTAACTATGTACAGCTGAAAAATTAAAGTATTTGATTCTGACGGAAAAACAAACAATATACACAATGTGATATCAAAACATTAAAAATACTTCAGATGGTGATGACCAAAAGACGATGGTGTTTGATTCCATTTGAGAGCTACAGTACTTTTCTTCGTTTGTCGATTCCTAACAGTCAAACCGTAGTAAAGATTTCTATACCTATATACCTGGTCCCACATGAATTTGATTAACCCTCAAAAAGGTTATAGTTTTTTTGACCTATTCAAAAAATTCCAGAGTAGGGTGAGTTAGGTTTTAATACAGTCTGTATTCTGTAAAAATGAAATACAAAAATCGATGTTTTAAATTACCTGTGTTAAGTAAATCACCAATATCAGACAAACAGATCCACGTATGACTTCCATGATTCGGGGTCGAACAAAAAACTGTTAACTTTTAGAGCACCTTAGTCTCTACTTCATTAAAGTCCTATTTCATTTTATTCATTATGAAACAATATTATAGATAATAAATTTTAATAGTGATTTTCAATTATAAATATATTTAATAGTCAAAGAATATATCATTGGTATCTTTGCTGAGATTTTGTTTAATTATCTTTATCATTTCAATACAATCGATAAAAATTTCATTGAATTAATTACCATTACGAAATTTTTAAACGCTTTTTCAGGAGTCGTCTTCAGTACTGGCCGGTTATGCTTTTTACGCGCTTGTTCTGGAGAACAGTGCGTTATCATTTCGTCACGATGTCTGTAATTTTCAAATTTTGAGCCGAAAATGGTCTCAAATGACTAGGTTGGACTCACTGATAAAGAATCCGAGGTCAAAATTGATTCAGTCCGTCCGGCTGTGTGAGCTGTAACTTTCGAAATAAAGAACCTAGAGTCTTCAAATTTTCAGGTTGGGTTAGGATCCTGAATATCTCAGTTAAGTTCGTTAATGGGCCAAATCTGCGTAATGGTTTTTGTGCTTCAGCCATTTGAAATTTTGATTTATTAATAACTCGAAAAATATTTATCTGATCGAAATAAAACTTGGTTGGTAGATGCACAGTAGCAACAAGAAGAATTCTCAATAGAAAAATTTGAAAAAAAAATTTTTTCTTGAAAATTTTCATGTCATTTAAAAACTGATTTTCGCGTGAACTTCATTGCTAAAATGTACGAATCACTTGGTATCATTCACTACATCCTTACAATGCAAAATCAATATGTCAAACAATCTTCATGTACAGGAAGTGGTGGGGGGCATTTTTCCAAAAAGTGGCCAAAAAATTTTCCTTTCATATTCATCTACGTTGAGCGTTCTTCGTTCAAACAAATTTCTATCAAAACGATTCAGAAATATTTTATTTTAATTATCTAAAAAGTTGGATACCATGCGCTTATATGGAGTTCCTTATGATGTAATCGCGCTGCGCTGAAAATGCATGTTTATTTCAATTTTGCTCGAAAACTGTTGGGAATATCGAAAAAATGTGTCATATAAAAGGCGTAAACAGTTAACACAAGATTCAGATAGATTTTTCAAATTTTCAATAGGACCAATATTTTTCTCAAAAAAAAACATGTGTTGTTGAATCCCCTTCGCCGTGGCTGAACGTGAAGATGCGAGTAAGGCGCACTCACGCGTGTAAACGTGTCTTAGACTAGAAATAAGCGACCTTATGCATAGAAGCGTTCATAAGGTTCAGTTTAAAGATCATTCGAGTAACAGTCACTTTGTTCGCCCATTTGTCATTATTCAAATAATTAATTTCTTATACCTTATATGTGTTTGAATATGTTTATACATATTTTATTGAGTTTCTGTTAACTTGTTGATAAATATAGTTATTTGCAAGAGTTGACCAATAAGTGGATGAAATTAATTTTTCCAGAATTTCTTTAATATGTATTTGAGTATATTTAAGTATTTATTCGATTTCTGTTACATTGCGAATAAATATACAAATGACATGCGAACTTATTTGGATAGTCGATGAAAGGACATTTTGGGAAGATTTCGAATTCTATTTTTCAGATTTCGCATATGAACTCTAAATTTGCAAGTGAGATTATTGGTCCTCGGCGTAAAAAAATTTCGTGAATAGTCAATTCCTACTGAGAGTACTGAGCAGATATTTTTCATTTCCTATATCGCCTCCCCCCCCTTTCAACTGTAAAAATTATTTTGGTACATTTACATAACGATTCACCTATAAATTTTGAGGAAGTTAATTCACCCTAAGAGTGGTTTTGAACCTAGAAAAATATATACCAAAATCCCTGAAATTTTTCTTTACATTCAGACCCTTCCTTACAACGGTGAAAATTATTTCGGTACATTGACATAACCATTCACCTATACATTTTGAGGAAGCTAAATCACCCTAAGAGTGGTTTTGAACCTAGAAAAATATATACCAAAATCGCTGTTATAGTTTTTCTCTTGGGATTTGATCCATAAAATCAAGTAAGAAACCAACATATATACGAAGATTCCTGATGCAATCACTTCGCAGACCGAGTGATAGTACTTCGAACTGGCAGGCAAGAATGTCTCTAGAGAACATCATAGTCAAGAAAACCCAGAAAGCCACTGACGTGAGGTCAGAAGCTTTTAGGCTCTTGTTCCGTTGACAAAGCGGTCATCCATACATCTATACTAACTTCAAGGTGGCATTTTTCATTGAAGGGGGATTCGATCCATGTTTTGGAAATATGGGGAAATTTTGAAAGGGTATATCTGCGGAATCATTCGATAGTTTTTACTAATTCGCCAATTAGGGCTTCGTAATTAAACTCCAAACTTTACGATTATCAAGCTACTGAGTAGATTCTTATTAGTAGTTATTTTGTTCACTATCAGTGGTTAGGCCGGCCGTAAACACATTAACTGGAGAAAGAATCGACATAGGGAATATATTTGTAGAGTAGGTTTTCAGTTTAATAAAGAAGGTTTAAATGGGTTGAATTCGCCAATTATTCTTTAGATAGTTATACCCATATTTTAGATCGAATTGCAATCTAGAACTTGATCGAAAAATATATCTTGAGGTTCTGTGTTTGGCAGGGTCAATACTTGTATAGATGACCGCTTCGGCAACGGAACAAGCTCATTAAAGCTGCTGACCTCACGTCAGTGCTTTTCTAGATTCTTATCTTTTCTGTTGACTCTGAAAAAGTGCTAAGAAATGGCCATCGGAGTTTTGAAAGAGGAAATAATTGGCCGGAGGTTCTTCGATGAGCTTTGTTGTGGTTTTGAATATTCGAGCAGAATGTGGAACTTGAGGATTTCATCTGAGTTCGTTGATGGGCGACATTCGCTTAACGGTACCGGAGTTATACCAAACTAAAATATTGTTTTCTCGATAACCCAAAAAATACCTAACTAAGAATTAAAACTTAGTGATTGGTTATGAAGTTCTGATTCGAAAACTTTCTTCATTTCAATTACTCAAACTATAATATATAATCAGATATCTTTGATATTTTGCAAAATCCTTCAAGCCACCATTTCGAAACCGATTTTCAGATTTGAATTTAATGAGTTCTGAGTTCTAATTGAAACTTTGCAGTTTTAAGATGACACTTACTAATGTGCCTTATTTTACTTGAAAAATTCAATGGAATTCCTACGAGCGTATCGAAAGTAGTACTGTTTGGCATGCATACTGGTGCGCAAAGTTACACTTTTCTTTACACCACTGCCGTGTAAATGAGGTATTATCCTCACTCAGTGCGGGAAAAATAAATTAATTTTTGCTATGGTATATTCTGTTGTTGTATGAAGTACAGACATTTCGATTTGATCGATAACTATTCAATGAAATATTTTTCAATTTTATTGTTGTTTCAGCTCATATGAAAATAATTGTTTCTAGGAAGTGTTCAGAAAACCTTTTCCGAATGCAAAAAATTATCTGAACTACGCTACGCGTCGTTTGTATAACTATACAGGGTGATTGCGAAATAGACCGTCAGATTAAACCAGAAGTTTAGACTACCCAAGACAGTTATGAGACAATGTTCGATTTATGTTTGGGGGTCTCTGTTGAGAATATAGAGGGTGATTTGTCCTACTCGACCGATTTTACTTTTATTGATAACGTTGGTGTGGCTCCTTCGATTTGGATGAACTCATCAGTTGAATACAATAAGAATGAGGACATTCCATAGTTCCCAGAATTTTTCCAAAATACGCGGTTATTATGGTGATAATTTCAGATCAATTGTGCAAGTTGAAGAAACCCCCTTTAAATTCCTTCGAAACTTTACTATCTGTTTACGATTCTACCATAATAAGTCATTATTCAGGTGTTTCTAATTGCTTTGGCACATCTCTGATTTCATCCGAGAATTTCCTCGAGAAAAGAAAATATAGAAATTTGGCTCTAATAGATTTCACTTTTATCAATAACTTTAGTATGGCTCATTCGGTTTTGATGAAATTTTCAGTGTAGTACAATATGAGTTGGTGCATTCAATAATTACATTATTTCTCTTAAAATTCAAGGTTTTGTTATAATTTCAGAGTAATTGAGCAGATTGAAAAAACTTTCGTTCATTTCGTTTCCATAACTTCTCTTTCTGTTTCCAATTCCACCATAGTAAGTTATTATTCAAGCGTTTTCCGAGAAAAATTTTTCCAAAATGAACATTATTGAAATTTCGCTTTGAAGCAGTGAGCATATTCTGCACTGAATAGTAAAGCTGTATATTCCAAGGAAGCAAAGCGGTTCCTCAGTTCTTAAATAGTCTTTCAAATTCGTATTTTATAGTTAATTGCTCATATTCTGTATGCAATCATTTAATTTGGAAAAATGTTTTCATACGCGTGAATGAGAAAATTATTGAACGAAATCTCTTAACGTACAAATAAAAATAATCCTTTAATAGAAAGGTGGTGCAAAAAATTAAATTGATTCATTATCTGAATTGAAAGATTCTATACAGAATATGAACAATTAAATATACATTCCGAGTTGGAAAAGAATATTTTAGAACATCTTGGCATCCTTGCATGACATAGCTTCACTAGCTAGTGCAGAATATTCTCACTGGTTTTCACGAAATTTCTATAATGCTCCTCTTCAAGAAGAATTTCTCGGAACACCAGAAGTGTGTTAGAACAATTTGAAACACCTGAATAATAACTCATTATGATGGAATATGAAACTGGTAGAGAAGGTTTGAAAAATTGTTTCCGAAAAACAGGAGGTGTGCCAAACAATTGGATACTCTTGAATAATGACTCATAACAGTAGAATCTGAAACGGACAGCAAAATTTCTAAAACTCATGTACAGGGTGTTTTTTCAAACTGCCTAATCAATCAGAAGTTAGCACATAGCGACCAAGTATGTTTAAAAAATAGGAATCTTCGAAAATGCTCATTTATATTGCAGTTCATTGAAAATTTCATCAAAATCGAATGACCCATACCAAAGTTATCGATAAAAGTGAAATCGCTCGAAGTTAGGTTCAAATCACCCTGTATAGTTTCTATAGAGACCCCCCTAACCATAAACCAAACATTGTTTCGAAACTGTCTTGACTAGTATGAACTTATCCGAAAATCCAAATGTTTCCTCCGGAATCACCTGTATACAGGGTGAGTCTTTGACCATGCATACAAGTACCACATTGCACAGGAAATGAACTTTACAAAAAATGGTCATAAGCTGTCAGTTTCATTTCGCTTATGTTATGTTATGTTATGTACGAGTATTCAAGCCGTTATTCTTCACTCCTTGCAATGGATTTCTGATGAATTGGATCTATATTTTTGGAATAATGGGAATATAAATTCTCAAATCGATTCATTTACTGAAATTTTTGAATGTGTCCTTCGTAAGTCGTTTCTCGCAGAACTTATTGAGTTGAAGAACAGTTTTCTTAGGTAGATATGAAGAAACTTGAGGGCTTTAGGAATGATCCATTTCTGGTGATTTCTTGACTACTATTCTACTATCAATGAATTGAACAGACATCATATCCATTTCACAAATACCATATCATCGAAGAAATAAAGGAAAGCACGCTTGATCAAATTCGTTGCCGAAGCGAAATTTGACATATTGGTTTCCCAATATTCACAAAAGTGTAGATCGCATCAAGTTAACACTTCTTTTAAATATTGACTTCAAGTTTTGTGCCCAACTTGGTGAAAATCTAATAGATAGTTTCCAAACTAAAATTCCAACTGATATTTTGAGAATGTTTCACATTTATACCTTTGCGGTACCAGCAAGATTTCGCACGAAGTCGGCATTTTTCAACTAGTTACGAAGCTTCAATCTGATTATATCGGTACCTACTTTTCAGATATTGGGGATTTTATAACCGCAATTCTATCAAATGTCGATATTACTCAATTACCTTGTTACGATTTTTTTTCTTTAAGCAAAATTCTTGTTATGTTTGTAAGTGTACATACCATGAGTGTTATTATTTTTGGAGTTGGAATAAATTCAACCTAATTACGATCAGAACGCATTTCTACTTTTTGAGGTATTGCCGTTGACTCCAAACCTATCCTGAAAATTTCTATAATTTAGGTCTCCGCCTTAGAGACTTATAGCAATACACAGTGCTGCACAGCCGGTCGTAGATTAATTGAATGTGACCACGGATTCTTCTGCAGTAAATCCTACTCGTTAACGACCATTTTTGGCTTAAAATTCGAAATTTTCAGACATTTGTGTAGAGTGATAACGGTTTTGTTCCCTATAGCAAGCACGTACAAAGCCTTCACATGTTGTTCAAAATCATTCAGAATTGGAGATTGCCTATAAATACAATAGGAGATTGACTTCCCAGTTCGATAATGCCAAAATCTCGCGAGCGACAGATTGTTTTACAGTATGAGAATAGACATCGGCCGTACATATGTCGCATGCGAGATGTTGATATTGTTGAAAAAAAAAGTTAATCCCCTATTCTCAAATACCGCATTCGAAAATCTTCAGAAGAAAATTGTCGAGTTGTGAAGAACAATCGACAATTTCATGTCGAATGCAAGATGAAGTAATTGACAGATTTTTTCATCAATTTGATGACTTGGTGAGATATCCTCATTGATAGATATATATATTTTTTGAGAATATGAAAATAGATATATAAATCACGATTGAAAACAATTTTCAATGTTGGTCAGACTCCGCAAAAAAATTAATACAACATGGACTTATATCCTTCAACCATTTATGAGCTACAAGTTCATCATGCTGCCTTGGTTCATCTTAAATATGCGTTAACTTATAAAAACAAAGTATCCACCATACAGGTAAAATTGTCATTTGAAATTTACAAATCAAATTGTTTCCAATGAAAAATTGTGAATTCAAACTTCAAATTCGAATATCTCTGCATGTAAACATATTACATAGTTCATGCTATTCGAGATAATTTGTCTCTTGCGACTTTGAAGTCGAAACTAATTGAGAAGGTCAAGATTTCAAATGATGCGATAATTTCATTCTAAAAATAATGTCGAATTAAATATTTTTTTTCGATATTCGAGATTAGACCCTTAGAGCGATGATTGCAACTCCGTCTATCACAGCTCTACTTCGTGACATTTTTCATGATCTAATTAAATGATCCCCCTGAAATTCTGCATGAACTATCAAATCGACATGCCTCAAATACTATATTCAAATTCGCTCGGATCTGCATCTTCGAAAATATTGAGGGAATCAAATTTCCGATGGATGGGTATCCATGAAATGGATGGAAGGAATCCCGAATTCAACTTTTGTAATAGATCCAATAGATCCCCAAAGCTGTGCTTCAAATATCGAATCTCGCAATCGATTCTTTCGGAGGTTACTGTGTAAAGCTTGTCCTAACGCGGTTTTAAGATTAATTGATCCGTCATATCTATTACGCTATTAAAATTTATTTTATATTTGGTTTTGAAATGGTTGCCCCGAGATAGAACTTGACATAAATATATATGGAATTGAACAAAATATACACGGTGTAACAGATTTGATGTAAAATATTCAAGAAGGTGATAGTATGTACAGACCATTTCCAAGAAAAAATGTGCTCCTAACTTTTTCCTCATGGTTTTTCAGATATCATTTGTTTTATCCATTTCAGAAACTTCCCTACCTTGTTCCGGAAAAGAGGGTTTATCTCCAATATAAACAGTTGTAGACGATAAATTTACCCTCAATCAAAAGAGAACAAGATCACATAGTCACCGTATTCAGTTTCGGTAGACCAAATTCACCAAAAATCGAAAGAACACAGTTTCAGAGGGAATTTATTTTACCTAATAAAGAAATCAACATCAAATATTATCCTTCATTCTCTCGGAAAATGTCAGAGGAAAGGTATTGATTTTAAAATCGTGAAAACTTCCCTCAAGTATCAGCTTCCCAAATAAGTTGCACGTTCATCAATAAAAATCACTGAGGAAGGAAAATGAATCAAACCTAGAAGAAATCGTAAGCGCCGTAATGGAAATTATTGAATAGATAAGTAGGTAACAGAGAGTACCTACTGATTTTCTAATGAACTCATGTTGGTTTTCGGGTATTTATAACCGTGTTCGTGGAATAGATTATGTTCAGATAACAAAAAATTAAGTTGGTCCTTCACTCACTGTCCAATCTCATGCAATTTTAAGATCAGTTGATGATGAATTAACTTTGAGTTCTCGACGAATAGCTTCAAGGATGTCGATAAAATAACGGCAAACCAAATTATCAGCAGGAAATGTATTCATCATTATCACTTGAAGAAAGTTCAAAATGTATTGGACCTCTACTATCAGCAGCGAATTGCATTTTGCCAATGGAATGTTGACGAAATTTGACAGGACAGATGTTTTGGGCCCTCAATTTATAGGCAGACGTTTTTACTATTACCAGATGGTATCATAAATCTGCATAACTTGCATGTCTATAGGCGTTGGATCCCACATACAATACTGGCCAGTCACTATCAGCACAAATTTAAAATTAATGTGTGGAATGTGGATGGGACATAACTATTTGAGTTCACTGTGGATAGAATACTGATGAAAACAGTGTGTAACTCTAGAGGACTACTAGAGTAGTTACACACTGTTTTGGATGGGACAAACTGAACCTCATTTTCTTCGACCAGCAAACCTTCCGGGGTCTCTTGCATGTAACACGAATTATCATATTTTTATGTTCTCTCATTCTATATCGATACAAAATCTTAATGTATGCCATCACACTTCAACAATTGGCGAAATTTGAATAATTCAGGATTGGAAATGATCAAATCGAGACGCAAGGTCGAAGCGGGAGACAGGCGTCAGATCACCGTCCACGTCACTCGTTATTGCTAGATTAACCGATCGATACAGCCGATGCTGTCTATTGGCTTGCTAGAGAGAAAGGTACGCGAGAAGAGAGAGAGAGAAAGTGGATATATCACGGTACGTCACGGAAGGCGCGAAGTTTCGTCCGTTTGAACAGCCAATATTTGGAACCAAATTCAAATGATCGTTTTCCCGTTGAAAATTGAAATTTTTGACGGCGGTTAAAATTTTCCTGTAGTCTTACGGATAGAATATTTGATTTAAGTAATAAAAAGACCTATTCGCGCAGTGATGCCGTGGAAGGAACTAAACAAGAGACACGATGTGTGGTTATGTGGTTTTCAAATCGATGGTTCTCCTGGTCATAATGATGATTTGGTCCGATACAATACCCGCAAGGTGTCCTGAATTATCTCTTATGGATTTTTATCTGTGAAGCAGGCTGGAGACTGGGGTTTATAAAAATACAGTTGATTCGATAGAAGAGCCGGCGATGTGATCTGAGTAAATCCGCAGAAACTGTGGGAGACGCGTCAAGCAATACATTTGAACAAATGTAGTGGCTTTTCCACCCAAATGCTTCATTTCAAATTTATATTCATACATTTTATATAAGTTATTCTTGATTTCAATTTCCGAATATTTTCAATTCTATATAAGTAATTCTTGATTTTAATTTCCAAATATTTTTCAATTCTTATTGGGAAAGCAACATGAGTTCACTAGAAAATCCGTCGGTAGTATAAATAATTACCTATCTACGTCAATAAGTTCCGTTGCGGCGCTCACATTTTCTGATGAATCTATTTGATTCATTTTCCAACGCCAGTTATTTTTATTGATGGACGTGCCATTATCTGGGAAGCACAGACTTGAGGGAAGTTTTCACAATTATAAAATCAATACCTTTCACTGAATATTGTTCGACCAAATAGA
Organism: Myrrha octodecimguttata; assembly: GCA_958510865.1. NCBI lineage: Eukaryota > Metazoa > Arthropoda > Insecta > Coleoptera > Coccinellidae > Myrrha > Myrrha octodecimguttata. Next base: position 5,366,137 of record OY294061.1, read on the forward strand.
GGGTAAAATTTGATTTCGATTTCTTTATTATAATAATGAAATTCCTTCTGAAACTGAGTTCTATCGGTTCTTGTTAAAGTTGCTCGACCGAAACTATATACGGTGAATGTGTAATCTTGTTCTCTTCCGATTAACGGTAAGTTTATCGCTGTACCTATGTCTTGTTGTCCGAAGATATCTTTGTCTTTTCCGGAGCAAGGTAGGAAAGTTTTCAAAAAAGACAAATCGAGTAATATCCGGAAATGCATGGGGTTGAAAAAAAAAAGTTTTGGATACATTTTCAGCCGGCGCTTTAAAAAAAATTTACAATCTCGTTGACTAAAAAAAGGCGCACATAATAAAGATCAGGGCGAAAATGAAATAAGTGAGGTTAAGTAGTCGACAAGAGAGAAAGGAAATAGGATGCAGTCGAAAGTGTCTATGCAAAAAATAACTGATTGTTCACGGAAAAATGTTTTATGTGTAAGATAATCACTTTCCCGAAAATAAGTATCTTCAATTTCCCCTCTCAATAATCCGTACCGTTTTCATTTCGTACTTCATGATAATACATATTGCATCATTGGCCTCTTGATCAAATTATGGCGAGGCTATTTCACTGCTTTAATATTAGTCTTTTCAATTTTAGGCGAACTTTGTAGAAGACTGAACACCAATAGAGAAAATGGACTCACTGGAAAACAAGCTGCAGAAGTCTTGCAGAAAACAGGTCCGAATACTCTCACGCCATCCCATAAGACTCCGGAGTATATCAAATTCATCAGGACAATAACTCATGGTAGGTAGCATGTGGAATTCTCCTGATATTGACGGTTTTTCCAATCCTTATCAACAGAGCTGTCTATTGACAGCACGGCGATCATCTCAACGAAACCATCCATTTTTTGCTCCATAGTTTCTTTGTGTTTTAAATGACCTGTCGACTTTGCACACATAAGGTTATTATTTCTTTTCTGATACTTAGTCGTTGGAAACTTGTAGAGTGATTCATCCAAATGTCAATTTAAACATTGTTACTCATTTGACATGTTGGAACTTCAAGAGTGTGATGCTCAGGAACGAAAACAGAAGTGATCGACAGTCGAAGATCCACAAAAAATCGAGAAATTATATTACATTGATAGCTAAAGCGGTCAATAAACCAAGTTCCTACCAATCTATCGATATATTATAAAGATATGAATTCAAGTTTTGAAATGAATTACGTAAATTGGTGATTAGAGCGTTGGATTCGTGATCGAGTTCGATCCCGGCCTAGGAAAGAAAATTTCTCTATAGGTATCGGTCACCATTCACTGTTGGGTCAAAAATTAACAGTGCTGTGTCTAGGTTGGCGTGTGGATACAGTAACAAAGCCAAACAGAACAAATCCGACATCAACTCGCATAAGCTTTAAGCTTCTGAGGGGTTCAGCGATGGGTTGTGCCGGTTATTTTTTTTTCAAAAATAAGGAAATAATTTACAATTTGTGATTGGAGAATACTGCAATCAGACCATTATCCTTTAACTAATTATTACTAAGGGAAATCCACGAATCCATGGTTTCGTAATTTCAAAAGCAGACCTCCCTATGCTTTTTCGAATTTGAAATCTCTCACCCTTTACGCTCCACACCCCCATACTATTTTCAAATAGGACTATATGGATTGTGATATATCAAATGAAAGGACATTCAATTGTACATTGAGCGGTGTGGCTGAAAAAATTTGTTAAGCTATTTTTGCGCGCATGTTCTAGGGGAACAGCGTGCTATCGTTTTGTCCAAATGTCTGTAATTTTGGATGATTGAGCCGAAAATGGTCTCAATCGACTAGGTTGGACTCACTGATGACGAATCCGGTGTCAAAATCGATTCTGTCCGGCCGGCCGGTCGGCCGGCCGGCCGTAGACACGATAACTGTCGACAGAAGCAAGCTAGCAACTTGAAACTTTCAGGATAGGTTGCGCATCAGAATGCCGCGGTTAAGTTCGTTAATGGGCCAAATCGATCGAATAGTTTCGGAGTTATAGGCATTTGAAGTTTTGAAGTTATTTATTTTTTATTTCAGAAACAACCTGAGCGATTGGATTCAAACTTGGCAGTTGGGTGGAGTACATCGACGCGCAACTTTGAGCTGAATTTCGTCAGGATCATATTGTCAGTAAATAAAAAAAAATTTTTTTCGAAATTTTTTCCCAAAAATATTTTTTTTTCGGAAACCATTCATCATATCCAAAAAACATTATACTCATACTTTGACCTTCTAATTTCACAGCAGTGTACCAAATTTCAGTTCGATACGATCATAAGTTTTGGAGATAAGGGGAAAAAATATGTCAAATTTCGAGGTTTTCTTCTCGATATCGTTGATTTTTACGGTATTACTCGAGAAATACTGATTCAGTCCTGATTAAACTTCACAGCTAGTTTTAAGATGCTGAAAGACAACTTTGTGCAAAATTTCGTGATAATCGTGTTATTAGATCAATTTGAAAAAAAAAATTTCTATGATTTTCTCATCGTATCCTCATTAAATTCTGTATGAAACTTCGAACTGTTATTTTCGATGGAGTACTGGATTTCAATTCGATCTGATCTGTATTTTTGGAAATATTGGAAAAATAAAATTTTGATTGGGTATATCTACGGAATCATTGGGTGGATTTTACCCATTCACGAATTCGGCCTTCGTAATTAAGGTCCAAACCTTCTCTACAAATATCGAGTTTCTAAGTTGTTTCTTTCGGAAGTTGTGTTGTGTTTACGCAGTCGGCCGTTAGGCTGACCGAAAGCACAATAACTTCCGGAAGAAACGACTTGGAAACTCGATATTTGTAGAGTAGATTTGGGGCTTAATTACGAAGGTCGAATTCGTGAATGGGTAAAATCCGCCCAATGATTCCGTACATATACCCATTCAAAAGTTTATTTTTACAATATGTCCAAAAATACAGATATGATCGAATTGAAATTCAGTCATTTATCAGAAAAAAATTTCAAAAAGCACTGCCGTGAAGGCAGCAGCTTTTGCGCGCACGTTCAAATTCGTTGCTGAAGCGGTCATCTACATTGAACATGCGCGCAAAAGTTGCTGCCTTCACGGCAGTGCTTTTTTTTATTATAAAATTATCAATTTGTGATTGGTGTCAGGTTCTCATTTTTAAAATAATGAAGTTTGATGAATATCCTCCTACCTGCCGATTTCTATTTTCGAAGTTTGAGAAATGCATGCAGTTTTGGAGTTGGGGGTTTATACCCTTAACCCTCAACAGTTTTTTTTTTGGAAAAATATTGCATGTAATGTATCGCACCTTACAGCCGACCGTGAACACAATAACACAAAATATAAGGGAGAAACTACCTAGAAACTCGATATTTGTAGAGAAGTTTTGTTCCTTGATTACGAAGGCCGAATTCATGAATGGGTTAAACCTACCTAATGATTCCGCAGATATACCCATTCAAAACTTTATTTTCCCAATATTTTCAAGAAAACAGATTAGATCGAATTGAAATCCGGTGCTTTATCGAAAATAACAGAATAATTCAATGGGGATAATATGAAAAGGAGATCACAGAATATTGAATATTTGAAAAAAAATTGAAATGTTTTTTCAAATTGTTCTGATGACACGATCATCACAAAATTGTGCGTAATGTTGTCTCTCAGCATCCCCAAACTAGCTGCGAAGTTTAATCATGATTAAATCAGTATTTCCTGAGTTATACCGAAAAGAACAACGATATCGAGAAGAAAACCACGAACTTTTACATATTTTTTCCCAATATCTCCAAAACTGATAGCCGTATCGAATTTAAATCTGGTACACTGCTGTGAAATATGGAGCTTAAAGTAGGCGCTGAATTTTTTTCCAAAATAGGATGAACGGTTCGCGAAACTTTTTTTCGAAAGAAATTTTGAAAAACATTTTTTTCAAAATTTATGATCTCAAAAAAATTCAGGGAAAAGTGGCGCGTTGCTGTATTCCAACTAACTGCCCAATTTCTATACAATTGTTCAAGGAGGTCCCGAATCATCGCCAAAATAACGTCAGCACCTCAAGAGGCTCTATCTCCGAAATCGTTTGGCCGATTTTGCCCATTAACAAACTTTACCGTCGCATTTCTAAACGCAACCTACCCTGAAAGTTTCAGGTCGATATAATTCTCCGTACGACCGTAATCGTGCCTACGGATGGCCGGCCGGCCGAACAGAATCGTTTTTGACACCGTTTTCGTCATCACTAAGTCCAACCGGAAAAAATACAAAATACAATACAAAAATACAACCTAGTCGTTTGAGACCATTTTCGGCTCAAAATTCGATAATTACAGACATTTGGACAAAACGATAGCACGATGTTCCCCAGAACATGCGCGCAAAAACGGCACAACCAATTCTACTTTAAGCCACATCGCTAAATAGGTAATCGTATTACCTTTCATTCGGTGTATCACAATCCATATGATGAGAATAAAGCAAGAACTTATGAAATCGCAAACTGATCGAAACGAACTAATATTTCTGTGGGTGCCATCTCACACAGGAATAAAAGGAAACGAGCAAGCTGACCAACTCGCTAAGGCCGCTATAACGAACAGCGATTGTGTTATCTTTCAGGAAACGACATATAAAGACATGAGATCATACCTCAAAAAAAAACACATAAGTACCTGGCAGACTGAATGGAATTCTTCGACGACCAAGCTATCTGACGTAGAATGTTATGTAACAGCCCATAAATTCACGCCTAAAAGCAGAAGACAACAGATAGTGTTAAGTCGACTTCGAATCGGCCACACTAGACTTACACATGAACATCTCATCAACAGAGAAGCAGAAACACCGTGCGACACATGCAATCCAAAATTAACAGTGAAACACATTTTATGTGAGTGTCCACTATATCGCGAAGAAAGAGTGAAACATTCCATGTCAGGAACATTAAGAGACATATTAGGAGAAAAGTGTGAAGTGAATAACATTATATCATTCCTTAATGAAACCCAACTTCTCAACAAAATATAATTACCAACTACTACACTTAATGTAACATCGCTAATAATCCTTTGGGTTGAAGCGATATTCTTTGTTGAATAAAAAAAAACAATCCATATATTCCTATTTGAAAAAAGTTGTGGGGTGCGGGGCGTAGTGGGTGAGAAATATCACCTTAGAAAAAGCACAGGATAAATTGCTTTGGAAATCAATAATCGACGGGTGCGAGGGTTTTCCTTAATTCTTCGTACAAGAATTATTGACGAGTTACGTTACTTTTTTGGCACGCTGTATATTAATATTTGTGAACATCATGTCAATTTAGTTTGTTTATATTATTTCCTTGTACCAACTTAGATATTCTGATTGCTGGTTTTTACCAAATCGAAAGCCTATTTTTCATGGTGAAAGGTACATGGATTCCTGGTTCTGATTCAGTAAGACGAAAGACAACAATGACAACTACTCACTATGGTCTATTAATGTTACCATAGAAAATCGACTTCGTTTTGGTGACAGAGAGTCTATCGCGTTTTCAGAAACCACATTCCGTAAATAACCATCTCTTCATAAACCAACCGAATATTTACGAATTGGAAAACCAGCAGCCCAAATATCAAAGTTGATTACAGAATATATCCTATGCAAAATAAATCGACATGATGTTTAAAAATATCGATATGTATTTGAATCCAATTATTTGGTATGAAAATCCGAAGCGGAGTTCACGCTGATATTTATAAATAACGCTTACCGGCTAACCTTATTAGTCTGAAATTTCCCTCACGTAGTGGTAGAAAATTTTAGGATTTTTTTATTGTCAACTTGGATCGAAGTCTCCTATTGTGACATTATCCGCAGGTGACAAATTAACATTTACCTGCATATGAATGTACAATCTGAAATGCATTAAGGTAAGCGCCCACTGAAGGTGGATCTGGTCACAACGCTGAGGCGAGCATTATTGCGTACTGCGTCCATTGTAATTGAACAAGGCGGGGCTGGTCGCATTGACGGAAAAATACGCTCGCTGAGCAATTTTTCGGCTTATTTCGCCGAGCCATGGCCTTACGACACTGTAATGGACGCAGTTGCATTTAAATCTAAGCAGGCGGATTTCTCCGCCTATGACGAGCTCCGATCCTTCCGCCTAATGTCGGCCACATACGCTGAGGTTCAGCGAAGAAGTTGACCTGTGCAAGTTTCAGGCCTGAAACCGTTACATGATAGTATGGTCGGAGGTCTCGCACGTATGCTCAGGTTCGCCGTGCCTCGAAAAAGCACCAAATTTCGCTTCTACTCCGATCGCTTGTGCAAGTCGGAGAACCTTCGCAGGTGTGTTCCGATACACGCACCATGTGTGTTCCACGGTTGCAGGTGGGTAATTGAGAGATTCGGACTCTGGAGGTATTGTTATATTCGTCGGAATGATTAATCTCCTTGTATCTACAAAAAAGGAGTAGTGAAGGATGTTCGATTAATAATATCGATGAAAATAACAATATCTCCAGTGTCCCAATCTAAGTATTTTTATGATACCATCCCTAAATCGATTGGTACCAAATTTGGATCAAAACCATTCACGAAATTCTATCGAAATAATTATCTGCTAGTTTAGGGACATAATTCAAGGGGTCTACATTAAAGAGTTGATTTTTCATAAACTATTTAGAAGATTTTTCGTATTTTTCCGTATCTTCCTACTTCTACGTATGTTTTTGGGGGGATGTTCTTCGGTACAGCGTGCTATCGGTTTGTTCACGTATCTGTAATTTTTCAATTTTTTCCCGAAAATGGTCTCAAACTGGGCACGATTACGGAAATACGGGAAATCTGTTTGACTTGAAACTTTCAGATTAAGTTGCATTTCAAAATGCGACGGTTAATTTCATTAATAGGTCGAATCGTCGTAAAGATTTCGGAGCAATAGTAATTTGAAATTTCTACGATAATTCCTTGTTAACTCAAGAACTACTCGAGCGGTCGGATTGAAACTTGGCAGCGAATTGGAGCATAGAAGCAGAACGACGCACAACTTCTGCAAAATTTCGATGAGATCGTACTATAAGTTAAATCAAAACAAAAAAATAATCGAAATTTTTCTTCGGAAACGATTCATCGAAATTGAACAAAAAATTGCACAGACCTTGAATCCCTTTTTTTCGTGGCAGTGTACTGAATCTCAATTCGGAATTATTGTGAAAAAACATAGAAAAGTACTGACGTGAAGTCAGCAGCTTTTGCGTGCGTGTTCACTTTTGGTGATATCCAAATGCGCGCAAAAGCTGCTGACTTCACATCAGTGCTTTTCTAGGTTTCTTCGATAAAGTACTGGATTTCAATTCGATCCACCCTGTATTTTTGCGAATATTGGGAAAATAAAATTTTAAATGGGTATATCTACGGAATCCTTAGGCGGATTCTACCCATTCACGAATGCGACCTTTGTAATCGAGCCCCAAACTTACTCTACAAATATCGAGTTTCTAAGTCGTTTCTTCCGAAAGCCGGCCGACCGTAAACACAATACCTTCCGGAAGAAACAATTTAGAAACTCGAAATTTGTAGAGTAAGTTTGGACCTTAATTACGAATGCCGAGTTCGTGAATGCGAAAAATCCACCCGTTCAAAATTTTATTTTGCCAATATTTCCGGAAATACAGATTAGATCGAATTGAAACTAGTATTTCATCGAAAAATGACAGTTCGAAGGTCCATACAGAATTTCATGAGAATAGGTCTCTTGCATGAAACACGAATCATCATATTTTTATGTTTTTCTCATTCTATATCGATACAAAATCATAATGTATGCTAACACACACTTAAAAATTTGCGAATTTTGAATAATTCGGTGTTAAAAATGGCCAAATCGGGACTGAAGGTCGAAGCGGGAGGAACGCGTCAGATCGCCTCTACGTCACTCGCTATTGTACGACTCACCGATCGATACAGCCCGACGCTGTCTATTGGCTTGCTAAAGAGAAAAGTACACAAGAAGAGGGAGAGAGTGGATTTATCCCCATACGTCACGAAAACCGCGAAGGTTCGTCCGTTTAAACAACCGACATATGGAGCCAAATTTAAAAGAGCATTTTCTCGTTTAAAATTGAAATTTTTGATGGCGGTTGTAGTTTTTCAGTGGTATTACGGATGAAATATTTTGTTCCAATGATAAAAAAAATTCATGCAAGAGACCTATTATGTGATCAAAAGATCACAGAATATCGAATATGTGAAGAAAAAATTGAATTCTTTTTGAATTATTCCAACGAAAAAATCACCACGAAATTTTGCAATCAGCATTTTCAAACTAGCTGCCAAGTTTCATTGTGATTGCGTTAGTATTTTTCGGGATATTCCGAAAAAAAACTAAGATATCGAGAAAGAACCACGGAATATGACAATTTTTTCACAATATCTTACGAAATTATAATCGCATCGAACTGAAATTTGAAACACTGCTGACAAATAGAAAGCTCAAGGTTTGACATGAATTTCAACCAAATGCAATGACCGATTTCGTCCATTAACGAAATTAACCTTCGCATTTTGAAACAACCCTGAGATTTTCAATTCGATAGAATTCTCCGTACGCCCATAGTCATGGTGACGGACGGACGGCCGGGTAGAATCGATTTTGGCAACAGATTCGTCATCAGTGAGTCCAACCTAGTCGTTTGAGAACATTTTCGGCTCAAAGTTCGAAAATAACAGACATTCGGACAAACGATAAGCACGCTCTTCCCCAGAACATGCGCGCAAAAATATGTCAAATCTTGTAATTTTTTCCTGGGTATCGTTAAATAGTTTTTCGAAATATCTGAAAAATACCGATTTAGTCATGATGAAACTTGGTTACTAGTTTGGAAATGCTAATGAATAACTTTCTGCAGATTTCGTGATGATCGAGTTATCAGAACAATTTGAGATCAAAAATATATATTTTTTTAAATATTCTATTTTCTGCCATATTGTGATCATATTATCCGTACGAAATTCAGCATGAACCTTCGAGCTGGCATTTTCAATCCAGTGCTGGATTTAAATCCTGTCCAATCTGTATTTTTCCGATCGGCCATTAGGCTGACCGTAAACATATTAACTTTTAGAAGGAACTCGATATTTGTAGAGGAGGTGCTCGATTACGAAAGTCAAATTCGTGAATAGGAGGAATCCGCCCAATAATCCCATAGAGATACTTAATTCAAACTTGTATTTTTCCAATATTTCCAAAAATACAGATTGAATCGAAAAAAAATTCAGTATTCGATTGAAAAATTACATCTTGAAGGTTCATACAGAATATACTGAGAATAATAATATAAGAAAATCACCGAATCTTTCCATCAGGAAGTGAAGGTGCGTTTGGCAGTGTCAAAACCTGAAAAGAACATGATTTGAACGTGCGCGCAAAAGCTGCTGACTTCACGTCACTGCATTTCAACAATGTTCTTATAGTTAAGATCCTTCCCACCAAATCACTATAGTTAACTTTTCTGACTGCTTGTAAACACAATAACATTTGGAAGAAATATCCCCAAATCTCGATTTTTTGGGAAAGCATTGTTACCTTGCATAGTACGCAGGTTAATTCCGTAAAATGGCAAAATCCATCCTTCATAGCTCCAAACAGATATTCCCGTCTGTTTTTTTTCCTCGAGATGTCCCGAAAAATAGCATTTGGATCGAATTGTTGGTAGATAGTGAAATGAGTGCACGAAGTTGTGGAACAAAATTCGAAAAAACTTCGCTAACCCGAAATACGAAAAGAATCCATATATAAATTAATTATATTAATAATAATCCACAAGCTATCCGAAAACAATGTGTTTAGTTGTTCCACTAGTATGGAATTAATATAAGGATTGCCGAAAATATTCAATGATCTACTGAAATAATTTGACGTCAGACGGTGATACAAAAGATTTTAGAAAACAGTTCAAGCATAAATATATTAATATGGACAAACGGGAAAAATATTCCTCATTCCTCGTCATAACTCCAATTTTCTGCTAAAAAAATTTTGTATTCATTTTTTGAAAGTTGATGATTCGTACGGATTCTAATATAAGTATATCAACCGAAATTCAATGCTGCTTCGCTAGATTTACATCAAATTTTTTTATTTGCAGGCTTCTCCCTTCTTCTATGGATAGGGGCATTTCTTTGCTTCGCAGCCTTTTCTATACGGAAACTTACAACACATGAGTTCGACACGGATAACTTGATTTTAGGATGTGTGTTAGTGGTTGTAGTTGTAGTGACTGGTGTTTTTATGTACTTTCAGGAACATAAAAGTCAAAAGGTAAGGAATTCATAAACTTTATAGCAACGTGTATTTTTTCGATTGTAAAAATAATCTTCTCTTTTGTATGTTTGAGAGAATTTATTTGGGATGTGTCGTTCTTTACATCCCATCAGTGGTAAGTTTTTGGTCGGGGGCGCCGGAATGTCACTTTCAAGCTGGCTTCATGAATTTAACGTTACCGTTCCCGTTTGTAGTTGCCGTTCAAAGTTAAAATGTAGAAAATGCTAAGGGTCGCTTATTTAGTCAGCTGCTTCATTAGTCAGCCGTTGATGTGTCGCCCTCCTGTCATTCCCGCTGATATTGAAATGGCCATGTTTCATCTCTTCACATTGCAGCCCTCATATTAATCGATATATTGAGGTAGGGATGTTCCTACTTATAATCTAGAGTTTGATTTGCTCATTGACAAGTTACACGTAATTTGGTGAGATCGTCGCAGCATTAACAGAGGAAAGCACAAGCTATTTAGCCTTTATCAAATATCATGATGATGAACTGACCAAAAGTCCAACGTGAACGTCAATTCCAACGTTAACAGCAGACAGGAACGACAACTTCGAATTCATAAATGCAGCTTAAAGCTGGATTTATAAACTAAGTTACCGTTCCTGTTCGCAGTTCACGTTCCTATACCTCATTTATATACATGGCGTTCGCCATTCGGCCAGTTCACGTTTATGAACTATATTTCTGAATAAAGAATAGAACAGCAAAAATAATTGATAATTATTTGATTTTTCGCCGAGAAAGACGTAGCACTTTTTTCAAAATTCGAATATAGAATTGATTCCTGTTTTTATGTGCATTTTCTGGGGAACGCCGTGCCATCGTTTTATCCGAATGTCTGTAATATTAGAATTTTGAGCTGAAACTGGTCTAAAACTACTAGGTTAGACAAATCCGGTGTCGAAATCTATTAAGCACATGCCTTCATTTATTTTACTTTCCATTATTTATTACATAAATGTAATGTTTGAAGTTTCGTCATTAAAAGAATAGGTCTCTTGCATGTATTTTTTTATCATTGAAATCCAATATTCTATCCATAAGAATACTGAAAAACTTCAATCACCGTCAAAAATTTCAATTTTCAACTCTTCTCGTGTACCTTTTTCTCTAGCAAACCAATAGGAAGCTTCAGCTGTATCGGTCAGGGCATCGTGGAATAACGAGTGACGTTGGAGGCGATCTACCGCGTTTCACCCACTTTGGTTTTGCGTCCCGATTCGACGAGTTTTCGATTTTCGAATTGTTGAAGTGTGAGATAGTATACCTTATGACTTTTTATTGAAATGGAATAAGATAAACATAAAAATATGATAATTCGTGTCACATTCAAGAGATCTATTCAAGACACGTCATTTAGCCGACTTTATATCGAAATGCACAAAATATTCATAACATATTGAAAATCTAGACAAAGATGGAATATGTCATTGCGATAATAAAAAACATTCAACTGTAAATGACAAATCCTCAAAGGAAGAGACAAACAGTCTAAGAATTCATCGTACAAAAACCCTCTATGCAATAAACCGTCTTCACAAGTTGTATTTTCTTCACTCACCCCTCGTACTCGATTGAAGCCTCAATCTCCGCGGACTGTGAATTTTTTCGCGCATGTTCTGTGGTAACAGTCTTGCCGGCCGTCCATATGAACTATCACTTTCAGGGTAGATTGCATTTCAAAATGCGACCGACGGTTGAGTTCGTTATTGGGCTGAATCGGCCAAACGGTGTCGGAGTTATAGCCGGTTCAAATAATTAGGTAATATTCCTGATATTTCAGAAACTACTGTAGCGATTGAATTAATACTTGGCAGTTATTCGAAGCATGACGACGCTTAACTTCAAGCAAATTTTATTGAGATCGTACTGTCAGTATATTCAAACAGCTGAGTGGGCAATCAGACCATATCCGTTAAAACCACTCGCGAAACATCTCAAGAAGGGCTATTATCCCCCCTTCTATGGAGCCTGGTAGTGGATGAACTACTGCACAGGATAACGAAGATTGGCGTCGAATGCATAGGCTATGCCGATGACATAGTCGTAATAGGAAGAGGCACATTCGAGGATGTCCTCTGTAAGTTGTTGCAGAGGGGCCTCAGAATTATTGAGCAGTGGTGCTTGTCAGTTGGGCTCAACGTTAACCCAGCCAAGACCATAGTAATTGAAATAAACCTTTCAGCCATTAAACTCATTTCGGTAAATGGAGATATTGTAGAATGGAAGTCTGAAGTTGAATATCTGAGAATCACCTCAGACAGTAAGCTTCTGTGGAATGAGCATGTTAAAATTACTGCTAGTAAAGCGATAAGGACTTTAATGGTGTGCAGAAGACTATCCGGTAAAACTTGGGCTGTAACCCTAAAATTCTGCGATGGATGTACGTTATGATTGTGAGACCAATAGTAACATGAGGCAGTTTTCTGGTTTGCTAAAGCAGGGCAGATAAGCACGAGGAAAATGCTTGACAGGGTACAAAGGCTTGCCTGTGTTTGCATCACCGGGGCTATGAGAACGTGCCCGTCTATAGCACTTGAGGTCATCTACATCCAGTGATCAATAGGGTAGCCCATGAAGCTATTCTTAGAATATCTATGGAAGGTACAGGTAATGAGAGAATTAAAAGTCAGAGAGCCTGGTCCTCTTTTAACAAGTACATCTCATCAGCAAACCTACCTAGTGATGTTATGATTGAAAAAGTAAGCATCGAGAGGAACTTCAACTCAATGCTATGAAAAAGGGAAATATGCGAAAGGAAATACATTACCAAAAACTTCAAATTAAATACCGCTAAATGGTGAACAGATGGTGCTAAAACCACAATGAGGGCTGGCGCTGGAGTATATGGGTCAAGCAACAAGTGTATACTATCTTTAGGATCCTACTCGAGTATTTTTTATGCAGAAATACTTGCAATCGAAAGATACATAGACATCAGACTGGAAAGAACTTATCGAAGGTGTGACATAGTGATTCATTCTGATAGTCAAGCTGCTATCAGAGCACTTAACTCCCATATCATCGACTCAGAGCTGGTATGGGAGTGCCGAAGGAAACTCAATGAAGTAAGCAAGAACAACAAGTTCTCCTTATTCTGGGTTGTTGAGCACTTAGGAATCAAAGGAAATGAAGAGGCTAACACTCTAGCCTTAAAGAGAGCGAAAACGCCACCTACTGGCGCAGAACCTTCCTGTGGTATAGGTAGATATACCTAGAGGAAATAGTTATCGGAAAAGGAAGAAAACGAAAGAGAAGCACTCTGGAGGAGATTTCCAGGAATGGATCATCCCAGAAAGTTCCTTCGGAATTTAAAAATCGCAAGGTCCAAAAATCATTTGGAATAAAAACAAATTACGCCTCCTCACTGGCTTCCTCACAGGAAACTGTCGCCTAAGGAGGCACATAATGAGAATGAGCTCATCAGAATAGATCTCAAAGTCACAGTGGAATGTCCCCTTACCAATGTTATGATAACTTTTATTATATTCAACAAAAATATTTTTTTTGTTGAAACTATCGACTATATTCGGACCTATTTCAGATTGATACCATCATAATTTCTTGAGAAATTGAGGAAAAATATGTAAAATTTCGTGGTTCTTCTTTTTGTATCGTTGACACACAGAAAGCAAAGCACTGACGTAAAGTCAGCAGCTTTTGTGCGCATGTTCAAATTCGTTGCCGAAGCGGTCGTCTCTTCTGAATATGCACGCAAACGCATTTCAGTTCTTCTCAATAGCAATTCATTCGAAGAATAGTTGCATCTTGTAGGGTCTATTTTGATTTTTACTTATTATGGTTCTGTTTTGCGGTCTATTGATTACTCATGTATCATCTGCGAAGCTACACTCAGCACCAGATGTGAGGTAACTCAACATATTAATTCATTCGAAGAAAACCACTTAGTTGCATCTTGTAGGGTCATTTTCAATTTTTTGCTTATTAAGGTTCTGTTTTGCGCTCTATTGATTACTCCTGTATCATCTGCGAAGCCACACTCAGCACCAGATGTGAGGTAACTCAACATATGATTCACATACAAAATGAACGTAATAAGACCCATTACAGGGCCCTGGAGAACTCCTCACCTCAATTCTTTCGGAGGGATATTGTATTCTTCCATTTCCGAATTCTTCGTTCCAGGAAGTACCAAAATCGTCACTATTATAGGAATCTATGATATAGTTCAGAATATAAATAATTGCTGTTACAGTGGCTTTTGCATGCCTGAATCCATACTGATAATCACTTAAAGTTTTGTGTTATTCATTATTTTACATAGAGGTTTTACTATGTAAGGTATCACCTATTTTAAGAGAGTAACTGAAATGCCATGACAATTTCTAGAATTTCCGTATCTGAGACTGGAGCTAGAAATGAGGAGTCCCGCACACTGGTTTCGTAGTTCTTAAAGAATATTTCGAAACCCTGTGTAGATGGCTGTGAATTCTCTATTATTTTATCCTCAGTGTGTGAGAGATAACAAGCAGTTCAATGAATCAGATAAAATCTGATCACTTCGAGTTATCATACTTCTTGTACCAGCGGTCTCCTGTTGAATGAGGATCCACATTGCTTTCAACTTAATTACCTATTTGTTCAGTTTTCCTCGAAACCTTCGATTTAAGCGATGTAGCAGTTTTCAGGGACTTTCTCACGCTTCTGTAGAACGCTTGGCTTTCCTCATGTTCCGCACAGCGGCTATTGTCTTCGCATCATCGATTCTATTCCTCGTAAGTTAGATGTCAGTAGTCAGGTTGTATTTTTTGTTAAATTTCCTAATTTTTATCTTCTTTCTGGCAAACAGCAGCACCGAATTAATGAGCATCTTTGTTGTTTTTTCCGTTTATATATCTTACACGAGTGTAGTGGAATACATGGCAGGCAATACCAGTTACTATTATAGGATAGCAATGCCCGTTAATCTTTCGTCAGGCATAAATCAAATATATAATCTTCAGAATAGTTACATCCTGGGGAATCACCATGAGTTCGAAGGCCACATATCAGATATCCATACCGCAGTTCATTGTGTCGCCAGGCGCTGTTCCGTTGAGCATTCTTAAATGCGAAAGGGCACTGTGTCATTTCCGTCAAATACAATGGTGAAGTTGTTCCCACTGTACGATATGTGTAGCTGATGTTGTGTTCTTGCATGCCAATGTAGTTGGCGTTGCCGCTCTGTTTTACCCATAGACTTATAACACTATATGGGCATGGCTCAGAGAGAGAGGAAGCAGGCTGAAAAAGATGGAACTAGGGCGGGCCATAAAATACGGCAAAAATAAGACAGATCAGTTTGAAGCCATAGACTATAATTATCAGCTTATGTTTGAAATACATTTTTGCGCGCATGTTCTAGGGGAACAGCGTGCTATCGTATTGTCCAAATGTCTGTAATTTTCGATGATTGGGCAGAAAATGGTCTCAATCGACTAGATTGGACTCACTGATGACGAATCCGGTATCAAAATTGATTCCGTCTGGACACGATAACTGTCGAACGGAACTAGCTAGCAACTTGAAACTTTCAGAGTAGATCGCGCATTGGAATGCCGCGGTTGAGTTCGTTAATTAGCCAAATCGGTCGAATAGTTTCGGAGTTATAGGCACTTGAAATTTTGAAGTTATTCATTTTTTATTTCATAAACTACTTGAGCGATTGAATTCAAACTTGGCAGTTAGGTGGAGTATAACGACGCGCAACTTCGAGCAAAATTTCGTCAGGATCATATTGTCAGTAAATTAAAAAAAAAATTTTTTCAAAATTTTTTTCCAAAATTATTTTTTTTCGGAAACCGTATATCATATCCAAAAATAAATTTCACTTGGACTTTGAGCTTCATATTTCACAGCAGTGTACCAAATTTCAGTTCGATACGATCATAAGTATTAGATGTATTGGGATAAAATAAGTCAAATTTCGATGTTTTCTTCTCGATATCGTTGTTTTTTGCAGTTTAACTCAAGAAATACTGATTTAATCCTAATAAAACTTCGCAGCTAGTTTGAAGATGCTGAAAGACAACCTTATGCAAAATTTCGTGATAATCGTGTCATTAGAACGATTTGAAAAAAAAAACTGTGATTTTCTCATCATATCATCCTCATTGAATTCCCATTAAAGCCCCAAACCTACTCTACAAATATCGAGTTTCTAAGTCGATATTTGTAGAGCAGGTTTGGGGCTCAATCACGAAGGTCGAATTCGTGAATGGGTAAAATCTGCCCAATGATTCCGTAGATATACCCATTCAAAATTTTATTTTTCCAATATTCCCAAAAATACAGATCAGATCCAATTGAAATCCAGTAATTTATCGAAAAAAATCTAGAAAAGCACTGCCGTGAAGGCAGCAGCTTTTGCGCGCATGTTCAAATTCGTTGCCGAAGCGGTCATCTACATTGAACATGCGCGCAAAAGCTGCTGCCTTCACGGCAGTGCTTTTCTAGATTTTTTCTTCAAAAGTTTTGAAAGTCAAATTTGTGTTTTCGGAAGTATTTCAAAGCAGATTTCGTGTTATTTCATTCTGAATTAGAATATAAAGACTGTAGGGAAGATATAATTTTCGTTTTTTTCTTTGTGTTCTCGTAAGCTTTATTTAAACCAGGTTCACTGGTGAAGAATAATGGTAAATTCGTGTTGTGCCATTAATTCTACGAGGAGATATAAAATGAAAGTAAAATACAATAATTTGGAAAGAGCGTTAAAAAATTAAATGAATGTATAATTGCTATGAATCCGAGAGAAGAAATGAATTTCGCACAGTTATTCACTATTTAGTGCATCCTAATCGTTTGAGACCATTTAATGCTCAAAATTCAAAAGCTGCGTACAGACACGCGAGCTGAGCGAGTTTCTACGCAATTTGATTCGGCCTCCTTGCAAGTTTGGACGGTGTTGAATGGCTCGCGAGCTGTTCAAAATACCGTATATACTTGTGAGGTAGCCCAATTGAAGTGCTCCGGAAGCAGTTCATCTCGCGTGTCTGTACGCTGCTTAGGAAAAAATCATTTGGAGCTAAAAATACCTCCCTGAAACCGACCCAAGAGAATTTGACAGAAAAAGAGTCATCTATAGAATATTGTTATTGATTAATCATTTCGAATATTCATATCGGAGTTATGTTCACATTCATCACCAATTTTCAAAACTTCAATGTAATCTAATATACCAAGAAGAAGTTATTTCCCTGGAGATTCCCTAAGCAAATGCTTGATTTTATCTCTAGATTGGCGTCATATTGTGCAAGTACTATAGAATACCGGATATTTGTATCGTGCATCTTGTCTATGGGGTGCCCGATCCAGTTCCATCTCTCTCGGACCTCTCACTCGCTTGCTTATCCCAACTCGACTCTTTAGAAATGAATTCGTACGCCGTGTCCAGATAGTTCAATATGTCGATGGTTTTACCCGATGTAGTGGAAATCTTTCATTTTCTATTCCTGATTTACTTGTATGGTCCTTCTACCTCCTCCATTTAACTTCACTAACAACTTTACTTATCACAATGAGACCCATGAACAATTGCTGATTCTTAGGTTCGAGACAACACTTTAAGACATTCAACACTTTTCTGAAATCTAAGCTCTCCACCGATGAAGATTCACGAAATTTACACTCTTACCTAGAAATTTTAACTACAAACATAGGTTTCTAAATCGTTTCTTCCACAAGTAACACTTGGCCTACACTCGACTATATTTCTTATTGGTGCGCCGAGGGGAACTAACTCTACGTGCCCTATAGAAATCCCTTTTTCAAATGCATATATTTTTGCCCTCTTAAAGTTGTATATATTATATTTTCCATCACTGAATAAATCTGTGAATAAACTCAAAGGATTCCAGAGACTTTGCCACACACTTCATATTTTGCATCGTTCACTCGACCTTGCCTCGGCGCTTACGTAAAAAAAATTGACGATTGACATTTTCTGACAAACTGACAATTACCGGCAATATTCAGGTTCAGAAAGAAATATCTACAATTTTTTTTTAAATCGCCTTTCTAAGAATGCAATATGTCTTTACAATCGTTGTATGCAAAGTAATATGTTTAGAGATATTATTTAGGTTTCCCCAATGAAATTCATCAGTTCATTACATCATTACAAATTTGAAGTACCTATTATAGAATGTCGTATTTCCGTCGAACCAACGCGGCCAAAATAAAACCCATGTGTTTACGAGTATGCAAGTCACTCACCTATGTGAGTTTTAGATTTCTTATGTAACTAGCGGTACCTTTGCGTCAATATATTTATATATACTCTGCCAGATTGTGGATTCATTTCGATTTAATTCTTCAATTATTGCAAAATGTCGTATGTCATGGATATAGAGGTAGTGAAAAGTCGACTTGTAGAAATACAAAGATTTTCTGTAATATCTATATTTTTCTCGACTCCCCAAAGAAGAGTAATGTTTTTCGTGTTCAACATGTCTTTTACTCATATAGAAATGAATGATGATAAATACTACATGTAGTATATATAGATTTCAACATTTCATTCGTCGTTGGATTCGTTAAGATTATGGAAGTAATGACGTGTATAATCAGTAGTAATATCCATTCATTCGAAGGAAGAGAGGAAATAAACATTTTCATGCGTTCTATCAGGAAGGGTATCGTACAAATGATAATGAATAGGCTATTCCCTCAGATATTTCAATTATATTTGCATTAAAACGCGCTTTCACTAGGCAACGAGGACGTTATCGTGGAGACCAATGTCTGTAATCTACCGAAAAATTTTTATTATTTAATGATCTATAATTTTCAATCTTTCCAATTGAAACTTAGTTTGAAAATTACGGGTATCGATATAAAGATTAATGTAGAGTTTCGTTAGGCTTATGTCACTAGAAATCTCTGGAAAAAATATATATTTAAAATCTTCAACATCTAAGGAACTATCTACCATCTGCTGCCGAAATTTGTCTTCATATAGGTGAGGCATCTATGAAAAAATGAGTTATATAAAAATTTCAGTTCCACAACTTTCTCACGTGAAAAGAGATAAAGTTTTCCTTATTTAGTGAAGCTCCAAACTACAGAAGGCACCAAGAAAAACTTTTAGAGAATGGGGTGTTGATGAGGGTGTATTTTGGTTTTTTCGGAAAAGATCGAAATAATGCAAAGGTGTGGGTAGTCAGTAGAAAACAGACGGTTTGGGGGCGAGAAAAATTAACGTCTTTTATAGAATTTAAAGAAAAATGTAGAAATTTTGAAAAATGTGAAAATATAGTTCAGTAAACTCTTCAAAATTAGTCGCTGACAATGTTAGGTGCTATATATCGAAAGAAAAAACCTTGATTCATGCATTTATGATTTTCTATATCTCTTCGGAAATTTTGAGTCGAAATCACAAAAAAAATTTCAAAAAGCACTGCCGTGAAGGCAGCAGCTTTCGCGCGCATGTTCGATGTCGATGACCGCTTCAGCAACGAATTTGAACATTGTAGCTGCTGCCTTCACGGCAGTGCTTTTTGAATTTTTTTTTTTCAATAAATTACTGGATTTCAATTCGATCTAATCTGTATTTTTGGAAATATTGGAAAAATAAAATTTTGAATGGGTATATCTACGGAATCATTGGGCGGATTTTACCCATTCACGAATTCGACCATCGTTATTAAGCCCCAAACCTTCTCTACAAATATCGAGTTTCCAAGTCGTTTCTTCCGGAAGTTATTGTGCTTTCGGTCAGCCTAACGGCCGACTGCGTAAACACAACACAACTTCCGAAAGGAACAACTTAGAAACTCGATATTTGTAAAGAAGGTTTGGACCTTAATTACGAAGGCCGAATTCGTGAATGGGTAAAATCCACCCAATGATTCCGCAGATATACCCATTCAAAATTTTATTTTTCCAATATTTCAAAAATACAGATCAGATCGAATTGAAATCCAGTACTTCATCGCAAAATTACAGTTCGAAGGTTCATACAGAATCTAATGAGGATGATATGATAAGAAAATCACAGAATTTTTTTTTTCAATTATGTTCTAATGACACGATTATCACGAAATTTTGCATAAAGTTGTCTTTCATCATCTTCAAACTAGCTGCGAAGTTTTATCAGGCTTGAATCAGTATTTCCCGAGTTATACCGAAAAAAACAACGATATCGAGAAGAAAACTTCGAAATTTGATTTATTTTTTCCCGATATCCCCGAAACTTATGATCGTATCGAACTTAAATTTTGTACACTGCTGTGAAATATGAAGCTCAAAGTGTGAGTGGAATTTTTTTTCGGATTTGATGAATGGTTTCCGAAAAAAAAAATTTTTTTTTTAATTTACTGACAATATGATCCTGACGAAATTTTGCTCGAAGTTGCGCGTCGTTATACTCCACCTAACTGCCAAGTTTGAATTCAATCGCTCAAGTAGTTTATG
This sequence comes from Myrrha octodecimguttata, assembly GCA_958510865.1. NCBI lineage: Eukaryota > Metazoa > Arthropoda > Insecta > Coleoptera > Coccinellidae > Myrrha > Myrrha octodecimguttata. Next base: position 5,386,846 of record OY294061.1, read on the forward strand.
AAATAAAAAATGAATAACTTCAAAATTTCAAGTGCCTATAACTCCGAAACTATTCGACCGATTTGGCCCGTTAACGAACTTAACCGCGACATTCTGATGCGCGATCTACCCTGAAAGTTTCAAGTTGCTAGCTTGCTTCTGTCGACAGCTATCGTGTCCTCGGCCGGCCGGACAGAATCGATTTTGACACCGGATTCGTCATCAGAGAGTCCAACCTAGTCCAGTGAGACCATTTTCGGCTCAATCATCCAAAATTACAGACATTTGGACAAAACGATAGGACGCTGTTCTCCTAGAACATGCGCGCAAAAATAAATCTGTCAGGAAATTTGGACATTTCGGATCATTTTGAGATTTATATGATATGACTTCCTGTTCGTCATTTAGAGTTCTACCATGGACGAAAAGGAGAAATCAGCCTTTCTAACTTTGAGTATAAATAATATAGATAACCAAAATTTCTTCACCTTCTAAGTATCTATAGATTTGACTTTTAGAATTTTAAAGACCTCCCAATGGAATCAGAAATTCTTCAACACCATATTTCTCGCTGATCACAAGTGGCATAAGCTCAGTGGTTAGAAAGTTGCTGATTTAAATGTCTCGGGTTCGATTTCGGACTAGGAAAGAAACTCTCTAGTCAGGCGGTTCTGGCCACCATTCACTGTTGGTTAACACTTTGAAATAGCCTATACAAAACACCCGCGATACCCTGACGCATAGAAGCATAAGCTTCTGAGGGGTCTCCTACAAGTTTATATAGGAAAATCGGCATGAACAAGCACAAGATCGAAATTAAACTGAGAATTTCGATGAAACTAGAATTTCATTTGAAAAGAAAAATTCTGATTAGAAATGCTTTCATCCCACAAACTCCATGCAAAAAAATATGTTGGGTAACTCGGTGAAATTTTATGGCTACGTTGAAGAGTTATAATCGAAATCGTTTAGTCCTTCAAACTGAAGAAATTCTGAATAATTGAGTTTACGAAACATAAATCCACCGAAGAAAAAATGTAGTGTTTGGACCGCATATAAGATTTCAATTCTATCAATTCGATTCTTCTTTTTGAGAGTTTAATGGAAATGAAACGTCGGTTAGAGAAATCCGCCGAATCATTTGAAGGCTTTTACACTTTTTCGAATCCGGCCTTCGGGAGGTAGCTCAAATCCTGCTCCGAAAATATTGGAATTATTTCGGTTACTATCGGCGTTAGGCCGAACGTTAACAAACACCGTCTGTATGGTTTGGGGAGGAGAGGCAGGAAATTTAGGTTATCTTTGTCATTTTTGAATAAGATCAGCAATACTCTGATAACTGTGGTAAGTTATGCTTGACCTCAAAATAACGGTTTCTAGTTACATCCTTGTATTTTTGCGAGCATGTTCTAGGGAAACAGCGTGCGAATTTTGAGCAGAAAATGGTCTCAAACGACTAGGTTGGACTCACTGATGAATCCGGTGTCACAATCGATTCTATCCGGCCGGCTAGCAGGCCCACGTCCGGCCGTATGCACGATGACGAGCGTACGGAGAATACTTGACTTGAAACTTTTAGGGTAGGTTGCATTTAAAAATGCGACGATTAAGTTCGTTAACGGGCAAAATCGGCCGAATGGTTTGGGGGTTATAGCCATGTAAATTTTTGAGGTTATTTCCTGAATATTTCAGGAATTATTGAAGCGATTGGGTTGAAACTTGGGTGTTCATTGAAGAATAACGACACGTAACCTCTCACAAAATTTCGTTGTGATCGTGCAAACAGTAAATTGAAAAAAAATATTTTTCAACATTTTTTGGAGAAATTTTTCTATCGAAACATTTTGCTCACATCTTGATCTCTATATTTCAAAGCATAGTATCGAATTTCAATTGGATACTGTTATTATTTTCGGAGATATCAGGAAAAAATATGTAAAATTTCGTGGTTTTTCTTCGATATCGTTGTTTTTTCGGAATAACATGAAAAATATTGATTCAATCATAACGACACTTGGTAATTAGTTTGCAAACAATGATGATAAACGTTGTGCGAAATTAAGTGATGATCGTGCCATTAGAACAATTCGAAAAAAATATCCCTTTTTGCGCGCATGTTCTAGGGGAACAGCGTGCTATCGTTTTGTCCAAATGTCTGTAATTTTGGATTATTGAGCCGAAAATGGTCTCAATCGACTAGGTTGGATTCACTGATGACGAATCCGGTGTCAAAATCGATTCTGTCCGGCCGGCCGGCCGGCCGTAGACACGCTAACTGTCGACAGAAGGGAGCTAGCAACTTGAAACTTTCAGGATAGGTTGCGCATCAGGATGCCGCGGTTAAGTTCGTTAATGGGTCAAATCGGTCGAATAGTTTCGGAGTTATGGGCATTTGAAATTTTGAAGTTATTCATTTTTTATTTCGGAAACTACTTGAGCGATTGAATTCAAACTTGGCAGTTGGGTGGAGTATAACGACGCGCAACTCTGAGCCAAATTTTGTCAGGATCATATTGTCGGTAAATTTAAAAAAAAATTTTTTTGGACATTTTTTTACAAAAAATTTTTTTTTTCGGAAACCATTCATCATATAAACATTCTACTCGCACTTTGAGCTTCATATTTCACAGCATTGTACCAAATTTCAGTTCGATTCGATCATGAGTTTTGGAGATATCGGGAAAAAATATGTCAAATTTCGAGGTTTTCTTCTCGATATCGTTGATTTTCTCGGTATAACTCGAGAAATACTGATTCAGTCCTGATAAAACTTCACAGCTACTTTTTAGATGCTGAAAGACAACTTTATGCGAAATTTCGTGATAATCGTATCATCGGAACAATTTGAAAAAAAAAATTTCTATGATTTTCTTATCATATCATCCTCATTAAATTCTGTATGAAACTTCGAACTGTTATTTTTCGATGAAGTAATGGATTTCAATTCGATCTGATCTGTATTTTTGGAAATATTGGAAAAATAAAATTTTGATTGGGTATATCTACGGAATCATTGGGCGGATTTTACCCATTCACGAATTCGACCTTCGTAATTAAGCCCCAAACCTACTCAACAAATATCGAGTTTCTAAGTCGTTTCTTCCGTAAGTTATTGTGTTTACGCAGTCGCCAGTCCCATTAAAGCCCCAAACCTACTCTACAAATATCGAGTTTCTAAGTCGATATTTGTAGAGTAGGTTTGGGGCTTAATCACGAAGGTCGAATTCGTGAATGGGTAAAATCCGCCCAATGATTCCGTACATATACCCAATCAAAATTTTATTTTTCCAATATTTCCAAAAATACAGATTTGATCGAATTGAAATCCAGTAATTTATCAGTAGAAAATTTCAAAAAGCACTGCCGTGAAGGCAGCAGCTTTTGCGTGCATGTTCAAATTCGTTGCTGAAGCGGTCATCTACATTGAACATGCGCGCAAAAGTTGCTACCTTCAAGGTAGTGCTTTTTGAAATTTTTTATAATAATAATAATTTATTAATCCTTAAGACACTACATGGTGTATAGGACAGGTCATATGTAACAAAACGAAAAAAAAAACAATCATTATCCTAAATATTTATGGAATCAGACAAATATTCTTCAACCGAATAGAAACATTTTGTCAGAAGCAAGTTCTTGATTTCCTGCTTGAATTTAAACATTTTCAAAGACTTAACAGATTGTGGTAAATGATTGAACATTTTTATACTGTGGTATGATGGAGAACATTCCAACTTGTGAGTTTTGTGCTTTGGCACTGGAAGAATATGTGAATTTCTGGTTTTATACTCGTGAGAAGTTGATAGTCCTTTCCATTCACTTACATTCTCCCTAGCATACAGGAGATATTTGAAAATAATCAAGCAAGGCAACGACATTATTCTATTAGCTACAAAAACAGGTTTACAGGATGAACGAGGATCTAAATTGAAGATCAAACGAATTATTCTCTTCTGCGCAATGAATACTCTGGAAGCAGTAACGCTGTTACCCCAGAGTAAAGTGTTATAAGCCAGATGACTGTATACAAGACCATAATGGATGTTGATGGGAGAACCATGAGGTGAAGAGTCCTTGAGCCTACTTATCGCAAAAAAGGCCTAATTTATCTTTTCACAGACTACGTTGATATGGTATGACCAGTTTAGATTTATGTCCATATAAATACCTAGAAATTTATTACATTCAACCGGAGTTGTTATTTCATCCAGAACACTAATTCTCAAAGGCCCTCCATCACGTCTCTTCAAACCAAAATGAAGGCAAACCGTCTTTTTGATGTTGACCACCAAATTATTCAGACGGCACCACCTCACAAAGTCTGCGACAAGAATTTCGCATACCTTTTTAAGCTCCTCGAAACTCCGTGCTGAAACAATCACCGCGGTATCATCAGCAAACAACGTTAGTATAAGGCAAGTCAAATATGCAGGTAGATCATTGATAAATAACAAAAACAGTAGCGGCCCCAACACGGAACCCTGAGGAACTCCCTGCCTAATGTTGTGATCTCCCGAATAGCAATCCTCAACTTTAACCAACATAGTCCTATCAGTAAGAAAACTACGTAACCAGTCGGCAAAAACGCCCCTGAAACCCAAGTTAGAGCATTTATTGAGAATAAAATCTATCGATAGAGTATCGAACGCACACGACAGGTCGAAAAATATTCCGGCTACCTGAAAACTTCAATCTAAACATTTATAAACAGATTCCACGAATCTCAGTGCAGCAGTTTGGGTTGAGTGTCCGCTTCTGAAACCATGTTGAGCGGTGTTAATCACATTAAATTTGCTAAGATAATTCGTCATTCTTGCAAAAATCACCCTCTCGAAAACTTTAGAAAAAACGCTTGAAATGGATATTGGACGAAAGTTAGTTAGTTCATGTAGATCACTGTTTTTATGTAATGGGATTACAATAGATTTTTTCAGAGCATTAGGGAACTTTCACGTGGAGATCGACAAATTAATAATATGCGCGAGATGTTCGCTGATCACCTTAGAGATTTCTTTGAGAATCCTCACTGAAACTCCATCAGAAACAACAATTTTTTTATTTTTCAAACTTCGTATTGTGGTGGCCTTTACTTGATAGAAATCCATTGTAAACTCAATTAAAAGGCACAAGTGTGGTTGATTTCTACTTTATTATAAACACACGACGCGTTTCACTACATTGTAGTTTCATCAGATGCTGAGTTGCAACTCTGATGAAACTACAATGTAGTGAAACGCGTCATGTGTTTATAATAAAGTAGAAATCAACCACACTTGTGTCTTTTAATTGAATTTTTTTATTCTTAAAGTTCTTGATTATTTCCTCTATTTCAAACTTGGAAACAGGATAGAAAAAGAAGTTGCTCCAACGATGGAGCAACTGTACAGGCAAACGATAAATCATCAATCATCACCATAACATTGAGCAAGTCTTCGCTCAGCCATCTCAGAAAAATATTTCGCGAATATGTCTGACAGTTCCTCAGGTCGACTGCACATTACCCCATCGACATCGATAGCTGTTGGATCGCGATGTGCTCTAAATTTACCAATTGACCTATTGACAATGCTCCATACCGTTTTGTTCTTATTATCTGAAGCAACTATAGCTGAGGAGTGAAACCTGTTCTTAGCGTATTTTAGCAGTAAATTATGTTGGTGTTTAGGCTTTTCATAGTTTACATAGGTGGAAAACGAACCAACATTTGTGTGAAGCCAATGAAGGTTAATCAGGTTTTGTTTGCTATAAATTATTTCAGCGGTGATCCAATTATTTTTTCTCGGCATAGATGTTACTTCTCTCAAAAAAACACAATTCTAAGTGAAAAGTCACTGTATTACTGACAGTTTCAAAGCACTGATCGACATCTAATTCCAAATACATTGCAGCAAAGTTGCAACCAGATAAGCAGGACACCAGATTATCCAAACCATCCTGACTCAAGTCCCTTACTGTGCAAACGTGAGAAAATTCATTAAAAACTGGATGGAAACTTAACTTGAGCATTATAGCTTTATGGTCACTTATGTGAGGTTCAAAAACAATGGCTTCATAGTCATTAAGAATGGTGTTTGTTATGATGTAATCAACTATGGAAACAGATGTGCTACCATTGATATTAGTGAACACTCTAGTGGGTTCTGTAGACGTGACCTTCAGTTTGAAACAATCCAACAATTCGCTCAGCAATTTAAACCTAATGCAATTCAAATTTAGGAAATCGATGTTTAAATCTCCACCCAAAAAAATATAATCAACCCGATCAATACATGTTTGCAGTGCAACGAAAAGTCTATCGAAAAATATTTCCAGGTTTCCGGAACAAGGTCTAAAAATACTTATGAAACCAAAAATTTTTCACCTGCAGACTAGATCTGGTATACAATATTGAACCTCCATGTTGCCTTTGAATACGGCAGAAATAGTCCGCCTGTTCATAGCCTGAAATCGCCATAGAACCCACACTTTCGGAACTACACCAGTGCTCCGATAAACTCAATACGTCGGGACTATTCTCTACCACTAGCCCTTCGTTACTGTCGACTTTATTGTTGATGCATTGCACGTTTAGCTAACTAGGTTATTGTTTGATCTTGATTTGTCTGACTTTGATTCACTTTTCCTCGGTGGAAAAAACGGTGCACGCTCACTTAATTAGGCCACTTGGCACCATCGAGTGCCTTTTCATAATCCGAACTGGGAATAAGTACCTTAAAGGAAGAATAAGACTCAGGATATCTGAACACTAATTTCTCCCAAATAGCGTTCGAGAAATTTTGTTTTAGGAAATGCTGCAAATTTTCCACTGTAGTATCCGGCTTTAGGTTCGATACATGGAAGGCTTTCAACCTATCCAGTCCCTCAACCTCAGATGCTCCTGAGTGACTCCCAGTGACCAGAGCTTTACGGGCCCTACGATTTCCTCGTTTGCGGTTTACTACCTTCCAGTCAGAATTTCCATTAACGGTCAAGTTTTCTTCTACAGCGATGTGTTCGACATGTTTCATTGGTGGGATCGGGATTCCGTGATCCTGGCTAGAATTAATGGTACTCTGGCTAGTAGGAGCGGTAGTTGACGCTCTTGAGATCGCGCTAACTGCAGGCAGCCGCCGAGGATCGCCAGTTACAGTACCCTCCGATTCGTATGAAGCGGTAGCAGTAGCCCTTGTACGCGCAAACGTGTCGGTCGTTTATCTTGGAGTTTTTTAGTTATATTGTTCATTTCAGTTTCTTTAGCTTCCAATTCATTTTCAAGGGTTATGATTTTGAATTTGAGTAGATTATTATTTTCTAGCAGCAGACTATTTTTCGCTTCCAGTTCAGTTACAATCTTAAGGAGGAGATCATAGTGGGTTGACTCACTATTTATATTCTTTTTTCCAAGATCGCACATCGGGGATATTTCACCACCCGTTTTTGGAATTTCCACTTCACAGCACTTTTTAACCTTTGCTGCAAAACCGGGATGAAAATTCTTATTGTAGGTATTACATTTACAACTTTACTTGATGATGGATTTTCTACATATTCCACATTGGGGAACAACGATCTTTAAGGAGAGATTCGCATCTACGTCTCTACTCGCTGACATGATGACAATGAATATATTCAATATTCTACTCATATTACCTCTATCAAATTGTTTTTAGATAAATTACTGAATTTATACTCGATCTCATCTGTATTTTTGGAGATATTGAAAAATAAATTTTGAATGTATCTACGGAATCATTTGACCTTCGTAATTGAGCCCCAAACCTACTCTATAAATACCGAGTTTCTAAGTACTTTCTTCCGGCAGTTATTGTGTTTACGGTCGGCTTAGTGGCTAACTTCTGAAAGAAACCATTTATAGAAACTTTATATTTGTAGAGTAGGTTTGGGGCTTAATTACGAAGGTCAAATTCTTACCTGGGTGAAATCCCCTCAATGATTCCGTAGACATACCCATTCAAAATTTTATTTTCCAAAAATACAGATTAGATCGAATTGAAATCCAGTAGTTTATCGAAAAAAAAACAGAATAGCACTGCCATGAAGGCAGCAACTTTTGCGCGCATGTTCCAATTCGTTGCCAAACGGTCAACTCCATGCGCGCAAAACCTGCTGCCTTCACGACAGTTCTAGGTTTTTTTGTGGTTAATTCAATTGTGCTGTTGGATTCGGCAAAAAAAATCAAAATGTCGAAAACCTGCAAAGTCTGAATTCATTATTCTCGATTGCCAAATTGGATAGCATTATTATTTCAATGTACTCGATTTTCCGACTTTTTCTGTGAACAAATGTTTCCGAAATCCAAACTTCACCAGTATTATAAAATTGATTTCAGTTCAGTACATAGTCGAAATGGAATTGTGTTCATAGCAGTAGATTTCAACATAGAGCTTAAAGATAAAATGAAATAGGAAGTGATCTGATAAATATTACCAAACTTTTCGACTTTACACCAACGATCAATGAATATACCAGAATCACACCCTATTCAAAGAGCTGTGCCGATAATGTTTTCACTAACTGCCATGGAAAATATGAAACTGATAATATGAAACATACTGCCCAAAAAATCAGTTTCTAAATAGACGATCAGAATGAGATACGAAGGAATTCATTGATCGCGTGAGAGTCCATGATTGGACATGTATATAAAGCATTCGTGAAGAAAGCATAATCGAAAGATGGGATCTGTTTCTGAATATCTTTAGTTCAATATTCAATGAAATTTTCGCTCTTAAGCACATAAAAAGAAAACGCAGAAGAAAGAACCATTGAAACAGGAAAATTATAACGGACAATGTATTTTATATTGAAGGATTCAACATGGATTTTTACAGGTTTGGTCAACACAAACGGCCGTATATCAATTCAAACAAAACATAACAAACATGATGGAAGAAAAATTGATAGCTTCGGGATTATTTTGGATCTATCCAAAGAATTCAACTGATTTAAACATGAACTAATGTTGATAAAATTTCAAAGATATGGTGTAAGAGCTATAGGTTCAGCTCTGAAGTGGGTTGAATTATACCTATCGCCTCCAGTAAGTCGAAATAAAACGAAACGAAAGAGGCTATAAAGCGGAAACCCATCCCACAGATGTGGGAATTCCGTAGAGGAGCATTGCCGGCCCTCCCAGTTCGTCATTTACTTGAACGACTTATGTGATGTAAACCTAAGCCGACATCAGCTCAAAACTATTTTTGCAGATGATACAAGTCTGTTATCAGGTTTCGAAACGTTCCCAGAGATGATGGTAAATAATACAGGCCTATTTAACAAGACTTAAAACGGTTAATTCGTAATTAAATTAAATTCAAATATTATTTTGTTTAGGACAAACCATGACAACAAATGTCTACCTCTGAACTGTTCCACAACAACGAATTTTTAGGAATCCACATTGATGAAAACATGATTTGGTCTTCATATATTGATGACCTTGCAAACAAACTAAGCGGAATATCGTATGGAATTAGAGTTACATCAAAATACCTGCACAACGAGGCTAACATAGCTAACTGCAAAATCTTCAAAGTTCAAAAAGAATAATAACAGTAATTAACAACCCAAATTATATCCAAACTTGCAGAACAGTATTCAAATCCACCAATACAATGATATACAATATCCGAATCGTTGGAAGTTGGCATGTGTCGTTCCTATCTTCAAGGCTGGAAGTAGGCCATCGGTAGAGAATTATAGGCCAATAAGTAAACTCTCTATTTTTGCTAAAGTGTTCGAGTCCCTTATATACCCCCATTTATTCCATCTTGTCAAATCCCAAATTATTCCCGAGCAACATGGTTTTTTCAGGGGTCGTTCCGTTGAAACTAACCTGGTCAATTTTACTGAATTCTTGCTGGAGGGTCTGGATGAGGGGGTTCAAGTGGACGTCATTTATACAGATTTTAGTAAGGCTTTTGATAAGATATGTATCGGTAGACTTCTTGGAAGGTTGTATGGAGTTGGGGTCTGTGGGTCTCTCCTGCGGTGGTTTGAGTCTTATCTCAGAAATAGGTCGCAATACGTCTCTGTGGAGGGTTTCGAATCACGGTACGTGTCGGCTTCATCGGGGGTTCCCCAGGGCTCCCATCTGGGACCGTTATTATTTATAATATACACAAATAATATAATAAAAATATTTAAATTTTGCAAAATACTATTATTCGCAGATGATTTGAAAATGTTCATGAAAATCAGGGACTCCCGTGACTGCCTGCGCCTTCAGAATGATATCGACTCTTTCATGAAATTTTGCGGAAGGGCTAATCTCTTCACAAATATGACCAAATGTCGTGTGATTACTTTCTCGAGGAGGAACGATCCTATAATGTTTCCATACTTGTCGCTGAACACACCGCTGATGCGTTCAAGTCAAGTACGCGATTTGGGTGTTACTTTTGACTCTCATCTCAAATTTAACCTACATATCGACAATATCGTAACAGCGTCAAGCCGCATGCTCGGTTTCATATTGAGACAGAGTCGTTCGTTTTGCAATTATAAATCCTCCATTACCCTTTATTACGCTTATGTGTTTAGCAAGTTGAATTTCGCTTCCATTGTATGGAACCCCCAATATATTTATTTATTTATTTATTTATTTCTTGATTTGGGATACAAACAGGATAACTCCCACAATAGTATCCTCTAATACACAAATAATAGATATAAAATTTACAAACGTTGTTCAGTGAAAATTCAAAAAAACATCATTCATTGTTAAAAAAATCAAATAATAACTATACATACTATAAATTAGCTCCTTATACTATAAATTACGCATTCTTGAAAATATTTCGCAACATTCCCTTAAACTTAAACAAACCCATTGTGAACACATCCAGATTCCCACAATACTTATTGAACAAAATACTCATTCTAATTACAGGAGAATTTTTACCAAGATTTGTATTACAAATGGGTGTTGCGAGCAGCTGCCTATTCCTAGTATTCCTAGGAGGTACATGATACGAAATCATTGATGTTAAATCAGATGAATCATAAAAACCACATATAACTTTGAAAATGAAAATTAAATCATTGTTTAGTCTTTTTATTTCTAATGATTGCATACCATACTTAATACGGAGCTCACCAATTCCCTCGTTCACGTAAACATTCGTAATCCTATAATGTAGAAACCTAATGAACCTGTTTTGAAGCCTTTCGAGTCTGATCCTATGAACATTATATTGTGGATTCCAAATAACACTGCCAAAATTTAATTTACTGTACACTAAACAATAAAAAACTGATTTCAAAGCTAACTCATCATTAAAATGTTTACATGTTCTACAGAGAAAGCCCAACAATTTACTACAGGAATCAATCAGATAGTCTACATGTGCATTGAAAGACAGCTTTGAATCGAACATCACGCCCAAGTCTTTCACTATATTCTCTCGGGTCAACTTAACGTTGTTTAAGTGGTAATCAAAATGCAATGGTGTCGCATTCCGCGTATAACACTTATATAGACCGAATCGAGAGGGTTCAGATGAGATTTCTTCGTTTTCTGGGTTCAAAGTGTGGTCTACGGTTGAATAGAGGAGATCCAGAAAATTATGTAATTAGGTTGAAACACTTTAATATGATTAGTTTGCAGAATCGCAGAATTATGAGTGACGTACTCTTCGTAAATAAGCTGTTAAGTAATCAATTGGAATCATCGTCACTCTTATCGCGAATCAACTTTCATGCTCCTTCGAGGAGATTCAGACAGCTGGAAACCTTCATCTTGCCTTTGAGGCATACTAACAGCTCCAGGAATTCCCCTATTATTAGAATGCTTGGTCGTTGTAACAGTTTCAAGGATCTAGTGGATGTAATTGGTCACAGCTACGAATATGTCAAAAGATGTTTGGGTAACCACTTCAGAGGTATCTCTACTTAATTAATTGTTTTTTTTTGTTTATTTTCGCTGAATCATTTTTTTCCCTTTTTTAAAGAAAGATCATAAGTTAGTTATGAAGGATAAAGGTTGTTTAATTGAATGTCAAAATTTTGTTTTTTTTTTTTTTTTTTGTAGTATTTGCACTTCTGTAAATCAATGTTAATTAGTGGACATTGTTTTGGGTATTAATTTACCTGTATATGTTCTTGTTATGAATAAATAAATAAATGTATATGAATTCTTAATGTTCATTTAAAAAAATTCACTCCTCACGAAGAATATACCTGCTCATCTTCTTTCCTTTCAATTATATATAAGTAAATAAGGAAAAATCATGGAATCATGATTTCTGTAACTTTGTCAGCTGGAGGTGTCCGCGAAGCGAAGAGGAAACTACAATTTTAACGAGAGGGAAATCGCCGAAGGCGATTTCCCGATCTTAAAGATGAAACAACTCTGTTTTCGTCAAAACCTCATTCGTACTAGTCGGATAGTTTTAAGATACCAAAAAAAATTTTAAATTTTGAGAGATTTCGTCGGGTGGACTATCTCGAAAAGACTATCTACTCGGAAAGCAGAGTTTCTCGGGTCCGATCGAGGGTGGAAAAAGAACCTCCAAGGACCAAAACGACGACCGTGGAATTCTCATACTTCGCAAACGAACGGAAAAGTACGAAAAATACGAAAGAAAATTGATAATTTTTTGACGTTTCTCAAATCCCCGAAAATTTCTGACAGTTCATCTAATATGATTTGTCATTTCACGGGTCTGACAGGCTGGGTCGGTGCTGTCAGGTGGTAACTGAATGAAACGCCGAATTACTGGTAAAAATTGTTATTCAGAATATTACTACATAAAAGGCGAATCTACGCGCTAGATAGATCTGGGTGCACCAGTAATAAGTATTCTACTAGGACAAATGTCCCCTTCATAGACTAACATCCACTGAAATAAGTGCCCACTATATATCAATCAAGCTTTTCAACCATCTTCCTGATAAAATACAACGGCTAGAGATAATTACAGATTCCAAGAGAGAACTAAAATTCTTCTCATAGACTTAGAGCCCTATTATTTGAACGCATACCTCACCGGAACGTTCATTTAAAAATATTTATAAGAGAGAAATCTGATCCTTCTTGTATCACGCCATGTCATTTTATTTTGCCGACTTTTTGCAATGAAAGTTTGTAATCTACTCTGAAATGGAGCTGTTTATTATTATTTATGAGTATCTCCTTTGAGTAGTAGTATTTCATTATTATTCTTATTATTATGATTATTATTATCCACAGCAGTGATAGATGTAAAGTTGTTTGCATCTTGTCTTTTGTGAATTTTGACAAATGGTTTTATATTTTCGAATACTCCGGAATTTGTCCAGTTAATGAAAAGTTTTCTCAATTATTCATAGTTATTGTCGTCTTTGTTGGTCTCATTAAATCGAATATAACGACGGCACCTGTTTTAGATATTCATACATTCTCTTAGTTTCAACATATCTAGAGGGAAACAAATTTTGCAACGGTAAACTTCAACAAATATGTCTAACAATCTGCTCATGATATCAGCTATATCAATCCAATACAGTACAACAAAAAAACTGAATATTGAACACTGATCTAACACACAATAACAAAAAAAAAATAGTGTGGAAAACATGAAATGTAAACTTATAGTGTAAAGAACAATTTTATTATTTTATTGATTTGTATTTACATGTATAACCTTCTGCTTTGATACGCCAGAATTGAAAATTAATTGACAATTGCGAAAATCAATTTGGCTCAGCAGAGTCTATCTTACAATCTTGAATTGCAAATATTCCGTTTCGTTTAATTCAATTTCATATCTTGGCATTTGCTCTTTCGAAAAATCTACTTATTTCCCTTAAATTATATTTTTGAAAGAATTTTAGAACTTTAAAGTTTATAATGTCATTACTTCTTCTAGATCATGGAATCCTTTGCCAATATGGTACCACCCAAAGCCACCGTGGTAAGGGGAGGTGAAACAATGACGATAGTCTCCAAAGAAATAGTAGTGGGTGATTTAGTAGATATGAAATTTGGTGATCGTATACCAGCGGATATTAGGATTATACAAAGCCAGGGCTTCAAGGTAAGAAATTTATTTTAACGAATATAAGTTCAAATGGTCCTAGTGAATCTGTGTTTTCGTTGATCGAGTCCTCTCAAGATGAATATCACGAGAGATACTGAACTACGCACTTCATAAAACTGATCGAACAAATATTGGCAATATCGACATACCTATATGAGGTGATATCAGATGAATAAGATGACCAGACTTCTTTACTTCCGAATTAAATAAAAGTTATATATTGGGTACGCATGTTAAACTTGGTATATCCTCTAAGAAAACTCAAAAATTTTAAGATTGCCATTCAAAAAATCTAGGAGAGCTCATACTCGATGGAAAGCAGCATTTGCACGCATGTTCAAATTCGTTGCTTAAGCAATTATCTTTTGAGTTGAAACCGCCAAACGAATGTAAAGATGTCGCGATCTTCTTACCATATTATCCCCACAAAATTCAATCAAGTACTGAATTTCAAATCGATCCGACCTGTGTTTTCGGAAATATTGGGCATGTGTTTGAGTTGATCGCGATAGCAACCGCTTCCTGATCACCTCCGTAGACGCATTGGTTTTTAGAGACCATTCTATTTCCGCATATTTGGAACAGCTAACGAAATCATGGAATTATTTGTGGCCCAATGTATTCGTTTAGCAAGAACTAAAAACACAAGATTATAACTTTCAATTTCGTCCATGATTGATTAATAGCGAAAGTCTATCGGGCAAGTGGACATTTTTTTATTAATTTAGATTCTTGACATACAAATGTTCACCAACGTTTCGGCACCATTCGTGCCTTTATCAAGGCTCCTTTGTTGTTCAAGAAATTTTTCTTCGATTTCTTGAACAACAAAGGAGCCCTGATAAAGGCATTAATGTTGCCGAAACGTTGGGGAACATTTGTATGCCAAGAATCTAAATGATTGAAAAACTGTCCACTTGCCCTATAGACTTTCTCTGATAAAAACACAAGTTTTCAAGTACTTCAAAATGTTCAATTACAATCAAAGCTCAGAGAAAATTACATCACTAAGTCTTGTAGCTTTCTGGAACTTCTTCGTTCGATATTGGCAAAACAGAATAGAAATAACTTATTTGCCAATGGTGATAACTGATAACAAAAACGCCCAGTAGACGTAATTTGGTCTTCATCAAAATAAAGTGACTCGTATGCAATATGTTTCAGTTTCATCAGTTGGGAAGCATTCCTTCATCACCTTTCAAATTCTATTTAGTTTTGATCCTCATTTTCACGTCGGACCTTGATGATTTTTGCAGGGGGAGATGAAGATTTCAATATGTCTCAACTTGTGCTCATCTTTCAGGTTGATAATTCTGCTTTAACAGGAGAATCTGAACCACAGTTTCGTGGAACTGAATGTACCAGTGATGATTTATTAGAGACGAAAAATTTTGCTTTCTTCTCTACTAATGCTGTTGAAGGCACAGCGAAAGGTGAGTAGTATTTTTTTTAATTCTGGCATGGCAATTTTGGGCACGTGGGACGAAATAAATTGGGACCTCAGTTTCAAAAATTCAAATGAATTATTTTGATTACTGAAGTCATGAAACTGGAACATGCAAGGCGCGTTTCGATGATGACTGTCGGCAATATCCAAACGGATTTAAAAGCGGTTAACCACTGTTGAATGTTAGTGAAGAATCAGTGAAGGTATAATAAGATATTTCCAATTTTTCTCTAACTGACACACGAAGATAATCGAAATCCAACTATGACCACTCCCCGTACGCGCATGTTTCCCTTTCTTAAGTTGATTTTCCTGAGGAACTTGTTGAGAAGAATATCCTTATATTCCGAGAGCTCATGACATACGTTTCATGAAGTGTTAAGTTCCAGTTATAATTTTTCATAATTGAATATACAGGGTGTTACACCATTATGACATATACCCCGTTTTCGAAGCATAAGCGAGATACACGGTGTTTAAGGTCAACTTTGAGCAATATTCTGATAACTGTAGTAAGTTATGCGTTACTGTGAAATTAAATAAAAATAATTCTTGAAATTTTTTATTTTGTCTGATGAAAGAGTCAGATTTGTACTTTGAAACGTCACAGTTCGTTTTCTTTATCGTTTGTATTGTTCCTGTGTTGTTCATTAGGCAATCTTTCCTGCAAGAAACTGCCCTTGAGAAATAGTTGATACTGCAATCCGCGAAGGCGTTTTTCATGAAAAAAACAATTTTATTTCATTTTTAATAGTTCTGTTTCAGATATTGGGAGTGAAACTCCATAAAAACCTAAAAAATAATGCAAAATCCTCCCAAAATAAGCTTCAATCGATACTTAGAAGATTGTGGTCACATCTTGATTTTGTTTTGGTGGTCAATTCAATTGTGGTGCTGAATTGTGGGAAGAAAATAACGAGAAATCTGCAAAGAAGGAATTTTCATTCTCGATTGCCGAATTGGATGTACTCGATTTCCTAAGATTTATCGTGAGAAATTTCTTCCAAAATTCAAACACAACTTTTTTTTACATGTCTTTAGTGAAAAAACTTTCACCGGAAATTGCTGGAATCTTTCAAGGTTAAACAATCCTTCATTCTGAACACTGGTAGGAAAACATAATGAGAAAATATCCATTGGTTTTCATTTTGTAAGATTCAAAATTTCCGCTCGTAGTACTTACATAATTTTTATTTAAAAAAATAGTGGCCCTACGAAATCCAAAATTGTGCTAATTTGCCTCCAGAATGACCTGGACAGAAATATGAATTTATTAAGAAAAAAAATTTTTTCAAAAAAACTTTGGTGCGAATCGAAGTCTTTCCAGTTTCGGATGATTTGGTCACGTTACCTCGCGAGTATAAATTAAAGTTATTCTGATGTTATTATAGTCCCGGATTGAGTCTTACTAATTTGAGGATGTGTTCGGCAAGACTTTTTTCGGATAATATTACCAACTTCGCGTTATTTACGTACTGTTTCCTTGAATGTTTTGTTGTTGGGTAGTATTGGGCTTGGAAATCTGCGTGCCAAAATGTCTCTCGCTTCTTATTCCTCAAGAATTTTCTTGATAATGACAATGAGACTTAGCTTTTTTTGACTTCAATTCAAATTCGTTTCAAAAACTTGGCATACAATATTTAGTGAGTTTCGAATAAATTGTCGAATTCGATGAACTACCGTTGCTTGCTATCGGGTATTAATGATAATTTCAGATTAAATTCAGTTTATACTTGAGAGGTAATGTGACCCTACTGTCCGAAAGTAGAAAGAGTTCGATTCCCACCAAAGATTTTTTGGAAATTTTTTTTTGTTGATTAATGCATATTTCAATCCCATTCATTTTGGAGGCCCATTAGCACAATTTTGGCGCCCGTAAGGTCACCAGTTTATCAAATGAAAATTATGAAGGTACTCTGAGCGGAATCTTTTGAAGGCTACAAAATGAAAACCAAGTGTCCAGAATGAAGGATAGTTCAACGTTGAAGGTTTCAACACCTTTTCACTAAAAAATGTAACAAAAATTGAGTTCGAATTCTGCAAAAATTTTTCCACGGAAATTCTTAGAAAATCGAGTACATTTTGAATTCGCGTTTCCAGAATTCTACACCACAATTGAATTGACCACCAAAAAATACTAAGATGTGACAGAAGCGTTATTTTAAAAGTAACGCATAACTTGCCAGTTATCAGAATATTGCTCAAAATTGACATTAAACACCCTATATCTCGCTTATGCTTCGAAAACAGGTTATGTTTCATAAGGCAAAAATGACTCTCCCAATGTCATCTACACGGCTGTATATGTTTGCACAGTTCATAGTGAAACACCCTGAATAGCCTAGATGAGCGTCTTTCTGACCTACATGAGTAGGTACACCAAGTACTGCGCATACAAAAGGAGTTGCGAGAATATGTTGGGGAGAACTTGAATAATTAGACAATTTAATTTCGTTGAGTAAAAAAAGAATATCATTTTGGAGGAGGTAACAGTGAAAAAAATAACCTCAGAGATCCATTTCGAAGGGGACAAAAATAAGTGACCGAACAAAATTAATCCGACAATTTATTTGCCATACATAATTAACAAGGCTTCCTTGTTTTTCTTTTTCCATGGCAACCAAATTGTCGAATGGTTTTTGGATGGTCCTGAATCGAACAGTTATTCTTGTCTACTAATAAATGCAACTTTGGGGTAATTTTGTTTATCGGTACCTCCTCTCCTCTCTTCGTAGGTCGATTAGGGCCAATTGCACCGTTTTCGATTTAAGCGTCTGTTAGTAAAGCCACGATTAACTTTTTAAACTCTGGATTGAATAAATGGCTTGCACCGAGGATAAATGTAACTAGATTAGAACTAATCTAGAGATCTGGTTACTTTCTTATGAATTGGTACTTGTGACTACCTTCATGTTGTTTATTTTAACCCAAATTGATGAAATATTTGAATTCGAAAAAAAAAACCAGAGACATCAAGAAAGAACCTTCGAAGAATGAAACCTACTCTGATGAAGTAACACTACCATATATCTATAAGATATTGAAAACCATCAAAATAATATATTTGATAGACTTTTTAGGTTTCAAAAAATTATTGCATGTTTCTAATTTGTTAAATAGGGATCTCATGTGCATCGGGATTTTAACTCCATCTAAATTCATAATTATCTATCCAAATAAACTTATTATACTATGAGATATAAGCCTCTGCGTGTAATTACCATCCTGGTGTTTGTAAAATAAATAGTTTTGATTTGTCAGAGAGAGCGTTCGTATGAGGATAGGCTTACCCAAGGATACAATTTCTTTTGAATTATTTCGTTTATAAAAGGTGTATTATGAATTGAGTTAATAAAAAAAATTTCTTTTACATTTTTTTGCTTGTATATTTTAAGTCCAGTCAATATATAATTGAGGATTATGATAGCACTGACATAGCACCTCCAGAATACATATATCACTGTTTCAAATAGTACTGAAAAATCTTCATCAAACTATGTTTTTATCAGTTCAAGTATGTCTTTCATTTAATTATGCTTGGGAATAAATTCAATGAATGAGCAAACCATTTCACTTCTTCCTTTCAGATGATTATATACTTATAATGAAATCTGATATTGCAGTAGTATCATGTAGGGAGGGACTCAAGGTGTTCGTTTGAAGATCGACTAACACAAGGATGCATTTATTTTACATTATTTCGTTTGTAGTTATATTATTAGTCCAGTTAATATATAATCGAGGATTAGGAGAGCAGAGACACAGCACCTGCACAATAATAAAGTAGTATATGATAGCTTGCCACATAATATATCACCAAATAAAATAGTACTGAACAATCTTCATTAAACTAGTTTTTTTCATTCTAAATATGTCTTTGATTTCATCATGCTAGCCTTTGGAAATAAATGAGCATATCACTGTAATTCTTTCATTTCAAATAGTTGAAGGCTAATAAGAAATACTGATGTTAATTCTTCATGCTTTGAGAGATAAGAATCAATGCCTACTGATGCAATTTTCTCTCTATATCATTTTTCATGAATATCATCTGAAATTCAATAACATTTAATCAAAATTTGATTACCAAATCCATTAACTCGAACTAGTTCTTCATCAAAGACCAATGTAAAATGTAAACAAAATAAAAATATGAACAAACTGGACGTTACGCCCAGAAAAATGTCAAACTTGAACGAAATCGCTCGAAAGTAGGGTTAGATTTTGAAGCTTACCATTAATCCTTCTTTTAAACCCCCAAAATCCAGGGCTTAAATTTAACAGTCAGTTAAGGCCATTAAACAAGGATTTCGTGACGGTGCAAGATAATATTTTACCTAAACCTTGGTTATGGACATAATCTATGGTTTCGTAATACGGTGCCATTGGCCCTTAGACACTCATCTAGCCTATACATGTAATACCATCATGCAAAATTTCAACTTCAATCAAACACTTCATGAATCATTTTTCATGAGCTCTCCGACTATAAGGCTTGAAATATAATAGTATCTTCTCAAAGTTCTTACTGAATAGGTATATCTGCAAGTTTCTGAAATGCTATGCAGTCATGTTCACATTATTTAAATTTTCATGCGATTCTGACTACTTCATAGCATCCTGGCAACATTTCGGGCGTCCCTTTCCTTTAACTAAGAAATCTAGAAAAGCACTGACGTGAGGACAGCACCCTTGAGCGCATATTCAAATTCGTTGCCAAAGCGGTCATTTTTTTACGTATTGACCCCGCCAATTGCACTCTCACTTCCTGGTGGGATGATTTGGTGATCTTATCATGTTATCCTTACGAAATTCTACATCAAGCTTCAAGCTGTCATTTTTTAATTCAGTACTGAATTTCCATTCGATCTCATGTGTATTTTTGGCAATATTGGGGAAATAAAAATTTTCAATGGGTATACGAAAAGCTGTGATTTTCCAATCAATTACTGGATTTCATCTATATTTTTGGAAAATTGGAAAAAGAAAATTTTAAATGGGTGTATCTTCGAAGTCATTGGGCGGATTTGACCCATTCAGGAATTAGACCTGTGTAATTGAGCCCCAAACCTACTCTACAAATATCGAGTGTCTATATAAGCCAATCGTAAACATAATAACTTCCGAAATACGCAGCTTAGAAACTCGATACTTGTAGAGCAGGCCTGGTCTTCGATTTCGAATAACGAATTCCTGAATAGGTGAAATCCACTCAATAACTCCGCAGATGTATTGACATATTCGTTCACAATATCTCCGAAAATTAAAATCGAATCGAACACAAATTTGGTACACCGCTGTGAAATATAGAGTTCAAGGTACGAGAAGAATATTTTTTGAATATAGCGAATAGTTTTCAAAATAAAATTCTTAGATGAACTGACAACACGATTTCAACAAATTTTTGCAAGAAGTTGCGTGTTATAATGCTTCAAGTTTCAGTTCTATCCTTATCTCGAAATTCAAATGGCCAGTACTCTGAAACTGTTGGTTCGATTTTACCCATAAACGAAATTACTAGCGGCATTCTGATGTGCGACCTACTCTGAAAGTTCCAAGTCGCTAGCTTGCTCCGTTCGACAGTTTTCTTGTCCGGCCGAAATGAATCGATTTTAACACCGGATTCGTCATCAGTGAGTCTAACCTTGTCGTTCAAGATCATTTTGAAAAAAAAATTCAAAACATACAGAGAGACCTTTGGACAAAATGATAGCACGCCGTTTCCCAGAACATGCGCGCAAAAGGGGACACGAAAAGTGTATCAAATAATATGCAAGAAATGAACCGTTATAGTATAAATTAATAGTTTTGTTTTCTACACAAGCAGATGTAGTCCGAAATAAGAACACCATGCCCAAAACATATTGCTTCGTTACATAATTTACTGTTAATGATTGTCGAGTCTATGCTAATGATAGAAGATTTGTTTTACAGGAATGAGACGAAATTATACTGAAAAAACTTATTTAATAAGGCCGATGTTCCGTTGGATTCTTCCAGCTTTTTCAAGGCTCTAGCAACATGAAATTTCTTCGGAACAACTGCGTATTGTCAAGACGAACAATACCTTTAGATAAACTAAATTAGCAACTTTCAAATTAATATAAATATCGCAGGGGGTGAAAACAATCTTCAAATGTCCCAACATTTATTATTCAACTTGATTTTTTCACTCTAGTATTTGTTGATGTGAATGACATATTATGTTTATTTATTGGGTTTTTGGTTTCAATTGTACATATAAATTAATTCATAATTTACCTATTACGTTCCTTCTTGTGTAGGAACGGAGCTTTTAAATCTACTATTTCGTAAAAATTTCACGATGTGTTTTAGAAATGTTCGATATTTAAGGTATCGTTGTTGCCTGTGGAGATAACACAGTTATGGGTCGCATAGCTGGTCTGACTGCTCGATTGCAACCCAACAAAACCCCCATTGCCAAAGAGTTGGAACATTTCATGAAGATCATCAGTTGTTGGGCGTGTTTACTTGGATTTGTCTTCGGAGGAGCAGCATTAGCTATGAATTATTCTTGGATTGAAGCATCACTCTTTCTTATAGGAATTATTGTTGCCAATGTTCCTGAAGGTAATATAAACTCACATGATTTTCAATTATCTAACACGATGCTATTGCTCATATATCTGATCGATAAGTACAAGGGTGGAAAGAAGACGGACCATAATACGCTGAAATCTAGTTTACCGTTATTTCATATGTCCTTCTTGATTCTGGTTTTCAGAGGTTCGTAAATCATGATGTCAACCGATGTTGTGACCATGATAGAATAAGTTTGAGAAAGTTATGAGATTAATCTCATTATACTTCCATCAATAGAAGCAGGCCTGTAAAAGAAATGATCTAGATACTAGAATCATTGAATGAAGAAGGTACTCCTTCATACATTGCTTTGGGTAGCTAGTTACTTTTTAACAGAGGGAACTTATATACTAATCTTGAACCTTCCCTTTCAAAAAAGACAAGATACTTTTGAAGTTCCTTTACATAAAATATTCGAGTTAGAGTGGAATTTTTCAGTATGGTAACTTGAATGAAAAACAATACATGATTACTAGAAAAACTCAACGAACTCAATAATTTGTCTACTTATCTTCACACTTCGAACCAACCTCTCAGGTAATTGAGATACTTGTGGAAATCTGAGATACTTCTCAGTATTCACCCTTAAAGTACCAGTAATTGTTTCAGAGATATGATGAATAAGAAGTTTTGTCGTGTGTGTAGTCCCTATAATAACTGATGCCTATTGGAACCTGTAATTCTCAGTTGATAATCGATCTCAACATGCATACCATAAATATCAAATAATTAATTCTAGAAATATTACTCAGGATTACTGGCAACTGTAACTGTGTGTCTCTCCGTAACTGCGAAGAGAATGGCAGGAAGGAACTGTTTGGTAAAAAACTTGGAAGCTGTTGAAACTTTAGGATCTACCTCCGTAATATGTTCCGACAAAACTGGAACATTAACACAGAACAAGATGACAGTATGCCACTTCTGGTGCGATAGTACAACAACGAATGCCGATATCAGTGTGCAACAAAACGCTGCTCAAAACTACAAGAATAGTGAAGGTAGGGTATAATAATTGAAGAAGGTAATGAAATCATAACATGAGTGAAAGTGTGAATTCAATTATTCTTATTATTATAATAAAGATTCACGTCCTCCATCAACTTACATTAATAGTGGATAATGGGATTAGGACAGCCTTTCAACTTATTACGCGAAGTTACGTTCATGTATTTAGACTTTTTCACAGCTAAAATTATACAATGAATTATCGTAGAATTCTCAGCATTGGTAGAAACTCACCCCTAACGATGAGAACATCACACTCGAACTACAAACAAATACAAAAGGAAACATTTCTATTCCACGACTAAACTCATAATCTGAAACCTTAACATTTTCAAAATCAAATGTAAGCTGTTCATTGCTTAGGTAGAGCAGTTTTGTTCATTCAATTACGATTTTTATCGCTAATTTGATAGGTAGGTATTTGATTTATTTTAAACATTATGTCGATTTTAAGTGGAAGTGAAGGCACCAATGGAAAAGTTCAGTGTGCACTTGAAAATACACAAGTACAAATGAAAATAACGAGGCAGTGAAATATTGCTGATTCCTATTTTTTCCGTCACTTCACTAAAAATCGACTTCATCCTGAAAAGAAATCAAGTACCGATCAAATTAGCGCTCTATATTACAAAAAAGGTTAGTGCATTGTTTTCGGGATTAACAGCTAAATCATCTTTACTCCAGCGGTCCAATGTTATTTACCAGATACCCTCCATGAATTGCGACAAAAGTTACGTAGGACAGACCGAACAATATCTGCAGAATAGAATAGACAACAAAAGTGTGACTGTCAAGATGAAACCGCCTTAAGATAGACAAAACTAGTTTAGCTTAGCATCATTTCAATGAACATCATACATTTTATTTTGAGAATGTTAAGGTTTTAGATTCTACAGTAAATGACTGAACAGATACACAAAATATGTATAAAATTAATAAGGACTGACTGAGAGAAAGAATAACATAAACAAATGCATCGCCGTTTCATATTGCGATACGTTGATTGTCATTGGATGTTAGTCGTGGATGAGTAACGTTTCCTTTTGTATTTATTTATAGTTGGAGTGTGATGTTCTTTGTTATTTAATATTTTAACTGTTAATATTCGAACATAGTTTATCTATACACTGTATGTTCGATGACTTATTTTATCTTTTCGTTAGCCTGCAACAATAAATTAAGGGTAAGTTTCTACCAAATGCTGGGAATTCTGTGTTAATTCATTGATGTGTAATTTCAGCTGTGAATAATACTAAATATATAGACGAAACGTCGCGTAATTAAGAAGTTGTAATTCTTGAAAGGCTGTCCTAATCCCATTATATCCATTATTAATATTTTTATTATTCAACCTTAACAGTGGAATTGATACCATAATCTCTACAGCATTCAATCTTTTAATGAGATGTGCGACTCTTTGCAATAGAGCTGAATTCGTAAATGGACAAGATGGTGAACCAATAGCCTCCAGAACTGTACGTGGGGATGCATCAGAGGAAGCCATACTAAAGTTCGTAGAGCTTTCGCATCTTCACGGATCCCCAACAGATTTCAGGAAGAAGCATCCAAAACTTCTGGAAATTCCATTCAGTTCGACAACAAAGTATCAGGTATGCCAACGTATATGATGTGGGTACCTTTTTGAAAATTTAAATCAGAGCTCAATTAATTGTCCGAAATTCCTTCATTATTCGAAATTCGGTGGGCTGATTACTTGGAAAGGCAGTCGCTCAATTGCAATCAAGTAAATTTCTTCCACTTATTCAGAACAAGCGGGTGCATCTCTCCATATCAATATATCTCGCGTGAATCCAATACTTTTCGAATTCCGTAAAAAACTCCATGTTACCCAATTATGGCAGTTTTCGCACTTTCCTCGAAATGTCAAAATTTCCACTAAACATTTTTTCAAATCACAAGATTGTTCTCAGTCTTCAGGTAGTTATTTTTTTATCATTTTTCGGAATTCTGCTTCGAAAATGGTTGCGATTGCATGCATGTGTAGCAAAATAATGGAGAAAAGCAATTCTGTGATGTGAGGAGTTTTTGGTACCCTTGTTCAAATTTGTAGCCAGTATAGTTTGTGGTATTGATTGAATTTCATTGGTAAGAACCATTTTGAGTATGATTCTCGCGAAAATTCTGCGAGATAGACTATGATATATTGAAATTGATGTTGAAATTGTTGAAATATGTTGAAATTAAATATTGAATAATAATTGTACGGGAGCGAATATCCTATATTTTATGCAAAGATTTTACATCTGTATAAACATATAGGATCAGCTGTAGGAACGGGAGTTCCAAATTGAATCTCATGGAATAAATATATTATAACGATCAATTATATTATTGGATTATTTAGTTATTATCAAGTATAGCCGAAAATATCACAATAGACAAAGAGGCATATATTTTAATCCTTTAGTTTTTTCGAAATACTCTTCATGGTGTTTCATTCTATTTTGCATGGATGGGACCAATATTCGAAGCATATTTTCCATTAAGATTGAAGTACCTCCAGAATATGTGGTTTGAACGCATAAACCGCTTCCTCGAGCGTTGGCCTCGCAGTTTAATTTTGATATCCCAAAATGAGAAGAGATTATTGGGTGTAAAACCAGTGCGGTAGAGCCGATCACTAGTCAGTTCAATGTTTAAACTGCTCTGAATCGTTTTAATTTGAGCTTATGTACGAGCTTGCGATGACGTGGTTCTTCTGCTCCCATTTGTTTTCCTGATTATTCAGAACACATGTGGCAAACAAATGCTGATCTATTCAGAACCGAACGTTTCACGTGAAACTTTCGTAACTTTTAAATTTGCAGATAATTCAATTATTGTTTTTTTTGGCTTCATAGGCATAGATCAATAATTCGTTTCCTGTCACGATATCAAAGGCGTCTTTCGAACTTCATATTGTGTTGGCCTCTACTTGATAGAAAACAATCGTCCTCTTATTAAAAGAAACATGTTGTTGATTTCTAATTTATTATTAACACATGATGCGTTTCCCTACGTTTAAGTTTCTAAATATGTTATGTAGCGACTGTCTCGAAAAGTGGATAAAAATTGTATACAGGGCCTCAATTTGAAAACTATTATCTCCCCTATTATCTCAAAACAGGTTAGGTTTTTATAAAATCGCTAGGATACGTCAATTTTATTTTCGAGGGGGAACAATTTTCATGTAGAAATTACTTTGCCTCTTTCAACCCCCTACCCCCCAGAACATCCCTCTCGAAAATTTCAAATGGCAATAGGGGTTGAGTGATACGTTCACATACGTGAATTACTCATTATTAGACATTATTCCTGTAAGTGTTCTAATTACGTTAAAGCTAAGACTTTTATTGTAACATGTTTTTTTAGGTTTGTAAATTGTTTTAATACAACAATATATCATTTTACTAACATATTGACTAACTGTTTTTTGACATGACCATGAAGAGAACAGGTGCATTTATCACTGAAAGTGTGTATCGATCCGATAAATTCTTTTGGTCTCGAACGATAAACATTTTTTTTCTTTTTCTTTTTTTCTCGTTTGCAACGAAATTCGTTTCAATACAATTAGATGGTATGAAGGTATTCAAATCAGTTTAAATTTATTGCGATAATTTGTGTGTTATTGTTAGTAACTATGGTATACACGCTTGAGCATAGAATTGAAATGATTTTTATTTATAGTGAGCAAGTAAGTTGCGCAAGAAGAATTTATTAGTATACGAGAAGATATTGTCTGGTAGGAAAGTTCACTGAATATTATTTTAAATTTCGGATTATATCATCAAACTGTATTGAGGCGAATTCCATTGCAAAGGAAAATAAAAGAAAAAAAAATGTTCATCTCGGCGAGGTTTTGGATGTTGTGTTAAGTTTGTGGTGTAGGTAAATGTTTGTGGTGTAGGTAAATCTTTGTGTGTCTATAAATAAAAAGTCTCTAGTAGGTATGAATCTGAATAAATGTCAACGTATAAATGTGAAAAATTGAAAGCTTGTCTAAATGGCCATAGTAGCCGAGGACATTTAAAGGAATGAATGAATGAATGAACACTTTCAGTGAAAAAGGCACCTGTTCTCTTTATGGTCATGTCAAAAAACAGTAAGTCAATAGGTTAGTAAAATGATTTAATGGTTTATTGAAAACAATTCACCAAACTAAAAATATGTTTCAATACAAATCTTTGCTTTAACGTAATTAAAACACTTACACGAATAATGTCTAATAATTTACAATCTTCAAATAACCCTAACTTGGCAACGCAGCAATCAAATTTGAAAAAATTGGTGCCAACGTGTAGAGAATAAAAAGTTCTTTCAAGTGACGTATCACTCAGCCCCTAATGCCATTTAAGATTTTCCAGAAGGGGGTTCTGTGTGGTAGGCGGTTCAAAGAGGCAAAGTGATTTCTACATAAAAATTGTCCGCCCTCGATAATAAAATTGACATGTCCTAGCGATTTTATAAAAGCCTAACCCGTTTCGAGATAATAGGGGTGGGAAGTTTTCAAATTGGCACCCTGTATAAACCATTTTTGCAGGTACAGAATTGTTTCCAACCGGTCAGTTTCCAAAAAACCGACCAGGCGCCTAGCCGAAATAAGTTCAACAATTTTGAATCCAATAATTCCGTCTGGTCAACAAAATATTTCCTGAATTTCTCGGTTTATTTTCAATGACTGCAATAAATTTGGCTTCCGCCTTTGGTTCTCGATGTGCAGAATCTTATTCGAACTCGTGTTCTTTTATTCTTGTTTTGAATGAACTTCCCGTTTGACTTATGTTGAAATTAGGGCACGAACCGCAGGAAAGCTAATAAACACCTGATACGTTGAATTTTACGATTTTGGTTCTTCAGTTCTGCAAAATTCTACTCACAGAGTTCGTGCTTTTGAAAACTATGTTGATTTCAGATTTCCTGAGTAATTTCTTAATTTGCTGTTATGGAATTCCGAAATGACTTCTCATTTTCGACTTAGGGTATATATCTGATATAGCATTTACGTATCGGTGTTCATGTTGGGGTTTTTTCAATTTCTCTGCACCTATTATTGAACCTAGTTGTTTCAAATTATGCGGTACACAAAGCGAACGGATCTTCTGGACTACTAACTATTCATACAACTCTGTATGTACCCATAAGAATGAAACTTATACTGAAGATTTTGAACGATCTTCATGAAATTAATTCTGTACGAAGGGCGACCAGGACTATCAAAACACGGTCGCGTGAGATGGAGCTCTATCGCCCAACTTTGAAGTGAATCTGTGAATGGATCAGCTGATCTGCACATAGATATTATTTCGATTCACTTCAAAGGTCATAATAATTATCACATGAAAATATTCACAATTCAGTTTAATTTCTTGACGTAGATGAAAAATACGAAAATACTACTACGACTTAAAATATCCAACTTCACGACCCTGTACCATATTAAGAAACTAAAGTAAGAATCCTCATTTAACCCCGAAACCATTAACGGATTTAACAAGCGCATTTAGACGCCGATGCTATAGCTTAAATATCCCAAATCTCCAAGTCTTCGGATTGAATTCGACCATGAAATCTTCATCAGTCAGTCCAAAACAACCGTTCAAGGATCTTCGGCTCAAAATTCAGATATTTAGACAAAATTATATCGCACCAGCCCGCAAAAAGTCTTGAAACACAAAAGCTGGTATATTTCGGCAGTACAGGCATCATCCAAACTATGGAAGTCATTAACTGGAGTACTCCTCAAGTGAAAAATACCATATGAGACTTAGAATCCAGTTGAGTCCAATATATGTATATATATATATATATATATAATGTCGAATGAAAATTGCAAAAGAATCTATGTTGGGTATTACAAGAATATTTTCGCATCATCAAATTAAAAATATTTTTTTTGATATCAATATCATTTAGTTCCTTTTCAATTTTATCTTAAGATGAAATTTTTATCTTGGAATGAATCTAATAGCTCCGTTAAATTATTTCAGATAAGTATTCATGAAATGGAGGGAAGATGCCTCATTGTTATGAAGGGTGCTCCAGAACGCATATTGGCAAGATGCTCCAAGATATTCATCGAAGGAATCACAAAAGACATGACAGACGAATACAGACTCAAATGTGACAAAGCCTGTGTGCAGCTCGCCGAAAAAGGAGAACGTGTTCTTGGTTTTTGTGATCTCCTGTTAGACGAGCAATATACTAAGGATTATCAGTTTTGTGCCGAACCTCCAAATTTTCCTCGAAAGAACCTTCGTTTCGTTGGATTCATGGCACTCATAGATCCTCCAAGACCACAAGTGCCAGATGCTGTAGACAGATGTCGGATGGCTGGAATAAGAGTGGTGATGGTTACCGGCGATCATCCTGTAAAAATAAAATAATTTCAATATTTTATAATGAGTATAAGATAGTTCATCTGATGAAGGGTTCTCCATTAGGGACAATAGGGTGGAATATTTGTTGAATTATCGACAGATATTCTTCCTTGTAACATGTTAGTTAATAATCAAAAATTATCATTATACTACGCATCCAAACATGTGAGCAGGATCATAACATTAGTCGAATTACAGATCACCGCAAAGGCCATCGCAAAAGACGTCGGTATAATCAAGAGCAAGAACTCATTGGACGTATCGAATGTTGGCGTCGTAGAAACCATTCCTCCCCAGTTGAAAGATACAGCTATAGTTATTCATGGTTCAGCACTCAGAGATATGACCAATCAAGAATTGGATCACATATTACGCAACTTCAAGGAAATTGTTTTCGCTAGAACTTCCCCCACTCAAAAACTGCAGATTGTTGAAGGTTTTCAGAGATTGAAAAAGATTGGTAAGCTTATATTCTTAAATTTTCCTCAGATTTATTATTCACCGGATCAATTTTGGACAGAGCAAAGCGAATCAAATTCTACAAAAGCACTGACGTGTGGTCTGAAGCTTTTACACGCTTGTTAAAACTCGTTGGCAAAGTATTTCCCTGTTCACGCTCCAACCTGCCAAACCCAACATTACTTCCTCAGAAAAAGATTAGACGATCTTCCTCTCATATGGCTCCCACGAAACTCTTCATGAACCTCCAACCTCGTAACAGATTTCGCAAAGCTGATCATCGAAGTCAACTTCCTCAGCTTATACAACCTACTGGTGGACGTAAGAAACCTACGACCCCTGAACGATACCTTCATAGCAGAATTCACAGAATGCAACATCCCGGTCATCAAAACGATCAGTGGTTCATCCCAGTACCATGACCTCCTCAGAATTTCCCGACATAAACATCAAGCACCAGACGAGGCACCACATTCAGGCACGATCACTTCCATCCAAACCACGACGCCTGGCATCAGAGGAGCTCAGAGGTGCGACGAAGGAGTTTGAGGCCTTGATCAATCTGGGAATTGCACTACGATCCAAAAGTCATCCCCACTTCACCTGAAAAACGGAAATCCACAGACAGTTGGAGACCCAGCAGAGATTACCGAGCTCTCAACGCCCGCACAATTCCAGATGTTCCCAGTGAGGCACATACAAAATATCCACTGGACCTTGTATGAGCTTATAACCAGATACCAGTGTCTGAAGAGGTCATTTCCAAAACATCACGACCCAATTCGGAATTTCCGAATTCCCAGTCATATCCTTTGGACTGGGAAACGCTGCTAAGACTGTTTCACGCTTCATCGACGAGATATAACGAGGACTCAACTTCTACTTCAGCTACATCGATGACGTTCTTGTTGCCTCAGAATCCGAAGAAGAATACATGAAATATCTCAGAATTATCTTTGCAGGATTCCAGGAAAGCTGTGTTTTCAACCAGTCAATTATAAAGCTACGTTGTCTACGCTGAAGTACTACCAGATAGAGCTCCTGATATTCTAGAGTATCCTCAACCAACCACCGCTCATTAACTCCACCGATTTCTTGGTATGCTGAACTTCCTCTGCTTTTCATCCTGGGATGTAAGACACCGTCGTTTAGTACTCAGGGTGTACGACACTCAATAATCCCTTAACAATATACTGGTACCGAAACTCAAACGAAAGGTCAAAATCAACTGAACTGCAAACACTAGAGCGGCATTCAAAAAATTTAAAAAAATACTTGCTGCAGAAATAGTTCTTGACTTCAACCAGAAACTCACCTCGTCAGTTCCACCCCTCGACTTCCCTCGATATCGCAGTACACCACTGATATCCGTTGTGTAGCGGGGGATCAAAAGGTCGTTTCCGATGCTCGCAACTGTACAAACTTTCAACCGTACTCGACTACACAGATTTGTGCGAATCTCAGAAAAACGGGAAACAAGTTGTGTTGACGGTTGCACTGGTTTGAATTGAAGTGGACTGTATCGTTTGATATACTTTATTTGTGATAAATAGTTACATTGAGTTTGTCCCTGCGACGGCCATTGCTCTCTTGCTGTCGCAGTACTGACTTCGCGTCTCAGAGATCTGCCCCTGCAGGCGTACACCCCGCAAATTGGATCACGTGATATCTCCCTGCTGTGGCTCCTGATATCTCTAATATCGCAACAAGTTGAAGAAACTTCTACTTGGTAAGACAGGACTACGACTGAAAATGGAAAAGCCACTAGGATCATTCGTCGCAGTCTATTGCAATACCTCTACACCATCTCGTTATTCAGCTTTCGATATCATCTACCGTTTGCCACATCTAGGAACTAACGCAACGGTCGAACTATTCAAGCAACTTTTCGTTCGGTACGTAACTCCGAATGCAGGAAATGGACGAAAAGTTGTCTCCAATGTAAACGAGCACAGTTCACGTGTCATGTAGAAGTACCGCATGATAAGCTGTTTCAATCATCAAGGACGTTCTAACACTTTAACTTGATCCTCATCATATTGCCGGTATTGGTTTACCTGTGTCGACCGATCCAGCCGGTGGCCAGAAGAAATCTCTCTTCAGAACAGAAAAGCAACCAGCGTCGCCCAAGCATTCTACTCACAATAGATTTCCTGATTGGGCACCCTATTCAGAGTGACGACGGGTCAAGAAAGACCGTTCGAATGATGCTTATTCAAAGAACCTCTGCAGAAACTGGTATATTGTGAAGCATTGAAATCACCAGATAAATTTCTCAAAATATAAGATCAGACAACCCGAACTGACGATGTTTTGGGATTCGTAAGAAGTTAAAGGGAACAAATAAACAACGGATAAAGCCCACGGACGTACCGAGACATTAACAATGAAGAGTTCCGTTTTCAGTGATCTCTCTAAAACTGAATATTTCTACTTTGCTCACGATAGTCCGGAAGGCTGCTCATTCGATATCCGAAAAAACGTATGAAAATAATTAGTTTCGATATCAAAAACCACTTCATCAACTTACTCCAGTTGTTCACATTCATGGGTTCGACGAAGATCGCCTACACTTTTAAAGCCGCGGCGCATCAGAATCCTAAGACATGAACAGAAAATACTGTATTTTTTGAATTGTTTTAATGGCACAATTATCACGAAATTTTGTATAAGTTTCAAGTTCCTAGCTCTTCACTTCACAGTTGGCAAGGTTATATTCTTAGGAATTGCTGTCAAAAGGACAATTCTCCTATCTACACAAGACTATTCAACTAATTTCTATTGCAGTTGCAGTTACTGGTGATGGTGTAAATGATGCCCCAGCTCTCAAGAAAGCTGACATCGGTATTGCAATGGGAATCAGCGGATCTGAAGTGTCCAAACAGTCAGCTGACATGATACTTCTAGACGACAATTTTGCCTCGATAATCATAGGTGTCGAGGAGGGTAGAAGAATATTTGACAACTTGAAGAAGTCCATTGCTTACACTCTTGCATCGAACGTGCCCGAGATCCTACCATTCTTAGCATTCGTCATTCTAAACATTCCACTACCATTAGGTGAGGTTTTTATTTTTCAATTATTCGCCATTCTCAGAAACTAAAAGAGTATTATTCCTTGAAGTAACACAATTCCTCCATTAACAGCATCACTTTTGAGGATATTTTGGATAGCCCATTCAATCTTTCTATCCACATTGTACATCGTTCCCCACGAAATAGTAGTAGTAGTAGTAATAATTTCATTCATTCCTTATGAGATGATTTGCTATCATTTCACCTTGAAAAAATTATCGGAGGAAACCCAAAGGAAAGTTGGAACCCAAAAAATCCCCAGAATGTTATAATGGCTCTGAAAGAAAATCCATCGACAGAAATTCCACTCAAGCCTTTTTTAAAAGATTTCCTGGCTTCAGAGCCTCTATTTACCTAAACAACTCATTCAAAAATTCAAAATAAGGCATAGTTTGTAGGTGGCTATAAGTTATAAATACACACATTATAAGCACGATGCGAATTCCCGAGTATTTGCTAACTTGGCTAAATTTTATTGATCCCGCGCAACCCGTCGGTGTTCAGACGAAACATTAAAGTACAATACGAAGAACAGACATTTTTCAGGTTTCCAATTGCGTATCTCGGACTTTTCTCATGATTCTTGGCTATATTTACAGATTAAAGATGCTTATTATAAGCATAGACAAAACTGATTTCATAATATTCATATAGGAATTTTGCCCACTATTGTTGGCCAATCCTTTCTTCTATATAATCTATTGATCGATGATAATAATTGGAGAGTACTTATCCAAGAATAAGAGTGAAAAACTAAAATGATGGACTCCAAGAAACGGATGATTGCAATTCAGGCATGTAGGTGGACCACATTTTTATGACAATTGATTTTATCTGCACATTAAATGTCAAAATAATTCTTCACTGACATTTGGGTTATAACTGAACTCAATCTACCATCGATCGTTCCTGAAAGATGGACAAATGTCCGGCATCAGTAACTCTAATTCAATCTTTTAATAGCAATTTCGACTCGAAATTGTAAAAATAAATATTTCGGGGCCTTGGAGGAAAAGATAGCTTCCTGAAACCATCGGTAAAAAGTATTGAAAGGAGATATTCATCCAATATCAATATTCTGTGAATAATAATTTGTGGTATACCTATCCCCCTAATAATAAAAATTTCATAGTATTACACTTTATTTCCTACGTATTTCAAAAAACAAGTAATTCTCGCGAACAAAGATATTAATAATAATGAGTTCATTCTCAATTCAAAAAATTTTTAACATTCTTTCGAAAGAAAAAATACCCACATAAGAATAAGCTCTGTTAACAACCCAACGAAGAAATCGTGTAGTGGATATTGATTTATTACATTTTAATTTAATTTCAATATTAATTGTTCAAATGAATGCTTGATATAGTCCCAGAGTCATCCTGGAATTGAGCGATTGTGATCATCCAGCTTCCAAGGTGCATTATCATACCGAGTATTTGTATGGTACATATAAAAGAAGAATGTGTTGTTGAACGTTCACATCTTTATTTTTGAAATTGATTTATTCATATATCTACTTTTGTCTAGAAGACATCATTCATGACATAATGAAAATTATTTCTACTTGCATAAAATAATCACGATAAAAAAATTGAGATACAGATAACCAAACAAATATAGGTAATAGAAATCAGGCACAGTGATATAATTTTAATTTTATCACTACGAGCAATATAAATATCTGGAACTAAAATATATGGCGATAAAAAGCATTATCGAAGTGTAGGCAGATATTATATATCTAATAGACATAATGTTTCATTTTTGTATTTCAGAACTGACGTCATTTCGATTTTGTCATTAATCTAGCAAATTCGTAGTACAGTAGCACCGCCGATTATAATAATTCACGATTGAAAAACCAGAAATTCACGTCAAATCTCCAGAATGGCCATAACACCATTGAATCCAGAATACATTTCGCATACTGGTTAGAATAAGTGAGTAATTCAGCATTATTGAGAACGGCGATTTCTTTGATTTCGATTTCAAACCAAAGCCTACAAATGATTGTGCGGTTATGTTTTCGCATTCTGAATAGCCAGGATAAAGAGCTCCAAAAATGAGTCATCAGTCTTTTTCTAGCTCCTATAGTTCTCGAGTTCGAGTTCCACAACTATGGAACGAATGTTTCTTACCCTGTACAATGCTACGAAAATATTCATCAAGAAATATCACTATTGAAAAAAATCATCTGAATGTTTTGCTGGATGTTTTGTACTGTATGTTAAAAGTCATACTTCAAAAAACTTACCAACATTAATATTTACCTAATAAAAGATTTTTCAATGAGTGGTTATGTAGGTCATAACTCACACAGATGAAGTTTGCAATTCATCAAATGAGTTATGACCATTACCACGGGTTGAAAAATATTAAATCGTTTACGACTGTAAAAATAAATACTAAGATACAAGTACATAAAAAGAACTTCATTGACAAGTCACAAAAAAATTTCGATGGTTGTCGGAATTTTTTAGAGCCTTGATAAACGTTGAAAAATCACCAACTTTTTTTCGTATTTTTTGATTCATTTGCGAGGAATGAAACCCTTTGATCCTAGTCGGATTTTCTTTGCCTTCGGCTAATATTCCTGTTCATTATTCGACTGCTTTTGAGCAATTTATAGTATCTGAAAACGAACAACGTGAGTTATAACTACTATAATTCACTATAATAAATCAGAAAAGAAAGAGGGGGAAATCGCTGAAGGCAAGGGTCCTTGGCTCGGACCGGAGATTAGGAAAGAACCTACAAGGACCGAAGAGTTTTCAGTGCGTATTTTATTCGACGCGAAGGTACTGAAAGGAACGAAACATGCGAAATACTCTTTGTATTTTTTTTATCTGTACTTATACCTTGGTATTTATTGTTATAGTCGTATGGTATTCAACTTACGGTAAATGTCATAACACGCTAGTTCATTACTAACTCGACTCCAGCTCATACTGCAAACTTCATCTGCGTGAATCACCTAAGTTACGTTACGTTATTTGACTGCAATCCGTTTTTGTTTAAGGTATTATGGCCATTCTGTGCATAGATCTTCTCACCGATATGTTACCTGCTATCAGTTTAGCCTACGAAAATGCCGAAAGTGACATAATGTCTCGGCCTCCCCGAGATCCAGAGGAGGATAAATTAGTCACCCCGAAACTATACTTCCTGGCATATGGCCATATTGGTATGGTTGAAGCTGCATGCGGTTTCTTCGTATACTTCATGATTATGGCAGAGCATGGATTCCGGCCGACAGATCTTTTCAGTAAGTGAATATTATATTATAACCCACCAAAAACATATCATGAGATTGACATGGTCATAACGATTTTTTCGTTTTTTGTTAAAATTTTATCTGATCTCAAGAAAAGCAAAGCTGCTT
Organism: Myrrha octodecimguttata; assembly: GCA_958510865.1. Lineage (NCBI taxonomy): Eukaryota > Metazoa > Arthropoda > Insecta > Coleoptera > Coccinellidae > Myrrha > Myrrha octodecimguttata. The sequence continues at coordinate 5,423,200 of OY294061.1, forward strand.
GCTTACTCTACAAGACCCAGGTTTGCAAACTCAATATTTTGGTAAAAATAACGACTTTTATGTTTAGCCACGATCGTACAGAAGCTTCTATAGGGTCATTCAATGTCATGCAATAGATCTATGACACATAGAAGCCATAATGTTTGAACAGAATATAAGGAGTGGCCTTTTAGACTAAGCGACTTTGCTATTCGTAAGATATGATAAATTGTTTTTTCTAGAAGCATTGCGAACTCGTGAGCCTTGAACAGTTTTCGATGTTCTGTGGGATTTCATGATTTTTCATGAATTGCCCGAGCTCTTTCATTTTTTAGTGTTTTTTCCTTACAAGCCAGATTCATTCTACATCCTCATCTAGCTTTCACAAGAAATGATGTATAAAGAACCAAACCAACCTCCAAAGGGCTTAGAGGGTGATAGTCAACTTTTGCCCGATGTTTCTATGATCAGTCAGCTCATAAAAGTTTGTAGGAAGGACAATCTTATTTTACGCCTCAATGAAACTCGAAGACAAAAAATTATAGATAACCTAATGGGTTTTATGAAGATTTCAATGAAGATGAAAGACTTTGATTTCAAAAACAATCTAACGAAATGAACACGAGGACGAATGTTTGTCCATGAATCAACAAATGTTTTAACTTGATCAAGGCAATCGTCCAATCAGCCAAAGCCACAACACCGAAGAATTCGTATACTGCAGTTTCACAGTTATTACCGATCATAAGTATGACTAATCCTGTCTATAAAAAGGTTCTTGCTGCTTAATAAATCATGTTGGAATGAGCTCTTGCAAACACAATTTCACAAACGCAATCTAAGGACCCTAACCAACCTCAACCTCCGAGTCCTGAAAGTTCCGAGCGATTAGCATGACGTTCTCGATACTTTGAACCTGATTTACTTCATGAACATCGAACTAGTTTTTCTACATTCGAAGATAAGTGTTCGCAAGTTGCTCGTGAGATGGCGTTAGTGAAATTTCGTTCAAAAAACGTCATTCACTAGGTTTTAAGAATTAAGAGTACTGATAATCGATAATAACAGTGAAACTGCATCATACGAATTACTTGGGCAACGCTTTCTTGGTATAGAGGATTTGGTTGATTGGATGATTAGCCCTGATCAAAGTAGAGTGTAAAGGGCGGATTGATGAGGGGAAGCGAGCAGGGTTGCAATTATCACCCAACCCCCTTCCACCCAGACAAAACTTGACATGAAAAAAACATAAAATAGAAAAAAAATATACAGGGTGTCCCGGGAAGAATGCGTCAAACGGGCACCATGAATGAAGGTCATCAAAAAGGACTCATACCACGGGATTTTAATCGTCTAAGGGCCTTCGTTTGGATGATATTCATCTGATGGGTGAAATTCCATAGTTCAATAACTCTTGAACTAATCGACCGATATATTTCAAATTTTGAAGTTTTGTTACCCTTCACGATCGCCATATTTCAATATTTCTGAAATTGAATAAATCAGATCCGGACTAGGAAAATTTCAGACTTTTCCTATTTTCGTGAATATTGGATCATCCTGTACGTGAACATTATGATTTTTTTTCGTTTTCGTAACCACTAAGAATTAATTATTGATAAAAATTCAAAATCTCTGCTGGGCACAGTCATGTAGGGTGATCAATAAAAATTCCCTTATAAGTGAAATTTCATAGTTCGGTAAATCTTGAACCAATAGGTAAAATTATGCAGTTTTGTCACCCTTTAGGACTGCTTTCCTTAAATTTTTCTCAAAATGAAAAACCAGATCCGGACTAGGAAAATTTTAGACTTCCTACATTTCCGGTGATATCGGATCTTCCTGTACGTCAACATTTTGTTGTTTTTTTTCATTTTTATGAGTGTGAAGAAGCGACTCTGCAAGAAAATCGAAAACTCTGCTTAGCACCATCACATAGGGTCATAAATAAATATTATCTCTGAAGAAAAAAAATTGGATTTTTTAATTGGCTTGATGTCATATTTATCATTATTTCAATATTGTAAGCCTCATGTAACATTATAATTCAGTATAAACTTGTACAAATTCAAAGCAGAAAGTGATTTTAAATGTCGTTGAAATACTGCTATTGGTTCATTCTTGAAAATATGAGAGGTAATCGAAATAATATCGTAAAAACACAATTCAGCGTTGATAGAAATTGACTAAATAATTATTGCAATATACTTCAAGGTAAAATATCAATCAAGCCAATTGAAAAAATCAATTTTTTTTTTCTTCAGAAATAATATTTATTGATGACCCTATGTGATGGTGCCAAGCAGAGTTTTTTTGATTTTCTTGATGAATTACTTCTTTTCACTCACAAGAATGAAGAAAAACAGAATGTCTGTAATATTCATTGGTTTTCATTTTATAGCCTTCCGAAGGTTCCTCTCAGAGTACTTCAATAATTTTTATTCAAGAAACTGGATGCCAAAATTATGCTAATAGGCCTCCAGAATGACCTGGATAAAATATGAATTTATCAAGAAAAAAATATTTTCTAAAAAACTTTGGTGGGAATCGAACTCTGCGCATTCGGATAATAAGGTCAAATTCGATAAACTACCGTTGCTTGGTAACGGACATTATAATCAGAATAAATCCAATTTATACTCGGACTATTGTCCGTTAGTGGAGCGAGTTCGATTCCCATCAAAGATTTTTTGAATTTTTTTTTTATAGATTCATATTTCTATCCAGGTCATTCTGGGGGCCCATTAGCACAATTTTGGCCTCCGTAGGGTCACCAAATAAAAATTATTTCAGTACTCCGAGCGGAATCTTTGAAAGGCTATAAAATGAAAACCAACGGATATTTTTCATTCCCTTCTCACAGCAGTGTTCAGAATGAAGGTTAGTTCAACCTCGAAACATTTCACCAATTTTGGGTGAATTTTCTTCTTACTGTAGACATGTAAAAAAAAGTTGAGTTTGAATTTTGGAAAAATTCTTTCACGGAAAATCTCAGGAAATTGCGTACATTGGAATAATACTATCCAATTTGGTAATTCAAAACGAAAAATTCCAACTTTGTAGGTTTTCCGCCATTTTGAAATATTCTACACCACAATTGAAGAGACAACCAAAAAATACTAAGATGTGACCAAAAACCGTTATTTCAAAGGTCACGCCTAACTCAACACAGTTATCAGAATATTGCCCAGAGTTGACATTGAACAGCCTGTATCTCGCTAATGCTTCGAAAACGGGGTATATATCATAAGGCAGAAATGACTTTTCCAATGTCATCTATACGGCTATATATGTTTGACCAGTTTATGATGAAACACCCTGTATATACAGTGCGCGTCAAAATTATGGAACAAATTCATTTTCTCAGAAGAAAAATATTTGGCAACAAAATCCTGAAACAGGTCAATTTTTGTTTCACTTCTACCAAATTTTTATGCATTTTTGAAGTATGTTTGTTGCACCCTGTGCCATCCTCATCAACCCTCTAAATTTTTTTAATTTTGTGGTACTTTTTTAGCAAGGTATCCCCTTTACAGGCGTGCAGTAATTTTCAAGAAAAAAATTATTTTTTTTTTGAAAATTAGATACTTCAAAGAGGTTTTCAGTATGTGCACTTTGTCATGGATCATTTGCTTTGAGACGATGGTACCTGATGAAATTTATCACCGAATGAAAGTCGACCATTACAGTTTTGTTCATGCACAACATTCAACCCCTACGAACTCTTTAATGAAGAAAAAAAATTGAGTGACATTGGAAATTTATTTCAGCATTGAAGTACAACCTGGAGAATCATTGTGCATTACCACCATCGTTCTGGATGCAATAATCAAAGCGCTTGACACATTCATAACATTGATGACATTGCGTTGTCAGAAATCTCTCTTTGAATTGAAATATTTTATAGAAAAGTTTCAACTTCAGTAGAAACGTACAATAACATACCTACTTAAGATCATAACTGAAGCGCAGTGTTACACACATTCTAATTTTTCACGTAAGGGGGTTTAAAGGGGTTGAAAGTTGTGCATGAACAAAACTGTAATGGTCGACTTTCATTCGGTGACAAATTTCATCAGGTACCATCGTCTCAAAGTAAATGAGCCATGACAAAGTGCACATACTGAAAACCTCTTTGAACAAACCAATTTTTCAAAAAAAAAAATTTTTTTCTTGAAAATTTCTGCAAGCCTGTAAAGAAGATACAAAGACCTTGCCAAAAAAGTAACACATGATCTACTTTCCCTATTCAAAAAATTTAGAGGGTTGATGGGGATGGCACAGGGTGCAACAAAAATCCTTCAAAAATGCATATAAATTTGGTAAAAGTGAAACTAAAATTGACCTGTTTCAGGATTTTGTTGCCAAATAATTTTCTTCTGAGAAAATGAATTTTTTCGATAATTTTGACGCGCACTGTATATTTATGACACCTTCTATTTCAGGAGGGGATTTCCTTCAGAAATGGCAACTTATATGAGCAGAATCAGATAAACAAATCGTCCAGAAATTCAATATAATAGATGAATCAGATAATGTAATCTCTGAGCAGTTGGCCAACATGACACAGCTCGGCTATGTATCAAGCGTAAATTCTATAGCAGGACCAGAAACATCGAGTTGTATGGATCATGTATCTATTAAAGAGGGAAAAAGTAAAGTTATGATTCTTCCTTACGTTCGTTTCATACCATCATATGATGGGCCAATTGCCAATTATGATCAACATAACACTGTATAATAATAGTAAAATATCTTAGGAAAAGAATAATTACTATCATTCATAAAAAGTATGTAGTCATTGAAAAAAAAATTGAAAAAGGGCTCATTTCGATAACTTGCCACGGGCGCTGAAATCCTAGATCCGGCTCTGATAACGCAACAGCCAACATTCGATCAAAACAGTAGTGGGGAGGAAATAACAAGAAAAATTAATGGAAGATGTGCAGCCACCCAGAAACGGCTACCAAAATCAATCTCAAAATTACAAACAGCGAGAGAAGGTCATGTCATATGGAATCGAAGAATTATACGAAATATCAAATTCTCCCAAAAAAAATGTAGTTTGTTCACGAGTATGAATCGACATTTCTGAAGAAACGAAAAAAGAATCAGGAATTACTATGTTTTAAATTTTCACGAATTTTTTGAAAAATGCCCCCGATATATTCAGGAGATATCAAAAATTTCGTTTTTGCTCTATCCATCCACAAATTCTCTATTTTCCGATCCTGTGCCAAATATCAAAAATGAACCACTTCAAAACAAGAACACCTTCATAATTTGTTCTTGATCTCCTTATGTGACCTAGCAAATCAGAAAAGCGCTCAATTTTTTTAAAAGTTGTATCAGCTGTGAAGTTTTTTCATAAATGCCAGTCTCGACGTTGGTACTTTACAATTGCAAACGAAGTTTCGATTCAATTAAATTAGGTATTTCTCAAGTTGTCGGAAAAACAAAATTTAAGCTTGCAAACTCTGAACGATCGAGGAAAAAACTCTAGAAAAGGACTGGTTTGAGGTAAGGAGCTTCTGCGCGCTTGTTGAAATTCGTTGCCAAAGCAGTTATTCACGTATTTACTTCGCCAAATGCAGTTTTTTTCCATGTTCTTCTTTCTATCCTCACGAAATTCTGCATGATCCGCTACCATTTTCTGATCGAATCGATTAAATTCGATCCAATGATAAAATGTTGCTCAGGGACCTTCATCTACGGAATTATTTGGCGAATTTCATCCTTTCACAAATTCAACCTTCGTTATTAAACAGAAAACCTACTCTTCAAATATCGAGCCTTTAAGTCGTTTCTTTCGGAAGTTATTGTGTTTACGACCGGCCTAACCGCCGATAGTGAAGCAAAATCCACAAAAATGTATCTAAAGACTTGATACTTGCATAGTTGGTTTGGAGTTTATTAGGAAGGTCGAATGCGCAAATTGGTAAAAACCCATCCGATGATTCCGCAGATACACCAATTCAAATTTCCATTCTCCCAATATTTCCGAGAATACCAATCGTATCGAATGAAAATCTTGTACTTAAATGAAAAATTACAGCTTGAAAGTTCCTGCGGAATTTCGTGAGGACCAAATGATTGGTAAACCGCCAAATATAAAATATTTGAAAACAATGTTTTGAAATTTTGTTCATTGGTATTGTAGAACGACAATCACAAATTTTTGCTTGAGTTTGTTGATCAGCCATTACTAACAAGTTACCAAGTTGTATCGTCATCGAATCAGGAATTTTTGAAGTGATTCGAAAATAATAACGATATCTAGGGAATTTTGACATTTTTTTATATACAGGGTGTTCTACAAGCTCTATGACAAACTTTGACAGATGGTAGCTGCGCTTATTCTGAACATTTTTGTTCCTATGTACATAGGTCTGATTCGTTCTCGTTTCGAAGTTACAAGCATTTGAAAAAATTTCCATGTTTTGATCAAGTGGACCGACATAAAATATCGGTTGATATGGTAATTAACGTTATTTTAATTATTCATTTGACACTTGGTGTACGTTTTGAATAACAATGCATTCTTTCACGACTCAGGAATATGCAGATATTGTATTTGAATATGGGTATTCTAATGATAACTCCGGAAGAGCAGCTCGAGAATACCGAAGAAAATATCCTAATAGACACCAACCTGCTCACACAGTATTTTGTGCATCATTCCGAAGACTTCGAGAAAGAGGCAATCCTGCTCCAAAGAAAGCCATTCGGCCAACTGAAGTGAATGTGGAAAATGTAATAAATGCTGTCCGTGACAACCCTTCGATTAGTGTTCGACGTATAGCTACTATTCTTCATTTATCACCAAATTTCGTATGGCGTGTTTTGAAAGGAGATATGTTGCATCCATTTCATAGACAAAATGTACAAGCTTTACATGCTGACGATGGGTTACGAAGGTTAGAATTTTGTAGATGGTTACTTCAACAACATAAGATAATAGATTTATTTCGCTTGTCATATGATCTTACGAGGCTTGTTTCACTAAGGACGGTATTAACAATAACCACAATGAACATGTATGGGCACTGCAGAATCCAGATGCCATTAGACAAAGACGATTTCAGCAACGTTTCAGTGTAAACGTTTGGGGTGGGATTCTCAACAATGACTTGAAGCCAGTACATGTTATAAATGACCGTTTGAATGCAGATTTGTATAAAAATTTTTTGGAGCACAACCTTTTTCACTTCATTGATGACTTGGAGCTAAACATTGTAGGAAATATGTGGTATCAGCACGATGGTGCACCACCACATAGAGGAAGAAAAATGGATAGGTCAAGGAGGACCAATACAATAGCCACCTCATTCGCCTGATCTAAATCCCTTAGATTTCTATTTATGGGGACATATGAAGTAGCTTGTTTATCATGTTGAAATCGAATCTCATCAACAATTACTTGATAGAATTCAAGATGCAGCAAACCAAATACGAAACGACCCAAATCTGATCCGCCGAGTAACGGCATCTTTAGTTCGTCGATGTGAAGCTTGCATTCAAGCCGAAGGTGGTAATTTTGAACAATTTTTATAGTATCAAAATTTCCATTTATAATTACGATTTGAACACGAAAATATAAATTTTCAAATGCTTGTATCTTCTTAACAAAAACGAATCGGATATATTTTCATAGAAAAAAAATGTTCAGAATAAGCCCAGCTACCATCTGTCAAAGTTTGTCATAGAGCTTGTAGAACACCCTGTATATCTCCGAATATTAACATAGATTAAACTGAGATTCAAAGCACTGTTGCTGAATAGTAACTTCTAGGTCTGTGCTGAATTTCATTTAAATCTGATGAATAGTTCATGAAAAAATTATTATTTTGAGTAAAAGTTGGACAATTTCGAGAAAGAAATACGTTTTTCAATTTTTGCCTTCACGATGTACGATCATCAGAAATTTTGCATCGGTATTCTACAACTATTCACGGAGTTCAAATCTGATCGCGTTAGTTGTTCGTGAGTAACTGAGGAAATAACCTCAAAATTTCAAACAGCCACTAAATTTGACATATTCATTTTCCAATATCTCCTGGAATAAATATAGGATCGAAATGAAATTTGGAGCATTCTTGCTGAGTTTTATTGCAGTCTGATTAACGGTTTTCGGAAAAACAATCCGGTTGTCCGTAATAACCCTCAAGACATTTTTCGTAATTTTACTTGGCAATATTCTGAAACTAGTAACGAGATTCCAATTTTATCGCGTCAGTACTTCTTGATACATTGAGAAAATAATCTCAACATTTCGAGTAACAAGGAAATTTTACATATTTTATCCCCATGTTGCCGTGAATAGACATCGAATAAAATTGATATTTAAAACAATGTTGATAAATATCGTAACTACTAGATCCAAACGAAATTGAGCATCCTGTTGCATGTACTCATTCTCCGTCTTATTACGAGGTTCAAATCTAATGACATTTGAAATTATTGGGATTTTGAGAAAATAACCTCGAAATTTCGAATAACAACAAAATTCGATATTTTCTTCATCTCCGAAAATACAAATCGAATAATATTGTAGTTTGAAACGTTGTTATTCAATATCAATTTCAAAATGTGTGCCGAATTCCATAGAAACCTGTTCGATATTCACAGAGAAAAAAATTTCAACAAAAATGTGGAACATTTTCGAATATTTTTTTGTTTTTTAACGACTAGATCATCACGAAGTTTTGCAATTAGTTGTGCATTGGTGTTTTTCAACTGATAACGAAGTTTCAATCTGATCACAACGGAACTTCTTGAGATATCCAGGAAATAACAACAAAATTTCAAATTAGAAGTAAAATTAACATATTTTTTCTCTTTATATCTCGGAAACTAAATATCGGATTGAATTAAATTCGAAACATTTTTTGTTGGATGATTACTCTGAGTTAGGAATCTGATCAAAACTTTCCGAAAAAAAAAATCAACGAAATTTTTTTCGAATTAACATTTTCTTAAATATTTCTAACAACTGGATACCTACGAGATTTTGCATTGATATTTGCTTCGTTATTTTAGAACTAATAAATACTAAGTTTCAATCTGATCGAAATATTACTTCATGGGATATCGAGGAATTAACCTCTAAATTTCATATTGGTGTAACTCCGAAACGCCGCGGCCAATTTGCCCACTAATGTACGCAACCGAGATATTCAAGCTACAAACCAAACCTGAAAATTCAGCCCTAAAGGTTTTTTCATTCGAGAGTTGGAGCACACAGACGGCTGGACGGGCAGAATTGAATTTTGCTCCGGAATCCAACCTAATCGTTCTAGACCATTTTCGGCTCATAAGTCGAAACAGACGTTGTGACGAAACGATATGGCGCTGAAAGTTAGTACAGAAAAATCATCAGTATCATCATTATTTAAATGATTGTATTGTTATGTTCTATCCGAGGCCTACGTGATAGAATACGTAGGCTACGTTCTAGCAAGTAGATTTTCTTCAATTGAATATTTGAAATATTCCTGGTAACATCCTTAGATCATACCAACCTATATGGGACTCCATATATTGGTTGATATTATAAATATATTATTATATTATTATTATTAATTATATTGTTATTGTTGTTATTGTTATAACAGTTTATTGAATGTGTAACAATATTTTCATCTCCTCAGGTCTCAGAGAAGCATGGGATTCGCCACATATAAATGACCTAATGGACTCGTATGGCCAAGAATGGAGTTTTGAGAGTAGAAAAACTCTCGAGTACACCTGTTATACTGCTTTCATGATCTCAGTAGTGGTAACTCAGTGGGCAGACCTATTGGTTTGCAAGACTAGAATAAATTCCATTGTAGAACAAGGTAAGTGATTTTGAAGTACCTAAGCACTGCTTCCACGTTTCAGTGAAAATGGTATTCGAGTTAATAATACAGAATCGAATGTTTATTGCTCCACATTGAAAATTCATACTTTTCCGTTATAAATTTTTATTTTTCCTTTCTTTGAATAATGAAATCTTGAAAGTGCACCGAGAAACTTCAGCAATGGTGAATTACGCATGAAGGATTATCATTTGATCATCAGTAAAATCAATTCTTCACAACCTTCATTTAGACATTGTTGTTGGAATATTATATTGATCTCTGAGTTTTTCGTATAACGTGTGAATCCTCGATGAATTTTTGGTGAATTACAATTCTTATGGGTCGATTTCATTTTTGGAGATAAAGATCTGCTATCAATAAGCTACTGAGTGATTCATGCTCAGTATTAAACAAGAGAAATTACTTTGTACCACAATAGTTGAAACTCAAAATTTTTAGCTTGTCTGGTTTGTCATGTTTAGTTATTGAAATAATAATTTCCTCTGCTTCACAGATTGGTCAGATAATTGGTACACAACTTAAATTCTTATGACAATGCAATTGAATATACAGGGTGTCCCGGGAAGAATGCGACAAACGAATACCATGAATCAAGGTCATCAAGGAGGACTCATATCACGGGATTTCAAAGATCTGTTGGCCTTCGTTTGGAATATACAGGGTGATATTCATCTGATGGCTGAAATTTCACAGTTCAATAGCTCTAGAACTTATCGACCGATAGATTTCAATTTTGAAGTTTCGTCACCCTTTACGATCGCCTTATTTCAGTATTTCTGAAATTGTATAAATCAGATCCGGCCTAGGAAAATTTCAGACTTTTCCTATTTTCGTGAATATCGCATCACCCTGTACGTAAACATTATGATTCTTTTTCGTTTTCATAACCACTAAGATTCAATTCATAATAAAAATTCAAAATCTCCGCTTGAAACCATCATATAGGGTGATCAATAAACATTCCCTTATGAGTGATATTTCATAGTTCGATAAATCTTGAACTTATCGGTAAAATTATTTCGAATTATGCAGTTTTGTCACCCTTTACGATTGCTTTCCTTAAATTTTTCTCAAAATGAAAAACTAGATCCAGACTAGGAAAATTTTAGACATCCTCCATACCCGGTGAGATCGGATCACTCTGTACGCCAATAATCTGTGTTTTTTTCATTCTAATGAGTAAAAAGAAGCAATTCATCAAGAAAATCAAAAAACTCTGCTTGGCACCATCACCATCGCCCATGTTTATGCAATTATCTTAAATGGAACAGTGAATCACATTTCACTGGAATTTTAGGCCTTCGTAATTAAACTCCAGTATAAATTTCCTCCGAAAGAAACTACTTTGAAACTCGATATTTGTAGAGTATGTTAGAAGAATGCATCAGTGGAAACTTAATTGTTTAGGCAAATAGTATGGCTCTGGCGTCCAAGAACTAACGCGCAAGAATATAAAAATACTCAACACGAAAATAGCATAATTCACATAATTTCAATAACTTCTGATAAGAGCATAGTACACCAAATTCAAGCATATACGAGGATATATTAAGAATTATGAGAAATGCAGATATTTGATTCTGTGATATCTATTTCGTGTTAACTTGTTTATATTCACATATTGTTTCTGAATATCAACATCTTATGGAATTGGCTCTAATTTCTATATCCGATATGATGAATATAAAGATGACAGCAATATAAGGACCTTTGACATCAAATATATTTATCAATAAATATGGGTTCACACCTGGCATTTAACTGTTATTATGACAATAAATTAAAGGTTCAACAAAAAAATAATCAGGAACAATCATATTCTGAAGTTTCTTATTTGATATATTTCTGATTTTTATTGGGTCCATTTACATTTTTTCAATTGAATGCTTCATTATTTCCAGGAATGGGGAACGTCATACTCAATATCAGTCTGGTAGTGGAAACAGTTGTTGCTTGCATGCTGTCTTACTTACCACTCATGTACTATTTGAAATTCTACCCTGTTATGTTAAGATGGTAAGTGAAAACTATATCTACCAATTCAGATGAAGAAGTCTAGAAAAATTCAACTATATATTATATATTCTTTTGGAAACGAGCATAACATCCTTTGGTATATCACAATTATAGCAGAGGATATGTAACCTTGGTACTATACATTTTTACGTATGATACGAGAGCACAGATCAAAACTCCAGCCAAAACACTGTTTCCCTGTAGGTATAAGTGTGGTGTAGAATTTGTTTCAAGAATATGGATATGGCATCGGAACATAATTTTTTCGTCATTTAGAATTTATTTCGACAAATTATCTGAAACAGAAAAAGGGACAGAAATCGGCAGGAAGCAGTAAACTCTCTGTCCGGGAGGGTCTTTCGACCAGGTCCGGTCCTTCAAGCGCTGATATTTCAGATCCTCATGGGATAGCGCATCCAACATATGATGAAAAGGTTTCCGGTTCGATTCCAGCCTATTAAATAAATATTCACTCTTGGGTCGACAATAAGCAGTGCTATGGTTAGGGTGGTTTCAAGGACACTGTAAAAAGGCCAACACAGAACAGCTTCTGAGAGGGTTTCCTTATAACCAAGGAGAATCAGAAAATACGAAAAACAAACTGTTGATACATAATCGATCAGAGATTTTAGTTTGTTAGATTTTTGGAGAGGTCGATAAGTATTTTAATGTTGCGATATTTTTTAGATATAAAACAATATTGAACAGCGCGTTCTAAATTAGATATTTGACCTCATCAACCAGTTCTGTTAATGAAAAGTCTTTTTTTCTATGTATTTTATGAAAGGATATACATATATACTAACTAGAAGCAATCGGATCCTTATATTAACAAATTGAATTTCAGTAGAATCCGTTTATTATGACGCCGGCTATAACGACCAGCCTCTGAATATGAAGTGATTGCAGTGTGAAGTTTGGCATCCATATAAAGCTCCATGTAACAGGGTTCGGATAAGATGACTTCGCTTATATCGACATGTCGTTTATTATGAACCAATTTGAAGAAATTATAGTGAGCGGTCACTATAACCGGACATTGTTTTCGCAAACCTACGTACCCCTATGCGATGTTTGGTATTTTCTAGACGCACCTCTAGACGCGTGACTACTCGACTCGATACAGTTAATGAGAAATGTATATTGATTTCTACTGAAAATGACATCGTCGTAAAGCATTTACCACTGAAGAAAAAGGTGCCGACTAGAGAATCAAACTTCTCTCTCTCGAAGGAATTTGGGGTCAGTCATTCGACAATTTCAATTCTTTTTAACAACAAGGACCAGATTAAAGAATGGTTCAATTCGAATGTTCTGAAACCAAAGAGGAATTGGAAGTCACGACAAGAAAATGACTATCAAGTGTAACTTCAGTGGTTCAAACGATGTTTGAAATCACAAGAAACAAAGCAATACCTGGCAGCGGTCCTATATTACAGGGTTTTCCTCTGGTTTTGATATTAGCGATCCCATTATGTAAAAAACATGTTGTGCTCATTTACATTCAAAAAGTGACGTCAGCAACTTGAAGATTCAAGGAAATACATATTCTGTGCTTCGAATTCTCATAGTTTCAGTTAGCTGACGTCACTTTTGAATGCACATAAGCACACCATGTACATCATGAGCAATCCCAATTGTTCTGCGAGCTGGAGAACACGTTTTAAAGAGAGACTCAACATTGTATCAGGTGAAATTGCCGGTGAATCTTCGTACGTCAATCTTTTATTCAGTGTGACCTGGTTTTTTTCCTTACTTTTTTGTGAATATTTATGTTCGATTAGTGGTTCTTATGTTTATCAAACTAAACATTTGAAATCACTCAATTTTTCAAAGGTTATGCTCCATATGACATCCGATTAGTATGACGTGTTTGTCACTTCGCCAATTTGTAACACTATTGGAAGGAGCCGGTTAATATAAAACTTGAGTTCCGATATTCCTGGCCAGTCAGTAAATTTTGATAGTCGATTTTACTGGCACTGCTTTGGTAATTCTTCGTATCAGTACGAAGCGTTTCGAAATTACTGTTACTGGCCAGTACTGATTGGGAATATCGGAACGCAATAAATACATTGTACAAAGTGTAGTATTGGTTGCATTCTATGGGTTGCATCTATAGTGACGTATTGATTATTATACATCAGACTCGGTGGTCGACAGCCAGGCCTCAGAGAGACAGCATCCAGAGAGGTTATTAGATAAATCTTTGAATCAAGGTAATAAGGTTAGGGAAGTGAATAGAGGAACATTAAAAAGCCTATATCAAGAATATATGAATGATTCCACCTTCTTCCCATAAGATATACAAGCCTAGAAAAGTTACACTTATAGACCGATCTAACAACATATTGGGTTTTTTCGCTCAATTGATCCTTTGAATAAGGCGAATCTTTTCCTAAAAATTTTCGATGGTACACAATCTAATTACATATTGGGTCTTTTCGCTCATCTGATCCCTTGAATACGGCCAATTTTCCCTAACAATATCCGATGACCCACAATTGTCAAATGAACTAGCTGATATCAACTTAATAGAATGAATGTTCCAGAAATATGCATCAATTAATGTTACTGTCTTGAACTCATTCGGAACTGAATCCATTCACATGTCTGCGCTCATCCTAGTTCGGGACTAATTCTGAATGGATGGTTCGAAAGTGTTGGCAACGAATCATTCTTAGAAATTCCCTTGTTATAGCCTAAGGGCTGTTTGTCACCCGAAAAATGCAGCCCGCCTCTGCCAGATGTGGTTTTATTGCCCCTTGCCGCATTCGAATGGTATGTAACAGCTGACCTTTTCGATTGGTTCCTCTCAGTTCTTGCCTATAACCAAGAACTGAATTCACCGTTCTAGAACCGGTCTGACTACAATTCATTTCACGTTGGAACACTTGGTTCGGAATTCCAGAATCAGTTCGAACGTCGTTGGAACGCTAATATCGATATGCGCACACTCCGCCTGATTCAGAACTGGTTCCAGATTGTGTAGGAACAAACTTAATATCTTGAACTTTGGAGACGTTGAAGAAAATTACTGAAAACAAAAAGAGAGCAGTTTGAAATACTTAATGACCTGTCCAGGTGAAAAAAAAATTATAGAAAGACAATGGCATGATCTGCCCGCATGTAGAACTTCATTGGAAAAAGACGGCTGGTTGGTTCATGTCGAATTAAGTGGGAATCTTATGATTAGAAATATAAAATATTTGAATAAAAAATTAAATTTTTTTAATTGTTCTAATGGCATGATTATCTCAGAATTTTGAACCAGTTCGTGCATCAGTATTTGTCAATTAGTCATCAAGTATCATAATGATCGGATCCTAATTTTTCGAGTTATTCCAGAAATAACCACGATACCGAGAGAAAAATCAACGAAATTTGACATATCTTTGAATATCTCCGATAATAAAATCGCATCGAAATATCGACATTCAAGGTCTGTGCTGAATTTGATAGAAATCTGATGAAAAATTAAACAAAATTCGGAAAATTTTCGCAAAAAACTTTTTCGAGTATGAACGATACGATCCGAACGAACTTCTGCAAAGAGTTGCGGGTCACTAATTTACAACTAATTACTAAGTTTCATTCGGACTTCATGGTTGTTTTCTGATATAAACCTATGAGAAAAAACTCGAAACTCCAAATGAAAAAACATTGTTCGGCCGATTAGGCCCCTCAACAACTTAACCGTTACATTTTGACATTCTACCTTCGCTGTAAGTCACATCTTTCTTGGGTTTAATGAATTTGTTTGAATATATACGGCTGGTCGCAAAACTCTGTCAATCGAAGGCTCGATTGTCAATCAACAGTCAATTCTGTGCTCGGATTTCGAACTGTAATCAACGCGTAGATCGGTTTTTTGAAACTGCCGGATAGACTCGCACTGTATAGGTTTTATATAAACAACTTGTCTGTTATATTAATCATTAGCCATCCGTAACGTTATATATATATATATATATATATATGTTATATTGCTTTAAAATGAATTGAATTTATAAACTGTATTGTGGTATGGACATGACCCTCTTGTGCTACAAGTGATCATTTGATCACATGATCACAGAGCAAATTGAGTTGAGAGGATTCATTGGTGGTTTCAATTTCATATAAATAAATGAATCTATTTATTTCCGTCAAAGCTGACACCACAAATTACAGAGAGATACTAAGCGTCTGCAATTTGTGGCCGATAATATCGACTCCAGCTAAATGCCGGCAACTCTCGAGTCTCATTTTCGGCATTATGACCTCTGAGTCCGAAGGCACCGATTTGCAGTAAGGCTCTTGGCCTCCTCAAGGTTCACCTGTCTAGCATTCGAGATAAGTCGTTGCAAAAAGTAAGATTGTGAAATGGACAAGGAAGATGTTGCAGGTGCTGTGACGAATTTTCAAGCTGGTCACGTCATTACTTCTCGACACATTGAGAAAAGAGCCTCAACATTTCAAGCATAAAAAAGGACCAAAAAATCTAGGAAAGAATTGACGTGGGGCCAGGAGCTGTTACGCGCTTGTTCAAATTCATTGCCAAACGATTCATCTGCATATTGATTCCTCCAAACGCAGTTTTACTTTTTCATAAACTGATTTGGAGATCTACTTTTCATATGCTCCTAGGAAATTCTGTATGAACCTCCGAACTATCATTTCTAAATCAAGTGATTGAAATTCGATCCGATCCGTATTATTGAAAATATTCGCGTATTTCTATTGATCACGAATTCGGCCTTCGTATTTGAGTCCCAAATTAAAATGAACTTACAGGCTATAATTTCTTCATCAAGTATTACTGAATTGGATCAATTAAGGGTCTAGTTTGAATGAAATACAGTCCTCAAATTCTCCACCATTCAAAATCTTATTTGGTATTTGATTGAAAAAGTCTAGAAAAGCACTGATGTGAGCTCAGGGGCTTCTACGCGCTCGTTTAACTTCGTTCCCAAAGGATTCACCTGCATATTGATACCTCCAACGCAGTTTTACTTTCTAATAGACTGATTTGGAGATCTTCTTTTCATATAGTCCTACGAACTTCTGCATCAACCTCCAAGCAATCATTTCTGAATCAAGTGATAGATTTAAATTAGTATTTTTGGAAATATGTTTATATCTATGAATCATTTTGCGGATTTTACCCGTTCACGAATTCGGCCTTCGTATTTGAGTCCCAAATCAATGAACACAAGCTATTATTTTTTGATCTATAGTACTAGATTTGAATTGGATCTAATCTGTATTTTTCGAAATATTGGGAAAATAAAATTGTGAATGAGTATATCTACGAAATTACTGGGCGGATTTTACCCATTCACGAATTCGACCTTCGTAATGAAGCCCCGAACCTTCTATACAAATATCGAGTCTATAATAAGTCATTTCTCCCAGCAGTTAATTTGTCTAACCCCGGATCTTCAACACAATAACTGAAAGAATCTGCTGATAGACTTGATAATTGTTGGCCACGTTTGGGAGTTTGGTTGCGATAGCCGAATTTACGAATCGCTAGTTTAAATCCACCCAAATATTCCCCAGATATACCTTTTCCAACAATGAAGATCGAATCGCATTGATATTGATACTTGACTGGAAAAAATGGGAGTTTGAAGGCTCGTGAAGAATTTTGTGAGGACCATATGATTAGAGTAGATCGCAAAATTTTGAATTATTTGAAAACATTTTTTCGTAGTTGTACTTATGAAACGGCCATCGCGAATTTCCGCACATATTTGCACATCAGCAGTTTCCAACTGATTTCTCAGTTTCATTATGATCAGATCAGTACTTTTTGAGTCCTTCTGTTGAGGATTAATTTATTTAAAACTGAATAAAGTTCATATAGTAGACGTCAAAATGTTTAAAGGGTGGCAATAAGTTGCTGAAAGTTTCACTCACTAACTATTAACTAACTAGTAACTAATCAGCAAATCAGCACCAGATCTTCGTTTGCAACCAGTCGTTGTTGTTTTCTCCCCACAGTACCAAATATGTCATTGTGCACTTTTCTTGCAAATTAACCTTATTTTCTCGCCGTGCAGAAACTCTCAAGCATTGAACACCTTCCATAAATGAGAGTGATAACGAGGAAATAACCAAACTGAAATTGAACATCGACTTAAAAGATTTTCTATTGAAATCAGATGAATAGTTTCCAAATTAATTGATTTCGGAAATTTTTCTAATCGTTTTTGATTTGAAATTTTTACTTGTACCATCCCCACGACATTTTGCTTAACGTTGTTCGTCGGTATTCTAGACAGTTCATATCTAATCGTGCGCCTTTTTATTATTCTGTATGCACTGGCGTCAGGAGTACCCTATGTTACCCACTTGTAAAGTATGGCCGGATTCTGCAGGGGGCACTAGCGCTCACACTGCACCTTGTAGATCTTCTCAAGGAAGAAGAGGGAAGGGTCCCACCCGAAAGGGTCCCACCCGAAGATATTGTATTTGATAGAGACTAGTGAATATAAACACTTGATAAAATTCTAGAAAAGCACCGACGTTAGGTCAGGAGTTTCAATCTAATTGCTTTTTACTTTTTCGAGATATTGCAGAAATAACGTTGAAATTCCAAAAAACAACGAAATTTGGCATAAATTGTTCCTTATATCTTCGAAAATGAATATCGGATCGGATTAAAATTTGAAACATTGTTGTTAAATACTGATTCTAGGGTGTGTGCCGAATTTCGTTGAAATCTAGTCAAGATTTCAGGAGAGTAAAAAAACTTTTCAACAAAACTTGAAAAATTTTCAATCGAATATTTTTTCAATTTTCTTACATCTGGATCCACACGGAATTTTGCTCTAAGCTGCGCGTTAGTATTTCAAAACTATACACAAAGTTTCAATCCGATGGAATCAGTAATTTCAAATGGGCCTGACTCCGAAATTATTCGACCGATTTCACCCATTAACGAACTTAACCGAGATCGTTGTCCAGAACAAGCGCGTAAAAACTAAGAATATAATTTTTAAAGTGATTACATAGGAACGAATAAAGAATTGAATTCTTACAATTTTCGTTCGAATATCAATTTAGGGGTTTCAGCTTTCTAACATGGCATTTTATGCCATAATTTAACTTCGTGTCCTTATGTTCTAATAAAATGGTTGATTATCGGCTCTAGGACTAGGGCGAATTAAAATCCTTAAATTGTCGACGTTTCGATCCGTCTTTGGATCTTTATCAAGACTGAAACAATATATTTTATCAAAATCTACAATTTCTGAACCATGTTTTACATGTCAGTGGTAACTAATTAAAAACATTAATACACACAAACACTCTCAAACCAACACAAATCAAACAGTAAAACGAGGAATGCAACGTCGACAATTTAAGAAGGATTTTAATTCGCCCTAGTCCTAGAGCCGATAATCAACCATTTTATTATGGCATTTTATGTTTATACAGGCTGTAACAGAGTAGATGTGAAATATTTGAGGAGATGATAGCGCAGATTATTCCCAATGAAACATATCCTTGGAAATGTTTCCTGAACCTGATTGCTCTTGAGATATTAGATTTTGTCTTTTTCGGAAACTTCCCTATCTTGCTCCGGAAAACATCGTATATCTACGGAATGGCAAGTGGTACAGCGATAAATAAACCCATAATCGAAATAAAATGGGATTAGTTTTACTCGCAAATTAATTTACAGGAGTCGGAAGAACATGGATGTAGTGAAAAATGCATTCGCCATTTTCTCGAAAAATATTCGAGGTAAGACATTGACCAATAATTAAACACCTATGAGACGTTTCGGCTTTCCAAATCTATGGCACATCTATCAACAAAAGAAACACTGACTTGAAAAAACATATGGGATCTCACAAATTCAAACTAATCCAGAAATGCATCATAATAAAACAAACAACAATTAATGAGGGTGAGAAAGCCATCCCTTTTGGATCAAAGATTAAATGTTTCTTTTCGGAATGTCTTGTTTTCCAGCAATTAAGGGTAGATTTATCGCTGTAAGACTTGTCGTTCCGAAGTTGTAACCTATTTTTCGGAGCAAGATAGGGAAGTTTCAGAAAGAAACAAAATCACTCTCATGCCTCGAGAATGAAGTTTGAAGGTCATTTTTGTTGGAAATGATCTGTTCTGTCACCTCCTTAAATATTCCACATCAAGTTCATTTCACCCTGTATAGTTAGATGAATGGAAAATTGAATCATTCGAGCTGTCACTACAGGCGCCTACGAAACAACATGTGAAATACAGAATAGAATCCGGACGTCTGAACACAAGAACTGCCCAGATATCTAGGCCAAAAGCCCTACCGATCGACCACCTACCAAAACTCTTTCTTGGCATTCATCGATTCTGGCTGCTTGATACGCCCTAAAAAGTCCTCATGAGTGGCCAGCATTATGCTTGAAACCACTCTCAGAGTGTTGGCATTCCCAAAGAATAAAGAAACTTATACTTGAAACGACAAATTCAGTCTTGAAGATACTTCCTCGTTTGAAATGAGATTTTAGGTAAATCATGTAATAATGAGATGGGTCTTTCATGAAAAAACACATTTCAGTGCCACCTGTTATGATTCAATACAAAACAACAATACAACAAATCTGATTATAACAACTTGTCACATTTTCTAAATTCTCGTTTTTTTCAAAGAGTTGAACTGAGACATTGCTTTCATGAGAAAATCTAGAAAAGCACTGGAGTGAGGTCAGGAGCTTTTACGTGCTTGTTCACATTCGAAGTCATTTAATCATGACATTTTGCTTGAACCTTCACTCCATCATTTTTCAACCAAGTGCAGAATTTCTATTCGAACACATCTGCATTATTGGTAATACAGGGAAAATCAAATTTCGAAGGGATATATCTTCGAAATCAGAGAGAGTTTCAAGTTTTCACGAATTTGACCTTCTTAATTAATGAAATCTGATGTATAGTTTCCGAATACTTTTCAACAATTCTTTATCCTATATACGATCCTAACGAAATTTTGCATTAAGTCGTGCGTTGGTATTCTTTAACATACTACATAGTTTAAATCTGATCGCGTCTGTTCTTCTTGAGATATTGGGGAAATAAGCTTAATCTTTCAATATCTCCCGAAATGAATATAGAATCGACCTGAAATTTGAAGAATTGTTTTTGAACATTGAGTTCAAGGTATATCCCAAGTTTCAATCTGATCGCGTCAATGGTTATCGAGATATTGAGGAAATATTCTCATAATTTCAAATAACAACGAAATTTGACATAATTTTTCCAAATATGTATCTCCGGAAAAAAAATATCAGATCAGATTGAAATTTGAAAAACTGTTGTGTAAGACAAATTCCGTTGAAATTGGATCAAGACTTTCCGAGAAAAAAAATTGTCAACAATTTCAAAAATTCGATTTTTTTTGATTTTCTAACAACTGGATCAACAAGAAATTTTGCTCAACCTAATCGTTCAAGACCATTTTCAGCTTTAAATTACAGACATTGTGACGAAACGATAACGCGCTGTTTGCCAGAACAAGCGCGTAAAAACTGATGAAGCCTAGTATGATGGGTTGTCAAAAAAATATAAACTAGTCCGTTTTCGATAGTAACACTCATATTGTCTTTCATTCCGACATTTCATAAATTTTATCAGCGGAGGAAAATAACCTTCGAGCATATAATTTTTCCTATAGAATATTTATTCATCAAGATTTTCTCTTTTCAGGTGGTTATATTGCATACCATTCGCAATCTTCATAGTGGTATTCGATGAATTTCGAAAATGGCGTATGCGAAGAGATAGTACAGGATATTATTATCAGTGCACCTATTATTAAACCTAATGAGTTGAGGGAATGCAGAGATAATGGATCAAAGAAAATAGTTTCATATTTTAAATTTATAATTAGATGCAATTGGAGAAATGCGTAGATTGGGCATCCTTTCTAATGCATAATCAACTATAATCAGTATCCAGAACAAAATATAGATACTACAAGAGAAAAATAAATGTTTATTCACAAGAAAATGAACTACTACTAAGTTTGTATTACAATAAACCTATAAAACTTGCTTATTTCAGTAACCTTTCCTACCCCTGAACCTCTGACGGGCATCCAACTGAAAAAAAATTGAATCAGAATACTTCGAAACTTGAATGAATAATTGAAATTATGTATAAACTTATTATTTTTCACATGAACCGCACACCAATCGTTCATGTTTTCTCAATCGAGAATAATTTAACGCTTATGATTTTTCAGAATCCAATTTGACAGAACTTTTGGATGGCTACAACTTATGAACCGTTCAAGATTCGTTTCAAATTTGGCGAGTATTGTCATCTCAGGCCACCGAAATATTCATATGAACCATACCAAAATAGTACAGACCAGGACTAGGAAATTTGCATTTCTAATTCCAGGTCTAATAAAACACTCTGTACATTAAATTATCATCTGACTCTGCATAGATTTTCCTTTCGAATACTGTTTTCCACGTGCACGACACACCAATCATTCATTCTTTTTTCGTCGAAAATAATTTAATGCCTATGATTTTTGAGAGCTATTACGGCCTTGCATAATGTTATGAGAGGTTCCTTATACTGAATTTACTGATTTGAATCTTTATTTTTTTTGAAAGTCCACATTAAGTTGCAATATTCAGCAAACAAAGGCATACTTATTACTCTTATTCATGGAATACATGCTCAAAACGCAGTGACCACATAAATATTTCATAAAACATTCCTTGTCAATTTTTTTGCTGGTTATTATATTCTGAGATTCTTTTTTTGAGTTATACTTCGTTTTTCGAACGATAAGTGTTACGATATGGAACTTGTTTATAGTATAGAGCAGTTCCAAACCACCGAACATTCTGGGATATCGCCCATTCTCCTTATGTGACATCCCCGTGAGAATCAGTATTCGAAAAAAAAATCTATGCAGAATCAGATGATATTACCGACAAAATATTCTTGTGCAGGGTGTTTCATTAGAACTGGAGTTTGATGGCCTGAGATGACAATACTCCCATATTTGAAGCAAATTAGTGGAACGGTTCATAAGTTATAGCCATCCAAAAGTTGTGTCAAAATCAATATATCTCAAAAATCAGGATTTAATTATTTCCGATTGAAACAATGAACGGGTGGTGTGCGGTTCACTTGGAAAACAGCATTCGAAAGAAAAATCTATGCAGAATCAGATGATAGTTACGATAAATTCATTTCCCATGTACAGAGTGTTTTATCCTCGAATTTGAAATCGAAAGGTCCTAGTTCTGGCCTGAGTCTACAACACCCAAATTTGATGCGAATACGCTGAATAATTCACGAGTTGACATCCAAAAGTTCTGCCAAAATCAATAAATCACCCTGAATCTCAGAAACCAATAATCTAAGCCCATATTTAAATGTTGTTTTTGGGCTCTCCATACCATCGAACGATGTATATTTACTAGCGGACCACCCTGTCTGTGGACGTGAGTTCACTGCGTTTTTGCATATTCAATAGTGGTTATCCTACTATAAATCGAAATGGACACTAAAAAAACTCATCGGTGAGGTACAGAATAGACATGCCTTATGTGACAAATCAACAGCCGAGTATTCGGTTAAAATACTGAAGAAAAAACTTTGGGAGAAAGTATGTGTTCAGTAAATTACAGATAATTGCGTATTCAAGCTAGCTATCAGTTCATTGAAGGGCATTCTATAATTTTAAGGGGTGGATATCTTAGGGTTAGGGCTTCGATAACAACAACTTTTTGCAACAAAGTCGACGTTTCGTCGATTTATTTCGACTTTCTCAAGACTAAAAAAACAGAAGTTATAAATTAGATACATTGAAATTTAGAAACATCAAAAGATCCAATATAAATAAATTATGCTCATTACAGTCATTATACAGGTCTTCCCAAGAATTATCCAAGATCAGAGTAACAAGTTCATTTATAAGATCACTAGTATCCAAATACCAGTTATAAATTAGATCTATTGAAATTCAACAAACAATTGTGTCCTACCTAGTTTTATTGGTTGTTTATAATAAACGTGAATGCAGACACAAGAAATGGAAATAGAACACTTTGTCTAGTCATAATGAAATTGTCAATTAGTTAGAAACAGTTCCTAACTAATACAAATGACAAATGACCAAACTAATAACAAATATATAACGTAAGAAACGATTTTCACATATGGAAGGCGAACATTGACATTATTGAGTATTCTACACACAAACGAACTAAAAAAGAACTCGGATGGACTATTTCAACGATTATTCGATTGTTCGAAAAGTGATTTCAGGCGATTGTACGATTGGTTCAATCCCTGAGAATCCATTCTATTGTTCACAATGTTGTTTGAATTAATTTGTATCATCTCGCTCAATTTCCTCCTGAACCAATTTCTTTCCACATCCGAGTCAGATATTTCGTCGAAGTTAAATTGGTGACCTGTAGTGAAAGTGTGCAAAGCTAGCGCTATTTTTCCGTCTTTGTCCCTGAATTTTTCTTTACAATCATTCTTATGCTATTTTATTCTATTAGGAATTAATTGTTTCGTCCGTCCTATGTCAGATCTTCCACAGTCAGCGCGGGGTGTTTTATAAATTATATTAGAGCGTTCATGGGTTTCAGTTTTATCTTTGAGCTTTGAAAACAGTGACCCAACAGTCTTTAAATTGTAAAAAACAAGTTTAGTAAAGTCGATGATTAGTTGTTGTTAAAGGGCACGTGTACGCAGAATTTATCGCTAGCTAAGTGAATTCGAAAGAGGTCGAATAATTGGTCTACAGGTCTACACTTCGAGAAATCGTTCACCGTACGAACAGCAATCCAACTAATGTTATGAGATGTTGTCAAGCGTGGTTTGATAATAGTAGGGTTCAAACAGAGCTCTATCCTGTCACCACGTGAGAACTTCATTGCTAAGTGGTGGGGGCATTTTTCCAAAAATTGACAAACATTTTTTTTCCGTTCATCTTTATCTACGTTGAATGCTCTTTATTCAGAAAAGTTTCTATCGAAATATAAGATTCAGAAATATTTTATTTCAAGTATCGAAAATATCGTATATGCGCTTATATGGAGTTCCTTATGATATAATCGCCTGCCCTGAAAATGCATGTTTACAATTATGTTCATTTCTATTTTGCTCGAAAACAGTTTGGAATATCGAAAAAATATAATATAAAATACAAATATAAAATATATAAATATAAAAGGTGCTAACCGAAAACGTAAGATTCAGATAGATTTTTTCAAAATTTCAATAGGCAGAATAGGTTTCTGAAAAAATAAGAAATTGTGTTGTTGAATACCATTTGCCGTGGCTGAACGTGGAGATGCGAGTAACGCGCACTCTCTCGTGTAAACGGGTGTTGGACCAGAAATAAGCGACCTTATGCATCGATCCGTTCATAAGGTTCAGTTTAAGGATCATTCAAGTAACATTTACGTTGTTCGCACATTTTCAATATGTGATTGATGAATTTCTTGTATGTATTTAAATATGTTAATACGTATTTCATTGAGTTTCGGTTGAATTGTTGACAAATATAGTTATTTGCATTAGTTGACAAATCAGTTCTGTATAGATGAAATTACTTTTTCCTGAATTCTTTTGATATGTATTAGAGTATGTTTATATGTATTCATTTCATTTCTGTTTAATTGTGAATAAATATTCAATTACATGCAAACCCATTTGAATGGTCGATCAAAGGACATTTCAGGAGGATTTTGAATTTTATTTTTCAGATTTCGCATTTGAATTCTAAATTTGCTACTGAGATTATCGATCCTAGGCGTAAAAAATTTGGTGAATATTAGATACTTACTGAGCAGAAATTTTCTATTTCCTATCTTTTTATGACTTTAAAAGCTATGATATCATCAGCGAGTTTGTTGTATATAAAGAAAAAACTGCTGAAAAGTAGGTATCCTTATTAAATCATAAGTTTGAAATTTAAGTTTGTAAAATCTGTTAACGACAAACGAGAATACATATTATATGCACAGGTTGAGAGAAATATTAACTCCAAGTGAAATTGGCCATTAGTATACTAGTGAAGGCCATAAAATCTTGTAAGATTGCCTTTTTCAACAGATCAATTATTCAGCTTGCAATTTGAACGACACATTTTCTATAATGTTGCAAAATGACGAGTAGATAGTTTATGGATCAACTCCAGCAATGAATATTTTGAAAAGGATTCGTCTTATAATTCATTACCATGAAAACATAAATCAACAGTAACGTATCAAGACCAACTAAACTGGATCTTTATGTGTACTTGGTGAAATGTAGAGAAAGGAAAAATTCTGCCCAAATTTACACGTCATTCCTAATGTAACTGTAGCTCCATAACAGATAAATATATCGAATTTCTTATACATATATATTCGAATATTTTCCAATGACACATTTTTGACTTATCAAAAATTCAGATCACATATATCCCGGATCACGGAATCTAGTCATTTCAAATACGAATGAGCGATAATTTCCGAAAAAATGTAAATAATATCACACAGAGCTAATACGTCAACTGATGCGAGTAAGTAAGTTTGTCCACAATTAACAGAAATGAAACCGAATATGTAAGTACATAATGTTGAAATACATATTAAAAATTTCGAATTAGAAGGATAATTTTAGGAAAAATCAATTTCATCCACACATAACTGTTTTGTCAACTAATACAAATAACTATATTTATCAACAATTCGACAGAAATCCAATAAAATATGCATAAACGTATTCAAATACATATGAGAAATTCATTATTCAAACAATGGAAATGGGCGAATAACTTGAATGTTACTTGAATGATCCTTAAACTGAACCTTATGAACGGTTCAATGCATAAGGTCGCTTATTCCTGGTTCAACACCCGTTTACAAGCGAATCTTACGTTACAGCTTTTATATGAAGCGTTTTTTCGATATTCCAAACAGTTTTCGAGCAAAATCGAAATGAACATAATTGTAAACTTGCATTTTCAGGGCAGTCGATTATATTATAAGGAACTCCATATAAGCGCATAATAACCGACTTTTTTGATAATCAAAATAAAATATTTCTGAATCGTATATTTTGATAAAAATTATTCTGGATAAAAAGCATTCAACGTAGATAAAGATGAACGGAAAAAAAATGTTTGCCAATTTTTGTAAAAATTGACTTGTTAATATGCCTCATTGGATGAAATCGCGTTATTACACGAAGAGGGGGTGGAGAATTGTTGAACGTTGTTAGCTATGGATCAAAGGACCATGTGTAAAACTTGAACTATTTGTCAAATCAGGCCTGAAGTGATCTGCTTGTTTTTATCAATAAATTGAGGTGATGAAAATTAAACACGGGTTCTGATGAACTTATCTAATTAACATCTGTGACCTTTACACTTTTTGGCATGTACTCAATGTGTTTGAGTATATGTGTTCTGTTTGAACACCTTGAATGCACTCTCAATAATATAACAATTGTAATGTTATTACGTTGATGTTTCAACGTATTGTAATGATCTCACAAATGAATGAAAACTGTAACTCGAACTTATGACTGTTATTTCAACGTCTCGAGCCGCACTAGTCTAGGATCTCGGCCCGTCATCCCTAAATCATTTAACACTCAACATAAACACTTTAGTCTAGAAGTCTGTTGCTATGGGCCGAGGTAGATACGTATTTGGATGAATTTCTCTCGTTTTAAAATATACCATATTGGAGACAAATTGGAATTTGTCCAGGGGGCATAAATCCAAGCGGAGACTGCTCCTCGAATATTTTATGTACGAAAGATTATCGAAGGATTTAGTGACATTTCTTCGAGATCTTCCGCCGTAAATACTCAAGTCGAGGTAAAAAATTTTACCGACTTATTTATTTCCAATCAGTTACATAACGGGTAAGCTGTAAATTATTGAAGTAGTGACCCTCGTTGAAATAATTATTCTGCAGATTCAGGATCAAATCCATGGATTTCCGGGTATTGTGAGATATATTGATTGAATGATAGCAATGTTCAGTAAAAAAATATTTCGAATCAGTACCAATTCATAGACATGATGTCCAAAACATCGAGGGAAGGTAGCGATATTTCATGAATTTCGGAAATACCCATTCTCTCGAAAATAGTGAAAATTTTACCAACAAATTTTTCGATATTCTGTGTGGTTATGACCTAGTCTATCACCAGTATAAATATTGTTTAAGGTTTACCGGACACTCTGTATAAGTTAATAGGAAAGGTTAATATTCTATCAATGTGCAATTGGTATTATTAATCTTATAGTTTTCATAAGGGGTGCATTCACAAAATTTTGCACAGAAATGGTCATAACCACTTTTATTTATTGGGTATGTTGAAGAACGATTACCGCACATTATACAGCATACTTGTTAACACAAGATCAAAACTTCTCCTCGATCCTTTTTTGGAAAACAAATATAATATTTTGGCCTCTGGAAATGGTAAGTCGTAAATTAAGACCGTACCACAGCCGTCTTTAATGCATTTCTAGAGAAGGCTGTGACCGTCCATACTATTGACTTGCGCATTAGACCAATTCAAGCAATTCATTCGTCCATTTTGCAGTGTTGCCAATATCACTCATTCGAATCACATTTTTCAATAACGTATACGACGCCGACAGTTTCGAGAATTGACGTCGCTCGTCGACTCTCGTACACGTTTCGCAACGAATAGACTCGAGAATCGACCCCCAGGATTTGTTGGGGGGTGTATAGATAACAAATTTAATAACGAAAATTATGAACCTTTCGTTTTTTTCTCCAAATTTTAATAATTTACTCCTTGCGATGCTACCTATGTTTTACCAAAAAAAGAATTGAATTTAAACAGCTCCTTCTGGGTGTTGCAGTTTCTTTGTCAGTTAGTATATTTTCTCAACTCGATCATGAGTGCAGTTGATGAATGTTTCAAATCAACACAAAAATTTTCGGAAGTATAGATACCCATTCGACATTCTTTTTCCAAAAAACCTAGAAAAGCACTGATGTGAAGTCATCAGCTTTTGAGCGCATGTTCAGGGGAGATGGCCGCTTTTGACTTCACGTCAGCACATTCCTAGGTTTCTTCGAGATATTCCGGAAAAAAATAACAATAACCATATATATCTCCCAAAATTATTATCTTATCGAACTAAAATTTGGTACACTGTTGCGAAATATGATGCTCAAAGTCTGCGCAAGACTCTTTTCCAAATATGATAAACAATTTCCGAAAAACAAATTCTCAATAAAATTTCGTAGAAGTTGCGCGTCGTAATTCTCCAACTAACTGGTAAGTTTCAATTCAATCTTCTCAGTTCCCGAATTATCACGGCAATAACTTCAAAATTTCAAAAGACTAACTCCGAAACCGTTAAGCCGATTTTGTCCATTAACGAAATCAATCGTCGCATTTTGAAATGCAACTTACCCTAAAAGTTTCAGGTCGATAGGATTTTCCGTACGCCCGTAATCGTGCATACCGAACAGAATCGATTTTGACACCGGATTCTTCATCAGTGAGTCCAATTTTGTCGTTTCCGTCCATTTTCGGCTTAGAATTTGACAATTATAGACATTTGGACAAGGCGATTGCACGCTGTTCCCCAGAACATGCGCGCAAAAAGTATGGGATCAAGTTGAAATGTTCTCTTTTGTTAAATGACGACCGAATGTCCTCACAAAATTTCAACGAAATCCGGCAGATAAATAATGTCTGAGCTAAACAACTTCTTTATTATTGTTCCAGGATCTTTACAACATTTGCAAGCATCGCGTCGGTACTCTTCACCGACCCAACAAGTTTCAATTCGATAAGATCGGTATATTTTAGAATTATCGAAATAGTAAGAGTTTTATAGCCGCCCAGGCGAGCGGACAAAATTTAATTTGACCATGATTACATTTTCTACTCAAAATTGGAATTATATTCACATGGGGATGTAATGACAACCTGATTCAATCTTTAGATAGTTCTAGTGCACTTGACAAATGTTCCATCGAGCGTTTGATTAAAGCTGAAATTTTACATGTTTACAAAATATACAAGATAGATGAGTAGGTATGCAATCGAGTGTCTCCTTGACCAACCTGGGTACACCAAAAACGGTACATTGGAGAAAAATAATGCGTTGAAAAATAAATGGGGCAGACTAATTTGGAGGAGGTAAAATTGAATAAAATTGCCCAAATGTTCCATGTTTAAGGTGATAAGAAATTAGTATCGATTAAACTTATTTTGGGAGGATTTCGCATAATTTTTCAGGTTTTTTCTGGGTTTTCACTCCCAATATCTGAAACAGAACTTTTAGAAATTAAATAAAAATTGTTGCATTATTTCTGCGTCTGCCCTTGACCTATATAATTCTTACAGTTTTCGATACCTAAGGGCCAATTGCAACGTTTTCGTCTTAAGCTTCAGTTAGTTAAGCGACGATAAACTTATTAAGCTCTGGTTTGAATATTCGGCTTGCACCGAGGCTGAATGTAACTAGATTAAAGTTAATCTACAAATCTGGTTACTTTCTCATGAATTGGTACTTGTGACTAGCTTCATGTTGTTTATTTTAACCCTTATTGATGAAATATTTTAATTCGAAAGATGAACCTCATTTTATGGGTTCTACCATATTTCCATAAGAGATGAAAAATCAAGATGCATCTATTGAAAAACCCATAAAAATATTGTATGTGACGTTTCCGACTTGTTTATTATCATTAAGACTAGGGATCTCTCACTACAGACCTGTGCTCTTACTTCTGTATCAGACTTTAAACATTATTCAAATTTATAGTTATATACTCAAGTAAATTTGTATTTTATAATATCATAAGATTTGAGCTTCTGCATGGAATTACAATCCTGGCGTTTGTAAAATGAATAATCAATCAATCAATACTGGTGATGCACAACCCATCCGACAGCACCTTAGACGTTTTCCTCTGGCAAAAAGAGAAGAGGCTGAACGGATTATTGAAGACATGGCGAGAGAAGGTGTCATTGAACCATCCAATAGCTCTTCGACGTCACCTGTAGTGTAAGTGAAGAAAAAGGATGGGTCCACCAGGTTCTGTGTAGACTATAGGCAGCTCAATCAAGTAACGAAGAAGGACAGCTATCCCTTACCGAGAATTGATGATACACTGGATACACTCACAGGATCACGCTGGTTTTCCACCTTGGATTTGAAGAGTGGGTATTGGCAGGTTGGCCTAGATCCAAGAGACAAAGATAAAACTGCCTTTAGTATTGGAACAGGACTGTGGCAACTCAAAGTGATGCCCTTCGGCTTATGCAACGCCCCGGCCACATTTGAGCGTTTAATGGCGACTATATTGAGAGGACTCTCCTGGAAGACTTGCCTGGTGTACTTAGATGATGTGATAGTGGTGAGCAACTCTTTCCAAGACCACCTACACCACCTATCCGAGGTTTTCCAGCGACTTCGTGAAGCTAACCTTAAGCTGAGTCCAAAGAAATGCAATTTATTCCGAACAGAGGTAAAATATTTAGGACACGTAGTGTTCTCGAGGGGGCGTGA
The DNA here is from genome assembly GCA_958510865.1 of Myrrha octodecimguttata. Taxonomy (NCBI): domain Eukaryota; kingdom Metazoa; phylum Arthropoda; class Insecta; order Coleoptera; family Coccinellidae; genus Myrrha; species Myrrha octodecimguttata. The sequence continues at coordinate 5,454,595 of OY294061.1, forward strand.
AAGTTGACCCGGATAAGATCAAAGCAGTACAGGAATGGCCTATACCGAGAGACAAGAGTGAATTGCGAAGTTTCTTAGGCTTATGCAACTATTATAGAAGATTCGTAGCTGGATTCGCCAAAGTTGCCAACCTCTTACAAAATTAACAGAGGATGGACAGGAGTACATATGGTCCTATGATTGCGCTGAAGCTTTCGCACAGCTGAAGAAGGCCCTGGTGTCACAGCTCCAGTTTTAAGCTACGCAAGAGCTGTAGGGAAGTTTGTGCTCGACACGGATGCTAGTAATTCAGCCATCGGGGGTGTTCTATCACAAGTACAGGATGGACAAGAAAGAGTTATAGGGTATTTCATCAAGGTCTTATCAAAGCCAGAACGGAATTACTGCGTGACCAGTAGAGAACCTTTAGCAGTCATCAAGTCCGTAGAACACTCCTACAAATATTTGTACGGAAGGAAATTTCTGCTGAGAACGGACCATGCTGCTTTGAAATGGCTCCTGAACTTTAAGAACCCGGAAGGACAAGTAGCCAGATGGATTGAAAGACTGCAAGAATATGACTTTGATACCGAACATAGAACGGGAGCTACCCATCGCAATGCCGATGCGTTATCAAGAAGGCCTTGCCCCAAGAATTGCAGTCATTACTCACGCGTGGAAGACAAAGCCGATGTGAGACGGACCACAGTAATTGAAGATGATTGGCTACCCCAAGAAATACAACGAGCACAAGAAGAAGATCCAGACTTGAAAGTAATCCTGAGTTGGAAGAAGAGTGGTAGACGACCTACTTGGGAAGAAGTATCCAGACTGAGTCAAAATATTAAGTCGTATTGGGCACAATAGGAAACGTTGAAGATCGATAACGGTCTTCTGAAGCGTTGTTGGGAGAATATTGATGGATCCGAACAGAGGATTCAGTTGATTGTGTCGAAGAGTTGGGTGACAGGCGTTTTGACCAGACTACATAATGGAACATCAGGTGGACATTTTGGGATTACTAAGACGCTAGAGAAAGTCAATCAGCGGTTTCATTGGATAAACTGCAAAAAAGACGTTAAGGACTGGTGTAGGACATGTAAAGCTTGTGCTGCAGCTAATGGCCCTTATGGTAAAGGGAAAGCTCCAATGAAGCAATATTACGTAGGATCTCCCATGGAACGAGTAGCTATCGACATCGCGGGCCCCTTTCACGAAACAGATCACGGGAACAAGTACATTTTGGTAGCGATGGACTATTTTACCAAATGGGTGGAAGCTTACGGTATTCCTAATCAAGAGGCGAGTACGGTTGCTAATAAATTGGTCAAAGAATTCATCTGCAGATTTGGAATACCTCCAGAGCTACATTGTGATCAAAGCCGAAATTTTGAGTCGACATTATTCCAAGAACTTTATAGGAAATTGGGGATTAATAAGACAAGGACAACACCTCTACATCCCCAATCGGATGGCATGGTAGAACGAATGAATAGGACAATGGGTAAACATCTTGCCAAAGTAGTCTCCGATCACCAGCGGGAATGGAATGAGTATTTGCATCTATTCACCATGGCATATAGATCATCGGTTCAAGAATCTACCAAGGAAACTCCAGCCAATATAATGTTCCGCCGAGAAATTAGACTACCTTGTGACCTAGAGTTTGGTTGTAAGCCTGGAGAAGATATAGCCGGGGAGGACTACGTCAGTAAATTGAGACGTAAGCTAGATTACATTCATGACAAGGTGCGCAATCAAATGCAGCAAGCAAGTGATGGGATGAAAATGGGCTATGATCTGGTGTGGTTGTATAACCCGCAAAGAAGAAGAGGATTTTCACCGAAACTGCAGAGACAATGGGAAGGACCGTTTGAAGTTATGAAAAGGATGAACGATGTAGTTTACCGGATACGGAAAGCTTCCCACAGAAAAACCGAAGGTCGTCCATTTCAACCGATTGGCTCTGAACGCGTCAACACAGGATGACGAAGAAGAAGTACGGCGAATGAAAATGACGATTTTCAAGAATTCATGAATAGTTATGGGGGAACACGAGTTGCACGGTTTGGCGTTACACAGGAAGTTCATCAAGACCTGTTTACAGTTCCCGAGGAATACTCTCTTGCTCATTGTGTAGCAGCGGATCTAAGGATGAGTAGGGGAATAGCAAGAGTATTCAGAAATAAATTGGGACGTCAAGAGGAACTGATGGGACAGCAGCCCGGAATAGGAAAATGCCTGAGACTGAAGTCAGAGAGTCGGTACATTTATTACGTGTTACCAAACAGTACTCATATCAGAAGCCCACCTACTAGAATTTATGGACAGCACTGCATGGCTTGGAAGAAGACCTTCAATGCTTTGGGATTGGGAAATTAGCCGTTCCCAAACTAGGTTTTGGACTGGATGAACTAAATTGGCGGGTTGTGCGAAGTATGATGGAAGTTGTGTTTCAGAAGACAGGTATAGAGATTTTTGTATGCAATTTCAACCCAAAGCAAAACGGAAAGCCCAGCAAAACCGTAGATTGCTACTTCCATCAGAGGGGCTACTGAAGAAATGGTAACAATTGCAGATTTCACCACGGTCCTCAGAGGAATTCATGGAATCTGTTCTGGGACAGAACAGGCTCAAGGAGGGGACAGTGTGACGAGTACGGCCCTGTCTATTTCAGAATATGCCCGAACACTCCAGAGCCCCTATTCTTGAAACAGGGAAGGGAGAAAATAGGCGTGTCGACGCTGTTGCCAAGGAAACCCGGTGCATTTTTGATGGAACGATAGAGAACGTTCATTCCATCACATTCAAGAATAGGGTCTCAGGCGCGTACGAGTCACCCGCTCTCCAGAATCCTCCAGTAATTGCTAGAACTTGCACGAGCGATATAAGGGTAAGCGCGGGGCAGCCCAGGGACTAATTGAGCAGAGTTATTCGTAGCGGAAGGTGATCAGTGAAAATAAATAGTGTGGCAGTAAATTGTGCGCAGACTTTGATAGAATAGGTTGTTTAGTTATTAAAATAGTAGTGTGTAAATAAGTGTAAATGAATAGTTTAATTATTCTGAACGTTTTGATAAAACCAGAAAACGTTACAAAATGAATTTTTCTCTCAAACGCACATATATGAAATACATCCATCATTAAATTCATTATTATATTAATCAATCATTTTTGTTTGTGTTACTTACTTTCAGACTGTTGCTTCATTTTAAGATATAATGGAAGTTATGGAGGAAATACTTCTATATCTTCCGAAAATATTAACTATATAGAATTTCGGATCAAGGAACAAAAATTAAAGACAACTTCACATGCAACGTTTCGACAACTTTTGTTGTCTTCTTCAAGCTGGGAGTCACTGGTGAACCTTGTAAAAAATAGTAGGCAGTTATTAAGCAAAGAGACTGGTATTCTATGTTTGAATTTGTCAGTTTGATAGAACTCACATTAGACACAAGTTATTGCCAGTTCAACAACAAATGGTATAAACAGGAAAAAGGTTCTGCTATGTGGAATCCAGCTTCACCATTATTTGCTGAGATAATAATAATGATCAAATATGTTGAATCTAGATTAGACTTTGAGTTGAAGTTTGTGTACATTTATGTGGATGATATAATAGCCGCCATCCCCGAAGACGGGATCAATAGCACATAGGGGGTTTTCAACGGTTATCATGAGGATTTACAATTTACGTGTGAAGTAGAACGAAATAACGTTATGCTTCTTTTGGGTTTGTTGCTGATACGAGACGGTGGCCGTGTTATTACAGACCTATACCAAAAACTTACAGCATCAGGTAGATAGTTCAATTATAACTCGGTACATGATATCAAACATAAATTATCCGTAATCAAAAATATCAAACACAATAATTTCCGAAAGAAACAACTTAGAAACTCGATATTTGTAGAGGAGGTTTGGACCTTAATTACGAAATCCTTATTCGTGAATTGGTTGAATCCACCCAATGATTCCGCAAATATACCCATTCAAAACTTTATTTTCCCAATATTTCCAAAAACACAGATAAGATCGAATTGAAATCCAGTACTTCATCGAAAAATAACAGTTCGAAAGTTCATACAGTTTTGATGAGGAAAATATGATGAGAAAATCACAAAATATTAAATATAAAAAAAAAAAATTTGAATTTTATTTTTAAAATTATTCTGATGACACGATCATGACGAAATTTTGCACGATGTTTTCCTTCAGCATCTCCAAACTAGCTGCGAACTATCATCACGATTGAATCAGTATTTATTGATTTATACGAGAAAAACAGATATCGAGAAGAAAACCACGAAATTCTACATATTTTTTCTCAATATCTCCAAAACTAATGGCCATATCGAATTGAAATTTGGTACACTGCTGTGAAATATGAAGTTCAAAGTTAAACTGAAATTTATCTCGAATATGAACGATAGTTTCAGAAAAAATTTTTTTTTTCAATTAGTAACCATACAATTTCGACGAAATTCTGCTAAAGCTACGCGTCGTTATGCTTCAACTAATTGTTTCAATTCAATTCATTCGCTACAGTTGTTTCTGAGATATGACGAAAATAACCTCAAAATTTCAAATTGCTATTACTCCGAAACTATTGGGCCGATTCGGCCCATTAACGAACTCAACCTTCGTATTTTGAAATGCAACCCTTCCTGAAATTTTCAAGTCGACAAGCCGGACAGAATCGATTTTGACATCGTATTCGTCATCAGTGAGTCCAACCTAGTCGTTTGAGACCATTTTCGACTCAATCATCGAAAATTACAGACATTTGGACAAAACGATAGCACGCTGTTCCCCTAGAACATGCGCGCAAAAAGACACCCAATACCATCAATTTCAATACAGACTGCGCTTTCCTGAGCGGAATATATATTTATTTGATAAACAAATGCTAACAAAGAAGAAACCTAAGTATGACAGATATATGTGGAGTTAGTCACGGTAGTTATCACTAATCAGTATTGTTGATGAATTCAAACAAAGAACTGGTGTAAGAATTTGAAGCAAATCTCAATGTTTTCTCAAAATATTCTAATGAATAGATAATTGAATAGAAATTTGTTAACATAGTTCATGCGCGGGGGCAGCTCCGAGCTACCCAAATCGTCAAAAAGAAAGCAGCAATTATGGTGTGACCATTTTCCATTTGGCGAGTCGTGTTAGTTGATTTAGTAACTAAAGGGTTTTCCAATAAGGTGTTATTTTGAATAGCCCGCTATTTCGGTAGGTGTCACTTTTGAAGCTCTCATTTTCTGACATTTGACAAGTAGAAACTACGCCATTAATAAAAATGGAACGATATACGCTTCAACAACGCATTGAAATTATTAATATTCACTATAAAAATGGTGAAAATTTGGCAGAGACGGTTCGTAAAACACGAATATTTTTGGGTCGTCGTGAAGCACCTTGTCGGACCGCAATAAAGAAATTGGTGGAAAAATTCGAGCTCTTGGGACAAGTTAGTGATGTGAAGAATAAAACCCGTGCACGTCGCTCAAGAACAGCCGAGAATATTGCTGCTGTAGCCGAAAGTGTTGAAGAAAACCCAGGTTTGTCCATTTCTCGTCGTTCTTTGGAATTAGGCATTCCACAAACGTCATTACACCGTCTTTTGCATAAAGATTTGGGTCTTAAGGCTTATGAAGTTCAGTTAACAAAAGAACTCAAGCCTGCCGATCATCAACAACGTCGTGTCTTTGCTGATTGGGTCGTTGAAATGCATGAAAATGATCCGGAATTCCATCGAAAAATCATCTTGAGTGATGAGGCCCATTTCTACCTCGGTGGCTTCGTCAACAAGCAGAATTGTCGGAAAACCCGAGAGTTATTGTTGAAAAGCCCCTCTATCCTCAATGTGTGACTGTTTAATGCGGTTTATGGTCCGGCGGAGTCATTGGACCTTACCATTTCGAAAATGAGGCTGGAGCAACAGTTACGGTGAATGGATTGCGCTATCGAGAGATGATTAATGATTTTTATGGCCGTAATTGGATGGTATTGATCTGGACAACGTTTACTTTCAGCAAGACGGCGCTACGTGCCACACAAACAACGAAACCATTGATCTTTTGCGGGAAAAGTTTCCAGACCGTGTTATCTCTCGAAGAGGTGATCACAATTGGCCACCGAGATCTTCTGATTTAACGCCTTGCGATTTCTTCCTTTGGGACCACCTGAAAGAGAAGGTCTACGCCAATAGCCCAGCGTCGATTCAAGACCTCAAAGATGAAATTCGTGAGGCTATCGAGGACATAGGGCAGCCACTTTGCGATTTGGTTATGGAAAATTTCATTAAAAGGATAGGGTCCTGTAAGTGTGTTCGTGGTGGTGATTTGCCTGATGTTATTTCCCACTATTGACGACATAGCTTCTTCTTTATAATGAAATAAACATCCGATCATTTATATTGAAAATTGAATAATAGCAATAACACCTTTTATTGGAAAACCCTTCATAATAAAATGTACAATTTCTTAATTTTTCCTCGATCGTTGGGTTTCTGACAATTTAATTCATAGTGGGATATTTTATACACGTTCAAGGTTTGTTTCAAGAACCTCTTCTGGAAATTTTATCTATGTACTATTCTCTATTCGGATTTTTTTTCAAAATGTAGAATTTAGTAGTGTTTCCTATTCACAACAGTTTGTATATTTAACCAGATGGTGACTTAATAAAAATTTTCGATTCTAGCCTGTAGAAGACAACAAAAGTTGTCGAAACATTGCAAGTAAAATTGTCTTTAATTTTTGATCCTTGAGGCGAAACTCAATATAGTTAATAGGGTAAAATTAAAAAATGTATATTTCTACAACAAAAAAAAATTAAGTTGACGAGAGTACCTCCAAAAATTAAACTGCGGCAGGCACTTTCGCATATTTTCAAATTATAACACAGACAATAAGACAAGCTTAATATTCCCCTTTTCTGCTAACACAAACGCAAGTTTTTTTCATCTGCGATCACGATAAGAACCGATAAGTACTTGATTTGTGTTTTGATTTCATCGCTTTCTGAACTGTGCTAGGGTAGTTCAGAATAGGGCTTCAATAGCGCATCGATTCTGAGCAGTTCTAGAACTGTTCTAAGACAGTTCAGAATTTGGAAACCAGAACAATGCTTAACCATTTGGTACGAATCAAAGAAATATTCTCTGGCGCGGTGCCGGATAATATGAATTGGCCTTAAGCATTGTATAATACAATGCCTAAAGTGACACAAGATTCGGTCATATGCGACAGTTTGGCAACATGTAGTTTCTCGTAAGAAAATGCATTAGTATGCAATCCAAATAACATGACCTAGGATAACTAATGACAAACAAAACGAAAAAACACACTGGTCACTATAATTTACCTTTAACAATTTAACAGTTTGAAATAGTTTTTATAGACACTTCTTTAAATTTAATCATTATTTTTATTGTTTTGTGAACTATTTCGTGATTAAATATCTCGAAGTTGTTATGAGAAAATAGCGATTTAGGTCAATTGGTACGATACATTTTCAATTTATAATGAATATTTGGTTTTGGTCATTTGAAGGTTCAGAAACCAATTAATCTAGAGCTTCAGGAATTGAATTATGCTTTCGATGGAGTGTATCGGCTATGAACCACATTATCCTATATGGTTTCAAGTAACATTTTTTTTACAAGGTGTAAGAGAGAAACGTTTACTGGTGTATAATATATCGATATGGTGAACTCTTATTAGTTGAATATCAATATGCCATATTTCTGATCAGCATAATTCATTTCAGGCAAATATAAAGAACAAATTATTCAGCTTATAGGCGAATTATTGGAATGATATTTCTTTCTGCTATATTTCAACAGAACAAATCAAGTTCACTTTTAACATGATACGTTACAGTGTTACTAAGTATATTAACTAGACATAGCAATAGCATAACATAGCAATATTGAAATAACTATTTGAGTTCACTGTGGATAGAAAACTGATAACAAAACAGTGTGTAACTATTCTCTAATCCACTTACATTTTCTGCGTCTAACGCACATTTCGGAAACAAAGTTTCCTTTGTCAAAGACATAATCGTTACTAACTACAGTTTCAAGTGTCATGTTGAACGAGTGAGAGGAAGGTATACAGGACCAAAGGATTAGGGTTGTTCAAGGCCATATATTATATCATCCTGACATAATATATGTCAAAAGGTTTCAATTTATTCCCGATATTTCGTTAGATTTCTAGTGTAAAATAACTAATTATGGGGCCTGTAGCGTTCTTCGTTTATCTGAGGATCTGAAATATCATCGCTTGGAGGACCGGACCTGGTCGAAAGACTCTCCCGGCCAGAGAGCAAATGTAGGTAATTTTATTTACTGCTTCCTGCTGGTTTTCTGTACCTCTTTCTGTTTCAGATATTATGTCAAGATATTCGGTCAACATAAATTCAAGATGAAGAAGAAATTATTTTCAAATGAAAAAGATGCCATCCATGTTCTTTAAACACATTACAACACTAATACGGGGAGACAGAGTTTTTGCTGAGGTTTTTATCTGTGTTCTTGTATCATGCGGGAAAATGTATGGTACCCCGTTTACGTTTCCTCTGCTAACACTGCTGTTATATACTAAAGAATATAATGCTCGTTCTCAAAAGAATATATATTTATAGGGTAGTGCTAGGCTATCAAGGGTGAGTCAGGTGAATATTTGGAATAAATCTTCCATCGGACAAACAGCGAGGAACATCAACACGAGAATCCACAAAGACATGAGCCATATCTGTTACAACCATCCTGACAAATCGGTCATTTAATTTCAGAAAAAATCCGTAATGCTATTGAAAAGCTCGGGCAAAATTTACTTAAATACGCTTGAAGGTATACCTATGTTCCAAGAGAAAAAACCGATTGCTAAACAATGATCTCACCCCCATTAGTAACCCATATTCCAAATATTTACCTGACTCACCCTTGCTAGCCCAGCACTACCCTTATGGCCTTAAACAACCCTTTCCCATTGGTCCTGTATACCACCCTCTCACTCATCAACATGACACTTTCAACTGTAGTTAGTAACGATATGTCTTTGACAAAGGAAACTTTATTTCCGAAAAGTGCGTTAGACGCAGAAAGTGTAAGTGGATTAGAGAGTAGTTATACACTGTTTTGTGATAGCAATATTGATTTGTTCCTCAAAAACATATCATTTTTGACGATGCATATGTTTATGACAATCGAAGAGTATATTCAGCATCGGTAATTATAAAAGTATATACATAAAGTATCTACCAATGCGTTTTCACAAATCATTTATATGTATTAAGCGTAGTTTGAGGTAGATAATATTGAATTTTCTTCAGAAGAATACGTGTTCCTATTATAAAAAAAACGGAGGATATCAACCATGAAGCACGTGCATCATAATTTTATCCCACCACCATTAACCGATTCGAAAGATTTGTAAGTAGAATAGGGACCCCTGGAAATATCGAATACATTTCAGGTAAATTTTTTTTCAGCTTACATATTATTCTGCTTTTCCGTACGGTAACGTGTTTTTTCCATAGAACTCTATATTACTACCTGGAAAGGACCCGACCCTTCTTCATCTAAGCTTAAAGCGTAACAAGGGGCAACGAAACAAAGATAGCGCTAATTACGGTAACCTCTCTGTCACACCCATTGAAGTAATTGGTGTTTAACGGCTCAAATTTGGTTTTACTTGGAAATTCAGTTAGTTTGGGTATCACATCGTTTAGAAAGTGCAATATTTTTGAAAATGAATATTTATTCTTCTCTGATATGCCATTACTTTCTCTGCCTTCACCGCGTGTGGTTCAAAAAGTGAAGAATTATTTTGCTGTGAACTGTGCATTGACGATAGTTTCATCATTATTACAATAACTTTAAATGAAAATGGTTATTTTGGATGCAAGAACGAGCAAGATAACCGCCGATTATCATTTTATAGGTGAGTGGATTATTTATTTAAATTTGGATAAGCAACGATCAGCAAGATTATTTAGATTTAGATTCAAAGTTTCCATTCAAACGACCAGAAATTTTGAAGTTATGGATTAAGGCTATACGCAGGGAGAATTGGGCTCCATCAAAAACCAGCAGACTTAGTCAGGAGCATTTTCTTCCAAGTGATTATCTAGTGAGAGCTGGATCCACCATGAATTTGTTGAAACCAGATGCTGTTCCTTCTGTATTCTCATATCCCAAGCATTTGTTTGAATATCTAAATAAATTTTATTTCTCACTTTCTTTAATTTTATTTACCAACCACTTAGGAAAATACTTTTCGAAAAGCACCGACTTGAAGTCAGGAAAATTTAAGCGCTTGGTTAAAATTCATTGCCAATGCGAATTTGACATACTTTTTTCCGATATTTTTGGAAATGTATGTCGAATCGAGCTGAAATTTCGAACATTGCTGTTCAGATTCGACTTCAAGGTCTGCGCCAAGTTTCATTGAAATCTCAGTGATAGTTTCCGAAAAAATTTTTTTTTAACGATTCTTCATGCAATCAGTTAGCAAGTTTTAATCTTATCGCATCAGTACTTCTTGAGGTAAACCCGCAAGATTTCCCGTCGCCGAGATATTAAAAAGATATTTACACCATTGTACGCAGTGTGTTTTTCTGAATAAAAAATGTGAAATCGAACATAGCCGGTCTCCCTTAATTTGAAAGATATGGGCCCCTAAAGTTCCAAAATTAGTCGTTTTCAGGTCCCTTTCTCCACCATAAAAACGATCTCTCACTTCATCTGTATAGTTCACAAACCACCTTTGAACTTTCAACCAACAATAAACAACACTTTTTTTCAAGAATAATCAATATTTAATGAAAAAACAATGAAAATACTGGACAACCACTTAACCTCTATTTCTTCTGATTTCTACTCAGTCTAAAAGTGAAGTTTGGCAATGGCGCGAACTTCATCGGTCAAAATCGTGCCATCGTGCGTATTCGTTAATGACAGATTATTGCTGGCGAGAAAAATGAAATATGTTCTTGGTTCTTACTGTTTACTGGGATACACTTTCAGTAGGAGAATTCGTTTCTAATGAAATCTACAAGGTTGAAACACATAGTAATGGAATGAGAATACACCCTAATATATAATTCAATGTACATTTTTTTCATATGTGATAGGTCACGCCCTTCCCAGATTTCCAATGAAATCGAGGTTATTATATAATCCATTTTATTGGAATACTCTGAATCTTATTATAAATTGGGACCATCTCGAAGACACAACAAAAAACGAAGTATATAACAACCTCCCTATTTTGACGGGGACAGAAAGCAAGTTCAAACGAAAATATTGAGAGTGAAACCTTAAACAAATATTCTCAATGATTTTGTTTTTATGTTAGAATAACCACCTCTTCTTCAGTGACAGAAGCATTTTCCTTACAATCATATCCTTCAACTGTCCATCATTTCATATTTCCCGCCAGCAACTACTCTTCGGTCATATTACGTTGGCCAGCGATGAAAAGACGCTGTTGCCAAGCTCCGCTTTAACATTGAGAAGTATTTCGTAGAAATATAGGTTAAGTGGTTGTCTAATATTTTCACTTTTCTTCCTTTAAATAATGAATATTCTTGAAAGAAAGTGTCGCTATTCGTTGGTTGAAGGTTCAAAGATGATTCATGAACTAGATTTGAGAATTGAGAGATCATTTTAATGACGGAAAAAAGGATCTGAAAATGCAACAATTTGGAACTTTGGGGGCCCATATCTTCCAAACAAAGAGAGACCGCCTATGTTGGCCTTCATATTTTTTGTTCAGGAACTCACACTGCTTACAATGATGTGAATATCTTACTTATAGCTTCGCGACGGGAAATCTTGCGGGTTTACCCTTCATATAGAGGAAATAAAATAATATATTTGAAATGGATCTAACTCCGAAATTGTTAGGTAAATTTTGCCCAGTAACGAACTTATTTTGAATTTTTCAAGTCGCTGTAGCTTTTCTCGGTAGTAAGTTATCATGGCAACGGCTGAATAGAATTCAATTTGACATTGAACTCTTCATCAGTGAGTCCAACCTGGTCGCTTGGAACCATTTTCGGCAAAAAAACGCAAATTTACGCAGGATGATAAGCCACTGTTCCCCAGAAAAACCGCTCACTAAGTTGAAATTTCTCTTGAACATGTGCGATCTTCTTCACGAATTAGTCAGAAAAAAATTCAGGTTCTCCTAATTTGAAATGAAAAATTAAAAAGATTTAGAATAAATGCGAGAGAGTTCCCTTTACTACAATGAGGAAAAAAGAGATAGACCCGTCCACTTCGCGGGTTGCAAAAGCAACGAATTGGCTTCACTTGTCGCTCAAAACGGGTCCCTTCCAGGTATATAATATAGAGTTCATTGGCTTTTTCTGAAATTAATTTTCAGGGTATCACTCAACCTAAAAAACGTTTTATTTCATTATCTGCTTATATTTTAGTATTGAACATATTGACTGGCTCCTACAAAATGTTTCTTTTGAGACAGAATCGCATATTTTTCTCAAAAAAATTTAATTGGAAATTTGTGGTTGGGGGGATATTTTTATTGAAATCCATAGCATACAGTTTATAAAGAAATTCATTTTGATATTAATTCACAGTTAATTTTAAGCTATTGCGTAATTCATATCATTCATCTCTGATAATGTCGCACAGTATATTCATATACAGGGTCTTTCACGAGGAACCTCACCCATATTTATACGGGAAACTACTGAACGTATTTTCATGAAATTCAGCACTTATAAGTATTTCACGATGCTGATGAAATCTAAAATATTTTCAAGGCATGAGCACCTCCGGTTTTTCCGGAAATGACGTCAACTTCCGTTTTTCAAATTAGAACACCATTTTTTTATTGCAGAAATAGATTCCTTAGAAAATTTCAATTTATTTTGATGTAACATTTTTCAGTTTTGGTTGGAAAGTTCTCTCTGAGCGGGAAAATTCGAAAAAAAAATCGAAAATAGAGCTCCGCTGAAACAAGAATAACTTCGAGGTTTTTGGATGGAAAATTTTCATTTTTGGGATTTTTCAAGATGTAAGATTGATGTATCCACTTTGAAAATCGAAATCGCGATTCATGATACAGGGGGTGAAAAAATCGCTTTCAAAGTTAGGGATGACAAAATCGTGAAAAATCAATTTTTTCAAATTAGAACCCCATTTTTTTATGGCAGATATTGAATCTACGTTAAAAAATAATGTGAGTGTATGCATCACACCCTTGCCCTAAAGTGGATATTTTCTGAGTTATTCACAAAAAACTGTTTTTCGTCTTGAATTTTCAGCTATTTCTTTTCCCTTCACGCCAAAAAGATGACATTTTCAGGAACTGTTACTTAAACCATGTTTTAGATTTTACTACCCTAATATGCAAGAGAAAAAAGTTACAGGTTGTTCCTAAATAGATGGCGAATTTGGATTCGAATTTGTATCGGAAACCTCTTTATTTCAACTAATCGGCCATCGGTTTTCTCTCCAGTGATAAATAAATAATTCCTTATGAACCATATGCAAAAACTTACCATGTTTTACATTATTTTTTTTTTATGATAGATATCATTAATTACATCTGCCAAATTCCTCTTTATTCAGTAGCATTTTTTGTTTACTATTAATTTGGTGATAATTCGTATTAAGTTATAAAATCGATCACTATGCCTAATTTTACCAATGAAGATTATTTAAATCTCATTCTACTTCATGGAGAATGTAATAAAGTTGTAGATAGAACGATTCGACTGTTCATTGAGAGGTTTCCTGACCGACCCAGACCAACGAGAGATACCATTAACAGAACCATGACAAACTTGAGAAATGTCGGATCTTTCGTTAAGAAAACTACACACAGAGAAAAAAGTGTAGTAGAAGATGAGAACAACGAAATTACAGTTCTTGCATATTTTCGTGTGAATCCTCAAAATTCTCTCAAAGATGCCGAGATTGATCTGGGATTATCTCAATCGAGTGTTTGGAGAATATTAAAAAAACATAAAATGCACCCATATAAATTCAATAGGGTACAGCATTTGAAGGAAACTGATTTCGTCAGGAGAACAGAGTTTTGCGAAGCTATGATGATTCGATTTCAAGAGAATGAAAACTTTTTGGACTGTATAATTTGGACAGATGAATCTAAATTCACAAAGAATGGTTATTTCAATAGGCATAACAGTCATTATTGGAATGAAGAGAACAACCACCACTTCAGACAATGGAACTTCCAAGAGACCTGGAGTTTCAATGTTTTTTGCGCCATCAAAAATAATGCAATTCTCGATGTTCACATTTATGATGGGACTTTAACTGGTAAGATAGAACACTACACATGTTTGCATTATTTAAAGAATGTTCTCCCTTAGGAGATAGATATTCTGACATATTGACTCAAATAATTGAGCCGCTAGTACAGAACCATAATGACTTATGGTATCAACAAGATTCCACACAATTCACTCAATGTGTCAAATATCCTCTACAGGCTATTTGAAGATCGATGGTTGGCGAACAATGGTCCACATCTTTGGCCACCACGTTCTCCCGATTTAACTCCTTTAGACCATTATGTTTGGGGTAGGATAAAAAATATTGTCTACTCAACTCCCCTGACTGATAAAGAGGACTGCATAGAACGAGTCAGAAATGCGTTCAGGTTTGTTTAGATTTTTAGATTCATAGTTTTGAAACTCAATTTGGTTTTTAAACACTTCTGCAGATCTCTTCCTCCCGATGAAATAAGAAGAGCAACGCACGAAGCATTCCTGAGACGTATAAATAAATGTCTAGAAATTAACGGTCAAAACTTTGAGCATCTTCTCTAGTTATAACTGCGAGAGTTTGCCATGGTTCTCCTAATAGTAACTTGAAGTCGGTTTCAAGAAGGGGTGAAAAATCTACAGCATGGTTCAAATAACAGTTCCTGAAAATGTCATCTTTTTGGCGTGAAGGGAAAAGAAATAGCTGAAAATTCAAGACGAAAAACAGTTTTTTGTGAATAACTCAGAAAATATCCATTTTAGGGCAAGGGTGTGATGCATACACTCACATTATTTTTTAACGTAGATTCAATATCTGCCATAAAAAAATGGGGTTCTAATTTGAAAAAATTGATTTTTCACGATTTTTTCATCCCTAACTTTGAAAGCGATTTTTTCACCCCCTGTATCATAAATCGCGATTTCAATTTTTAAAGTGGATACATCAATCTTACATCTTGAAAAATCCCAAAAATGAAAATTTTCCATCCAAAAACCTCGAAGTTATTCTTGTTTCAGCGGAGCTCCATTTTCGATTTTTTTTTCGAATTTTCCCGCTCAGAGAGAACTTTCCAACCAAAACTGAAAAATGTTACATCAAAATAAATTGAAATTTTCTAAGGAATCTATTTCTGCAATAAAAAAATGGTGTTCTAATTTGAAAAACGGAAGTTGACGTCATTTCCGGAAAAACCGGAGGTGCTCATGCCTTGAAAATATTTTAGATTTCATCAGCATCGTGAAATACTTATAAGTGCTGAATTTCATGAAAATACGTTTAGTAGTTTCCCGTATAAATATGGGTGAGGTTCCTCGTTAAAGACCCTGTATTTCTTTACTTACAGAAGAGGGTATATCATCGAAAATTGTAGAGGGACTAATCATTAATGAACACATATTGAAATTGCTGGTTCATCCAAAACACATTGGGTTATTTTGAAGCATAAACGTAACTTCCAATAAACAAGTTCTGCTTTGGTGCTCGTTAGACAATTCTTATATCTATGCTATCATGCTATCATAGGTTTTTTGTAGATTTTTCGGAGAAATGTCATTATCAGTAGGAAGATATGGTGAGTAATTCGCTTCAATTATACTGTCTCCGACGGTTTTGCCATTCAAAACACCTCCAACTATCAAGTATATCTCACTTAACTCAAAGGAATATATATTACCAGGAAAGATATATTTACCAAGTTATTATTTTAATAACAAATAATGTGGTTTAATACGAACTGGTACCATATCTGATGCAAATAAATTATTTTCTATAAGTGAAGATATATTTGCTGAAAAAACAAATAATTTTTTCAGCAGAAATGGATATATGCTTTCAGAAAATATGATATTGTTATCCAGAAGCATATGATCGGGCAATATATCTCGAATACTTCATTCAGAAAATATTTATATTCGGAATATTGCGGTAGAATTGACGTAAGTTCGACCCTATTCAAAGCTGATATTTCTTTGCAGCTAATATAATTTATTAATTACAAACGTTTCTCTCAGTGCAGACCCATAAATTTCTACAAGACTGCAAATACTCTGAAAAGTGACTTGGATATTTGCCAGAAATTATCAGTTACATATGTACAAAATATTAGTAGATACTAATCAAAAAGTTTAAGCATATACGTTAATCTGTTTTATTTACAAATTCATCGTTGAACTGATTGATTTGCTGAATACGGACCGAAGAATAAGAAATAATATATACCACCTGGTGGTCCAAGTATTGACGTCAATAAATTTTTATTTCATTTCTAATCACGCCGAGCGGCATCCAATAATACCCCATGTATGTTATGCGATTTATTGTAGGGATTCGGAGGTATATTTTTTGTGTTTTTCTTTATTCATTATTCCAGCGAGGTGTCATATCTTCATATGTAGTAGGTGTTTTAATAACAAGAATAACTCAGCTTCCTGAAATTACTTAGTTACCCAAAAAACGCTTGAAAGCTAGAACTTCAATTCTCAATAGGATTCACTCAAACATTCAACTTCAATTTATATATTTATGTATATGAATATATCCAGGTTCATGAGCGAAGTCGTCTTCCCGTTCCAAGTTTCCATCATCGTCTATTCAACCAGTCTCCAGGCCTCTAGTCTCTCTCCGACATAGCTTTCTGTATTCCCTGCATCCAAGTGGTCTTTGGTCTACCTTGCTTGAGTCTTTCAGTTGGCATCCAATCCAGCTTTCTCTTTGGAATTCTATCATTTATGATCCTCTGCACATGTCCATACCAGCTGAGTATGACCTCTATTATTGTTGTTTCTACACCCATAACTTGTCGTATTTGTTCGTTTCTAACGTTTTGCAATCTTGAGATTCCTGCTGATCTCTGCCAGAAGTCCATCTCCAACGCCAAAAGACGGTTTTGTTGAAGCTTGTTCAACTGCCAAGATTTATAATGGACAGTTATAGGCCAATAAGTTTGTTATCAAATTTTTCAAAAATATTTGAACATGCTTTTTGTGATAGACTACTCATGTTTTTAAATGAATGTAATTTCTTTAATAGTTCACAACATGGATACTTGGGAGGTAGGTCGACCCAGTCAGCACTATATCAATTTACTGAAGTTATAGTGAAAATACTTGAAGAAGATAAACTAGGACTAGGAATATTCTTAGACTTAACTAGTGCATATGATTGCCTTTTTAGACAGTTTCTTTCAGTGAAATTAGAAAAAATAGGTCTGAGGGGTTGTGTAAAAGACTGGATTGATTCATATCTTTCAGGTCGCCATCAAAGTGTTTGTATCACTAACAACGGGAAAGATTATAAATCTGAGTTTGCAGAATCGAATTTTGGTATACCACAGGGAAGTGTACTAGGCCCTGTTTTGTTCATTATTTTCATTAATGATCTGTGTAAATTGGAGAGGGATTATTTCGATGCAATAACATGTTTTGCAGATGATACTAATGTCATTCTAGGGGATAGAGAGTTTAAATACCTGGAAGGTAGAGCGGAATTAGCTTTCAAGCAGTTAAAAGCTTGGTTCACAGCTAACAAGTTGAAGATTAATGATGAAAAAACTAAAGTAATTTTATTCAGCACCCAGCGATCTGTTAAAAGTAAAAAAGAAAAACTTGAAGAGTCAACAAAATTTTTGGGAGTTTACATAGATCAATACTTAAAGTGGTCTTGTCATATTGATTATTTATCAGGAAAGCTCTGTAAAATAGGATATGGCTTTAGTTTATTGTCAAATTATTTAGGTTATAAGACTTTGAAAATAGTATATTACGCAAACTTTGAGTCAGTGTTAAGATATGGTATTATATGCTGGGGTTCTAGTTCAGAGGTGCAAAAATTATTTGTCATACAAAAAAGAATTTTAAGATTATTGTCAAAATTAGGAGTTCTGGATTCATGTAGAGGCGTGTTTAAAAAAATGGTATCTTGACAGTTTATGGTATTTATTTGTATGAATGCCTAATTTATTTCTTCAGAAACAAGGCCAGTTTTCCAATACATATATCAGACCATAAATATGAGACGAGAACTCTAGATTTCAATTACCCTAAGCATAGGTTGACACTAACCGAAAAACATCCATCATATATGTGTATTAAAGTATATAATAGGTTACCTAATGAATTCAAGAGAATTAATAATTTTAATTTATTTAAAGAGAAGGTGAAAGAAATGCTCATTAAATTAGAACCCTACTCTCTACTAGAGTATTTTGATGTTCAGTAGGGGTGGGAAGTATTTTTAGTTATAGTTTTTGTTGACACTATTTAATTGTGTGTGTAGAATAAGTGTAGTTGTGCTGTACATGCTTTGAAATAAAGATTGTTATCTATCTATCTATCTAATAATAATAATAATAATAATAATATATTTATTCAATCAAAAGCTTATTGAAATACAATAAGGTTGGTTTCGTCAAAACAGAATACATAATTCAAAACAATTCACTTTTACAAAAATCAAAAAATTCACTCAAAGAATATGGTTCACAGTTAACAATCGCATTATACAGAGAAATTTTGAAAACTTTCAAGTTGGATGTCCTCAACCATTGGGGAAGAGCATTAAATAGCCTTAGGCCCATGTATAAAGGCGACTTTTCTGTTAAGGATAAAGAGTGTCTTGGGTACAAGTATGTATCTGTGCGCCTAGTGTTGTTGCAGTTTAAATATTGTTGGAAGTATTCTGGATGAACCTTCATGAAGACGAGTACCCTATATATATACAGACCATATGATGTTAGAAATTTGTTCTCTTTAAAATGCCCTCTACAAGATTCTCTGAAACCCAACTTCAGTATAATTCTCAACATAACTTTTTGCCTCAGAAACACAGTTTCAATTCCTGAGCTACTGCCCCAAAAAATTATCCCATATGATAGTAAAGACTGAAAATTTGAAAAATAAATGATTTTCAGAGTTGGTAAATCAACTTTAGTTTTTAACACATTCATTGAATATATCACTGAATTCATTATCTATCTATATCCATACAAGACAACACTCCTTTAAAAGAAACGTTGTAGATATCTCGTTTGTGTTCTCTAGAGATTTCCCTGGACCACAATACTGAATTTGGTGCCCCAATGATTCTTCTTCCTTTATTTATTCGATGTTGTATTTCCTTTTCGGTTCTTCCATTGGTACTTATTAGAGTTAGTTAGATACACATACTGGTCACAGCATTCAATGGTTGATCAGTTATCCAACACCAGATCATGATTATCTCCACCAATGCACATATATTGGGTTTTCGACATATTAACAGATAATCCCCACTTTTCGTATTGCTCGATAAGTTTTCGGGTCATGAATTCTATGTCGTCCTTGTCCTGGACAAATATCACTTGGTCATTCGCAAAGTGCAGTGTGTATAGTGTGTTTCCGTCAGCAATAGGAACACCCATATCCTTGCAGGATCTTCGCCACTCTTTAAGTACTCTATCTAAATATATCTTGAGGAGAGTCGAGGATAGACTATCGCCCTGTCACAAACCCTGTGTTACAGGGAACGTGTCAGATATTTCATTTCCTATTTTAATCCTCAATGTTGAGTTTCTATGAAATTGCTGTACGGCTTTTATAAGTGTGCTGTTTATGGATGTTTGTTCTAGAACCTTCCAGAGTTTAGTTATGGGGACATTGTCATATACTTTTGTTAAATCGACAAAAACCAAATGCACCTCTCGCCCCTGCGCTACTTTTTGCGCGCATGTTCTAGGGGAACAGCGTGCTATCGTTTTGTCCAAATGTCTGTAATTTTGGATGATTGAGCCGAAAATGGTCTCAATCGACTAGGTTGGACTCAGTGATGACGAATCCGGTGTCAAAATCGATTCTGTCCGGCCGGCCGGCCGGCCGTAGACACGATAACTGTCGAACGAAGTGAGCTAGCGACTTGAAACTTTCAGGGTAGGTCGCGCATTGGAATGCCGCGTTTAAGTTCGTTAATGGGCCAAATCGATCGAATAGTTTCGGAGTTATGAGCATTTGAAGTTTCGAAGTTATTTATTTTTTATTTCAGAAACTACATGAGCGATTGGATTCAAACTTGGCAGTTAGGTGAAGTACATCGACGCGCAACTTTGAGCTAAAGTTCGTCAGGATTATATTGTCGGTAATTTTGAAAAAAAATTTTTTTCGAAATTTTTTTCCAAAAAAATTTTTTTTTCGGAAACCATTCATCATATCCAAGAAAAATTATACTCACGCTTTGACCTTCTAATTTCACAGCAATGTACCAAATTTCAGTTCGATACGATCATAAGTTTTGGAGATATCGGGAAAAAATATGTCAAATTTCGAGGTTTTCTTCTCGATATCGTTGATTTTTTCGGTATAACTCGAGAAATACAGATTCAGTCCTGATTAAACTTCACAGCTAGTTTTAAGACGCTGAAAGACAACTTTATGCAAAATTTCGTGATAATCGTGTTATTAGAACAATTTGAAAAAAAAAATTTCTATGATTTTCTCATCATATCATCCTCATTAAATTCTGTATGAAACTTCGAACTGTTATTTTCGATGAAGTACTGGATTTCAATTCGATCTGATCTCTATTTTTGGAAATATTGGAAAAATAAAATTTTGATTGGTTATATCTACGGAATCATTGGGTGGATTTTACCCATTCACGAATTCGGCCTTCGTAATTAAGGTCCAAACCTTCTCTACAAATATCGAGTTTCTAAGTTGTTTCTTTCGGAAGTTATTGTGTTTACGCAGTCGGCCGTTAGGCTGACCGTAAACACAATAACTTCCGGAAGAAACGACTTAGAAACTCGATATTTGTAGAGTAGGTTTGGGGCTTAATAACGAAGGTCGAATTCGTGAATGGGTAAAATTCGCCCAATGATTCCGTAGATATACCCATTCAAAATTTTATTTTTACAATATGTCCAAAAATACAGATATGATCGAATTGAAATCCAGTAATTTATCAGAAAAAATTTTCAAAAAGCACTGCCGTGAAGGCAGCAGCTTTTGCGCGCACGTTCAAAATCGTTGCTGAAGCGGTCATCTACATTGAACATTCGCGCAAAAGTTGCTGCCTTCACGGCAGTAGATAACACAATAACTTCTGGAAGAAACGACTTAGGAACTCGATATTTGTAGAGAAGGTTTGGACCTAAATTACGAAGGCCGAATTCGTGAATGGATAAAATCCACCCAATGATTCCGTAGATATACCCAATCAAAATTTTATTTTTTCAATATTTCCAAAAATACAGATCAGATCGAATTGAAATCCAGTACTTCATCGAAAAATAACAGTTCGAAGTTTCATACAGAATTTGATGAGGATGATATGATAAGAAAAATCATAGAAATTTTTTTTTTCAAATTGTTCTGATGACACGATTATCACGAAATTTCGCATGAAGTTGTCTTTCAGCATCCCCAAACTAGCTGTGAAATTTCATCAGGACTGAATCAGTATTTCTCGAGTTATACCGAAAAAATAAACGATATCGAGAAGAAAACCTCGAAATTTGACACATTTTTTCCGGATATCTCCGAAACTTATGATCGTATCGAACTGAAATTTGGTACACTGCTGTGAAATATGAAGTTCAAAGTGTGAGTGGACTTTTTTTTCGAATATGATAAATGGTTTCCGGAAAAAAAAATTTTTTGGAAAAAAATTTCGAAAAAAATTTTTTTTTAAATTCACTGAAAATCTGATCCTGACGAAATTTGGCGTCGTCATACTCCACCCAACTGCCAAGTTTGAATCCAATCGCTCAAGTAGTTTCTGAAATAAAAAATAAATAACTTCAAAACTTCAACTGCCTATAACTCCGAAACTATTTGACCGATTTGGCCCATTAACGAACTTAACCGCGGCATTCTGATGCGCAACCTATCCTGAAAGTTTCAAGTTGCTAGCTTGCTTCTGTCGACAGTTAGCGTGTCTACGCCGGACAGAATCGATTTTGACACCGGATTCGTCATCAGTGAGTCCAACCTAGTCGATTGAGACCATTTTCGGCTCAATCATCCAAAATTACAGACATTTGGACAAAACGATAGAACGCTGTTTCCCTAGAACATGCGCGCAATAAAAATGAGAGCATTCTTCAAAAGTGGTAGTTGTGAAATTACCTGCATTTGAATGAGAAATTGAAGCACAAACTCCCGATATATTACCATTTACTACAATTAATTTTAAAAATTCCTTCATCCAACTTGTATTCATGATTGTCAACGTTTTTAGAAGTAATGTTTTAATTGCCATTTGCATTTCTGTATGAATATTCTAGAAGCAACTTCAAATGGAACCCCCCTTATAAGTTCACATATTTCGATAAAGTTTCACATAACCATTTCAAAAACATAGCATACTTGATATTATTTTGGAGCTATGTTCGAAATATTGAATTTTCAACTTTTTTCTCTTGTATAAGTAGGCTGTGGAAGATGCGGTGGTGATTGGAATCATTGAAACAATCAGCGTTCGGATCAGTACGCAACCTCTGTTAAACTTTCTGCAATGAAATACGAGAATTGTGAGAAGTACATATGTCTGTTTTATACAAAACGGATAAAATGTGAGTGATTTTTATCGTGAAAAATATTCAGTAAAACGACAACAGTTATAGATATTTTCACATGACTGTATCATGACTCAATGAATGATAGTCAATTTGAAAAGAGAAGACCCAAGAAATATCTTAAGAATACAGATTTTTCAGGGGCTATTGAAATCGATCCTAGAACATCAACTTGTATTATAAAATTTACAGGAGTACCAAGAAGGATTCTGAGAACTCTGAATTAAAACCCTAGAGACAAAAGAGTTCATCATCTCATGCTTGCAGATTTCGAATGCCATATTGAGTTTTGTCAATGGTTCTACTTTATTCAAGCGATGAAATATGAAAATTCGATATCTCGAACATGACTCTAGAGATATATCAAGTATGCTTTATTTTTGAATTGGTAATTTCAAGCTCTGTCATAAAATGTAAAAATAAACAGGGGGTCCAATTTGATGAAAATATTTTTATATACCTATATCATGAATTATTAGGTGGCAGAAAATTCAATAATGTCATTGAATTCTACCTAAAAAGTCTTCGAGAATGTTTTTGCAGGGATGAAAAATGTTCAACAGGAGAAATGTTACAGCAATATTTCTAAAATTAACCTTTTCAAAAAACACGGTAACTAGGTAACGGTGATACCAAA
The DNA here is from genome assembly GCA_958510865.1 of Myrrha octodecimguttata. Lineage (NCBI taxonomy): Eukaryota > Metazoa > Arthropoda > Insecta > Coleoptera > Coccinellidae > Myrrha > Myrrha octodecimguttata. The sequence continues at coordinate 5,478,045 of OY294061.1, forward strand.
ATTCTAGTATCCAATTTGGAACAACCTTGAACAATAATCAAAATCTTAATTGGATGCAAATTGTCGCAGAGAAGAGATGTATTTTATCTTCATTCATGCTGGTTCATCCTGGAAGAACCTTTAATTACACAACAAACAGTGAAATGTGTAATAAAATTGTGAAAATTACTTGAATAAATTTTCTAGCATGGAGAAGTACCTGAGATTGCAACAGTTTTTTCAAATTTTTATCTCAGCTCAGATGTTATGGAGAATTATTTACAAAGTTACACACTCGAAGGTAACAAAATTAGTTGAACCTTCACCTAAACTCAGCTCAGGTATGACAAGAAGCGCAATAATGAAAATTTAATATTGCTAAGATAAATAATTCAATATTCTAGGAGTTCATTATTACCCATAAATCCAACTAATACTAACATAATTGGATATACCAATAATCCTTTTCAAATCTCTAGATACTTACTAATGATCTTTTACATTCAAAAAAGGTATATCTTAGAGCTTGACATTCTGAAGGTACACTGCCATCAGTAACAGATAAGCATTCCCTCGGGGTTTTTCTATGCTATAAAATACACAAATAGAAATAATATTTGGGGATCAGCAGGAAGAATACCTTTTTACAACATTCGCTCTCCAAAAGACACATTTTCAAATCAGCTCGAACTCCAGCACAAGCTGATTTGTCAGCTAATTTCTCGTTTTCATTCTCATATCGCATCATCTTGCAGAAATAATGAAAATATTGGATTTCGATCTAAAAATATCTACAAGTTACATGAAGAACAAAAACTGTTTGGAAAAATCTTCAAACCTATTTTGACAAAAGCAGAGTAACAAATAAAGGAGGTTATATCACAGAATTTCTGTTTTTGTCAATCACAGAACATGGTAATATCATTGTTTTATCTTGTTGCGAAAATAAGTGTGTAAATAATGAGTGGTGTAAATAATGTTTTACTTATATATACATCAAGGTGATTATTTGACCCAAAAAATTATTATAAATACTCATAATTACTCGATTAGAAAATGACGTCTTTACGCCTACAAATTCGACCGATCGTACACAAAATACAGAGCCGGATCTAGGATTTGAGGTAACCTCAAAATTTCAAATAACAAACGACATTTGACATATTATTTTCCCTATATCTCCGGCAGTGAATGTCAGATAGAATTGAAATTTTGAACGCTGTTGTAAATGTGAAGACGCAAACTGATGGACGCGTTTATCGCTCAAGCGATGACATTTAAGTTGTCAGATCCTCTTCCGTCAAAATCGAACGATTGTTTTTTTGTAGTTGAAAAATTTCAACTTGGCGGGACATTCGAAACACTCAAGAGATTGTTTATACTCGTCTGTCATATGATTATAGGCACTTGTTAACAAGACAAGTACTTACTCATATTAGGTCGTCCAGTACAATGGATGTAGAAATATAAATATATTGAAAATTATTTTTTCAACTATTGTGTGAGAGAAATTTGTATTTATGTACTCAAAGGCAATAATATAGTGACGATATGTAGCGTTTGGAAATATGTATGTAATGTAATGTCTTTTCAACATTAAGGTGAAAATAAACTGTTATTTTCACTTATAATAAATGATTATATTGATTCATTTATATACTTCAAATAATTATTTTTGTAGAACAATACTAATCCCAGCAGAAAGAATGGTTCGAAAGCTATGAGCATGTCCAGGAATCTATGTTGGAGAAACAGATCCACGTGGAAATGAATTCATATAATGAATGTAACATTTCACGAGCAATCACGCGTTTGCATAATGACAGAAGTCAGCCACAAATTAAGTTACTGACATTGGCAAAATTTTTTAGTTTTCGACGCGTTCATGAGTACGAGCCCTTATGATTTCTTAATTTGTCGGAACCTTAAGAATAATTTAAATATTTATTTACACTAAAAACAAATAACTCAACAACTTATTATATCGAAGTCTATGCACAATTTATTATATACTGTAATGTATAAGGTTGACGGTGGGTCAAAGAGGTCGTCCCACAAATCAGCGATTTCCTTCGTAGCCGTTAGAGTTAGGAAAAAGCGTTAAACTCACATGGATAGTTGAAATATCACCCTACTCCCCATTGAAAAAACCGATATCTCAATCAAATTGCTGATATTAAAAAAAAAATCCAGAATATGGTGAACATTTCAACATCAATTCAGGTATTTTCGGCCAATCGGACAATTGCATTTTATGGGCGGGGCCTGAGAAACGACCAAACCTCACGGTAAGTACTGTCATTAGTAATACTGTCACTTTTACAGTTGCAAACAGGGGGTGAAACTGCAAGTTTCCACACTATTTATTTTCACTGATCACTTTCCGCTTCGAATAACTCCGCTGAATCAGCCATTCACGAATTCGACCTTCTTAATTAAGCCCCAAACCTACTCTACAAATATCGAGTTCCTAAGTCGTTTCTTCCAGAAGTTATTGTGTTATCTACGGAATCATTGGGCGGATTTTACCCATTCACGAATTCGTCCTTCGTAATGAAGCCCCTAACCTACTCTACAAATATCGAGTTTCTAAGTCGTTTCTTTTGGAAGTTATTTTGTTTGCGGTCAGCCTAACGGCCGACCGCGTAAACACAATAACTTCCGAAAGAAACAACTTAGAAACTCGATATTTGTAGAGAAGGTTTGGCCCTTAATTACGAAGGCCGAATTCATGAATGGGTAAAATCCACCCAATGATTCTGCAGATATACCCATCCAAAATTTTATTTTCCCAATATTTCCAAAAATACAGATCAGATCGAATTGAAATCCAGTACTTCATCGAAAATTACAGTTCGAAGGTTCATACAGAATTTAATGAGGATAATATGATGAGAAAATCACAGACATTTTTTTTTTAAATTGTTCTAATGATACGAGCATCACGAAATTTCGCATAAAGTTGTCTTTCAGCATCTTCAAACTAGCTGCGAAGTTTTATCAGGATTGAATCAGTATTTCTCGAGTTAAACCGAAAAAAACAACGATATCGAGAAGAACACCTCGAAATTTGACATATTTTTTCCCGATTTCTCAAAAACTTGTGATCGTATCGAACTGAAATTTGGTACACTGCTGTGAAATACGAAGCTCAAAGTGTGAGTGGAATTTTTTTGGATATCATGAGCGGATAATTTACTTGAGTGCCAGAGACCCAGAGAGACGGAGATGAGCAGTCTTACAAGATCTTGAGAAGATCTACGTGATGCAGGGTGAGGGCTACGTTCCCTGCACGAGGCGGCCAGATGTAGGGTACTCCACAGAACATCAACATATAAGAAGTGCAACCTGCCTTGTAAACCATAGTTGTATATCTTGTCTATAGGCGGTTTCGGAAACTTGATCGAGTTAACACGATTCCTAACCCTGCGTGTTCGTTTACCTTACCCGTGTCATTAACCCCAGTTCGGAAACCTCTGTGTCCTTACTCGATCAGTGATCGAGTTAATCGGATTAGCTACCCACGTTCGGAAACCTTTGGATCTCTTACCCGATCACTTACCCAGATCATCTCTTCATAACTCTGCTCGGAAAGCAGGGTTGAAAAGAAACCTCATGCGTACTAGGTGCTTTTAACAATATCACAGAATAGAAAAGTAATACTTCTCCATTTTCAGACAATATTAAGAGAATCACGGTATAAGTACCACTGTATAACATCACAGACATGTGATATAATTGAAATTTGTGAATAATAAGCCAATCAAGGAAAGGTGAAAGAAAACTGATTTCTTCCGCGAATTCATCATTCCATGAAAGATTCGATAGATCCACTAGTCTTTGGAAAACACCATAATTTCACTTCTATAGCTTTACAAAACATTACAAAAGCTCTGAAGTGTAGCCAAAAACTTTGAGGCGCTTAAATTTTGCAATATTCTCATCATACGGTCCTCAAGAAATTCTGCACCAAGCTGTAATTTCTCAACCAAGTGCTCGATTTCAATTCAATCTGTTTTTTTTTGGAAATAGTAGGTATTGGTGAAATAAAATTTGAAGTCAAATATCCACTGAACTATCGGGCGGATTTCTCCCATTCATGACTAAAACCTTTGCAATGGAGCCAGAAACCTGCCCTACAAATATCGAGCCCCCAAGTTTTTAATTTCAGATATCTTTATCAGTACCTACCTTAAAAATTTTTTTCTAGTAATCTGATCCACGTGAAATTTTGCACGAGTTTAAACTTCGAAATCTTTCAACTTTCAACAAGTTTGAATTCAATTAGATCATTATTTTCCGAAATATGTTAATTGTGAGAAAAGTCTTTACAGCTTTTTGGAAATTTTTCTTAAGACACAATCGCATTAACAACCTCACAATTGATTTCCAAGTTTCATCACCATCGACTCAATATTATTTGAGTTATCGAGGAAATATCATCAAAATATAAAATATCTTCTCTATATTTCCAGAAAAAAATATCCGACTAAGCTTTGCTCTGATACATTATTCTCAAATTTCTATTATAATCATATGTAATCTACAAATAATACAATCAATTATAAACTATACAATATTGAAATTTACATCAACAAGAATTGACTTAATGAACAATTCTCACAAAATCATATAAGAACAGCAGGTGTTATACTCTCTCGTCTGTGTGTGACAATAAAATCCACAAATTGAAAGGCCGTCCGGTTTTGATCATCTCACTGCATTGCAAATTTAAGAAATATATCGAGAATATTCGCTCTCTGAAATAGGACAGGCACTAGGAAACTGCACCCTCCAAAACAGATGAAATTTGTGGTCTTCAATTCATCATAATGAAGAATTAGTTTCTTCAATGTGCTTTCATACATCAGCCTCCCTGGCTAATTTACTCTCAATTTTCACACCTCGCAAGAATTTCCTGCATCAGATTCATAACGTGATGAGCTAAAACTATTCGTTAATTAACAGGTTATATTTTGATTCAATCGAAAATCAAAACAAACCAAAATCACAGAAGAGATTTTTCTGTATTCTGTGCCGTTATAACCCCGATATGTTCGTTTACTGCTTAACCCGGGTAAGTGATCCGATGAATCTGACAGGTGATCGAGTAGGTAACCCCGATCAAGTTTCCGAAACCGCCTTATGTCATTTTTTTCTAAAACTACATTGGTGCTCTGTGGTTTAGTTAATATTTCTGATTATTCTGTGTTCTAAATTTAAATTGAATGGAAAGGAATTTTTGTCTTCAATTAGAAGAAAGCTTTATAAATAATAGTTTATTTAATACAATAATGTTTGCAATTACATGTGTGTGAAAAACTGAATTGTAGGATAAACCAGTATCTGATATTTGTCTTTTACCTAACGAAATATGAATACTTATAACATAGGTTGCGGTTTTCTGTACCAAACAAATACAATCAGCTTCTAGAGAAACCAAATAAATCCATAATAAGGGTTAAAGAAATATTTCTGAGAAGGTTAGCACTGATTCACAACAATCCTAATGTTGTCACAAAGATTAAATATTCACTTCATCAATTTACAATAACACTGATTCATCAAGGGGGGGGAGCAGCATCCAAAAGTGGAAAAAAACTGCCAAAATCATGTAGAAATCTTCAGTCCAAGTCCTTCCTGGCAATACCACTTTTCTAGAAAATCCATCAACAATTAGACGATGAATATTGAAATAAAGATTAACTATAAATACTCCGAATTAATCTTTTAAAGATAAGACTCCCAATAAGATAGTTCCCTGAATGAAGTTCATTAAGTAGTACGATAAATATTGAAATAAAGATTAACTATAAATACTCCGAATTAATCTGTCAAAGATAAGACTCCCAATAAGATAGTTCCCTGGCTGAAGTTCATTAAGTAGTACTCCACTATGCTAGTAGAATATTCACACGAATTAAATTCATGAACTGTGAGAATAAATAAGTGATATAATCCCAAAAATATATTCAGATATCAGTTAATACGATCACAGTTAATACGATCACAATTAATACGATCACAGTTAATACTATCACAGTTAATACGATCACAGTTATACAGGAGTATGATTAGGTGTTGAACATTTTTAGGTAAAATAACTTAAAATAATTTATTACCGTCGTAAGCCTTAATGGTTGAAAAGGATCTATAATATAACTTTCGCACCCAGCCAGTAATTATTATTCTTAGAATATGGAAAATATATGTTATGTTTCTGATGGTTCAACTGAATAGATTTTTAGGCTGGAATTGCCGAATATACATAGACCTAAATGCCACAGCCTTTGTATTAAGATGGACTTTCATACTGTTTTCACTAGAATCTAAGATTGAAAAATTGTGAATACACATGCCTAAATGATGGATTATTTGTACTACATAGGTAATGATTGTCAAAGTAATTATACCATTTTATTTATCTTATCATGGTTAAAAATTAGTGGTTTAGCTCATACATAAATGATTCCTCCGAATTCAACATTATCTGAATCCTGAAAATAAATATGGTTACACATATTACACCTGAAAAGGTATCTACTTCATTTTACAAGGGTATTATTTTAATTTCAATTTTGAATATCAAGAACAAACTGCCACAAAACGACAAAAGACGCCAAAAATGAAATTGGCATATCATTTGACATAATCGACCTGATGTCATGTCATTCTTCCATTTCGATATATCCACGACATACGTTTCTGACAGATAAAAATAAGTGGAAACGTATGTCCTTGTTTCTACTTTTCTTACCGTCGTTTCTTTCACCCCCGTGGGGTACTCCCGACGCGAGTGATAAAGTAGAGCGGGTGAGTCAAGTAAGGACTGAGAGATGACGTTCGCTAAATAAGAATAAAAACGCTCAATTCAGAGCAATATTTCTTGAGGATGCAACTTTCAAAAAAATGTTTTACGAAATGTTGTCTGAACAGATTGTTTTCTTCGGAGACTACATTACATTTCCATGAAATTAATAAAAAATCAATATTTGACAACAGTATTCGAAATTTCAATTCGATCCGATGTTAATTTCTGGAGATGTTGGAAAAATAATATGTCAACTTTCGGTCTTATTTGAAATTTCGAGGTTATTTCGATAAGCACTGAAGTGATCAGATCGAAACTAGTTGACAATACGGAGGGGCTACTTTATACAATATTTTTGGGAAGTCCGTTTCGATAAATGAGAAGAAAATATATTTCTCCGATAAAATATTTTTCTCGGGAATCGATCATCAGATTTCAATGACATTTGGCACAGTGCTTCAAATTCGAGTTTGATACGACATTAGGGCCGGTATTATAAAACTTAACTTTAACTTTAACTGCCAATTTTTTGCAGGTGATTTTTTTTTTCTTAGTCTGCAATCATGTTTGTTATCTAAACTTCGTTTCGAGTTCCATATCGCAGTTTCTTTACCTGTAATAAAAAATTATCAGTTTGGGGACTTTTCAGGTCAGTGTTAATTTTATCTTAAACGGGTAAACACTGATTTTGTTTTCACTATTTTTCCTTAAAACTTGAGAATGAATGCGCATTTTCTTTAGAGAAATGTGTTAGGGTGGTAACATTGATGGAGGAAGGTCGAAGCCAGCGATATATCGCAGAAAGACTCAATCTGCAATTTCCTATGTTTTAAGGAGGCATAGGGAAAATGGGGATCATCAAAGAAGACCAGCTCAGGGTCATAGACGCGTTACCACCCAACCAGCAAAGTTGTCGTGTAATTCTGATGATTCTCGACTTTTTCATTTTATAAGTATTATATTGAACTTTCTAGAATGTCAATTCATTATATTGATGCTAAATAAATTCCAATCTGTTGTGGACATCTCAAGTATTTTAAAAATTTATCACGAAAACGTTTATATGACCGAATTATAAAATATCTTATAAAACTGTTTCTATACTATTTCTAAGGGATCTATAACTAACTTATAAAACCTAAATATTTATACAATTGAATTGTTTTTTAGTGGGTTCATAACATTTTCCTACGATATTCCTGCCTTCAGTATAAATTCCTTAAAAAAATGTTTCAAATTTACTTTGTATGAAGTTACATTGTCGTTTTATAAAATAACTTTCACCAACAGTATGCTTTTATAAGAAAATTTATTTTTTCGTGATCGCACATTTTATTATAGTATTGTATTCCATGACGATAATCGAATAATATGGAATGCATTTTGATTTAAATATTCGATATCTTTAAAATCTATGAATAAAATTGAAAATTATTCCCGATTTCGTTAGACAACAATTCTAATCCCACTTTTCCTGTAACAGCTGCGTTTGTTATTATTATTCTATTTTCCATGACGATAATGAAATATTATCTGAATCGCATTTTGAGTGAGGTTATATCGAAATAATAAACATCTTAAAAGATTTCATGAAAGTCTATATCTGAAATTGAAAGTTATAGGTATTTGATTTCGTCGAGCATGTCCATACTCACTAGTGTTGAGAAAAATATATGAGGGTTGGAACTTCTAATCAATCTAACCACACTTTTTCTACAACAGTTGGGTTCGTCATCATTAATTTATATTAATGCCGTGACGATAATAAAATATTATCTGTATCGAATTTTGATTGAGGATACGACCAAAGAATCAACATGTTTGAATTTTCCGTGAAAATCTATTACTGGAAATGGAGCTCAATCTTGATTTTGTGAGACATATCCATTCACTGGAGTTTGGGAAATATATGAAAATGAGAAGTCAGAGCGTGCTTCTGATTCTAACCACACTTTTTCTATATCAAATCAGCTGTAGCTGTATGTTTCCATTAGTCACCAAGGCGATAGTGTTAAATATGTTTCATAGCAGTTGTATAGTAGCTAAATTATTACAGAAAGCTTTATGAAGATACAAAACTATATTATAAGATGACGCCATTAAAGATGGCAGTATTTATGATGATAAAAAATGACGAATTCTGAATGTACTGAAATTTGCATCCGTGTTGATATTTGAATCACCTAAGAAAAAAATTGACTTTATAATGATGTTTCGCAAACATTGGTTCATATTTCGATGAAAAAAAAATTATAAGACCCAGGAAGCCTTTTAATGTTTTGTTCATTTATTTATGGAAAACATTCGAAAATTGGGAGCGCGTTTATGATATACCAATATTATGCTTTAATTCACAATGAAATTTAATTCGCATCAATATTTTCGTTCCCCATTTCGGGAAATATGACTCTTAGTGCATTAACGTATAAATAAAATGGTTTCTGCTAATATATTTTCCCATCGACTTTCATATTCCGAATTGTTTCTTGCAACTGAAAGAAATGATTAAAAAGTATTTCGATTTTTTAAATAACATTCCAGATTACTCTTTTATTTCAGAACAGGCATGTGAAAACCCTTATGAAGTTCCTATAAAACAGTTTTAAAGCTGCTTTATATTTTTCTTGTAACTTTCACGACAGGCTTTATGAAATCTCGAGGGTAGCAAAATTGTTTTATAAAATGTGCCAATTTTGTATTTATAGTTATTTTTTAAACGCATTAGAAACATTTCCGAGAAGACAAATATTATATAAGCATTTGTCTGAAAACGTTTCTGCAACAGTTATAAAATATGAAATTGCTAGTTGGGCAATGCTGTCCAGCATCGCTACAAGGTCCAACAAGTCCTTCGAAACCGGACATTAACAGCTTCCGAGGTGCAAAATGTGGCTAAATGGACTTATGGAATCCAAATAAGCTCAAGAACCGTGAGAAGACGCTTAAGGGAAAGAAATCTGACCCCACGGATCCCAGCTAGAGGGCCGCGTTTGACCGTAGAGCACCGGAGAAACAGACTTCAATCTGCGAGAATGCACGTTAATTAGGAATGGGCCGATTGGAGTGGAGTTTTGTTTACAGACGAGTCAAGATTTTCCCTTTACCATGCAGACCTGGAGAACCATAAGCACAGTGCAACTTCGTTGAAAACATTAGTCATGGTGGTGGCAGTGCTATGTTTTTGGGAGGCATCTCTTTGCGAGGACGTACGGAGCTAGTGACGCTTCGAAGGGGCAATGTTAATGCTGTTCGGTACATCACAGACATTCTTGAACCTCATGTAGTGACATATGCTGAAAACTTTGGTGCTGATTTCGTTTTGATGCAAGATAATGCACGACCGCACACAGCTCAGGTGACACAAATTTCTCCGTCGTGAAAATATTGAGACTATGAATTGGCCAGCTGATAGTCCTGACCTTAACCGCATCGAGGATGTATGGAACAACATGGGTAGACGCTTTAGAGCACTTCTAAATCCTCCGAACGACCCTGAACCACTACTGTTCCCATTTCTGAGATTTGGAACGACATCGATCATGGAGACATAAGGTAGCTTATTTTAAACATGAGGCGAAGATGTGAAGCTATCATACGAGCTAGGGGTGGAAACACTCGATTATTCACAATTCTCTTCATGGGTGTGCTAGAATTTCATTTTTGAGTTTTTTTTATTCTTTGAATTAAAGTTTATTTCATCATTTTCAGCAATATAATGGCGTGTAATAAGATAATTGAAGATTTTTACGTTCCTTACGCAAAACCAACGAAGTAACAAATTTTATATAAAATTCACTTAAAATTATTGTGCCATCTAATAATTTTGTCCAGCAGTGTAATTTGAAAAATTTTCATCTGTTTTCAATAGAAAATCTCACAGAGCCTGAAGTCAGTTTTTAACAACCTTGTTCAATTTCAGTTTGATCTGATATTTATCTTCGGAGATATTGGGAAAAACTATGTCAAATTCTTTAGTTCTTTTTACTCGCTTGTTCTGGGGAACAGCGCGTTATCATTTCGTCACGATGTCTGTAATTTTCGAATTTGGAGCCGAAATTGGTCTCAAACGACTAGGTTGGACTCACTGGTGAAGAATCCTAGGTTGATTCTGTCCGTCCGGCCGGCCGTGTGCGCTATAACTTTCGAAAGAAAGAACCTGGAGTCTCCAAATTTTCAGGTTAGGTTAAGATCCTAAATATCTCGGTTTAGTTCGTTAATGGGCCAAATCTGCCGAATGGTTTTGGTGCTACAATCATTTGAAATTTTGATTTATCAATATTAACTCGAAAAATATTTATCTGATCGAAATAAAACTTGGTTGGTAGATGTACAGTAGCAATATGAAGAATTCTTCATAGAAAAATTTGAAAAAAATTTTTTTTTCTTCAAAATTTTCCTATTTCATTTGAAAACTGATTTGATTGCTAAAATGTACGAACCACTCAGTATCATTCACTTAATCCTTACAATGCAAAATGAGCATATCGTTAAAAAATCGTCATGTGCAGGAGGTGGTGGGGGGCATTTTTCCAAAAACTGGCAAAAATGTTTTCCGTTCATATTCATCTACGTTGAGCGTTCTTCTTTCAGACAAATTTCTATCAAAATATACGATACAGAGATATTTTATTTTAATTATCTAAAAAGTCTGATACCATGCGCTTATATGGAGTTCCTTATGATATAATCGCCCGCCCTGAAAATGCATGTTCACAATTATGTTCATTTCAATTTTTCTCGAAAAATGTTGGAAATATGGAAAAAATGTGTCACATAAAAGGTGTTAGCAGATAACACTAGATTCAGATAGATTTTTCCAAATTTCAATAGGACTAATATTTTCCTCAAAAAATAAGAAAATGTGTTGTTGAATCCCCTTCGTTGTGGCTGAACGTGGAGATTCGAGTAAGGCACACTCTCGCGTGTAAACGGGTTTTAGACCAGAAATAAGCTACCTTATGCATCGAAGCGTTCATAAGATTCAATTTAAGGATCATTCGAGTAAAATTCACGTTGTTCGCATATTTTCAGATGTCATTATTCGAAAAATTAATTATTTATATATGTTTGAATATGTTTATACATATTTTATTGAGTTTCTGTTAAATTGTTGATGAATATAGTTATTTGCATGAGTTGACAAATAAGTTTAGTGGATGAAATTAATTTTTTCAGAATTTCTTTAATATGTATTTGAGTATATTTAAGTATTTATTAGATTCCTGTTAGATTGCAAATAAATATACAAATATATGCGAACTTATTTGGATAGTCGATCAAAGGACATTTTGGGAGGATTTCGAATTCTATTTTTCAGATTTCGCATATGGATTCTAAATTTGCAACTGAGATTATTATATTCGGCGCAAAAAAAATATTTTTTCATTTCCTACATCCTCCCCCCTTACAACTGTAAGAATTATTTCGGTACATTCACATAACGATTCACCTATACATCTTGAGGAAGCTTAATGACCCTAAGAGTGGTTTTGAACCTAGAAAAATATATACCAAAATCCCTGTTATACTTTTCCTCTTGGATAACCTCTGGGATTTAATATTGATAGTACTTCGAACTGACAGGCAATAATGTCTCTATAGAACATCGTACTCAGGAAAACCTAGAAAAGCACTGACGGGAGGTCAGGATCTTTTACGCGCTTGTTCTGTTGACAAAGCGGTCATCTATACATCCATAGTAACTTCAAGGTGGCATTTTTCATTGAAGGGCGATTCGATCTATGTTTTGGAAATATGGGGAAACTGAAATTTTGAAGCGGTATATCTGCGGAATCGTTCGATAGTTTTAACTAATTCGCCAGTTTGGCCTTCGTAATTAAACTCCAAAGATACTTTACGATTATCAAGCTACTGAGTAGATTCTTATTTGAAGTTATTTCGTTCACTATCAGTGGTTAGGCCGGCCGTAAACACATTAACTTTAGGAAGAATCGACATAGGGAATATATTTGCAGAGTAGGTTCTCAGTTTAATTAAGAAGGTCGAATGCTTAAATGGGTTGAATTCGCCAATTATTCTTTAAATAGTTTTACCCATTCAAAATCTTGGATCGAATTGCAATCTAGTACTTGATCGAAAATTATATCTTGAGGTTCATGCAGAATTTCGTGAGGACCACATGAAGAAAAATCTGTGTTTGGCAGGGTCAATATTTGAATAGATGACCGCTTTGGCAACGGAACAAGCGCGTGAAAGCTCCTGACCTGACGTCAGTGATTTTCTAGATTTTTTCGTTATCGCGCTTATTTATGGATGAACTCAAAGAATACTGATCCGATCATAATGAAACTGCGTAACTAGTTGGAAACTGCTAATGTGCAAATAAGAGCGAAATTTCGTGATGATCGTTTCATAAGTAACAATTTGAAAAAAAATGTTTTCGGATAATTTATATTTCGCGATCTTCTAATCATTTTTTTCAGTCAATATCAATGTGATCCGATCTATCCGGTATATCTGGGAAATCATTGGGTGGATTTCAGCAATTCGCGAATTTGGCTGAATCAAACTCCAAACGTGCCCAACAATTATCTAGTCTATGGGCATCTTCTTTCAGTTATTGTGTTAACGATCCGTGGTAAGAAAAGTCCCAAACAAATTAACTTCCTAGATAATTGACTCAGAGACTCCATATTTGTAGGGAAGGTTTGGGGCTTGATTACGAAGGTCTAATTTGTGAATGGGTAAAATCCAACGAATGATTTTTAAGATATACCCATTCAAAATTTTATTTTACCAATATTTCGAGAAATACAGATGAGATCCAATTCAAATCTAGTACTATAGATGAAAGAATAATATTAGCTTGTAGGTTCAATGATTTGGAACTCAAATACGAAGGCCGAATTCGTGAACGGGTAAAATCTGCGAAATGATTCATAGAAATACACATTCAAATATTTCCAAAAACAAGGATCTGATCGAATTTAAATCTATCACTTGATTGAGAAATGATTGCTTGGAGGTTGACGCAGAAGTTCGTAGGTCTATGTCAGTGCTTTTCCAGATTTTTTTCAATCAAACACCAAATAAGATTTTGAATGGTGGAGAATTTGAAGACTGTATTTCACTCAAACTAGACTCTTAACTGATTACATTTCAATGTAAAACCATTTTTCTAATAGAACATAACTTCTCTGTTTCGTGGAGATGAGGAAGGACTTTTTCTTGTGTCTGTGAGGACGCCGCTCAATTACGCTTTCCCAAAAATTACAGAAGCATAAATAAAATGTTATTCACTCTTATTAATATAAAAATCCATAGAAAACTGTCATATGTCAGATTTGTATAGGTTGCATAAAAATCTGCTTATTCACTCCCCTCCGAGATGACACTTTGGCCGTCTGGGATTAAAGGAGCTCTATGTGTGAACAGATGGGTATATCTGCGGTATAATTGGGCGGATTTTACTCATTCACGAATTCAGCATAAAAAATATCGAGTTTCTTAGTAGGTTTTTTCGGGAATTATTGTGTTTACAGTGGTCCTCGCGACAGGGTCGTAGCTAGAGTTGACTTTGAGGTAGGGCAATGGAGATTGAAGGTAGGACAGTAACAATTTCCATCGATCCAATAAATTTTTTGAATATCGAGCTTTGGCTTTTTTAAGGTAGTGCAATGGTGTTATGGTAGAGCACTTCCTTACCTTGTCGTACCCTAGCTACTGCCCTGCTTAACGGCCGATCATAAACACAATATCTTCATAGAAAGAAATAACTGAAAAACGCGAAATATGACATAATTTTTCCTACTATCTCTAAAAATTTGAATCGGATCGGAATAGAATTTGGTACACTGTTATGAAATGCAGGGTTTAAGTTCTCTTCGAAATCTGTTAGGTAATTCTCAAAAAAAATCCCAGAAAAATTACGGAAAAAAAGTTGTTTTATAACATGATCATCACGAAATTTCGCGCCAATTTGATATATTTCTTCCGAAAACTAAATATGTATGGATCAAATCGAAGTTTGGCATAATTACTGTGAAATATAGAGTTTGAGGTCTGTGCAAAATTTCGTTGGAATCTGAAGGAAAGTAATTCTAGAAAACGAAAAATTTTTTTTGAAACTCATTCATCAAATTTTTTTAATTCACTAACCATGCGATCCCAAAGGAAGGTTGCAAGTAATTGCTACCAAATTTTCGTCTGATCGCTCAAATGCTTCTGGAAATATTAAGGGAATAATCTCAAAAATATTATCCTCGCCATCAAGCTGCCACTTTTTGATCATAAACACAATAACTTCCCAAAAAAGACTTGATTTTTGCCGTGTATATTTGGGGTTTTATGATGAGGGTTAATGGTTGAAATAGTAATGTAAATGTTCCGAAATAATATTAACTGCTGTTGTAGATGGAATCAAATAACGAACTTTCAACAGCTTCTACTCTTTGATCTATCTATCCAATACCTACTCAGTAGATATCTATTATTCAAGAATTTATTTTGCCGGATACCAATGATCAACTGAATTCTCTCTCCGGCAAGTTCAGAGTATTGAAGGGGAATAACATAATTCTGCTCACTGTGAATGCAAATAAGCAATAATTTCGGGAAAAATCTGATTAATGTCTCAAACAACTGATTCATTAACTAACGCGAATAAAAGCCTGAAATAATCCTGCAAAATCCTTCCAACCCATACTTTGATAAAAAATGCAAAGTAGTTTGCATGTATTTGTATATTTATACACAATTTAACAGAAATTAAATAAATAGCTATGAATATTCAAATACACATCAGAAAAATTCGAGAAAAATTCAAACCGCAAATGAATGATACGTCAACTAATGCAAATGAGTTGATCGTTTGAATAATATAATCTTCGGAATGTACGAACAACGTAAATGTTTCCCCGTTGATCCTTAAATTAAACCTTATTAACGCTTCGATGCGTACGGTCGTTTATTTCTGGACAAACTCCCGTCTACACAAATGATAGTGCGCCTAGACTTTGGACCACAGTGGAGCGCCGATTTTCGCTCGAGTCAGACACAGATGACAGTTATCTATGGAGTCAGACCATGGGCTGGTTCATCGTCTTGTGCGTCGCCTGGAGCATAGTTTCCTGATATATTGGGAATAAATATGTCAAATGCACGCGAAATTTCGTGATGATCGTGTAATAAAAAACCTTTTCTGGGAAAAATTTTTCTTTCGAGTAGAACCTATCAGATTTCAAAGAGAACCTGAACCCTGCATTTCATAACAGTGTATTGAATTTGAGTTCGATCTGATTTGAATTTTTGGAGATATTAGGAAAAAATATGTCAAATTTTTAATTCTCAGTCATTTCTTCTGAAGTTATTGTGTTTACGATCTGTTACCACAGAACTTACGGAAAAAAACTATTAATAGGTAAACTTGATATTTTCAGAGTAGATTTGATTTTCCTAATACTTCCAAGGAAACATTGTATAGAATCGAAATCGGTACTTGATTGAAAAATGGGAGTTCTCGGAAACTGATATCTGCCACTATGTCGATTTTAGCTGAGCAAGGTTAGTGATCGAGTCAGTTTCCGAAAATCCCAATTGATAGCTTGAAAATTCATGCAGAATTTCATGAGGACCGTAGAGAAAGGAAAAGCCTAATATTTCCATAAAGGAAGCAAAGATGCGCTTAGCGGGGTCAGACCGTGGAAAGACAACTGCTTTGGCAACGAATTTGAACATTCACGCAAAAGCTGCTGACCACACGTCAGTGACTTCTTTAGAATTTTTACGCGCTTGTTCTGGGAAACAGTGCGTTATCATCGTCACGATGTCTGTAATTTTCGAATTTTGAGCCGAAATTGGTCTGAAACGACTGGGTTGGACTCACTGATGAAGAATTCGTAGTCAAAATTGATTCTGTCCGTCCAGCCGTCCGGCCGTGTGAGCTGTTACTCTCGAAAGGAAAGACCTAGAGTCCTGAAATTTTCAGGTTAGGTCAATGATTTTTGTGCCACAGCCATTTGAAATTTTGATTTT
This sequence comes from Myrrha octodecimguttata, assembly GCA_958510865.1. NCBI lineage: Eukaryota > Metazoa > Arthropoda > Insecta > Coleoptera > Coccinellidae > Myrrha > Myrrha octodecimguttata. The sequence continues at coordinate 5,494,828 of OY294061.1, forward strand.
TCAATTACTCGAAAAATGTTTATCTGATCGAAATGAAACTTGGTTGGAAGATGAACAATGTCAATGAGAAGAATTATCCATGGAAAAATTTGAAAAAATATTATTTTTTTTCGAAAATTTCATTAAAATTTCACCATTTTCAAAATCAAAAAGTTGTGATTATTTTTTGCCTTTCATTCCGCAAACTTTAGAGAACAAACTCAAGTCCGACGTGACCACAAAGATCTGATATTTTATATCTATTTTGTTGGATGATCGAGGCCTTCGAATCAGACCTAGGCGCATCTCCAGGCTCAGTCACGGCGAATCGGATTCTACAACAAAATTTCATATTTGTCAAGAAAACAAGAAAAAATCCTTTGACACGATAGAGTTCCGTTTAAATTTCACAATGATGTATGATAGATAATGCTCCAGTCTATGATCTGAGTGAGGGTTGGAACAAGACGAGTCTTTACCAATATTATCTCTTCTGATAGTTGGCGTCAGTACAAATATTCGTGAAATATATAATTACCCAGATCGTTTCAAGTTCATCAAATGCCAATGCCTTTTATAAGTTTCAAGAGAACTGAAGCCTATTTGATATCTGAACATTGGAATTATGAGATTCTTCGATATTCGTTATTTATCTTGGATAATTCTGAAATCAATTCTCTTTCGGTTGCACATCAGGAGGTGAAAACGAATATCCTCAAAGAATTTCATTACTTGAATCCTCAAAATTTTTTCCTTAAAATCAAAAGGTAACACCATCTTGAATAAATTATGTACTTCAATTTCCAGAAATAGTTTTTATTTGTTAAAAATTAATTTTTTCAATGCTAAGACAAGGTGACAATAAATTTTGAAAAAACCATAATATACTTACCGTTTGCCCCTTATGAGCCAGGTCTTTCAAACATGGTCCTTTTCCAAGTTAACGACAACACATCTATCCCTGAGACTGAAACGATTGAATATTTGGGACTCAAAATAAACAGACATTTGAGATGGAATAAACATAAAGAGGTTCTGGTGAAGAAGCTCAGGGGTCTTCTTTGCCAGTTCAAATGTCTGGGAAAATTCCTGGATACACCACAGCTGAGGATAATATATTTCGCCTCATGCCAGTCACAGATTAGATACGGCATAATAGGTTGTAGAGGAGCATATGAAATTCACATGAAAATGTTTGAAATCATGCAGAAATGGTTGCTTCGGGTCATCTACGGAATACCTTTATTGTTTCCATCAGATGAATTGTATAAGATTTCCAATATCATGAATCCTCACCAGCTGTTCGTGTTACAGATGATGCCTGCCTTGAATTCGCAGAAAGTTTCATTCCAAAAAACTGAGTACTATTATGAAACAAGGAACAAAACCAAGCAGTTCATTTTATCCATATCCTATAGGCCAGAGCAGTTACACTTTCTTCATCCGACTACCATCGGAGATGAAGGAAACTGACGTTCTCAAAATATATAAAGAAAAACTGAAGAGATGAAATTTCCTAATTGATCCTCAATAACTCAACCCAACACTTTTGGATTTTGGTTGTGACTACAGAACGTTCAATATCATAAATATGATATTGATCACCCACACTCGGGTACTTCGAGACACATCCGATGTTAAATATTTTTTTTACTGTAAATAGTTGAGTAGGTAATGATTTTGAATTTCAGTTATGTTAACCATAGGCTACTGAGTGTAATTGAGTGATTGTAATTTGTCAGTCGTGCACAAGCTCACGCCCCTGCGACTAATGTTTATTGTTGAAAGTAGTTTTCACAAATAAACTATTATTATTTTTATTAGGACCGAATCAATTAAATACCAATACCATTTGTTAAACAATGCTAATACCTCATCTCTTTATCCTTAATAATTAGATTTGTCATTTTGTCATGATAGATATATCTACCTAATTGTGACTTAATATTTTGTTATGTGGGTTGTTGTTTATTTGAATTCATTTAGAGGAAAACGTAGGCCATGGAATAGATATTGTGACGAGTACGGCCCTGTCTATTCGAGAATGTTCCCGAACACTCCAGACGCGTATGAGTCACCCGCTCCCCAGAATCTTCCCGTAATCGCTAGAAAAGGCACGAGCGATATAAGGGCAAACGCGGAGTAGCCCAGGGACTAATTCAGCGAAGTATAATCCGTTATTCGAAGCGGAAAGTGATCAGTGGAAATAAATTAGAGTGGAAATAAATTATGCACAGACTTTGATAGAATAAGTTATTTAGTTATTAGAACAGTAGTGTGTAAATAAGTGTAAATAAATAGTTTAATAATTCCGTTTTGATAAACCAAGAAAACGTTACAATGGTGTTAGGTGTGCGGTTCGACATCGCTCGAATTGTACTGATTGGAATTTATGCCAGTGACTACAAACTTCATAACGCAATGGAGACGCAGGCGATAATGGAATTTCTGGGTAAACTCAATGAGAAAATGGGTAAAATGGAAGAAAATTCTCGGAAAATCAATGAGAAAATAGAAGAAAATTCTCAGAAAATCAATAAGAAAATGGATAAAATGAAAAATAAGGTAGATGAAAATTCACGGAAAATGGAAGAGAATTCTCGGAATAGCAATGAATTGGTGAGTCGATTTGCAAGTAAATTGGATGAGAAAATGGAAACCATAAAAGAAAAATTCGATAAAGTTGACGAAAAATTTGACGAAGTTTATGTGAAAGTAAATAACAAATTTGATAAAGTTTATGAAAAAGTTGATGGAAAATTTGACGGAGTTGATAAAAATTTGATGAAATTAGCGGAAAATTTGAAGAAATAATAGGATTAATTGAACAGCATTCTCAAAAAATAGAGTCCCTGAAAAGAATGCCAATTGCAAAAGATTATCCGGCTTCATCACCCTATAGCATTATGAAAACGGAAAATAACAGCGAAAGAAGTAAAATCAAGATCAAGCCTCCAACATTCGATGGAAAAGGCCCTGGTCGACATATCAGAAACAGTTTGCTGCGCTGGAAAACAGTTGGAGCGATAAAGAAAAAGCCACAGCATTAATAATAGCTCTACGAGGAGAGGCACTCAACATTCTGCAAACGATTCTGGAGAGCCAACAAACTTGTTATGAAGTTCTAACATCGAAACTTCAGATGAGATATGGTGATGCTCATCTACAACAAGTTTATCATGCCCAAATAAAAAACCAGGTGCAGGAAACAGGAGAAAATCTCCAGGAGTTTGAAGCCGATGTGGCTAGATTAGTCAGGCTGGCTTACCCAACTGCTCAAGACAGCTTCCTTGAGCACCTGTCAATCCAAACCTTTGTAGATGGAATCAAGGACCGTGAAATACAACAAGCACTGAGACTTGCACTCCCTAAAACCATGGACAATGCTAAAGCTCGGGCTTTAGAATTCGAGGCAGCGAACCAGGTGTCGCATAGAGGAAACTTTCGTGTGAGACAAGTCCAAGAAATAGACCGACCTGTTGAAAAAATCATTAAAGAAGAAGTCAATAGATTATTGCGTACTAAGAAAAAGGATGGTGTGTACTGGCACTGCAATAAAAGTGGGCATATCAAGCGAAACTGCCCCAAAATTGAAAAAGAGCAACAGCAGGAAAACTGAAAAGGGTCGGTGATAAGGGGCACAAATCGACCCAAGCCAAAAATGCCCCTGAAGTGATAATCCGAGAAATTATGTCCACAGATTCATCAAGCATAATTGTTCCCGGAAAGATAAATGATCGGAATGTGAAAATTTTGGTAGACCCTGGATCGACCAGAACCATTGTGCGTCCAGAAGTAGCTGATGGATTTGAGATTAGTCCAGTTAAGATCAGACTTCGAACTGCGTCTGGACAGGAAATACCAAATTATGGATCGGTCGTCTCCACTATTGAATTGGGAAGCACAACGGCGAGGCACGAAATTCTAGTAGCTGAAATCACGGAAGAAGTTATCCTGGGAGTGGACCTCATTAAGAAACTTGGATGCCAACTGGAAATGAAGAGATCCCGTTCAATGATGTGGATGACAAGATATATCGGATTCGATTGACCGAGGACAACAGGTTGCCAGGTCGAACTGAAAGCATAGTGATTGGTAGATGTGATGATGTTACGAGAAATGGCTGCGTTAAAGTGATCGAGCCCTGTGACGATGCAATATTAGCTAAAGGAATGTTACTCGGGTAGACATTGGAAAGAATAACAAACAGTATTCCCTTCCGATTACTGAATGTCAACATGTTCCTAGTCACTCTGAAGAAGAACACCTTGATTGGACATGGGGTACCAGTGTACCACATTTCTGGTGGGATAGATACTGCAGGAGTCTCGCCGAGTCAGAAGAATTCTGAAGAGCTGGTGAACCTTCTCACCTCAAAATGTCAAGATCTTGACCGTTATGAACTAGCCGAAGTGAGAAAACTGATTCAGAAATTCTCCGACGTGTTTGCCACTGACGAAAGAACAGGGAAAACCGATATTGTGCAGCATAAAATCAATACTGGTGATGCACAACCCATCCGACAGCACCCTAGACGTCTGTAGTGTTAGTGAAGAAGAAGGATGGGTCCACAAGGTTCTGTGTAGACTATAGGCAGCTCAATCAAGTTACGAATAAGGACAGCTAGCCCTTACCGAGAATTGATGATACACTGGATACACTCTCGGGATCATGTTGGTTTTCCACCTTGGATTTGAAAAGTGGGTATTGGCAGGTTGGCTTAGATCCAAGAGACAAAGAGAAAACTGCCTTTAGTATTTGAACGGGTCTGTGACAATTTAAAGTGATGCCCTTTGGTTTATGCAACGCTCCTGCTACATTTGAGCGTTTAATGGAGGCTATAATGAGAGGACTCTCCAGGAAGACTTGTCTGTTGTACTTAGATGACGTGATAGTAGTGGGAAAATCATTCCAAGACCACTTATACCACCTGTCCGAGGTTTTCCAGCGACTTCGTGAAGCCAACCTAAAGCTGGGTCCCAAGAAATGCAATTTATTTCGAACAGGAGTGAAATATTTAGGACACGTAGTTTCTCGAGGGGGCGTGAAAGTTGACTTGGCCAAAATCAAGGCTGTACTGGAATGGCCTATACCGAGAGACAAGAGTGAATTGCGAAGTTTCTTAGGCTTATGCACCTTTTATAGAAGATTCGTATTTGGATTCGCCAACGTTGCCAAACCTCTAACAAAATTAACAGAGGATGGGCAGGAGTACATATGGTCCTATAATTGCGCTGAAGCTTTCGCACAGCTGAAGAAGGCTCTGTTCACAGTTCCAGTTTCGAGCTACGCAAGAGCTGAAGGGAAGTTTGTGCTCGACACGGATGCTAGTAATACAGCCATCGGGGGCGTTCTATCACAAGTACAGTATGGACAAGAAAGAGTCATAGGGTATTTCAGCAAGGTCTTGTCGAAGCCAAAACGGAATTACCGCGTGAACAGAAGAGAACTTTTAGCAGTCATCAGGTCCGTAGAGCATTTTTACGAATATTTGTACGGAAGGAAATTTCTGCTGAGAACGGACCATGCTGCTTTGAAATGGCTCCTGAATTTTAAGAACCCAGAAGGACAAGTGGCCAGATGGATCGAGAGACTTCAAGAATATTACTTCAATACCGAACATAGAACGGGAGCTACCCATCGAAATGCCGATGCGTTATCAAGACGACCTTGCCCCGAGAATTGCAGCCATTGCTCACGTGTGGACGACAAGGCCGATTTGATACGGGCAACAGTAATTGAAGATGACTGGCTACCTCAAGAACTCCAACGGGCACAAGAAGAAGATTCAGACTTGAAAGTAATCCTGAGTTGGAAGAAGGGTGGTAGACGACCTACTTGGGAAGAAGTATCCAGACTGGGTCAAAATGTTAAGTCGTATTGGGCACAATGTGAAACGTTGAAGATCGATAAAGGTCTTCTGAAGCGTTGTTGAGAGAATGACGATGGAACTGAACAGAGGCTCCAGTTGATTGTGCCGAAAATTCAAGTGACAGTAGGACATTTTGGGATTACTAAGACACTAGAGAAAGTAAGGCAGCGGTTTTATTGGATAAACTGTAAGGAAGACGTTAATGAATGATGTAACGGCCCTTATGGCAAAGGGAAGGCACCAATGAAGCAATATCCCATGAAATGAGTACCTATCGACATCGGGAGCCCCTTTAACGAAACAGATCATGGAAACAAGTACATTTTGGTAGCGATGGGCTATTTTACCAAATAGGTGGAAGCGTACGGTATTCCTAATCAAGAGGCAAATACGGTTGCTGACAAATTGGTCAAAGAGTTCTTCTGTAGATTTGGAATACCTCTAGAGCTACATTGTGATCAAGGCCGAAATTTCGAGTCTACATTATTCCAAGAAGTTTATAGGAAATTGGGGATTAATAAGACAAGGACAACACCTCTACATCCCCAATCAGATGGCATGGTAGAAGGAATGAATAGGACCATGGAAAAACTTCTTGTCAAGGTAGTCTTCGATCACCAGCGGGACTGGGACGAATATTTGCACCTATTCACCATGGCATATAGATCTTCGGTTCAAGAGTCTACCAAGGAATTTCCAGGCAATATAATATTCGGCCGAGAAATTAGACTACCTTGTGACCTAGAATTTGGTTGTAAGCCTGGAGAATATGTAGCCGGGTAGGTCTGCGTTAGTAAATTGAGGAATAAGCTATATTACATTCATGACAAGGTGCGCGATCAAATGCAGCAAGCAAGTGATCGGATGAAATGTGCTATGACATCAAATCCATTGAAGGAGGGTTCACCGCAGGAGATCTGGTGTGGTTGTATAACCCGCAAAGAAGAAGAGGATTTTCACCGAAGCTGCAGAGACAGTGGGAATGACCGTATGAAGTTATGAAAAGGATAATTGATGTAGTTTACCGGATACGGAAGCTTCCCATTTCAACCGACTAGCTCCGTACGCGTCAACACGGGGTGACGAAGAAGTACGTCTCATCGAGGTTCCGGAAAATGACGATTTTCAGGAGTTCATCAATAGCTATGGGGGAACAAAAGTTGCATGGTTTGGCGTCACACAGGAAGTTAATCAAGACCTGCTTACAGTTCCCGAGGAAAACTCTCTTGCTTATTGTGTAGCAACGGATCTAAGGATGAGTAGGGGAATAGCGAGAGTATTCAGAAATAAATTTGGACGTCAAGAGGAATTGATGAGACAACAGCCCAAAATCGGAAAATGCCTGAGACTGTAGTCAGAGGGTCGGTTCATTTATTACGTAGTCACCGAACAGTAGTCATACCAGAATTTATGGACAGCACTGCATGGCTAGAAAGAAGACCTTCAATGCTTTGGGGTTAGAAAATTAGCTATTCCCAAGCTAGGTTGTGAACTAGATCAACTGGATTGGCGGGTTGTGCGAAGCATGCTTGAAGTTGTCTTCCAGAAGACAGGCATGCAGATCTTGGTATGCAATTTCAGCCCAAAGCAAACCGAAAAGCCTAGCAAAACCGTAGACTGTTATTTCCATCAGAAGGGCTACTGTAGAAATGGGGACGATTGCAGATTTCGCCACGGTCCTCCAAGTAATTCATGGAATCTGTTCTGGGACAGAACATGCTTGAGGAGGGGACAGTGTGACGAGTACGGCCCTGTCTATCCGAGAATGTTCCCGAACACTCCAGGGACCCTATTCTTGATTCGGGGAAGGGAGAAAATAGGCGTGTCGACGCTGTTGTCAAGGAAACGCGGTGCGTTTTTGATGGAAAGATAGAGAACGTTCATTCCATCACATTCAAGAATAGGGTCCCAGACGCGTATGAGTCACCCGCTCTCCAGAATCTTCCCGTAATCGCTAGAAAAGGCACGAGCGATTTAAGGGCAAGCGCGGTGCATCCCAGAGACTAATTGAGCGGAGTTATTCAAAGCGGAAAGTGATCAGTGAAAATAAATTAGAGTGGAAATAAACTGTGCACATACTTTGATAGAATAAGTTGTTTAGTTATTAGAACAGTAGTGTGTTAATAAGTGTAAATAATTAGTTCAATTATTCTGAACGTTTTGATAAACCAAGAAAACGTTACAATATCAAGTTTTTGTAACTATAGAGCTGAGCCAGGTTCACACTGTCGTTACGAAATTGTACTCTTCAATTACACCATTCCAACTGAGTTCGACGTTGTTTGTATGCTTACTGAACCAAAATTTGATACATTATGATAGTTCGGCCTCATTACCATCCATATCGCGTTGTCATGTTGTTTCTCAATAAGTGGACCCTCGTGGAGCCCTTGTTTTTCAGCTAATCCAAACAATTACTAACCTATTCTCAACAGATATTGATTGATGGATAGGTTGAGTATAATTTATTGGTCGATTTTGAAAAGCAGTTCTCAAAAATCAAAATGTGATTTATTCTTCAGAGATCTGATGCGGGTATAATTATTTTTATTAGAACTGAAATCTGAAATAATTATTTTTTAAATACTATGGAATGACTTCAAAAATTATGAAGATATGGTTCAATTGTTATTTCAAAGGTACAAAAATGCTGATTGCCTAGTCCCTTGGACTAACAATGCAACCCTTTCGAGAAAACTTTCAAGCAGTCTCCATATTTCAACAATAACTTTGGAATTCGTAGGTGAGGTATTAAGTTCAGGTAAATATTATATTTCGATTCCAAAAACTAATTAAACATATTTTATGACAATATATTTTGTTTCAGAAAGTTCTTTGAGTTGCTAGAATTCCTCTTTCTGATCATTCTCAGATTATGTTGTATAAATGAATTTTGGGCACCTGAATAGGAATCATACGAATTCATGTGAGTGAAATGCCAGGTAACAACCCTCCGAACATAGTGGGCTTATCTGAAAGAAGAGACGTCAGCTGGTTGAAAATACAACGAAATATATATTATGTGCTTTGAATTTCAATGAAAAAAGTTACGTCATCATTTGTACGTACGATCACATATGAGCACACCAAGTTTTACTTACATCATGCATCCGAGTTTCACTATCTTTGAAACCGAGAAAGGGTATGTCCCAAGATGCATATATTGCAATGCCAACCAATCATAGAGCCGAAATCATCCGTAGTCATAAACGAAAATTCAAGATTTTTTTTGGCTCTTCTGCAGGGTAATGGGTGTTTACCCTTGAGAAGAGGGTAAGATAAAATAATTTATATAGCTATCCAATATTTCTCTATAAACAAGTGAAGGAATTTTCTGAAAATTTTGAAAATTCAGAAAGTTCAGTTTAAAAGTCAACGACTTAAGTCTCATTTTCCGCAATGAGAACTCTCATTAAGGCTTTATACGAGTCGATAAACATTTCCATTTTGAAATTGATATCCACAGAATAATAGCGATTATTTTTTCGAAAATATATTCTTTCACCATGGTAAGGCCCATGATGTAAGCAAAATATGGTGTTCTCATCTGTTCATCTGTGACCGTCCGATTTGACGGATTACACATGATGAAGTATTAATGAAGGTTGGGGGATGGGTGTGTTTTGTCTGCACCATAATGTAGATAATCTCCTCAATCAAATACAAGTAATTTTTTTGTATTTTCTCACTGATACGGTAAATACCAGAATGAAATTCTTCGTTAATTGAGTTTCTATTTATCTGAAACAGGAAAAATATACTTAGTGAACTATAAAAAAATCTAGAAAAGCGTGTCCGAATACTATGCGAATGCGTTCAGCAATTCACGTATTGACCTGCCAAACGAAGCTTCACTTCGTAATGAATCGGATTTCGTCAGGATCATAAGACTAAAAGATCGCAACATTTTTATCGATATTTGCAGAGTAAGATTGAAGCATTATTGCTGAAATGTATGGTATGAATGGGTATAATCCACCCAATGATTCCGCAGAAATACCCATTCGAAATAGTATTTTTCAGTATTTACAAAAACATCCAATTGAATCAAAAACCGGTAATTTGTTGAAAAATTTCAACGGAATCTAACTAATAGTGGCTGGGATATAGCGTCAGAATTTTTTTAATTTTTCCTATAGTGACAAAATTGACGTGAATCCCTTCTTGATAAGTCTGCGTGTCAATATCATGCAATCATCTATACCAAGTTACAATTCAATCGTATATATTATCGAGGGAAAATAACAATCCCAATTTTGGAATTGAACATACCCACAAATTTAATCGTATATCTATCGGTATATTTTATTTTAACAATAATTTCAAAACTACTCATCCAATCGTCCTGAAGATCAAGTACCTATACTTGGTTGAAAAAGATGCCTTGAGGATATTTGCACAGCTTAAACGAATTTTGATATATGATTTCTGGTATAAAGAAATCAGTAGTATTCAACAACAATGTTTCAAATTTCAATCCGATCCGATATTTGATTTCGGAGGTATATGGAAAAAAAAATATGTCAAATTTCGTTGTTGTTTGATATTTTAACGTTATTTCCTCAATATCTCGGACTATGAATATGCGATCAGATCAAAAATTCGTAATTATATGAAGAATACCAACGCGAAACGTATTGCAGAATTTCGTATGGATCCAGTTGTCAGAAAATTTTGATGAATGTTTACTCGAAAATGTTTCGTTGAAAAATTCTGTTTTCTCGGAAAATGTTGGTCAGATTTCAGCGAAATAAGTCATAGACCTGGAACAAACTATTCAACAACAATATTCCGAATTTCTATTCGGTAAGATGCTCACTTTCGGAGATAGATGAATAAAATATGTCATATTTCATTGTTCGAAATTTTGAGGTCATTTCCTCAATATCTCAAGAAGTACAAAATCGATCACACCGGAACTTCGTAATTATTTGAAGAATTCCAACGCGCAACTTACCACAAATTCCAAAATTATCCACATCTTCATCGAAAAAAATATTTTTTTTCTGTTATGAAACTCGGCGCAGACCTTGAAGTTTGTTTTTCACAACAGTTTTTCAAACTTCAATTTGATCTTATGTTTATTTCCGGAGATATCAGGAATAATTATGTCAAATTTCGTTGTTATTTCCTCAATTTCTTGATGATTATTGACGCGTTCAGATTGAAACTCGGTATTAACCTTGAAGTCAATATTCAAAAACAGTTCTTCAAATTTCAGTTTGTTCCGATATTTATTTTTGGAGATATCGAAAGATGAAGGTTATTTCCCCAATATCTCAGATCGCTATCAGATTTGAACTATGTAGTAAGTTGAAGATACCCACGCACGACTTAATGCAGAATTTTGTGAAGATCGTTATATGGGTGGAGAACTATGAATAATTATTCCATAATTTCAGAAACTTTTGTTGAAAAATTCCTTGTCGGAAACTATTCATCAGATTTCAACAAAATTCGCAAAACCCTAGTCAATATTTAAAAACAGTGTTTCAAAGTTCAGTTCGAACCGATATTTTTCTTCTTTATATAATTATTATACACCTGGTGTATAAGGCTTTCGTAATTGAACCGATTCAACAAATGTCAGGCCTCTGAATGGATTCTCATTTTATGGTTGTCAGTGAGGCTGGCCTCAACCACAATCACATCCGAAAAAAACTACTTAGTGACTCGATATTTTACAGCAGGTATGAGGGTTAATTGAGAAGGCCGAATTCGTGAAAACTTTGAATCCACCCCAAATTATTCCGAAGATATATATAAATTCGAAATACTTTCCCAGTATTAAAAATAACGCAGATGTGTTCGAGTCGAAATTATGCACTTGGTTGAAAAATGACGACTTGGAGGTTCAAGCAAAATGTCTTGAGGAAATGACTTCGAATGTGAACAAGCGCTCCTGACCTTATGTCCGTGCTTTTCTAGATTTTTTAGAAATGTTAGGAAAATAAATTCTGAATAGAATAATCTGCGAAATCGTCAGGTGGATATTACCCATTAACCAATCTGGCCTTCTAAATTAAGGCCCAACTCTGCCCTTCATTAAAATCGAGTCTAACGTTGGATTGTGAAAATAATATGTTCCGGAAGAAACAATCCACAGATTCTATATTTGTTTCGAGCGTTTTTCCGGAACCGAAATGAGAGTATTCAAAAACCCACCCAGTGATTCCCATTATAGGTTAGATAGAAGAATCGGTGCATATGGTATCTAGTTAATTCTGAAGTATTATAGTAAGTGTTTTGGTATATTATGCGAGCTTAATCTCGCCCTCGAAAATTATATTGATCTGAAATATTCATAATAAACACCTTCAGCTTTGGTGTACAAACCCGGCTTCCCAAGCTCCGGCGTCGGAGCTGGAAAAGCCTGATGTGTACACCGGATTCTTATACATCCATTCAAGATTTTATTCCCTCGATATTTCCAAAAATACATATCAGATCGAATCGAAATCTTATAAGTTGAAAGATGAAGATTCGCGCATAGTTTCGTGAGGATCATGTGATTACAATATCAAAAATTCGTTTTATCAGAAAGTAAATCTGCGTTACGGAAACTAAGTATCAGTCGAATTTCGAGCAGGGAATTTTGTATGAACCTTCAAGTCGCCTTTTTACAACACAGATAACATTGTCACAATTGAGCAATGCGTAATTCAAATTTCAAACCATAGTGTAAGACATCAGTAAAGAGTTTATATGAAAAGTTTGACGGCTTCTAAACTACACAAATAATCACGGAAATTGCTCGATATTCGGAGTGTTAGAAATATCAACCATTTCATAACGAAATCTTCTATTTATATACAGGGTTTATCTGAATAACACCAAGAAACTGTAAGGGGTGATTCTTTGATGAAGATTAAGGTAGGTATTTGGTATAAATTTTTTTGCAAACCTCCCCCAGGAAAAGTTACACCCCTTCGAAGATAAACAAAAATAAATTCTTTTTTTTATTTTTCCTGTATATTAGGCTGAAGACACGAATATTGGTAAATATTATTTGTCAATAGAACTACACATTTTGGAATTTATAACATTTCGAATTTGCTGGGCCATTCTACCTGCTCAATGTATTCATTCGACTCGGAGAATTCAAATTAAGATGGGTTGGCCGGGGTCAATGTATACAAGGGTGCCCACTCTGGCAGTTCATAAAGCTCCTCACTATTTTACTGCTATTTTAGGAATTATTTTTCATATATCATGTTTCATCGCCGAGCTATACTGTAATGATTAATACAATCAATTTAATGTATAATAATTAAATTCAGGGTCACTATTCTTCAAAAATCATCAAAATGATAATCCTGGAAAATTGCTTTGAGCCAACTCAATTCCTTTTGTGTGTTATTCTCATTTATGATAAACTTCATTATTATATGTCAATGAAATTTAATCATATGGAATAGTAAACGATTTCCAGAAAAAAACGATAAAAAAAATTTTTATATTCCATCACAGTCAATATTAACCGGTAGGCCATGAAAATTTGATACATTCCACTCTGTATTATCGAAAAATGTTAGGTTACAGTGAATTTCCTTTCAGATGAATTTGCAACGTTGTCCATTCTATACAACAGGTCATGGTTATTACGTTTTTAACTAAACCATTATGGAATAATTGACAGAGTCCTGTCGAATTATTTTGACCTTGTCCTTGACCTTGCAATAGTGCCAACCCGACTCCGCCCACCAACTGACTTTATAAAAGTGAAAGGATTAATAATATTATTATAACGAATCCATTGAGCGGCTTTTGTACATTGACTTACGTAAGTCGCGTACAGGTGTACGAACCGAACCCTTAATTTACGTATTTTAAGTCACGTATAGGCCTCGCACAGGCGTACATTTCGAACCAACCTTGCTTTTGGTTTTTCATTCGAACAATTGTTAATTTCGACAACGAATTCCGCAGTGCTATGTCTATAAGGGTTAGGGGCTATTCCGATCGAAATTCTCTGATCACAGACATTAAAATTTTTTCGATGCTCCTCCTTTCGTCTGATTCCTGGGTTGAAACCTTGTTTCATTCGTCAATCCCTTATTCTTGTATAGATTCCCCCCCAATAAATTTTTGGTTAAATCTAATAGCGAAAAACCTAGAAAAGCACTGACGTGACGTCAGCAACTTTTGCGCGCACAGGGCATCCGCTACCATATGTGCGAAGTGTGCAATGCACACGGGTGCCATCGTTTAGAGTCGCCAAAACCCAGGGTCCAAAAAAATTATCGGAAGAATTTGCAAACAAATTTCAATTTCAAAATAAGATTTCAGAAATTGAATAGGATTATGTATAAATACACACGAAATGTCATTATTATATCATCCAGTTACTGCCGATTCCCATGTTGCGAGAACATTTCAGGCGGTAGTTCCTCGATTTTTCCTTTTCAGACATGAATAATGCCTGGAGTGCTATAAAAGCGATGCATCGCCCTAGGCGTTTTAAGTTTAAACAGGTTTATTCACTGAAAGAACCGAACCGTGAACACAATAACTTCGGAAAGAAACAAATTAGATTTTTTTTTTAGATCGATTTTTTTAGAGTAGCTTTGGTCCTTGATTACGAAGGCCGAATTCATGGATGGGTACTTAAATTTGATACACTGCTGTGAAATATGCAGTTCAAAGTATGACCAACATTTTTTCCGAATGTAATAAACTGTTTCCGAGAAAAAAATCATTGGAAAATTTTTTTTTTTTAATTTTTCCAAATATTCAGTATATTTTGATGCACGATCTCAACAAAATTCTGCAAAAAGTTGTGTGTCCTCATGTTCCAACTAACCACCAAGTTTCAATCCAATCGCTTCAGTGTAGTTCTCGAAATATCGGGGAAATAATCAAAACTTGAAATGACTATAACTCAGAAATCGTTTGACCGATTTTGCACCTTAGGGAACTCAACCCTAGAATTTTGAAATGGAATTACTCTGAAATTTTCAAGTAGATAGAATCCTCCGTACGGCCGTAATCGTGGTGACGACTGGCCGGACAGAATCGATTTTGACACCGTATTCGTCCTCAGTGAGTCCAACCTAGTAGTTTGAGAATATTTTCGGCTCGAAATTCGAAAATTTGGACAAAACGATATCACGCTGTTCCCCTATAACATGCGCACAAAAAAAGGAATGAAATGGATAGATCTTTTTGCTATCTACAACTTTTCCATAGGTGTTGTAGTTTTGGCGGAAATCCAGATAAACTGGGTTTTATCCTTTAACAGTTCCCTCCCTTCCACTCCCCGACCTCAGATAACCACTTAATCATGGTGCTACATACCAATAGTCTACTGCTTCCAGAATTTAGAAAGCCTCGGGCCGGCCTAAGAATATTCAATTTCGATTTGAAATTCGAAATCCGAAAATATCATTTTCCAACAAAAAAAAATTGTATTTCGTCCTTACACTTTCATTTATTTCTCATAGAACTCTTTGAATCTTAGCATTTCCATCAACAGGTGTGAAATATTATGGAAATCGTATCCTTTTATGAATAAACATACGGAAGAATTAGAATTTCTGAAAATTTTGGAATCAAAATCCTCATTGTTATATCTCAATGGTATCATAACGTGTTTTCCAATAGGGATAATATTCTGGGTACAGCGTGCTATCGTTTTGTCCAAATATCTGTTATTTCTTAAATTTTTTCCGAAAATAGTCTCAAACGACTAGGTTGGACTCACTGATGACGAATCCTATGTCGAAATCGATTCTGTCCGGCAAATATCCAATATTCTGTGATCTTCAGGTCATATTATCCTCATGATATTGTGTATAAACCTTTGAACTGTCATTTTCCGATAGAATACTGGATTTAAATTCGTTAATATCTGTATTTTTGGAAATATCGGGGAAATAATCTCGAAACTTCAAATGGCTATAACTCCGAAATTGTTTGACCGATTCTGCACATAAGCAAAAACAACCCTAGCATTTTGAAATTCAATTAACCCTGAAATTTTCAAGTAGATAGATTCCCCCGTACGGCCGTTATCGTGGTGACGACCGGCCTGACAGAATCGATTTTGACAGCGGATTCGTCCTCAGTGAGTCCAACCAAGTCGTTTGAGACCATTTTCGCCTCAAAATTCGTTAATAACAGACATTTGGACAAAGATAGCACGCTGTTTTGCTAGAACATGAGGGCAAAAATCATCCAAATTGCCTTAATGGGCGCCAAAACCCTTTTTTGCACACATGCGCCAGTAACCCTTGCGGGAGCCCTGTGCGTGCATGTGCAATTCGTTGCGAAAGCGGTCTCCTTTCCACGTATTGACCCTGCCAAACACGAAAGCGACCATGTGCGCAAAAGCTGCTGACTTCACGCCAGTGCTTTTCTGGGGTTTTCAATCAAGCACTGAATTTCAATTCGATCTTATCTGTATTTTGGAAATATGAGAAAAATAAAATTTCAGATGTGCATCTAGGCGAATGTTACACATTCACGTTTCCACCTTGGTTATCAAATAGAAAATCTACTCTACAAATAATGAGTCTCTAAAACGTTTCTTTCGGAAGTTATCGTGTTCACGGCCGCCCTAACTGCTGATAGTGAACAAAATATAGTACGGAAGAATCTACTAAGAGACTTAAGAATTGCATTGCAGGTTTGTAGTTTAATTTCGAAAACCGAATTCTCGAATTGTTATGATCCATCCAATGATTTCTCATTCAAAATTAATTTTTGCCAATATTTTCAATAGTACAGATCGTATTGAAATAAAAACCAGTACTTCAATTAAAACTGACAGCTCGAAGGTTCATGCGGAATTTATTCTTGAGGACCATATGATCCTTAGACCGCCTATATCATGAAATATTAAAAAAAAAAAATTTTATTGATCTGATCGAATTATTATCACGGAATTTTACACAAATTTGCTGATCAGCAATTGACAATAACTTACCAAGTTTTATCATCATCGAATAATTATAATTATAATTCTCAAAACTTTGTTCGTAATGTTGCGATGCAATATTTCACAACCAGTTACAAAAGTGTCAATCTGCTCGTGCCTGTACTTATTGGGGAATTAACCTCAACATTTCGAATAACACACGAAATTGTACATATTTTTACCCGTGAATGAATATCGGAAAAAATTGAAATAAGCGATATTGTTGGTGAATAACGACTTGAAGGTCTGTACCGAATTTCATTGAAATATTATCAATAGTAAAAAAAACATTTTACAACAGAAATTCGGAAAATGTTTAAATAATGGTTAATAAAAAATTTCTTACAACTAGGTTCACATGAAATTATATATCATGTGGTATGTAGAAATTCTCCAACCACCTACGAGGTTTCAATCTGATGGCATTCAGGAAATAACCTTGAAATTTCGAATAACAATGAAATTTGATATATTTTTTTTTCTATTGCTCCGAAAATAAATATCGCATCACACTGAAATTCGAAATGTTAATTTCCAGTACACACTTCAAGGTATGTGCCAATGATATCATAAAAATCTGTTCTGAAGCCCTCATAAAAAAATTTCAATGAAATGAGAAAAACTCCGGATATTTTTTCTTTAAATTTTCTAACTTCAAGGTTAATACGGAATTTAGCATTCAGTTACGCGTTCAACTGATTACAAAGTTCCAATCTGATTGCGTCTGCCTACTCCTCGAGAAATATCTCGAGAAGTAGACAATGGGCAATAGCGGAAATAACGTTAAAATTGAGAATTTTAACTTCCTTATAACATCAAAATGTGGCATAATTTTGTCCCCATATCGCTGAAAGTTAACATCGCATCGAATTGGAATTTAAAACATTGTTGTCGAATACTGAGTCTATATGTGCCAAGTTTCGTTAAAAACTGATCAACAGTTTCCGAGCAAAAAACTTTTTCGACCAAATTTTTTTTAAATTTTGGAACCTCTGGATCCACACGAAATTTTGAATCAAATAGTGCGTTGGTATTCTTAAACTATATATGTACAGAGTTTCAATCTGATCGAGTTAGTACTTCATGAGATATCGAGGAATTAACCTGATCTGACTGTCCTTTATTCCTTCAAATGTTAGTTAACATACGGACGGACAGAATCAAATTTGACCACGGATTTTTCTCAAGGGCGTTCAACCCAATTGTTCAAGGCCATTTTCGGCTCAAAATTCGAAAATTACAGACTTTGAGAGACGACAAGATACGCGCTGTTGCAGCTATTCTCCAAATCAAGCGCTTAAAAAGCGGATTGTCTTCGAGATGTCATTGAAAGGTCATGGTCATAGGAGTTTTCTTTCATTCTATAATGGAACTATCAGTTAATGGGTTATTTGCTATATTACAACATGACGTTTCAGTTTTTCCATGATTTGGAATCCGATAGCTCAAAACGGTCAAAATTCTGTTATAGGGAATTTTAACTCGCCCCAAATGCTTCAGAGACTTCCATTCAGAACTGACGACGGTATGATAAACACTTTTTGTCGGGCAAATTTTCAAATATATCCATCACTAAAAACTTCATAATTATTCATGAAGTATTTTTATCCAATGAATTTCTTATAAGGAATATAGGCAGATTGTTAACTCAAGTCATTATAAATTATTCATGCTTTAAAATTATGATTAGCTAGTCACGGGCATTTGAGGGAAATCAATACCGTATAATAGTTTTTCAAATCATCACGAACAAACTCACATTAACTAGGTTAATGCCCATCCACATGCACCCTAATTTCCCGAAAAAAACATTCAAAAATTTCTGGAAGATCACAGAATGGCAAAGATCTCATTTTACTCGAAATTGTGACGCAAATCTGCCGCACCCGCTAAGCGCAAAGCATCACTTCGCGCGCATCGAAGGTATTCTGCTATTTGTGCGAAATTCAGTTCGGCTGCCGCTTCTCTATATTGACGCATTGCGGCTAAACTTCATCCAATCAGAACCTGGATCTCGAGCAACGTACGTGGAAAACATGCCCCACCCGATACGAAATTCTACGCCCTGATCTGTAGATCTTGAAAATATCAATAGATCGAAAAGATTTTCAGCTTTTACATGCAACGATCCCTTTAATACTTCATTCTACATATTCTCTGTCGAAATCATATGATAAAACTTTATATTTCTTGCATATATTCCATATAGCATTTGAATTGGCGTAGGAATAATTACTCGACTATGGTGTAGTTTCTCTGCTTTGGCGCTAGAGTTTCGCATGGTAGCGTCATTGCTTCCTTTCCGCATTCTGCAACGAGAACACTTCGGCTATCGACGTTGCTGAACCGAGTAGAAATTTTCTAAGGAGAGAGTACATGATGATTTTCGAGTTTCAATGTTTTATTCAAATTCATTCAAGCATTTTTTAGTCAAGGCATCTGGCTTTTGAATGATCCCCGATACACGTCATTTAATTGTTTGATGACTTACTGAATTCCACTATGAAATTATCGACTAATTCATATATTATGAATGGATATGTGTGTGAGTGTATGAAATCAAGAATGTAATACGTTGAAACGATTCATCAGCAGGAGCTGAATTTGATTATTGTTTTCAGTATTCATTAGGTTTATTCTGTTTGCAAAAAAAAAATCAAGAAAAATCACTAGGATTGAAATCAATATTCAAAATTCACTTGACTTATCCTATACACCAAATAATATTATTGTTATTATTATTATTATAATCATTCAGTTCAATAATAGGGCAGAAATTAATAGAAGAAAAGTTCGGAATCCCAGAATAAAGCTTCGAAAATTTTTATGTGAAGTGGAATCACATTTCTCAACCATAAATTGATTCCTTTAACGAGGCTCTTCTGGGGAACAACGCGTTATCAGTCGGCCCAAATGTCTGTTATTTTAGAATTTTTTACCGAAAATGGTATTAACCGACGAAGTTCTGCTCACCGATGTCAAATTCAATTCTGTCAGGGTAACTTTCTGACGGAACTGGCAACTTGAAACTTTCTGGGTTAGTTGTGCTTCAGAAATCGACGGTTGTGTTTGTTGATGGGCGAAATCTTTCAAACTGTTTCGGAGTTGAACCCATTTAAAATTTTGCGGAAGTTTTTCACTATCTCAAGACGTATTGATGCAATCAGATTGTTGATTAGTTGCAGATGAATGCCGACATGATACTGTATGCAAAATTTCGTGGTACAAATTTCAGTAGAAAATTTTTTTTTCGAGAACTGTTCATCAGATTTCGAAAAAATTTGGCATATCCTGTTAACTCGAAACTGAATTGTTCTGAAGTCCAGCTCAATCGCATAATCGATTTTGAAAATATGTATTGGAAAAATCTGGTTTTCTTCAGAATCGTTGGTATTTGCTCAATAACTGACAAAATACTGATACGATGAAACTGTATATTTGTGATGAGTTATAATGCGACATCGTACACAATTTTGTGATGATTCAATTTTTCCCTTGTATATTTCATACTTCATAAAATACTGATCCGATTGAAATAAAATTTAATTGAAAAATAATAGCATGCTACATGGTGGAAAATGTTGTGAGGATTGTTTCAGAAAAATAAAAATGTTCCCAATATTTCTTATCAGAAATGTTTACGATCGGCCGTTTGGCTTTATTGCTTTATCGAAATGACCGTTCGAAGTTTCAGACAGAATTTAATGAGGATAATATTATAAGAAGATCACGGAATATTGAATATTCAGAAAAAAATTTAATTTTTTTTCGAATTGTTCTGATGACACGATCATTTCGAAATTCTATACGAAGTTGTCATTCAGCATTTCAAAACTAGCTGCGAAGTTTTCTCATGATTGCATAAGTAATTCTTGGGTTATACCGCAAAAGATAACGATAGCGAGAAAAAAAACAAGAATTTTTACATATTTTTTCCCAATGTCTCCGAAACTATCATTCGTATCGAATTGAAATTTGGGACACTGTTGTAAAATATCGAGCTCAAGGTCTAAGCCAAATTTTTTTTTTAATTAAGTGACCATATGTTCACAACGAAATTTGGCTAAAAGTTGCGCGTCGTCATGCTTCAACTAACTGCCACGTTTTAATCCAACCGCTCCAGTAGTTCCTTAAATATCAGGGAAATAATCTCGAAATTTTAAATGGCTACAACCCCGAAACCATTTGGCCGATTTGGCCCATTAACGAACTCAACCACATCATTCTGATTCGCGAACTACCCTAAAAGTTTCGAGTCGCAAGCTTGCTCTGTTCGACAGTTATCGTTGGACGGACCGAATCGATTTTGAGTCCAACCTAGTCATTTTGAGACCATTTTCGGCTCAAAATAAAAAAAAACCATAGCACGCTGATTCCCTAGAACAAGCGCGCAAAAATATCAGAAGGTATATCTTCGAAACTATGAGTGCGTTTTTATTTTCATCGAAATGATTGATCGATTAACCTCTATCTCACTCTTCTTTGGTGGAGAAGAAAAGAAGAGAGAGAGGGAGATACACCAATTAATCAGTTCGATGAAAATAAAAACGCACCCTATTTAAAACGTTTTGCTGTTTTGAAAACATAAACTGCCGCTGAGAATTTCAATCATTCGAATCTGTTTATGTACTTAATTGTGCTTACGTACGGGTTGGGTTATTAAATTCAACCACGAATTAACCATAGATTTCAATCCGATCTCAGTATGATCTGTATTTTCGGAAATATCTAACAAATAAAATCTTCAACAGATATTCGAGCTGATTTGTAGTACCCAAATATTGTGTCTACGGAATAAATGGGCGGATTCGCCTATTCAATTTCGGTCAAGGAACCCCAAAGAAATGGATCGAGCACCGTCAACACAATAGGCGCGGCGCGTTCGATAATTCCATCCGAGGGGCGAGGGATTTTTACGTCATGTGACTAAATATCCTATGAGTTTATTTATCTGACTTGATTTGAAGTATACGAACCGCACAGACGAGAACAGCACCACCGGTAAATGCTTCTGTTCAAGTTAATTATGTATATTCTCGCATATTTCTCTCGATTAAAAATTTCTCATGTCCTGATTTCTAACGTAACACTGAATTTTGAATAATACCAGACATGTTTTCTTGGTAATTTTGAAGATGCAGGACAATGGACTGTCAAGCTTAGCCCTAGAAATACAAGTTAAATCGCATAGCTCCATCGAAATATTCGACTGAAAAGATAGTAGTCAAGTCGCTCCGATTTTCTTTGCCGAAGGGTGGAGATAATTAGATATGTACTCCCTTCCATCTGGATCAAATTAATTTACGTTTCAAAGCAATCCGAATTCTTGAATATTTATTTTGCCTTTGATTTTATAGAAATATTTATATTCATTCGAAATTTTAGTTTTCCAATCTTCACGAAAATACTGTTCACTTTTGAACATGCGTGCAACAGCTGGTGACTTTACGTCAGTGCTTTTCTAGGTTTTTTTCGATAAACCACTGGATTTCACTTCGATCTGATCTGAATTTTTGGAAATATTGGAAAAAAAAAATTTTGATTGGGTATTTCTACGGACTCATTGGGCGGATGTTACCCATTCACGAATTGGACTCGTAATTAAGCCCTCCAAACCTACTCTACAAATATCGAGTTTCTGAGTCGTTTCGCAGAATAGGTTCGGACCTCAATTACGAAGGGCGAATTCGTGAAAGGGTAAAATCCATCCAATGATTCCGCAGATATACCCATTCAAAATTTCATTTTTCCAATATTTCCAAAAATACAGATTTGATCGAATTGAAATCCAGTAATTTATCAGTAAAAATTTCAAAAAGCACTGCCGTGAAGACAGCAGCTTTTGCGTGCATGTTCAAATTCGTTGCTGAAGCGGTCATCTACATTGAACATGCGCGCAAAAGTTGCTGCCTTCACGGCAGTGCTTTTTGAAATTTTTCAAACTAACTCCAATACGTAAAACAAAATTCAGGATTTTCCGCTAATATCAAACATGTAGATGTGATTTCTACTAGGGTTCAACTTTGTTCCGAAAAATATTAATGAGCTGAGGCTCCTATCCTCAGTATTAATTGTTATTGACTTTTTTGCATATATCCCCCAATTTGTTTCATCATATACATGCTCATTATCTATTATATTAGATCGAATTGAAATCCAGTATTTTATCGAAAAATGAGAGTTTGAAGGTTCATACAGAATATCATGAGGATAATATGATCAGAAGATCACAGAATATTGAATATTTGAAAAAAAAAATTGAAATATTGTGTTTGTTTGTTGTCCATTAGCATTTCCAAACTAGCTGCCAAGTTTCATTTCGATTGACGTAGTATTTTTTGAGTTATTCCGGAAGAAACGAAATTTTACATATTTTTCCCAATATCTCTAGAAATTATGATCGTATTGAAATTAAATTTGGTACACTGCTGTAAAGTATGATATTCAAGGTATGAAAAAAAGTTCTTTCCGCATTCAATGAACAGCTTCCAAAAAAAAATTTTTTTTCTCGAAAAAAATTTCGAAAAATTTGCTGTCAGTGTGATCTCAACGAAATGTCGCGGAAAGTTGTGCGTTGTCATGCTTCAAATAACTATCAATTTTCAATCCAATCGCATGAGTAGTTCCTGAAATATCTGGGAAATAATCTCAAAATTTCTAATGACAATCATCCGACCGATTGGTCCCATTAACGAACTCAACCGCAGCAATCAAATGCACGACCTAATCTGAAAGTTTCGAGTCGCTAGCTCGCTTCTTCCGACAGTTATCGTATCATCGGCCGGCCGGTCGGACAGAATCGACTTTGATACCGGATTTGTTATCAATGAGTCCAACCTTGGCGTTTGAGACCATGTCCGGCGGGAAAAAATTCGAAAATTACAGACATTCGAACAAATCGATAGGACGCTGTTTTCAAGAACATGCACGCAAAAAAAGTACGTAAGAAAAACTGAACGATCGGGAAACGGTTATGTCCTAGTAATCTCATTATTTTATTCATGATATAATAGAACAGGAAGTTTCAAACTATCTCGTAGCTTTAATTTACCTTGTGACATTACATCGGCTTGAAGAATCAATATCAAAACCTTTCCAAGGGGTGCAGGGATCAAAATCAGACACTCTGTCACGAAGATTTCCAGTTTCAGAACATTTTCCTCGTTCTGTCGCAGCGTCACTCCCCACCATTACAACAACGACCAAACAAATCGGGATATTCGAGAAAAGGACAGTTGGCTAGTGTACTTCGTAGTGTGACGTTGTGGCACCGTTCTTTTATCGACTTGACTTTCGTTTTATAAGAGTTTTTCTGACTTATATCTTTAAATATCATAATGGTGAGTCTGTATTTATGGTAATCCTCAATATTTCAACCGTTACAAGGTTCATATTTACTAGAATTTTGTGATATTTTCTGTATTCTAATGTTTCTGATAAGAATTCATTATTGTTATCTGTCAAATTGCCCGTTAACCGGTGTTATTCCTTTTCATTTTGATGAATTCAATGGGAGGTATCTTAGATGTAATACGTTCGTTTTTATAGTGTTTGAGCTGTATTTTCCTTGAAATCACTTGGCATCTACGCAAATATTGATCTGTTGCACCATTGGGGTGTTTACTATGGAACCTATAAAAAATATCATACGGATGTTCTCTGATACGCTCCATTTTTTAGGCTGACCAACTAACCGAAGAACAAATTGCTGAATTCAAAGAGGCATTCTCACTATTCGATAAAGACGGAGATGGCACAATCACAACCAAAGAATTAGGAACCGTAATGAGATCGTTAGGTCAGAACCCCACAGAAGCAGAATTGCAAGACATGATCAACGAGGTAGATGCCGATGGTGAGTACATATTTAAATTTTTCAAATGCAACTGATATTTAACTTCCTTGTTGACGGCAATTAAGTTGTTCCCATGGTATTTAATTCATTACGCCCGATAATAGATGATTTCATTATTAGTTTGTTGAACATATGCATCTATTTCTGCTGGCTTGGCGATGTAAATATTTAACTTGATATAAACAACCTAATGAGACAATTTCACTCATATAATGGCAAGTTTTTCCCACTTATTTCGTTGAAGTGGAGCATATCTTATATAACCTTTTTTTCCAAGTAACGTTTTAATGCTATCACATTTTTGATGACTCCGTTGATAAACACCCAGGTGTGAATTTTTGATCGTGAACTTAAATCATCAAGCATCTTTCAATTTCGCTAATACCGAAACTTTTTGTCGGTGTTGATTTGATCACAATGTGAAGGCATAAATGTTATTTTCCTAGAAACAAGTTATAGTTGAGCTGGGAAGTTTGACGCTGTTGTGTTCAGAACAA
Organism: Myrrha octodecimguttata; assembly: GCA_958510865.1. Taxonomy (NCBI): domain Eukaryota; kingdom Metazoa; phylum Arthropoda; class Insecta; order Coleoptera; family Coccinellidae; genus Myrrha; species Myrrha octodecimguttata. The sequence goes on from OY294061.1 coordinate 5,519,949, forward strand.
ACTAGATTTTATGGATATGTAAACATCAAAGAAACAGTGGATTTAGTCTCAGTTTATACAAGTGAACATGAACTCTATTTCGATATTAGAATGCCATTTCAAAGGATGCTTTGAAAAATACAATTGATATGTCATAATGGGGCGATCAGGTTTGGATCAACTGAATTTTGTGAAGATGTTGATAAAATTAAATATATACGTTTGCTACAATGTCAAATCCGCTAGCTTGAATCTATATTTCGAATGAAAAAGCCACACCCACATCTTATTTTCCGAATTGTTTGTTTGATAAGTTAGGTAAATTTTCTGTTGTATGAATTTTCTTATTTTTTCCATGTTTGGCTACCTTCTGTTCATCACTTTGAAACTAGTCACATACATTGAATTCTCACCATGTCTTATATTTCATTATAATTTGTAAAAGCTGAAGGAATTCTTTAAGTGCTGACAGAATCTTTATATGAGCTGATACGATTCTACCTTGTGAGGTGCGTAGTATTCTCTAATTCGAGCTTTTTATTCAGCCCAGAAGCATAAATCATTAATTTCTTATTGCTTCATTTTTTTATTATATTTTTATTCGTAATGAAGAGAACCAAGATATGCCATAAATTGACGAGAGTTTCAGACATCTATAGTCGGGTCCAAAAGTGTGTTATCCGAACATCTGTGTTTGATGATTCGGCCAATAGTGTGGATAGCGGACCGAATCTCTTTGTCTTGCCACTAGATGGCTTTACTACTTTAATTTTCGATTTTCAGTCAAATACCTTGTTTTCCCCTGTAGTCTTCCTATACTCACCTAAATGATAACGTGATTATTGATTCGGCGAATAGTGTGGATGGCAATTTGAATCCCCTTGTCTTGCGTCGAGAAACCGACTCTGCACGGAGCAGATCGAAAGCTGTCTCGAGCATTTCAACTCCCCCTTGCCCCTTATGAGCAAACAATACCTCAACGGGGTGGGTAACTTTTGAAGGCCAGAGTTGGTTTTTTTCGAAAAAATTTTTTGGTGCAAAAAGTTAATGTATCGTAACAATGCGCAATGTTGCCATTTTATATTCAAGACATTCCGGTAAAATAAAAACGGAAATGCAGTGAAAAATAACTAACATTGCGCATTCTCACAAAAGGAGTAAGTAAATCCAAAAAAAATGTTCAAAAATAACTCACTGATGCCTGCAGAACGACACCCGTTTTCTCATTCAAACGTGAAAATTTCTCCGAATTCTAGAATTTCACGCGGTTATTGGCAGCGTTAAAGCATGTATACCGCGTGAAGTTGCCTGACCTTGAGATACTGACGAGGTTTAATGAAACTTGAATGTGGCAATATTGCCTTACCGTAATTGAACACCACGTGATATTCTTTGCTCTTGAGTCGCAAGATTAGATCTGCTTCTTCTCTAGTTGGTCTCTTGACGGTAAGAAACCAATGGAGATTCGGAGTGCCATTAACACTAATCGAATAATTAATAATATTCGCTGTTCGCATCACACAGATCAGGATGCGGCTTAACAACCGGCTTAAGCCGGGTCCATAAGAGTGTAATCCGAACAGAGAATGAAATAAAATTTGATAAACGATTGGGCTAATAGTATTGACTCAGCCTAACGGCTGACTGCGTAAACACAATAACTTCCGAAAGAAACAACTTAGAAACTCGATATTTGTAGAGAAGGTTTGGACCTAAATTACGAAGGCCGAATTCGTGAATGGGTAAAATCCGCCCAATGATTCCGTAGATATACCCAATCAAAATTTTATTTTTTCAATATTTCCAAAAATACAGATCAGATCGAATTGAAAAATAACAGTTCGAAGTTTCATACAGAATTTGATGAGGATGATATGATAAGAAAAATCATAGAAATTTTTTTTTCAAATTGTAATGACACGATTATCACGAAATTTCGCATGAGGTTGTCTTTCAGCATCTCAAAACTAGCTGTAAAGTTTTATCAGGACTGAATCAGTATTTCTCGAGTTATACCGAAAAAATAAACGATATCGAGAAGAAAACCTCGAAATTTGACATATTTTTTCCCCGATATCTCCGAAACTTATGATCGTATCGAACTGAAATTTGGTAAACTGCTGTGAAATATGAAGCTCAAAGTGTGAGTGGACTTTTTTTTCGGATATGATGAATGGTTTCCGGAAAAAACAATTTTTTGGAAAAAAAATTCGAAAAAAAATTTCTTTCAAACTTACTGACAATATGATCCTGACGAAATTTGGCTCAAAGTTGCGCGTTGTTATACTCCACCCAACTGCAAAGTTTGAATCCAATCTCTCAAGTAGTTTTTGAAATAAAAATAAATAACTTCAAAACTTCAACTGCCTATAACTCCGAAATTATTCGACCGATTTGGCCCATTAACGAATTTAACCGCGGCATTCTGATGCGCAACCTATCCTGAAAGTTTCAAGTTGCTAGCTTGCTTCTGTCGACAGTTAGCGTGTCTACGGCCGGCCGGCCGGACAGAATCGATTTTGACACCGGATTCGTCATCAGTGAGTCCAACCTAGTCGATTGAGACCATTTTCGGCTCAATCATCGAAAATTACAGACATTTAGACAAAACGATAGCACGCTGTTCCCCTAGAACATGCGCGCAAAAATTGAGCTTATATCCTCAGTATCGAGAAATACTAACACGATCGGATTGATACATCATGACTAGTTGTGACTAGACGCTCGATTTAATGCAAAATTTCGCGAGAATTGTATTGAGAAAAATTGTATTTTTTTCTGAAAACATTTTTTTTTCGGAAACATTCATCAAAGTTCAATAAAATTTGGTACAGATCTCAGAGTCAATATTTGAAAACAGCGTTTCAAATTTCAGTTTGACCGATATTTATTTGCGGAGATGGCAAAAAATTTCGTGGCCATTTTAAATTTTGAGGTTATTTTCCTAATATGTCAAAAAGGGTAAACGCTATCTGATTTGGACTTCACATTTTATTGTAGAATAACGACACACAATTTAATGAGTTTGGAAAAGAGTGAGTTTTTTTTGAAAAGGTGAAACGACTGTGGAACGTCTTCGCATTCAAAATATTATTTTAAATTATGCTACTCATTTATTCAAAATTATGTTTTAAAAATACAATGAGTTATGCATCATTATAAATTTTATTCAAGGTATCAATCGTATTGGGTTATTCAACTGAGAAAATAATCAACCTTTGTGTAAAATTTGCAGCGATTTTTATAATATCTCAAAAACTCTTTTTCGTATCAAACTGTACGCAGTGTACAGTTTGAAATATAAAGTTCACAGAATCATCAAAATTTGTTTTGAATGTAATGGATAGTTTTTGAAAAAAACATTTTTTTTAATTCACTGACAGCACGATCTCGACAAAATTTCGCGAAAAGTTGCATATCCTTATGCCCTAAATAGTTACCAAGTTTCAATTCAATCGCTCCAGTAGTTCTCGAAATAACCTCAAATGGCTACAACTCCGAAACCGTAGAACCGATTTCGCCCATTAACGAACTCAACCTTCGCATTTTGAAATGCAACCTACCCTGAAATTTTCAAGTCGATAGAATCTTATCTACGCCCACAATCGTGGTTGACGCCGGCCGACCGTGCAAACTCGATTTTGACACCGGATTCGTCATCAGTAAGTCCAACTTGGTCGTTTCAATGCGGTGAATTTGCGGAATGAGTTTTTGATCGGGTGTGAGGGGATTTCTTTGGGCTCATTGCGTAAGGAACTGAAGAAGTTGTTTATGAACCAGTAATAGATTGAAAATTATTTCTTATATGTTTCAAACTTAGCTCATAGTTTAGTTGCTTGTTACAATTCATTAATTTTCTTGAAGTTTCATTTACTCGTTTATATATATTTTTTTTTCGATTTGTATTTCTTTTGTGTTTGGGGTTGAGTAGAGTAGCTGAAGCTAGACTCCGCCACAAATGTTTGAATTATCTATTTTTTTCTGTTTCAATCAAGCCACTAGTTTTAGTATTATTATTTTCGGCTCCAAATTCGAAAATTACAGAAATTTGGATGAAACGATAGAACGCTGTTCCCCAGAACATGCGTGTAAAAGCAACGATATCGAGGAAAAAACGAACTCTAACGCATTTTTTCGAAATTTGTCCAGAAAGTTTGGAACACTTCTGCGACATATGAAGCTCAATGCCCTTGCAAAAGTTTTTTAGAATATGATGAATATGACATTTTCAAAATTTACGGACAATTTACGATCTCAACAAAATATTGCAAAAAGTTGCGCGTTGCTAATCTCCAACTAACTGGCACGTTTCAATTCAACCGTTCCAATAGTTCCCGAGTTATGTCGAAAATATCCTCAAAGTTACAAAGGGATCTTAACTCCGAAAGCTCTTCGTCGATTTCGCCCAGTAACGAAATTAATCGTTGCATTTTGAAATGCAGGTCGATCGGAGTCTCCGTACGCCTGTAATCGTTCAGCCGGACAGAATTGATGTTGACACCGGACTCGTCATCAGTGAGTCCAATCTAGTCGTTTGAGACCATTTTCGGCCCAAAATTCGGAACTCAGAGACATTGGCCGCAATGATAGCACGCTGTTCCCCTAGAACATGCTCGCAAAAACATTCCATGCCCAATTTCATGGCTATTTGAAAGTTTGAAATTGTTTTCGTGAGGATTGTAATGGCGAAAAAGAATTTCAGTTTTTTTGGACGCTCCCCCCAATAAACCTTTGAGTATATTTAACGACGAGTGCTTCAAATTTTAGTTTAAACTGATATTTATTTCAGGAAATATAGAAATATTGAATTTGGAATTGGAGGTTATTTCCTTCATACTCGAGAACAATTAACCTGATTTCAATGGCTCAATCAGAAAAACATTCAAAACTTGTATTTCAAATATTTTGTATTCGGCGATCTGCTAATCAAATTGTCCTTGCGAGATTCTGCATGAACCCTTAAGCTGTCATTTTGCAATCAAGTACTGGATTGTGTATTTCGATTAGATGCGATCTGTATTTTCGTAAATATTGGGAAAATTAATGGGTATCTGCGGAATCATTGGGTTGATTTCACCAATTCGCGAATTCGACCTTCGCAATTAAACTCAATTATCAAGTCTACAGGTAGGTTCTTTGGGAAGTTATCATTGAATATCTGTGGTTAGGCCGGCTGTAAACACAATATCTTAAGAAACAACTCCATATGTGAGGGGTAGGTTTGTGTCTTAATTACGATCGATTTCAGATTGGATCGAATTGAAATCCAGTAATTAAAAAGGATAGCTTGAGCTTCGTTCAGAAGTCAGTGAATACCATGTGTAAAGATCGCAAAATCATCCCATCAGGAATTTAAGCTGCGTTTGGAGGGGTCAGTACGTGAATAGGCGACCGCCTTGGCGACGAATTTGAACCAGCGCCTCAAAGCTGGTCAGTGATTTTATACAGAGTGTATCTGTATAACACCGAAAAATTAAAAAAAAGATGTGTTTTTGCAAAACCTCCCCCCGAAAAAGTAACGCCCCTACGAAGATCAACAAAAAAAATTTTTCTCTTCGTACATTAGGCTGAAGACACGAAACTTTGTGAATATTATTCGTAAATAAAACTGCACATTTTGGAATTTTTTCAACCCTGAAGTATGTTTAGGACGGGTTGAACTAGTTAACCCCTAAGATATTTTTCCTTACAACGTTTTTTTGGATTCAAATTTTCCTTTTAAAAAAGCATGACTTAATAGCCTAATTCATTCATTAACTTTTTTAAGTCTATAATTCTCCGAGAACTTAAGCATGTATGAGAAGAATATACCTCATGTTAAATAGAATTTTAATGACAACAGCCAACCAAACTATGATTCTACTAGGTTAAGACTCTTATAAAACAAAAGCGAAGCATTTTCTCTTATTGAAATGCGTATCCCATGAAATATGTCTACTGAATTTCATATCGTTTCATACCCTGCTGCAATGCGGTTTCACAAATAATCGATATTTTTTTTTCTCAGTGCTTTAATTTTTGAAGGAACTTGTGGAGATAAAAAAGTTGGAAATTGAATTGGGCTTTTCAGGCATGTGGTTTTGAGAAGAAAATGTGTATCCAAAATGAAGTTGTAAGAAAAATTATCTTAGGGCTTGACTATCTCAATCCCTTTTAAGCATACTTCAGGGTTGAAAAAATTCCAAAATGTGTTGAAATAAAAACGAAAAACTTTTTTTTTCTTAATCTTTGGAGGTGTGTGTGCAACTTTTCCAGGGGAGGTTTTTCAAGAAATTTCATACCAAATACCCACCTTAATTTTCCTCACAGAATCACCCCTTAAATTTTATCGGTGTTATTCAGATACACCCTGTACAATTTTACAGCTAATTTTTTTAAATGTCTGAGATTCTTCCTTATGGTTGTCTTTCTAAAATTATGTAAGTGATTTGATTATATCGTCACATAACATCTGTTGTTTATTCTAAAGATGGACAAATATTTTCATTTTCATTCAGAGATTATACTAGTCTTTTCCTATGATTCTTGGACCATTTCCTTCGCACTAGTGTCGTAGCTTTGCTGAATCCACCATTTGGAATAAAAACTGTTACGACGACTATATAATCTCTGTAATGATCAGAGTATTAATTTTTTACTACATACATTATCTTCATTTAGTCACTTCATTAAAAGTATTTCATGATATTCCGATAATTTTTCTCGTAAAAAGTTCGTTTGTTGGATTTCCAATTTTTGGTTTTCTCCAAACAAAACAAAAAATTTTTTTGGTTTTTGGAGACATTTTTTCGAGACTTACTTTTTCTCTCTCCAGTGTAAATACTGTTTACACAAATGCCAGTATTTTGAATGTCGAGCCTAAAATGGTCTGTAAGGATTCTGTTGAACTCACAGATGAATAAAAAGAAGACACTTAGAGACTAGGTACACTTGAATTTTTCAGAGAATGTTAACGATGTTAGATCAAATCGGCTCTTGAAGTGTCGAGTCTCTAATTTCTCAATTGTTTCGGAATTGCTACCAAATAAAAGGACTCGGAGACTTGATTATTAAGAGAAGGTTTCGGGGACGATAAAGTGAGCGAATGGTGTTAAATTCGCCAAAGAATTCTGTTTCCTTTCGAATGTTGTTCAATTAACCAGTATTTCCACGAATACAGATCCGATTGAATGAAATTGGTTCTTGGTTTGAATTCCCGAACTGAAGATTGGGAAATTGCTCTTTATTTGGAATGCAAACATCATTGGGTGGGAAACATTATCTTGATGGACGGCCCTTTTGTATAAAATATTTATATCAAATTGCATAAATATTGAAAACGATCGAATAGAAAAACTGTGCAGAAGGTTTTGATTTCACGCAGAGCTGTCAGAAAAAAAATCTAGAAAAGCTCTGCCTTGCTCTGCCGTGAAGGCAGCAGCTTTTGCGCGCATGTTCAATGTAGATGACCGCTTCGGCAACGAATTTGAACATTCCAACAAAAGCTGCTGCCTTCACGGCAGTGCTTTTCCAGATTTTTTTCGATAAATTGTTGGATTTCAATTCGATCTGATCTGTATTTTTGGATATTAGGAAAAATTAAATTTTGAATGGGTATATCTACGGAATCATTGGGCGGATTTTACCCATTCACGAATTCGACCTTCGTAATCAAGCCCCAAACCTACTCTACAAATAGAAGGTTTAGATCTTAATCACTAAGGGCGAATTCGTGAATGGGTAAAACCCACCCAATGATTCCGCAGATATACCCATTCAAAATTTATTTTCCAAATATTTCGAAAAATATATAATAGATTAGATCGAATTGAACTCCAGTACTTTATCGAAAAATGACAGTTTGAAGGTTTATACAGAATTTAATGAGGATACTATGATGAGAAAATCACAGAATATTGAATTTTGGAAAAAAAAATTAAAATTTTTTTTCGAATTTTCTAATGACACGATCATCACGAAATTGCACAATGTTATCCTTCAGCATCTTTGAACTAGCTGCAAAGTTTCATCACGATTGAATTAGTATTTCTTGAGTTATACCGAAAAAAACAACGATATCGAGAAGTAAACCACGGAATTCTACATATTTTTTTTCAATAACTCCAAAACTAATAGCCGTATCGAATTGAAATTTGATATATTGCTGTGAAATATGGAGCTCAAGGTATGACTGGAATTGGTCTCGAATATGAACAACGGTTTCAGAAAAAAAACCCAATTTTCATTTTTTTTAATTCAGTGACCATAAGCCTTCAACGAAATTATGCTTAAAGTTGTGCGTCGTTATGCCCCAACTAACTGCCAAGTTTCAATCCAATCGCTTCAGTTGTTTCTGAAATATGAGGAAATTAACCTCAAAATTTCAAATGGCTATAACTTCGAAACTATCTGGCCGATTCGGCCCACTAACGAACTTAACCTTCGTATTCTGAAATACAACCCTTCCTGAAATTTTCAAGTTGGTAGAATCCTCCGTACGCCCGTTATCAGGGTGACGGCTGGCCGGACAGAATCGATTTTGACACCCGATTCGTCATCAGTAAGTCCAACCTAGTAGTTTAAGACCATTTTCGTCTCAATCATCGAAAATTACAGACATTTGGACAAAACGATAGCACGCTGTTCCCCTAGAACGTGCGCGCAAAAACTATCTTGTAACTTCAAAAAGTATCTAAGATACCGAGAAGTATCTTAGTTACCTAAAATTATCTAAGATACCGAAAGGTATATTAGATACCTACCGAAAATTTTGAAAAGTATATCAAAAAGTATCTTGGAGAAGAATCTATAGATACCCCAAAAACCCTGAATGGCTTGTTCGGAATGTCTGTTTTTTTTATCGAGAACAATCATACTCGGGAAAAAATTTGGCTCTTACCTTTAGCTCCCTATTTCACAACAGTGTACAAAATTTCAGTTAAATACGATTATAATGTTTGAGGATGGTCGGAAAAGTATGTTAAATTTCGTGTTTTTTTTTTATCGATATCGTTGTTTTTCCAGAATAACTGAAAAAATACTCATTCAATTATGGTGACACTCGTTAGCTAATTTGAAAATGCTAATATTCAACATTGTGCACAATTTAGTGATCATCGCGTCATCAGAACATTTTTTTCCACATATTCTATTCTGCGATCTTCTGATTATATTATCATGAAATTCTGTATGAACCTTCAAGCTGTCATTTTTCGATAGAGTAGAATTAAAAAGAAGTACTTGATTAAAAAATGTCAGCTTGATGGCTCATGGAGAAATATTTGAAGATATTATGTTTAGGAAATCACCAGTTCGTTTGGTGGGGTCAATACGCGACAAGATGACCGCTTTGGCAATGGATTTGAACATTTTCTGTATATTTATTTCACCTGAATGAACTATAGATTACATGCTGTAGTTATGTTGCAGCTTTTAATGTTATGATACAGTCATCTATTTCATTTTGAGTTCAATTTTGTTTTGTGGATAAACTATTATAGTTAGAAGGAATTAGAACATAGATTTTTTTTTTCAGACTTATGACCCAAAATTGAAATGTTCATTACTGAAAAAATTGCACTACACCCAAGTACGTTAGAATTTCCTGTCATAACCTTTAAGACTAGGAAGCTTCCTGCAAACGAGACAGGATATGACGTTTAGTCGATAAAGCTTTTCATTGAATTAACCCGGTTCGTTAATGAGGTTATATTATTATGTTGAAAATTTTCTTTGGATGAGAAAACCCGTTTCAATTTGCCCGTCAACGAACTCTTCGAATTTCATGCATTTTCCAATCATCCAATTAACCACCTTTGTGGCATTCAATCGAATTAGCGATATCGACTGGTATCGATGACGCACGAATTAACACCATTAGACTCCTGGTCTATACCGTGATTGGGAAATCGAGAAGGTGAAAAAATGTTGATGCGACCGACTACACTGCTTTCCGCACTGAGCTGTGTGCGTATTTTTAGTTTCTGTGATACCGGTGTGATTGTTCTGTTGTTGCGGCTGGTTGCGTATTTTGAAAACGCTTTATTTACTTTTTGCGCGTTTGTTACAGGAACAGCGTGCTCTCGTTTTGTCCGAACGTCTTATTTTCCAATTTTTTCCCGAAAATGTTCTCGAACGACTAGGTTGGAATCACTGATGACAAATCAGGTGTCAAAATCGATTCTGTCCGGCCGAGCGTAGGCACGATTACAGGAGAATGGGTAACCCTATCTACTTGAAACTTTCAAATTAGATTGCATTTTAAAATGCCACGCTTAAGTTCGTTAGTGGGATAGATAGACCAAATGGTTTTGGAGTTATAGACATTTGGAATTTTGGGGTTTTTGTCGATATATCAAGACTACTTGAAAGATCGCCCTGACAGTAATAAAAAAAAAAAAATTGCAGAGAGAGTTTTTTCAAATATTTTATTTTTCTGGAAACTATACATCAGATAAGCTCTGACATTGAATTTTATATTTTATAGTTGTGTAGAAAATTTCAGTTCGATACAATTATAATCGGAGATATTGGGAAAATATTTGTCGAGTTCAGTGGTTGTCTAGTCGATATTATTGTTTATCCCGAATTGTATCGAAAAAATACTGGTTCTATGATGATGAGACTTGATGACTAGTTGGAAAATGCTATTGAACAACAAAATTTCGTGGTGACCATGTCCCTACAATTCTAAAGAAAACGTTAATTTATTTTTCAAATATTCTATATCCTGCGTTATTCTGGTCATATTATCCTCATGAATTTCTGAATCAACCTTCAAGCTGTCATTCAAATGATAGATTTCAATTCGATCTAATTTGTATTATTGGAAATATTGGTGAAATAAACTAATATATAATTTTCGAATAGTTATACAGGGTCTTTCACGAGGAACCTCACCCATATTTATACGGGAAACTACTGAACGTATTTTCATGAAATTCAGCACTTATAAGTATTTCACGATGCTGATGAAATCTAAAATATTTTCAAGGCATGAGCACCTAAGGTTTTTCCGGAAATGACGTCAACTTCCGTTTTTCAAATTAGAACACCATTTTTTTATTGCAGAAATAGATTCCTTAGAAAATTTCAATTCATTTTGATGTAACATTTTTCAGTTTTGGTTGGAAAATTCTCTCTGAGCGGGAAAATTCGAAAAAAAAATCGAAAATAGAGCTCCGCTGAAACAAGAATAACTTCGAGGTTTTTGGATGGAAAATTTTCATTTTTGGGATTTTTCAAGATGTAAGATTGATGTATCCACTTTAAAAATCGAAATCGCGATTCATGATACAGGGGGTGAAAAAATCCCTTTCAAAGTTAGGGATGACAAAATCGTGAAAAATCAATTTTTTCAAATTAGAACCCCATTTTTTTATGGCAGATATTGAATCTACGTTAAAAAATAATGTGAGTGTATGCATCACACCCTTGCCCTAAAATGGATATTTTCTGAGTTATTCACAAAAAACTGTTTTTCGTCTTGAATTTTCAGCTATTTCTTTTCCCTTCACGCCAAAAAGATGAAATTTTCAGGAACTGTTGTTTGAACCATGCTGTAGATTTTTCACCCCTTCTTGAAACCGACTTCAAGTTACTATTAGGAGAACCATGGCAAACTCTCGCAGTTATAACTAGAGAAGATGCTCAAAGTTTTGACCGTTAATTTCTAGATATTTATTTATACGTCTCAGGAATGCTTCGTGCGTTGATCTTCTTATTTCATCGGGAGGAAGAGATCTGCAAAAGTGTTTAAAAACCAAATTGAGTTTCAAAACTATGAATCTAAAAATCTAAACAAACCTGAACGCATTTCTGACTCGTTCTATGCAGTCCTCTTTATCAGTCAGGGGAGTTGAGTAGACAATATTTTTTATCCTACCCCAAACATAATAGTCTAAAGGAGTTAAAACGGGAGAACGTGGTGGCCAAAGATGTGGACCATTGTTCGCCAACCATCGATCTTCAAATAGCCTGTAGAGGATATTTGACACATTGAGTGAATTGTGTGGAGGCGCGCCATCTTGTTGATACCATAAGTCATTATGGTTCTGTACTAGCGGCTCAATTATTTGAGTCAATATGTCAGAATATCTATCTCCTAAGGGAGAACATTCTTTAAATAATGCAAACATGTGTAGTGTTCTATCTTACCAGTTAAAGTCCCATCATAAATGTGAACATCGAGAATTGCATTATTTTTGATGGCGCAAAAAACATTGAAACTCCAGGTCTCTTGAAAGTTCCATTGTCTGAAGTGGTGGTTGTTCTCTTCATCCCAATAATGACTGTTATGCCTATTGAAAGAACCATTCCTTGTGAATTTAGATTCATCTGTCCAAATTATACAGTCCAAAAAGTTTTCATTCTCTTGAAATCGAATCATCATAGCTTCGCAAAACTCTGTTCTCCTGACGAAATCAGTTTCCTTCAATTGCTGTACCCTATTGAATTTATATGGGTGCATTTTATGTTTTTTTAAAAATTCTCCAAACACTCGATTGAGATAATCCCAGATCAATCTCAGCATCTTTGAGAGAATTTTGAGGATTCACACGAAAATATGCAAGAACTGTAATTTCGTTGTTCTCATCTTTTACTACACTTTTTTCTCTGTGTGTAGTTTTCTTAACGAAAGATCCGACATTCCTCAAGTTTGTCATGGTTCTGTTAATGGTATCTCTCGTTGGTCTGGGTCGGTCAGGAAACCTCTCAATGAACAGTCGAATCGTTCTATCTACAACTTTATTACATTCTCCATGAAGTAGAATGAGATTTAAATAATCTTCATTGGTAAAATTAGGCATAGTGATCGATTTTATAACTTAATACGAATTATCACCAAATTAATAGTAAACACAAAATGCTACTGAATAAAGAGGAATTTGGCAGATGTAATTAATGATATCTATCATTAAAAAAAAATAATGTAAAACATAAGTTTTTGCATATGGTTCATAAGGAATTATTTATTTATCACTGGAGAGAAAACCGATGGCCGATTAGTTGAAATAAAGAGGTTTCCGATACAAATTCGAATCCAAATTCGCCATCTATTTAGGAACAACCTGTAACTTTTTTCTCTTGCATATTAGGGTAGCAAAATCTAAAACATGGTTTAAGTAACAGTTCCTGAAAATGTCATCTTTTTGGCGTGAAGGGAAAAGAAATAGCTGAAAATTCAAGACGAAAAACAGTTTTTTGTGAATAACTCAGAAAATATCCACTTTAGGGCAAGGGTGTGATGCATACACTCACATTATTTTTTAACGTAGATTCAATATCTGCCATAAAAAAATGGGGTTCTAATTTGAAAAAATTGATTTTTCACGATTTTGTCATCCCTAACTTTGAAAGCGATTTTTTCACCCCCTGTATCATGAATCGCGATTTCAATTTTTAAAGTGGATACATCAATCTTACATCTTGAAAAATCCCAAAAATGAACATTTTCCATCCAAAAACCTCGAAGTTATTCTTGTTTCAGCGGAGCTCTATTTTCGATTTTTTTTTCGAATTTCCCCGCTCAGAGAGAATTTTCCAACCAAAACTGAAAAATGTTACATCAAAATAAATTGAAATTTTCTAAGGAATCTATTTCTGCAATAAAAAAATAGTGTTCTAATTTGAAAAACGGAAGTTGACGTCATTTCCGGAAAAACCGGAGGTACTCATGCCTTGAAAATATTTTAGATTTCATCAGCATCGTGAAATACTTATAAGTGCTGAATTTCATGAAAATACGTTCAGTAGTTTCTCGTATAAATATGGGTGAGGTTCCTCGTGAAAGACCCTGTATATACGGAATCATTTAACAAAAGTCAGTTAAAAGTTATGCGTTGTTATGCTTCAACTAACTGTCAAGTTTCAATCCAGTCGCTCTAGTAAATCCTGAAATATCAGGGAAATAATCTCAAAAGTTCAAATTACTAACTCCGAAACTATTTGGCCGATTTGTCCCATAAACGCGACCTAATCTGTAAGGTTTACAAGTGGTTCAGCTTGGTCTGTTCGACAGTTATCGTGTTTGACACTGGATACGTTATCAGTGATCCAACCTAGTCGTTCCAGACCATTTTCGGGAAAAAATTCCAAAACTACAGCACGCTGTTCCCCATAACGTGCGCGCAAAAAGGTTCAAAGTCGGAACATGAGTAATGATTAGCTTTGTTTTGGTTCCAAGTTCAGAAACAATTCAGAACTGTTTGGGACGGTTCGAGTGTGCGCGGTTGCTATTTTTACGCGCTTGTTATGGGGAACAGCGCGTTATCATTTCGTCACTATGTATGTAATTTTCGAATTTTGAGCCGAAATTGGTCTCAAACGAATAGGTTGGACTCACTGATGAAGAATCCGTGGTCAAAATTGATTCTGTCCGTCCGGCCGTGAGCGCTGTAACTTTCGAAAGGAAGGACCTAGAGTCTTGAAATTTTCAGGTTAGGTTGAGATCCTGAATATCTCGGTTAAGTTCGTTAATGGGCCAAATCTGCCGAATGGTTGTTGTGCTACAGCCATTTGAAATTTTGATTTTTCAATAACTCGAAAAATATTTATCTGATCGAAATGAAACTTAGTTGGAAGATGAACAGTGTCAATAGGAAGACTTATCCATGGAAAAATTCGAAAAAAAATTTTTTTTTAAACTTTTCATATTTCACTGAAATTGCCAAGTCACCATTTCGCAATGTGAACAAGTCCGTAAAAGCTGCTGACTTCACGTCAGTGCTTTTCTAGATTTTTCAGACACAAAATCGCGATCGCGCATACTCTAACCGTCCCGAACAGTTCTGAACTCGCAACCAAAACAAACCCATAGTCATTCAATTCAATTTTTTCTCATCAACGTTCTACCAGCATTATGGAGTCGTTAAAATTCTCGAGAACACAGACTCGAAAATCTTTAGGGTTGATTTCAGATTCAAATGAGTCGTTCACATAAAAAATCATCCCAATGATTCCTGATTTCTGTGGTGAAAAGAATTGTAACTATGTGAATATGAAAAGAAAAGAATCGATCACTCTCGGTAAATGGATGGTAAATTCACATTACTAAATTGTGACTTGAAAATTTCAGTGAAATTTGAATGAAATATAAAAATTTTCAAAGAAAAAAATTTGTTTTTTCGAATTTTTCCATGGATAATTATTCTTATCGACACTGTTCATCTTCCACCCAAGTTTCATTTCGAGATCAGATGAATATTTTCCGAGTTATTGAAAAATCAAAATTTCAAATGGCTGTAGCACAAAAACCATTCGGCAGATTTGGCCCTTAACGAACTTAACCTAGATATTCAAGATCTTAACCTAACCTGAAAATTCCAAGAGTCTAGGTCCTTCCTTTCGAAAGTTACAGCGCACACGGCCGGTTGGACGGACAGCATCAAATTTGACCACAGATTATTCATCAGTGAGTCCAACCTAGTCGTTTGAGACCAATTTCGGCTCAAAATTCGAAAATGACAGATATCGTGACGAAATGATAACGCGCTGTTCCCCAGAACAAGCGCGTATAAATCAACATCATGTCGGTGATTATTACCGTTTCACAAGGCAAGTAATCGGTAAGCTCATTTGAGCTGAGACAGATTTTATGCTTGAAGAATCATGCCAAAATTCAAATTTACAACATTCTGGCAACCACAGACCTGGTTGAATACATGCCGATATCAGAAACGGATATGAATTGTTCGTAGGAATGTGTCTAATTTCGATTAGAGAAGTTCCTCGAAGTGAACCACAAACGGTAGTATTCAAATTATAGAAAATTTTGCTCACCAAGGACGTAAAAGCTGCAGTTGCCAATGAAAATTGCCTATTTTTACCCTCTTGTCGTGCTATCTGAGCCGCTCACAAACCAGTTGCTCTAGGGCTAGGATATTATTGCCAACCGTACCTATTTTGCTACGATAACTTGGGAACAAAACTAGCGACTTGAATCTTCTAGGCTATGTTGCGAATCAGAATGCGCCAGCCAAGTTAGGTGATATGACAAATCGGGCGAATGGTTCTAGAATTCCTGAATATCTCAGGAACTAACTATGCGATCGGTTTAAAACTTGATAATCAGTTTTAGAATATTAAGCGCAACTGCTCGCAAAGTTTTTATCGAGATCTTATTGTTGGTAAATTTAAAAAAAAAAAATAATTTTTCGTGAAAACATCTCTACGAAACTATTCATCGGGTTCCGATGAGATCTTCTGGAATTACCCAAAAAATACTGATCCGATCATGATGACACTTGGTTACCATGTGGCAATTGTGAAAAATGACGTGAGGATCGTATCATTAGAACAAAGGAAAAAATTTCAAATTGGAATATATTTATTTCGGAGATATTAGGATGATGAATTCTCATAATTTCGCGAAATTGGATATAACAAACCACTCAAGAAGCCATAAAGCTTGATGTATATAATCCCTCAATGAATTCCAATATTCGTGCAAAAGCTGCTGTCTCCATTACAGTTTTTCTAGGATTTCAGTTACTGTTGTCGGTTGACTTATTTTTTTTATGTCCTTCAATGGTTAAAAGAACGATCAGATCTGAAAAACGTTATTTCCTTTTAGTTTTTGAGCTGATATTCAATACAGACTATTTTACCGATGCCGTGTATATGTACCAGGAAAACTCGATGAAGTATGATTAATACTTAGTTTGTGAGGTATCGATTTCTTTCAGTTTGAAAGTAGACACTTAATTTCAAGTCTTCATGTCGGTACTTCCATTCAAACTACATATCGAGTTTTACTTTGGCCAGACAAATCTAAGTTCTAGATGGCTCTACCTTCGAAACCTTTGATAGGATTTCTCCTTTTTACCAACAAATGGTTCATGGCCTTAAATTTCAAGACCCTTTGCAAGACTCTTTTTCGGCGATTCAAGCAGGCTGGACTGAATTGAATTTGTACCGTGAATACTGTCATAGTGTTCAATACAATCGTTCAAGACTATTTTCGGCTCAAACTCGATAAATCACTGACATTGAAAAAATCATTACATCTTCGTTTCTCACAGCAAGCATGCATGCAATGCTATTATGACATGCCCACCTAAGAAATTTGAACTGAATCTGGCAAATTATTCCGGTGATATTTGAAAAACCGATAAAACCAATTGCTTGAATTTTGTACGACGTTGCTATTTTACTTCAGGCCCGATTTCAGACAGAGCATGCATGAATGTTCGAAACAAACTTTGCCATGAAATTAAGTTCAAGATAACAATTGTATGTTCATTTAGTATGTTTCGAATACTTGATATTATCAGGCTTATTTATATTATCGAATATCAATTGAAATGTAATGCCGTCCAAAATTTTCTTGGTAGGTATTATGGTAAGAGATATACTTTCGAAATACGCAACCACGTCCTGTGACATGTCGACGATAAGCAGAATTTTGCTGCTTGGAAAAGGCTGCAAAGTTTATTTTCGTTCTTGTGTCTGTCGTATTCTTATTATGAGAAAGTTAATTTCACAGCTCAGTCTCGCACAGCTCTAGATGTCACGGTTATCGGAGACTCGTGTCGACTGATGATTGTTTTTTGGGTAAACGGTATTCTTGAAACTTAACCTACCATTTATACATGGGATATATAAATACGATCGAACATTGATTAATTCCAACACGTTAGGTCTAGATGACAGCGAGTCCTCGAGAATTTAGTTCTTTACGAATCCGTTGAATGATAATTTCCTATGCTTTCCAGAAAAAATTTTGTTCGAAGCATGATATCCTTAGGAGCTCGGACTTATTTTCGTTTTTTTCACTAGGTTCTCGAGAAAATACTGAAAACACCAAAATAAACCATTACTAATGTACGCAACTTCACGTCATCGGGAGCATATATTATCATATGCTATATGGGGTAAAAACTATTATGCTCATGCTCGTCGACCTTACCAGAGAATGGTGAATCCTGGGTATAATAGAATTGAACGTGGAAACTGCGTTATTAGAAAGAAAGGGTTTGAAATTTTAAAATTTGATGCATGAAATAATTTATTGTTCATAGCTTCACACTTCGCGAATCAATATATACTAAGGTTTGATGTTCTTTAATTATTTGTATTTTATAATTATTCGCAACATTTAGGTTTTTCATTGTTTCCTAGAGACCAATTGGACGATTCTTTGCAAGGTCCTATTTATGAACCAGATTTCTTCACTGTGGTTTCAAGCTTCATAGAAATATCTATAAAATGAAATATATTATTTACATACATATTTCTATTCGAGAAAAAAGCTAATGGAATATTGCAAGCACTGTTGATTTCCTCATTGAAAGTAGTTCATATTATAAATTTTTACAGGAAAAAATTCCAACTTTATGTAGTTCTCAAATCGATATTCCGAAGGTAATGGGAATCTGCAAAAAGTGGTTTATGAAGGTGCTTTCTACTGAAACGAAAAATATCCTAAATGAACCCTCAATTACTCTGAAAACGTCATCTTTCGGTAATGAATACCTTCGAACATTGTTTCTCTTCATAAAACAGTAGTACATAAAAATATTTTCACAGAAACGAACTTATGTTGATGGAATTTTTTTTCCAAAATGACCCTTCGCGATTAACATCCCATAACTACGAAACCGATATGCGGTGTCCACTTTTTAGTAAACATAAATATTGAGTATCAGACACCGATATTACTTTTTGCTTACATTATTTATAAATAGGACTTTCCATAGTAAGAGGGGATACATCCACAGTGCACACAGGAATGGTATATCCAAACATTAATCTTTGGTGATACCGTGATGTGGTTTCTCACTTACCGATTACATTATCAGCAGCAAGTGTTGACCAAAAATTTTTTTTTTATAATTATATGATCAGGGCTAATCGGCTTCATTTTACCTACATTATGGAATTGACATTGCCGAAATTGTCTGAACAAGGTTTTTGTGAGCGATGAGTTTTATCGCGATATCGTATTCTCGCGTAAATATTGAAATGAAGCTAGATTTGTAAACTTGACGTTGCCGTTCTCATTTAAAGTTGCAGCTGGAGTTCACGTAAGCCGTCCGCAGTTTAAAACTAACTACACCCAATTTACTATTTAAATACTTGAGAGAATTCAGATAGCTCGTAGTAAAACCTCAATCAAAAAACAGACTTGCGCAAAACGCCAGGGTGAAACACATCTAATGTTTTCTGAGGTTACGCTGTTGGCTCATTGTCTGTTATACTGGAGGATCATCCCATTCTGCATGAATGTTTTATTCAACCTGAAGATATTGTAAACATTATTGTTTTCAGGTGAAATATTTGAAACAAGCCTGCTAAACTGTCGAAATTGGTTTTGAATTTCGCGGGCAAGCAGAACAGGCTTACTTTGATTAATTTGCTTATAGTCTTATTTCATTCGTATCCTGAATTTATAGAAAATAAAAGCAACATATCGAGAAATATGGAATAAACATGCATTCAATATGCTGCCTAATGGGTTCGTTGAAATGCGACCATATTGAAATATCCGATTTCATTGTGTCACGCAAGGGGCTGAACGAAGGTGAATTATCGAGCGGTGTCGACATGAAATTTCGATAATTTCTTTAGCTTAATCCGTGGTCGATTGCCACTAGCGTTATCGACTGTTTAAAATACAATGGGGAAGGCCTGATATCACCGATAGCAAATTAAGGTTGTTTTCCCGTTGGTCTATATATTTTGATTATCAGTCTAAAAAGTCGCCGATTTAGAGATAAGGCCGCGTTCAATCAGCTGACTCAATTTTATGATTGACTTTATCGAATTATTCTAATCGAATTATCAAATTGTCGGAAAACGCCGACATCGGCTTCTACTCGCTCTTTATATTCGATGATTTTGACTGTTTTATAGAAAAAATCATTATATTCGTCGGTTAATTTAATGAACTTTTTAAGGCCGTTTTTTCTGCCTTTGAAGAAATGGAATTTTAAATATTTTTGAGAATGCTGATATTATAAACAAAGCCACATTGCTGAAGCGTTACGAGCGAAATGGACGCTGCACTGGATTCTCCTTAAGACGTCTATTTGAGCTGACATAACGCGGTCGATGACGACGTGACACTGACGTTAGCTTAGAATATTATTGGATTGTGGAAATATGTAACATTGGCGATTATTGTACTTTATTTAGGGCCGTATTTATAGTTGTTCCTTGAGGCTTTCTTACTGAAGGCCGCCTTGAGTTTGCTTTTCTATGCAAACTTGAATTTGGTTGCATAGAAAAATCCAATCCAAGGCGCCTTCAGAAAGGAAGCCTCAAGGAGCAACTATAAATACGGCCCTTAATCTCGAACGTCCCCATGTAAAACGAACTGAAGCAAATTTTTATCCGTATTCAATAAGTGGAAATTTTCGGGCGCATCTTCAACCCGGAGACAATTTCCTTTTTTTGCGCGCATGTTCTAGGGTTACAGCGTGCTATCTTTCCATCTTAATATATGTAATTATTACGAAGGTCGCATTTGTGAATGTGTAAATTCAGTAGATATACCAATTCAAAATTTCATTTTCCCAAAATTGCCAAAAATACAGATTAAATCGAATTAAAATCCAGTACTTGATCGAAAAATGACAGCTTGAAGGTTCATGCAGAATTTCGTGACGAAAATATAAGATCGCCAAATCTTTTCATCAGGAAGTGAAGGCGGGGTAAATAATACATGAAGAAATGACCGCTTTAGCAACGAATTTGAACATGGTCGCAAATGCTGCTGACTTCACCTAAGTGTTTTTCTAGAAGTTTCGTTATTTGCCAATATTAATTCCTCATAATTCTAGCAGTTCTTTCGGGCCTAACTATTGAACTCAGAAATCCCTTGTACATGCGTTTGAAGTGATCTTTCTTCACGAATATTCATATTTAATTTCCGCATTCCAAACATACTCATAACTTACGTTACTTTAATGAACCATTCCACTAGTATAAAAAATTTCAAAAAGCACTGCCGTGAAGGCAGCAGCTTTTGCGCGCATGTTCAATGTCGATGACCGCTTCAGAAGCTGCTGCCTCCACAGCAGTGCTTTTTGAAATTTTTTTTTCCATAAATTACTGGATTTCAATTCGATCTAATCTGTATTTTTGTAAATATTGAAAAAATAAAATTTTGAATGGGTATATCTACGGAATTATTGGGCGGATTTTACCCATTCACGAATTCGACCTTCGTAATTAAGCCCCAAACCTACTCTACAAATATCGAGTTTCCAAGTCGTTTCTTCCGGAAGTTATTGTGCTTACAGTCAGCCTAACGGCCGACTGCCGACTGACAATATGATCTTGACGAAATTTGGCTCAAAGTTGCGCGTCGTTATACTCCACATAAATGCCAAGTTTAAATCCTATCGCTCAAGTAGTTTCTGAAATAAAAACAAATAACTTCAAAACTTCAAGTGCCTATAACTCTGAAACTATTCGACCGATTTGGCCCATTAACGAACTTAACCGCGGCATCCTGATGCGCAACCTATCCTGAAAGTTGCAAGTTGCTAGCTTGCTTCTGTCGACAGTTATCGTGTCTACGGCCGGCCGGCCGGACAGAATCGATTTTGACACCGGATTCGTCATCAGTGAGTCCAACCTAGTCGATTGAGACCATTTTCGGCTCAATCATCCAAAATTACAGACATTTGGACAAAACTATAGCACGCTGTGCCCCTAGAACATGCGCGCAAAAAGAATTGTCCAAACTTCATATATTACAGCAGTGTAATAAATTTCAGTTTCATACAATTATAATTTTCGTAGATAATGGGCAAACCTATGTC
This sequence comes from Myrrha octodecimguttata, assembly GCA_958510865.1. NCBI lineage: Eukaryota > Metazoa > Arthropoda > Insecta > Coleoptera > Coccinellidae > Myrrha > Myrrha octodecimguttata. The sequence continues at coordinate 5,541,677 of OY294061.1, forward strand.
AAATTTCCTGGTTTTTCGTCGCATCGTTTTTTTTTAGAAATAACTCCAAAAATATGGATTCAGTATGATGAAACTAGTTTGGAAATGCTGATGAACAACGTTGTGCAAAATTTCGTGATGAACAATTCGAAGAAACAATCTCATTCTTTTGCTATATATTCCGGAATATTCCGATCATATTATCCATGAAATTCTCTATGAACCTTCAAGCTTTCATTTCTCAATCAAGTTCTGGATTTAAATTCGATCTTATCTGTATTTTTGGAAATATTGAGTTAATCTGCGGAATCATCACGCCCTCCCTAATTGAGGTCCGACCCTATTCTACACATATTGAGTTTCTAAGTTTTTTTTTGTAGTTATCGTGTTTACGATCGGCCGTAAGGATGTCGAATTAGTGAATGTGGAGAACACATGACGGCTTGAAGGCTCATGCAGAATTTCTTGAGAATAATATGTTCAGAAGATCACTTTATCTTACCATCAGGAAGTAAAGATACATTCGGCTGGGTCAATGCGTTAAGAGATGACCGCGTTGGCAATAAATTAGAGGATACGCGTGAAAAATGCTGACTTCAACTTCAGTTCTTTCCTGAAATTTTTTCCACTTGTGTTCTTGACACATTTTTATTTCTCTATTCATTATGATGAAAGAATCAGCTTCTCGTACGAACCTAAGGATAACTCAAAACTATCGACTAAAAACATTTCGTATGTAATGGCTGTTCGAACGAATTTCACGGCTTCAACTATATATGGGGTGGGACTACTGACATTAGAGAGATATTGCAGTGTCAAATTTGTGTCACGTTATTAAAGCAAACGTTATTTTTGACATCTAAGCATGCGCAGATTCAGTTTCAGAATAACGTGACGCTAATAGCGTTAGCGTCTAACGTTATTTACGGATAATTGCGAGCCGCAATTTACGTTGCGCTATTCTATATCGAAAGGATTCGTTAAGCTTCGGATCCTTCCGGCTCCGATCACTGTCATAGGAAAGCTGTTTGTTTATTTGTTTTTTCGTTTTTTGGTGTTAATTACACAACTTCCTCAGATTTTTTCCTCAGATAATTTCATAATATCTTTTACGCACAACGGATATTAGACATTAAGATTCATTAGTGCAAATTTTTTTCATATATAGGTATTTGTTACTTCTTCACGAATTAAGAAATACTTTTTGAAGCAACATGGGTTCGAAATTATGAATTGTTTAAACCATGCCAACTATATTGTGCAATATAACTAGTTCCACTTCTTCTGCTGAAATTACCGCTTCCGATTCCTTTTTCATTTTGTCCAGAATAAAAAACTAATGCAGAGATGCAAATGATTAAACTTTAGGAGTTTAAACGTGAGTTTGCGACACAAAAAGCTAGCATCTCACATAACCTGACCAAATAATCTGATAACTAACGCAACGATATCAAAAACGTGTAGCAATACGTCTACTTTTGGAACGACTGTTAAAACCGAAACGTAATATTTAGCGTAACATAACGTTTGCGCTATTCAAAAGTTGCAATATCTCTCTATTAATCGACTTCACCTCTATATTTTTAATATCTTCCTATGTTTCTTAAAGGTAACGGTACAATCGACTTTCCCGAATTCCTCACGATGATGGCCAGAAAAATGAAGGACACTGATAGCGAGGAGGAGATTCGTGAAGCCTTCAGGGTGTTCGACAAGGACGGCAACGGTTTCATTTCGGCGGCTGAGTTGCGCCACGTGATGACTAACCTCGGGGAAAAACTCACCGACGAAGAGGTCGATGAAATGATCAGGGAGGCCGATATCGATGGAGACGGTCAAGTGAATTATGAAGGTGAGTCATAAACCTTATGCTTCAATCAGAAAATAGATTCAAAGTGAGTTATACTCGGTTGGGGTTATAACTATCATTTACGTTTGAATTTTTCAGATTTACTTGTCAGTTGACATATCAGAATTTCTGATAAATGAATATCAATGAAAAAGTCATAAACTTCTATCAGAAGGATAACGAATACCTTTTTTGATGTTGACAAGTGCAGGGGTGCCGTGTGTGGCCTTTGAGATAATATTTTCGGGAATTATGAAGTTATTTTTTACTTTTTTCCCCTCTTCAATAAGAAAAATGAGGATAATCCGACCAATTATGCTTATAAATCCATCCAGGTCGTGAATATCAGGAAGAAATTGGACTGTTTGTACACAGCATCTCGTTTTCGCCCAGAACTTATTAATAACCTTAACAAAAATTTACAAAATTCATATGATAACACTATCAAGAAATAATAAAATTCAATTATCTCTGCTGAAGGAGAGTGTGTTATTTAAGTCATTCAAAAATCAAAAAACCAGGAACAGGAACGGAGTTCACAGAGCGAATTAATTGAACTCTCAGATGACACCAAATTTTTAGACATCATTATGGATTATTGCATGAGCTGGTGTGGTTAGATGGGCTTGATTTCGTACTTCATATCATTATATAATTTCTGTATATTTTCCCAATTTCCACTCGGCAACGTCTTCTGATCTGGTGAATTTAAAAATAACCTTTCAAAGGTGTTTTATCAGTCGTGAAGTACGGATATTGTCAAGGCTAAAAGGATTTTCACCGATTTCCTTTGCTTTATCGTGTTCAAGGATACATCGAAACAAACTTCCCATGCAACCAACTTATAGTAGGTGCAATAAACAGAAACTTTTGAAATTATTAATGAGGAGTTATCTTCAATCACGAAAAACTGAATGCTATCTCTATAAATAGCATAGCAGGTGCCAAACGCTTCCGCTCAAATACCCTGATTTTCGTCTAAAAACAATCGTTTGTAGTCTCAAAATAATGAGAATAAAGAATCAAATATCGAACAAAAAATTTTCCAAGATGTGGAAATCAAGCGAAAATTACATTTTGATATCCATTGAATATAACATATAATTCTTATATCGTTTTAATAAATATTGCACTATGCACATATAGGCACTTTGCGAGGTCGACATGATTTTTTCAACTGAATTATAAATTTGATTTTTTGTTTCTTGTTTGGTTCTTTTTCTGATTATGAAAATTCTGAAATGATATGAGATTCTAAACTCAATTGGGACTTTTCCTTATGATCGTCTCTTATTTGGATTATATGATATAAGTTTTGTACAAATGGCAAACAGCTTCATCTCCTTCACTGAATTATAAATTTGTTTATGGTCTATTTTTTTCTGATTATAAAAATTCTAAAATAATATAAGAAAAGATTCTAAACTCAATTGGGACTTTCCATATGGTTGTCTCTTATTTGGATTATATAACATAAATTTTGTACAAATGAAAAACAGCTTCAACTCCATTAAAATTTCATTTATTACATCAGAATTGTTTCCATTTTCATCCAAAATCAATAATTGGTATGAACTTGTTTATAGGCAGAATGCCCAAATAGTGAACAAATCCTCAACTCTCTATATCAATAATTATATTATTCATGATTGAATATTTTTGAATCCACAGTGTCATGTTAAAAGTCTTACTATGGGGGAAATAAAGATCAATGGGTACCCTGCCTTTTACCAATAAATTCATTTTATACTTCTACAATTTTTGAGTTATTAATTTTTTTAAAAGACTGAATATTAACTTCTAGAAGTAGTTTGTATCTGCACCGTTTTATTCATTTTATATGGTGAATATCTTTTGTGACCAATGAGTCGAGCCCCAGACCTTACGATCATAATTTGTGATAAGTATTCAGTTGCATGAATATTTACTCCAACAGAAAGATTTCGTTTCCTCTTGAGAACCTTTGTCCCCTATAGGGCCACCGACTATTGTTGGTACATTTTATCGAGAAAATTTTTTAATAAATAATGGATACCAGACAAGATCTCTCAATGATTTTTTTGAATATTTGACGCAATGTTGAACTATGGAGAGTAAACCTTGAGCTTGTTGTAAATGGCAGAGGAACAGTAAATAATATTATGATAGAAGTAAAAAAATTACACTAAGATTTCGGCACATCTGTAATCTGTACAGTGCAGAAATGGACGGATTCTCAGCCATGTTTGAGGATCGGGCGCACCCATGACTTCTGTCTTGAACCATCTGAAGTTTTGGCCATAATTTCTCAATAACTCTGAAAATATCGATTTCATCGAAATTAATCTTAGTGAAATGCGGATGCGCAAACTTCGCAACTTGCACAAAATTTCGTTAAGAAGGAAATACAGAAAAACTGAAAAAATTATATTTGGTTTATATTTGTCTTATTGCGCCTAAATTTCGCATGAATATACAAACGGCCATGCTACAACCTAGTACCAAATAAACTGGATCGAATATGAATATTTAGGTATTTGGTATTGGGAAAAATGAGGTTTCTGCTGTCCACGTGCTCGCGAATTTCTTCAATGAATGAAAGTCAGGGAAGTGTGAGGCATTAATAGACGAATGAACATAGGCGCAAAAGCTCCTGACTTTACCTTACAAACTTACCTTACTGTTTTTAGTAGAGATAACACTAAATTTTTGCTCTGATCGAAGTATTTTTTGCGCGCATGTTCTTGGGAGCAGCCTGCTATCGTTTTGCCCAAACTTCTTATTGGTCATTCTGATCAGAAGGAGCAGTATCACGAATGTTCCGAACCCCTTCATTTTTGCGGTTACTAATTGTTTTCTGTTCAGATTACACATTTGTACGCGACTTAAAGGCCTATTACACTACCCAATATCCCGGGTCCGGCAGACTGGGACCGAGTAGTGGAATAACGAACCGGCAGCCAGGATCCTGATCTAGGGCAATCGAGTGGACCGGATCTGACTAGCTTCCTACCGCCTAGCATACAGGGCAGTACCATAGCAATGCCGACAGCGTTCATTCACGAATAGAATAGATGCGGCCGGCATCTAGGGTGGTGTAATAAGCGACACTTGACCCGGCAGATTGGGCACCCTATATGCCAGGCCCTTGAGATTGGATGGTGTAATAGGCCTAATAGTACTGCCATTGTACATAGGGAGTCTTTACACTATGGTTCGTACTACTTATGAACAAATTCACACAAATGGAATAGGAATTTTGTTATGTAATAAAATTTTAACATTATTGCTGGTTCATTGTTGTTATAGTGGATCAGGTTTTTTTTTGGATTTGTGGTTAGATTAGACAAAGATGGTAGATTTGGAAAGTTAATTTTGTCAGAATTAGCCCGTATTATAAAACATATTTTGACCACAGGAAGCAATTAACTCCCATTTCTGAATCAGATTTCATAAGTTAGCTTCTGGCTATCTATCAAACTAAGGGCCGTTTTTAAAACCTGCAGAAAATTAACTTATTCAGACATCTTTTGAAAATTGGTGATATTTTGAGTGACCCACAGCATGTAAAGATTGGTATCCCCCAGGGAACTGTATTGGGACCAATTCTATTTGTTGTATATATGAATTCTTTAACAAGTTTAGATATTCGAAATGGTTCTGTAATTTCATATGCAGATGACACAGCTATAGTGTTTGTCGGTAACTCTTGGGAGGAGGTTAAACATCTGGCTGAAAATGGCCTTATTGAAATTAAAAATTGGTTGGAAAATTTCAAACTCACACTGAATATAGGGAAAACTCACTATGTAGCGTTTTCAATATCAACCATGAACAGACCAGCTTTTGAAACTTTAGAATTAGATGGTGTTGAAATCACAGGGGTTCAAACTATCAAATATTTGGGACTGGTTATCGACTGCCACCTAAGATGGGATGCACAAGTGATGGGACTAACAGCAAAGATCCGAAAACTCATTTATCGATTTTATCTATTACGTGAAATTCTTATCGAAAAATTATGGATGAATATTTATAAAACTCTGGTAGAATCCATGATAAGGTATGGAATAGTTGTTTTGGGGGGTATGTGTAGGAATGAGCTGAAGCGGTTGAATGTTACACAAAATTATATTCTGAAGATCATTTATAGAAAGAAAAAGAGATACTCAACTGAATTGCTGTATTCTGAGAAAATTTTCAATATACGTTTGCTTTTTATACAAAATTCATGCATATATGTTCATAAGAAAACTTCTTTACAGAAATGTATCGATCATCAATATAATACCAGAAACAGAGCCAACGAAAAACTACAAATACCAAAAACAAAAAAAGAGATAGGTCATAGATTTATAGGATACCTGGGACCAAAGTTTTATAATATTATTCCACTAAGCATAAGGAACACTGCAGATATAAAATCTTTCAGTAGAGCATGTCGCTTTTTTGTATGGACTAATGCATCAATGTTTGGTTTTCACTGCTGAAGATAGGGATCTGGGGATCGGGATTTGGGGGATTTTGATGACTTGAGTTTGTTGGGAAAAAACGGTTCTCAGTTGCTTATGGAAAAATAAATTAAGATATGCACATACAGCTATTAAGTTAGCTAGGTGTAAGACAGGTTTAATTCTTATCTATTCTTCTGTTGATCACTGAATTGACCAGTTCAAATATTGGTTGTATTATATTGTGTTTCATGGAAAAAAAAATATGTAATAGTTGATTGGAAGAATAAATTTATTATTTATTATTATTATCTTTGAACCTCATGGTTACTTCATTCATCAGTTGTCTGCTGCTTTTCAGTCAAAGTAGTTTCATATTGATGGCTGCTAGGGCCGGTATTATATAACTATTCTGACAGATGAGTAGAAATCAACTTGTGAATTCTGGTTCAAAAATGAAGAGTGAAACAGTTATATCTGAACTTTAACCACAGTTAACTATTTTTCACGATGTGAAGAAAATTCCTTATTACCACAGTCGACAGTTTTGTTTCTATAATTTGAATGTTGATTTTTTTCTGTGACCAATATTTTTCATTAATTTTTGTTGCAGAATTCGTCACTATGATGACATCTAAGTGAAGTGTCGAAGAGCTGGTTCTTTAGCTTTTCAATGGTATCGTCCCGGCCCATAACTTTCAACATCTTCAGAACTTTCCGCTTGGCTGCCGGGCCACAGTAAAGTGAACAATTTCATTGAATGAATAAGTTTAATTAATAATAAAATATTTATAAACTAATATAATTGTGTAAATTTTTGTAATATATTTGTTTTGGAAGGTGCAAAACCGACCATATTCTATGTCTGTTGTATCGACTTCGTCAGAATTAGTTGAGTCGTAATGACGTTAATGATGAATTATTATTACAAATTCACAAAGTATGACAACATGTATGTACGTACTTACATTTGTTCTATTTGGTGTTAGGCTAGGAGAAATCACCGTTTTAGAGAGATAAAAATAAATATGTTTCATACTTTGTGACGTCGATAAAACCTGTGCACTTACATATTAAAATGTTTTCTTTCATCCAAATCAAAGCCATTCTCATAACTAACCTCCACCTATCACCATTTTGAATTCTGGCAACATGTTACTGAAAAAGAAACTGTAATCGTAGGTTTTACAATGATAGCGTTAGAGGGTGATTATTCTATATTGAATTCTTGTTTTTTACCTTTCACGTTTTTACGAAGTCTATTATTTCCTTTTAATAATTAAGTACGCCCGTTACTATGTGACACTAGATGTTTAAATTTTAAATAAATGTGAATGAAAATGGTAAATACTTTGAAATTACTATCTCGCTCTCGACCCATTATAATATGACTGCAGTTTATATTTTCTTTTCGAAATAAATGATAAGTTCAACTCGGTTTTTCTTTTATCGATTTTTTCGACCATGATGCAGCCAATATAATAAGTTCTACAGAGAAATGCTGCATTTTTGAGGATAGTTTGAAAATACCGCGAAAAATTTGAGAGGTATCTAATTCAGAATACTCTTTAACTCCATGGTCTATTAGACATTGCTGAAAAACGGTAAAATAACGATATTTTAAAAACCGTATTGTTGCTCTTTGTATTAAAGGTGATATCTTTGATTTTTCAAATGGAACACCTCAAATTTAATTGTATATTGCTTTCATCATTGAAATAGTTCTTTTTGTTTTATTATACTACATCTACAGATCTGGGAAATCATTCTCGCAAAATCGAATTTATAATGATTTCAAACGATGCTTTGGTTTTATATTGAACCAGTACTATTAGAACTGAATTTTCAGACATGTTCCAAAGCCAAGACTAAGGCTGGTCGTCCACTGCAAGCGATTTCGAGAGGCGCGATAGGAGCGTAAACGAACGAAGTTGCGCGACAGATCCAAATGAATGGAATTCTAGGTACCCTCGTCGACTGGCAGCGACTTCATACGGAAGACTTCGAGAGAATTCGAGCGGCGCAATCGTATCCAGATCACTTTGGATCTGCCACTTCTATACGCTCGAAAAGAGGAGCTAGCCGTCGGATAGTGGAATGTATAGTTTGTGAACGGAATATTTGTTGAAGCTCGTTGTTTATTGTTGGTGAATTTTAGATGGATCAGATTGAAGGGTTAATGAATGTTGTCTTTTTTCTTACATTAAACTCACATCCAGAAGTTCTGTACGTGTATAGTAGCCTACCTGAAGTTGGACTCTTTGGCAATAATCGGCTGTATAGCATTCCAAATATAATTAATCCAGCGTGTTTCGCCATTATCTCGGGTTTTATAGCTCTTATTATCTCAATATCTATTATCAATTTGTTTTTTAGTCTCCGACCAATTTTATTCCGAACATTTTTCTATATGCTCAAGTGTTTTTGGCCCATACGTACTGTAATGATTCAACTACGTTTCAATCAATCTCATATGCAGAACGATCTTTTCGATCACAAAATAAACGTAGTTTTTTGTTTATAAAATGCTACGGATTTTTACTAGTGACCTGTTTTCTAAAATACACATGCACTTCTGCAAAATTTTAAGAATTTCTGAATATCTGTGTCACCATCATTTCTTTCGATGTTTGCAGTTTTTAAAGTTTTGAAGTCACGTTCTAGATACATTAATAACATATTCACCTTCTGAAGCTGACTTTTCACAGATAAAATTCAAATCAGCCATAATTTCGAAGTTCCACATCCTTTGTTTTCGAAGTACCCAGGTCATCAACATTCACACTTCAACTTCCATTCCAGTATTATAAATGAGTATATGATAATAATCATTCATTATCAAGATGGTGAATTGTTTCCGATTATTTCATTTTTTTTTTAATTTGAATCTACCTTAGCTCAAAAGTTTTCCCCATTCCGTAGCTAACATATGCCTGATCAAGTGAGATTTATCCTTGAAATGAATTATTAATCTTAACGTTAAAACAAATAAAACTTGACTTCGTTCACAATTTTCAATTCAAAATATTTTGTTGACATGCATGTTTCGGGTTTTACTCCATTATCAAAACTGAAACGAAAATACATGGGACTACACGAAAATACATCAGTGAATTGTTAATTCTAAATCCATCCCGTAACACAATTTCTTCAATAAACACGGAAATCTGAAGTGAAAATCCTCTGCTACGCAAGAACAAGAACGAACCGAAACCTCGCGAACTATCTGCCAGTGGACGACCCCGAAGCCTGAGACCGCTTCGGTCGTAAAAGCTCCTCGGCGCTCGTAAAACGCGTAGCTCATAAAAGCCCCAAATCGCTTCCAGTGGACGGCCAGGCTAAAGGGTGAAGCTTTTTATCGTAAAGAGACAGTTGGTAAGACTATTGCAAAGCAAGACTCTAGGTGAACAATTGAAATTTATTGTGGAGCTTTGTTGGGAGAGATGAATTCTTGAGGAGAGCTTATGATTCGTTCCACTTCGGGTTTCACCAGAGAAGACAGCACCTTTCGTTCTTCAAATATAACACCCAGTTTTTGCGAGCATTTTCTAGGGGAGTAGCGTACTATCGCTTTATTCAAATTTCAGTACTTCTCGAAGTTTTAACCGAAATTGGACTCGCTGTTAAAGAATTCGGTGTCAAAATCTATTCTGTCTGTCCGACCGGCCGTACGAACGATACCGGGCGTATGGAGAAACTAATCGAACTGAAACTTTCTTGGTCTTATTACAAACTGCGACAGTTAAATTCGTTCATGGGCAAAATCGACCTAACGGTTTCGGAATTATAGCCATTTGAAATCTTGAAGTCATTTCCCTTATATTTCGAAAAATACTGAAGTGATTGGATTGAAGCTAGGCAGTTAGTTGGAGTACAACAACGCGGGACTTCGCGAAATTTAAAAAATTTTCTTTTTCGAAAACGATTCATTATATTCGAAAAAAAATTCTGCTCGACCTTGAATCATTGTATAATCACCATGTCCATTCATTCATTCATTCTATTTAACCAACATACATGACCTCGCTGGGATTTGAAACCAATACCTCCGGTTATACAAGCAGGCTACTAACCCACTGCACCACCGGAGTCCCTTCATACAATGTTGAACTTCATTTTTCACAGATCTGTGTTAAGTTTTAGTTTGATACGATCATAATTCTCGGAGATATTGGCAAAAAATATGTGAACTTTCGCGATTTTTTTCTCCGTATCGTTGATTCTTCCGGAATAACTCAAAAAATTCTGATTCAATCATGATTAGTTTGAAAATGCAAATGAAAAATTTTTGTGCAAAACTCGCAATGATCGTGTTATCAGAACAAATGGAAAATATCAAATTGGTAATTTATATTTTGGTGGTATTGTGATGAGGAATTCTCTTAATTTCGCGGAATTTGAAGTAACAAACCACTAACGAAGCCATAATGCTTGATGTATGTTATCACTCAACGAGTTCAAACATTGATATTTTTCAAATCAATGAGTAATCAAAATTATTGTAACGTTTTCTTGGTTTATCAAAACGTTTAGGATATTTAAACTATTTATTTACACTTATCTAGACACTACTGTTCCAAAAACTAAACAACTATTTCTATCAAAGTCTGTTCACAATTTATATCCACAGTAATTTATTTTCACTGAACTCTTTCCGCTACGAATCACTCTGCTGAATTAGTCCCTGGGCTGCTCCGCGCTCGCCCGTGCAATTTCCAGCGATTGCCGGAACACTCTGGAAATCGGGTGACTCATACACGTCTGTAGTGTTCGGAAACATTCTAGAATGGACAAGGCCGTACTCGTCACATTATGTTTTCCTAATGTTTCCGAAAATACAGATAACATCGAACTGAAAATCATAATCCTCAGCAATATATTCTACAGTTTGCAGATGACACCTTCAAAAAAACGTCTTGAAGTTCATTAAAAAATTACAAGAACTCATTGTCAAAACAGAAGATTGGTTCCGTACCTGGCGTCTAAAACCCAAACCCACGAAAATCGCAGTTCTATGATGTTGATCCATAAATCCTCAGCAAATTTTCCAACAGTTGAAGAGTCTTACGAACAAAAGACGACCCAACATTCTATAAAATACCTATAATAGGTATACATATAGACCACAAACTCAACATCAATCAGTAGACCGAACTGGTGAAGAAGAACATATCCCGATGAGCAAAGTGTTTCTGCAAATTAGTGATAAGAGACCAAGATCTTACCATTAAAAGTGCTAGGAAGATACACACGACAATTTTCAGACCAATTCTTGAATACGCACATCCTATTCCAGTTCTTGTGAGCTGTAGAGAACCTGCTATCAAAAATTTGAGGACCGCACTAAGAACCATTAGTCGAATTAGACACCCCAACAACAGATTGCATAATCCCCCCAATCACCTGCTGTACTCATTGACTGAGATCGAACCTATCTATCTCTGAAAGATTCCACAAATTGAGAATAGAAATTTTTCAAGAAATGGGAGACATAATGAACCTCTACCATATTGACGAGCACTACTGAACCATTGTAAACCATGGAGGTACCTACCTCCATGGTTTAAACCATTGTTTAAGTATTTTTGTATTTTTTGTATTTTGTATTTTTTCCGAATATCCTAGGCTTCAACGAAACCCCTCAGAAGCTTAAAGCTTGTGCGAGTTAGGATACCGGGTGTGTTCTGTGTAGGCTTTGTTACTCATTCCTTGCGCCACGTCAGGAACAGCACTGTTAATTGTTTACCCAACAGCGAATAATATATAAATTAAGTATACTTAAACAATGCCTGAACCGATAAGAAGTTCCCTGGAACTAATATTTTACGAAAAATAAGAGAAACCTACCCTTCCAACTAATTGTAATTGTTTATTTTGATTTTGCTAACATGAAAGGTCCTATCTAAAGAATTTGATAAATTGATATTTTTGCTCATGGTGTTCGTTAACATGTTATTTATATTATATGTACAAAATGAGGTTGTCCTGTATGCTTCCTGAGTGCCTTTTTATTTACCTAAATGTTTTGTCTTGTCTGAAATAAAAGACATGTTGACTAACATGAAATGTCCGATTTCACATAAACTACATTTGAAAGTCCGTTCTCTCTTTTAAAATACTCTTAGGACAATTTAAGCTAGCATTTTGTACAAAGCGATATCACCAATGACAATTTATTAAGCTTAGCATGCCAGAAGCATTCAAATACTTAATTATGACATTCGTTATAGTCAGACTTAGTGTTACCACCTCTACCGATTTTTCGGTAGATCTACCGATTTGCTCTTCAATCTACCGATCTACCGAAAAAGCATATAAATCTACCGAAATTTGATGGAGTGAATGTATCATCTGGTATCCTAGAAAATCATGACTTTTACGATATTATTTTGAAGGTTTCCTTACCATTACATAATTTGATACATAATTTAAGTTATAAATGGTTATACGTTGCAGATTTATAACGCAAAGCATACCACACGTAGTACAGATTTATGTATTACAGGTTGTCGCTTTATAAAGTTGATAAATACCTCGCTCAAAACTGGGAGCAGTTTGTGATTCCCTTGATAAATTTTGTGAATCCCCAATGAGGGCATGTCACCATATTTATTTTTTTGCATATTTGTTGTTTTCAATAGGTATTAGTTTTTCTTATACTCATTTATTTTGTTATAATACTGATTTTTTGTTCAAAAGATTAGTTTTTCAAATAATGATTTTTTAATTAATAAAATCTATTTTTAATTTTGCCTCATTCGTAGTAAATTTCATGATTAATATTTCGGATAAATGGTATTTAGACTAAATAAATAACCCATACATAGGTGAAAAGTTATGTTTTTCAGAAATCTACCGATTTTTTCCGAACTTTCTACCGAAACTGAACGTACGTAAGGTGGCAACACTTCAGACATTGGGTGGTCTTCCTTGTTCTGTGGAAAAGCGCGTTGTAGTTTCGTCACAATGTCTGTATATAATATCGAATTTTGAGCCAAAAATGGTCTCGTGCGACTAACTCCGACTCGCTGATGAAGAATCCTTGGTCAAGTGCAATTCTGTCCGTCCGGCTGCCCACGTCTGCTTTAACTTTCAAAGGAGAGGATCTAGCGACTTGAAATTCTCAGCTTAGGTCAAAGTATCTCTTTAAAGTTCGTTAATCGCACAGATGCACTAGTTTGAACATGCGCGTGAAAGCTCCTGACCTCACCTCAATGCTTTTCTAGATTTTATTAACTCAATAAACTTAGTGAGAAAGCAAACCTACTCTACAAATATCTTGTTACTAAGTTGTTTCTCTCGGAAGCTATTGTGTTTACGGATGGCCGTTAGGCCCAACGGTTCCGTAAATATAATAAATAAATAATTTTATTTCCCAAAATACAGAATGGATCTAGTCGAAATCCAGCACTTGAATGAATAATGACAGCTTGAAGGTTCATGCAGAAGTTCGTGAGGATTATATGATTAGGGATCACTAAAAGTGCGAATACGGAAAAGATGACCGTTTTGGCAACGAATATGATGAATTTACGTTAATGGTTTTCTATATTTTTTACACGCCTCTTTCAATGTTTTATCGTTATATGTCATATTATACATTTATTCTTTAATATATAACAATGTGACTCAATTTACATATCAAGCAACCAAAAACTACTGAAATCAAAAGTGTCCAGTAAATTAGACAATTAGTTTTATTCAAGGCAATTGCAGTAAGTAATTTAAAACAAACTATTTCACTACTAGGCTATGTCGTCCTAAGTGACAATCTAATAAAAAATCTTCTAATCAGAAAGAGATAGATTGAAATTATGTCTTAATTAAATTCCACCCTTCGACATAATATATAAATAAATAAAACAGGCGCCCAGATCTACCTAGCGTTAGATCAATCTTGACTGTAGATCTACTTAAACGATACCTACATAGGAAGCGCCCAGATCTACCTAGCGGGTAGATGTGCCTTTTTGGGTAGACCAATTGAATAGTTGACTGAATTATAAAAAACGAAGAACACTGTTTATAAATTTATCGTCTATCCTCGAACTGAATTTTGACTGAATCATGTCTGTATTTTGTAAATATCGAGATGATGAAATTTCAAATGCGTTCACCTACTGAACCATAGAGTGGATTTTGTTCATCCCAAACTTGACCTTCGAATTCAAACTTTAAACCTACCCGGAAAATTTCGAGAGTCTAAGTCATTCCTTTGCAAAGTTATCGCGTTTACAGCCGGCCTTTGGCCGGCTGTTTTAGTCAAAATTCAGTTCGAAGATAGACGATAACCGTGGCATCACATGCAAACTATAAAATCAAAATAGATGTAAAATTCTTATTTCAGAAAGTGTAGCAATTTCTATGCAAACGAAAGGACCTATTATGTTTACATTGGAATAAATTATAATGAATGCCTTCATAGTCATGTGTGAAGGAATTATAGTATTATGAACATTTACATTTTCTGTTTCATTAATGGAGATGACCAATTCATAATTTTCATGTTCTCCATAGAGGCCAAATGCAAAACTGCATACTGAATAAATTTTTTATTTATTGATAACGATAACAAAGTATAGTTCAATAGAATACATTTAGTGATACAAAAATATGCCAAGATAATTAAATTAATGAGTTCAAGTAAACTTGTGCATTAGAGAAGTGTGTCAGGGGTTTATGTGAAGAATTTATCAGGTATGTTGCATATTTCGATTTAAGAAGTTTCACATTGTTTTCAAACAATATCTGCATAAGCCTCTATGTATACCATATTCAATTTTGACGTTGTTGGTTCAACTTTATTTGTAATTTTTCTCACAACAGTTTCAAACAATGACAGATATCCTATATGAAATACACAAAATCATCAGGAATACCTTGCAGAAGGTAACATATTTCACTTCAGAAGATTTAATCTCATTTCATAAAACGCAAACATTTTGATGTAGCTCATATGGAAGGTATACGGGAGTATTACGTAAAACTGAGGATCAACCTTAACCCCTATATAGTGTGACTATAACATCTCATACATTTCTTGATAATGTAATCTTCTTACTCACAGTCTTCTATCATTTCTATTATCAGTTGAAATCAAATGTTACATTGACTTGTTATTTTTGGAAATTAAACTCTTGTAAATAGTAAGAATCTATTGAATATTCCTGTTTCATTGACAATTATGAATAAATGTATCGGGGGTACAGTATCATACAGTGTTGTCCCACACCAGCTAAATATTATTTAAACCATCCTATAGATTGCATAGTATTTCTGCCATTTCCACTTCTCGAAATCTATTGAGTTCCCTTTTTTTTCATAATGATGGTAGTCCATCTTTCTACAAAGTATGCTTGATCAAGAATAGAATAGAATATATATTTATTCCCAATAGTTATTGCGACATCATATAATATATAACAATAAAATGGAAAAAGTCATAATCACAAAATCCGTTAAAACATTTAACAAAAAATCATTAGACACTGCTATGAGTGATAATCTTTACAAAAAATTTCGAATTCCTGTAGACTGTATGGTTCACACTGTAATATGAGATTATATATTTTCTTTTTGAAAAGCCTGTAGTCCATAATCTTCTGGATCGCCTTTGGCAGTTTATTGAACATCCTTATACCTGCATAGTGTGGGTTTTTTCTCGCAATGTAGAGCAGTGAAGAGGATATATATAAAGATTCATTTGTCGGTAAACCTTAAAATTTCGGACTCCAGCAGATATTGATCCGGTTTTTGGCTTAATATATTCAATTCGGTCTCCTGAATTCAAATCTGCAATCAAAACTTGGCGCTCTCACTTAGTTTCAAAGATATGGCCCCCCAAAGTTCCAAAATGTCACCTCTTCAGTTCACATTTGCCACCATGAAAACCTTCTATCTCTTCCCTTTAATGATCACAAATCACCTTCGAACTTTAACACAATCATTAGTATCACTTTCTCGCTGGAATATCCATTATTTCATTGAAAATAATCGAAAATATCTGACGACCATTTAACCTTTATTTTGGTAAATGTTCCTCATACTAATGGTGAAGTTTGGCATTGGCGCCAATTCCTTGGATAGCGGTCGTGTATTAATCGCATGCGCTTTTACAGCTTCGATCAGCTGATTCTGTAATTTACCCCAAAGTTGAAATTGCGGCGATGCCAAACTTCACTTCAAAAGAATTGAAATTCAGTGTAATTTGAGGTTAAATGGTGTTCCGATATTTTCGATAATTTTCACTGTAATATTGAATATTATCGCGAGAAAGTGCTACTTATGATTGTAAAAAGGTTCGAAGGTGATTTTTGATCTATAAAAGGGAAGTGATGAAAGCTTTTTATGGTGGAAAATGTGAACTGAAGAGGTGACATTTTGGAACTTTGGGGGGCCATATCTTCGAAAATAAGCTAGAGCGCCACATTTTGATTGCAGATTTGTATTCAGGAGACCGAATTGAATACAACAAGCCAAAAACCGGATCATTATCTGCTGGAGTCCGAAATTTTAAGGTTTACCGCCATATATAGTAAGAATGTTATTGCTGCTGAAAAGGCCCCTACATGAGTCTCTAAAACCCATTCCCAAAATAGTGCGTATGGCCCATTTCTGTAAAACAAAAATTTTCTCTGCAGAAGATGTACCACCCCAGAAAATGATGCAGTACGATGCTGAAGATTGAAAATTAGCATAATAAATATCTTTTAGCACATCTGACTCAACCTGGGTAATCTTTGGGTTTCGACAAGTGGAGATCAAAACAATATGTGCGCATGCTCCAACAGAGTCATTTAGGGATCATCGTTGCCAGACTGTAAAAATCAATCCGATGCCACAAGAATGTCATGTCATTTAATATGCTGTTTCGCATTTATATATGCCGTATAGAAATAATATGATTAGGAAATTGAATATCAAAGGATGTAATTGAAGAAGTTAATAAGAGCAATTCTGTACTATTTTATTTGAAATAGAGATATAGTGTGTTTTTCAATCATAAGTTGTATGAAATATAAGATGAGGAGACTTTATATGAAACGAATGTTTGAATCAGTAAATAAGAGCAATTATGGCCCTATTTTGTTTGAAACAGTGATATAGTATGTTTTCAATGATGGGCCGTTATTTTTACTTTCCGATTTGGATTGGTACTGTCCCGAATTAAACTAACCTAACTTAGGACGAATGGAAAGACGAAATTCAAGTGCACTATCCCAAATTTTATTTATTTTGATTTGGACTGGCAATGTCCTGAATTGAACCATTTGTCCTAATCCCCGACAGAATGCATCACATTACTCGATAATTACTTAATGTACTTCTTTTCAAGTCAGAATGAACCATCTCAAATGAATCGAGATACTATCAGTATCGCTTAATTGTTCTTAAATAATGCTATCACTCAAATCTAATATCAGGCTCCGCACAATCTGGCAACGATGATCCCAAAATGACACTATTGGTGCATGCGTACTATTATGAATCTGACTGTTGTTTGATTTTGATTAATTTTGAATTTTTAACAGAATCCAATTGTAATACCTGAGGTAGAAAATTTTCAAGTTTTCGATCGTAACAATGTAAGAGCTTAATATCCGTGTGAAATAAATTTCGAATTGAGATGTCTGGAAAGGGTTGATAAGAAGTCGAAGAAATGAGACGAAGTAGCTTCGAATATTGTTTCGTTTTTATTTCAGACGGCCGGATGTCGTGAAAGAGAATATTGTTCTTAGGTCGAGTATCAATTTTCGTGCAGACCGGTATCGAAAGATAAGAGTATATTTTCCAACTAAAGCTCGAGATAAGAAAAATGTGGAGTTGAATTTTTGACTAACCTACGTGGGAGAAGTGAAGTTCTCTTTCAAAAAGCTGACTAAGAGAAATTGTTGAGAGGGGTGAAAGCCTCACTTTTTGGTACGAAAGGCAGTTGCATATCGGAGATCGGCGGGAATAGCTCTAGAAAAAAAAGATGTAGATCGTACCGCGAGAACGGGCGGTCCTTCGGGACAAAATAATGTTAGGAAATTCGACGGCTGGGTGGATCAATAATAGTTAATAGTGAATTTGAAAAACCGATTCCTTCCTAGTAGAGTAGCGTTTTTGGTGACAGTGTATTTGCGAGGTTAGCTCGTGAGTTTTTTTTGTTGTGCTGAGAAAAGTACGGAACCGATAGATTCGGTTATTAGAGAGTCCGAGCGAGAGACAAGCCGGAAGCTTGTGTTTTTTTTTGTGTGCCGAGGAGGGTACGGAACCGATGGATTCGGTCATTGTAGAGTCAAAGTAAGGGACTCGTAGAAGTAGCTCCCGGTAAGAGTTTGAGAGAAGGGTTCATTTTATTCTTGGTAGGAAGGCCGTTTGAGTTCGCGGCGGAAATAGTGTATTCATGGAATAGAGGTCACTGTCGGAGTTGGTGTATGGTCTTCAGGTACACCTATTGGAATAAGCTTTCTACTAGTAAGGAAAAGGTAAATCGTTTTGGAAAATCTATGTTAATGTGATTAACCCACCGTATTTCGATTTCCTTTCATTTTATTTTTGGTAAGACACAATGAGTTAAAATTGATGGGTTTTACTGATGTCTCCTCAATGAAGGAAAACTGATTCGAAAAGTCTATTTGAGATATTTGTCTGTAGTTATGTTATAAACATGATAGTGAGAAACCTCTCGTTCAATTAATGAATTTTATTGTATTAAAGTATTGGTTGAAGTAATTTTTTGATGAAATTGACCTTTTTGTTTTCATTTTGATGAACACCTCGATCTGTGTAAGTAAGGAAATTTGAATATAGTTTATATAAGTGTACTCCATTTGGGTTTTTCTTTCCTCATTTCTTGTTCCTCAGAGAAATATTAAAACAAAAGACTCTATCCTAGTGCATAGAGCACGAACTCTCATTCCTTTCGGACAATTTCAGTAGAATAATGTAAGTTGAGATGAATTAGTTTCTTTTAGTGAAATTTAATCCTACTTTTATAAATGGTGACAGAGATTACAGTTTGTATCGTAAGTTCAATAATTTTCAAAAAGCACAATATAAAGGCCTATCCAGTTATTACACAATAACAAAAATATGAATTTTAAGGAAATTGATTTAAATGCCAAACTTATTAATAACCTAACTCAAATAATTGAATTAAATCTAAAAACTTATAATAATGTCCTTTTTGCTCTCACCCACGGTGTTTCTATTCTATATCACTTTGTTGCTCTATATTCTTCTGTGGTTCGGATTTTCTGTATATCCTCCAAACTTCCTCTTGTTTGTTTACTGCGCAATGTGCAAGTTCCCAGGGTTGACTCTTGAAATTAAATTTATCTGGCTCGAATTTTACTTGTTTGGATTTTCTAACTGCTGGATTTTCTTTTCTGGTAAGTTTATCTTTGATTTTCTTCAATATTCCATGTATTATATTCTGATCTGTTTCCAGGATGCCAGTCACTTTGGTTTATTTTCGTTTCTGACTGGAATATTACGATGTATCGATAACTCTTTTACGAGGAGCAGCTACAGTCTTGACGATGGTTAAAAATGGACTAAATTCTTTGTGTTCGAGCTTCGGTATTTATACCTTTTCGGAATTTTCTTCAACATCTAGTTTGTTTTGCTTTTAAAGATGTCTTCCAAAAATGATGCTTTCGCAGTTTTCTATTCAGAGGTAAGATTTACTTCTTCGAACCTGGTCTAGAAAATTCGGCCGTATTTTTCTCCGTATTTTGTTGAGCCTCTTGCCTATATTCTAAATCTCTAATATATAAAATTTTTCAAGTTTTATGCCTAAATGTTACAATTTTCTAAGTTAACAATTTCATTTGCCTAGTATTCTTGAATTTCTACTTACAATCGCCAAAAAATGCTTTCATTATATTAAATAAACCCTATTTCTAAAATATAGCTGCAATTTTGTTCCTTCGGAAACCTGATAATTACATTGTATTTTGTATTTTTTGTATTTTTTCCGAATATCCTAGGCTTCAACGAAACCCCTCAGAAGCTTAAAGCTTGTGCGAGTTAGGATACCGGGTGTGTTCTGTGTAGGCTTTGTTACTAATTCCTTGCGCCACGTTAGGAACAGCACTGTTAATTGTTTACCCAACAGCGAATGGTTGGACGGTCCCCTAAAATTACATTACATTACATTACATTATGTGCAACTTATGGGTCGAGACATAACTTCTATCCTAAATTTACATTTTCTTTGAAATTCTACATCTAATTCTACTTATGATTGCTAGTTCTGTTCAATTCAAACCTATAATAATAATTTTCAACAAAATATCACTTAAGTTCCTCATAATTTCGTACTTTTTGACTAGATAAGGCAATTTTATAATATTCAAGGTATTGATACAAATTCTTGTACTTTCAGATCATGAGAAGCCTGTTGAGAAAGATAATTTGGAAGGATTATGTGCCCTGAATAAACTATTGAAATATTGGAATGAATTCTCTGGATTTGTTACTGGATCGTGATTGATTTGGACATTTCTTATATCTTATGATAGAATTTACTATGTTTGAGGCCTGGAATTAACTTAATTGTATATTATGATAATAAATGATTGAATATATGCATTTGTGTTCATTGGTAAGTTATTTTTTTTTTGTTTCTTAAATACCGATTTAGAAAAAAACCATAACAGTACATTTTGTTTTGATTTCCACTTGTCGAAACCCAAAGATTACCTCAACCTGCTTTTTTACTACATTCAGTGTATATATTATAGATCAAAGTTTATTCTTTAGTTGAGCAATATGAGAAAACCATTTCAAAGCATTGTCCACTTGAACACCAAGAAACTTTGCCTGTTTGCTAACTCTAATTCTCTGATCTTTGTAATGTAATATATCAGGTGGAATCCAGTGTGCTCTTTCAGTACCGTAAACGCGGGCTACTTTGGCCCTAGGGTCCTTCTTTGGCCCAGAGTGAAAACAAAATTGAACCATCTCTAGGTACCTTCTGGAAACAAACTTCGAAATAGTTTCCCTTTTTTCTACAAGATTGCACCACCATGCAGCGACTGACGTGCGTGAAATTGTTCGGTAGTTCCCCATATATCCAGCATTTGTGGATTGTTCTCCTTTGTGTAAAAACGCAGTTTATCGAACTCCTAAACTTCCACCTGGAAAAGGAGTCCTACGTCTACTAGAAGTTTGGTAAGTTTTTTTTGACAACTCACTTTAATACTTTGAGCAGTGGTATAATTATATTTGTCCTTTCTGTTCCCGTTTTGATCATAATATTCAATGATAATTACAGCTCTGGTAACCTCATAAAAAAAACCTTCTTTGGCCCAGCATTTTTCCGGGCCAAAGTAGGTCTCACCTTTTGGGCACTTACTTTCTGCGAAATGCACCTTCTCTCAATGCATTATTTGGATTTTATTTTATTGCATGTATTCGTTCTCAGAGTGATGACGATGCCGTATAACTACAAACGACAGCGAGGACGCAGGAGATATGCAGATTACAGTAGTGATCATCTTCAAAACTGTTTCGAGGCCATAAAATCTGGTGAAATGACGCAAAGGCAAGCTGCAGAGCATTTCTCTATGCCACGCAGTGCAATTAAGAACAAATTGAAAAATTTGTTTTCAGGCTCGCTAGGGCATCCTAAAGTTTTTACCGATGAAGAAGAGCTAGCATTTGCTAGTCACATGGACAAAATGTGCGAATTTGGATTCCCAATTGATGAACTCGATTTAAGATACATAGTAAAAAGTTATGTAACAAGACAAGGGAAGACTATTCAATGTTTTTTTAATAATGTGCCTGGCCGTAACTGGACCAAATCTTTTCTCAAAAGACATCCCCAATTGGCAGTTAATCTGAGGGATAATAATAATGATATTCTTCACTATCAAATAAAACGAGAAAATCAACCAAATCAGAAGAAATCGGAAAAAAAAGAAAAGGGAAAAGAGGAAAAAATACTTGGGGATTAGGAAAAAAAGCGAGAAGTTAAGGAGCAATACCAAAATAAGAAAATCACTAAAAATTATGAAGCCTCATCAACGGACCAGAAGATATACCGGTAGTGACAACTACAGTCTTGTTTCAACAGGCCACAGTGACGTAGTGTTTTCAAGTGATGAAGAAGAGTTGCAAACTATTGTCAGTTCCCAAGGAAAACTACAAGGATTTGAACCAATTGCATCGACTTCCTCAAACGCCAATCTCGAAACTGTTGGCAGTCCGGCAAAAGATGGCTCAAATATTAGTCTGACTATCTCAACCACTTCAGATGGCATGAATTATCAAGAAAACATAGAGAAAAATCTTCAAAAGGGCAATTTTGTTTTGGTTGAATGGAATGGGCTGAAGATTCCGGGAATAACTGTAGACATCTCACAAGAAGGTGCTGTTGTTGATTGTATGGAACGGAAGAAGAAGTGTTGGAAATGGCCCAGACAAAAAGATTAATTGATTTACTAATTGAAAGAAATGAAGAAAATAATTTGTCCTCCAAAACTTATCAGAAGAGGACTTTTTTCTAGCCGTGATGACATATAGTTAATACATATGTGAATTTCTGCATTATTTTTCTGAGGAAACTTTTCTAACTTGGTTTAAAAAATAGTTTTCTCCCTCTGAAAATGGATATTTCGACGACCCCATGCCCTTCTTTGGCTCAAGATATTCATAACATGCTGAAAAGTAGATGTAATCATCTTGGGCCAAAGTAACCCCAACCCATGTGTAATATTGGCCCAAGTAAAAAATTGAGAAAAAAAAATAAGTCTTACAAATAACAATCGAAAAAGTCTTATAAATTTCATGAGAAATAGTCTAACTCTGTGATAAGCGTTTTCAGAGCTAATAAGTAGGAAAATACACAGAGTTATTGAGAGTTGATTGAAAACTTTACAAAAAATGGGCCAAAGTAACCCAGGTTTACGGTAGTGAAAAATATGCACTCTGTTTTTTGGATATTCATTACAAGCTTGTTATCCATGCACCACTCCTCCATTCTACTCATAACAGATTCCAATGCAACAGTTGAGGAAAATATGTTTGTGGTTCGAACCAGGATGTTGGTATCATCAGCATATATTACATGTTGACAATTTTCTGTTGGTAGATACTCTATTATATCATTTATGTAGATGAGAAATAGTAACGGTCCCAAAATGCTACCTTGGGGTACCCCCATAGTTGACACTAGTTCATCTGAGGTGTACGTAATTCCCTTCACCATAACAGACACTCTCGGCCTCCGGTTGGTGAGATAACTCTTTATAAGGTCCAGTTGTTTATCCTTTATTCCGGATAGTACCATTTTTCTAAACAATATATCATGGTTCACGCAGTCAAACGCCTTAGATAAATCAAGGAACAGAGCAGCCGCAACTTCACCCCTCTCCAATGCCAAGACAATGCTGTGTGTTAGTTCAAAAATTGTAGTTTCATTATTTTTGTTGTTCATAAACCCATGTTGGCTGTTGTGGATAACATTAAACTTCTTGAAAAAAAATCAGGATTTGAGTAGCTAGCACCTTTTCAAAAATTTTGGAGAATGTCTAAGTGTAGGACTGTGATACATAAACTTGCCATGATCAAGTTTCCAATTCATCAGAACATTAGGAATGATCCATATCGACATTCAATTACTCACCATAAAATTCAAATGGTTCAACATATATTGAATTCTCAGGGGGACGATAGTGAAATTTTTGAGAGATTCATATAACATTCTAGTCTTTTGAAGCATTCTGATTCTTATCGTAGTTTTGAATCCATTCTGAACATTCTTCACTTTGTGACTTTAATGATACAGAAACTTTCCAATATCCGGTTCATTTAAAATATCGGACACATCTGAAAATGAATATTTCCTCATAATATTCAGGCTGGAAAAACTTTTGATAAGTTATGTTCAATTGTAGGTAATACTTACTGTTTTCTCCCGTAAAAGTAGCATAATCGGTATTTTTTCTGGATTCGTTCCATGCAGGTTAGAATTACTTGGTAAAATTATACCGATAACTTTTTCTTGAAATAATCATTGTTAGAGTTGGAACTAGGCAGTATTGACCATTGATTGATACTTCTTAATGCATTTCCATTCGTTATCAACTTTATTTTCGTCAATTTCAATGTAGCTTCCACCATTGTTCTCCTTAAACAATGCTTCCACATAGGATGCTATTTTGACGGTAAATTCGAATTGATGTTAATGATAACCAATGAACTCTATATATCTGGAAGGGACCCGTTTTGAGCGACAAGTGAAGCCAATTCGTTGCTTATGCAACCCGCGAAGTGGACGGGTATCTATCTCTTTCTTCCTCATTGCAGTAAAGGGAACTCTGTCGCATTTATTCTAAATTTTTTTAATTTTTCATTTCAAATTAGGAGAACCTGAATTTTTTCTGACTATTTCGTGAAGAAGGCAGGATTGAAGAAGATCGCACATGTTCAAGTGAAATTTCAACTTAGTGAGCGGTTTTTCTGGGGAACAGCGCGTTATCATCCTCCGTAAATTTGCATTTTTTTGCCGAAAATCGTTCCAACAGACCAGGTTGGACTCGCTGATGAAGAGTTCAATGTCAAATTGAATTATATTCAGCCGCCCGTTGCCACGATAACTTACTACCGAGAAAAGCTATAGCGACTTAAAAAATTCAAAATAAGTTCGTTAATGGGCAAAATTTACCAAACAATTTCGAAGTTATATCCATTTCAAATATATTATTTTATTTCCTCTATATCTCAAGAAGTACTGATGCGATCAGATTGAAACTTGCTAACTGATTGCATGAAGAATCGTTAAAAAAATATTTTTTTCGGAAACTCTCAATGAGATTTCAATGAAACTTGGCGCAAAACTTGAAGTCGAATCTGAACAGCAATGTTCGAAATTTCAGCTCGATTCGACACACATTTCCAAAAATCTCGGAAAAAAGTATGTCGAATTTCGCCTATGTTCCTATTATTTAAATTTATTGTTATAATGATGAAACTATCGTCAATCGTCAATGCACAGCTCACATCAACATAATTCTTCACTTTTTGAACCACACGCGGTGAAGGCAGAGAAAGTAATGGCATATCAGAGAAAAATAGATATTCATTTTCAAAAATATTGCACTTTCTAAACGATGAGATACCCAAACTACCTGAATTTCCAAGTAAAACCCAATTTGAGCCGTTAAACACCATTTACTTCAATGAGTGTGACAGGGAGAGGTTACCGTAATTAGCGCTATCTTTGTTTCGTTGCCCCTTGTTACGCTTTAAGCTTAGTTGAAGAAGGGTCGGGTCCTTTCCAGGTAGTAATATAGAGTTCTATGATGATAACTGACATAACGCCGGTTCGGCTTGAGAATATCGACGGAAGTACCCGATCGTCTCCGAACTTCACAGCTGTCTTTGTTCAAGTTTTTGCCAAAAACAGCACAAAATCGTAGTTCGATGTTGCCATTCATCGCTACAGTAGTGGATTCTACCTCCAAACCGAGCCCGAAGGCGGCGGAGATAGCCTATCTCGGCCGAGTCCACAGAAAAATATGAAATGGAGAATTTTTAGCGGATTTTCGTAGAAATGACACTTTTTCCATCATTCCTGCAAGAATTAGTGATGCGCACAACCGAATTAATTCAAGAATCGAAATCCGAATGATCTTGAGAATCATCGATTGAATATTGGAATGATTTTTTATTCGTTCTGAGTTCGAAGTGACAACTATAAATATAAAATAGCTACGATGGAGGTACCTACCTCCACGCTTCCTACCCATTTTATTCACTCATTTTGCAGCGACATCTAACAGGGAGAAAACAGTAAGGGCGATAATACTGATATTTTCCATGAAAAACTTGCGAAATTGACTTCTGTTAGCGATTTATTCGGTGGACTGAATGATGATCATTCAGTATTCGGAAATTCATTCGTTTTGCAGCGACATCTACCAGTAAGGACGATAATACTGATATTATATATGAAAAGTTTGCGAAATTGACCTCTATTAGCAATTCATTCGGTGGACTGAATGAATCATTCGGTATTCGATAATTATTCGTTTTGCAACGACATCTACCAGTAAGGGCCGGTATTATAAAACTTAACTGGAAGTTATCTTTAACTTTAACTGACAGTTTTGATGGTTATATAAGGACCGGTTTCATAAAACTTAACTTTTTTTTTAACTGACAGTTTTGACTATTATGTCCTATTATGACTGTCAAAACTGTCAGTTAAAGTTAAAGATAAGTTTTATAATACCGGCCCTTAGGACATAACTGTCAAAACTGTCAGTTAAAGTTGAAGATTACTTCCAGTTAAGTTTTATAATACCGGCCCTAAGGGCGATAATACTGATGTTATATATGAAAAGTTTGTGAAATTGACCTCTATTAGCAATTCATTCGGTGGACCGAATGAATCATTCGGTATTCGAAAATTATTCGTTTTGCAACGACATCTACCAGTAAGGGCGATAATACGGATATTATATATAAAAAGTTTGTGAAATTGACCTCTATTAGCAATCAAAATCAAATTTTATTCTGTAATCTGTGCTAGCAATTTATTCAGTGGACTGAATGAATCATTCGGTTTTGCACTTTGTAGCGACAAGTGCTACTGATATTTTTTATGGATGGTCCGCGAAATTGACCTGTAATAGCAATTCATTCGGTGGACTGAATGAATCATTCGGAAAATCAATCGTTTCGCACTTAGCAGTGACAAGGGCGATAATAGGGATATTTTTCATCGAAGTTTTACGGAAATGAGCTTTATGAGCAATTCATTCTGTATTCCAAAATTAATTCGTTTAGAATCTAACAGTAAAGGTCGATAATACTGGCTCCTTTATGGTATTTCTTATAGAATTTTGAGAAAATGAACTCTATCGCCAATTCATTCGGTGGAACGAATGATCATTGGGTATTCCAAATAACAGTCGTTTATTGAATGATCTCCATATTAGCGCATTGAGTGAAGTTGTACATTAGAAACCACTTTGCATGTTATATTGATAATATTATTTGAATTGAAAGTTCTGGAGAATCGAATTGAATTATGGTTTTCTATTATCATTTCGCATTCGTATCAGAAATGGTTGCTTCAACTGTAACTGTAGCAGTGAAAAAAATAAAGCCTGTAGATTTATTTGATGGATAAATACATACGTAAAACATTTCCCTTTAAATCCATTGAAATTGAAAGTAGAGGTACTTCAAGTTTAAGTGTGATGTTGCCGAAAATAGCCAAAAAATTTTGGTCACGAATATCAAACGGAATAAAAGGAAATGTTAATTACGATCCCGAGGGAAGTGCTTATTTATGCTCTGCCTCTGAGAATTTTGAGGAGTTGTGCCATGGGGTAAACTGTGCTGCCGTGGCCAACACTATTCAGGAAACAAAGACCACAAACCAGGGCAACGGAAAAAGAACTCATCAAAGACGCCCATGGGAGGACCGAATAGAAAACAAGATAAAAGTGTTCAGAAAAGGAATAGGAATCCTCCACAGTTACATACATGGAAGTAATCCCAGTAGGAAACTAGAAAAAAAGTACATGCCTATTGCTCGGAAACTGAAGATCAAACGAAGTGATGCCCAATACCACATACGGCTCCAGACGCACACAGAGACCCTCAAACAAAAGATTGCTGCGCTGGGAAACAGATTGAGGAGGTATCACAAAAGAACCGAACGATATCAACAAAACAACCTTTTCACCAGCAATCAAATGGAATTCTTCAGGCGCCTCCAGGAAGATAACGGAAATGAAAACGTAGAGCCCCCAAAACAGGAAGAATTTAAACAGTATTGGTCGGCTGTTTGGTCCCAGGAAAAAAAACACAACGCAGAGGCCCCATGGATAAGTAAGGAGATAGAGGAAAGTAGAAACCTAGAGGAAATGGCCGAGATAACGGCAACAGAAGATGACGTGCGAACAACAATAAAAAGGATGAAGAACTGGGCATCACCTGGAGTCGATGGTATCCACAACTATTGGTGGAAATCTTTAGTGTGCACCCATAGAGTATATGCACGGTTTATTCGTGTGGCACTCGAAAACCCAGACTCCGTGCCAAAGTACTTTACACATGGTATCACGCATCTAGTGCCAAAGAAAGGGAACCTGAACCAACCAGGCAATTAGAGACCGATCACCTGTCTACCCTCAGCATATAAAATTCTGACCTCAACCATTGCCTTCAAGATAAATGGTCATCTGAAAGCCAACAACATCATGGCATGGGAGCAGAATGGATGCAAACGGAAGGGACGAGGAAGCAAGGAACTCTTGATGATTGATAACATGATTACTAAACAGGCAAAAAAACGACTCAAGAACACCTCGATGGCCTGGGTGGATTATCAAAAAGCTTTTGACTCTGTTCCTCATTCGTGGCTACTTGAAGTGCTCAAGATCTACAAGGTGAATCGGCAGGTGATCACATTACTCAGATATCTGATGTCGACTTGGCGCACCACACTCACACTCCACAACAAGTCAACTACATACCGAACAGCTGAGGTAGCGATAAGAAGAGGAATTTTCCAGGGGGACAGTTTGAGTCCATTATGGTTCTGTCTCGCTCTTAACATCCTGAGCAAGATGCTTAACAGATCCTCTTATGACTATTCCATCAACGACCAAATCCGAATTACACATCTCTTCTACATGGATTATCTGGAGCTATACGCGAAGGGCAAGAAACAACTAGAGGGATTACTGGAGTTGGTGAGGACATTTAGTGAGGACATAGCCATGAAGTTCGGACTTGAGAAGTGTGCGACAGTCAACGTGAAAAGGGGGAAGATGGTGGAGGAGGATGGGGTCATCCTGACCGACGGACGAGAGGTGGCCAGCCTGACTACAGAGAATCGATATAAATATCTAGGAATACAACAAACCTATGAAATAAAACAAAGAGAAAATAAAGAGGATGCAAAAAAGGAACTCACCAAGCGAGTGAACAAAATACTAAGAACGCAACTGTCAGCGAAAAATAAGGTAACGGCAATAAACATCTGGGCCATACCATGTTTTACATACTCTACTGGAATACTCTCCTGATCGACAACCGAACTAGGGCAAGCAGACAGAAACATCCGAACTTCACTGACTAAACATGGTATGTTACACCCGAACTCGGCAGTAGAAAGGCTGTACTTACCTCGTAAAGAAGGTGGACGAGGGATGACAAACCTTGAGAACGTATGCCTGGAAGAAAAAGAAAAGATAAGCCTTTTCTTTCGAACATCAAACTTACCTGTACATCAGTGGATAGCTACATACGACCGCATCTCCACTGCGACCGGAGCAACCGGTATGGGAGAGCCTGCAAGAGAAAACAAAATAGAAACAATGAGGCGAACCTGGCAAGCTAAACCGCTGCGCGGAAGGTTTTACGCTAGCCTGCATCAACCTGAAGTAGACCTACAAAGCTCAAATACTTACCTCACTCAAGGCTACTTATTTCCACAAACAGAAGGAACCTTCCAGGCTATTCAAGACCAGGTTGTTCGGACCCGAACATACGTCAAGCATATTATGAAGCTGCGAACAGAAAGCACGAAATGCAGGCTGTGCAATGGCGCGGAGGAGTCAGACCGGCACCTTGCATCTGGATGCTCGGCAATAGCAGGGACCAGGTATCTCACCAGACACGACAACATGGGGAAAGTTGTGCACCAGTTGCTGTGTCTTCAGAAGCAGCTCATCCATATGTTCATCCCACACCATCTGTACTCCCCGCAACCAATAATAGAGAATGAACAATACAAGATATATTGGGACCTAACTATCGTAAAGGACGTACGGGTTGCGCACAACCGACCGGATATGGTAGTCTGGAATATAGTAGAGAATCCCGCTCTTATTAAAGACTTCACTGTGCCTCAGGACTATAATCTGTCGAAAACATACGCAGAAAAATCACTAAATACGAGGCACTTGCACAACAGATGAAGAGTATGTGGCGGCTGATAAACGTGAACATAATGCCTCTGATAGTCAGTACAAATGGACTCGTCCATCGAAACACGACCCAGCACCTTAAAGAATTAAATCATCCACACAACGCGATAGTGTGGATGCAAAAGGCGGTTATACTGGGAACCGTCAACATTATACGGCGGGTGCTTTATCTTCACTAACAGACGGAGTTGCTCTTGGCGTCCGCGCCCGGGTAATTCTGTATATCTCCACTTAGAGGTGGGCATTAAAAAAAAAGAATAGGAATTTAAGGACATATCCCTCATGTAGAATAACCGAAGATACGTATTTCTATATGAGGGATATGTCCTTAAATTCCTATTCTTATAAACAATCCCCTCATAAATTCAATTTCATATATATATACATAATAAGAAAATTTGCCGAAAAATTCAATAATGAGGAATTTATTTGGGTGTCTTGGTAAGACACCCAAATAAATTCCTCATTATATATAAATATATAATACGCAGGGGGGCTTCGGCCTTCGGGGAGTGACGTCCCCGTGTACCCGAGTCGCTTAGCTCACTAGGTTAGCAGCCTGTGGGTAAAGTATTAGTAGCTCCTGTTACCAGAAATCAAAAACAGGGCGGCGGGGGGCTGCGGACTGGCCCCCTTCGGAACCGTCCAGAGGATCAGTCTGGTGGAGGACCCTGCGGGGCGAGCGGCGCAGGCCTCCGAGATGGCACCGTAAGGCCGATACCTGGAACAACGGAAACTAGTTTGGGTGGGGAATTTCCGCGTCCCAGTTTGAACCCACAACAGGATAGGCGAACGCGATGGTCTGAAGAAGAGAATATTATACTCACGCGCGTTCACTATATTGCTTAAGATATGGAGACAAGAACAACTAAATCGTACCGCCAACTTCTAACCGAAATCTGGAATGAGATTGAACCTAGCAGACAGTCTTACGCAAACCTTTTATCAAATAGAGTTAGATGGATTTGTTGAGGAAATTTAAGTTGTTTCCTTACATCTAGGAAGATCGTTCTCAGATCTATCAACCTTGGACGTGGACTGTAATTTCTTAAACGTTAAATATAACTCACAGGTGCTGGTTGGTAGATAAATAACACGTTGAACAGTTAACAAATTTTATTGTTTATAAACACTATACACGTGGCTCTTCTAGAAAATTCACTTCACAAAATGGGTTACTCACACTTTTTGTTGCCTGAAACAACAGCTTGGTTTGGGTAACGTACCCGGATAAACCGTTATAGTTGAGAATTGTGAATAAACTTCGTTGCTTGAAGTAATGGACTTGTGAATTTGTTACTTGTTTTGCTGTGCTGTTCGATTGAACTTTTCAGAGAGAAGAGAGAGAGTTATTGCAATTTGGGAATAGGTTAGAAAAATAATAGAGCACATAGTTTTTGAAGTCATAGAATACTTCCAGCGTTCTTCCTGCTATGGGCTGCTGAAACCAACAATGGGAAGGGTTTGCAACCCGTAATACATATTGGAGAATTATAGGTTGCCTACAGTTCTCCAACAGGATTCTTGACAATCAAAAATTTACAACTGAACAACTGTATTTGATAGAAAGAAGCTATATGCCAACAGGTGCAACGGAATGGGTGGATGACTCTGAGTTAACAATAGATGAGAGGACCAGGGGCCGTGTGAGCCTTTGGCGACCTGAGGACCCAATCGATCTCGAGACCAACGCAATGTTTAAAAGAAAACTTATGTTTTACGGAGGAATTGCACCTGGGAAAAGACTAAATATACCAAGAATGAAAGGGTCCAAGGAGATGCTGAAGAAAGTAGAATCAGTAGACCGAGTAATAGTCGGCCACATAGGCAGCAGTAAACCATCTCTGCATGACCTGGTGGACTACGTATACGCGGGAGCATTGACAGTATGCGAAGACAAGGGTCGAAAAATAGCCTATGCAAAATCTATAAGAACACCTCAAAAACCATCGTGGACAAAGCGCCTGGAGGAAAAAATAATTAAGTCGAGAAAAAAAATAGGAAAATTTTACAGTTACCTAAATACTACAAACCCGTCCAAAAAACTGAAGAAGTCGGTTAAGAAAGCTGCATCTGAGTATCGCATCAAGGTCAAAAGCAAGGGTTTCGCGGAACAAATAAAAGTTGTAATGGATAAGCAGAAGGTAAAGGCTCTCGGAAACAGACTCAGACGATACAACGAAAGAGTGCGGAGATACAAGAATAACCAGCTTTATTACAAAAATTAGAGACAATTCTTCCGCGACCTTGAAGCTGGACCGAATTCAATATCTGAACCACCAAAGCCCGAATGAAATCTGGACTGACGATACACCTCACAACGAGGGGTTTCTGACAGAAAGTATCGAGTTGAACACCCCAAACACAGAACGCAATCTATCCAAATCTCTGAACAGGATCTCAGCTGTGTATTGAAAAAGTTGAGTAATTGGTCGGCCCCCGGAGTAGACAAGATCCACAATTATTGGTGGAAACATTACTCTGGTCTGAGACCTGCCTTAAGATCTGCTCTCCAGGAAGCTCTGGATGATCCCACCAATATCCCTGAGTTTTTCACCCTGGGAGTCACTAACATGCTGCCAAAAGAGAACAGTACCCAGGACCCCAAAAAATATAGACCAATTACTTGCTTACCTACCCTGTACAATATATTAACTGGCAATAAAACATAAATCTGTAAATAAAAAGGAATCACTAACCTACCTCACATCTGGGTACCTGTTTCCCGAAACTGAAGGCCGAATTCTAGCAGTGCAGGACCAGATTATTGGCACGAGAGCTTTCTTGAAGCGCATCGCGGGGCAGAACTTACCGTCCGATCAATGCAGGAGGTGCAACCAGGAAACGGAACACATTCAGCATATTACCTCCTCCTGTCCCATATTAGCCCCGAGAGAATACCTAGAACGACACAACGCAGTATGTAAAATATACCACCAGGCAATTGGATTATCTATAGGACTAATAAAGATCATAAAGCCGAATCATATTTACCTGCCAAGTGACGTTCTCGAGAACGATAGGTACAAGCTGTATTGGGACAACGGCAATAATAACCGATAGGCCGGTGAAGCACAACAGGCCCGATATTGTTCTGCTGGATCGGGAAAAAGGGGAGGTCAAGATCATCGACGTGACAATACCCGCGGATGACAATATCGAGAAGGCGTACAACGAAAAACTGTCCAAGTATCATGACCTGGCTTTTGAGATGGAAGAGATATATAGGCTGAAATCAACATATATTATCTCCTTGATTCTGTCTGTGAATGGATGAGTCGAGGCGCATCTATCGGAAAATACCACAAGGTTAGAGCTGGAACAAGATCTGATCAGCAAGGCGCAGAAAGAAGTTATATTAGGGACTACTAGAACTGTGAGAAAGTTCCTCACAAGCTTGTGAGAGTATCTTGGCATTCGTGCCCGGCACTCCCACATACCAACCCGCTAAGGACGGTGATGAAAAAAAAAAGAAAAAAAGAAAATAAAGAAAAATATATATATACCATTTTATTACAAAATATTCAGCTGGTAGACACGATTATAAACAAGTACATCAAAAACACCTCAGCCATCAGCGACATGGTAGATCTGGTATATACGGGAGCAGCTACTGTATGTGAGGAAATGGGAAGCAGCCTTGGACAACAAGTCACGAAGAAGGAAAGAGACCAACCCCCATGGAGGGCCCGGCTGGAAAGGAAAATAATTATGAACCGGAAAAAAATTGGTATTTTACACACTTACCTCAGCAATGATACGCCATCTGATAAAGTCTAGAAAGCTGCCCATAAAATAGCCTCGGAAGCTCGGATCAAAAAACGGGAACCTAACTTCAGACAGAAACTAGAGAAACTCTGCGACAACCTTAAACAGAGGGTAAAAGCGTTAGGTAATCGAACGAGACGCTACAACGAAAGAACCAAGAGATAAAAAAACAACCAACTGTATTATAAAAACCAGAAGCAGTTCTTCAGAATCCTAGAAAGCGAGAACCCAGTAGATGAAAAACCACCGAAGACAGAAGATATCTGTAAATACTGGAAGGAAATATGGGCCAAAAATAAACGTCATGACGATGGTGCAGGATGGATTAGGGAAGCAGAAGCGGAAAGCACTAAATACGACATGGAAGACATTCAAATCACTAAATCCGATAGGCCGTTAGGCTTGCTTACGAAAGCTAAATAGCAAATTTGTACGATTTCTTGATGATCGTTTAGTTAGATTAAAATAAAATTCAAAATTTTGTTTCCACAAATTTTATATTTGAATCATATCACTTTTCATTGAAGTACTGGATTCAATTCGGTTTGACCTAAATTTTTGGAAATACTGGGAATATGAAATTTAGAATGGGTATACATATTACGAAGGTATAATTCGTGAATGGGTAAAATCCACCCAATGATTCCGTGGACATATCGATTGAAAATTTTATATTCCCAATATTTCTCAAAAAACGCGGATAATATCGAATTGAAATCCAATACTTGACATGTTTGACTCCCTGATGATCCGTGATCCATAACGAAACGAAAAATCTAGAGCTCTGGAAAGAAATATCTCGACAAAGTTCGTTCATAGGCATAATCGGACGTTACAGTGTTATTGATGTGAGCATAATTATACATATATTTTTGTCTCATAACTTCTGGAATGGACCGCTTCGTGTCAAGTTTCGTGATGACCGTTTAATTAGGAGATCCAAAAACAATATTCATTTCTATTCTTCCCATCAATTTTCTGAATAATCTGATTCAATTGATATTTATAGTATTTGAATGTAGAGATTGGTCATCTACCATGAATGACTTAAATCATCCAGGATTCAGTTAAGCTCAAAAAATATATTTTTCTTGAATATTCTAATTTTGCGATACTCTCGGAATTTCTCACGAACCTGCACGCAATCATACTTCATCAAAGAATGCAAAATATCCTTTCAATCAGATTATTAGGTTCGATATTATAGAGAAAAAAAAAATTAAATTTTAAATGTGAACCGGAGTGTGTGACAAACGAATACGAAAATTTAATGAGTATAATCCACGGACTTCACGTCAGTGGATTTCTTGAGATTTTCAAACACTCTTCAGAACGGAATTCTAATATCTCTATGATCGAGATAGAATACGAAATATTGTATCTCGATGTTCCCAGCTGAAAACTCACGCTTTGACACTTTGACTCTGAAAGCATTTTATTATTTTCATATAATAGTGGCACAAAACCAAACTTAAACACATAAATCACGAATCTGTCGAATGAGGATCCTTGTCGAATGTCTCCAAACACCAGAGACAACCGATATATTAGTTCTCTTTGTATACTCCAATCACGCGATAGACCGACATTTTCCTGTTTCAACAAGTCTATGAAGTGCTTAGTAATCCCGAAAAGTGCTTCGAAGCTCTAAGGTGCTCGGGAGCACTCTGCGGTGCTCGGGAGCACTGCGGTGCTTGGGAGCACTTTCCGGTGCTCGGGAGCACTTTGCGGTGCTGAGGAGCACTTTTTCGAATTACTAAGCACTAAGCCTTCCCAAAAAATTCTCGAAGCACCAAGCACTAAGCACCGGCTCAATAAAGTGCTTGGGAGCACAGTGCTTAGGAGCACAAAAGTGCTTCGAGTGCTTTTACGAGCACTAAGCACAAGGCTTCGGCACAGCTCTGCTGGGTAGCACTCTGATGATACCAAAGGGCAACATAACAAATAACCTCACAAATTTTCGCCCAATCACATGCTCACCGACTATTTACGAAATCCTGACTGGCACTATTACCACGCATATTTGGAAGCATGTAAGAAAACACCATATTTTGGCCCGTGAATAAGGTGGATGTTGCAAGGACGCGAAAGGCTGCAAAGAACTCCTTGTAATCGATCAGATCATCACCAAACAGGTTGAAAGTAAACTCCGAAACATCTCAGTAGCCTGGATCGATTACAAAAAGGCGTTTGACTATGTTCCGCACTCCTGGCTGCTGAAAGTTTTCCGATTATATGGAATTTCGGATTCCATAATAAATCTGTTAGAAAACCTTATGAAGACATGGCGTACAAGGTTGGTAACTGAAACTGAAACCAAGGATGGAACCAGCAGCTCAGAGGGGATATTGATTAGATCCGGAATTTTCCAGGGGGACACACTAAGCCCTTTGTGGTTTTGCCTTGCGTTAAACCTCCTCACCAAGCTTCTTAACAATACCAAATACGGATACACACTTGATAAAATCAGAAACATCAAGATAAATCACCAATTGTACATGGATGACAATGCTTTTTGCAGCCAACGAAGATCAGTTGAGAAGATGATTGGAGATAGTTTCCTCCTTCAGTCAAACCATAGGAATGGAGATGCGCCTCGATAAGTGTGCGGTGCTGAATGTAAAAAGGGGCAGAGTCGCGGAGGGTCCAGGGATCAAATTGTGGGATGAATCGAGGATAGAACGCTTGCAGCCAGAGGAGACCTATAAGTACCTGGGTATTCAGCAGGCACTGGACATAAAAACGGCAGAAGTAAAGGAAACCTTCAAAACAAAGTATTTCATCAGGATCAGAAGCTTACTGAAGGCCAAACTGAACTCCAAGGCCCTTTTCACATCTATCAATGTCTGGGCCGTACCGTGCCTGAGCTACTCGTTCGGGTTTGTGCGCTGGATGAATGCCGAATTGCAGGCCATTGACGTCCAAACAAGAAAGCTGCTCACCAAATATGGTGTTCATCACCCCCACTCATCAGTAAGCAGACTCTACCTAAGCAGGCATGAAGGAGGTAGAGGACTTCAAAACATGCAGATAACACACAACAAAATAGTACTGCAGATGAGAGACTATTTACGATCAAAAAACTTACCTTTCTTCCAGTCCGTATGCCAGGCAGACGAGTCCTCGGCCCTGCAGTTGGCTAGATTCTCTATAGAGTTGAAAGAACAATCACTCGATAAGCTTTCAGAAGACTGGCATAGTAAAGCACTACACGGCAGGTATCCTGGAAATCTAAACTCGAGTAACATCATAAAAAAATTGTCGCTGACTTGCCTTAAGGCAGGATATCTTTTCCCTGAAACTAAAGGGAGGATTGTGGCCATTCAAGACCAAGTGGTTCCAACGCGAGCCTATATAAAGATGATAACAGGTCGCAATATACCCACCGACTCTTGCAGAAAATGCGGCAAAGCCCTGGAGACAATCCAACATCTCACGTCCTTGTGTTCGATTCTGGCACCCAGAGATTACACAGAGCGTCATAATGCTATGGCAAAGTTATACCACAGGGAGCTCGCACAGAACGCAGGCCTCAATAAAGATCATAGAAAACTCTTAACTTACCAACTACGTGAAGTTCTGGAAAACGATATGTTCAAGCTGTACTGGGACACGACCATGGTCACGGATAGAGCGATCCCACACAACCGTCCGGACATAGTAATATTTAATAAATCTGAGAGGACTGTCCTCATAATCGACCTAACGGTGCCGGCTGATGAGAATGCAACCCGGTCTTACACGGAAAAATTGACCAAGTACCATGATATCGCATTCGAGCTCAAGGAGATCTATTGACTTGAGAAATCCTCCATACTGCCACTTATCATATCGGTCAACGGCTTGGTTGAGTCTCACTTGGTTGAAAATACAAAGCTCCTGCAACTAAATACCAACCTGATCAGCCGAGAGCAAAAAGAGGTTATACTGGCGACGACACGTATAGTCCGGAAGTTCTTGACCAGCTCCTGAGAAGAATCTTGGCCTTTCTATAGGCCCGGTTTTCTAGGATACCAGCCCCGTTCAAGAGTGATTGCGAAAACAAAAAAAAATATATAATCATACAAGTACCTGGGTATACAACAAGCATTGGAGATAAGAACATCAAAACAGAAAAGAGATTTCAAAAATGAATTTTTTGCTAGAATAAAAAAAGTCCTCCGCTGAAACTGAACTCCAAGGCAATGTTAACGGCAATAAACACATGAGCAATTCCGAATATAGCCTACTCTTTCGGCGTGATAAGGTGGTCAAGCACAGAGTTTAATGCGATTGACACACATGTTCGAGTCTTCATGTCGAAATACGGCATCCACCATCCCCATACAACGGTGATCAGACTTTACATGCCTAGGCACCAAGGAGGAAGGGGTCTGCGAAATGTTGAATTAGCCCACATTAAGGCGTTAACTGAACTTAGAGAATATTTCCACTCAAAAAACTTACCGTTCTTTCAATCAATATGCCAGGAAGACCACAACATCGCGGCTTTAAATCTGGCAAGCAGAAATAACCCACCACAGACGCCATCATCTGAACAACTACTGGAGGAATGGCACGGCAAACCCTTACATGGCAAGTTTCCGGAGGCACTGAAAGAAAATAGAGTTAACAAAGAGCAATCACTAACTTACCTTAAATCCGGTTATTTATTCCCAGAGACCGAGG
Source organism: Myrrha octodecimguttata (assembly GCA_958510865.1). Taxonomy (NCBI): domain Eukaryota; kingdom Metazoa; phylum Arthropoda; class Insecta; order Coleoptera; family Coccinellidae; genus Myrrha; species Myrrha octodecimguttata. Next base: position 5,580,316 of record OY294061.1, read on the forward strand.
GGCGTCTCGTTGCAATCCAAGATCAGGTAGTGCCAACGGGAGCGTACCTGAAACATATAGCTAAAAAGAACATACCAACTGACAGATGCCGGAAATGCTGCCAAGCCTTGGAATCTATAAAACATGTGACATCCTCATGCCCCATTCTTGCACCCAGGGAGTACACCCAGCGGCATAATGTTATGGCAAGGATCTTTCACCAAGCCATTGCCATAAAAGTAGGACTTATACTTACCTCTCGAAGTGTACACGAATACCTACCCAAGCCGATAATAGAAAACAGTCAGTTCAAACTCCACTGGGACAACCCGATAATAACGGATAGATCGGTGCCGCACAACAGGCCCGACATCCTGATCTTTGACAAAGGAAACCGCAAAGCAACAATCATTGATATGATCGTCCCGGCAGATGATAACATAAGTAGAGCGTACACGGAGAAACTGACAAAGTACCACGACCTGGCTCTTGAAATAAAAGAGATACACCACATAAGAACGGTAAAGATTCTGCCCCTGATGATCTCCACGAATGGATTGGTTGAGAGCCTCCTGACAGAAAATACGGAGCTCCTCGAACTGGATCAGGAGTTGATAAGTAAAGCTGTTGTCCTTTGGACAACAAGAATCGTTAGAATTTTACTTACAGCTGCTTAGGAAGTCCTTGGTCGTTCGGACCCGGACCTTCTAGAGGAAACTCCCATAATGGTGATTATTAAAAAAAAAGAAATATCTTAGGTTCACAAACTTTGGCTGCTTTCCAAGAGAGCCGTAGGACACCTTATAAGAGCTCTATCTGATCTCGATTGGACCTACTCGTGTCGTGCAAATAATTCAGTTGAAATGAGCGCCGCGACTCGCCCTAGATTGAACTCAAATCTTCAAAAATATAAAAAAAATGATGCGAATCTATATGAAACACCCACAAGAAGAATTATTGAAGTATAAACATATTCTCGAATCGTGAAGTCGGACAAAATTGATAATTGAGTTTAAAGATTATTGGATGAATTATTAGATTTTCCATGGCGAACAAATAAGCTATTATGTTTTCAAAAAAAATTATACCGGAAATATATAACTCCAATGAATTGAAAACATTCACCCACAGCAATAACAATAACACTTCAATCCCACAAACATCAAAGTTCATATTTCAAACTTTCCGCATAATTCGAACTACCGACTGTCATCGGAGATTGCCGAGCATTCACGGGAAACCGTCGTTTATTAGTGTCGTCTGAGGTCGAGAGAAGTGGATGAAGCTACCGTGCGACGGCCAGATCACTGTCCTAACCCCGCCGAAGAAGTAAGTAACTTCAGAGGTCTCGCCTAGTCAAGGTATTAGAGAAAGACCATTTATTCTTCTATTTGCTGGTATTGTTATAATATTCGCCTCTATTTTTCCTCAACTTTCCTATCCTGCATTACTCAAGGCCTTCGAGGTTGTGAAGTAGCTAGAAACGGCCTACATGACTTTAGGGATCTTAGAGTGTGCAAGGGTGTGTATGTTAGCTTGAAACGGCACATCATGCACCCTTGTATCGTTGCTACCAGCCGTCCGAATTCCTCAGGATTGTGTAGTTTAAGTAGCATGATTCCGCATTCAACTTTGCTAACTTCACCATTTTTGATAATTTCGTAGATTTCTAAAGGTTCGTACCCAGGCAACGTTTTGAAAGCATGCTACATCCCGCTTCTGCTTCTGCACCGTTTGCTCACCCTTTCATCCTGCATACCATCAGCATGTAGAAAAATTCATGGAATAGAAATTTTATTATTATTGTGTGTTTTATTATCCTGGATAATATCTTGAAGTAATCAGAGACAGATAACTGCTCTGACTTCTACGAACATCCGAACCCTGGACATAACCTTCCCTGATTGTAGCTTCCGGATCCCTGTGGGATACCGCCCACAGGTACCGAGTGTCCTCAACACTATAAACTAGCGGTGGCGCCCGAAGGGTCTATTTTCGGAGAAAAGGTAAGCGACAAATGGAGACACCGAGGGAAAGGACGTCACATTACGCAACAAACCTGATTCAATACGATTGTCGATAGCTTTGATTTCATTAAAATGGTTAATAATTTCACTAACCGGTAACCGTTTCAAACAATTGACACTTGTTTCTCTACTTCTGTTATTCATGAAGTCACTCAGTAAAGGAAGTAGAACAATAACCATGAAACATTTTGGCGCGAAGTTCAAACTTACATATAATTAGATAATCACCCAATCTTTCCATCAGAAAGTTAAGGTCCATTTGGAGGATTCTATTCGTGCCGAGATGGTCGCATTGGCAACGAATTTGAACATTCGTGCAAAAACTTGCTGATTTCACGTCTGTGTTTTTCTAGAATTTTCAATTCTGACTTGCACTCAAAACGAGATTTGCGGAATATTCTGGAGTGCTAAAATCAGTTTTCAATGTATGATTCCAAAGGATTAGTATTTGTGGACTTTGTAAACGAGACCACCAGATTTGACTTTCAAATTGCCCATAATCTAATGCGAAATGCACACCATCATTATTGAAGTAAGTTGAAAATCTCTCTCGAGGATCCTTCAGGTCATAAAACATAAATCCCTTCCTCCATTATCGACTTTCCCCCCATAACATCTTCGCTACACATTCAATTTCTCAGCAGGACCATCAGTTTGAGTTTCCGCCGTAAATACCGTGTCATTCCGGAAGTCGCCGGCATTATTTATTGCTTGGAGAAATATTGCCGCTTGCCACTGCAGGGTCGGCAATTTAATGAACGCGGTCACAGCAACTGGTGGAGTTCTAACAAAAATGATGACCTTTTTCTACTTTTGTTCACCAGTTTTAAGTATTTTATTTGAACTAAGTTAATTCTGTATGGTTTGCACTATTCACTTTGTGTAGCATTTAATCGGTGGAGATTCAATTTCATGTGGCGTAACAACAAAACATTCCACTCTGGCTACAGGGATTTTATTCTGCATTAGCACAGCTTTCTGGAGCGAAGACCAGACACAGAGAATGACTACGCCGTGAACATTCATTCTGGGAGTCCCATGTTAGCGCCTTGAGCAAGCACGAAATTTTTGTGTATAAATTGATTTATGAAAACATCTAAGCACTCGACTGCACCCGAGCACTCGAAATGCGGTGAATAACATTTTCCAAAATCTTTATTACCTCAAAAATTAAATGACAGTTGATATTGACCCTTGAAAACTATAAGTTTTCATTCAAATAATAAATTCGAAAAGGTCTACTTGTTAAAGGCTATTGATACAACAATTAAAAAATACAGGTTTCCCTGTATTACCTTCACATAATATCTTTCGATATTGATTTGATATCTTACGATATACTTTTATGTCTTCGACGTACTACGTCTTCAATGACAAAATTATTAATTCAACTGGCATATAATGATCAAAGTGAAAAACTTGAGGAAAGGGTAAAAATATGAAATACAACCTTAAAACAATACTAGACACAGCGTTTCATCTTCTATCTTTCGATTAAGAATCATCAGTAGCATTTATTCTATATTATACATCAAAAACTCACCAAGTGTTTCTAACGTACACTTCACTTTAACGAAAATAAGCAGATTTAAGTCCATGCGCAAGCTTGTTAAAATTGTGCATAGAAACAATATTGCCACAGATTTTACTTACACCTTCTTCTTTCCTCGACAAATGAAATGCGGTAAAAAACATTTTCCAAAATCTTTATAACCTCAAAAATTAAATGTTTTTTACCGCATTTCATTTGTCGAGGAAAGAAGAAGGTGTGAGTAAAATCTGTGGCAATATTGTTTCTATGCACAATTTTAACAAGCTTGCGCATGAACCTAAATCAGCTTATTTCCGTTGAAGTGAAGTGTAAGTTAGAAACGCGTGGTGAGTTTTTACTGTATAATATAGAATAAATGCTTTTGATGACACTTAATTTTTGAGGTTATAAAGATTTTGGAAAATGTTTTTTACCGCATTTCATTTGTCAAGGAAAGAAGAAGGTGTAAGTAAAATCTGTGGCAATATTGTTTCTATGCACAATTTTAACAAGCTTGCGCATGGACTTAAATCTGCTTATTTCCGTTGAAGTGAAGTGTACGTTAGAAACACGTGGTGAGTTTTTGATGTATAATATAGAATAAATGCTAATGATGATTCTTAAACGAAAGATTGATGATGAAACACTGTGTCTAGTATTGTTTTAAGGTTGTAATTCATTTTTTTACCCTTTTCTCAAGTTTTTTACTTTGATCATTATATGCCAGTTGATATCATAATTTTGTCATTGAAGACGTAGTACGTCGAAGACATAAAAGTATATCGTGAGATATCAAATCAATATCGAAAGATGTTATGTACAGGTAATATAGAGAAACCTGTATTTTTAATTGTTGTATCAATAGCCTTTAACAAGTAGACCTTTCTGAATTTATTATTTGAATGAAAACTTATAGTTTTCAAGGGTCAATATCAACTGTCATTTCATTTTTGAGGTTATAAAGATATTGGAAAATGTTTTTTACCGCATTTCATTTGTCGAGGAAAGAAGAAGGTGTAAGTACAATCTGTGGCAATATTGTTTCTATGCACAATTTTAACAAGCTTGCGCATGGACTTATATCTGCTTATTTTCTTTGAAGTGAAGTGTACGTTAGAAACATTTGGTGAGTTTTTGATGTATAATATAGAATCAATGCTACTGATGATTCTTAATCGAAAGATAGAAGATGAAACACTGTGTCTAGTATTGTTTTTAGGTTGTATTTCATATTTTTACCCTTTTCTCAAGTTTTTTACTTTGATCATTATATGCCAGTTGAATTAATAATTTTGTCATTGAAGACGTAGTACGTCGAAGTCATAAAAGTATATCGTAAGATATCAAATCAATATCGAAAGATATTATGTGAAGGTAATACAGAGCCAGTATTTTTTAATTGTTGTATCAACAGCCTGTAACAAGTAGACTTCTTTGAATTTATTATTTGAACGAAAACTTATAGTTTTCAAGGGTCAATATCGACTGTCATTTAATTTATGAGGTTATAAAGATTTTGGAAAATGTTTTTTACCGCATTTCGTTTGTCGAGGAAAGAAGAAGGAGTAAGTAAAATCTGTGGCAATATTGTTTCTATGCACAATTTTAACAAGCTTGCGCATGGACATGAATCTGCTTATTTCCGTTGAAGTGAAGTGTACGTTAGAAACACTTGGTGAGTTTTTGATGCATAATATAGAATAAATGCTACTGATGGTTCTAAATCGAAAGATAGAAGATGAAACACTGTGTCTAGTATTGTTTTTAGGTTATATTTAATTTTTTACCCTTTTCTCAAGTTTTTTACTTCGATCATCATATGCCAGTTGATATAATAATTTTGTAATTGAAGACGTAGTACGTCGAAGACATAAAAGTATATCGTAAGACATCAAATCAATATCGAAAGATATTATGTAAAGGTAATACAGAGAAACCTGTATTTTTAATTGTTGTGTCAATAGCCTACAACAAGTTGACCTTCTTGAATTTATTATTTGAATGAAAACTTTTAGTTTTCAAGGGTCAATATCAACTGTCATTTAATTTTTGCGGTTATAAAGATTTTGGATAATGTTTTTTACCGCATTTCATTTGTCGAGGAAAGAAGAAGGTGTTAGTGAAATCTGTGGCAATATTGTTTCTATGCACAATTCTAGCAAGCTTGCGCATGGACTTAAATCTAAGTGAAGTGTACGTTAGAAACACGTGGTGTGTTTTTGATGTATAATATATAATAAATGCTACTGATGATTCTTAATCGAAAGATAGAAGATGAAACACTGTGTCTAGTATTGTTTTTAGGTTGCATTTCATTTTTTTTACCCTTTTCTCAAGTTTTTTACTCTGATCATTATATGCCAGTTGAATTAATAATTTTGTCATTGAAGACGTAGTACGTCGAAGACATAAAAGTATATCGTAAGATATCAAATCAATATCGAAAGATATTATGTAAGGGTAATACAGAGAAACCTGTATTTTTTAATTGTCAATACAAGTAGACTCTTTTCAATTTATTATTGAAATATTTCATTCAAGCGAAATCGGTTGCTTTATCGGTTTAAGTTCTATGAAGTCAAGAATCAATTGTGAACTGCCACAACTGCAACCAAAATTTGCTGTTTCAACCCAGCTCTGGAGTTGTTTTTTATGAATAGTCCATTGAAACAGCGTGAAATATGAATTTGCTGAGATGGCTGAAAACATGAGCGGCAATATATTTCCCTAAATTAGAATAGTGGATAATGAAATGTCCAATCTGAGTTTATGGACATAATTTACACATGCTTATTCCTAGGTATGGAGCCTTATCATTTTGCCCATTATTTTCGAATTTCGGGTCTGAATTGGTCTCGAATGAGCAACTGGGATTTACTGCTCAAGAATCTGAGGTCGAAGGTCAAGTTCATTTTTACGCGCTTGTTCTAGGGAACAGTGTGTTATCATTTCGTCACGATGTCTGTAATTTTCGAAGTTTGAGCCGAAAATGGTCTTAAACGATTGGGTTGAACTCCCTTAAGTAGAATCCGTGGCCAAATTCAATTCGGTTCGTCCGTCCGACAGTCCTGCCGTGTGTGTTGTAACTTCCGAAGGGAAAGACCTAGAGTCTTGAAATTTTCAGGTTAGGTTTTGATCCTGAATATCTCGGTTGAGTTCGTTAATGGGCCAAATCTGCCGAATGGTTTTAGTGTTACAGCCATTTGAAATTTTAATTTTTCAATAACTCGAAAAATATTTATCTGATCGAGATGAAACTTGGTTGGAAGATGGACAGCATCAATAAAAGTTTTTTTTTCAGAAAATTTTAATATTTCATCTAAATTTCGCAATGTGAACAAGCGCGTTAAAGCTGTGTACTTCACCTCAGTGCTTTTCTAGGTTTTTCTCCATTTGTACGTAAATACTATAATTTCCGAAAAAGATCACTTGGTTCGAATTATTTTTGAGAGACGAACGGTTTCAGAGTTGGACATTCGGATCATTTGTTATGATATCCTCCATGCTGCAAAACTGCTGATCTAATCGAATGCCGATGCTAATATTTGTGTTTATCGTATCCTCGGAAAAATGACAGATTATTTCAGAAACTATCCGTCCCATCGAACAGATATAGGTTAGGTTTGTATTTTGTGGTTAAAACCAATTAATTCAAGCGGTGGTTTTTTGTTGTGATGTCAGGCTATCCTTTAATCTATACCCGCAAAGGTGAACCACAAATAAATGAATAATAAAGAGCATTCGAACCAGAGCACATTCTTCCCAACTTCACTCAGAATGATGTATTTTACATCTGATTGCTATTAATGTTTCACTGCATCTGAAATCAGAAATAAAAAATTACAACTTCGGACGAGCGGCCCCTGAAAGTTTCTTGCTTACCAAGTTCATGATCGGACATCTCGATACCGCCCAGTTCATCATCGATAATGGGCTCTTCAGCATCCCCAGACTTCTCGCCTGCAAAGACTTTTCTTTTAGTGTCTTCTTTTTTGTTTTTCATGTTTTTACTTTTAAGAATTTCTGACCTCCGTTTCTTTTCGAATTTAATTGTGGGGGTGTTAGCCCATGAAACATTTGTGATAGGGTAGGCCGTTGTTGCTTGATTTTTGCTTCCTCTTCTTCACTAAAGACAGCGTTCCTTTTCATGCTTGGGACATAATAGTCTTTATTTAAACCAGGGGTTCCTAACCTTTTTTTGGTCAAGGACCAATTTTGTATATTTCTTGTTAGCAGGGACCACTATGTAGGTATAATAGAAACACATCAATGACGAGTGGCTCACCGCCCGCTAAATTTGAAATCATTTCACGGACCATATTATTTGTGCATACGAGATTGTTGCATCTGAAGCAACAATCCTGTCCTTGACCAAAAAAAGGTTAGGAACCCCTGGTTTAAATAAAGACTATTATGTCCCAAGCATGAAAAGGAACGCTGTCTTTAGTGAAGAAGAGGAAGCAAAAATCAAGCAACAACGGCCTACCCTATCACAAATGTTTCATGGGCTAACACCCCCACAATTAAATTCGAAAAGAAACGGAGGTCAGAAATTCTTAAAAGTAAAAACATGAAAAACAAAAAAGAAGACACTAAAAGAAAAGTCTTTGCAGGCGAGAAGTCTGGGGATGCTGAAGAGCCCATTATCGATGATGAACTGGGCGGTATCGAGATGTCCGATCATGAACTTGGTAAGCAAGAAACTTTCAGGGGCCGCTCGTCCGAAGTTGTAATTTTTTATTTCTGATTTCAGATGCAGTGAAACATTAATAGCAATCAGATGTAAAATACATCATTCTGAGTGAAGTTGGGAAGAATGTGCTCTGGTTCGAATGCTCTTTATTATTCATTTATTTGTGGTTCACCTTTGCGGGTATAGATTAAAGGATAGCCTGACATCACAACAAAAAACCACCGCTTGAATTAATTGGTTTTAACCACAAAATACAAACCTAACCTATATCTGTTCGATGGGACGGATAGTTTCTGAAATAATCTGTCATTTTTCCGAGGATACGATAAACACAAATATTAGCATCGGCATTCGATTAGATCAGCAGTTTTGCAGCATGGAGGATATCATAACAAATGATCCGAATGTCCAACTCTGAAACCGTTCGTCTCTCAAAAATAATTCGAACCAAGTGATCTTTTTCGGAAATTATAGTATTTACGTACAAATGGAGAAAAACCTAGAAAAGCACTGAGGTGAAGTACACAGCTTTAACGCGCTTGTTCACATTGCGAAATTTAGATGAAATATTAAAATTTTCTGAAAAAAAAACTTTTATTGATGCTGTCCATCTTCCAACCAAGTTTCATCTCGATCAGATAAATATTTTTCGAGTTATTGAAAAATTAAAATTTCAAATGGCTGTAACACTAAAACCATTCGGCAGATTTGGCCCATTAACGAACTCAACCGAGATATTCAGGATCAAAACCTAACCTGAAAATTTCAAGACTCTAGGTCTTTCCCTTCGGAAGTTACAACACACACGGCAGGACTGTCGGACGGACGAACCGAATTGAATTTGGCCACGGATTCTACTTAAGGGAGTTCAACCCAATCGTTTAAGACCATTTTCGGCTCAAACTTCGAAAATTACAGACATCGTGACGAAATGATAACACACTGTTCCCTAGAACAAGCGCGTAAAAATGAACTTGACCTTCGACCTCAGATTCTTGAGCAGTAAATCCCAGTTGCTCATTCGAGACCAATTCAGACCCGAAATTCGAAAATAATGGGCAAAATGATAAGGCTCCATACCTAGGAATAAGCATGTGTAAATTATGTCCATAAACTCAGATTGGACATTTCATTATCCACTATTCTAATTTAGGGAAATATATTGCCGCTCATGTTTTCAGCCATCTCAGCAAATTCATATTTCACGCTGTTTCAATGGACTATTCATAAAAAACAACTCCAGAGCTGGGTTGAAACAGCAAATTTTGGTTGCAGTTGTGGCAGTTGATTCTTGACTTCATAGAACTTAAACCGATAAAGCAACCGATTTCGCTTGAATGAAATATTTCAATAATAAATTGAAAAGAGTCTACTTGTATTGACAATTAAAAAACACAGGTTTCTCTGTATTACCCTTACATAATATCTTTCGATATTGATTTGATATCTTACGATATACTTTTATGTCTTCGACGTACTACGTCTTCAATGACAAAATTATTAATTCAACTGGCATATAATGATCAGAGTAAAAAACTTGAGAAAAGGGTAAAAAAAATGAAATGTAACCTAAAAACAATACTAGACACAGTGTTTCATCTTCTATCTTTCGATTAAGAATCATCAGTAGCATTTATTATATATTATACATCAAAAACACACCACGTGTTTCTAACGTACACTTCACTTAGATTTAAGTCCATGCGCAAGCTTGCTAGAATTGTGCATAGAAACAATATTGCCACAGATTTCACTAACACCTTCTTCTTTCCTCCTAAAAAATTACAACTTCGGACGAGCGGCCCCTGAAAGTTTCTTGCTTACCAAGTTCATGATCGGACATCTCGATACCGCCCAGTTCATCATCGATAATGGGCTCTTCAGCATCCCCAGACTTCTCGCCTGCAAAGACTTTTCTTTTAGTGTCTTCTTTTTTGTTTTTCATGTTTTTACTTTTAAGAATTTCTGACCTCCGTTTCTTTTCGAATTTAATTGTGGGGGTGTTAGCCCATGAAACATTTGTGATAGGGTAGGCCGTTGTTGCTTGATTTTTGCTTCCTCTTCTTCACTAAAGACAGCGTTCCTTTTCATGCTTGGGACATAATAGTCTTTATTTAAACCAGGGGTTCCTAACCTTTTTTTGGTCAAGGACCAATTTTGTATATTTCTTGTTAGCAGGGACCACTATGTAGGTATAATAGAAACACATCAATGACGAGTGGCTCACCGCCCGCTAAATTTGAAATCATTTCACGGACCATATTATTTGTGCATACGAGATTGTTGCATCTGAAGCAACAATAACCCGAATCGTCAAAAATTCTGAACACATTGGCATAACCCCGAATGTTGATCTTATGAGGAATGGCTTTCGATAGTTCAAGCAGAAATCCTCAAATTGGTTTCTGCTTATTAGTTTATCGAAAAAATATGAATAATGATTCTACAAACTTTTATTGAAAAAGTGGGTGAAATTTTAATAGAACATGGCGCGTTCACGATATGATTCAAATACTTCAAAACCTATGGCGCGCTATAAACAAATCCGATGAAAGCATGGATTTGGTTTGAAATGAGTGAGCGCAATTATGCACTGAGCTTCATTAGCCGTCGCTGCCCTAAGCACTGTCGTTATAGATATGTAGAAAATATGAAAACATTGACGAGAATCAATGCTGGAGATGCGCTAGTCAACATCCATCCAGCAACCACGAAACTCGTGAAATTGAAATTGAAATTCAAAACTTTCCTTGGAAACGTTAAAGTCGCCATTTTGACGTCGGCCAGCTATTGCGTTTGATGATCCAGAATTGACTGTGATGCATGGTACTTAAGATGTATTAAATGGATATATTCATAAAATTGTGCAATTTCAGAAGGAAGGCACATAATTGCATAATATCTTGGGTATAGAACCCACTCACGGCTTATATTCACAGTGTCACAATAGTCGAAACATCATCTATATAGAACATGCAACATAATCTGAATACGCAAATAACCTCATACAAGTGGTAGGTGATCAACACAAGCGATGAACTGGTGACAATTACTCGAACAACAGTTCTCTTCCCTTCATCCCCATATTTATTAATTAGATGTTTAATATTCAACTGAAATTGTGTGTACTAGTTCTTTTGTTGACAGTATCGTTGGGCTTTATATGTCATAATCCTTTCGCTGATACTACGTTTTCTGTAATTGCTTTTAGAGTCTTCGATGGTGACCTTTTTGAAATTGAATTCATGACCACTATCAGTATGATGTTCAACGAAAGCTGTTTTCTTGTCGTCATCATCGAACGATTGCAAGTGTGAACATCTTGCTTAATTCTATTTGGGAGAAGTTGATCAGTTCAACCTATCCAGCATCAGCAATCTGTTCAGGAGTAGCATTTGTGCTCGAGGAAAACCTAAAATGTCAAGTCTTTGGGCAAGAGTTTGGAAGGATTATACCTTGCCTTGTTGGAAAAACGAAGAGGTCGTATCAGAGCCGCTGAAGGCATGGAGTAACAACTTGTGTTGTTTTTCTTATAGAAAGTTTGCTTGACTATGGATCACGGTTTGCTAATTGCTCTTCCCGCGTTTCATTAGGAAAATGATGTTTATCTACAGTGACTGATCTTCTCCGTGAAGAGCAAGCAATCCCTCGAATATAACCGGGTGACTTTTGAAGGTCAGAATTAGTTTTTTCAACCAATTTTTTTGGTGCAAATTGTTGAAAAAAATATCGGTAAAATAAAACTGAAATGGAGTGAAAAATGGAAAAATAATCAACACTGCGCATTCTAACAAAAGAATTACATACCATTTGCAAAAAATAATCACTGAAGCCTACAGAACGACATCCCGTTTTCCCATATAAACGTCGAAGTTTCTACGAATTCTACTATTTCTCGAGGCCATTGACAACGTTATAACATGCAGACCATGGGCAGGTGCATGACCTTGAAATATTAACGAAGTTTAATGAAACTTGAATTCGGCTGTGTTTCCGAATTGTGCGAAGCCGTTATTTACCAGCACATGGTAGTGTTTGCTTTTAAGTGATATGAGCACTGAACAACTCCTCCTATTGCGTCGAATTTTCTTCCGCAGAAGCAACAATCATGGTATCTGCATTCTCAACGGCCTATCTAACTTGAATGCGTGCACCTATGAACTTGCCCATGAGCATCACGATAAGGCATTTCTCGTTGTTTTCGTTGGCAAGGAATCGTTTTTTCGGCATCGTTACAGTCAGTTCATTAGATATCACAGAGGTATAGGTGACATGGTTAGAGCTCCATGGGCTCGTTCAACTGACTTGGAGTTTTGTTTGGTTTTTTCTAGGTAGCCATTTAAGACGATGAAAACAACAATTCAATCCAAGATTACCTTGACGTAGTTCAAGTACTTTGTGATGACCGTCTAAAATGTTTCCCTTGTCTCCAAGACAATACAACACTGTGTACAACTGCAACAAGAAATCGCCATCCACGACAAAATCCGAATCGTTTGAGAGTTCAACTTTGCTTGAAAGGAAAATTCTATAGGGATGTGATTTGTTGACTTTTGCTCATTCCAGACTGATCTAGGAGCGCTGCTGTTTAGGGGGCTAATCTAAATGAAAAATTGGATTCGAACTCCTGTGGATGAAAGAGATTCTGCGGAACATGATATTTGAAATTATGAGGACACTTCCAATATTCATCTTTATCTGAGAGGCAGTACTCTATTATTTCGGAGGACTTCTGCATCCTGAAGATATTACTCCATTATTTGGAACACTCGAATATAAATCCAGTTTATTATGTTCAATTCTGCTTGAAAAAATGCAAGAAAGTAAAAAAAAATCGAGTTCAGACGTAGTTTCCTGCCTTGGATTCTCTCAGCGGAAATTTGGCGCTACGAACTCTTTCGGTTAAAAACCCATATCTGAGCAAATTTCCAAGAGCATCTGATTCAAAATTTAATTCTCTACAAGCTTGGTTCAATGAAAGTTTCCAATCGGTGCAGTCCTTTCTCATTTACTGGGGTTAGAAGTAGAGGATTGTCAACTGTTAAGCTGAGTTCGTAAGAATCGAGTATCTTTGCCGTTAGAATTCTTAACATGTATCAAGCATTTAGATGATAAAATTGTTACTAATATATATATTCTTTTGAGAACGAGCATTACATTCTAAGATGTATCACAGTGTTAGCAGAGGAAATGTAAACGGGGTACCATACTTATTTGCGTATGATACAAGAGCACAGATAAAAACCTCAGGAAAAATTCTGTCTCCCCGTATAAGTGTGGTAATTTGTTTATAGAAGATGGATGACATCTTTTTCATTGGAAAATAATTTTTTCGTCATCTGAATTCATTTCGACAAAATATCTTGACATAATATCTGAAACAGAAAGAGGGACAGAAAACCAGAAGGAAGCAGTAAATAATATCACCTACATTTGCTCATGACCGAGAGGGTCTTTCGACCAGGTTCAGTCCTCCAAGCGATGATTTTCAGATCCTCAGATAAACGAAGAACGCTACAGGCCCCTTTATTGGGGAATCATCTCCCATAGATCCATAATTGTTCATTTCGAACTAGAAATCTAATAAAATATCGGGAATAAAGTGAAAAACTTGTGACAAATTGTTACTAATTTTGAAGACAGACGAGAAGAATTAGTACTGACGAGAGATGTAGGAACAAAAGATTGAGTTTCCACAACCGAGTGGTCCATTCTGATTGAATGGCAGATATGAAGAACTTGATCTAATTGATGATTGATGGAAATGCATAGAAGTGTGATTTGGTGATTTGCAAATTTTGAGTAGAACTGCAATTTCTGACATGACGAGGGAAAATCAAACAATGAATACACAGATTATGTTGCTAGACTGAAGAGAAACATTATTGGGTTTTCCGGTTAGAAATGATTAAAAGTTATACAAGGGATAAAAATACGAACACCAGACGCACTTAGCGCTTTGGCCAGATGGGCCAGGCTACGAATCGGAAGCAATAAAGCCAACAACAGCTCCTTAGAGGTAAGATTCGGATCTCGGCAGTAGCTTCCTGGCAGTCGCGACCCGGCAGCGACTACCATACCGCATCCAGGCAATTACATGCAACACTTACCGATACAAGAAGCAGTGAAGCGCTGCTTCTATCGGTAGGTGTTGCATGTAATTCCCTGTAAGCGGTATGGTAGTCGCTGCCGGGTCGCGATTGCCAGGCAGCTACTGGCGAGATCCAAATCGTACCTCAACTAGAGGCTTGAAAAAATCGCTGAGAGATCCCACCAATTGAAGATGGCAAACTGGAAGCAGCAAACTATACAGATTCGAAAGCTGTACATCGTCTTTCCAAGAACCAACTATCTATAAGTAGGAATCTCCTGATTTACACTTTTTCCAACTAGAAATCAGTACGTGTTTCAACATCATTCATTAAGAATAATATTAAATAATATGAAATTTCAATGATCGACAGGGAAATCAGAAATATTTACCGTAAATTTAAAAGATATCCTAATTTGACAGATGTTGGTCTCTGTACTGATTGGGCACTGAAAATATCAATATAATACTGAAGAGCAAGTATTCTTTCATATTGGCATCTTTTCTCTAAAATATCGAACGCAGTCTTATAATTTGCATCTGTTGGAAATTGATATTTTATTTTTATTATAGTTCATTCATTCGAAGCTGAGAGAGTCTTCTTGGACTGCCCCTGTATACAAGACAATTTCAGATTTGTTTATTATTAGGATACGTATGTATGTTAATACCGATGCAGCGATGAAAAACTGGTTTTCAGCGAAGCAGTTCGAGTCGAAAAAATAATAACGCAGTATTCACGAATAATTGCTCGAAGAAAAAGGTATTTTTAAGCATCAACAAAGGAAATCAGAAAACATTCTTCGAAAAAGGGAAAATATCAACAAGGTTTCAGAGTCAATTTACAAATAAATGGTTGAAAGGATATGGACTCACTTTTATTCCAACTAAACAACTCAACAAAATAATAATTTACTAACAGCATCAATGAAAGGAATGCCTTTGAAAAGCGCTTGAGGTTCTTGATCTTCATCTTCAATTGAACCAATGATCGTATTCTGTGATGTTCGAAAATTCTCTTAAATGCTCTCTCTCATTAGCCGCAGCCAAAAAAATGCGCTTCATAAACCTCATTTGTTGATGCCTTAATCTCTAATTCTTGAACTTCCTTTAGACGGGTATAGGCAGTTTGACGCCCCAAATTAGCTTTAGTCAATCTGCTGTAGATTTTGAATCAATAGGTATATCATTAAAAATATATATTCCAGATAATCACTTGTAAAAAATATGAAATTTTCAACAACGGAAAATAGTGTAAAACGGGAACTAGCGTGAATGTATATTCAACCATAAAATAATAGAATTGAAAATTTGAAAAATTTTTAGTTAGTGAATTGATTGTAGTAAGTATGGAATAAACTTCAGTAAATAAAGAGTAATAATGATTAATTTTCGAAATTGAAAACCTAGTATTTATAATAGTTATTGAGGAGAAGTAGCGATATTCGAAAAATCAGTCATGATGAGTTGAAAACTGATGTGAGTAATGCACTTTGTACATCTCTGAACAGATTCAGAAGGCGAAACACAGCGACCAAAACAAAGTTTTGACCTATAATGTTGAAAATAATTTGGGAAGATTGAATTAATTATCAAAATAGTATCCACTCTATAAATGAGGAGAAATTATGAATTTGAATAAATTAAAACATTTGTTTCATAATATCCGTTGAAAATAATGAGCAGATGTACACTGTGCAATGTGATCCTGACCTTGAACTGGTCTGCCCGTGAAATAAAATCATTTCCAATTCATTAGACGTTTGTAGCGAAAAAATAACTAAGAAGGCCCAAATGAATTACATAAATGGGAATTTCTGCGAGAAGTTATTCGGCAACAGAAGGACCAATTTGAATGTAGGAAATAATGCTGTTTTTAAAAAGTGATTTCAAATTGAGAACGAGCCAGTAAACCTCAGAATGCGCGAAGTAAAAATATATTGGTTAAGTGGCAACTGCTCAAGTCTTCATTATTTTATTTGAATTCCTGGTTGTTTGGGTCTCTGTACATGTTTTTGGATCACAGCACTGGATATATTTTTGAATCTTTTGGAATGAGAATAAACACTTCGGTATCACAAGCGAATGGACTCATTATTTCGGCTGTAAGAATTGGAACGTCACATATGTCCGAAAAAATAGCAGTTGTCTATGTTTCAGACGAGTATCTTGCAACAACTGTGAAACTTGAATACTTATGAAAAAGTAAATAATTTGATTTGGCCTATGAAAACTAAGAAAAAATAAAATAAAGATTTTGATGAATTGGGAAATTGAGATTCTGTTGAAATTCAATTTTACCATTTTTACAGTTGGTCTCCGCTAATTCGTATTAAAATTTATCCTTTGCTTTTCTTCAACGTGAAAATTTTGCACGAATTTTCACACGGCAATTTTTTCACTTAAATTCAGTTCTATTGGATCCATTACTGCCAATACTGGTTAAATAAAATTTCAAATGGATATACTCCTTCCTTCAGATACATTGGGCGGATTTCACTTATTCTGCCTTTTTACGATCGATGACATCATCACGCTCACACAAATTAGTGGAGAAATGGCATACTCTTTGTTGAATTCGTATAAACTTTCAATTTTGTCAAATGGAATGAGACTACGGCCATTTACTGTTTTTTTTTCGTTTGTTTCCTGAATAAGCAAACGATCTGTCTTCACTAAGAATCTCTATATTAGAGACAACAAGGTTAAGACGTTATACAGGGAGTTTCATTGGTAAATAAACATACGGTAACCTGAGGAAGAGCTACCCAAAAATTGCACAAATTTCGATTGTGAAAATGAAATTGAAGGATTTACTTTTGTTTGGAATTTAGCTTTTATTCAATAAAGAGAACTTGTCGGTTTGAAGATATATTTAAGACTGATCCATCTGTACAAATCGCACACATGTTAGATAAATCGATTATTGTATTCAATCTCGAATCGATGAAAATATATCATAGTTATGATTTTGAAAAAAAAAAACATAAAATGCTTGAGGGTTGGATGGCACAAGTCGTATGCTATCTCAACCATCATTGTCCTATATCTTAATTCGGTTCATCTTGTATAGTGTCTCACTTTTTCGATGTTTGCTCGCAAGGGCTACACGAATAGGAGGACTTCATTTTTATTCAGAATTGAGAAATAACCTCGATAATACAGAGGATCGGTATTATAAAACTATTTCGACAGAGTTATCTACTTTTTAAGGTCGATAAAATATTTTTAAATATCGGTCCTGAAGCAAATAGAAGAGGGTCGCTGAATACCTGTTCTGTGGCCTTCTTGATCTACAGATATGAAGCCTGTAGAATATTTTCTGTATGGAAAATTTGAGAGATATTATTTTATTGAGAGCACTCGTTCAAGAGAATAATCGATTAACCTTCGAGATATATGGAAACAATAACGAAAGGATTTGCAAGGCTGTAGCACATCTGTGAATTCGGAAAATGCATACAAGCGAATGGGTATCCTTTTCAATAACTTCCGAAATAATATCAAGTGCATTTCGATATGGCGGATCAATTTACCCTCTTCTTTCATATTATTCTGTTATTTCATTACTATAAGAGTTTATTGATGTTTTTTCGACTCTCTAGATCATTTTCAGAAACAACATGGAACACAGAGAAAAAAGATGACAGAAGGATATCAAACAATTAGTATTCGCTATTAAAAATTCTAATACTATAGTGGACATATGTACAGTTAGATAGTGGTAGATAAATTCATTTTGCTAAATTGTTGTACCTGCAGCTGACACTCTATTTACTAGTTCATTCGACATTAGTGAATAAATATAACTATTCAACCTGAACATTTTTCATTATGCAATAAGAACATTGCCGTTGCAATCTACTTTGACCATCTACTACAGTACTTTTAATAGCCATCTATCGTACAAAATAAAGCTCAGGGGCAACTCCTTGGACGTTCGAAGGGTGATCCTAATTCAACACAGAATGCGTATGATTTCAAATATACCCCCTAGGTCTTCCTGTCGACAAACCTTTGTGGAAGGTGGTATCCTTACGGTGGCATGTATTCACATCAACAACTGTGTTTCATTATTATTATTACAAAGATTACAGAGAAGAATAGAACTATAAACTCCTCAAGAATTACAATGAAAATAACCAGTACTAGTTTTTAGGACCATTCACAAACAGAATTATTCTAGAGGCAGGAGAAAAATAACAAGGACACAGACACAAACACGTCATAGCAATGCGCTAGCGCTCCAAGTGTCCAGCCGGTTTTTACAGGTGTTCACTGACGGAGCTCCAACTACATTAGGTGACAATCGATTCCAATAGCCAAAAACCCGATTAGTCAGGAAATATTTTCGGCTTCTCGTGAACCTCTAACGAGCAAGTTAACGACTATGACCTCTAAGGTGGTTCGTATTTAATACGAACAGATGCGACAGATCGGTGCTAAAAAATCCACTCAACGCTCGGAACGTGACTATCACATCTTCACGAAGTTAACGATCTACATATGTAAACAGGGACATCATCTTCGAACGTTCCTGATAATCAAGTCTCTTGACTCCGAAAGTTAAACGCGTAAGTCGTCATTGAGGTGACTCGAGTATCTGCGCATCCTGCCTAAGCCATGGATGCCAAATGTGTCCGACGAAGTCTAAGAGTAGACATATGTACGTCTCGTATAGTGTAGAGACTGTATCTGAATGGCGACCTCTGAAACACCGTTGGAGCATGTAAAATGCATTTTAGCTTTATTACCGAGATTTAGAATATGCGGGCTCCCCTAAAGATCGCTGGTGACGACGACACCCAAATGCACATGACTCAAACAAATTTCCACAGCAACACCATCTATGTTATAAAATGTCTCGGATTATGGTTGCCTTAGTATAACACCCGACATTTGAATGAATTCAGTGGAAGCAGCCAGTCAGAGCACCACTCAACCAACAAATCCAGCTGGTCGTAGGTTGACCTGTTGTATAATTTTGTCTCATCGGCATAGATTGGGAAGTTAATATTGCAGGTTTATCACATATAATAATAATAATAGCTTTATTGTCCAACAATTCAACCAATGTACAAGACAATACAAATATAAATACAAAAAATAACAGAAAAAGCATAGAGACTGTAATGTTTCTACTTGTTTGAGTTGGTAAGATACAAAAGTCCTCAGATTTCAACTTAAATTTATTTCTATGAAAAGAGTGAAATGTTTCTTTCATGTCGTATAATTTGATACTGCTGTTCTATATAAATAATACTCAATTGCACATGGAAATGCCAATGGTCATGCGCAATCGAGTAGGGGCAAATTTGAAATGGATTAGAATATACTACAATACCTCCCCCCTTAATGTAATGAAAAATTACCAAATAAAAAAATTTACAATTTTCACAAATATGCCATAACCCTAAAATTACTTATAGTTTAGCCTATCTACAGATTTAGTTAGTCTTTTGGGTCGGACAGACAAAGTGTCATTATCACTGGGGTCAACACTTATCGTGTTTTTCCTTTCACTGGGATGCATCACTGAAGAATGTTCACTTTCATGGGGCAAATCGGAAATCATATTAGGAGAGTCACCTGATCCCTTCTTCTTTGAATTTTTAATTGGTAAAATGTCTGATGAATTAGTCTCAGAAAATTCTGGCAACTGTAGCCTTCGCTTAATTTGATTCAAGTGACGCTTTCAAATGTGGTTGGCTAAATCGGGTATTTTCACAAAGTCCTTCCAATTCTTCTAAAAATTATACCTTTAATCCATTTAGGTTTAGTAATATCTCTATAATCTCTTACTGTGACCTCATCATTAATATCAAATTCTATAAAACGTTTTCCTCCATGATATATTGTCTATTTGCTTTGTTTATTTAGAACGTTATCTTTCAAACAGGAATCTTCATGTGCCATTTCTGGTAAAAGTATATCAAATCTAGTCCTTAGCTTTCTACCGAACATAAGATGTGCGGGACTCAAAACCGTGGTACAATGAATCGTATTTCTATGATCAAAAAGAAAATTGTTGATTGTCTTATTAAAATCTAAGTTTGAACTTTTGCCAAGGGCTCTCTTTAAAGAATTTTTAACAATTTTAACTGCATTTTCTGCGGCTCCGTTAGATGATGGCTGATAAGGAGGAGAGGTAAAATGTTCAATATTGTTTCCCCCAAAAATTTCTTAAATTTATTAGAAGTGGAAGTGGTAGCATTATCGGTAACAATTTGTCGGGGTAAACCGAAACGTGCGAAAGTAGATCGCAATACCTCAATCGTTAGTTTGGTGGTGATAGATGTCATTGGGTACACCTCAATCCTTTTTGAATGAGAATCTATCAAAACCAAAAAATATTTGTTTAAGAATGGAACCATGAAATCTAAGTGAATACGAGACCACACCTCCAGGAACCAGGGCCAATGATTTGATATAGCCTTGTTAGGACTTTTTTATGCAACAAACAATTGTTCCAGTTGTTGCATAATTCTTCAATATTTTTATCTAGCCACCAAAAATATGACCTCGCCAAACTTTTCATCTTGACAACTCCCATGTGCTAAGAGTGAAGATCATTCAAAATATCGTTTCTAAGGCTTTCTGGAGTAATTAATCTGTTATTCCACATTAAACAACCTTGCTTAACACCGATGTCATTTCTTATTCTATGAAACGGTTTGAGATATTCTTCTTCAATTTGACGTGGCCGCCCTGTACGAACAAATTCAATAATTTCCAAAAGCCGATGATCTTTTGAAGTTTCTTCTTTAACATTTGAAAATTTTACTGGAAATTCTAAGTTATTTGTAAAATAATTTATTAAGTCTACATCTACATCTTCCCAATCGGCATTCTGTTTGAGCTCAGGTACGAGATAAGCTATCTGCATAATTTTTGTTAGATGGTACAAATTCAATATCGTAACTACAGTTTGATTGGATGACCGCCCAACGGCGTAATCTGTTCGCCGAAAACTGGGGTATACCTTTCTTAGGTTGAAAAATAGAAATCAAAGGTTTGCGATCGGTAACCAAAATGAATTGTCTTCCGTATAAATACTTATTGAGTTTACATAAACCAAAAACGATCGCTAAACCCTCTTTTTCAATTTGTGAATACTTTTGTTCTGTATTCGATAATGTCCGAGATGCATAAGCAATGGGTTTTTCGCAACCACTAGGTAAAATATGAGTAATCACTCAGCCAATGCAGTAACTTGAAGCGTCAGTAATCAATCGGACAGGAAAATCTGCATCAAAATGAACTAATACATCAGCAGACATCCATAAAGTTTAATTTTTTCAAATGCTCTTTGTGCTTCTCGCGACCAATACAATTCACATTTATTTTTCAACAAGCTGTACAAAGGGTGCAGAAAATTACTCAAATTTGGAACAAACCTCCCAACGTAATTGATCAGACCCAGAAAAGATTTTAGCTGCGTAATATTCCGAGGAACTGGAGCATTTTTGATAGCAGAAATTCTATCTTCACATGTGTGCAAGCCATGTTTATCAATAATAAAACCTAAATATGAAACTTCATTCTTGAAAAATTCACATTGTTCAAACAAATTTTTAATCCTGCAGCTTGTAACCTCTTCAATACCTGTTCCAAACGACCAGTATGTTCCTTACGATCTTTCCCGGTTATTAATATGTCGTCTTGAAAAATTACAACACCAAGAATTCCACTAAGCAAAGATTCCATCGTTTTCTGGAATTTAGCCGGAATACAAGCTATTCCAAATGGAGCTCTTGTGTAACGAAACAATCCCTTGTGGGTTGAAATAGTAACTAGATCTTTCGCCTTTTCATCAAAGCAAACTTGCGTGTAAGCATTGGCCAAGTCAAGTTTAGTGTATTCTACTCCCCCCTGTAAAGTAACAAATAATTCCTCAATCCGCGGAAGAGGATATTGATCCACTTCAATAAAAGGGTTTAGGGTAACCTTAAAATCCCCACATATCCGTACCGAACCATCCTTTTTTAATACTGGAACAATAAGTGTTCCCCATGGGCTGTAATCAACGGGTTCCAAAACATCTGAACTTATTAATCTATTTAACTCCACCTCAACCTTTTCCTTTATTGCAAAAGGAAGAGGACTAGCGCGGAAAAATTTTGGTGTTACATCGTCTGCTTTTAAATTTATTGAAAAAGTGCCTTGGGTTAATTTGCCCAAACCAGGCTCGAAAACGAATTCAAATTTATTGATGAGATATTGTAAATCTGGAGGAAATTCAATAAAATTATTATCGAAAATATTCAATTCGAACAGGCTAAAAAAATCACGTCCTAATAGAGGAGGAACTGTAGCAGCTCTAACTACATATATGTTCAAATTATGTTGTTTGTTTTGAAAAGAAATGTAACAATTAAACATGCCTTATGGAATAATATGATTACCGTTATACAATATAAATATTTTATTTGTTTTCATTAATTTATAATTAGAAAAATTGTCGAAATAATATCCCTCAGAAATTACTGTGAAACTAGAACCGATGTCTAAATTGAAAGTATAAGAAATTCCATCTATAAAAATTTTAATTAAAATAGAATCTAAATTGAATAAAAAATTTTGATCAACCGATTCTAAATAATTTTGACATCTTCGGTGAGAATTTTTTTTTGATAACACATTGGAGCTAAATGCCCCTTCCTATTGCAAATATGACAGATACAATTTCTGAAAGAGCACTTAACTGATGCGTGATTTTGTCGACCACACACGGTGCATTTTGGGGACTTTTCATAGAGAGATTCATTCTGAGATTTTCTCGCATCGTAGAATTTGAATCTTGTACCAAAACTACTGCAACTCGATTTGTAATACTCGGTGAGCCGTTCAGCTAAGTCCTTGTAAGTTTTTGATTCTGGTTCATCCGGAATGCACAGGTTATATAATAGTCTGTAAGCATCTCCACTTAAAATGTTCAACAATATTGCACTTTTTCGATTTTCGTCCTTGATCTGATTCGCCACAAAAAAGGATTGTAATCTCTTCTTGAATATCGACCATTCTGAATTTTCAGGGTCGAATTCACGTAAATTTCCAACGTGATCCGTCGCCATGGTTTTCGTCGTAAGGTCTTGAAATTTCGTTTCTAATTAATTCACAAAAATACAATGTTTATTGAGGTTCACTAAAAAATCCTCGTCGCCACTTGTAATGTTTCTACTTGTTTGAGTTGGTAAGATACAAAAGACCTCAGATTTCAACTTAAATTTATTTCTATAAAAAGAGTGAAATGTTTCTTTCCTGTCGTATAATTTGATACTGCAGTTCTATATACATGCTACTCAATTGCACATGGAAATGCCAATGGTCATGCGCAATAGAGTAGGAGCAAATTTGAATTGAATTAGAATATACTACAGAAACAAAAGAAAACAAAAATTTTATATGATCTATGATACATTCCCTGAAAAATTTCGAATTGCCGACTTGACTTAATTTCCCCCTGATGAGGAGAATATATCTTGGCCAACACAAAATGAGTTATAGTTCTCACACATTTTCGTAATAGGCTGCTTTTGCAGGATGTTCGTTCGAGCTCTATCTGTCTTGAAAACCAGGAAAATTCTTGAGTTGAAACTAGAAACGCTAAATTTGACTTTCGACAATATTTCCGAACAATCTACATTATAATGAACCACATTAAAAAGGGAATGATAAGCGAGCAATTAGCCTTCTCGTTTCTAAACACAATTGTCCAGTTCGCTCACATAAGATATATAAACAATTAGGAGCAACGGACCAAGTACAGATCCCTGAGGCACACCACTCAGTACAGACATCAAAGGAGACATTGCGACCCCAAACCTGACGGAGAAAGATCGATCCGACAAAAATGCATCGATAAATTTCACGAGTGATCCCCGAATTCCAAAATGTTCAATCTTGTAGAGAAGCCTCCGCTTCGGCATCCGGTCGAATGCACGACAAAATCTAGATACAACACATCCAGAGGAATTATGTGATCCTAACATGTAGCCCAATTATCTAAGCAACTCAAAAGGTTGGTAAGAATGGATCTGTTGAAATCAAATTAACTCCTGAATGTATCCCTCATCGTTAATCTGGTGGTAATGATGCAACCTCTTACTCCCTATCTATTTATTTCAACTTTACAATTAAAATTGCTATTTACAAACATAAATTTGGGTACAATGAATCCGAGATCCGGGATTCGAAGAAGCACTTATCTTAGAAGTAAGGATCCGGTGGTATGATCCTCCAAAATACAGGTACTATGCAGGTAGTCTAGTTTCAAGAGATTCCAACCAGAATAAAGTCCAGAATTAAGATGTTCCAGTAATAATTAGCTTCGGAATAAAGGTACTCCATCCATGATCAGCTCCAGTATTCAGATAATCCAGTAATGATTGCCTCTAGTATAAAGATGATCCAGTCAAACTCTGGGTCCGGTAGTAGGATGTTTAAATGGGCATTAGTCCCAGTAAAAAGGTAATCCAGCAGTCGATAGCTCGGTACAAAGATGTTTAAGTGAGCGGTAGCCCCGGTACAAAGATGATTTAGTGAGCGGTAGCCCCGGTACAAAGACGCCTTTTGAATAGACGTCTTATGAGAAACAATAAAACTTCAAAATTCCACGATGTTAATGGATTACGAAGTTCGTTCATTCGTTTAACTCTAGCAAGGTGTTTACTCTCCAAATTCTTACGCCAAAAGAAAGAACTTTCCATCGACTAGACCGAATTAGGGTCGCGCATGCGAAACACACACTCAACTGTCAAAGCGAAGTGCGTTTTTTAGCGACCGATCGTATAATTTCAGTAAGGCGTTTTTGCTTGAGATCGGAATTGAAATTAATAGTATGACGTATTTTCGCGATGGAAACTGAAATCGACAGTGGAGCGTTTTGTAACGTTACACTGTCAGGGACGAATTCATGCTGCTGCGGTGGTAAAATGGACTCCGACAAAGCAAACTGAAGCACTTTAGTTGATACTATCCTTTCGAGTACCTTGAAGGTGAATGGAGTGAGGCTCATAGGTCTATTGTTTTCAGCCTTTAATATGATGCCCTCCTACTTCAATACAGGACCGGTGTTACCATAGGCTGGCTCCAAGCTGCAGAAAGAGAGCCGTTGTCTATAACAGGATTGATTATAGTCACAGAGATGACGAACAGGCCTTAAGTAGGGCAGGAATCCATCAGGTCTTATATGTAAAGGAGAATGACATTAATATTACCACACTTTCTAGTTTTTATACGCATAATACAAGAAATGAACAAATTATTAATTTTTTTTCCTCTGACCTACCCTTTATATGTATATGTCTGAAATGACCAATAAATTATCATTATTATTATGTGCCAAACTCTAAAGCAACCTGATGAACTGTTCCCGGAAAATATTTTTTCTTCAACAACAAACTGGAAAATCCCCGAAAAACAATTTCTCTTAAATTTTCTACTTCTAATGTCTCCACGAAATTGTGAAAAAATAATACGTCAGTATTCTTCAACTAACGATGAAGCTTTATTTCGATGGAGTCAGTTCTCTCAATGTTTTGAGGAGATTATTACGAAATTTGAAATAGCCAGAAAATTTGACATATTTCGATCTTTCTCTGAAAATAAATATCGGATCGAACTAAAAGTTGAAGCACTGTTGTTTAATCCAAGTTCCTCTAAAACTTCTGTTGAAATCGGAAGGATAATTTTTCGAGAAAAAATTTAATTATCGATATAAGCTCATTTTGGGAGGATTTTGCATCATTTTCAGGTTTCTTCTGGATTTTCACTGCCAATATCTGAAACAGAACCACTAAAAATGAAATAATTATTTTATGGAAAACGCCCCTGCGGATTGCGGAACTGAACAATTTGTCCATTGCAGTTTCTTGGAAAAACAGGATATAAACGATAAACAAAGCAACTGTAACGTTTCAGAGTACGAATCTGACTCTTTCATCAGCCAAACGAGAAAATTTTTATATTTATTTTCTCTCGATTTTTCGTTTCGAGACTTTCGTCGAATTATATTATTTTTATTATATTGTTCATTAGGTAATCTGTTTTCCAAGAAGCTGCCCTTGACGAATATTTCAATCCTGGAATTCGTTAGCGCGTTTTCCATGAAAAAACAATTTTTATTGGATTTTAATAGTTTGTTTCAGATACTGGCAGTGAAAACCCCCCAAAAAAAAGAAAAATGATACAAAAAATGTCTTTTGAATTGAATTTTTTTTCCATTTTCATTTATAACATTCTCACGAAATTATGCATTATGTTGCGTGTGAGTATTCTACAAATGAATATAAAGTTTCAATTCATCGCTCATTGTTTTTCGGGATATTGGTTCTAATCTGAAAATTTTTAAGTAACATCGAAATTTCACGTTTTTCTTCCTGATATCTCCAAAAATTGATTTTGGATCGAAATGAAATTTAAAACCCTAATGTTAAATATTGACTTCCAATCAATGTTAAATTGATAAAAGGAATAATAAAGTTTTGGAAAAAAAGATTTTTCCACAAAATTTTGCATGACGTTGCGCGTTGATATTTTTCAACTAATTTCGGAGCTTTCTACTGATACCTCAAGCATTCTAGAGGTACTGGGGAAACAATTACCGAAATTCAAATTATTAACCACATATCAAATTTTTTATGCACCCAAAAAAAATTATTGGATCCTATTGAAATTTGGAACACTAATGTCATATATTGAGATTGTTCGTTGTGTCTCCATGAACCGCACAATTGTGCACCACTGCAGATAGTATAGCACTGATAACGTCCGATGTGTTTCGTTGAAAACTTGCACCTTGTTCGTTATGGAAATATTGGAAGTTTGTGTTGTCACAGATTACGAATGCAGTGCATTGCGTGAGGTTATCTTTCGTGATGGTTATGAGTAATCAAGGACATCTTCTGTTGTCTCTGATTCTATTCTCTCATCTATGTAGGAATAAATAACCTTAAATTGTCTACTTTCTTTCTGGCCTCATCTGCTCCATTAAAATGAATCAGACTTTCTTTCGCAGAAAGGAGGTTTCGATATGCGGAAGTGGAGTAGCAATTCTCCAGAGTTGCTGGAAAATATTCCAGCTGAATATCAGTCTTTAATTGAGTTCGGAACAGATTCTGAGTTGAAGATTTCGGGTTTGAGGTGGCTACCATCACAGAATTGTTTTTCGTATTGTGTTGAGATAGAACAGAGACCTGATTGCACAAAACGGTCTATATTATCGGACATTTCACGTATCTTCGATCCATTGGGATTTCTTTCCCCATTCTTTCTCTCAGATAAACTCTTGCTACAACATATGTGGACTCTGCGAATTCGTTGGGATGGGCCAGTACCCATTGATCTACAGAACAAATGGATTTCATTTAAATATGAACTTTCGGAGCTTTCAATGTCAAGATTTCTCGTTTTATATTTCAGGAATCCTTCGTTGAATGCGAGTTACATGGATTTGGAGATAGCAGTGAACGAAGTTATGCTGCTAATATTTATTGTAGGACAATTTCCGCCAGTAAGTCCGTTGGGATTTCGTTCATTTGTGCTAAATCTAAGGTGGCACCAGTAAAAAGAATTTCGTTGCCCACATTGGAACTCTGAACTGCTTTACTCTTGTACAAGTTAATTTCCCTTGTGTTACAAACTCACAGTGAATAAATTACCATAGATAGGTTTTTCGCTTGGTCTGATTTAACAGTCGCGCTCACATGGATAAAGTCATCGCCACATTATTGTGCAAATGACTCGAGTAGTCGGCCATTTTGGTTCCTAGTACGGCTTCTCCATTCCGGACTTTTCGCGTTGTAGTCCCCTGCTGCGATTGTTGGAATTGGATCGTCGAATATTACTAATTGGCCGACTACTCGAGTCATTTGCACAACAACATCCTGATATTGTAGTGGATTCACCGTTCGAACCTACCTACTACAACTATTCAACTGGTATTCCCGATTGGCTGGACATAGCCATCATGAAGAACGTGAACATACAAGTCCAACTCACAACCATAGATGCGCTTGGATCCGACCACCAACCTGTGCTAATGCAGATTGCAGATAGCGTAGATGAAGTAGAGAGAAAACGACCCGACAACGTGGTTTGGAAAAAGTTAAAAAGTATCGCCGAAGAAAAATTCCGAGTGATGCCAGAAATCAACAGTCCCCAAGAACTAGACCAGGCAGTGGCCGAGTTGAAAGAAAAACTGAGGTCCTCGGTTGCCGAAGCAACCAGACCACCGAGAGACGACCAACCACCGAATCGAAGAACGATTCCTAAGTGGGAAGTCCGCAAAGCACTGAGTGAGTATAGAAACCAACAATTTCAGCAGAAACTTCAGTCACTCGAAACAGAGAATAACTCTCTGTGGAGAATGTCGAAAGTTCTTAGATCGGACCTTAAGCCCCTACCACCCATTCACGGTTCAGCTGGTCGGATTGTGTAGACCGACAAAGAAAAAGTGGAAGAATTCGCCAACAGTCTATAACTCCAATGTAGAACGAACATCGCCGACGCCGACCTGGACAGTTGAAAAAGCCGTCGAAGAAATAGTCGAAACCGAGCCAGCCACCGAAGATTTCATCGAGAAGAACACACCCTCTGAAATCAAGAAGATAATCTCTAGCTTGAAGAAGAGAAAGGCACCAGGACCTGACTGTAGTTCAAACAAGATGCTGAAGAAGCTACCGGAAAACGCAGTAGCCACTCTGGCGGCCATAAGTCATGCAGTCCTCAAACTTCGCCACTTCCCGGCCAGAAGCGAGCGACCGTGATCTTCATTCCAAAACCAGGTAAGGATCATAAATTTCCTCAAAACCACCGTCCTATCAGCCTCCTATCCTCTGTCGGAAAAGTTGTCGAAAGACTCATTCACTCTCTTCTGTCTGACTTCGTAAAACAGAACGACATGATTCCGGATGAGCAATTTGGTTTCCGTCCCCAACACTTCACCCCTGATCAACTACTTCGAGTCGTAGAATACGCACAAACCAGTCTCGAGTGGGAGCAAGTGACTGGCGCAGTATTCCACGATATTTCGAAAGCCTTCGATACGGTCTGGCACGATGGCCTAGTCTTCAAACTTCACGAAGCAAAGGTGCCAACCCCAATGTGTCAATTGATCCATTCTTTTCTTCACAATCGCTTCTTCCAAGCGAAAATTTCTAACGAAATCTCTCAAGTCAGAGATCTCGAAGTAGGTGTCCCACAAGGCAGTGTACTCTCCCCACTACTATACGCCCTATACACAGCCGATATCCCCACGTCGGATCGTACCCAACTGGCCGTCTTTGCGGACGACACAGCGGTAATGGCACGGTATAAAAAACCCGAACTAGCCACCAAATGCCTCCCTGAAAAGTGAACCCTGTAAAGAGCAAAGCTCTCCTCATTTCACGGAGGTTAGTCCAACCGACAGATCACGTCGGAATGTTTGGCGAGAACATCCCTTGGGAATCTCAAGTCAAATATTTGGGTGTTATCATAGACAAACGACTCACCTTCAATCAGCACTTGGAACACGCCCTCCAAAAGGGAAAAATGGTGTTAGCCAAATTGGCACCGCTGCTCTGCCATCGCAGCAAAGTGTCTATCCAGAACAAGTTGACAATTTATAGGTCGATCGTCAGACCGGCTGTTACTTATGCTTCAGCAATTTGGGCTCATGGGCCCTCTGCGTCGAAGTTTTATATTTTACAGATACTACATAACAAGTTCCTCAGGATGGCCTTCGACGCAGGATGGTATGTACGGAACTCTCAACTACATCGAGAGGCGAAACTGCCACCGTTGAAGGAATTTCTCCACGAAATTGCCCTAAAAACTCTAGCGAAAGCAAGCCAACACCCCAATCGATTAGTCGGACAAGCCGTCGACTACGACAACTCTCAAGATACAAGCGACCCAAGCTCCTTCTAAAATCGATTCTTATTCTGATAACCACTGAGAAGTGAATTCCCTTTTTGCCAGCATCTAGTTCACATCACGCCCGAAGGACCCCAGATTACCAACGCCTCCTTTTCGCAGAATGCCACAAAAGGAGGAGGATTCAGCCAAGCAGTCAAAAGTCCAGCGTAACCCAAACCGATGGGGTTAAGGGAGTCAGGGACTCGAAAAGCCCGACGCAGGTAGGTTTAGTGGGTAGGAGTCCTGCACTGTTTCACAGGGCAGTATCATGATCGATACACCCTGTGGTTCGTGCATAAAGCATTCCCCCTGCTTAGCCAAAAAAAAAAAAAAAATATTCGCCGGTACTGAAAACACGTTGATTTCGGATGAGGAAAGAGTTATAACTTTGGCCTCGTTTGTGACGTCGGGAGTCATTCGAATAGTTTCAACTTTCATTATGCGGTTCATTTCTAATTCGCGAAATTCTACTTTCAAAAGGACTGGAGTTTTACCTTCTTCAGGGTTGAAGATATCTCTTCTTCGATCGATTAAACATTTTCAATACACTGTTTTCAATCAAGTAATCGACAATTTACATAAGAAGAAACCTCTTGTCAAGCATTTCCGTAAATCAAATCCTTTCATCGATGATAAAGGAATTCTCAGAGTTGGCGGTCGGTAAACATATTCAGGTTTATCCTACGATCATAAGTATCCTGCCTCATTGAAATGTTTACATCGCCTAACAGATCTGATAATTGAACATTTCCATAAAGTTCATTTACATCCGGTACCTCAAACACTTCAATTTCTTCTTTCTCAGCTGGTTTGGTTATTGTCTCCTAAACGTGCTATTCATCGAGTTGTTTCAAAGTGTTACGTTTGTTTTCGTTACAATCCTGATCTTCCCGCTGTTACAGTCCCTTTTGTGAAACCTTTTCAGTGTGTTGGTGTGGACTTTGGGAGCCTCTTTTTCACTAATCCCTCCAAAGCTAGTGGCATCAAATCACAAAAATCTTATGTATGTCTTTTGGTGTGCTTTACAACAAGGGCACTACATCTAGGTTTGTTTCGGATCTTTTCTCTCCGGCCTTTCTTCCAGCGCTCTGAAGATTCATCGGTCGTAGAGGTCGTTGTAATAAAATTTTCAGTGACTGCGGTACAAATTTCAATGGAGCTTATCGTGAATTTCTTCAACACATGAATGAAGCTACTGAGAAAGAGAGAATTGAGTGGAACTTCAATCCTCCTTCCTCTCCTTATTTCGGTGGATTGTCTTAATCAGGAATGAAATCAGTTAAATCTCACTTATTTAAAGTCATTGGCGATCAAAACTTGACTTTTGAAGAATTTTATACCGTGCTAGTACACGTAGAGTCGGTACTGAATTCTCGCCATCTTAGCCTCATGAGTAGCGACCCTAAAGATATATCTGCTCTCACTCCTGGGCATTTCTTAACTTTGGCTTCCCTAACCACCTTTCCTGTACCTGATCTTTCGGGCACTCCTATGAACCGACTTTCCCGGTGGCAACTTATGACGCGCCTTCATAGAGATTTTTAGGAACGCTGGCACAGTCAGTATCTTAATACTTTTCAACAGCGGAGGAAATGGTATACCGGGGAGGGATGCTCAATCTTAATCAAGGATGAACAATTCTCCTTCACGTTGGTGGTTAGGAAGAATAGAAAGCCTTCATTTCGGTGAGGACGGTAGGGTTCGTCATTGTACTCTCCGTACATCCAGCGGAACTCTGCAAAGACCCGTCGTAAATTTATGTCCATTACCCCAATAATGGACATAATAAATTATTTTTTACGCGCTTGTTCTAGGGAACAGGCTTTATCATTTTGTCACGATATCTGTCATTTTCGAATTTTGAGCCGAAATTGGTCTCAAACGACTAGGTTGGACTCACTGATGAGGAATCCGAGGTCAAAATTGATTATGTCCGTCCGGCCGTGTACGCTATAACTCTCGAAAGAAGAAACCTACAGTCTTCAAATTCTCAGGTTAAGGTAAGATCCCGAATATCTCGGCTAAGTTCGTTAATGGGCCAAATCTGCCGAATGGTTTATTTTTCAATAATTTAAAAAATATTCATCTGATCCGAATAAAACATGGTTGGTAGATGTACAGTAGCAATATTAAGAATTTTCCATAGAAAAATTTGAGAAAAAAATTTTTTTCTTGAAAATTTTCGCATTTCATTTAAAAACAGATTTTACAATTATGTTACTTTACAATTATCAAGCTACTGAGTAGATTATTATTAGAAGTTATTTTGTTCACTATCAGTGGTTAGGCCGGCCGTAAACAATTTAACTTTAGGAAGAATCGACATAGGGAATATATTTGAAGAGACGGTTTTCAGTTTAATTAAGAAGGTCGAATGCTTAAATGGATTGAATTCGCCAATTATTCTTTAGATAGTTATACCAATTCAAAATTTTGGATCGAATTGCAATTCAGTACTTAATCGAAAATTATATCTTGAGGTTCATGTAGAATTTTGTGAGGACCATATGAAGAAAACATCTGCGTTTGCAGGGTCAATACTTGTATAAATGACCGCTTCGGCAACGGAACAAGCGCGTCAAAGCTCCTGACCTCACATCAGTGCTTTTCTAGTTTTTTTTGGTTGTTTGTTATTTGGTGTATATTTTTTTTCTCGAGGTTCTCGGGGTATTTTGAGATTGAAGAAAGTTTTCAATTTCATTTTTTTTTCTTTCGGTAAATATTGTATATTCAGGTGGGCGGTTATGTTACGGTACTACCTGTATATGCTGAAATACTCATGCCATTCAACGCGGGGTATAATTTTGCGGCACATGTCAGCTGAAAAAGGTTTGTACTTTTCCTATGCGAACTGTCTCGATGAGCAAGTGAGTTCGAATTGATGCTGTGCATTTTCCCACGAATGCCTGCAATTTTCGTCTGGATGGGAATTTCTAACCCAGTGAATTAACCGAAAAGGAAGGTGGTACTGTCTTTTCAGTGACTCGTTCGATTCATTCCATTTTCTTTTACTTTCTATAAAATTCAATTTGGATTTCCTGTTCACATTTCGATATATCATTACATTTTCAAATACAGTCCTTTTCACCGAAGTAACAGTAATTATGAATATAGAATTCGTGAAAGGGTAAAATCTGTCAGATGACTACGTAGATATGTCCACTCAAAATTTCATGATTCCAATATTTTCAAAAATATAGATGTGATCGTGTTGAAATTCGAATTTGAACAAGGGCGTAGAACCTCCTTACTTCACGCCAGTTCTCTTCTATGATTCCATAATTCGTTTGTTCTGCTTTAATGATGGTCGAAGTATTTCCATGAATTTCAAAAATGAACCCGGAACATCAAGATCGAAAAAAGATCCTAAATCCACTATACCAGTTTTTCATGATGCATTTTTTGCATATCTGTTTTTGTCGATTATTTGAATGTATCTCATATGAATACTGTTTATTATGGAATTGAATTCGATTTACATATTTATACATTTCGATGAGCTCATGTTGATCGTAAGAAACAGTTCAATTTTTTTTCTCGTGATAATTAAGGCATCAGGCAGTTAGTTACGTATTCTCATCAACCATAATTAATTAGGGATGTGAAGCTTGATCACACAAAAGGATATACATTAATTTCAGAAGACCTAGAATTTTTATGTAAATGTTAATCTGTTTGCCCTCGGTTTCACTATATATTATTTTATTTAAAGTTCATTTACCATTTTGTCGATCAGTAGGTCTTGTGGAACGCAAAAATGAAATTCATTCTGCTAATCCTATCACTCTTATTTATTCACCAAGTAAAAGTGAGTAATATTTTCATAAGTCTAGTTATATAACACATTGAAATTCTTTCGTTATACAGGGTCTTTCACGAGGAACCTCACCCATATTTATACGGGAAACTACTGAACGTATTTTCATGAAATTCAGCACTTATAAGTATTTCACGATGCTGATGAAATCTAAAATATTTTCAAGGCATGAGCACCTCCGGTTTTTCCGGAAATGACGTCAACTTCCGTTTTTCAAATTAGAACACCATTTTTTTATTGCAGAAATAGATTCCTTAGAAAATTTCAATTTATTTTGATGTAACATTTTTCAGTTTTGGTTGGAAAATTCTCTCTGAGCGGAAAAATTCGAAAAAAAAATCGAAAATAGAGCTCCGCTGAAACAAGAATAACTTCGAGGTTTTTGGATGGAAAATTTTCATTTTTGGGATTTTTCAAGATGTAAGATTGACGTATCCACTTTAGAAATCGAAATCGCGATTCATGATACAGGGGGTGAAAAAATCGCTTTCAAAGTTAGGGATGACAAAATCGTGAAAAATCAATTTTTTCAAATTAGAACCCCATTTTTTATGGCAGATATTGAATCTACGTTAAAAAATAATGTGAGTGTATGCATCACACCCTTGCCCTAAAGTGGATATTTTCTGAGTTATTCACAAAAAACTGTTTTTCGTCTTGAATTTTCAGCTATTTCTTTTCCCTTCACGCCAAAAAGATGACATTTTCAGGAACTGTTACTTAAACCATGTTTTAGATTTTACTACCCTAATATGCAAGAGAAATAAGTTACAGGTTGTTCCTAAATAGATGGCGAATTTGGATTCGAATTTGTATCGGAAACCTCTTTATTTCAACTAATCGGCCATCGGTTTTCTCTCCAGTGATAAATAAATAATTCCTTATGAACCATATGCAAAAACTTACCATGTTTTACATTATTTTTTTTAAATGATAGATATCATTAATTACATCTGCCAAATTCCTCTTTATTCAGTAGCATTTTGTGTTTACTATTAATTTGGTGATAATTCGTATTAAGTTATAAAATCGATCACTATGCCTAATTTTACCAATGAAGATTATTTAAATCTCATTCTACTTCATGGAGAATGTAATAAAGTTGTAGATAGAACGAGTCAGAAATGCGTTCAGGTTTGTTTAGATTTTTATATTCATAGTTTTGAAACTCAATTTGGTTTTTAAACACTTTTGGAGATCTCTTCCTCCCGATGAAATAAGAAGAGCAACGCACGAAGCATTCCTGAGACGTATAAATAAATGTCTAGAAATTAACGGTCAAAACTTTGAGCATCTTCTCTAGTTATAACTGCGAGAGTTTGCCATGGTTCTCCTAATAGTAACTTGAAGTCGGTTTCAAGAAGGGGTGAAAAATCTACAGCATGATTCAAATAACAGTTCCTGAAAATTTCATCTTTTTGGCGTGAAGGGAAAAGAAATAGCTGAAAATTCAAGACGAAAAACAGTTTTTTGTGAATAACTCAGAAAATATCCATATTAGGGCAAGGGTGTGATGCATACACTCACATTATTTTTTAATGTAGATTCAATATCTGCCATAAAAAAGTGGGGTTCTAATTTGAAAAAATTGATTTTTCACGATTTTGTCAACCCTAACTTTGAAAGCGATTTTTTCACCCCCTGTATCATGAATCGCGATTTCAATATTTAAAGTGGATACATCAATCTTACATCTTGAAAAATCCCAAAAATGAAAATTGTCCATCCAAAAACTTCGAAGTAATTCTTGTTTCAGCGGAGCTCTATTTTCGATTTTTTTTTCGAATTTTCCCGCTCAGAGAGAATTTTCCAACCAAAACTGAAAAATGTTACATCAAAATAAATTGAAATTTTCTAGGGAATCTATTTCTGCAATAAAAAAATGGTGTTCTAATTTGAAAAACGGAAGTTGACGTCATTTCCGGAAAAACCGGAGGTGCTCATGCCTTGAAAATATTTTAGATTTCATCAGCATCGTGAAATACTTATAAGTGCTGAATTTCATGAAAATACGTTCAGTAGTTTCCCGTATAAATATGGGTGAGGTTCCTCGTGAAAGACCCTGTATTCCCTTGAATCAGCTTGTTGAAAATGAGTTCGTGAATTGCGGATCCCATAGTACGTATAGAGATAGATGCATAGAATGCCGATGTTCTTTGATATATTTTGGTTTTCAAAAGCGGTCCAAAAGATGAGAAAAAATATAGGGTTATTGTTGTTCTTCAGTTTTCATATGCCGGCAGCGGGCAGAGTTTGATCTAGGATTTCAGCGCCCGTGGCAAGTTATCGAAATGCGCCCTTTTCAAATTTTTTTTCAAGGACTACATACTTTTCATGAATGATAGTATTTAATCTATTCCTAAGATATTTTACTTTTATTATATTCTTTTGAGAACGTGCATTAGATTCTTACATGGGAAAGAATACATAATGTTGCAATATTTCTGGTGGAGTATTTATGCAAATTGGATAACTTTTGCATCAAGTATGTTACTCAACATAAGCCAAACATATATACATGAATAAAGAAGCAAGTGTCGAAATTTCATTTTTCCTGAACGAAGGCCTGCGAGAATCCCGAGGATGCAGGTTTAAAATCAATCGTAAAATTATCCTCTGAACTACCAACACCCTTTTAGACTCTACAGAGTTACCCCATAAGAATACATTATATTATAATTCATATGACTAAATACCAGACTATAGTAGGCAGCTATAACAGACTGCAGCGGTAATGAATTTTTATCCTACTGCTGGCGTAGAAAGAAGTACATTATTATTTATCATTATAAAAAATAGAAAAAATTCCTCGAAATATTTTCACAAGTTGGTATACAACAAATTCATAACTTTTGAATTCAATATGTATCAACGGATACATAAAGAATTCACGAACTATATTTTTTTGACAGAAGATCAAAACTATCCAATGGTATTCATGAGAGTATTATCATTGTATAATCCTTTATACAATGGCAATGTCAGTCGCTCGTTCCACAATAACCGTTGCTGTGGCTTTGAAATGTCTTCTTGTGCTCATGAAATTTTTTTTACAATAAATCACATCTTGCTTTTATTCCTATATACATATTTCGTATTATAAATCAGTAGACGATCCACATTCGTGATACTCATTTTATAGGTATACAGGGTGAGTCTTTGAGTTGTAATTTTAACCCTGAATTCCTCTCATCAAATAAAACACTTTTTTCATTTATCATTTTTCCAGATTCGGCTCTGGTAAAAAGATGCAGGCTATTCAAATTTCCAAAAAAAAACAGTCTTTCTTCTGTAGCTTTGACATGGTTCCTCCGAATGGAATGAGTTTTGGTGTGAAGTTCGCTATGACTATGGCTCATATTCTGCAGTAATCAATATCATCTTACTTCGAACCGTTTTCTGGTTATAGACTCCCGGATTCATAAAACTAATATAAATTAGCACGAATAATGCAGATGAAGTTTAACTTAAGTCCGTATAAGCATCCTCAATTATTTTAGAATACTTAATCATCCTTTATTATTTCTCCTCAAACGAACCGTTTTTGAGATATTCAACGTTGAATGTTAAAAAATCTGATAAAAATTCGAAAAATTGCCTTAATTCCGTGGATCCGCCCCTGAGCTAGTAAAAAACGGTGAATAAAGCTATGCTAACCTTTACCCGGAACATAGAATACACAGGAATATTTATCTGTTTCGCATATACCAAATATTAGGTCTATGCTATTTCGGGCCCAGACCACAGACATAATCCATGTCTATGGACCAGGCTTTCCATAGAAAATAAGAGTTCAATTAATATTTTCAGATTAATTGGCTGATTTCTCATAATTAATTTATAAATTTGATGAAAAGTAGAATGATTATGAAGTTTTCAATGAAAGAATGGGCAAGATTGAAATTCAGTAGAATCTCATGGTGGAAACCACTGCACGAATTTCAAGTGGAAGATTAGTGTTTTAATGATCAAGTGTAGTTAAATATTTTTTCCACAAAATACAGCAAAAAGTACGAAATTATAACCATTGAGTGAGTAAATGAGTTTTCCCAATCATATTTGTTTGAATTTCAAGCAATGGATTGATTTCCCTGCAATACAAATCACCGTAAGTGTTATCTGTGTCGAACTCGCAATTAAAGTACAGGAGTGTAATGGTACATTCAGAGATATTTACATGCTTATAACTTTTTACCAGAGCCGAAACTGGAAAAATGGTAAGGAAAAAAAGTGTTTCATTTGATGAGAGGAATCTATGGTTAAAATTAATGTACAACTAAAAGACTCACCCTGTTTAAGTAAGAATACAGAATAGGAGCGGTCAACTTATTTAGCAACTAGACATCATTTCGTAAATCATTAGTTTTTTTCTCAAAATGTTTCATCAGGTCAATTTATTTTCATTCAGCTAAATCAATTGTATGGATTTGAAAAAGCTTCCTCAGCACCATCATCCTTTATAGAGAGAAGGTTTCATTGCTTCAATGATAGAGCCTAACGAGCAATTTTGCTCGAATTGGCTGATTTTTTGCACAGTAGTTATGAATAGGCATCACAGAAACTTCGACACACCATTGGAAGCAATAGGTCTAATACACTGTGGCATGAGTATGCGAAATATTACTGAAATTGTTAACTCTACAAAGAGCAATGAGTTGGATGTGGTAACGATTTCAAGAAACAGGAGATGTTTGAGAAATACATCCTCTTCTTCCAATAGCTACTAGTCAGTTCACCACAAATTTATATAGTAACAATTACGAAGAAACTCAAATTGAGAAGGGAACGGAGACAAATCGTTTGCTAAGACTGACCATCGCGCTAGATGTCCACCTAGAATTCTTTTTCTTTCCCCTGACAATCGTCCTAGGAGGATTGGGCTGTAGAACACATCAGCATGGGTGAATATGGAAACACGGGAAACAGTGTTGTTCAGAGATGAATCATGATTAATTCTAGAAGAAGAGGAGTATGGAGATGCTCTGATGGTGATGTTGCTCATGCAGCAACTGCACCTGAGACGGATAGATACCATGGCAGAACAGTGATGGATTCTGGTGACATTGCTCTAGGTTAAGGAACTGATATCGCAATACCTAATCACATTCAAAAACCTATTAGTTTAACCCTTAGTTCATGAATATTGTTTCTCTTTTTTTTTCATGATTCCTGCTCTCGAAGGCATCAAAAAATTTTAAATCGCAAAATATCCTTCGTTGCAAATTTATAACATGAAATTTTTTGTTGCACATTACCCACATGTACAGGGTGATTCATTAAGGGTGGCCACCGGCCGTATCTCGGAAACCGTTCATCCTATGACTTCCGGAAAAAAAATCTAATAACAAACTCGGCCCCTAGAAAATGATTAAAAATATTTTCAAGTTCGTAGTTCCCCACTAGAGGGCGCAATCTATCAATTGTAAAATATATTCTCATTTTTTACGAAATATTCTCCAGCTAACAGTGGTAAAGGATAATAAAATAAGAATCTACTCTTTCCATTCAACAACTTTTGTTTCAGTAATTTTTCTTTATTTCCTATTTTTTAGTGATGGGATGGATAAACTTTTCTTCACGAAAAAAACATTCTTACTCCTGTATGGGTGAACCGATTTTCACGTAATTAGATTTCATTCGAAGGCCATAGAAAGCAGATCACAGAAACATATGACAACAATATACCGGGTGATCCAATTGAAAACTACAGACTGTTTTATGTCACTTCGCCCTATTTGTGCGTTTTACTGGAAAATTTCAAATGCAATGCTATGATTCTAACCAAGTGAGAATAAGCCAAGCATTATCACCTACTGACTTTTCAGAATCGCAGACAGATATCATTAGTCGTTTCGGAGTTATTGACATTTTTGTAAATTTTGATAAGTATTGATCAACCCTGTGTGATGCAGGAGGAATTGAGTTATTTCATATCTAAACAATTAGATGAAAGGAAAAAATTCATCAAAACAACGAAAGAAGCTGATTTAGAACCAGTAAGCTTTGGCGATACTGTTTATTTTCGGTTTCTATGGCTGTAAAATTTATATAGGTCGATTGCAAGCTACTAGTTTATGATGCCCCATTATTCAAACGAAGAAGCATATGATATTATGCTTAATGTTTATTTCGAATGTTCAGAAAATGCAGTAGCTGAAAGGGAATACTCGATAAGATATCCTGAAAGACGTCGTCATTCCAGAAAGGTATAAAAAGATTGACACGAAGAGTGCAAGAAACTGGTAAGGTTCAATATTTTGGAAGAAAAAATAGAAAACGTAGAAGCCGTAATGAGGATAATATCATAAAAGTTTTGGTTCATTAACAGGATAAAGGTGCTTGAAATTTTAACGGAAGATCTTCCAATTCATTTGGAAAATAAGTAAGTGTTGTTTTTCTGTTCAAATATTTTCGTTGTTGATAATTTTTGTTTTATTTTATCGCTTCATTGTTATTCCATGTGTGTTGCGTATTTTGCTGCGTTGTCATGACGCATAAAGTCACTTCCTTGTTTATTCAAGCTCACAGAAAGGATCAACATTGATCAAAATTTACAAAAATGTCAATAACTCCGAAAAGATCAATGATATTTGTCTGCGATTTTAAAAAGTCAGTAGGTGATAATGCTCGGCTTCTTCTCACTCGGTTAGAATTATAGCATTGCATTTGAAATTTTCCAGTAAAACGCACAAATAGGGCGAAGTGACATAAAACAGTCTGTAGTTTTCAATTGGATCACCCGGTATATTGTTGTCATATGTTTCTGTGATCTGCTTTTGATGGCCTTCGAATGAAATCTAATTACGTGAAAATCGGTTCACCCATACAGGAGTAAGAATGTTTTTTTCGTGAAGAAAAGTTTATCCATCCCATCACTAAAAAAGAGGAAATATAGAAAAATTACTGAAACAAAAGTTGTTGAATAGAAAGAGTAGATTCTTATTTTATTAATCTTTACCACTGTTAGCTGAAGAATATTTCGTAAAAAATGAGATTATATTTTACAAGTTATAGATTGCGCCCTCTAGTGGGGAACTACGAACTTGAAAATATTTTTAATCATTTTCTAGGGGCCGAGTTTGTCATTAGATTTTTTTTCCGGAAGTCATAGGATAAATGGTTTCCGAGATACGGCCGGTGGCCAACCTTAATGAATCACCCTGTACAAACATATCCCCAGGAATATTTCTAATTCAGTTACATTTGCCAGCCTATTCGAGTTCTTCTGAACACTATATGTATACATTAGTCTCTTCCATATTTCGTTTTACGAATTCATCGGAGAAAAAGTGTCTGAGGAAATCTTAAGGTATGTCCCGACGTTATAAATTGTCAGAAAGTTTTTAATTACCTGAGAATTTTTCTTGAAGTTGTAGATTTTTTTTGAGCCAAGAAATGTCCGCTGTCCTAGTTTTTTTTTGACTTTTCATGTCCGAATGCTGCTTCAACATTTTTGAATTCCCGTTCGGCAATTTCATAGGTACTTGGTACAATAAGATTGGCAAATTCTTCATCAAAATTTGTTGAAGCTTCCAGTATGTTTTCCACAGTACGATTCTCATCCTCTTCTGGAAGATAGTGCGAATCATCTAAGCTGTCTGTATCGGAAAAATCCTCGAACTTATCTTAACTAATATCAGCAGCCCAATTGGCTGCAAGCTCAGCCAATTCAGCATATGTAAGAGCCTTGTTTCGATTTTTCTCGAATACGACATTGCGGCTGAAAACAAAGAAATAGGTAGAATAGTTCCATGGTGTTGCAAATTAGATACAAACAACCTTTTGCGTAGTAAAAGCCACTAAAGACATTGCAAGATCGAATAGAACATCCGCTTACCTTCTTTCGATGTAGCACGACGAGTTCAAAGGCACAGAAATTATTTTCACAAGCATGAATAACATAAATGGGGCTAACATTGACCCCTTTAAATATGAGAATATAATATTTTCAAATACTACCCAAACTGCAAACAGCGAGAAATTTCTTGTAGTACGATAAGGTCCGGTGCACACGTACGGCTTTTCAAGCTTCGGCGCCGTTGCGGTGCCGTACTTACGTGTGCATTCTACCGCTGATGCTTGTGTATTTGATAGTGTTCACAGGAACAGGAACTAAATAGAGCCCAACCAACTTGAACTTAGCCGACGTTGTTCCATATATTCAGACTTTATCAGCAAGTTCATCTAGTTGTGCAGAAATTAATTCATTTTATTATATTTCCGGTATTCTATCTTCACATATATGTTAAACTTGTTTGTATACCTATTTTTGTTTCTCTGTAGCCTTGATGAAATCTGAATATATGGACGAAAAGTCGGCTTCGTTGAAGTTGGTTGAGCTGTATTTAGTTCTTTTTTCTGTGAACACTATTACTTATTCTCACGCAAGGATGTAAAGCTATGAAATTTCTATTATTTTATTATATGTTGCCATTTTCTGTGAA
Organism: Myrrha octodecimguttata; assembly: GCA_958510865.1. Taxonomy (NCBI): domain Eukaryota; kingdom Metazoa; phylum Arthropoda; class Insecta; order Coleoptera; family Coccinellidae; genus Myrrha; species Myrrha octodecimguttata. The sequence goes on from OY294061.1 coordinate 5,622,798, forward strand.
AACTTTCCGTCAGTGTAGGATATTTAGTCACTCGTTTTTTACGGAACAGGAAATTAACGTTTTGCCGTGACCAGCATAATATCCTGATATGAATCCCAATGAAAACGTATGCGGAATATCGCAGAAGCGAATTTGGAATCTTGCTAAGAAGTTTCTAACGTGAGATCAACTTTGAAATTGCTTGACAGAATATTGGCAACAACTAGTACAAAATCAGATTGATAATAACAGAAAAAGCAAACAAACTTCGGAGATGTGCGGCTGTATTGAACAATCGTATCGGTCCTTTCCTCTATTGGCAAATTGTTTATTAAAATGTCTGTATTTTTTGGTTAGTCTCAGAAGTGATATATTCGTAAATGTTAATTCACAATTTATTTCTCAGTTCTAAGTGATTGTAATGAAATTTGGAATGTATATCATTTATCGAAACAGTTTTGTCAATCTTCGTCTCGAATGAGTTATTTCTCTTGAAAGTAGACCATTTCGGAGTGTGTATTTGCCATCTACGTACTTGAAAAACCTAGATATAAATGCAAATTACTCTCTCTCGATTGTTGCTCATAGATGTTCTGCTGTAATATCTTGTATTTCATTCAATTTATGATGTACGTTCAATGAAAATATTCATGAAAACCATTCCATCAGGTATAAGTTCATAAATTATATAAATTTCACATTTTCTTATTACGTATCATATTATAAATTTCGAAATAACCCACCATTTCCACGATTGTTTTCTACTAATGAATCATAAATACCATATTGGATGATCTCAAATACATATTTCATATTGATCAGTGGATGTTACAAACAATAATTGGATAATGGCTCTATTCGTTTCAAATGAACTATTATTCACAAAAGAAGCGGTTGAGCAGGTTTTGATCCATATGAAAATCATCAGGCCTATTATTTATCAGAATATCTGATTGAAAACGTTGGGGCAGTTAAGATACAATATGGTTTGAATTTTTTGATGATCACTTTTCCGATATTGCAAAGAAACTATTTAGGCTTCGAATATCTCGTTCCACAAATCGTACCCTCCTTAATACTCTATGAGAAGATTCATTGTAGAATTATCTAAGTTCAAAAATCAATCTTCAACGCATTCAGCAGTATTTGATTTTGGCGTCTTCCTAAAATAAATCACCGACAATTTATCATTTATCACACAATTGTATTATGGCTGATGAATGGATAATTCCATATTAAGGCCAGCGCTCACTTATCGGCAACAGCCGGGACCGCGGCATACCGGGGCCAACGGGAATTTTATTCTTACTATGTAATTGAATAGGACAGCGCGCACTTGACCGCTCCGGAACACGATAGACCGGATCGCCAGGGCTGGAATTCTCTGGAGAGAATACTTTTGCCGTTGCCGGCATCCCCACTCCTGGCACTATACTGTACGATGATGTATCAGCTGTAGGCAAGTAGGCGTACATTTTGTTCTGCAGGCGGGTCGTGTTGTCGTCTTTAGTAGTCATGAATAGAGAAACCGAAATGAGTGAGGAAAAGCTTTTACTTCTAATCAGCGAAACAGTTTGATTTGAGTGATAAACATTACTCAAATCAAGAGAGGAAAAACAATTGTTGGAAGAAAATTGGGAAAGAGATGAACCAACTAGGTAAATTCGCGTGAAAATACTTTTCTGCCGGTGAATATCCAAATAGATTTTAATTACTCCTAGCACACTCTTCATGCAACCATGAGAAAAAGTTTATATTCATGCTTTTAATCATTGGAGAAATACTTCACTGAACAGTGAATTATGATTTCGTTAGCAAATATTTCTGAAACGAAGTTGAAACAACACTGAAAGCCGAGTTGATTTGAATTTTTCCTATGGCGGCACAAACATTACATATCGAGTAATTACCATTTCAATTCTATATTTTATATTATGATTGAAAAATCCCAAACAAAATGAAGCATCTTCATGATATATTTTGACAAAAAGTATGATTTTGACCATCACAATTTAATATTTCAATGAACAATTTCAATCTGCCAATTCAATTTTTCAAGTTTTGTTCACGTTCCGCTTCCTAACAGAGTTAGCTAACTATAATTATATTTGCGTCCACTAGATTTTTCGTCGACACTGACCAAAATTGCCGGTCAAGTGCGCGCAGGCGGAATAAAATTCCGGTCGGCCCCGGTATGCCGCGGTCCCGGCTGTTGCCGAAAAGTGAGCGCTGGCCTTTAAGGATACACAATATAATGGTATTAGTATCAGAACTCGAAATTTTCGTTTAATTTCAATGATTTGAAAGGGAGACATTGCTCATTTCAAGAAATATTTAAATATAAATATATAAAATTTCAGGCGGACTACAAGGAAGAATGGATAAATCTTGAGAAGGCCCTACATAGAGAATGCAAGGAAGAAACTCATATTGATGATGCGAGTGTCGTGAGAGCAGGAAGAACTGGTCTCATAGACAGAACAAACAGAAAGTTGATGGAACATATATTTTGTATGGCCAAGCTCATTGGTTTCGTTGACGATGAAGGTTATGTGAATATGGTTCTTTCCAAATCACATTTTGTTAAATTGGGCGTCCAAGAGAGCATTGCCGATGAAACCAACCAAATATGCTCCGCCATAAAAAGAGTTCCAGATCTATTAATATTGATATCTGAATATTTTGAATGTTATCATAGTCACCTACCAAAAAGTGTTCTAATTTCATCACAACTCCAATAAAGATTCGAAAACATTGCATTATATTAATATCTAAATGATTCATATCTTCTGACTATAACTCAATGAAAAAACTGAAAATTTCAGGGTGGTATAAGATATTGCCATGACCTCACAAATTTTGCAGTAACATCTTTTAACCACGAACTATATTTCAATTCTATGGAACACACATCTTTGAATATATAAGGAAAATTAGTTTTCGAATGGAAATACCTACGAAATTATTTGCCAGTTTTTTCCATTCACTTCGACCTCTTTTAGTGAGCCATACCAGCCTTCCAAATGTCCAGTCTTTAAGTGTTTCTTTTCGGAAGTCATTATGATATGATTATTATGATTCAGTACATGTACTCTAGGTTCATGCAAAATTTCAATATACGAGTAAACATGAAAAAATAAACCATTCTATATAGAAGAATTAGACCAAGCTGAAATTTCAACATAGACCTTGCGTTACCCAAACTCATTCCATAACTTGGTATATAAAACATGTAATAAATATAATTGAATTAACGTGTAACGAGATATAGACATATAAGGCCATCGCACGCAAAGTCACTTTTTGAGCGATAGTTTCCGCGTTTGTGAACGCTACGTCATGTGCCTCTATGGCTGTGTGCGCCAATATTTTAAATCTGATGTTTGCATATCGTAGCGGCTACGAACTCGGCGGCTCCCGCTCGAAAAGTGAAAGTGTGTGCGGGCGTTCATAGATATATGATATCTAGTGTTAATGTATACTTCGAAGGTATACATACCTTCTAGCTTGAGGTAGAAGCCAATTGGTAGCAACCATGTGACGAAGATATATTAAAGTACAAGTGAACTATAGGCGTCGTATCGGACAGAAGTTGGTTTTTCGAGTAATGGATATTTTTGAGGGATTTCGCATTATTTTTCAGGTGATTTCTAGTCCTACATTTCTGGTATCTAAAGGAGTACAACAACAAAAAAATGGACCAACTTGGTCCGAAACGTTGGTTAAGTTTTAGTGAAGAAATTTGAACACAACACTTCTCCAAATTCCTGCAAACCAACACATCATTATTAACGGTATCAAACTTTCGTTCATATGCTTAAGTTGATATGTATACCTGCCCTGATGAGTCCACAGTTAGTTCTCCATTATAAGCTACGGTGATAACTTTATTAATGAATTAATCCATGAGTGCCTTCTCGTTCAATAGGGATGAATGATTCAGAGAAAGACTCAGATAAAACATACTTTATTCAAAAATTATTCTATTGGCTACCGGTTTCAGCTTACACCATCTTTTGACCAGCTGAAATACAAAATGTATCGAATTTCACAACGACATATAACAACAGAAATATACGAACATTTTGAACATTTCACTGTTTTTTTGAAAATTCATATCTGAAAAGGTTCACAATGTATAGGTTAAATTAAAATTGAAAGAATGCAACTCACCGTCTTCGATGTATAAAATCGTCAAAATCATTTTGTTAAGTTCTTGTAGGTTTCTTATGGTATAGATTATATTTATAGTATTCAAAATTGATTTTTGGACTGTTAAAATAAGTATATATTTCTTGGTGGATAAAGTAAGAACTATTTCGTTCTGTCAACACATGATAAAAGTCAACCATGGGATGGCAGAAAGGAACGAAAACACAGAGGAGGCCCACAGTCGGATGTCATGTATAATAATATAGTAGACGGAAAATTAAAAATTCTGAGGTTGGTCTATCAATTCAAAGATGTTATTATTTCCGTTAAACTCCGATAAATCATTCAACAGGTGTTGTTCATTTTCATTCCTAAGAATTTCAAGCAGAGTTATTCTCCAATAGTTACTCTCTTTGTGCAATATTCTCCCTTGAAATTTTGAAAATATTGCATAAAGAGAGAATAATTATTAATATTATATTAATATTGTTGAAAAAACTGCCCTTAATGCATTTGTAATGCTTTCCTTTTTACGCGTTTCTTCTGGGGATCAGCGTTATTGTTTCGTCACAATGTTTGAAATTTTATTTTTGAATTTTGAGCTGAAATCAGTCTCAAGAGACTAGGTTGGACTCACTTAGTGAAGAAGACGTAGTCAAATTGGATTCTGTCCGCCCGGCCGACCGTGTGTTACTTTCGAAAGGAAGGATCTAGGGTCTGTGACGACCTTTGCTCGGTGGTGGTGTAACCTGCTTATTTCAACTTTTAAAATTCGTTCGGGAGCCAGTTACAATGGGTTTCACAAGGTTGTCACGCCTTAAAGCTTTTAAAAAGCTGGAGAAGAGTTCTGTCTAACCTAAGCTTGTAGCGATTATTATGTAAAGGTTTCTCTTCTACAACAGATACTGACATTGTACAGGTATAGTAGTGAAATACAAAAAGTCTATATATAACTTTATTATAATATTTACAGGTATGAAGAGATAATCAACACTAATAAGAGTATTACCAACACAAAGGTACAGTGTCAGGAGAGTTCAATTAAATATGAGCACTTGAATTTTCAGAATGGTAAGACAAATTATACACAATGTACAGGGTGATTCATTAAGGGTGGCCACCGGCCGTATCTCGGAAACCGTTCATCCTATGACTTCCGGAAAAAAAATCTAATAACAAACTCGGCCCCTAGAAAATGATTAAAAATATTTTCAAGTTCGTAGTTCCCCACTAGAGGGCGCAATCTATCAATTGTAAAATATATTCTCATTTTTTACGAAATATTCTCCAGCTAACAGTGGTAAAGGATAATAAAATAAGAATCTACTCTTTCCATTCAACAACTTTTGTTTCAGTAATTTTTCTTTATTTCCTATTTTTTAGTGATGGGATGGATAAACTTTTCTTCACGAAAAAAACATTTTTACTCCTGTATGGGTGAACCGATTTTCACGTAATTAGATTTCATTCGAAGGCCATAGAAAGCAGATCACAGAAACATATGACAACAATATACCGGGTGATCCAATTGAAAACTACAGACTGTTTTATGTCACTTCGCCCTATTTGTGCGTTTTACTGGAAAATTTCAAATGCAATGCTATGATTCTAACCAAGTGAGAATAAGCCAAGCATTATCACCTACTGACTTTTCAGAATCGCAGACAGATATCATTAGTCGTTTCGGAGTTATTGACATTTTTGTAAATTTTGATAAGTATTGATCAACCCTGTGTGATGCAGGAGGAATTGAGTTATTTCATATCTAAACAATTAGATGAAAGGAAAAAATTCATCAAAACAACGAAAGAAGCTGATTTAGAACCAGTAAGCTTTGGCGATACTGTTTATTTTCGGTTTCTATGGCTGTAAAATTTATATAGGTCGATTGCAAGCTACTAGTTTATGATGCCCCATTATTCAAACGAAGAAGCATATGATATTATGCTTAATGTTTATTTCGAATGTTCAGAAAATGCAGTAGCTGAAAGGGAATACTCGATAAGATATCCTGAAAGACGTCGTCATTCCAGAAAGGTATAAAAAGATTGACACGAAGAGTGCAAGAAACTGGTAAGGTTCAATATTTTGGAAGAAAAAATAGAAAACGTAGAAGCCGTAATGAGGATAATATCATAAAAGTTTTGGTTCATTAACAGGATAAAGGTGCTTGAAATTTTAACGGAAGATCTTCCAATTCATTTGGAAAATAAGTAAGTGTTGTTTTTCTGTTCAAATATTTTCGTTGTTGATAATTTTTGTTTTATTTTATCGCTTCATTGTTATTCCATGTGTGTTGCGTATTTTGCTGCGTTGTCATGACGCATAAAGTCACTTCCTTGTTTATTCAAGCTCACAGAAAGGATCAACATTGATCAAAATTTACAAAAATGTCAATAACTCCGAAAAGATCAATGATATTTGTCTGCGATTTTAAAAAGTCAGTAGGTGATAATGCTCGGCTTCTTCTCACTCGGTTAGAATTATAGCATTGCATTTGAAATTTTCCAGTAAAACGCACAAATAGGGCGAAGTGACATAAAACAGTCTGTAGTTTTCAATTGGATCACCCGGTATATTGTTGTCATATGTTTCTGTGATCTGCTTTTGATGGCCTTCGAATGAAATCTAATTACGTGAAAATCGGTTCACCCATACAGGAGTAAGAATGTTTTTTTCGTGAAGAAAAGTTTATCCATCCCATCACTAAAAAAGAGGAAATATAGAAAAATTACTGAAACAAAAGTTGTTGAATAGAAAGAGTAGATTCTTATTTTATTAATCTTTACCACTGTTAGCTGAAGAATATTTCGTAAAAAATGAGATTATATTTTACAAGTTATAGATTGCGCCCTCTAGTGGGGAACTACGAACTTGAAAATATTTTTAATCATTTTCTAGGGGCCGAGTTTGTCATTAGATTTTTTTTCCGGAAGTCATAGGATAAATGGTTTCCGAGATACGGCCGGTGGCCAACCTTAATGAATCACCCTGTACAACACCGTGTTTGCAGCGTTTAATCAAGTAACTCAATAATCAAAGCAGGTGAATATAAACAGTGATAATAATGTACGGTGAATTGGATGATTGAAGTGAACGGAGAATAAAGCGGTGCGGTTATTATGAATACAATCAAGCAGATTAAACAGAAACAACAGAAAATGTGAAAGACAGAGTACAATGTAAATGGAATTAGCAATGTCAATAACATATATGAGCAAGCAAAATAAACGGACGGAAAAGTAAATTACGGAACGGCAAAAAATAGGGTGATCAAGCAATAGTAAGCGGTGGTAAATGTACGGAAAGGTGAACTAAAATACAAACGGTGATGGGTTATCACGGTAAATAAATGAAAGTACACAAAGTAGTATGTTAAGACGGTATAGCAGTTAAAAGTGTTGTGTCTTATTATGGAACTAACTTGTGCCCGGATCAGAAATATTGAATCCACAAATTGGTAATTGGACTTGACATGTCTCGGAAATCCAATCTCTAAAGGGCACTGAGAAATCAACTTACGTCTGACTCAAACTCCCAAAGTGAGGAGCCTTAATGGTGGGTAGTTTGAGATCATCACTCGAAGTAAGCGTCTCGCGGAAATAATCCAATAACAAACTCGATAACGGACGGACGGTTCGATGTGTCCACTAAAATGATCGTGGGGAACATATATTCTTTTGAGAACGAGCATTGGATTCTTAGGTATATCAAACAATATGTGTATAGAAATTACTATAATCTCCCATGTATATTTTAAGGTATTGAAGAGAACTCACAAACGTATTAATATACGATTATTATTAATAATTTATTCTCAAAATAATATATTAGCATTCAAGCTTCAAGGAAACAATGAATGAAAGTGTAAATGAAAAACTGAAATACCTTAGAGAGCACACATGCCAACAAAGGTCATAACAAACATTTTAATATTACTTTTTTTAATTCGCCATGATGTAGAGTCACTAAAATCAACTGGTTAAGGTTTAACCCTTAGTAAGTCCTGATTCCTCGACAAAAGAATTTTCCTTGTCCGAATTATCCGGAATGGAATACTCTCTTACGATAGGCTCGGTACTTGAAGAAGTAGAAGGAAATTCCCCTACATGATGGGCTTCGCTAGTGAAACCACTTTTTGTCGACACAATACCCGCATCGTTCTTAAAGTAACCTCATCTTCCGAGATTGCGCTCCTAATGGTTTCTTGGGCGGCATTTCAGTTGGTTGTATCAACCTAAAATTATATAAGATTCTGAAAATGCATGGACGAAGAATCGGAATGTTTTGCGCGCTCATTTATATTCATATCTGAATTGTCTCAATGCTGGACAAATCTCAGGAGGACAGTAAAAGGTTTCCTGTTTCAATGAAACTCAAGAATCATACTCTTCATTTGATCGACATTTGATCCTCTTTCTTAGTACCCATAGCTAAGAAGCTGATTAATAAAATACTAGAGATACGATACATTTATCGTATTCTTCTCAACATTTTGATTTTTCTGTAACTTCTTCTTATACATATGAAAACTCGTGTAATTATGGTACAACGCAATTTTAATTGAATCGGTTTACGTTGGGATCTCGCAAATAAAATTCGAACGATAATATCGCCGACATATTCCCAACCCAAACATAACCTTGTAAATTTTGCAGTCTCTAAGTTATATCTTTCGAAAATGATTGACTCTCGTGTGCACGGACAGAATATAATTTGACCGAGCGCCCCTCAACTCAAAATTGAATTATTCAAACAAACCTGATTGAAGTTTTTTAACTTTTTCCAGCACAAATAATTTCCCGGCCCGCTTGCACGATCACGTTATTTGCGATATTGCACATAATATAAAATATAATGATACGTTCCTGGTTCCTATTTTTCTTATTGATGCCATCAACTGCGCCGCTGCATGGAAGTACCCCACATGCGAGAAAAAAAGTAGTATTGATAAGACTGGGGTGATTTCATCAAGCCTATCGGTCGTAAGCGTCTTCGAAATATATTACCCTTATCAAAGCCGGTGTGATGAACGATTCGGCGAATAATGTGGACGGTCTGAATCTCTCTGTCATGCCGTCAAGAAACCGACCCTAGACGGAGCGCTACCGCCGCTAGCTCGAACCATTTAACTCCTTCAGAACTTGCCGCTAATTGAGGTCTTCTGTATTCGAATAACAAACATCTGGACGCGATCGGGAATCGTAAGGCGACCGACAAGTGTAAATTTATCATCTGTTAATTTATTGGCAACTACTTGTCGCCGCATATTGTACAACAGGTGTATGCACTATAGCACCGCTCTAAAATATGAATGAACTTTGAAGTAAAAAAACATAATTTCAAGAAAAGAAAATCATATATTTGTACCCCTAGTTGGTTGGCGCCCGTGGCAAATGCCTCCCTCGCCACGCCCTAGATCCGGCTCTGCAAATAAGTTTCCTCACCATGGTTTTCACTACGATGAGTACTACGGTAAAACTTAAGTCTTCATCTCGGAACTGTTGCACTTCAATTGCGGGTTGAATTTTGAACTGAGCTACGGTAGGAAAGTAACTTAAAGGCATACTGAAAAGTAGATGGTGAAGCGAAGTAAAAGATTAACTAACTCACCACTTCTCGGAATAATAAGAAATGAATTTTCCTGCGGCAGACGGGACTTTTATCACCACGGAAGGAGGAAGGAGACATGTGTCCAAATTTTCGGTCATTTTTCCTGAGTGGGGCTCAAAGTTGTCTCCTGAAAGATCTAGAACTTTCCAGTGACGGTAACAACGGAAAATCATTCCACCCTTTTTTGTGTTGTTGAACATATGAAAAACTGAAACAACAACTGGAAAAAAATGCCGATTAAGACAATCGCGACTGCAATTGTTGTACGGAATTCTTTCCAAATAGGATGGATTTCAACATTGACTCTTATTGGAAAGCATTGTAATCGAAATGAATTTCTACAGGAATTTAAACGTAACGACACTTCGTTACAGGTCTTGAAGTTTTCAGGTGAGGTTTTTATCCTAAACACCTCGGTTAGGTTCGTTAATGGGCCAAATCTGTCGAATGGTTTTTGTGTTACGGCCATTTGAAATTTATATTTTCCAATAACTCGAAAAATATTTATCTGATCGAAATAAAACTTTGTTGGGAGATGAACAGCGTCAATAAGATGAATGTTCCATAAAAAAATCCGAAAAATTTTTTTTTTCTGAAAATTTTCATGTTCTATTCTAATTTCACTGAAATTTCCAAGTCGCCGTTCCGCAAAATGAACAAGCGCATAAATGCTGCTGACTTTCCGTTAGTGTATAGATCTTGTTTCAGCTTTAGCTTTGGAGCTTAATTTAAATTTCAGAGTAAGCCGATCTTTCGTGTGAAAATATTTTCTTCATACATGTGCTTGTGTGTGTCCCAAACTGCTGCACACGTTTCTTTGTCCCTTATATGAACAAATGGAAGGGTCCAATGTGAGAACTAATTTTGCTTCAGCCTTGATAACTAACACCGGAACTACTTGCTTTCTATTTGAACAATTTGTCAGTCCTTCTAAAGCAAAATAATTTTTGATAGCAAAACTCCTCTCCGCGAAATTTTCACGGCCGATTAACCTGAGTACGCAATACATATAATTAACGCTCGTTTTTGAGCACTTTCGAGTCTTGAGAGAACAATAAGAGTTTGTAAAATTTGTGACTATTCCGTAAATCACGAATAACTACTATTTCTATTTTTTCTCACTGAATAGGTGTCTGGGCTCGCAGCATGTTGAAAATTATTGAACAAATCGAAAGTACCCTGAGAAATAACACAAATAAATATGGCCTGGCTTGGAAATGAAACAAACTGGTTGGAGTACAACTGAAGACTAACCATATTTTAATGACCAAAAGCATATTTCAATTTTCACAGTATCGATAATAGAGATACCAATAGCTTATGTAAAGTATTTGAATTGGTACTTCCCCTTCTTACATATAGGTGGTGCAAGAGTAAAAGGAAATGAGATTTACTTCGAACACCTTTCCGTTAAATTATCGATGAGCAATTTGAAGTGCGGGGCAGAAAAACCAACTGATTTGAATTGTACATATTCCACTTTTTTTCATATATTTCAAGCTAATTCTGAAATTTCAATATTGTTCGAAATCGGGTGTTCAGATTTTGTCAAATAAATTAGCAGTAGACTGTGACAGATGATTGAGTTGGATAAAATTGTTTGAAAACGATTTATTTACATATAAACACTGTACAAATAATTGATTCCTGAAATAGAGTTTGGAGTCAAAATCGTCATCAAACAACACAACATTTACAGTTATGAATTATAAGTGCAAATAAATCAGTGAGTTGGGCCATTTCCACCAGAAAAATAGAAAGTTTCAGTGATGTCCTCAAAAGAAAATGTTTAGACTGTGAGAGTACTGTTTGAAAATAAGTATGTATGCTTATGTGAGTAGTCAGTAAGAATGCAGTAAAAATGAGTGTAACTGGAGATATACTATACAAAATTACTATAAAACTTCATTTTTATAAACTGAAAGGAGAAGTTACTGCATTCCGTCATTTTGACATATGGCCATTTTGAGATTAGGGTTACTGATAATGAATTGTCAAATATCAATTTTCAGAACACAATTGGAGCAGGGAAAATGAATAATGATGATTAAAAATTGAAGCAACAATTAGTTCAACTATCACCATCAAATGTGAGACGTTCTGAATGAATTGAGAATCGTACAAACTGAAATCTCAGTCAACAGATATTGAATGCGAAAGCTAATTGAGTAGAATTTCACGAAAATTTGATCAATTAATTTAGAGAGGTCAATATTGAGAGTAAGAACGTCAGTGCAATCAGTGGTTGGTAATTCAGGTATTGATTGGATGAGAAATTAGCAAAATTCAGTGGGATCAGGGTAAACTTAAATTGATTCCGATTAATAGAAATATGCATTGCTTCTATTTGAATTAAACTTATTCAAAAAAATGGAGATGAACATATGTGAGCAGTGTGACTTTTCTTTTGACTTCAGTGAATTAAAAAGAAAAATGTCACTTATGCAACAGGGAGCTCTTTTAGCCCTTGGTGAGCTGGGTGGTGAATTCGGAGAATTGTCTGAGTCAAAATAAAAATTATGGGCGCCATCAGATTTTTATTGAACTTCAAGATTATTTTGGGTGTTAGAAATTATACACATTAATCTGGAAAGTGTAATATCATCTATAAAATGGATATCTGTGTATCCTGCGTGAGGGAAATCAAATAGAAAATATCTATACAATTTTATTGCTAATATTCTCAAAAAATCTTGACTCCAATGCCCGAGGTACCCTGATAATTCTATAACTAGTTTTTTCTTTACCCTAATGCCTAATTAACCTAATAATTGTAGCGAATTCATCCGCTTCAACAAAAACGGAAAAAAGGGCGGAGTCGAAACACGAAATTCAAATCTCTGAAAAATCCTATAAATATATTTCGCTCCGCTCCCAAAATCACTTGACTCAACTCTCCAATCCATCTGCATATCACCGCTAAGAAGATATTCGATCTCGACGCCGCATTCCTGACCGACATCTGCATCTCAACCGGCGCCAACGAAGAAATTCAATCGACATCTGGTTTACTACCCTCGACGACTGCTTCCGTCCTCTCGACCACAAACCAGCGCCAGCGAAGAACTACCTGACGGCCCTTAAGAAGATTTACGACGAAGAATTGTTAGCCTGCCTTTTCAACAAAGAGAATTTTATTGCCTTTCGAATTCACTTTTGTTATAACAATCGAGAGAAAAATAAACAGGCTAATCCCTTTCTTTATTGTGTGTTTGATTCCACAGGACAGCTACCCACAAATTGGTGACCCCCGACGACCGCAATAAGGAATTCCAGTGGCGTAGACGACATCAGGGCCGACCCGAATTCCTGAAGGAAGGAAGAACGTGCCTCAATCAGCAAAATGCAGAGCGACGACGCACAAATCTCCAGAGTCGCAGTCCGGATGCCAGAATTCATTTCCGCCTACCCGGAATTATGGTTCGCTATCGTAGAAGGAATCTTCACCAGTGCCGGCGTGACTTCGGACAAAACGAAGTTCGGACACGTAGTAGGGGCCCTACCAGCAAAGTTCGCAACCGAAATGAAGGACGTTATCCTGAAGCCACCACCGTCAGAGGCCTACTTCAAAATCAAGACGGAGCTGATCCGACGGCTGTGCACATCCCAGGAAGAGAAGACACGCCGCCTCCTCGAACGGGAAGAAATTGGGGACCGCAAACCATCCCAGTTCCTCCGACACCTGAGGGGCCTAGCCGATGCCAAGGTACCCGACGCTTTGATGAAGGCACTATGGTTGAGCCGACTACCCAGACAGATCCAAGTAGCCCTCACCATCGTCAAGGACAGCGAACTAGAGGACTTGGCAGTCCACGCAGACAACATCGCCGAGGCCTCCAAACCACCCGCATCCCAGATCGCTGAGACGACATCGATGCAATCCCTCGAGGCGATGATGAACGTCCACATGGCGCAGCTCACCCTGGGACTGAACCAAGAGATCGCAGTACTTCGAGCAGAAGTGGCAGCCCTCAGCAGACGACCGACACAACAGCGACACCGAGAACGTTCGAGGTCCCGAAGCCACAGCAGACAACGCACAAATGGATTCTGCTGGTACCACCTACAATTTGGAAGCAACTCCAAAAAGTGCACACAACCCTGTTCCTTCCAGTCGGGAAACGACAGGGGCAATCACTAATGACGGCTAGTGATCCCAGCCCAGCACCGCGCCGTCTCTTCATCAACGACCGGGAATCCAAGAGGCAGTTCCTGATAGACACCGGCGCCGATCTCTGCGTATTTCCTCGCAGTGCAACTTCTGGAAGACGAGAGAAGTCCGACTACACCCTCTCAGCAGCCAATGGTACAGACATCGCAACATATGGTACAATCAACCTCTCGCTCAACTTGGGACTACGCCGCAATTTCACATGGAGATTCGTCGTAGCAGATGTCTCCAAGCCAATCATTGGAGTCGATTTCCTCAGTTTCTACAACCTACTGGTGGACGTGAGAAACCAACGCCTCCTGGACGGAACCACTAAGCTCACCACCAGAGGAGAAGTCACACAATGCAACATCCCGGCCATCAAAACAATCAGCGGTTCATCCAAGTACCACGACCTCCTCATGGAATTTCCCAACATAACGAGACCTGAGAGAGTCCCGATGAACATCAAGCACCACACAAGGCATCACATTCAAACAACCCCTGGTCCATCACTTTCATCCAGACCACGACGCCTGGCACCAGAAAAACTCAAAGCGGCGAAGAAAGAATTTAAAACCATGATCAACCTAGGAATTGCACGTCCATCCAAAAGTCCATGGTCATCCCCACTACACCTAGCACCGAAAAAGTCAACTGACAGTTGGAGACCCTGCGGAGATTACCGAGCTCTCAACGCCCGCACAGTACCAGATCGATATCCGGTCAGACACATTCAAGACTTTGCCCACATCCTGCAAGGAAAGAGCATCTTCACCACACTGGACCTTGTTCGAGCCTACAACCAGAAACCAGTTGCTGAAGAGGATGTTCCCAAAACAGCCATCACGACACCCTTCGGAATGTTCGAATTTCCATTTATGTCTTTCGGACTTAGGAACGCTGCTCAAACCTTCCAACGCTTCATCGGCGAAGTACTACGAGGACTTGACTTCTGCTTCAGCTACATCGATGACGTACTAATCGCCTCAGAATCCGAAGAAGAACACATGGAACACCTCAGAATCGTCTTCGCAAGATTCCAGGAACACTCGATGACACTAAACCCATCCAAGTGTGTTTTCGGCCAGCCTGAAGTCAAATTTCTAGGCTACCTCATTTCCGCTGAAGGCACCCGCCCACTACCAGATAGAGTTACCGACATTTTGGAGTATCCTCAACCAACCACAGCCAAGGAACTCCGCCGATTTCTAGGTATGATAAAGTTCTATCGTCGTTTCATACCCAGAATATCAGACACTCAATCACCCCTCAACGACCTACTGGTACCGAAGCTCAAAGGGAAGGCCAAAATCAACTGGACTCCAAAGGCTTCAGCGGCATTCGAAGAGTGCAAAAAGAAACTGGCCACAGCAACTCTCCTATCACACCCCAAGGACGATGCACCCCGAGCCATAGTGAGTGATGCTTCGGATACAGCAGTTGGTGCAACTCTGCAACAACTTCACAATCAAGAATGGCAACCACTAGCTTTCTTTTCGAAGGAATTATCAGGAGCAGAAACCGCTATGGAGCTTTTGATCGAGAACTCCTTGCCATCTACCTCGCCATCAAGCATTTCCGACATATGGTAGAAGCAAGAAATTTCACCATCTTCACGGACCACAAACCTCTGACGTTCGCCTTCAAACAGAAGCCAAAAAAGTGCTCACCTCGACAGATTTACGACGAAGAATTGTTAGCCTGCCTTTTCAACAAAGAGAATTTTATTGCCTTTCGAATTCACTTTTGTTATAACACTCGAGAGAAAAATAAACAGGCTAATCCCTTTCTTTATTGTGTGTTTGATTCCACAGAACAGACGACCCCACATAATATACAATTAATATTTACAAGATTCCAAAGAAGTACCAATCTGACCTTCAAATCCGGAAGATATAATTTCCTGGCCACTTTTGTATCTTCAGATCCTTCCTTGAAAACAATTGAATACAGATCTGATTGAGGTCCCTTTTCATGAAAGCCACTTCCAAATTCCCGAGATATGTAGGTATCTTCCTAAGTCCCTAATGATAATACAATATCAATTAAGATTTATGAACGCATTAATGAAAAAACTTCTGATCTGAACCATAATTAAAAAGACTCACCCATTATATAGGAGGAAGACTAATAGAAAGAACAAGATGTCGGTTGATGACAAGATATCAGTTCTTAGCCTTTAAAAAAAATTAGGAAATAATTTAGAATTTTCAGTTAGGAGGGTACTGTGATCAGATCATTATTCTTTGATTAATTAATAATGATAGTAATTATGATAATAATATATTTATTCAATCAGAGGCTTATTAAAATACAATAAGGTTGCTTTCGTTAAAACAGAATACATAACTCAAAACAATTCACTTTTACAAAAATCAATTTTCAATCAAATTTACTCTAAGGATATGGTTCATAGTCAACAATTGCATTATACAAAGTAGTTTCGAAAACTTTCAGGTAGGATGTCCTCCTAAACCCTTGGGGAAGAGCATTAAATAGCCTTAGGCTCATGTACAAGCGCGACTTTTTTATTAAGGTTAAAGAGTGACGTGGGTACAGGTATGGGTATCTGTGCGCCTAGTGTTGTTACAGTTTGAATTTTGTTGGAAGTACCTTCATGAAAACGAGTACCCTATATATGTATAGACCACATGATGTTAAAAATTTGTTCTCTTTAGAACCTTACTTCAGTATAATTCTAAAATGAATTTTTGCCTCAGAAACACTTACCTTATTACTATAAGGGAAATTCTCGAACCCATGGATTTGTAATTTAAATTCAATTAATACTTAACTTTCATTGTCGTTCACAAAACTGAATTGGTTATCGAATGACCTTTGATGCGATATATCACATGCAATATTTTTCAAAAAAAAAAACTGTTGAGGTTCAAGGGTATAAACCCCCAACAATGCATTTCTCAAACTTCGAAAATAGAAATAGAAATGAAAATAGGGAAATTCTCGAACCCATGGATTTGTTATTCATATTGAATTAATAACTAACTTTCATTTTCGTTCACATAACTAAATTGGTCATCGAATAACTTTTTATGCGATATATCACATGCAATATTTTTCCGAAAAAAATGTGGACGTTTAAGGTTATAAACCCCCAACTCTAACACTACATATATTTTTCAAACTTCGAAAATAGAAATCGGCGGGTAGGAGGATATTTTTCAATATTTATTATTTTAAGAATAAGAATCTGACACCAATCACATATTGTTAATTTTCTAATGAAAAAATTGCCTAACAAATTCTTTTTCAGTAACGCCACTCAATATGCAATGGAATGTACTTCCATTTGATGTATCACAATCCATATATTACTATTTGAAAAAAAAAACAGAATTCAAAAAAGCATAGGGAGACCTGCTTTCGGAATTACGAATCCTTGGATCCGTGGATTTTCCTTAATAATAATTATTAAAAGAATAATGGTCTGATTGCAGTTCTCTCCAGTCACAAATTGTGAATTAATTTCTGATTTTTTATTGAAAAACGGCACGACAAATTCTTTTTTTAGTCGTATCGCTGAGTAGATAATCAAATTACCTTTCATTTGATGTCTCACAACCCATATATTCCAATTTGAAAAAATAAGGTAGTGGGGTGCGGGGCGTTGGGGATGAGAAATAGAGAATTCAAAGAAACACAGGAGAAATTGCTTTCGGAATTCAAAATCAACAGGTGCGAGGATTTTCCGTAATAATTCTTCATTCAAAAGTTATTGACGAGTTACGTTACTTCTTTGGCACGCTGTATACTATTCATATCCCATTGGTTTTTCCCCCCAAAATTTGCTGCGTTTTTCTTTATACCTCAGGAACCACTGGTCGGAAATCATTCGGGTAAAAATTTTTTGGTTGGGTTATGCAACAATAATAAATGTTGAAAGTTTCATGAGACTTCGGTAGTAAGTTTCTGAAAAATAATTTTTTTTCCCTCCAACCCCCAATTTTGAGCCCTTAGGGTTCACCGATCCTGCTGAAAAGCTTGGAGGATCAATGCCGAGTGATACTCGATTTTTCTACCAAGTTTCGCAGATTTCGGTCCAGTTCTTTCTGAGAAAAGCCCCGGACAACGGACGGCGGACGGACGGATTTTTTTTTAATTCGTTTATTCAAATCTACATACTCCAAAACGTAAACTGTGAAATTTTCAGGGGGGGTTTGAAATTTTTTTTTTGTTGGTCTATCACTAAGGTTTATTATTTGATTTTATCAAATAATAAACCAAAACTCAGCTATTAGAAAAGGAACGTGAAAATAAAATTGAAACTAAAAATTATTAAAATCTACTCACTGAGATATGGTAGATATACGATAATTCGTAGCTGGCAGTTAAGATAACAATCAGCACGTAAGATATCGGCAGTACAAATCTCCATTCTGATTTCCACAATTTTTGAGACCCAGATGATGCGATGGCTGTACGCATTGGCGCGGGCGCATTTAGTACTCTTTCGTACTTGTAGCATTCGAATGTTACCTCATACCTCTCCTTAGAAAAAATAAAAGAAAATTTATTTTCTTATATTGCCATATCGGTATTTACATAATCGAAAAATTCAGTCGAGAAATTCATCAAAAGGAACAAAGTAGCGAAACTGATACATAACACATTAATTTTCAACATCAGATAATTCTGAATCTGAATAAAAGTAAGGTTTTAATTAAGTCTTTTATATGCCATTCACCAGCATTTGAACCATCTTCAGATTTGTAACCTTCTTCTTTTTTTTTACATGGAACGTATTTTGGAGCGAGCTTTGCAGAGAATGGTGCAGCTTTATCAGAGAGTACTTTATTTCGCCGCCAGACCATCTCACCAACTTGAAATGAAATATTTCTCTTTCGGAGATAATAGTTACGAGAATTTCGAGCGTAAGCTGAGTGTAAATGATTACGAACGCTTTTAAAAACTTCTTGCAAATCATCTGAATCCAAAGCATATTCTAATCTATCCTCAATAGAAAACTTAGCTACATCCGAACCTTTTTTATCATAGTAGGTGCCTGTAATAGGAACAATACGCCCGAAATTGAGAAAAGAGGGCGTGAAACCAGTTACGTCATATTTTGCGGTATTAATAGCTTGTCTTATACTTGGCAACTCTTTATCCCATAACCTGTGTTTCTTTACGTAACACCTTATAGTTGTTCATATCGTTTGGTCAGAACGTTCTACAAAATTACAGTGAGGTGAATATTTTGGTGTGAACCATATTTTTTAAACATTATATTTTTTCACTAAATTACTGAAGATTGTCCCAGTAAATTGTGTGCCATTGTCACAGATGATATATTGAGGTACACCGAAAATTAAAAATATGTCATTTTCTACATATTTTACAATAGATAGAGCGGTAGCATTCCTTAGAGGAAACATTAAGATATATTTGGTGAACCAATCTGTACATACTAAAGTATATTGATTACCTCGACAAGATTTTGGCAAAGGCCCTATCAAGTCTAAAGCAATTATTTGAAAAGGATATTGTACCCTTTTTTTTCTTTCCTCATTGGCCCTGCTCGACCAACGGTATTTATTTTTTGTGCTCCACAAACCCGGCATGATCTAACAAATTTATGAATTTCTAAACGCATTTGTGGCCACTAATAGGTCTCTTTTATCCTATTGAAAGTTTTCATATAACCGAAATGAGTACAAATAGGTGGTTCATGATGTTCACGAATGAATTCTTTTCTCTTCTCTTTAGAAACAACAATTTTCCATTCTTTAATGTAAGAATTAATCAATAAATTATGCGGAATTTATTTATAGGGAACGTTATTTTCAACTTTCTACTGAGGAAACTTTTCAGGAAATTTCAATACATTTTCGCACATTTTCATATACCTTTTATCGGTAGACGTACCGAGTGAAAATTTCGGGGACAGTATCCTGTTCTACAGCGCGAGAAAGCGCATCACGAACGATATTCAACCATCCTTTCCGATGTATTAACTGAAAGTCATATTGACCTAATTTTGCGGCCCACCGAGCCAATCTACCCGTTAGATTTTTCAGATTATTCAAATTCAAAAGGGAATAATGATCTGTTATAACGTCAAATTTGGAACCTTCAACCTTCAACCTAGTTTGTGTGAGTACACCACCCACACCAACATTTGATGCATCGCCTTGAATTGTAAACTTTTGATCAAAATCAGGAGAACACAGTATAGGCGCCGATATCAAAGCATGTTTTATATCGATAAAAGCCTCCTCTGCTTCAGAGGTCCAAACAATAGGCTGTTTTTTCGAACGCCCCTTATTTTTTAAAAGATCATTCATGGGACTTAAAATGGATGCAAATTGAGCTATGAAACGGCGATACCAAGAACACATCCCAATGAATCTTTTAACTTCAGTTATATTCGTCGGTCTTGGATAATCTAGCATTGACTGAACTTTATCAGGATCGGTACTTATTCCACTTTAACTAACAATAAAACCTACATATTTCAAGAAAGATTTGAGGAAATCGCATTTTTCCAAATTAATAGTTAAGTTTCCATCTTTTAAAATTGACATTACTTCTTCTAGTAATTGTAGATGTCCCTCAAAAGTTATCAGAAATTATAATGAAATCGTCCAGATAAGTAAAAACATTAGGTTCATATTTAGGCCCAAATAGACCATCAACTAGTCTTTGCTGACACCGCGCTGCATTTCTCAAACCGAAGGGAAGAACCCTAAACTGAAAAGAACCTCTTCCCGGCACGTTGAAAGAAGTTTTTTTCTCGAACTCTCATCCAAGGGAATTTGCCAACATGCTGATCTGAAATCCAATGAAGATATGTATTTCGCGTTTCTCAACATATTTAAAATACGATCTATTCTAGGCAACGGATAGCAATCGTGAACAGTCATTTCATTTAATTTTACACCGTCGAAACAAAAACGATACTGATTAGGCTCTTTAAGGTATACTAACAGAACAGGCAAACAATATGGACTATTGGAGGGTTCAATTACCCCTAATTTCAACATTTCATCAATATTTTTGTTCAATATTTCTAACATTGGATGCGACATGAGATATTGCCGTTGTCCAAAGGTTGGTGTTCCTTAGTTTCTATTTTTGCAGTAATTTTATTTGTTCGTCCTAACCTATTTTCGCTATCTATGTCACGAAATGATTCAATAGTTTTCAAAGCATTTTCTCGTTGGCCATCAGTTAATGAATCTAAACTGAAAAGTGGATGAGTTCTGCTCAGAGAGATATCATTACCAACACTGACAATATTAGACTGAACATTCCAAGTATTATTCTTGAAATCAATATTTACACCAAAAATATTACAGAAATCACTACCTAAAATCAATTCATGTTCTAGTCTGGGAACTACTAGTGCCTTTATAATTTTACATATTATATTAACATTAATCGGAAACTCAACCATACCTTCCACAGTTTGTCTTGTACCATCAGCCATTCTTGCATGTGGACCATTAGAATAACACTTTTTCAATTTTAAATTTTCCAACCAATAGATTCCTTTGGCACCAATTATAGAAACATTCGCGCCCGAATCTAATAACGCCTTTACAGAAATCTTAAATATGTCCACCGAGATATAAGGACGAATATCAGAACAAGCTTTCAAAATCACAGGCGATACATAAGTTTGCTTTGGAGAGTTAAAATTTTTTCTTTTCTTAAGCCACAAATTGAAATCCAACAAGAATTGTTCCTTATATTATCATGTAACGAATCATCATTAGATTTGCTATGATCTTTTGAATTTTTATTTTCTACATTATTATAAGAGTACGAAATTTGAGGCTTGGTTATATTTTTAAACCTATTATTTGACGTTGATGGCCCTGAAGGGTCAGCATAAGCCAATTCAGGTTCCAAAAATGGATTCTGCTTTGGAGAAATCGAGTTTTGATTTTTGTCTTTAATAAAAAAAGCAGATTCCAGTTTTTCACAGAGCATAATAAGTGTAGGAAAATCATCAATATCAACCAAAGCCAATTGAGTAACATATTCTGAAAGTATGTTGTTCCTAATTATTTTAATTTTTGTATGTTCAGAGGGAAGTCGAGATAGTCTGTTAAATAATGTCTCTAATATAGCCACGGAAATAAATATCGGTTCTTTCTTTCCTTGTTTCCTAGACTTAATATCATCCCGAATGGCATCATCGAAGTCAGGAAGCAAAAATGTTTTCTTCAACAACGAAACCAAAGAAGGCTAATCTTTTACTGTGGACCTTATAGTCCGATACCAAATGTAAGCCTTATCAGTGAAAAGATCAATTGCGGAACTAAATATTTCCTCTTCAGGAACTTTTCTAGAAACGGATAGTTCAGATACCTAAAAATCTAAAAACGGATGTAATGTTTTAGCGTTACCATTGAATTTTACGCCCCATTTATACACAGGAACCGAATTTGAAGGCGAAGAGACGATAGGTAAATTTTGTGACATACTATTACCAATAAGTGGTTGTTTAACGTCATCAACATTTTTCTCAATTAGTATTTTTTTGTATAAGTCCGCTTCTGTTGTTAATGCTGTGGCCAACGCTTCATTTTTGAGTTCTTTTTCATGTTCGTCTATTAATAGGCATTCTCTTTATACGATTAGTTATATGAGCAAGACGAGATTTCGATCTTTTAAAAATAGAATCGATTTCATTACCTTCGAATTCCTCAACAAGTGCTTTAACCGATAACAAACTCTTGATGATACTTTCATGTTCCCTTTCGAAATCATAATCAGGATCAGCAAAAGTTAAATTTTAATTACATTTTCCTTTTGCTGAAAGCCTAGATAATATTTCACGTTTTTCATCTTGTGTTCTGGATGAAATGACCCCTCTAATACGTAATTCATAATTAAGTTCTTTGAGAAATAAATGTACAGGTTTAAATTCCTCATCCATATTTCAATCTTCTCGCAATAAGGAACAACTCAAAATATTCAATTCATAATTCAAGCTGAAAACAAGTATTATTTACTCGCATTCAAAAAAATCATCAGCATATGTTCACCAGAGATTGCACTATATTATTATTCCAAGTCTTTGAAAATTTTAAGATTTCATAATTGAAAGTAAATTGTGGATACTTTATCTACCGAAATCTCAAACAACCCTCGTTTAAATATATGAAATATTATGCACCTAACCAAACATCATCAGATTAATATTTTCCTCACCCAAGATATATGTAATTGTTATTTATTTAACTGAAAAGATATTTAATAGAAGTATTGAACACAACAAGAATATTCTCAGGCCTGCACGTTGGACGCCACTATTGTGACCTCTCCTTTGACTTCAGTGAATTAAAGAGAGAAATGACACTTATGCAACAGGCAGCTCTTTTAGCCCTTGGTGAGCTGGGTGGTGAATTCGGAGTATTTTCTGAGTCAAAATAAAAATTTTGGGCGCCTCCAGATTTTTATTGAACTTCAAGATTAGTTTTGGATGTTAGAAATCATACACATTAATCTGGAAAGTGTAATATCATCTATAAAATGGATATCTGTATATCCGGTGTGAGGAAAATCAAATAGAAAATATCTATACAATTTTATTGCTAACATTCTCAAAATATCTTAACTCTAATGCCCAAGGTACCCTGATAATTCTATAACTAGTTTTTTCTTCACGCTAAGGCCTAATTAACGTAATAATATACAATTAATATTCACAAGATCCCAAAGTAGTACTAATCTGGCCTTTAAGTCCGGAAAATATAATTTCCTGGCCACTTATGTGTCTCCAGATCCTTCCTTGAAAACAATTGAATACAGATCTGATTAAGGTCCTTTTTCATAAAAGCCACTTCCAAATTTCCAAGATATGTGGGAACCCTCCTCAGTCCCTAATGATAATACAATATCAATTAAGATTTATGAATGCATTAATGAAAAAACTTCTGATCTAAACCATAATTAAAAAGACTCACCCCTT
This sequence comes from Myrrha octodecimguttata, assembly GCA_958510865.1. Classification (NCBI taxonomy): domain Eukaryota; kingdom Metazoa; phylum Arthropoda; class Insecta; order Coleoptera; family Coccinellidae; genus Myrrha; species Myrrha octodecimguttata. Next base: position 5,646,638 of record OY294061.1, read on the forward strand.
TTATAGGAGGAAGACTAACGGAAAGAACAAGATGTCGGTTGATGACAAGATATCAGTTCTTAGCCTTCAAAAAAATTCAGCTATTAGAAAAGGAACGTGAAAATAAAATTAAAATTAAAAATTATTAAAATCTACTTACTGAGATATGATACAAGCACTCTTGCAGGTAGATAAATGATATTATTAGATATACGATAATTCGTAGCTGGCAGTAAAGATAACAATCAGCACATAAGATATCGGCATTACAAATCTCCATTTTGATTTCCACAATTTTTGAAACCCAGATGAAGCGATGGCTGTACGCATTGGCGCGGGCGCATTTAGTACTCTTTCGTACTTGAATTATTTGAATGTTACAGCAGCCATTAATCATTATTCTATGAGAGTATAATAACTATATTAATTCTACTAGTACTATTATGAGTCGAATAATGCTCGACATTCTTTTCAAGGGAAATTGATTAACAGCAAATGAACCTAGCTGAATACAATCGATATCTAATCGATCCTACTAACGACCGGTTTCATTTCAAACACGTGCACCATACTAATGTGAACGTGAATAAGCGATTAAACTGAGTAGTTTGAGCATAAACAAATAATATGAGATGTTTGCCTGGTTATCACACTAATTGCACTAACTTTAGAATAGTTAATCAATGATACTTCATAATTTAAAGTGAGAAGAACAATTGGATTTATGGTGAACAAAAGCAAAGCGAAACGATGTTAGTCTAAAGAAGAGTTGATCGGGAATCATGACCATGAATTCTTACGAACCAAAAACTTGGAGAGGCTGTTAGCGGAAGCATGTTTTCTAATAGCTCATAATCGTTGCTCATCGAGTTTCTTGAGTCTCTGGTTGGTGGAAGAACGCCAGCTATAGTGGGTACAATAGAATAGGCTGAATTTGCGCAAATATTCAGTGCGCAGATTTGGAGGCATATTCAAAACGTTCAATTTTGAACAAATATACAGGTTGCTGAATCTCAACTTGACTGAAGTCCCATATTTCTCTGACACGGATCTGGAATTTTTCAATTATTTGTTCATTAATCGGTTGCCGTGTATAAGAAAATCATACGTTTTAAATATCAAATGATTATACCGGTGGTTTCAAAGTTATGTGGAATTGAAAATTTCGTTGAATACAATTCATAGTAGTAATCACGTCCTTAACAGATAATGAAAAAGGGGATCTCACGGGAACGAGGACAAGTCCCAATGTTCAACAAATTTATTTAGTGGTCAACGTTTCGTCCGAATATTCAGACTTCATCAGGACTGTAATGGAGATAAAACGTTGACCACTAAATAAATTTGTTGAACATTGAGACTTGTCCTCGTTCTCGTGAGATCCCCTCTTTCATTTTCGTTGAATACAATAATCACCATGTATCTTGGTTATGGAATTGATTAGATCTACCATTTTTTGGACTTATCTAGGTAAGCTCTATCTCAGGTTACAGTATGTGCGCTCACCGATGAACCATTCTGTACGAGATTTCTTATACTTCCAAAACAAAGCCTGATCGGATTTCACGTAAAGTCTGTTATTTTTCACTCCCAACTTCTTTGTTGACTTTCCCGTGATTGGATTCGTCCAAAGTTTGAAGCAGTCAAACTGCTTTGGTGAGATAAGAGAAAGCTCCGTCTTCACAACCGCTAGCCTTTGTGCGTTCTGTGGAATGATCTCTAGTTATGTTATTTGTTTGCATCGCGGTAGCATTAAGATTTTCGAGCGCAGTTTTATAAGACAACTGTCCTAAGCCCACCTAGAATTAGAGATAAAATTTGGGAATTCTTCATGAAAATTGACGTCAGTTTTTGTCTCTCCAAAAGTGTCCAATTTGGCCCACCCTGTACAGTGCGTTGATCTCAGCTTGACAGAAGTTTCATGTTTCTCTGATATGGACCTAAAATTTCTTAATTATTTGAATATACATCGAGTTACCTTTAGGAGAAAATCATTTGGTCTTTATATCAAGGTATTATATTGGGTGAAAATCAAACCGAATTTATTCAAACTTAAAAAATAATCACATTCATGGTATGTATATAAACAAACATAACCAGTATTTTCCTTGAAGAAAATCGTCCCTCTTCGAGGAAAAGCACATCTTAGCAAAAGAGTTGCTTGTATTATAACCCCCCCCCCCCCCCCTTTTGGAGAGACTGCAATAAAAACCATAATTGTACAGCGAATCAATGTAAATGATGAGCTCAATCAACGGCAATGCAGGCACCAATGCCAGGGAGAGCCCCAAGTCATCAACACATTTTGCAATAGAGCATATTCTATAATTTAGGCTTGACACAAAAGATAAATCACTGCGAAGGCTTTTTCTGAAAAATGGAACCACGAATAATAACGATAAATCTATCGGTTGATCTCGTCTTATACGACTTAATCCGTAAAGGCTTCGTTTTGACAAACATGTGTAACAGAGACTGGTAAGTAAAGAACTTTTTCATGTTAAGTAAGTTCGATTCATCGTATAGTACATCTGTTGATTAACGCCTATGTTTCTTCATTAATATTTGTAGGAATGGGGACATTCTCGTCTGGTGAAAATCCGCATGGACCGACTGTTTCGAAAGTATTGAAGGAGGTTATAATCTGCTGTATCGCAGATACAGCGACCTGATGCGACAATAGGATGAACACATCGATCAAGGTATTCTGCACTCGAAGTTAGGATTCGCAAGATGGTACTGGAAGATGGCGCGCTGTAAGTAGTTATACTGCAGTATTCCATCTGAAAGGTGACAAGTATCTAGACACCTACTCAGCGGTTTTAAGATGGCGTGCCGATCAGTATTAACTGTGAAACAGCTAAAGTCATTCTTCTTGGATTCTCTTCTTTGATGTAGATGTTTTGGTTGATTGAATAATAAGCTCTGATCAAGGTAGAAGGTAATTTATTGACAGATATTCGTCTTTGTGATCATGTTACATTAATATTCGTATGAGGCTATTTTGTGTGGTTTGAAACTTTTTCTGTGCATTAAATTCAAAAAAGTCTACTTGTTGAAGGCTATTGAAACAACAATTAAATACAGATTTTTCTGTATAACCTTTACATAATATCTTTCGATATTGATTTGATATCTTACGATATACTTTTATGTCTTCGACGTACTACGTCTTCAATGACAAAATTATTATATCAACTGGCATATAATGATCAAAGTAAAAAACTTGAGAAAAGTGTGAAAAAATGAAATACAACCTAAAAACAATACTAGACACAGTGTTTCATCTTCTATCTTTCGATTTAGAATCATCAGTAGCATTTATTCTATATTATGCATCAAAAACTCACCAAGTGTTTCTAACGTACACTTCACTTCAACGGAAATAAGCAGATTCATGTCCATGCGCAAGCTTGTTAAAATTGTGCATAGAAACAATAATGCCACAGATTTGTTACGTACACCTCACTTCAATAACGGAAATAAGCAGGTTTAAGTCCATACGCATGCTTGTTAGAATTGTGCATAGAAACAATAATGCCACAGATTTTACTTACACCTTCTTCTTTCCTTGACAAATGAAATGCGGTAAAAAACATTTTCCAAAATCTTTATAACCTCAAAAATTAAATGACAGTTGATATTGACCCTTGAAAACTATAAGTTTTCATTCAAATATTAAATTCAAAAAAGTCTACTTGTTAAAGGCTATTGAAACAACAATTAAATACAGATTTTTCTGTATAACCTTTACATAATATCTTTCGATATTGATTTGATATCTTACGATATACTTTTATGCCTTCGACGTACTACGTCTTCAATGACAAAATTATTATATCAACTGGCATATAATGATCAAAGTAAAAAACTTGAGAAAAGTGTGAAAAAATGAAATACAACCTAAAAACAATACTAGACACAGTGTTTCATCTTCTATCTTTCGATTTAGAATCATCAGTAGCATTTATTCTATATTATGCATCAAAAACTCACCAAGTGTTTCTAACGTAAACTTCACTTCAACGGAAATAAGCAGATTCATGTCCATGCGCAAGCTTGTTAAAATTGTGCATAGAAACAATAATGCCACAGATTTTTCTTACACCTTCTTCTTTCATCGACAAATGAAATGCGGTAAAAAACATTTTCCAAAATCTTTATAACCTCAAAAATTAAATGACAGTTGATATTGACCCTTGAAAACTATAAGTTTTCATTCAAATATTGAATTCAAAAAAGTCTACTTGTTAAAGGCTATTGAAACAACAATTAAATACAGATTTTTCTGTATAACCTTTACATAATATCTTTCGATATTGATTTGATATCTTACGATATACTTTTATGTCTTCGACGTACTACGTCTTCAATGACAAAATTGCATTAATACACAGCCCCCAAATAACTGATGCTGTATCTAAGAATCGATTGAACCAATAAATTATAAAGTATGTTACATTTTTCTCTACCCAGATGTCCCTCAAAAGATAGTGATTTCCAACAAAAAAGTCATATAACACATGGTCGAAATATTGACGATAATTATTCAATTCAACATTTTGTATTTTTGCGGAATATCTCCGTTTTCTCCTAAAAAATCAATAACACCACAGTTATCCTTGTAGCCTCATCAATTTTGATCACATATCTCAAAAGAGCATTACATTGGCTATACCATAAGAATTTTTTGTGTCAAAAAATTCCTTACTGCGGGCGTGGTAAGCAGATAAACATAAAAGATCTTAGGTGAAATTTATCAATAATATAAAATTCATGTCATTGAAGACGTAGTACGTCGAAGACATAAAAGTATATCGTAAGATATCAAATCAATATCGAAAGATATTATGTAAAGGTTATACAGAAAAATCTGTATTTAATTGTTGAAATCAATAATACTTTTCCAATAGGTTTATCGATGAAAAATGAATAACTATGAACCTATTTTCTCTTCAACAGAAACTTCCCATTCGGTATCCTTTCCAATGATATATCAACTTTTGTACTAGCTGTTTTTTTTTCAGCTTCAATATCATGGCTAACATGATAACAACGGAAAATATGACATTATCCAAACCTGATTTTCTTCCATTTTAATCATCTTAATGATTGCAGCAGTTGTTGTACTGATTGAATATTGGAGTGACAGTAACAGTTCCAAGGAGAGTAACTCCAAAATTTAATCAGAAAAACAACTGATTCAATCATTGGAAGCATTAAAATGGAAAAAATCAGTCTTGAATAATTTCTTATTTTTCGTTGTTATCATGTTAGCCATGATATTGTGGCTGTAAAGAAACAGCTAATACAAAAGTCGAAAGAACACTAAATGGGGAAGTTTCTGTTGAAGGGAAAACATGTTCATAATTTTTCATCGATAAACCTATTGGAAAAATTTGATTGATAATTCTCACCCAAGAACTTTTATGTTTATCTGCTTACCACGCCCGCAGTAAGGAATTTTTTTATACAAAAAAATACTTGTGTTATAGCCAATTTCACACTCTTTCGAGACAGAAAATCAAATTAGATTGAGCTAGAAGGATAACTGAAGTGTGATTGATGTTATGAAAAAATTGAGATATTCCGTAAAACACAAAACGTTGAATTGAAGAATATTTCGACCGTGTGTCATATGACTTTTTTTGTTGGAAATCAAATGTAGAACCTTGCTTGGAAGTTTTGGACTTTTTAAAGTAGATACCCTGTATATAAGCTTTTTGGACTTGCCTAGAGTAGCTCTACCTCAAGTTACCGTATGTTCTTGCACCAATGAAACACCCTGTATGGTGGTCGAACCTCCTCATTCACATAACCTGCCGCGGCGAGCAGCGCCGTACATCTCCACCGACCTAATGGACGGCTGGCTTAGCTTGAGTTCCGCAGATAATCTTTATCCTTTAGACCTTAATCCTTTATCGAATCTAAAGCTACCCACGACTAGCTGGCCATACACGAACGTTCTTTCCTTTGGTGGTCGAACCTCCTCATTCACATAACCTGCCGCGGCGAGCAGCGCCTTACATCTCCACCGACCTAATGGACGGCTGGCTTAGCTTAAGTTCCGCAGATAATCTTTATCCTTTAGACCTCAATCCTTTATCGAATCTAAAGCTACCCACGACTAGCTGGCCATACACGAACGTTCTTTCCTTTGGAAAACCGTGGCTTGTAGGGACGTGCCATAATGTACGGCGTGGAAAAAACCAGTCGTCGCCAATACACGTGATAAATTAATTCACATGATTCAACAAATGATAGTTCAAATAACAATGTCCAAGTAGGAAGTTATTTATTAAATAAAAAGATCTGTTAGTTCCTAGTTCGTTTATTGGTGACTAGTTTCACTCAAGAACATCTGAGCATCATCAGACCAGTCCCACTAAAAATCACAAAATACAAGAGTTTCAACATTACATATTACACACCAATATTCCCTCACCTGAACTCTCAACCAGATTCGTCAATAATTACTAAAAAGGTACAGGTATTATTCTCAGTACAACATATCAACATAATCTCATCTACAATTTCTTATTCTCTTAAAATGGCTACAACTAACATGTTAGTTGTAGCCATGGGAACAGATCACATTCTTCGAATTTTGTTAATGTTTCGCGAGTAAAGAAAGTGTCAATTCTCAGTAGAATTTGAAATTCTCGGGAGAAAAAGCATCAAGTTTACTTAGTGCATTGGAACGCGTGGAGGACTCAAGAGTTGCTAGAAATGCTACTCAGGATGACTTGTTCATTTCGGCAATCGATTTATTTTCGGACAGGGCTCTTATTTGGTATCGTGCGAACAGAAAAAGCGGTTGAAATTGGTTGAAACATTGAAACAAGAATTTCAACTGGTGAATTACAATGATAGACTTTTCGACGAGATCAAAAATAGAACCCAGGCGAACGATGAGAGTATAGGTATGTATATTGCGGTTATGACAAATCTCTTCAATCGCCTTACAATACCTATAGCTGAGTCAATAAAACTCAAAATTTTGTTAAAAAACATTGCACCTCAGGAATTGGGACCTATATTAAATTATATTTTGGAAAGTGTAGGTAGGGATGAGAGGCCATATTTAGAGATATCAATTTACGGTATGAAAATTTTAGGTTTATTGGACTTGGGAGCGTCCTCAACTATGATAGGCGGAACTGGTTGGGAAGTCTTGAAGAAGCTTAATTTGACTATTCATCTGTATTCCCGATCTCATTGCACAGTTGCGAACGGTAATGGGTGTCCCATTATCGGTTTTGTTACAGTTCCTATACAGGTTTGTCAACGCGTAACTCTAATGTGCCCTCTCTGACTCATGACCTAATTCTTGGAGCTGGTATTTGGCGAAAAATTGGTATACTCCCTAATCTGAGGTCCAAAGAATGGAACTTTGCTCCTGATATTGCTTCGGTACGTAACTCTAAATGCTGGAAAGGGTTTTTAGTCAGTCTCGTTCGGAAATCGGTTTAGCAAACCTCGTCGAGCATAAGATCGAGTTTACCAACGAAACACCGATCAAGCAGAAATATTATCCTGTCTCACCCCCCATACAAAAACAGATTGACAAGGAACTAGATCAGATGCTGAAAGATAATATTCTCGAACCATCGAACAGTCCGTGGTCATCACCAATTATCCTGGTGAAAAAGTCGGACGGTACATACAGGTTTTGTGTGGATTATCGTCGATTGAACCGAAATACCGTGAAGGATGCGTATCCACTTCCCCAAATAACGTTAATTTTGGACAAATGGCGCTAGGCTAATTATCTGTCAACTATTGATATTAAAAGTGCGTTTTGGTATATTCCTATGGCAGATTCTATCATGACGCAAGGAGTGTCATCTTCAAACTCATCTTGAAAATAACGTCAGTGTTAGTTTTGAATGTACCACAGATAGGTAGTTCAATCATTAGACGTCACATATATCAACTATTCGGTTGCATGGGAGACTTCAATTAAGAGATATGACAATGAAAGAATAATTGTCAAAACATATTTGAGAGTTGTTTGATCTGCCTAAAGTAGTTTAGATTCCGCAACGTCGTTTAGAAACTACTCAGATACATTGCAAAACCAGTAGGCGCATTAAAGGTCGAATTTACTAACTGAGCTTAGGGATACACTTTTCATTCATATTGTCACGTCGAAACTAGATAACGCGATAATACGCGATTGGAAGGAATATTCAGCGAATGACAAGCTGCCCACATTCCAACAAATCATGGACTTACATAAGAGGTGTATCACGCTCGAAAGACTCGCGGAAAGGAACGGAAAGTCATCGAACAATCCAAGTTATAATGAATTACAATCCAATTGGCGCAACACGGAGAAAAATCCGAAGTACACATCACATTCCATTTTAATGGTTCTGAATTCATTACCCCATAACGAAAAATACGGAAAGGTCAATCATCTGGGCTTGTGCACTAACTGTTCGAGGCCCGGGGCGCTATTTTCGAGTCATCCGAAAGTGAGGTCTAGATTCGGCCAAATGCGACAGTTTGGCAACGTGATGTTTTTACTTAGAATTTGTATTTGTAGGCAATCCTAATTACATACCCCAAGGTGACATGACATGCAAACGAAAACACAGTGTATACTTTTTAATGTTTTTGATGGATATTACAGTTTGAAAGTGTTTTTATGGGCACTTCTTTTGATTCAATAATTATTTATGTCCTCTTGTGAACTAATTTTAGTGATGGAGTGAATGTCCGAAAGTTGATGTACGAAAGACGATGTGGATTGAAGCCTTGTTAAACAATGATTGAAGGATGATATATTGAAGGATATATATTATTAAATTATATTTTTACAGGATGAAGGGAAGTGGTTTTTTGAAAAAACTCAATTCAACTGATGCCGACGTTTTGCGGATATATTTCCACTTCTTCAGTGCTATAACAGAGAAGATCGAAAACAAACTCAACTACTATGAAGGTACAATCGAAAATTACAATAATTTTTTTTTCTTTGAAGGATAACAAACTGAAATAATTTCCATCTATATCGAGTATTATCGAAAAACCATGCATACAGTTCGATTAATCATACTACGTATAATTATAACTATTCTCGTTCAAAACTGATGAGCTAAAAAACAAATAACAATTACATATTACACTTACCAAAGAAATCAGTATAGTGAACAAAAACAACCAGAAATAGGCGAACTAGAAACACCTTGTCGGAAATTTCCATTAAAACAACTTTCAAAATACAAATACATATATCACTTTCAATGACCGAGCCAAACTGATGTGGTTCTATCATCTTAGCCTGTTGGACACAGGTGGAATCTTCAATATGTTCACGAATTGTTCGGAATTGATTTCCTCTTTCACCTAATTATTGGAAATTACATATTCAAGTATTTGTTTTTGAAGAGGTCCAAAACGTTGTTGTATACTAGGCTTAAATTTTGAGTATCTGCCCGACAATTTACGGAGTCATTCAGCTTGATTTGAATAATCTCGCTAACATTTCTTTTCATCCCACTGATCTCAAAATCCAAACCTCCAAAATGGTGGTTTGCAAGGGCCGTTTTATTTTCTTTGGATTTTGAACTTTCGTTGCAATCGTACTTATGTTTTTTGATTCTGTTTTTAAGGAGTTGTTTTGTTTGACCCACATAACATTTCGATCAATTCATACACGGTATTTTGTAAATTACTCTGCTACTATCTAAAATAGAAGTAATATCTTTCAACTTTGAGAATAAAGAACCACAACTGGGAAGATTATATGATACGAATTTTACGTTGTTGGAAAAAGTATTTATCAGTTTATTTATTTTTTTGGTGAGGCCGAGGAAGTATGGAAATTTCAAAAACTTTTTTTGGATCGTTCTATCAACAGTAATGGAACCCAAAGTTCCATCGATGGAGCCGTAGCTGGAAATGATTTTATTACTGAGTGACTTTGGATAGTTACTTATTTTTAATATTTCTCTTATTATCTTCAGATTTTCCTCGTGGAATGAGGAGTCACTCAAATTAATCGAACTATATATCAAGTTTTTAGCAGCGGAAATCTTATATGTAAAACTACAGCTTGAATTATAGTTTAAAATCTGTCCCGAGCTAGTTGGTTTTCTCTACCAGTTAGTGATTAACGACCCATCTTCTCTTCTGTTCACAAGTACATCCAAAAATGGTAAAGAATTATCTTTTTCAATCTCTAGGGTGAAATGAAGGCGAGGATGAAATTGATTGAACACAGTCACAAGTTCTCCACATTTGATCTTAGGAATGACCAAAAACGTATCATCAACGTATAACTTCACAAATGGAACGACAAATGATAGTTTTCTCAAACACTCTTTTATGAGTTCTGTCATAATTAAATTTGCCAAAGATGGACTAGCCGGATTTCCCATTGCCATTCTATCAATTTGTTCGTAATATTCGTTATTAAATTGGAACTAACTGGACGTAAAAATGAAATCAACCAATTTTAGGAAAAGTTCTTTGGATATATCTGTAAAGGCTGAAATATATGACCACATTCTTCTCACTGTCTCGAGTGTTAAATTTCTGACGATGTTAGTATATAATGAGATCACATCCAGAGAAACCAGACAATATCCTTCAGGCACCGAAGCCGTTTTAACGAACGACACAAATTCAAACGAATTTTTAGCATTGTATGGAGAAGTGGACATAATCTGAACCTATACAACTTACAATTGGTCTGATATTTAACCTAGCCTTATAAACCTTTCTAAGACCATATAACTTAGGTGAAATGGAGTTATACTTTTTCATTTTTAAGGATTTTTTACCGTCTAGAATAGACTGAGTCTTCAATTCACCAATCAATTCGTTTGCTTCCCGCTGGACTTTGTTTGTAATATCAGTTTTTATTTTTTGTATGTATCGTTGTCAGATAGCAAATCAGTCATATCTATATAAATAAAAAAGGATCTATGGTCTATCGATATTTCAAACAAGCATAACGTTCAAACCACTGCACCAAATTGGATAATTTTTTTTTGTTGTGTTCATTATTCTCAGGTCAAGGTTTGTATAACGGAATATTTCCGAAAAAAATGCAAGGAAAAAAGAACAAAGCCTTCCTTTTTCCTCCAACCATAGAACTCTATTAAACGTAAGTATGAAGTATTCGACAAAGCGAGCAATCATAGAGTACTTTGACACTTCGACGTTCGACACTTAGGTTAGCTTTTACAAAAACAAACCACCTGTGTTATTAGTTATTTGAAGTAAAACGTGTTTCTTGAAAGTGTTTAATAGCATTGTGTTTGATATTAATCGTTGTGTTGTGTGTTACTCATCATCATTTATTAAAATGCCATCAATGAGGCGTCCAAATATTGGTCGGCGGACGCGTAACGCAAGATGACTTTCAAATCAGCGATTGGACAACAGAATGAGAGGCTCTCAATCTCAAGCAAGATCTGTCTCAGCTTCGGATGAATCCATACTATCGATCTCAGGCGAGGTACAAGAAAATATAGTATCCAATGAAAACATCAACTTTGAACGTTTGGCATTTAGATATGATCCCACAGTATGCTGGCAATATAATGTTTCATTTCGAAACCATGAGCATTATTTTACTGCAATGCTCTGAGATATCCAAACGAACCCCCAGGATTATGTTGTTATGGAACAGAAAAATCAAATATCCACAACTGACAAGGCCACCTGAACCTCTGAATACGTCAATTTCAGGACAAGAACTTCTATCGAAACGTTTTCTGCAGAATATTCAGCATTACAATAGTATGTTCCAAGTGACATAATTTATTTCAAACCTGATCGAGGAACATGGTTTCAATCCAACTTTTAAGGTATGTTTTTCTTCATCAAATGAACATATTACACATTGATTATATCATTACCTACAAGTATGAAACTTCTGTTGAGACTCATTAACAAAGCTTTTCTAATTTTTTTCAACAGATTCAAGGACAAATTCACCATCGTGCAGAAGTGTTGTAACCACAAATTTCTCTAGATTTATTTCCTTGGAAATTCTGAAAGTGAAGTGAATCAATGTTGAATCAAAATCAAATGGTAAAATTGTTCAAAATAGCATTAGAAATGATGCCATGTGACAAACATAAATTAGTGGTCAGGGCAGATAAAAGGCCTGCAGCAGAACATAAGAGACGTTTCAATGCACCAACGTTGAATGAAGTTGCTTGCCATTGAGGAAGTTGAAGAAATTATGGACATTGTAAATGGTGATTACCTTCAACATATCAGTGAAACACATCTTATGTATGATGCTTTAAATTACTCACTAATATTCTTCGATGGTGAAGATGGTTATCATGTTCTGATCAAGATGATGTATTATGTGGCTGGTAAGTATTGATAAAATTATATTATGAAAAAATATAGTGACAATTGATTTCAATAGGGTATCTTTAGATGATAAGGTTCTTAGATTACTGTTATATTACATTTTTTCTACTATGCTTTTGTAGTATCATAAACCACTTTCTCAGAGTAATTTTGTTTAAAAAATTTTATGTTTTGATTCCTGATTGATGTTGATGATTCTCTTGCAGGTCAAGAAACAACCAAGAAGCTCAAAGTGCCATTGAATTTGCAGACTGCAGAGGAACCTACTTAAGATATAAGCAAAACATCATAAATAACGAACATGCTTCAAAATTCTAAAAAAATAATTTGGGATGGATGAATTCATAATGGCCCATAAACAGGCGTTGGAGACACTAAAAAGAACCCTAAGAGATTTGCGCAACAATTAGAACCTGGTGGTGCGATGATTCTACTGTCAGGAGACTTTCGACAATCGTTGCCAGTCGTTCCCCCAAATCAACCGCAGCTGATGAGATAAATGCTCGCTTGAAAAATACATGGAGATATGTTAAGAGTATCGACTTAAAAGCAAATATGATACTGGCTTGCCAAATGACATATCAGTGGAATTGTTTTGAAAAACATTATTTGACACTTGCAATGTGAAAATTCCTGTTGACACTCACAATGGTCTCATTTCTTTCCACCAAACTTTTGTCAGTTCACATCTACAAAGGACGAATTCATAATAATAGTCTTCTCAGATATTCAAATGAATTATATATCACCAGATTATCAGGTGCATATTCAATATATAGAGAGAATTCAGTGCAAGTTTGTTCGAATTGCTGCCTATAGAATGGGTTTGGTGATGGAGGAATTTGCTTATGAGGCAATTCTTTCACGATTGAACTTGAACTCTTTGGAGGTCAGGCGTGGAATGCTCGATGTGGCTTTCTTGCATGGGATTCTTAACGGTCGTGTTGACTGTCCTGAGTTGTTAGTGGAGATTGACTTCAATGTTGCAGTCAAAAGAAATCGTCACACCTGTGCCTTTAAAATTCCGTTTAACCCGACTAATTATGGTTGTAATAAGTCGCTTACTAGAATGCTTCTTAAAGCCAATCAGTTAATACTGGAACAGGATATTTGTCTGTTTAATATCTCGCTTCGCAGTCTTAAGAGCAAATTAAGAAATGTTATATTACTTTATGGTGATAATTTAATCTTTGTTTTATTGTGTATATTTTATGTAGGTATAGGATTAGTATAATTTCAATGCTGTCATTTTCATAGATATGCATTTTATAGTTCATTGTAATTGATCTTCCCTATTGGAATTTATTGTAAATGGATGAACAGTAAATAAATGAATGAATGAATGAAAACCATTCTTGGCTGGATGAATGGGCCATTTTAGTGCCAAAAATAAGGATTTTTCTTAGGTTTCTTCTGGGTTTTCACTCCCAATATCAAATCGAATCGAAAAATCCAAAGGAAATAATTCTTGAAATTTTCTGCTTTGTTTGATGAAAGAGTAAGATTTTTACTCTTAAACGTCACAGTTTGCTTTCTTTATCGTTTGTATGGTTCATTAGGCAATCTGTTTTGCAAGAAGCTGCCCTTGACAAATAGTTTAAAACTGCAATCCGCAAGGGCGTTTTTCTTGAAAAAAACAATTTTATTTAATTTTTAGTAGTTCTGTTTCAGATAGTGGGAGTGAAAACCCAGAAAAAACTTGAAAAATGATACGAAATCCTCCCAAAATAAGCTTTAATCGGTACTCAAAAATAAGGATGTTGATGAATTGAATTTAAAAATTCAAAATAAAATTGATGCATTCTTTTGAGTCGATCGATTCCATCATCGATCCAAATAAAGTTGTGAATTATACAAGTTAAATCTTAAATTTGTTGGATTTGCCAGTAATACCTTCACACAATTGGCAGCTGAAGGTTGGCTCAATAATTATCATGAAACGCAACCTCAATCAGCCAACATTGTGTAACGGAAAAATATTTTATGTTGAAAGAGTTTTCACAAATTTGATAGAAGCTACTACCATCTAAGGAAGTTCAAGAGCGAGGATGTTCTTATTTGAAGGATTCCACTAATGCAATCTGATTTTCCTTTTAAATTCAAGCATGTTCAGTTTCCAGTGCGACTTGCATTTGCAGTGACAATCAAATCACAAGGTCAATTGCTGGAAATGTGTGGAATAAACCTTGAATTACTATATTTGTGGCATGGACAGTTGTACATTGCGTGCTAGAGAGTTGGTAAACCAAATGCTCTATTTGGTTTCTCTTGAGAAAGGAAACCAAAAATGTTGTTCATAATAGGGCATTGCAATAAAGTATAATTTAAATAGTTGGGTGTTATTTTATTTCCTAATATATTTTGTCCCAGGTTTTTTCATGAGTTACACCACCCGTGCGAAGCCGGGTCGGACAGCTAGTAATACATATATTCGCTCTTCAACATAATGACGGTAGCATTGCCCTTGTCTGCCCGCATTATAATCATTTCAGGATGTCTTCTAATGAACAATTTGGTATTGATGAAACATTTAAGCAGTGGATGTATTTTTTTTCGATGTTGGTTTTTGTACAAAAAATTCGTTAAAATGTTGGTGCCCCTAGCCCTAAGTGAATTTTTCTCTTCTTCGTTCAATTCAATGCTTAGTACAGCAAACTCAAAATCTTTGATAATGGTTGGAATGGGTATGAAATTCGTTTGAGGAACGCTGAATTTCAGACCCAATGACAATATCGATTTAACATCTTCAGGCACAGTCACATCAGTGTAATTATATAGGAGATTAGGCTGTGATTCTGAAGCAAACATAATTTTGAATAATGCCTCAAAGTTACTTTTACATGTTCTAGAAAAATTTTGATAATATTTTGTGGTACTGACAAATTAACGAAGTGTTTGACATCTTCGAGTTTCTTATTCAAAATTTTCAATTTCCAAATGGTGACTTTAATTCCTAAATTTAACACAGATTTTTTAAACTTATGCATAATTTCTCTAGTCTTATTGGAAACCGGTCAATTATCCTCCAATAATAAAACATTTAAACAATTAATATTATATGATTTGTAATGTGTCTTGGAAAAATTTTTTTTCTGTTGTGTAGTCATGCTAGTCATCGTAATGATTGAAAAACATGAAAAGATAGATGTTTGGAAGAAATATCTAGAACAGCTTTTCGAAGACACACGTTCACAGCTCCCACCGTTGAAAAATGATTCAGGATCTTCAATTACCATTGATGAGGTTCGAGCTACCATAAGACAGATGAAAGATGGTAAAGCTGCAGGTCCTGATGGGGTTCATTCTGAAGTTTTGAAGCTTTTCGAAGAACAAGGCATTAAAAGGATAACCCATATATTCAATCGTGTTTATGAAACAGGGAATATCCCGAAGGAATGGCTGATATCTGAATTTATCGCGCTGCCAAAAAAATCAGGAGCGAAGAAATGCGAGGACTTCAGAACAATCAGTCTCATGAGCCACTTATTGAAAGCATTCCTTAAAATCATTCATAGAAGGATCTACAAGGTTTGTGAAGAGCAAATGTCGGAGACTCAGTTTGGGTTCCGCGATGCCGTGGGGACGAGGAAAGCACTGTTCAGTATCCAGGTTTTATTTCAAAGATGTCGGGATGTGAATTGTGATGTGTTCGCCTGCTTCGTGGACTATCGCAAGGCCTTCGATAGAGTGCAACACCATAAGCTCATAGAGATTTTAAAAAAGGTAGGAATAGACGACCGAGAATTGAGAATAATAGCCCATTTATATTGGAATCAGTCTGCATATATAAACATCGATGGTGACAAATCAGAGGCGATTAAAATACAACGGGGTGTAAGGCAGGGCTGCGTTTTGTCACCTTTATTGTTCAATATCTATTCCGAATATATATTCAAAAAAGCTCTAGAAACCAGTAAATCTGGAATATTAGTCAACGGTAAACGCCTGAATAATTTGAGATTCGCCGACGACACCGTGATTATGGCAGACAGTATGCAAGACCTGAAGGAATTGATGACAAGGGTGATAGAGATCAGTCAAGAGTACGGACTTGATATAAATATTAAGACAACTAAATATATGGTGATTAGTAAAACTATATTCCCTGAGGAAGATCTGATAGTTTCAACGAATAAACGTATAAATCGAGTCAATAAATATACTTACCTAGGATCTGTGTTGAATGATCAATGGGATCACTCTCAGGAAATAAGGTGCCGAATAGAAAAGGCGAGAGCAGTGTTTTCCAAAATGGCTTCCATCTTTAAGAGCCGTTCCTTGACCATGAAAACTAAAGTGCGCCTCCTTCGTTGTTATGTGTTCTCAGTATTACTGTATAGGGCAGAGTCGTGGACCCTGACTGATGCCTCGGTGAAGAAACTGACAGCATTCGAGATGTGGGTGTATAGAAGAATCCTAAGGATTTCATGGGTGGATTATATAACCAACGAGGAAGTTTTTCATAGGATGAATAAATCTACGGAGATAGTGATGACGGTGAAGTCTCGCAAATTGGAATACCTGGGTCACGTAATGCGAAACCAGAAAAGATACGGACTACTACAGGAGATTCTACAGGGAAAAATTCCGGGTAAACGCGGCCCAGGCCGTAGGAGAATTTCATGGCTGAAAAACCTAAGGACCTGGTATTCTACAACGACAACATCGCTTTTCAGGTCGGCAGTTGATAAAGTCAAGATAGCCAGGATGATTGCCAACATCCGGACCGGATAGGCACTGGAAGAAGAAGAAGTCATGCTATTTTTCTGTCACATTTAATCCAATTTTTAAGCTGTGTTCTCACATGATCTCCGTAACTCTGACCGATTCGCTCAAAGAATTTCCCAATATTCAAACTAGAATCCGATGTTTCATTTACAACTAAGTTCATCATTAAATTAGATTTTCACAGGATGAAGAAAAGTGGTTTTTTGAAAAAACTCAATTCAACTGATGCCGACATTTCGCGGATATATTTCCACTTCTTCAGGGCTAAAACAGAGAAGATCGAAAACAAACTTAACCACTATGAAGGTAAAAACAAAAATAACAATAATTTTTTTTTCCTTGAAGAATAACAAACTAAAATAATGTCAATCTATATCGAGTATTATCGAAAAACCGAAAACTGTCCGTCAACTACGTCGATTTCTAGGAGTCGCGAGTTGGTACCACCGATGGAAGATTTCACGAAGATCGTAACGCCGCTGACTATGCTGTTGAAGAAGCAGCAACGATGGGTATGGGCCCCTGACCAACAACAAGTATTCGAGACCTAGAAGAAGAATCTCACGGAGTCACCAGTCCTAGCCTGTCTAGACTTTTCCGGACCGTTTACACTACAGACCGACACTTCAGAAATAGGACTTGAAGCTGCTCTAACTCAGGTATTGGAAGGTCACAAACGCGTTCTAGTCTACGCTAGCCGAACGCTGAATGATGCCGAGAAGAATTATTCAGTGACCGAAAAAGAGTGTTCAGCCATAGTTTGGACTATCGACAAGATGCGACCGTACCTAGAAGGATACCGTTTTACCGTGATGACTGACCGTATGAGTCTCCGCTGGTTATAGTAAATCAAGTCCCCGTTCGGAAGAATTGCACGATGGAGCATCTTCCTGCAACGATATGATTTCGAGATCAAATACCGAAAAGGGGCCTCAATCCGAGTGGCAGATGCTCTGTCCTGGGATACGTTACCATCTCAAGAAGAACCATGTTTGGCAAAGGATGTAATACTTTGCCCGTGGTATGCGAAGAAATATCTGGAAGTCCTGAAGTACCCAGCGTTATATCTCGATTGCCGTAATGAAGGTGGCAAGTTATATCGTTTCTTCTGGAGTTCGAACGATATCACCGAGCCTGAAATAGAAATGGTGTGTCCCAACCGAAAACCGTAAGTCCGTACTCCTAGAAAACTAAGATGTGTCCGTGGCTGTCCACATGGGCATCGTGAAAACGATATCCAGGGTGGACCAGAATTATTACTGTCTAGGGATGTTCCTGTGAAAAACTTATAACCTAAGCCTTTACCATGGCGATTTTTTAGTATTTTTAGATGTGACATCTCTTTACACGAATATACCTATTAACTTTGCCATAACCTTAATAAAAAACTGGAATGAAATCGAATCACAAAAATTTAACAAATTTTCCAATTTTGTGTTGAGAGCAGCTCCGTCATTTACAACAAATATTACGAACAAATTTTCGGACTGAGAATGGGCTGCTATATCTTGCTTCTGAGTAGTAGCTGACATTGTTATGGTCATGGTTGAGGTTCGAAGGATTACTCTGAGTAGACTTTTCTTTGGCACACCATTTTTTCGTAAAATACGTAGATGATATCTACACGTCTTAAGCTGCTGACAAGGTTGAAGAGGCCGTCACCGTCTTCAAAAGCGTCTAAGCTCGATTAAAATTTACTACTGAACTTTTATCAACAGAACCTCACATTTTCTTAACGTTTTGCTGATAAAACAACATAATGAAATCGAATTTAATTGGTATCAAAGACAGACATTGTCATGAAGAGTGTTGAATTATTAACCAAAGCAAAATATATTACAGCAAATAATTCTTAACAGCAATTTGAGAAAAAAAACTTTGAAAATGTCCTCTCCTGAATTCCACCAGAACAATTTGAAAAAAAATAGGATCTATCATGAAAAAAAATGGTTACGCAACAAAAAGCATCGGAAGAATTATTCGCAGAGTAAATCGACAGCAAAATAAAGATGAAAATATGGAGGAAAACAAGAGATTTTATGCCTTGATCTTCGTGGAGGGATCGTCAGAGCAAACAACACTAGTTGAAAACTTTTCACGTGTGTAGAAAATGCTTCTCCAATGGAATTTCAAAAACTGTAGTCTACAGGATTGGTTGCAATGACAGCCAGTCAACATATATAGGATGGACGAGTCGATGTCTTAAGGACTGCGTCTCCGAACACAAAAGAGATGCCCTCAATATATATTCAACCCTCTAAAACGAAAAAAAAATTATTACACCGCTTAAGCAGAACATCTATCGAATACGCTTCATTCATTCAATTCCAACATAGATCTAGTTGAAATATTGGGACAGCGAAAGGTTTTGAAGAACCGCTTGCTGCATAGAATGATTTCAATTGAAGAAGATGAAAAATCCATTAATAAAAGAACACATATTGGGACCTCATAAACAGCCTATTATTATCTCATTCATAAAACCGAGGAATAAACTGGAATGTTTTAAGATGTAACGCCAACTATGTTTTGTACCAGAGATATACAGGGTGATTCCGGAGGAGACCGTCAGATTTTAGGATAAGTTTACACTAGTCAAGACAGTCTCGAAACAATGTTTGGTTTATGGTTGGGGGCCTCTATTGAGAATATACAGGGTGATTTGTCCGATTCGACCGATTTTACTTTAATTGATCACTTTGGTATGGCTCTTTCGATTTTGGAGAAATTTTCAGCCATGTACAATATTGATGAGGACATTCATTAATTTTGAAGTTTTTTCCAAAATAAGCGGTTGTTATTGTGATACTTCCAGGTTAATTGGGCAGGTTGAAAAAACACCCTGTACATCGCATTGTGCCAAAAAAATTAAAAACTCTCAAATGATGACTTATCATAGTACAATCGTGAACAGATAGCGTAGGTTAGGAAACGCTATGTACAGGGTGTTTTTTAAACCTACACATTTAATCTGGATCTATCACAATAACAACCGCTTGTTTTGAATAAAAAATTGATATCAATGAATGTGTTCAACACTATTGTACTACGCTGAAAATTTACATTGAAATCGAATAAGCCATAACCAAAGTTATTAATAAAAGTAAAATCGGTCGAATCGGACCAATCACCCTGTATATTTTCAACAGAGACCCCCAACCATAAACCAAACAGTGTTCCGAGACTGTCTTGACTAGTGTAAACTTATCCCAAAATCTGACGGTCTCCTCCGGAATCACCCTGTATATGTACCACATATTCAGAATAAGAACCATTCTATTGTATGTCAAATTCTCCCGATAGTTTCTAGTATGATGTTGTGTGAGGTGTATTTATTCAAGATCTCACATTCATCTGACATTAAAACCACGATTGAATTGTAAGTTACTACCGAAATCTAATAGACAAAACGGTGGTATGTAACCCCTTACCAACCATAATTATAACTATTGGGTCGAATTGAATTACAGTACCTAATTGAACGAATTGAAGAATGGCAGCTTGAAGGTTCATGGAGAATATCATGAGGATAATATCAATGTCACCAAACAAACCACGATATTTCTCGCAATTTCTTCCAAATTTTTATCGGATCAAATTGAAATTTGGTTCGCTTTTATAGAATATGGAGTACAAGGTCTGTTTTTTAACTATTTTCAATATATATCTCGAAATGTATTTTTTTTTGAGTTCACTAACGATGCCATCCCGAAAAAAATCACCAAGGAGTTGAGCATAGTTATGCTCCAACTTACTGCCGATTTAGGTCATAAAATAGAAGGGATAAAACCTCATCATTTCAAATCACTCTAAATCGAAAACTGTTTGGCCAATTTGGATAATTAACGACCTCAACCGTTGCATCTTGAAATGCAATATACTCTGAATGTTCAAAGTAGATAGGGGTTCCTGTTCATTATGCCTTCGGCCGGTCGGACATAATTGATTTCGATACAGGATTCGTTATCAGTGACTCATAAATAATAATCGTTCTAAACCATTTTTGGTTCCAAATGCGGAAATTACAGACATTTGGCATATAATATGTGGGCAAAATTGATAGTCGAGTATATGGATGCTGAAATATAAACTTTCTGAAATGTCTTTTTTATTCTTCTCTTGATTTGTTGATTGAACTGATAAAATCCTCATTGGGTATCAGTATTCTCTGAAATGAAAAATTAGGTTTTTTTGATTTTCAGACTTTATATTCCCACGAAAATCAGCTCGTTCTCACATTTTTACGCGCTTGTTCTGGGGAACAGCGCGTTATCATTTCATCACGATGTCTGTAATTTTCGAGTTTTGAGCCGAAATTGGCCTTAAACGACTAGGTTGGACTCACTGATGAAGAATCCGTGGTCAAAATTGATTCTGTCCGTCTGGCCGTGTGGGCTGCTACTTTCCAAAGGAAGGATCTAGATTCTTGAAATTTTCAGGTTAGGTTGAGATCCTGAATATCTCGGTTGAGTTCGTCAATGGACCAAATATGCTGAATGGATTTTCGGCTAGAGCCATTTGAAATTTTGATTTTTCAATAACTCGAAAAATATTTATCTTATCGAAATGAAACTCGGTTGGAATATGAACAGTGTCAATAAGAAGAATTATCCATGAAAAAATTCGAAAAAAAAATTAATTTTTTTTGAAAATTTTTATATTTCATTGAAATTTCACTGAAATTTCCAAGTCATCATTTCGCAATGTGAGCAAGCGCGTGAAAGTTGATGACTTCACGTCAGTGCTTTTCTAAATTTTTATATTTTACCTCTCATTTCATTTATTTCAAATTGAACAAGGGAAGTTTTCACTAAATCTCACATAAGCTTGACCGTAGGAATTTTACCTTTAAACTCCAGCGATTTGTTCAGGTATCACTCCTTTTCTGAAAGTTCAAGAACTTATCTCTGGCCAGAAAAAAGGACAGAATTAGATATAATCTCAAATATTTTATAAGTGAGTCTAGGCTTGTCGTTCAAGACCATTTACGTCAAAAAATACAGAAACCAGAAACGTATGGTCAGAACAGTTCAAAATGTTTTAAATTACCTGATAACAATGAAAGTTTATCATGAGATATCAATATCGAAGGATATTATGTAAAAGTATTACAGAAGAATCTGTATTTTTAATGATTGTTAGAACAGTATAGCTCGTATCCTAAAGCATGCGTGAAAAACTTGAGAAATCTTACTTTTGAATCCCTTCCAGGAGTTGTAAAGGTCGGTATCTCAAACTAATATACTCCTCGAAGGTTTATGATTAGCTAAAATCCGTGTTCAGTATAGGATAGCTCTGTATGAGAATACTGATGTCAACCGAAATCCTTTTGTAATATCTTTTTTTTACAATCTAAATTAGAGAATAAGTCATTTTTACTGCAAGTTCGTGCAAATATTTATGGTTACGATTTTCTTACTCGTTATGATAACAAATTACCTTCTGAATGCATTGTCATGTCTCATTTTCCTACGACATCTCGGGACTTGAACCGATATCGTCTTCTCAAATGGTTTGATGACATTCCAAGTTCAACTTGCATGTCGATTTCTTCGGAGATATTATCAAGCAGCTGGTCCGAATGTCACGAAAATCCAACCGAATATAATCCTAAGTCTTAGGAAATCGAATATAACCAGTAGTCATTTTGAAATGAATTTAACAATGCTATTGAACTTTACTAGTCGATTTTTCTATAGATCTTTTGGTAAGGAAATCAAAGGATGATTAAAATTTCGAGAAAAGTCAGGAAATACATTGAATGTCACATGGATTCCTTTGAGTGTTCTGATTCAGTTTTTTCGAAACTCATTTTCCAGTCAAATGAATTGAAATGACAAGAACACGAAATGTTTCTTTGCTCTCATGTGTTTCAGCAAAATAACAACTGCGCATTCACACTAGCAAAATGAATCCCAAGGCAGAAAATAATTCGAGAAAGGAAGAATTGATTCCTTAATGCATTGTATATCGATTTATTAGTTTCACTCGAGCCAATGACACCTTACTGTTCAGTATTAACAATCGTAGCAAGAGTGTTCACCTACTGCGCCCGATCAACATAGCTCAAAATTTAGAACTGATTCGCATCTGTATGAATGACTGAAAAATAACATGAAAAAAAAAATTGGTACATATGTCTATGGATAAATGTTTGAGTGACGATGCATAACTCTTATTTGTCAATTTTTTGCATTACCGTTACATTCGAGAATATGAAGCGCGAAAATAATCTATCATGCACCAAAAATTTAATTCGCGTCAATAATCATTATTTATACAGATAATAATCGAACAGATGCTTCTGAAGGTTCACGTGGTACTGAGTTTTTTCCTAGCATTCTGGGGAAAATGTAAGACCATGCACCAAACTGAGTCATGTTATGTCCTCGTGAGTGGAAAACCCTTAGGCGAATCATAAGGCTAGGCGTTAAAGTTTGGTGAGGCATTATACATAAAAACACAAGGGATGAAGTAGTGTGTGCATGACTTGATTAAAAGGAGCAAGCAGCAGTTCATGTTGCATCATGCAAGTTTGCGTTGGATCCGAACCTGGATGGGTGGCCGATTTTTTATGGATTTGAAGAATCGAAAATTTCCGAAATTATTTAGGTGCTTTTCTTGAAGTTTCGATATGCGGCCTATGAGGATATACGTTGTACGAAATTAACTTACGGGCGTACATATATTCAGGAAATGACAATGGAAATTTGGGCCACCCGACTTAAGGCATCAAGCAGGGAGAACATATTCTGCTTTTTCGATAACTGTATTAGAATGAATTTTGTTTGAAGACCAAAAATTTAAGTGCATCGATTCAAATCTGCGATGTCGCTCAGCAAAAATCATTGGCTTAGATTAGATATTCCTGAAATAAAATCTTTTCGAAATTCCTTTAATTTTTGAAAATTATGTCGTATATTTAAAATTAGTAGAGATTATTACCACCATTTTCTAGTTCGAACAGATGACCCCTATCTACATATGAACAGAGCAATTATTTACACCTGACACGGTGTGAATGTCAAAGACTTCATTAAGAGAAGCATGTTATCATATCAATCAAATGTCAGCAATTTTGAAAAAATCTGTCTGATTTGGTCATGAGCGACTAGGATGGACTCACTGGTTCAGAATTCGTAGGCGATTTATACTCTGTTCGGCCGGCAAGCCAGCCGTAGATCCGGTGCCACAAAAACAATCCAAGTCAAACTAACGGCCGATAATAAACGAAACACCTCGGAGGTAACTAAAACATTCGATATGGTAGAGTAGGTTTATAGCCTATAATATCGTAGGTCGTACTCATGAATGGGTAGAATATCCCTAAGGATTCTTTAGATGGTGTATGATTAGTTTTCATCGTGAATCTACACGGAATAAAATGAATACTTCATTCAATTCAATATTAATTGATTGAAGTAGATGATTATATATTTATTTATGAGCAAGATTATGGTGGAGTAAGGTCAAGTTTACTTTTTATGCGAAATCCAAATATACCCTTTATTTCTTTCTAGTGTGAAATGCACTTGCAATCATCAAGTCAAGTATATGAGAAGTTTCTATTTGAGTATTCAGTTGAAATTGAAGTTAGGGTAAAAAATATTCTAATTGAATGAAATAAATCATTCGGTTCGAGTAGTTTGTACACTTAGATGAAACTCAGGCATTTCTTGGTTCTAGGTTTTCTTAATATTCGAACGAAAACAGTATATACTCGCATGATCGGAACTATTGTTTTCATAGAAAGACTTGACACAAGTATGTCTGAACTCAAACTAATTTTACTTTCTAATAGGCAAAAGTAAACGATAAACTTAGATGGAACTTTATATTCCTTGAAACTGGTTGTTCCCAGCAAACACTTAAATGCAGCAAGAGTACAAAAACTGTACAGCGTTGCTGCACTTGAAGTTCAGCGATGGTGGTACAGTAACTGTATCGAAACGGACCGTATATGTTCCGCGGAATTGCATCGAAACTGTACAGCTCAAACTGCGTTCGAAGTGCAGCCACCAAACAGCAGTTGTGCAGGAGCTATGCCACTTTGTAATGCAGTTTGCACATAGTAATAATGCCCCAACTGTGCTGCTTCGATATGAAGTTTCTAAGCAGCAATAAAGTAGCAGAAGCTCGGCTGTATAACGAGACTCACAGGAATAAGACTTACTCCCGAAAAAATAATTATTTTTTAAGAGATTGAATTGAAACTCTGTACATTGATACTAAATTATTTACCTCCGACAGATGTGAAAAAAGAGAGTATACTACTTCCAGTTTATTCGGAAATTGCCGAATAAATTTTGATTTTCTTTTATGATGTGATGTATATATTTTTGCATATTCGACTTCTATGCTTCACGGTAAAAAAAAATCTGCAATTCTTTCTGTATCTAGATATTGATTACTCAACAGAAAAATATTTAAATTATTTAATTTTTCACATTTCACCGGAAATTCAACATGGAATTCAAATATATGAAAATGTACACAACATTATCTGAAAAATCGTACGGCCATTTCTGGTAAGAGCAAAAGACACAATCTGTAGTATGTAAGTCCAGAATTTCAATGCGATTACTTGAAAAATATAGGTTTTTCGGAGGTAAGCCGGATTCCTGAAACATACTTTGTCTTAGGAATCGGGTTAACCTAGTTTATATTGAGCATATAACGTAAAGTGATTCATGGCAAATTCAACTCAATAAAAAAAATTGCACAAGGAACATGACTTTAATGGAAAAAACTTGAATTTACACAAATACCGGCCATATCAAATATTATACATGATATAATATATTATTGGGTGACTCTCTCTCGTTCCTTTCTAAGTCCTCTAAAATAAGCAGATACATATTTCTCAATCATACCATGATGTTCGTTAGAATATCGGTTGGTGAATCATTTTTGCTCTCTTTGTTCTTTCGTACAGCAACTTGCAAGTGATGGAGAACAATGAGTTTATACACAAAAAAGGTCTACCTTGTGTGGATATAATACCTAAAATTCCTTCATTGATGTTTATGTACTTCGAATTTTGTTTTCTGTTGACCCTGTCCAGTTCAGGTAGAGACTCAGATGTTTTCTTCTATGGTCTATTTATTCCTGTTCCAAAAAAATCAGCATCATCAAAATATTTGTCTTGGCCACTCAGATCAGTCTAATTTGCCTTATTTCGTTTTTTCGGCAATTGATCATGTCGAAACATCAGTTTTTCACACTTGCACCCAATAAACTCGAAACAAACAGTCAGTTCAAATAGCGCGATTCACTCAGAACCAAAAACGAATTCACTACACAACAAACAAATTTCCGTTACGAAACAGCATGGCCGACGACGACAATCGATAACGCTTCTCTTAAGTACCGGCTATCGGCACAGACAACGATGGCTGACTACTAGAACGAAATATAGCATCAAAGACAGAGACAGCGTTGTCTCATACAGCATTTCGATCTTGTTGCACAAAAGCTGCACAGCAGCTGTATTTAAAAGACTGCATTTTTAGGACAGCAGTATCACCATACTGCATTCCGGTGGCACTTGTGATGCAGAAACTGTACAATTGCTGTATGTTGTGTTTGTTGGGTTGCTTCATTTGCAAGGGGAACTTTTTCTACTTGAATTGTAGGAAAGATGCTTGTAATACAAGGCTTTCTTTAAGTAGATGCCAGGATATGATAATATAAATTTAAGATTCATTTCATTCTCATTTTGAACGAATGATTTATTGATTTGAACTAAATATCGAAATGAGTCACCTTCAATTGAAAATTTAACTAATCGTTTATTTCGCAAAATGTACAGAGATACATATGAATTAACCAATGGAAAAAATTACATTATATATCAGTGCGAAAAATAGTTAAACATCATATCATATTAGTTGTTTCAAGAATACTGGGTGTTATACAGGGTGTTCGATCAAATTTTAGGTTAATTCTCGTGGATGATAGCTGTACTTATTTCAAACATTTTTTTCTCATGAACATGAACATCTTCTTTTCAAAAATTTCAACATAGTAAACACAATTTTTACAGTAGTAACAGTATGCTCTCATGAAAAAAAGATTTGAATAATGTATCGAAGGCCTTACGTGCTGAGAAAAACTGCAAATACAAGTCATTCACAACGATATGAAATCATGTTGGATCTAGCAGCGACTGTCCGAAAAGAAGCAAATATGGTCGTTTCCTTTGGAGGGCCTGCTCTCTCTGTTCCGCGATAAGTGTAGGAATATCTCCTGAACTCTGGAAAAAAATTTCTATTCAAAAATATAAACTCTTGGTTGACTCCTTTTGTTGAAAATTTTCAATGGAATGTTTTCTATGCATACCGTCCCTTGGGGGGAATCAAAACAGTAAGACTACCTAATTATCTGATGTATGAATTCACATATGAAAATCACATATAAAATCATTGCATGATCTGAAGTATCAATTCGAATGGATTTCATTCACATTATTTTTCCATTGATCAAGTGTGGTGATTTTCTCAACTCAACATTTCAGTTTCTCTCATTGAATAGGTAATGAAAAAAACTAAAAAGCATCAAATGTATATTTGAGAATATAGGGTGTACATTTTCTGGCAATTTTCATATCAATAATGAAATTAAAGGAAAATTTGTAGCGTAGAGATTTATTATTTCTGTAAGTAATGAAGTTCGAAATATATATTTACATATATGTACCTAAGGCTTCCTCACCTTCAATCCTTCAGCAGATTCGAAAGTTTTCACTTTCACTCTACGGCTTCACAGGTTTTGGAATATGGCGTGCGTGCATCTCAATTCAATGAAGAACGTTTCGACCATAGAGACAAGATATGGTTTCGACTAATGACGATGGAAGAAGAACCACGAGTAGACTTTCGCACCTAATACGCAGACTCAATAAGTTTCCATAGTGTTGAAATAAATGTTCTTGGAGAACAAGAAGAAGAATTATTGTTAAGTTTGTTTTACATATTGGTAACACTGCTGGATTGGCAATTAGGTCAGGTATCTATGGTACGTAAGAGATAAAATGGTGTATGAGATGTGAAAGGGTAGAAACCAATAAAATGCAATAAGTTAATTCTGAATTATCATTGTTACCATTATAAATCCAAGAAGATAGATTCCTTCTAAAGATCCAGTATATTTAACACATAGAGGGCGGAAATTAGTAGATTTATCTCATAATTTTACACTTGGTTCCAGTGTAGGTATGTAATGAATGTAATACTTGAACCACGTAGAATATAGTTTTTATAGATATTGGATCATTTTCATTGGTCCTTGTAAAAGCTTGGATTATTACGCGCATGTTCTAGGGGAACAGCGTGCTATCGTTTTGTCCAAATGTCTGTACTTTTGAATGATTGAGCCGAAAATGGTGTCAATCGACTAGGTTGGACTCACTGATGACGAATCCAGTGTCAAAATCGATTCTGTCCGGCCGGCTGACCATCCGTCCTGCCGAGGACACGATAAAGGTCGACAGAAGCATGCTAGCAACTTGAAACTTTCAGGGTAGGTCGCGCATCAGAATGCCGCTGTTAGCTTCGTTAATGGGCCAAATCGGTCGAATAGTTTCGGAGTTATAGGCACTTGAAATTTTTAAGTTATTTATTTTTATTTCAGAAACTACTTGAGCGATTAGATTCAAACTTGGCAGTTGGGTGGAGCATAACGACGTGCAACTTTGAGCCAAATCTTGTCAGGATCATATCGTCAGTAAATTAAAAAATTTTGTTTCGAAATTTTTTTCCAAAAAATTTTTTTTCGGAAACCATTTATCATATCCAAAAAAAAATTCCACTCACACTTTGAGCTTCATATTTCACAGCAGTGTACCAAATTTCAGTTCGCTACGGTCATAAGTTTTGGAGATATCGGGGAAAATACTGATTCAGTCCTGATAAAATTTCGCAGCTAGTTTGAAAATTCTGAAAGACATATGCAAAATTTCGTGATAATCGTGTCATTAGAACAATTTGAAAAAAAAATTTCTGTGATTTTCTTATCATATCATCCTCATTAAATTCTGTATGAACCTTCGAACTGTAATTTTTCGATTTAGTACTGGATCTCAATTCGAACTGATCTGTATTTTTGGAAATATTGGAAAAATAAAATTTTGAATGGGTATATCTGCAGAATCATTGGGTGGATCTTACCCATTCACGAATTCGGCCTTCCTAATTAAGGTCCAAATTCTTCTCTAGAAATATCGAGTTTTTAAGTTGTTTCTTTCGGAAGTTATTGTGTTTACGCAGTCGGCCGTTAGGCTGACCGTAAACACAATAACTTCCGGAAGAAACGACTTAGAAACTCCATATTTGTAGAATAGGTTTGGGGCTGAATAACGCAGGTCGAATTCGTGAATGGGTAAAATCCGCCCAATGATTCCGTAGATATACCCATTCAAAATTTTATTTTTCCAATATTTCCAAAAATACAGATTAGATCGAATTAAAATCCAGTAATTCATCAGAAAAAAATTTCAAAAAGCACTGCCGTGAAGGCAGCAGCTTTTGCATGCATGTTCAAATTCGTTGCTAAAGCGGTCATCTACATTGAACATGCGCGCAAAAGCAGCTGTCTTCACAGCAGTGCTTTTTGAAATTTTTATATTTCAAAATATAACACTTAGTCTGATTGGATGTAATGAACTTTATACTGGAAACACGAAGATGAATTCTGATATAAGATCGTTTCCACAAAGGGCATGAATTAGAATATTCATTCTTAATTATAGTCGATATTAGTTTGTGTAATGAATATGATCTCAAAGAACTGAGTTGGGTTACTGATCAAGAATCCGTTGTCGAAAAAAAAAATCTGTCCGCGTGTGTGTCTCTTTTGGCGCATGGAGAGTTTGAATTTGTATAAATAGGGATATTCTTTCGAAAAACATAGGTCATCTATATCCAATTGAAAAAAATTATTATAATATTTTTCATCCCGCTTCGAATATGAATTAAAATCGATAGCACGCTGTTCCCGAGAACATGCACGAAAAAGTATGAAATAGTTCAGAATATTCTTGTATCAATAGCTGAAAGAAACGAGAGACGCATGTCAAGAATACAGAGAAGGTCTAGCCTAGAGTAAGGTGCCTACACGCTCACAAGTTCCAGTCCCAGTAACACTAATAAAATATTCTTTTGAATTTATTCGGAGCGGTTCTCTTGCAGGAGGAAAAAGAATGCCTCAGACAATCTCCAAAGCGATATTTATTAAAACATGACATCAGGAACAATTTGCAGTAAATGTTGAAGTTAATTAAGCTCAGGCAATTGGTGAGATCCAATCTCTAATGAATGGAGCAAAGAACCACAAAGGTTGTCCAACAGATAAGTTTGTCTCTTATAAACCTCATTTATAGGAATAGTAGAAGCATAAATAATATACAACATTGTGGCTATGTCAAGCGTTACTAGGGTTCGTGGACCTTATGCATAACGAGACATCTAGGCGCCAATGAATGGTAATTACAGATTCATAACGGGCTCATGAGAAGATACTCAACTGTCGGTACCTCTAGATTCTAAGGTTTGAAACATATAGCCAAATTTAGCTTTAAATAAATGACTTCAATGAAGAGTAAATATTAAAGAGGTAAACAGTGGAATCTAGTTCAACCCTTAAAGTTGGATTCAATGAATCTACGCATAGGCAGCTTTAAGTGTTGAAGTCCCAGTTACAATGAATCTCAGTCAGTTCTATCTACACTATCGTTCTATAATTAAAACGTCGAGGCCAGTCAATACCGAAATTAACACCCAACGTACAAAGACAGGTCTAACGACTACAAAAGATACATCAGACAGTCGATACCGAACTTAAAAACTGGATTAATATTTTGCATTAATAGCTTTCAAATAAACACATTGGAGACATCTATGAGACTGAAATAGCATTTCAGTATTTTGGTTGAAAACGTTTCTGAATCAGTTATGAAATGATAATAGGAAATTCTAGAAAAGCATTGACGTGAGATCAGGAACTCATAAGCGCTCGTTTGAATTTGTTGTGAAAGCAGTTACCTGTTACCCAGTCACATATTAACCTCGCCAAACGCAAATTTTTTTCGTGATGAAAAGATTTGTATGTATTCTATTCTTATAATAATGATAAAAATAATTCTCATTATTTAACTTCCAAAATTACATCAATATAAACAAAGATGTGTCGAATGAAGAGAGAAACGAAAGAAGAATGTTATTCTGGAACGGCATAAACGAAAACAGTTTCCAGCCAGGTGCGTCAAGCTGCTGACTCATACCTAGAATTTCGACATTTTAATTATAAACCACTAGCTTGATGCTGTGACTCATATTGAAATTTGAAAATTTTTTTTCCCTATTAAATTGTGCCCATTTTGTGCCATGTCGTACCGTCTGTAGCGAATTTTGTGCCAGTATAGTTTTCGAGATATTTTGAGTTTTTCAAGTGGGTCACCAGCTTGACGCTGTGACTCATGAATTGAAATTTCAAAATTTTTTTCACTATTAAGTTCTGCCTATTTTGTGCCAATTCTTGCCGTATGTAGCGAATTTCGTGCCCGTATAGTTTTCGGGAAATTCTGAGTTTTTCCAGCTTGACGCTGTGACCCATATCATCAATAATACGAAACGCGTTACAGGCAACACCGTCGAACCACTGCAGGAGATCAAGAAAAACTTTCGGTAAAAAATGGTAATTTTCATGAAAATTTTTGGAAATTTTAGGGCTACTTGGCGTGATGTCTGACCATGATTGGAAAGAGAAAGTTCCAATTTTGCTGACGTTTCGATCTCATCTTGCGTAAATGAAGAAAAAATTCTCGAAAAATAAAGCAAATATTGATATTTTCCAAAGGTTCAAAACTACAGGAAAGAATTTGGCTGCTGGGTTCGAGCTAGATTAAATGTTTTGGTACGATCGAAAAAATTGGATATGGAACAATCTTATAGTGTGGAGTAGCTCATTTGTATAGTAGGTATATGAGATATAATCATAATATAATTAAAAAAATTATTATGAAAAAATCTCTATTGAAGTTCGATGCGTATTCGTGATTTTTTGCACGATTGATCATCTGTCAATGTATGCGTCAAACCTACGTACTACTTTGCGGTCACCCATCTAGGTTCCACTAGGTAAAACACTGCTCATAAAATATATTTTTTTTAATCTTCTGCTCCTCTAATCAGAAAAACAAAAATGTCAAAAATTGCTAATTGCAACTTTCATCTAACAATGAACCATAATTGCCAGTTTGAACTGACTATTAACCATAATTGCCAGTTTGGATTGACATCAATCCAATATCGGCTGGTTTGACACGACAACAATGGATAATTGTGTGTCTGGACTGGCACTTATTGTTGAGTACAAGTTTGAACTGACAATTAACCATAACTGCGGGTTCAATCCGACAATTATTGATGATTTTGAGTCGGACTGGCACTTATTGCTAATTGCTGGTTTGAACTGACAATTAATCATATTTGCAGTGTGCACGGATTTTTAGGTATCCGTAATTGTAAATTTGAAAAAATCATGAATGTTTTCGATTTTGAACTGAAATTTTTGTCAGAAAAATAAGAACGATTGGCGTTAAAAAATATGAAATTGAGAAACCATTTTCAACAGCTTTCACTTAATTAGAAAAAACATCGTGCGACAAGCCAATCTGCCTATAAAATTCTCTAATGTACAAAATAATGGGTTTCATTCATTTGAGAGTACATTTACTTTTTTGGGCACTTCAATGAAATCTTGCTTTCGAACATTTTTTTTTATTACATTTTCGACATGTATTGCGGTTGGTCAAAATTAAATTTCTCTCATAATTATATAGACATATTGAATTCTAATGAGACTGAATTACATAATATCAACTCTCATCGTTTCGGCATGAAACAAGTATTAATACACTTGATTGAAGCTTGAAAAAGAGGAAAATCCGAAACCATAAAAAAAACTATCTAAAAAGAGTTTCTATTTGAATCCAGAATCTGAATGGTCGACAGCTGAGATTACAGAAAGTCAGTAAGAGAAGTCCCTGAAAGTGTATTCATTGAAGAATGAAGGAATAATAAAATATTCTTTAAGAGAAACAAGGGAAGGAAAATCAGCCTGACAAACATGTTTGCATTCTATTCTCTGATCCAAGGACTTACCGCAAATTTTTGTGACAGCTAGTTTCTTGCTGAAATCGATCTAGAAGACTTGACAATATATTCAGTTTGGCTAAAAGACTTTGTATGAAAATAGTTTGACACATGCTCATAGTGAGAGAGCCAATATACTTTCTTCATGTTTCCAAAAACCTGAATTATTAAACTCGATACAAGCAGTCGACTGTCAAACGACAATTCATCATATGGTAAAAATTCTATATCTCAAAAGTTATAAAGAAATGGGCAAATGTAATTGTGGAAATATTCATAATTCCCAACATGATACAATAGTTTGTACTGACACGATTTCACGGAAGGGAATCCAATTTTTACAGTATGCGATTGATGCGGCAGTCACTTCAGTGACAATGTGTAATAAGTATGGGCAACAACTACAAATAAGAAGAAGCTGCGAAAAAATTCTTTCATCGAAGTCAATATTCAATATCTGGGTGCAATACTGAAATCTCTCAATTTGATGCCGGATAGAGCTGCATCATTTGCGGAGTTGCGTCGCTTAGAAAGAAGCTGCACTGGAAGACAGTATTGGTCATTTTTGGGCCGTTTGTCTGCGAAACAACAACCATTGGGAAGTCTACAATGACATGGCGAACAAAATGACAAAAATCACAGAAAAATCTGTAATAAATGTCCATTTATTGATTTACGCCGTGTGAATGAATCTCTGGCACCTTCGAGAAGGACATCTTGCACTCCCGTTTATTTTGATGAAGAATTTTATTGAGAGACGTTAATTTGTTTTGCTATTTTTAGTATTGATTTTTTATATTTTGTTCTAAAATTATAAAATGAATTTTTATATGGTTGAAGTTCCACACATTGATTATTTTCATTGTGGCCTACCCCGAACAAATTTCTATGAAATATTTATTTGTTGAACTATACGTATGAGTGTGATAACTTCTTTGGGAAACCAGAATGTATTGAAAGATTATCTTACACGGTTTGAATGAACATGTATTCAGCTGATGATTGAGCATTTTTCAGAAAATTTTGGTTTGGCTATAAACAGAAATTATTTGCTGGGGAACTATTTTACCTTCTCGATAAATATAATGATGATTGATAATGAAATGCTACGCCACATTGGCTCATCACATCAAGTCAGATTTTCGATATTATTTTATATCCATTCAATCTTTCCAATACTGAAACAGAAATATCCTGAAAAAGTCACAGAGATTCATAACGCACAATACATGAATCAGTAGTTTTTGATCCAATGTTGTTTTGCACAAAAAACCATATAAAGCACGAAAACGGCCAGAATTTGGGAAAGCTCTGTAGCTTTCCCAAATTGACCCAATTTTTAGTTAAGGTATGATAAGACTTTTGTGCCCTTTGGGTCAATTGTGTTGATGACACACTGGAAAACTCTAAATACCTCGAAAAGTACATTGGCACAAAATTCACACAAATTGGAACAAAATGAGCACAATTCAGTGGAAAAATTCGAATCATAATATACAGGGTGTAACAGAGTTGATGTAAAATATTCAAGGAGGTGAGAGTAAAGGTTAATTTCAACAAATTATTTTGTTATAACTTTTTCCTTAAACCCCCCGGTTCTACATATATCAATTCTTTTTTTTTCGAAAACTTCCCTACCTTGCTCAAGAAAAGAGAGTATATCTCCGGAACGACAAGACCTACGGCAATGAATGTGCCCTTACTCGA
This sequence comes from Myrrha octodecimguttata, assembly GCA_958510865.1. NCBI lineage: Eukaryota > Metazoa > Arthropoda > Insecta > Coleoptera > Coccinellidae > Myrrha > Myrrha octodecimguttata. The sequence goes on from OY294061.1 coordinate 5,681,548, forward strand.
AAAAGAACAAGATGCTTCATTCACCATATTCAATTTTATTCGAGAAAATTCAACAGGAACCAAAAGAGCACAGATCCAATGAGAAATTCATTCTAATGACATAATCAACATGAGATTTCATTCGCCATTATCTCGAAAAATGTTCCAGGTAAGGTATTGATTTTATAGGTGTAAAAACTTCTCTCAAATCTCCGTTTCTCAAATATGTGGCACATTTTTCAAAAAAAAGTTGTTGACGTAGAAAAAATGAGGTAAGTCTATCGTAAGCGCCATAGTGGGAAAAAAACATCGAAGTAGGTTTGTGGTCAGATACGTAGATGCAACAATCTTCCATGAATTGATTGGATTTTGGAAATAAAATTTTATGGACAGACGAGTCTACTTACTAGATTAACTACCATTAAACATAAGGCAGGAGATGTGGTTTCAGATGGATGGTTGTCCTGCTGATAATGGGCGCATAGTATCAGATTATATGAATGCAGCCTATCCTGGTAGACAGATTGGACGATTTGGTCCGATAGATTACACAGCAAGGAGTCCGGACTTAACTCATTTTGATTTTATCTGTGGAGCAGGCTGAAGTTTGAAGTTTATAAAGGTACGGTTGTGTCACTAGAAGATTTGAAGATGAAAATTGAAGAAGCCTGCGATATGGTCCGCGGCAGTCCGCAGAAACTGCAGCGCGTGATTAACTCACTGAAATCTGTGTTCTTCCGGTTCCTGTTGAATTTGCTTCAGCAAAGCTGAATACAGTGAATGTAACACATTTTTCTCTTTGGATTGAGGTATTGCCGTAGGTCTTGTCGTTCCAGAGATATACTCTCTTTTCTGAAGCAAGGTAGGGAAGTTTCCAAAAAAAAAAGAATTGATATCTGAAGAATTGGGGGGTTTTGGAAAAAGTTATGGGCACATTTTTTGTTGGAAATGATCTGTACTATCACCTACTTGAATGTTTCACATCAACTCTGTTACACCCTGTATACTAGCGATAGATTTATCTTGAATCTACTCTAACGATCGGTAGGAAGCGCCCAGATCTACGTAAAGGATAGATTCGTCTTTTTCGGTAGAATAATAGAATGGGTACTCGAGAATATTGAAGGATTACCCTGTATCAAAATAAAATTACCGTTAAAAGTGACACTCTGCAGGGATAGATGTGAGCTCACATATAAACAACAAATCTGCTATCAAGAATCAAAACTTAATTTTATATTTTAACTTGAAACGACACCCATTTTGCTGAATAGATAAATAATCACATGAATTGACTTACTTAAGGATTTCGATATTATTTGTTTTCACGCGAAAAAGATCAATTGGAATGAGATGATTCGTCGATATCGACTTTCCAGGAATAGGAATGTTCTAGAAATGCACTAAATTCACTTTCGTTCGACTTATACCAACAATAGTCACAATCGAAACATAAATCATTACAAAAGACGATAGAAAACCTACCTGAAAATAGTAATAATATCAATCGTACAATCGGTACGAACCTAATTTTATATTCACTTATACAGTTCATTCAATTCTAGCAAATTTTAAGAAAATATTTTCATCTTGATTATCTTGCTTTGAAGGAACATTCCACGTAAACTGCTCATTATATCATCCAACTACTTGAAATTGGTAATTCATCCATATTCTTCATTATTTCATGCAAATTTTCGATCAATTTCATTTCACGATCTTCGACGATACTAAACCTCAATTCAGTTTCGAGATTAAATTCAAGGAAGCACTCGATCATTGCGAAAAGCGCGTATTTCGAGATTGAATGCACGGAGTATCCGAAAATTTCCGTTAGGAAAAGTCCTTCGGGTTAGGAAATCCATACGAATAATGAATACTGAAGAGAGCATATAATTTAAATCAAAAGTGTCACATTTAATCCGCAATACTTTTGTGGGTTTGTTCTGGCGATAATTTGATTTATTTGAATGTTTTCAATTAAAATTTTTTTATGTTAATCGAAATAATTCCTTTTTTTCACTCAAGTGACACTTTCAGCCTGTTATGATAGCTCCACTCTTTTCAACGTCTATGAGAAACATGAGGGAAACGAACGTTGAAAAGAGAAAAGTACCCGATCTTTGCTGACGGTCAAAGCCTACGATCCTTAAGTTTTACGCGGAATCAATAGGAATTCACAGTTCGACGTTGACATATATTCATCACCGCGAGAAATTCTGACTTCAAAGCGATCTCGAAGGCGGCGGAGGTAACCGATCTCACCCGAATTCACAGTAATGTCGAATTTTTACCGGATTTTCGAAGGATTTTCACTGTTTCCAAACATTCTTGCAAGAAAACGAACAAGACAATAAAAAAAAGCCACGTTACGGATCAATATCGTTTTCGTCTTCCCAGTAGCCAAATTCTTTCCTGAAGTTTTGTACCTTCGGAAAATATCAATCTTGGCGGTATTTTTCGAGAATTTTTTCTCCATTTACGTAAGATGAGATAAAAACGACAGCAAATTCGGAAATTTCTCTTTCCAATCATGGTCAGACATCACGCCAAGTAGCTTTAGGAATATCCACAAATTTTCATGAAAATTACCATTTTTTAACAATAGTTTCTCTTGTTCTTGCAGTGGTTCGACGGTGTTGCCTGTAACGCGTTTAGTATTATTGATGATATGGGTCTCAGCGTCCAGCTGGAAAAACTCTTAATATCTCGAAAACTATACGGGCACAAAATTCACTACATACGGTACGAATTGGTACAAAATAGGCACAATTCAAAAGTGAAATAAAATTTCAAATTTCAATATATGAGTCACAGCGTCAACTTGGTGACATCCTTGAAAAACTCGGAATATCTCGAAAACTATACGGGCACAAAATTCGCTACATACGTCACGAATTGGCTCAAAATGGGCACAATTTAATTGTGAACGAAAATTTTAAATTTCAATATATGAGTCACTGCGTCAAGCGGGTGACCCACTTGAAAAACTCAAAATATCTCGAAAACTATACGGGCACAGGATTCGCTACATACGGCACAAATTGGCACAAAATGGGCACAATTTAATTGTGAACGAAAATTTTAAATTTCAATATATGAGTCACTGCGTCAAGCGGGTGACCCACTTGAAAAACTCAAAATATCTCGAAAACTATACGGGCACAAAATTCAGTACATACGGCACACAATGGGCTCAATTTAATAGTGAAAAAAAAATTTCAAATTTCAATATATGAGTCGCAGCGTCAAGCTATACGGGCACAAAATTCAAAACATACGGCACAAATGGGCACAAAATACCTATATTAAATATCAAAATTCTAGGTATGAGTCACCAGCTTGACGCACTTTTTCCAGCCAAGAGAAAAGGCAAGCTATGTGCTTGATTACACTACGTTTAAATGTAAATTCCAGAATGTGCTGAAATTCAACACGACAACATTTTTAATTCGAATACACGAAATAAAACCAACGACATGAACATTTTATACAGGGGAAAGAGATTCGAAAGGTTCCTATAAAATGGATCGATTATTTTTTAGATCTATCAGATCAGCAACAGACGAGGTTGTTTGGGAGAGCATCCACTCCTATACCTAGGAAAAATTATCCTAATCTCACGAATGTACTTTATTTCGAGGGTAGTTTGATTGAATGCACGGACTCATGAATAATTGAAGTTCTTTTGGTCCACCGTCAGTCTGGCCTCGACAAGCCAAGAACTATAGGCGGAGTACCTAGTTTCACATTCATACTCAATCAAACTCCCTTGTGCTCTGTTTATGATTATAATTTAATTTTCAGAACTGAATTTCTAATGATGGAATTCTGATAGTTGAGGAACATAGTTATCGAATGGCACGAAAAAATCTTATGTGAATTTAGAGTGAGTGACTTCGATCGCAGGAAATTAATTATCTGTTCCACTTTTTCTCTCAGTGAACTTCACGGCGAGTGTCGATACGGTATAGTTATGTCATCGTCAAATGACACAATCTCTCCACAGGTCGACTTCTTGAAGAGATCATTCGTATATATGATAAATATTATAGGACCAAGAACAGTATCCTGTGGTACCCCAATTTTGATTAAACTTTCTGGACCCTGGCTACCGTTAATTATGACAACCGGTTTTCTATCATGTAGGTATGTGATTTTTAAATAGTTCATTTCATCTTCCTCTGAAACTTCTGTTCTCCAGAACTTCTAACAGCAGTGAGTGAGAGATGGTGTCGAATGCACTTGACAACGCAATGAATAAAGAAAGAGCAGGAAAACCTCCATCAAACTTTCATAGATCTTCTTCACAAGATATACCATTGCATTCTCTGTAGATTTCTCGATTCTAAAGCCATATTGGTTTTCCGACAGTAATTTATATATTTCTGAGAATTTCCTCATTTCGTCTTTTAAATATTTATCAAGACTCCAGTAAGAACTCATGAAACTGACATTGGTTCATAAGTGGATGGCTGGGCCCTATCTCCAGGGGCGATCTTAAATTGTGATGGAAATTCTTCGTTTTCAATACACACATTGAGATTTTTCGAGAGTGTCTTTCACTTATTCGAGAATCGCGGCCGTCTACCATCCATACCCGGTGACATCCCACTTTTCAGAGGACCAATCACGGAATGGACGTCAATCGCACAAGTTTCACCTGAGGACCGATCGAATTAACGCTACTATTAAAGAAAAAAGTGAAAGTTCTTGTTTCCTAGTATTATGTTATTTTCATCTGTATTTGAAGCGATGCTAAAACTTTTCCAAACATTCTTCTGATAACTGTCTGTACTTAGTTCTTCACGGAAATAATCAGTCTTTGTTTTCTCCATCAGATAGTTCAAGTAGTTTCGATAATTTCTGAAAGCGCTCTCTGACTGATGGTTTTAACGATTTTCGTTCCACCTTTGGTATTATTTTTTTTGGTATTTATACATTTGATTAACCTAGTTGTAAAATGGAGCCCACGACATGTTGCATCATTTTTCAAGCTATCGTTTTTCGATCTAGTACTAGATTTCAATTCGATCTAATCTTTATTTCCGAAAATATTAGAAAAAAGAAAATTATTTGTGGACTTTAAACTAATGAATTCAGCCATCATAATTAAATTCCAAACCTACTATCTGAAAATCGAGTATTTTCGACGTTGATTTCAGATGTTATTGTATTTATTTTCGGCGGTTGGCCAAGCCGTTCAACTGCCGATAATGAAGAGAACAACTACTGAAAAAAATCTACTCAGCGACTGGATAATACTAGAGCAGGTTTTAAGTTTAATTACGAACATTGAATTCGCGAATGGGTAAACCCACCTCGTGATTTCCAAATATTTCCAGATTGGATCGGCGGAAAGGACAGAATTGAATTCAACCACGGATTCTTTTCCAGGGAGTCCAAACTAATCGTATAAAACCATTTTCAGGTAAAAATTTGAAAATTACAGATATTGTGACGAAACGATAATGCATTTTTCCTCAAAATGAGCGCGTGAAAAGAGAAAATTGGGCAAATTTTATTCACTCAAATATAATATCGAAATAAACAATATAAATGAGTTACATTGTATATTATTTGAATCTGAATATCGTTGAGCGAGCGAGTTAATATTTATAGTTGTCCTAATCCTTTCGAGAATAGATACGTGAATATCGGTCAAAAGGTCAATTCATCCCTTATGAATCTTTCCTATAGTCATCTGAAGCGAAATAAACGTTTTCAGAGATGGAATAAATAAAACTGAATACACATTCTATTTTAAGAGACTTTTTCGATTTCATTTCAATGTTAGAAAACTTGGAAATGGGAAAAATTCATATTTCATGGGGAGGCAACAGTTCTTTTTGTCTTATTTTCCAGAGTTGCTCCAGAAGTTTGAAATTAAGTTTGTCAAAGATTCAGTAAGTTTCTAACGAAGGCATTAGGAGAATAACTTGAATGCAAGATGCCAGATAATCCATTCTGCCTCTAGGGCTCATTTCACTTCATAGTTAATAGGAAAAAAAAGACAATGAGAATCTTCTGATGATGAAATTAAACAGATACATATATTAAGGTAGTAACTTTTATGTGAAATCACTTCTACAATACAACACTCCGTAGAAGTTATGTAGTAATTGATATATCATAAATATTAATCTGAAAATGAGTTCATTTGTTGAACTTATCATTCCTGTATTGTTCAAAATTTGGTTCACATATAGGTGTACGTAGATTCGTATTAACTATTTCATGTTATGGTCTTACGTTCGGAAGGAACATATGGAAATGCCAAGATTTCACGATATTCTGCACGTATCATCCTAATAAAGTTTTACAGAATCCGTCATTCTTCAAACTTCGCTGAGTTATATGTACGGATCTAATACAACACTCCGTACAAGTTATGTAGTAATTGATATATCATAAATATTAATCAGAAAATGAGTTCATATGTTGAATTTATCATTCCTGTTTTGTTCAAAATTTGGTTCACAGATAGGTGTACGTAGATTCGTATTAACTATTTCATGTTATGGTCTTACGTTCGGAAGGAACATATGGAAATGCCAAGATTTCACGATATTCTGCACGTATCATCCTAATAAAATTTTACAAAATCCGTCATTCTTCGAACTTCGCAGAACTATATATGTACGGATCGTTGGGCGGATTGAACCCATTTACGAATTTGAACTTCGTTAACAGAAACGAGTGATCAGTTGGAATGGAATTAATAAATTACGCTCCATACTTAAGGCGAATTTTGGCGCTGTAACCACAGGTAACCATGGTTAGTAGTTACCCGTGACGTCATAGTCACGTAGTTACTTCTGTCTGTCAACTTCGAAGAGAACCTCACTTTTTTTTCTTCTGTCTGTCAACTCCAAAGAGAAGTTCGATACTATCTTGTATCGGAAGACTTCTTTCATTTAGAAGAATGGAAATTGTTTCCATTTTTATCAAACAAGCGTGCAAAAACAATAATAAAAAAACCTGCCAGATGTTTCAAAAATGAACATTAAAAATTGGGTAGAATTCTCGACTTCGTTGGATTAATTATCGGGAAAGGAGTCAAATAATACTAATAATAATAATAATACTACATGTTACGGACTGATGCGTAAATTGAAAATTTAGAAGTTTGAAAAAGAAAAAAAATAAAAGTGAAGAAAAAAAATGTTAGAAAGACACAGGCACCTACCTTAACCATCGGCAATTGTGTTCCTGGTTAGCTAACCTTTCTTCTGTTTGTTGAGAATGCCACAGAACGAATATATTCCAAAAAATGCGATCTAATTACGAGGAAGATTATGATGCGCTACGATACGTTCACTATGAAATGCATATGTGTACTGAATTCTTCTCGGTAGTGTCTTGCCAAACTTGAATCTCTAACATGTGACAATTAACAGTACAAATTGAACAATAAAATTTTGAATTAATAAGGAATCGAATAGTTATCGAATCCGTAACATTACCGCCCACCTAAATTATGATGTAATTTATAATTTTGAAACAATATAAAGAAAAAAAAACACAAAAAAAATTTTTAAAGAAAATATATCAAAATACGAAAAAAAAAAAATTTTTATGCTTGATGTGGTAAAGGGCATAATTTGTTAATGGGTCTTTGTACTGTACCCCCTGATGTGCGTACAGTAGCAACTCGGGCAACTCCATCTCTACCATAATGGAGTTCCTCAATCCTAGCTAGGCGCCAACGAAGTGGAGGAACATTATCATCTTTAATGAGCACAAGCATTCCCCTTTGAATTAGTTTAGAATGGTCCGCTTGCCATTTCACACGCTGTTGCAAAGTATTCAGATACTCGCAATGCCAACGCTTCCAGAAGTGTTGGTGGATACGGGTTAGTAACTGCCACCGAGATAGTCGATTGTGAGAAATATCTGTAAAATCATTTTCTGGAAGAGCCGTTAGAGGTGCTAATGTGAGGAAATGACCCGGACTCAATGCAGACATGTCGTTAGGGTCATTGCTCAGTGGGCATAATGGCCTCGAATTTAACACTGCCTCAATCTGAACGAGAACAGTATAAAGTTCCTCATATGTTAGTATTTGTTGCCCTATAATTCGAATAAGGTGCGCCTTAACTGATTTGATTCCTGCCTCCCAAAGACCTCCAAAATTTGGGGCAGATGGAGGATTGAAACTCCATTCGATTTTTTCTGCTTCAGTAGCACCTTTCATTAATTCAACGAGTTGTCGTTGGGCTCCCTTGAAATTCGTACCACAGTCACTAAATATTCTGTTGCAGCGTCCCCTCCGAAAATAAACCTTTTTAGCGCCGCCATGAAAGCTTCTGTCGTGAGATCAGAAGCTAATTCCAAGTGCAAAGCTTTCGTTACAAAACACACAAAAAGACCTAAGTAAGCCTTTTGCGACTTAACACCTCTAGATTTTGATAAGGTGATGTGAAATGGACCTCCGAAATCCACTCCAACATTTTGGAATGGTTTTATCTGATTCACCCTTGAAGAAGGTAGGTCTGACATTAAAGGTTGTATAGTTTTTGGGTTCACCTTAAAACACTCGTGGTAATCAGATACGTAACGACGGATGGCTCGCTTGGCTGACAGTATCCAAAACTGTTGTGACAAAAGAAACTGAAGAGTTTGATGCCCCGGGTGTAAATGAACTCGATGAAATTGTTTGACTATTAGTTCAGTGAGTCGATGCTTGGAGGGTAATAGCGCAGGGTGTTTTTGATTGAAAGTTAATCCACTAAAGGCAAGTCGACCGCCCACCCTGAGAATACCGTCCTCATTCAGAAACGGACTTAATCGCCGAAGAGGTTTTGAAACAGCTTTATTTTCGCGAAGTTCCCGAATGTCCTGCCGAAAAACCCTGGTCTGAACAGCCCTGATGAGGAAAAAAAGTGAATGTTGTAACTCCGAAAGCACAATTGTGCCAACTTTACGCCGACCCGGATTTTTGGCATTGTAGATGAATCTGAACAAGCATGCCAAAATATGTTGAATTTTGCGCAATGAAGAATATCTAGAGAGAAAATTTTCGACGAAATCTGAGGATTCGAAAGCAATTAAAACAAGGTGACGTTCCTCCTCAGATACAATTGTTTGTTCTTCCACTAGTGGAAAAGAAACAACTGGTAGCTTCTCTGTTGATTGAAGGAATTTTGGACCCGCCCACCATAAGGAACATTTTATGAGTTCGTTAGGAGTAAGACCGCGCGAAGCACAATCTGCAGGATTGCACTCTGACTTGACGTAGTTCCAATGGTCGGGAGATACCAATTCCTGGATTAGAGAAGTTCGATTGCTTACAAAACTCTTCCACCGATGGGGAGATGATCGAATCCAGGAAAGCGCCACAGCTGAATCCGACCACGCAAACACTTCATCGATTTTCAACGAATCACCATAGCTTTTGAGAACAAAAGAAATCAACTTTGCGATCAACAGAGCAGCGCATAGCTCTAGCCTGGGGAGAGTTACTCCCCTTACTGGTGCTACCTTGGATTTCGCGCACACTAGAGAGGTGCTTACACTTCCATCTTCATGGAAGAATCTGAAATAAACGACTCCGGCATAAGCCTTTTCACTACTATCTCCAAATCCATGCAATTCACATTTTGTGAAGGGTTTAGAAGATAATTCACGAACAATTCGAAGTTTGGATAAACTGGATAATTCAGCTCTGCACCTATTCCAACGATTACACACATCATCTGGGGGACGATCATCCCATTTCAAACCAAGGGTCCATAAGTGCTGGATGATATATTTTCCAATAATGGTAAATGGAGCGACAAATCCGAGTGGATCGAATATCTTAGCAATATCTGAAAGAATTATACGTTTGGTACAAGCCCTATCATCCAATTTTGCACAGTATGAGAATGTGTCATCTCTCGAAAACCATTGCAGGCCAAGGATTTTAACTGAGGAATCATCATCGAACGAACGCGAATTCAGTAATTGGTGTTCCTCCGGAATATCTTTTAGTAGTTTTGGGTGATTGCTACTCCATTTACTGAGTTGAAATCCACCCTTGTTCAATAACCTGACTAAGTCAGCTTGTATTATGAGAGCTTCTTTCAAATCGTTGCAACCAGTGACAATGTCGTCTACATAGACATCGGAAAACAAAACCTTTGAGGCTATAGGATGATTAGCCTCCTCATCTTGAGCAAGCTTTTGTATAGTTCTGAGAGCTAAAAACGGGGCTGAAGAAATCCCATATGTTACTGTGTTTAGTTGATATATTTTCAGAGGTTCATTTAGCGAAAATCTCCAAAGGATTTTCTGAAAATGTCTATCTGAAGGATGAATCATAATCTGACGGTACATTTGTTTAATGTCCGTAGTGAAAACAAACTTATGAACACGAAATTTCAACAATATGGAAATTATGTCCTTTTGTAGTTTTGGACCAACCAGAAGACAATCGTTCAATGACTTGTTTTCAGGAACCTTTGCAGAGGCGTCGAAAACAACCCTAAATTTACACTTGGAAGTGATTTGATCTGTAGTGATGACTACATGATGGGAGATATAAAAATAGTCTTCCAGAATAGGACAATTTGACACCAATGACATGTGTCCTTTATTTAAGTACTCCCTCATGAAATCTCCATATTCTTTATAAATATCAGGATATCTCAATAGCTTACGTTCCAACACTAAGAAACGCCGCAAAGCCATAGAATATGTATCACCAAAATTCTTAGTACCGGGTTCCCTAAACGGTAAGGCTACAGAAAAGCGACCTAAATGATTGCGTGAAAAAGTTTCCAAGAAATATTTCTCGCACAGAACATCTTCCTCCGACTGATAAGATGTTGCAGGAATTTCTTCTAACTCCCAAAATTTCTTAATTGTCGAATCAAGTGCTGAATCGATTGTTAAGTGAAAAGAATGAACTTGAGTAGATGACTGCGGAACTTTACCCATCAAAACCCAACCGAATACAGTCTGCAATGCTGTAGGTTGGAATGAATTACCTTCAAGGCGACCTTCCCTCAAGATAAGCGGAAAGACATCGGCTCCAAGAAGGGCGTCAATAGGACCTGGAGAATGGAATCTTGGATCAGCTAACTTAATAGTAGAGGGAAATTTCCAATGATGGTGAGGTATGAATTCATTTGGCAGGTTGGAGCAGATTTTCGGCAATACGACTGCATCAAACGTGAAATAGGGATTCACTATTTCGATGGGACGAATGGTGCAAGTAACCGAATAAGAAGCTAATGAAGAGGATTGACCTAAGCCAAAAATGGATAGAGAGGTTTTAGAACAGTTCAATCCTAACTTTCTGACACAACGTTCAGTGATAATATTCGCCTGGGATCCGCCATCCAATAATACTCGAATAGTTTGATACTGTCCTCGAGCATCAAGTATTTCAACACTGGCAGTTGCTAGCATTACAGTAATGGGTGGATCAGAAATATTCGTTAGAACCTGAAGACCATCTGAACAAGATGGCGTAAAATTGTTCCGGTCAGACGAGCTAGGAGCAGCTCTGGTATCGTCAGAATCAGAAGATCTGAGAGGATGCAAATGCAAGAGAGTGTGATGATTCATGTGGCATTGACGACAAGTAGATTTCGATGAGCACTGTGAAACTAGATGTCCAAAATGAAGACAATTGATACACCATCTATTATCTTTGACAACCTTAAATCTTTCACTGGGAGATTTTTCGAGAAATTTCGGACACTTATAAATGGTGTGGTGTGCTTTGCAATAACTGCACGAGACTTTATCAGAGGAAGTTGATTGAGCGAAAAATGATGAACTTTTCTTACGACCATTTTCGGAATATTTCGGTTTGTGAACACCTGAAGAAGCTGTCTTCGGTGAAACCGAAAATGCAAATGACTCGAGTGAGGTACATTGGTTTACTAAAAATTTATACAATGACTGGTAAGAAGGAAGTTCTGTGGAAGATTCTTGTAATTCGAAACGTTTGATTGTAAAAGTATCTAACCTTTGCAAAAGAGTATGAAATAGAATGAAATCCCACGCGTCTGTGGGCAAATCCAAATTTTTCAAAGCAGATAAATTCTCTGAGAACACTGATAATAGGTTTCTTAAGCCATCAACAGATTCATTTTGTAATTTCGGAGCATTGCAAATTTCTTGCCAAAATGAGTTTGCGAGTAACCTTTTGTTCTGATATCGGTCAGTTAGTGCTTGAAATGCTAGGTGATAACTTTCATTAGTTAATTGAAAACCTTTCAAAATATTCTTAGCTTGAGAAGACAGAGAGCTCAAGAGATATTGAAATTTATCAATGTCTGATAGCGAAGCATTTTTGTGAATAAGACTGTTGAATATATCATAAAATGTGGGCCAATTTTTATAACAGCCATCAAACATTGGTAAAGCAATTTTCGGTAGTTTCACATTTGGTGTTTTGTGACTTTGATTGTCAAAATCTACTTCACTGCCAGAAAATAAATTAGCATAAATGGTTTTTATTGTGAAAAAATTATCCATAAATGTACTCCGAATTGATTTTTCAGTTGCTAAATCTGGATTTTCAGTAGTTGATATGATTGAAACTATAGTATTATGTAGAGATTTGAATTCTTCGAGAATGCAATCTAAATGTGAGCAGCGTAATTTCAATCTTACAAACAAACTCTCATCTGTTACTGCAGCTTGAGCCAGCAACAATATCTCCTCAATTTCCTCCACCTGTAGTTGGCGCAAAGCTTTTGTCTGTTTGAGTTTATTAGTACTCATAATGTTTTACTCTCAGTCAAACACTATCAAAAAAACCCAACGAAAACAACAATTAAGATAACTTTCTCATTTACAGGAACCCTGTATGCAAAATTGAAGGAAAGACAATTCAAATTATTTTAGGAAAATTAAACTGAAAATAATAATTTCTGCAAAAATATGTAATGTTGTCAAATATTGAGCGAATCAAAAAAAAAGGTTAGAAAATATGGCAGAACCATATAACGCGAGTGATAAGGAACGAACTCCCAGGATGAGAAGAGAACTGATGCTCTTGTCACCTGTTATCAATCACAAGCGATAAAAATCAACTTAACACAAATAATTCTGACTATATTTTCAATATTCAAATTCCAACAGACTGTAATATCCGGCTTCGAAAAGGGACCAAATAATGTTACGGACTGATGCGTAAATTGAAAATTTAGAAGTTTGAAAAAGAAAAAAAATAAAAGTGAAGAAAAAAAATGTTAGAAAGACACAGGCACCTACCTTAACCATCGGCAATTGTGTTCCTGGTTAGCTAACCTTTCTTCTGTTTGTTGAGAATGCCACAGAACGAAGATATTCCAAAAAATGCGATCTAATTACGAGGAAGATTATGATGCGCTACGATACGTTCACTATGAAATGCATATGTGTACTGAATTCTTCTCGGTAGTGTCTTGCCAAACTTGAATCTCTAACATGTGACAATTAACAGTACAAATTGAACAATAAAATTTTGAATTAATAAGGAATCGAATATTTATCGAATCCGTAACACTACAAGTGTATTCTTTATTGATATTTCCTAGCTTTCGTTCCTACTTTTGGAACTTCTTCAGGGACTGAAAACGAAATGATGTTACTTGAAATGAGCATTCACTTATAGAAGTGCTAAAAAAAACTCACATTCAATGTGAATTTTGAATACATAGGACCAATTACTATCTACCATATAATTTAATGTTTCATCAATAGCTGCAACTTCTGAACCATATAATTGGTTTCACAATAGCAATTATTAATTAAAATTTCTTACACTTTCTTTTTAAAATCTAAAAACAACAACAAATACAAGCTTAAAAGCAATCTAAAAAAAATTTTGCACCGGTACAAAACGACAGGAGGAGTGACTTCTTTCCTGATAACGATATATGAACATTAAAAATATTTGAAACTTCCATAGAATATGACTCCCAAATATTTTCATTCTCGAATCTATGTTCATAAACTCATTCCATTTCACTCTTTCGAAAGAGATAGAACTACATACCACTCAAGAGGAAGGTTACACGGTATGGTATGCGTGACGTCATCAAACGTCATAGTTACATAGTTAGCTCCGCGAAAATGTGGTAACCCAAGTAACTACATGTAACCACAATCTGTAGTAAGCTGTGGTTACAGCGCCAAAATTCGCTTTTAGTTGAGTTTGTGAGGTTTTCGGGGCAGAGGTGATCGAAAAGCCTTCATCAGGACTTCGAAATGAAAAACAAGAAATAAAGTAAAACAATATGGTCTAAATTACAACATAATAATTCATTTTGAAACAGAGTCCACAAACGTATAGTTTATAAGTGGAAAAACAGGTTTGTGTATATGATTTAATGGATGGAATGTATAGACATTCTAGCTCCGATTTTCTTCTTTGTTTGTCTTCAACGTCTGAGATCCGAATTTCGGAAACGATAACCGTTGATTTCATGGGAGATTGTCGAAAGATTAGGTGGATAAGTGTGTGTTTCTCTGCGTCTACGCATATCTAGATGACAACTACATATACATTCTGGGGCGAGAGGAAAAAGATCTGTCGAATAGTTGATTGTTAGTCTCTGCAACAAATTTTATAAATAATAACACTGAAAATTATCTATGAAATTCACTCATAGATTTCGTGAAGGGTTCCTCACCTATATTATCAGGTTTATATACTATGTTTGTATTAATCTTCTGGAATTTTTTATCTGTTCTGCTTAATTTGTTTGTAGCCCAACAAAAACAACACTCAGCAATTGTACAGTTACTGCATTACAAGTTCCACCGGAATGCAGTACCTACCTGAAATGTTGTATTGAAACTGCACAATCCCTGCATTGGCGATACTGCTCTCCTAAATGTGTAGTCTTCGTCCATGCTGTTTCGTGACGGTAATTTGTTTGTGTTTGTTGTGTGGTAAATTATTTTTTGATTCTAGGTCAATTGCGCTATTTGACCTGACTGTTTGTTTCCAGTTGACTGTCTTGGAAGTATGAAAAACTGACATGATAAATTCCCGACAAAACAAAATAAGGTAAATAGGACTGATCTGTGTGGTTTACTTAAATATTTAGATAATACCGTTTCTTTCGGAGCTGGAATGAATAGACAATAGTAGAAAACATCTGGGTATCTACCTGAACTGGACAAGGCCAACAGAAGAATTTCGAAGAACATAAGCATCAATGAAGAACAGAGGGAGCAAAAATTATTCACCAACCGATATTGAAACAATCATCAAGGTATGATTGAGAAATATGTACTCATGTGAGAGGAATTAGAAAGGAAAGAGTCACCCAATAATATATTATATTATGTATAATGATTGATATGACCGGTACTCCTGTATATTTTAGTTTTTTCCTATTGAAGTCATGTTCCTCGTGCAATATTTTTTTTGTTGATTTGAATCAACTATGAGTCACCCGCTTGTCTAGAATCTTGTCGCAATCGCTAGAAGTTCCACGAGTGATAAAAGGACGGGCGCGGAGCAGCACAGGGACTAATCCAGCAGAGTTATTCGTAGTGGAAAGTGATCAGTGAAAATAAATAGTCTGGAAATAAATTGTGCATGGACTTTGATAGAATAAGTTGTTTAGTTATAGAACAGTAGTGTGTAAATAAGTGCAGATAAAAATTATAATTATTCTGAACTTTTTGATAAACCAAGGAACTTTACATTGGTGTCAGGTGTGCGGTTCAACATCGCTCTAATTGAATAAATAAATTCCATTGATTCAAATTTTCGCCAGTGACTACGAGACTTCAGAACGCAATGGAGACACAGGCGATAATGGAATTTTTGAGTGAACTCAATGAGAAAATGGAAGAAAATCCCAAAAAAATTATGGAGAAAATGGATAAACTAAAAAATAAGGCAGAATTTTCACCAGGAAATCAATGAGAAAATGGAAGAAAATTCTCAGAAAATCAATGAGAAAATGGAAGAAAATTCTCAGAAAATCAATGAGAAAATGGAAGAAATGCAATGAATTGGTGAGTCAATTTGCAAGTGAATTGGATGAGAAAATGGAAAGCACAAAAGATGAAATGAAGAAAGGAATGGACGGAGTAAATGAAAAATTTGTTAAAGTCGACGAAAAATTGGACGAAGTAGGTGAGAAATTTGACGAAGTTATCCGGCTTCATCTCCCTATAGCATAATGAAAACGGAAAATAACATCGGAAGTGGTAGAATGAAGATTAAGTCTCCAATATTTGATGGAAAAGTGCCATTAGCGACATATCAAACACAGTTTGCAGCTGCTGCTCTAGCACACAATTGGAGCGATGAAGAAAAAGCCACAGCATTGATAAAAGCTCTACGAGGAGAGGCGCTCAACATTCTGCAAATGATTCCGGAAAGGCAACAAGCCTGTTATGAAGTTTTAACATCGAAACTTCAGATGAGATATGGTGATGCTCATCTACAACAAGTTTATCATGCCCAAATCAAGAACCGGGTGCAGAAAACAGGAGAAAATCTCCAGGAGTTTGAAGCCGATATGGCTAGATTAGTCAGGCTGGCTTACCCAACTACTCCAGACAGCTTTCTTTGAATAGCTATCAATCCGAACCTTCGTAGACGGAATCAAAAACAGTGAAAAACAACAATCCCTTATACTTGCACGCCCTAAAACCATGGATGGTGCTTTAGCTCAGGCTTTAGAATTCGAGGCAGCGAAGCAGGCGTCGCATAGAGGAAACATTCGTGTGAGACAAGTCCAAGAAATAGACCGACCTGTTGAAGAAATCATCAAAGAAGCAGTCAGTAGATTATTGCGTACTAAGAAGAAGGATGCTGTGTACTGGCAGTGCAATAAAAGTGCGCATATCAAGCGGAATTGTCCCAAAATTGAAAAAGAGCAACAGCAGGAAAATTGAAAAGGGTCGGTGATAAGGGGCATAAATCGACGCAAACCAAAAATGCCCCTGAAGTGATAATCCGAGGAATCATGTCTACGGATTCATCAAGTATAGTTGTTTCCGGAAAGATAAATGATCAAAATGTGAAAATCCTGGAAGACACTGGATCAACCAGAACTATTGTACGTCCAGAAATAGCCGAAGGATTAAGGATTCGTCCAGTTATGATCAAACTTCGAACTGCGTCTGGATAGGAAATACCAACTTATGGATCGGTCCTCTCCACTATTCAATTGGGAAACACAACAGCAAGGCACGTAGTTTAGTAGCTGAAATCACGAAAGGAAGTATCCTGGAATTGGACCTTGTTATAAAACTTGGTTGCCAACTGGATATGAAGAGTGATGTTCTTCGGCTGGGGAGTGAAGTGATACCGTCCAATGATGTGGATGACAAGATATATCGGATTCGATTGACATCACGTTGCCAGGTCGAACTGAAGGCATATTGACCGGTAGATGTGATGATATTACGAGATTTGGCTGCGTCAAAGTGATCGAGCCCTGTGACTATGCCATATTAGCTAAAGGAATGTCACTCGGTAAGACATTGGTAAGAATAACAGACAGTATTCCCATCCGATTACTGAATGTCAACATGTTTCCAGTCACCCTAAAGAAGAACACCTTGATTGGACACGGGGTACCAATGTGCCGTATTTCTGGTGGGATAGGTACTGCGGGAGTCTCGTAGAGATAGAAGAATAAATGAAGAGCTGGTGACCCTTCTCACCTCAAAATGTCAAGATCTTGACCGCAATGAACTAGCCGAAGTGAGAAAACTGATTCAGAAATTCTCCTACGTGTTTGCCACTGACGAAAGAACAGGAAAGACCGATATTGTCCAGCATAAAATCGATACTCGTGATGCACAACCCATCCGACAGCACCCTAGACACACCAGGTTCTGTGTAGACTATAGGCAGCTCAATCAAGTTATCTTCTCGCAAAAGCTAGCTGTTCCACGAGTGATAAAAGGACGGGCGCGGAGCAGCACAGGGACTAATTGGCGAATGAAGATAAGCGCTACTCCCTCTGGTGGCTATCCGAGTCACCCGAGGTACAGACATTATCATTGACAAGTTAAAAGAAATGTTAAGAAAATGAGAAAGTTTATGCATTTTTTTTGGCGTTTGTGATTTTACAAGTGCTTCTACTGAGGAAAGGCAAACTCAAATGTAAGGGACATTTAATAGATTTCTACAGCCCGGTAAAAAATTTGGAGTTAGGGTGAAAGAAACAAAATTTATGAGAGTGAGTCTGTGACCTGCATTTTACCGATGATGATCATTTTTATAGAGGTAAGTACGAATTGCTCATGAAATATTAGATCACATTCATGAAGATAATTTTTTTCCAGGCCCATAATCCAATCAGAGAAATTTACTTAAGAGGAATGCTATGCCTTCCAGAAATCTGCCTGTTGAACTGATCATAAAGGAACAACGTTAATGTTCTAGTAATAGAACTAACTATTGAAAACAAAGAGTCTCAACAAGGAAATATCTAGTGATGAATACTCTTCGCTCGAAGTGCTTCTGCCGACGAAAGCAAAGTTGTACAAGGCTTATTTATTGCAGCTTTTTCAAGACCAATCATATGAGTGTTGGAAAATTTATTTGTCAATCCATAATGAATAAGGCTTTCGGTACAAGTAGCATTAGTTTCATGTGAATATATTCATTTTATTCACAATATATTGAGTAGTCCTTCCCTATAAAAAAGTAGTTATGAGTAATTGTCTATTATTCCAAAGAGTATGTTTACAATACTATCTGTTTTTCAACTTTCAAGACAGCCTAAGAAATCCACCAAAGTCAATCTTGCCATTTGGATCTGAAAATAAGTAATATTAAAATACTGTCTAACCTTGGAGATATCCCCGTAATTTTAGAGTTGCTACACTCAATTAGACTGAAGGATGATACATACTTACTTTATAAGAATGGAATATGTACTCCCAGTAATACTCTCGTCAAATATAAAAGTCTCTGAATAAATCGTGAAATCAAAAATTATCAAACCAAACACCTACAAACAGTACAAAATCGACTATCAAAACAAAATCTATGTCTGTATGTAAGGTTCTAAAACTGACCACCGTGGCGCCGCAATCTTAAATTCAGACGCCAATTCAGTAGAGTTATTCGTAGCGGAAAGTGATCAGTGAAAATAAATAGTGCGGAAATAAATTGTGCATAGACTTTTATAGAATAAGTTGTTTAGTTATAGAACAGCAGTGTGTTAATAAATGTAAATGAATAGTCTAATTATTCTGAACGTTTTGATACACTAAGAAAATGTTACAATACAAACTAGGTAAACCTGATTTCTGAGACAGCCAGTATATTTCTGGAATAAGGCACACATCCGAAAAACCTATATTTTTCAAGTAATCGAATTGGAATTCTGGACATGCATAGTACAGACTGTTTTTTATCGACTGAGGTGGAATAGGGAATCCCGTGTCTCCTTGTTCAACTGGAAATGGCCGAAACCTTCGATTTATTTATATAATGTAGTGTATATTTTTATATATTTGAATTCCCTGCTGAATTCTTGGTGAAATATCGTAAAAGAAAAAATAATTTCAATATTTTTTTTTGAGAGTAACCAATATCCAGATGAAAAAAATTGCAGTAACTTTTCTAACGTAGAGCATAGAATATACAAAAATATATACATCACATTATATGAAAAAATAAAAATCTATGCGGCAATTTCCGGATAAACTGGAAGTTATAGGCTCACTTTTCCTCATGTGTCGATGGTTAATAATTTAGTATCAATTTGCGAAGTTTCATCAATCTCTTACAAAATATTTATTTTTTCGGGAGTGACTCTGATTCCTAGCCTAGCTTCTGCTGCATTATAGCTGCGTAGAAACTCGATATCGAAATAGCACAGTGGCTGCATTATTACTGCGTAGGATATGCATAACGAAGTGGCACAGCTGCTGCATTATTACTACATAGAAAATATCCAAAGATTTTTCGTCACCTATGCGCTTGAGTTCATTTATTTATTTAGTTATTCAATAAACGTTACACAACCTATCACAGATCAACAAAATTGTCCACCGTTTTCAGGGAAGGTTCTCGATTCGCCAAAAACTTTTTTCATGAATTCGATGAATCTCTTCATTTAAGTGTGCGTTTCAATCACAAGATAGCGATAGCACTATTGCTTCACGAAGAAAAATTTACTTCAGCGATCGATTCTGGCAGTATGCCATCATCAGCATGTCTGAAATACAAATATGTCATTAGGATGAATACTCATTTCCCATACATTTACATACCATTATCAAGCATACAATTAAATTACGTATTAAACTATAATAAATATCACCTGGTGGATTTTGTCGGAATCATTGTACTTTCAAAGACATATGATGTGAAATTCTCATCCAGTCTTATACAATAACAAACCTAGAAAAGCACTGCATAGGGCCCCTGAAAACATGGTAGATTCAGAGCCTAAATATCTCGGCTAAGTTTTTTTATGGGTGTAGTCAGTCGGGAAGTTAGAGTGTTATTGACGTGAGCATAATTATATATTTTTGTCCCATAACTTCTAAAATGGACAGCTTCGTGCCAAGTTTCGTGATGACCGTTTAATCAGGACATCAAAAAACAATAATCATTTCTATTTTTCCCATCATATAACTAATCATCTGATTCAATTAATATTTATAGTATTTGAATGTAGAGATTGGTCATCTGCCATAAATGACTTAAATCACTAATCCGAAGTTCACTTAAGCTCAAGAAATATATTTTTCTTGAATGTTCTAATTTTGCGATACTCCCGGAATTTCTCACGAACCTGCACGCAATCATAGTACATCAAAGAATTCAAAATATCATTTCAATCAGAGCATTGGGTTCGAAATCAAAGAGAAAAAAAATTAATGAAATTTCAAATGTGAACCGGAATGAGTGACGCACGAATACGAAAATTCAATGAGTATAATCCACGTGACTTCACAGATTTCTTGAGATTTTCTAACACTCTTCAGAACGTGATTCTAATATCTCCATCATCGAGATAGAATACGAAATATTCTATCCCGATGTTCCCAGCTGAAAGCTTGTGTTTTGACACTTATTTTCATATCATAGTAGCACAAAACTGAACGTAAACACATATATCACGAATGTGTCGAATGAGGATCCTCGTATTACTTGACGAATGTCTCCAAACACCAGAGACAACCGATATTTTAGGTCTCTTTGTCTACTCCAATCACGCGATAGCCCGACATTTTCCTGTTTCGACAAGTCCATGAAGGGCTTTGTGCTTAGTAATCCCGAAAAGTGCTTCGAAGCCCTGCGGTGCTCGGGAGCACTTTGCAGTGCTCGGAAGTACTTTGGTGCTTGGGAGCACTTTGCGGTGCTGGGGAGCACTTTGCGGTGCTTGGGAGCACTCTTTCGAATTACTAAGCACTAAGCCTTCTCAAAAAAGCACCAAGCACTAAGCAGTGGCTTAATAAAGTACTTGCGAGCACATTGCTTAGGAGCACAAAAGTGCTTCGAGTGCTTTCACGAGCACTAAGCACAAGGCTTTGGCACAGCTCTGAGTACATCCCAAAAAAAAATTTCGAAAAATACTCACTGGAGCCTGCAGCACCACACCCCGTTTTCTACTATAAACGTCGAAATTTCTCCGAATTCTTATATTTCACGCGGCTATTGGCTGAGTTAAGTCATGTAGACGGCATTCAGGTACCTGACTTTGAGATATTAACGGGGTTTAACCCTAGAATACTTATCTTATTGCATTAAACATTAATACCAAACAATCGTAAATATTACGACCGCCATTTCCGAAGAATTTTTTTTATAAACTATGCTGTCATTAAGGAATTAAACTACCCAGAACGTATAAACATGCTTCATTTGACGGATGATCATTTTAACACTGGTTTCATTTCGATTTAACATAACAATTTTGAGCAAAGTTGGCTCGATGTTCCAAACATAATGCATTGTCATATAGGTTAGAGAAATTGGTAGTCATTCTCTTTTTTTTAGCCGGACAGGTGGAACGAATTTTCCGAGAGTTCGAAATAGGAACTGTTGTTCAATTTTCAATGGTATCCCCCAACAAAGTCGCTATATTCTCATGAATCGAGCATCTCAAAGTTCGCACAATCTTGCGTACTTTCAACCATGGTTCTATAAGGCTTTCTTGAAGTAGCAGCATGCAATCCTTTCGGTTGATAGCTTTTTGACAACTTTTTATTCCCTTGTCCATGCTTGCAGATTACACAGGACTTGATACATGCTGCATCGAACATAAATGATATAATACACAAAGAGGCCATCTCGTTTTTCTTGACGTAGACGTTGTAGAACACATTTGGCCTAACGTGTCCACAGAACCCTTTGTTTGTTCTAGGTGTCGATTATTTCTGGTCAGATAAGAACTGAAAGTGGCAGCAATTTCTGATAGCTCTTCTTGGCGAAGCGGTGTACTGTTTTTGAACTTTTTCGACATAATTCTCCAGAAAAAGATTTCGATGTACAAGTGACGCGAATAATAATCCTCCGTAAATTTCACGACTGAGCTTCCGTATCTCATATATAAACAAACAGAACAGAAATGCGTGAGAACAATGGTGATTTATGCAGGTACCTCCAAATTGAGATTTGATGGCGGCTGTGGCTCCTCCTACCTCAAGAATTCAATGTACAGCGAAAAATGCATTTGGCTGTCGTAAAATTTACGATGATTCTAGGGTATTCTAGGGTTAATGAAACTTGAATGTGGCTGTGTTGCCTAGCCGTAATTCATCACCACGTGTTTTTGGTTGCTATTAAGCTGGCAAATAACCCAAAAACCTGGACAGCACACACACGTTATAAGTATGATCACAGAGGGTTTCACCAGAATATTCATATATGTACAGGGTGATTCATTAAGGGTGACCACCGGCCTTATCTCGGAAACCGTTTATCCTATGACGTCCGGAAAAAAACCTAATAACAAGATCGGTCCCAAGAAAATGATCAAAATATATTTTCAAGTTCGTAGCTCCCCACTAGAGAGCGCAATCAATCACTTGTAAAATATAATCTCATTTTTTCCGGAATAATCTTCAGCTAACAGTGGTAAAGAATAATAAAATGAGAAAATACTCTTTCTATTGAACAACTTTTGTTTCAGTACTTTTCCTATATTTCAGTGATGAGATGGATAAACTTTTCTCCACAAAAAAAAACACTCTTACTTCTGTATGCGTGAACCGATTTTCACGTTATTTGATTTCATTCGAAGGCCATCAAAAGCAGACCACAGAAAAATATGACATCAACATACCGGGTGATCCAATTAAAAACTACCGGCTGTTTTATGTCCCTTCACTTCACCCTATTTGTGGAAAATTTCAAATACAGGGCTATGATTCTAACCGACTGAGAAAAAGCCAAGCATTATAGCCTATTGAATTGGTAAAACCGCAGAAAGATATCTTCGGTCATTTCGAAGATATTAACATTTTTGTAAATTTTGAGTGGTGTTGATCAACCCTGTGAAATTCAGGAGGAATTGAGTTGTTTTATCATCTAAACAATTAGATGAAATGAAAAGACTCATCAAAAATTAATGTCACTCACAAAACAAGCTGATGTAGATCCCGTAAGCTTTGGCGTTACTGTTTATTTCCTGTTTCTATAGCTGTAAAATTTATTTGGGTCGATTGCGAATTACTAGTTTAAGATGCCTCATTATTCAAAAGAAGAAGCATATGATATGCTTAATGCTTATTTTGAATGTTTGTAAATGCAGTATCTGAAAGGGAATACTCGATACGATATCCTGAAAGACGTCTTCATTCCAGAAAAGTATTCGAAAGATTGACACGAAGAGTGCGAGAAACTGGTAAGGTTCATATGTTAGAAGAAAGACTAGAAAACGTAGAAGCCGTCTTGAGGATAATATCATAAAAGTTCTGGCATATTTTTATGCTGAACCACACTGAAGCATCCGAAAAATTGCAACTGATTTGGGATTGAATTATTCGCTAGTTCGAAGGACACTAAAGGACCATAAACTCCATCTATATCATGTTGTCTTGCACCAAAAAGAGAGAGAATTTGATAAACGACTGGACTTTTGCAATTGGTTGAAAGGAATGTTGCGTTGGAGTGTTTACGTTTGGTGCGAAATTTTTGATGAAACATTTGTCGGACCATTTTTCTTCGATAGTATCTTACGGGACAAAGTTGCTTGAAATTTTAACGGAAGATCTTCCGATTCTTTTAAAAGATATTGCTTTTCAAAGCAGGTTAGATTTGTGGTATCAACAAGATGGTTGCCAGGCTCATTATGCTGCTAATGTTGGGGAATATTAAGATACCGTTTTCTGAAATAGGTGGATTGGGCGAGGTAGTATTTTTTCATGGCCAGCAAGATCACCCGACCTCACAGTATAAGATTTTCATTTTTGGGGGAGAATGAAGACTTAGTTTTCCGAACACGCCCAACTATAAGTGAGGATATGAAAATAGATTTCGACAGGCAACTGGAAATTGTTCTCATACTGAAATTGTGGCCAATGTCAACTCGACGAAAAAAAGACTAAATTTATGTATAGAAACTAATAGTAGAAATTTTGAGTATTTATTTTCAACAAAAATATGCGCCTTCGAAGGTTCAGCTTTGATAATATTAATCTGCGAATTTAAATTTGCTTCATTCATAACGAAGAAATCACCATCAGTGTCACCGTGTTCAATTAAATTATCCTCATTTTCATCAATCATATTAATTCTATTCTTTTTGAGGCAAGCAGATTCTATATGCCCTTTCGTCCTATAGAAGTTACATATCTTATATCTAAATTTACATTCTTTCGCAAAATGATTAAGTTCATTACAAGTATAACAAACAATTTTAGTTTTGGAGGTGAGGTTAACTTTACCATCCGAACTACTTTAAGTTTGCTGTCTTCCGTTGTTATTTCTTTGATTACCTAAGGTGCGACTTCTTTTCCCTTCTTTACCATTGTAGCTAACTGTTTGCGCTCTTCGTCTTGCTGTTGTAGATTCTTGTATCTTTCTCTCCGCGCTTGCGTACCTGTTTCCTGCGTGTTGCGCGTTCCATTGACCATCGTCTACTTTTCTTCTCTGTCCCATGAAATATATAGAGCTATATTCTTCTCTATTCAGCTTATTTGAGTCTTCCACTGCAGATTCTCTTGATATAGCGATGTCCACTGGCTTTTGGAATGTGAGATCGGTTTCTCGAAATAACCCAACACAAACAACATACAGCAATTGTGCAGTACATACAATGTTGTATTGAAACTGCAAAGTCTCTGCATTGGTGATACTGCTTTCTTGAAAATGCAGTCCTTCAAATACAGCTACTCTACAGCTTTTGTACAACAAAATGGAAATGATGTATGAGTTCTAATAGTCGATGTCCGATACCACAGACCAACTGTGCCAGTAGGTTATAGAAGCGTTGTCAATCGTCGTCGTCTGCCATGCTGTTTTGTAACGGAAATTAGTTTGTGTTTGTTTTGTGAAAGATTCTGAGTCAATCGCGCTATTTGAACTGACTGTTTGCTTCAAGTTGACTGTACTGCAAGTGTGAAAATCAAGTGTTTCGAAATGATGAATTCCCGAAAAAACCAAATGAGGCAAATAAGATTGATCTGTGTGATTTGGTTAAATATTTAGATGATGTCGTTTCTTTCAGAACTGAAACGAATAGACAATCGTAGAAAACATCTGGGTATCTACCTGAACTGGACAGGGTCAACAGAAAACTGTTGCTGTACGAAAGGAAAAAGGGAGCAAAAATGATTCACCAACCGATATTGAAACCACCATCAAGGTATGATTGAGAATTATGTACTTACGTGAGAGGAATCAGGAAGTAACGAGAGAGAGTGACCCAATAATATATTATATTATAAATAATGGTTGATATGGCCGGTATTTCTGGAAATTCTAGTTTTTTCTATCGAAGTTATGTTCCTAGTGCAATATGCTTTTTGCGCGCACGTTCAAGGGAAACAGCGTGCTATCATTATGTCCAAATGTCTGTAATTTTCGATGGTTGCAACGCCGAAAATGGTCTTAAACGACTAGGTTGGACTCACTGATGACGAATCCGATGCCAAAATCGATTCTGTCCGGCTTATCGACTTGAAAATTTCAGGAAGGGTTGTATTTCAAAATACGAAGGTCAAGTTCGTTAATGGGCCGGATCGATCAAATCGTTTCGGAGTTATAGGAATTTGAAATTTCGATGTTATTTCCCTCATATCTCAGAAACAACTGTAGCAATTGAATTGAATCTTGGCAGTTAGTTGAAGCATAAGGACGCAGAATTTCGTCGAAATTGTACTGTGTACTAAATTTCAATTCGACACGGCCATTAGTTTTGGAGCTATTGGGAAAAATATGTAGAATTCCGTGGTTTTCATCTCGATATCGTTGGTTTTTTTGGTATAAATCAAGAAATACTTATTCAATCGTAATGAAACTTCGCAGCTAGTTTGGATATGTTGAAGGACAACATTGTGCAAAATTTCGTGATGACCGTGTCATCGGAACAATTTAAAAAAAAATTAATTTTGTTTTTTCAACTATTTAATATTCTGTGATCTTCCCATCATATTATCCTCATTAAATTCTGTATGAACCTTCGAACTGTTATTTTTCGATGAAATCCAGTAATTTATCGAAAAAAATCTAGAAAAGCTCTGCCGTGAAGGCATACGCGCATGTTAAAATTCGTTGCCGAAGCGGTCATCTACATTGAACTGCGCGCATGTTCAATGCTGCTGCTGCCTTCACGGCAGTGCTTTTCTAAATTTTTCATTTAGTTGAATTTGCTATGAATCACTTTATGTTATATGCTCAATACAAATTAGGTACAAATACATTCATACCACAGACTCTTTTTCATCGACTGCGGCAGAAAAGGGATTTCTGGTTCAATCGGCAACGGCCTAACTTCGATTTTTTTATATGATTTTGTTTATATTTTTATATATTTGGATTCCAAGATGAATTTTCCGTTGACTATCGTGCAAAATTAAATAATTTGAATGTTTCTTTTAAGTAATTACTATTTAG
The DNA here is from genome assembly GCA_958510865.1 of Myrrha octodecimguttata. NCBI lineage: Eukaryota > Metazoa > Arthropoda > Insecta > Coleoptera > Coccinellidae > Myrrha > Myrrha octodecimguttata. The sequence goes on from OY294061.1 coordinate 5,708,513, forward strand.
ATAAAAAAATCACATTAACTGTTATACCGTGAAGCATAGATTTCGAATATGCAAAAATATTTACATCACATCATATGAGAAAATCAAAATTTATTCGGCAATTTCCGGACGAACTGGAAGTCGTAGACTCACTTTTTTCACATCTGTCGATGGTAAATGATTTAGTATCAATGTGCAAAGTTTCAATTCATTCTCTTAAAAAATAATTAGATTTTCGGGAATGAGTCTAATGCTCTTTATACATTATTGCTGCGTACACAGAGAAAAAGGATCTCTTCAATCGAATATAAAATATTCTTGAATTAAATAATCTTCCCCTAAGAGTAATAATTTGAAATTGAAGAATATACCCTTTTTCTCAACTCATTCCGTTGTTTGCCTGTTTACATGAATTTTCTTGTATCGAATTTAGTTGAACAAAACATGCGTTCTCTTTACTTCAGAAAACAATTTCAGCTAATCATAGTTCTCTTGGATCAAGAATATCATTTCTTATTTGATGTGTTCTGATGTCGAAAGCACGTGCACGTGACCCCCTCGACCAATAAGCGGTAATAGCGCTGAAGATGCGTATGGAATGTAGAATCGCAGAACATATGGATGGCATGGCCGCAATAGTAAATAGTGAACAAGTGCATTTGTGTTTTTGATGGCTCATTATGAATTTGGTGTGAATGGAGAACTACTTATCGATATCAAGGGAGTTTTTGGGAACAGAGTTTCGAAATTCAAGAAGAAAAGGTTGGTTTTAAGAATAAGTTTGATTACTCGAGAACGAAGTTTGAATTGACATATGTGAGTACATGCCTACATGCATGTGTGTTATGCACAAATATTGTCACATGTATACACATTCGTGAATTCCAGACAACTTCAAAAGACTTCTGCTCTTTGATCTTCGAAACCCTGTTCCAAAAAACTTTCTTGTAAGAAGGTGATCCTCAATTTGCACCTCATTTATGATTGATATCTTCAAAAATGATTATGAAAGACTTCTGATGATACCATGCATTTTTAGTATTTAAGAGCCGCTATTTGCAGCGAACATTTTATATTCTATTGGTGAAAGAAATTGAAATCTTCTAGAAAAATATTCCCAATACAAAAATGAGAAATCTTACGTTCGTATCAAAGCCATAGTATTTCCGAACGAAAATATGAAACATATATAGCAAACATATCCAGTAATTATTGTAAGATTTCTCATTTGGACCAAACGTGATTGAGCTTGAATCAAAAGTATCATAGTTCACATGGGTCAAGAGTATTTCATCGAGAAAACAAACTAATATTTGGTTGGACCTATTCAAGAATACCATTCTCTTGAACGAATGCGGTTACAAATTGATTTAAGAGAACCCTTTTCTCTGTGTAGAAACTTAATATCGAAACCGCACAGTTGCTGCATTATTACAGCGTAGGAACTACATAACGAAGTGGCACAGCTGCTGCATTATTACTACGTAAAAACTGCATTACGAAGTGATATAGCTGCTGCACAACTGCTGTACACTTGCTGTACTTTAAATCCAGTTTGAACTGTACAGTTTCGAGCAGATGTGTGGGACATATACGGTCCGTTTCGATACAGTTACTGCACCACTATCGCCTCAATTCAAGTGCAGCAACTATGTACAGTTTTGTACCCTTGCTGCGATTAAGTGTTTGCTGGGAATTCTATTTTTGTTTCTTGATTAATTAATCCAAAGACAAATTCATCTCTCAATTAGGTGTGAATGTCTTTGAAATTGCAGTTCAAAGCCTTTTCTTTCAATCTCACGACAGAACTTGTCAGCTTCTCGGACGCCTGCTGTTTTATTCATGGAATTTGTTTCTCTCAGATATTTCACACAGTCTAGGATCTATATGTTGCGTCATTGTTTTCACCAACTCTTCGTAAGAGAATTATTTGGGTTTTTTTGGCACACATAACTCTTGACAAACTCTTGTTAATAATTGCGAACTGAATTTTTCTTCTGCGATATCATTTGTATTGAACCATAATTCTAGGCGTTCAATGAAAACGTCCCCATTGTCCTCGTTCAAGAGAAATGACATTTTATTATGATCTGACGAAAAACTCATGTTTATTTTTTGATGTCGCGATGTCACTTGTTTGTCTTTTTTTTTCAGTGTCCTCGACAGAATTTCCAGACTTTTCCTCGTATACTTTTCTTTACTCACGCACCAATAGTTTTCGCAAATTATCCACACTTTCTCCCTGATCAGCGTTTACATTCAATTGTTCCAATTCTTCCAATAATTGCGTGTTTTATTCAATCCACAAACCCAAGACACTTTACCTTGTGAACGGCTGCCATCTTCGTCATGTGTTGTACTACGCATTACGTGGAAAAATAAAAATTCCGCGTTCAACGTAAAAACACTTTAAACTGTGAAGTTTTCATCCTCGTCGAAACTCGAGGTGTTCGGGTAGTAACACAAAATGGAATATTTATATGTACAGAGATTTTATTCTTTATCCTTAACTATGGTACACAATTTGGTCGTATGCTCTTTCTGTAACGTCTACGCATGTCTACACTGGCTGTACTTTAAACGAAGTTTGAACTGTCTAGTTTCGATGCAGTTCAGCGGAACATACACGGTCCGTTTCAATACAGTTAATGCACCACCATCGCTGCACTTTGAGTGCAGCAACGATGTACAGTTTTTGCTGCGATTTAGTGTTTGCTGGGTGAATCATCTCGTGACACTGAAATGAAGTCGAAAAGAATAGTCACATCAAAAAAATCATCTATTGAGTAAATTCTGAAGCACTTCTAATTCTGCCCTTTAGAGGTCACGCTCACGAGACTGTCCTGAAAACCTAGGAACATTCGAAGATTTAATTAATTTTACTGCAGAACTTGACAAAAATAAAAATTTTCTTGTGAGAAAAATGTTCTTTATCATCCTACTCTTTTTTTGCAAGATACAAATATGTTAAAAATAAGCCTTTGGGTACACTCAAAAAATTTTTCGAGTCGTGGGGGACCTTATATATCACGACACCCCACTACCTTTCAACCTCATTTCTTGAAATAACAACTATGAATACACACCAACAAATGCTATAGTGGGTCTATGGTTGATGAAACAGTTACAAATGAATTATCCATCCACCTATGCAACTACAATTGATTCATCATCAAAGATACATTCATAAGATATAATCGAACTCGCAATTTTTTTTATTTTCTTTACAAGGTGGTATTGTGTGGTGGTTCAGTGAACACAGTTGGAATATTATCATGGATGAATTAATTACTATCTTAATCTACAATTTTTCGAAATGACCACCTGCACATAATGCGATATAACTTAAGGTTGTAGATAATCCAAGAGAATAGCGTCCCATATATGGAAAGCTAGAGAAAACACCACATCAAAAAAATCTAGAAAGGCACTGACGTGTGGTCAGGAGCTTTTACGCTGTTAAATCAACATGGAATTTTGCACGTGGTTGCGTGTTGGTGATCTCCACCTGATAACGAAGTTTCAATTTGATTGCATTTGTTCTTCTTGAGATATTGCGGAAATAACGTTAAAATTCCAAATAACAACAAAATTTGGCACATTTTTTTCCTTATATCTCCGAAAGTAAATATCTGATCTAATTGAAATTTGGAACATTGCATTGAATACTGTCTTTAACGTTTGTTTCGAATTCCATTGAAATCTAATCAATATTTTCAGAGAGAAAAAAAGTTCATCAAAAGTTTTCTAATAACTGAATCGACACGAATTTTTGCTCTAAGTTGCGCTTGGTATTTCAAAACTGTTTATGAAGTTTCAATTTCATCGAGTGAATATTTCATGAGATATCGAGGAGTTGAGTTCAAAATTTCAAAAAAATTTCTTCAAAAAAATTTTGAAATTTTTTTTTTCCGAATTTACTGACAGTATGATCTTGACTGGAAAAAAATTGTGCGTCGTTATACTCCAACAGACTGCCAAGTTTAAATCCAATCGCTCTGGAAATTCCTGAATTATATAATAACTATGAAACTATCTTGCCGATTGGACTCAATCGCAGCATTCTAATGCGCGACCTACCCTGAAAGTTTCAAGTCACTCGCTTACAAAATTCTACAGTAATCGTGTCAACGGCCACCTGGCCGACGGTCAGAATCGATTTTGACACTGGATTTGTCATTAGTGAGTCCAATCTAGTCATTCGAGACCAATTTCGGGATGAAATTCGAGAATTACATACATTTGGACAACACGATAGCAAGCTGTTCCCCTAGGAAATGCGCGAGTTACAATTCCATATATAATTCCCGTACGATGTATCAGCGGTAATCCAACGTACCAGTGGGAAGTGCTACCGCAGCATTTTCTTATCTGTTCAACCGATGTAATAAATAGAACATATGCAATGTAATTAGTTAGTTCTGATAGTATATTCATAGTTAACACATATGTCACATCTAATTATTCCTGTATCTATAAACATAGTTTTTAAAAACACGTTTTAAGCTCTCTAAAACGTAATTCGCGCAAAAAGATGTGAAATACTACCATCATTCTTTATCACACGGAAAGCAATACGTATTACCTATGTTCGTATATTCGAATAGAATTTGTGCTTACCTATACATTTCACGAATTGGTATTTAACTCATTCACAGAAACAGCTATATCTAAATAATGATCTATAACGAGCAGGAGATATTTTTGATTGGAGTTTGCAAGCTCAAAGTGTATTCCAAGAACAAATTCATTGAATGAAAAAAAAATTTACACCTTTTTTAGCAGGTCAACTGTGATACCCCATATATGAAACGCTAGAGCCTAATGGATTCATGTTACTAATATAGTAAATCAGACAATAGTGGTTTATATATACTGAAATAATTGAACTCACCACGCTAAGTTCCAAAACAACAACGAAAAATGTTTATATGCTCTTGCTCTGACAAAGTAATGACAAATGTCAATGCCAAATAACATCATTCGAATTCATTTGTTCAATTTTTGGCCTTTAGAGTTAAGTATTCAGTTTTGAATTTAATCGAATATGTTCTGAAAACGTTCATAAAAGCTTATCTCTAGAATTTTCGAATAACTCCTAAAATATACTACGATATACTATGACTAGTTTTCAAAAATGATGTTCGAAACATCATGTGATATGTATATCTTCTCGAATATGATGAAAGCGTTTTCTAAGGGATGTTCTGTAATATTATATATATATTCTACGAAGATTTGTAGAACATTCTGTTGGAACGTTTAGAACATAGACATCGCATTCTCTGAATGTAATGTGCTGTCTGAGAACAAGACAATTTTAACCGTCGGATGGTGGAAATTTATTCGAATGAGAAATTACCGGCTCTACGCGTCCTAAGTAATTTTCCTGGAAATATACACAGCAAATGAGTATTTCTATTCAAGCACAAGTGGGAGTCAAAATGTAAAAACGGTCCTGGTGAATCTATTCACGTAGGAAACGCCCCTGGCGATCGGCCCCCAGGCTGCTTATGTAGTTACACAGTTCTCTTTCTTGACTCACCTGGCCTTTATCGACCGCTATACTGAATCGTGTGTCTGTGATGGATAACGTTCTTCGCTTTTGAACTGTTAATTATTTTTTCCCCAGATAACCATAACTTTGTGAGTTTCCGCAATACATCGTGAAATTCACTTTCAGTAAATTGATTTACTCTGAGAATACCTCTCCGTTCCACATTCAAATTGGAAAAATGTTTATATCATTAGATTTAACTCCCGAATAACGAAATGAACAACTGACGCCTTAAAAACAGGATAAGTAGCGTAGGACCACTGTAACAGAACCTCTAGAAAACACACCCTTATACACAACCGCCGACCGTAAACACAATTACATCCGAAAGAAATAAGTTAGAAACTCGATATTTGTAAAGAAGGTTTGGACCTTAATTTCGAAGGCCGAATTCGTGAATGGGTAGAGTCCACCCAATGATTCCGCAGATATACCCATTCAAGTTTTCATTTTCCCAATATTTCCAAAAATACAGATTAGATCGGATTGAAATCCAGTACTTAATCGAGAAATGACAGATTGAAGGTTCATTCAGAATTTATTAAGGATAATATGAAAAAAAATTTGAAATTTTTTTTCAAATTGTTCTAATGGCACGATCATCTCAAAATTTTGTATAATTTTGTCCTTCAACATCTTCAAACTAGCTGTGAAGTATTATCACGATATCACAATATCTCCAAAACTAATATCCGTATCGAATTGAAATTTGGTACACTACTGTGAAATATGAAGTTCAAGATATAACTGGAATTTTCTTCGAATATGAACGAATGTTTCAGGGAAAAAATTTTTCCAAAAAAATTACGAAAAAGTTTTTTTTTCAAATTGAGTAACCATACGATTCCTAAGAAATTTTGCTGAAGTTGCGCGTCGTTATGCTTCAACTAACTGCCAAGTTTCAATCCAATCGCTGCAGCAGTTTTTGGAATATGAGGAAAATAACCTCAAAATTTCAAATGGCAATAACTCGGAATCTATTTGGCCCATTCGGCCCATTAACGAACTTGACCTTCGTATCTTGAAATGCAACCCCTCCAGAAATTGTGATGAGTGCGATGGGGACGGCCGGCTGGACAGAATCGATTTTGACACCGGATTCGTCATCAGTGAGTCCAACCTTGTCGTGTAAGACCATTTTGAGTTCAATCATTAAAACTTACAACATTTGGACAAACGATAGCACGCTGTTCCCCTAGGACATGCGCGCGAAAAGAAATGCATCTTTCGTTTCTTCTAATTCTGCTGAAAAATCAAAAGGAATTAATTCATTTCATCAATCGTTAATCATTCCATTATTTTCATCTTCCGGAGCAGCAACTCCAAGACTCTTAAATTTGGATAGGGAAAATGGGTGATGTGATATGTCGTTGAATAGGTACAAAGGTCTTATCATTAGAAAACGTAACATTCGACATTGAGTATAAAATATTATCCTCACCAACATGAATAAAATAATCTCCAGTTTCACAGAGACTACACAGCAGTAAGGAAAAATTCGTTCGGGAAAGCGAGATCCGAGATGTTCCGACTAGTCTAATCTAACGAATGCTCAAATTTAGCCCAGCCAACTTCATACAATAGTTCGATATCCGATCAAACTTCCGCTTCACATTCTGACGTAATTTATCGAGATAGACATATATTTTCGAGTTTACTTGGCTTCACAAAAGAAGTCTAGAGGAAAGATCTGACTGGCCAGTGTGTAGAACACTTCTGACCAATCAACCGTTTGGTTCATATCTAAAAATTGTCTTGACAACAGATGCATAATCGAGCGGAGCTCCATCTGCTGGAAAAGTTGACGGTGTTCTGACTAGCGATTTTCATCCTCAACGACATCACTGAGTGGAGGGTGAATTAATTCTTCTTTGAATGTCTGGGTGAACACTGTTGTTGACCGCATTGTAGGGCTTCTATTTTTAGACGAAAAGTGTCTGTATGAACGCAATTACTGCAAGAATTGATTTACTCTTCACTTAGTGACATCATTGAGAATAGCGTTCGCCATTCTCCAGACACAAGGCACCTACGTGATGTCTATGTCCAGCCAGATGAAGTTTCAGCCCATTAGGCTACTGCTGTCACAGACTCCTCAGATATGAACTTTTCAACCAGTGGATTTTTCGGGGGGGTCCTTCAGAAAGGCCAGCCAGATCTCTAAGCCTGTCACATCTAGACTTTCTGTGAAGAGCCGTTTTAAATCGATCATTTATATCAGAGAATGCACCGCTCTGAAAGATTCACGTCAGCAATATAGATGAATTACGCGGAAAACGTGGCGGAAGTTTGAGCAAAATAGTTACCATTTCGTGGGAGTTGGCCAGTTCAATATTTGAGCAATAATTATTAAATGAAATGAATCATTTGTAACGTTATTAAACGCTCCACTGTCAATTTCAGTTTCAATCGCGAAAAACACTAGCAAACGCCCTACTGCGATTTTACTATCAATCACTTAAAAACGCTCTCCACGTTGACGGTTGACTTTGTGTTTTGCATGCGCGACCGTTCGGAATCGGTCAAGTTTATATGATGGAGACATCTTGTTTTTCGGTGCGGAGAAGCTGAAGCTTAAACACCTTGCTAGAGTTTTAGCGAATTAACATACCTCGTAATCCATAAAAATCGTGGAATTTTGGATGTTTTATCATTTATTATGAGACGTCTATACAAAGGGCGTCTTAGTACCGGACCCAGAATTTGACTGGAATATATTAGTACCGGAGTTCCTGCCTTACTGGAACATCTAAGTACCGGACCCAGAAGTTGACTTCAATATCTTAGTATTGGAGCTAACGCTTACTGGAACATCTTAGTTCCGGAGTTGAGTCTTTCTGAAATATCCTAGTACCGGAGACAACTCTTACTAGATTATCTCAGCACTGCACCCAGAATTTGGTTGGATTTTCTTTGTACCGGAGCTGATTATTGCTGAAATACTATTGTACTGAAGCTAATAAATAGTGGAATACTTTTGTATCGGAGCTTAATATTACTGGAATATCTTCGTTCTGGAGTCAAATTGGACAATTTCCCTAGTTATGGATTATCTTAATACTGGACGTCGATTTGGATGGGAGCTCTAAAAACCAGACGACCTGCCTAGTACCTACATTTTGGAAAATCACAACGCCGGAACATCTACCACACACCATCACACCTACCATTAAGATAAGTGCTTCTTCGAATACCGGAACTCAGATTCACTGTAAATTTTGTGTTTGTAAATAGAAATTTCATTTGTAAACTTGAAATGAATAGATAGAGAGTAAGAGATTGCATCTTCACCATTAGATTAACGACTGAGAATAAATTCAGGAGTAAATTTAATTTCACTGCCGCACTATGAGGCATTTAACTCAGGTAGGCTGTTTCATGTGCGGACGAACTAATTGACTAGAAAAAATCTGAGCTAGTTCAACGGGCAAGCTTGTCTATTTGTTTTCACATTCAAAGAGTCATCTCGTTTTACGAGCAATTTTTTTCCGCATTGTACATGTAAACTTGATGCTGATGCTTCAGATAAATTGGGTGAAGGAATGATTAAATTAAAAAAAATGTCATTGTCATATTCAGGAGGAAAACACCTATGCAACAACACATTACACAAGCCAATTTCGAAATCCATATTTTAAGAACCCAGGCAAATGAGTGCCCTAGCCCCTAAAAATTGCCCAAGAGGTGTTTTTAGGTTGTGCTTCAGATTTGGTAGACTGAGAACTTCGAAATCTTCAAGCTTTTTTCAGTACTCCGCTTATACCTGGAATGAACCCTACGATAAGAATCGTTTTAGTAGTTTCAAAAAACAAACATTGGATTTGGCTTCAAATGGCGTTGAAATATCAAAATCGCTACAACCGTTCAGCCGCAATCGCCCGTTATAGGGAGGTGATTTCAACGAACTCAGACTGACAGTTGGCAACCCTCAACCTCGAACGCCTGAAGGAGGGAAGGGACTGCACCGATTGAGAAATGTCATTGGACCTTAAGAAAATTCAATTGTGAATCAGAAGCTTTCTGATATTTGCTGCCTCTAGTGCTGAGATATGAATTTTAAACGAAAGAGTTTGCAGCGCCAAATTTGCACTAAGGCAGTCAAACGCAGGAAACTACGTCTAAACTCAAAACAACTCATTTGCATGTATAAGAATGTAAATCAATTCAACTTCTCAGTTCAAGAAATAGATGATTTGATGCCTTCAATCTGGAAGATTTATTTTCTTTAGTTGGAAATATAACAAATAAACTCTGATAACTCTTAAGAATAACTCACTAACCTGGAAGAAATCAAAAACAATGCTATTCCTTTAGGTTTTCAATGAACAATCTTTGAAATATGAATTGACATAAATTAATAATTGACAAATCAAGGCATTCTCTAAATTGAAATTAAATAAAACATAGAAAGGAAAATAGAAAGTTGTCTTTTGAAGAAAATGACACTGATCATTTTTACATCCCCCCACACAAAGTATGCAACAACCACTATCTGTTGGCGTTGTCATATGGGAGCAACTTTGTTACATGGAAATAATTATTGTCCTTTTTCCTATTTCCAATGTCTATCTCATAGATAGTGTCTGAAATTTTCTTCACTATTGGAAAAGGTCCTATTCTTATTTCCTCAAGTTTTTTTTCTATTCAATTTAGATTTATTTTCAACATAAACATAATCTCCAATTTTGAAATCATAATCTTTCCTGTTGTTGTCGACTAATTTTTTATTGTATTCATGATAACGTAAAGAATTTTTAAATGCTATTTCCTTATCTCTTGGTAAATTACTCTTTTCTATAAGTTCTTCTGGAGCAATGGGATCCGTTTTTCCATAAAGTAAATATTCTGGGCTATATCCAGTTACAGAATGGTCTGTCCTATTGTATTCTTCAATACATTCATCTGCTATTTTCGTCCAAGCTCTAGTTTTCTTCTCATTTTGTTTGCACCTTATTCTGTTCACTAATGTCTGATTCAGCCGTTCATTTAAACCATTTGAAAAAGGACAGTCTACTGCTGTAAAAATCAATTGTATATTCAAATTTTTCATGTGCTGTCTGAATTTTTCCGAATTTATTCCTGGATATTGATCTGTTAATAATGTTTTTATTGGTCGTTTATCTTGAATTTTATTAATTAATTTGATGAAGTCTTCGGTTGTTTGGTGTTTGGAAGTACTCGCAAATGCATATCGAGTAAAATGGTCGACTAAGAGATGAAGGTATCTTTTTGAAGAGCGATTTCCAGCAAAGCCTCCAATTGTGTCTAGTGACATTATCTCAAAGGGTTCTTTTGCTGGACCCAGCTGTGAAAGAAGTCCATACTTTTGACCTACTCTGGTTTTATTTTTACAACAGATATCACATGATCCACAAACTTCTCTCGTCAGCGAATCCATATTTTTAATGTAATAAAACTTTCTAATTTTCATATTTATCTTACTAGCACAAATGTGGCCATAATGATTGTGCAATTTTCTGATTAACTCTTTTCCAAAATCATTTGATAAAATAATTTTTTTGCTATTTTTATGCAATTTGTAAAATATTTCTTTCTGTACAATAGTTCTTTTCATGTTATTTATCATCAAGAGATTATTCTGCTGATCGTTTTTTATTTCATTTAATGCCACCAAATTAACTGTTCTTAAACATTCGTCCATATTCTCCGTTTCCTCCAGAACTGGGTTTCTAGAAAGACAATCTGCTTCTACATTTTGTTTTCCTGGTTCATATTTAATCTCAAAATCGAATTGTGATAAATAATTCATCATGTCACCCAACTCTTCATCTGGTCTTGTGCGAAATTCTTTTCCTTCTAATGGTTTATGGTCAGTAATAACAACGAATTTTTTTCCCATTAGCCAATATTTCCAAAATTTTATTGCCTCCTTAATTGCCAGACATTCTAGGAATATTGGTTTCTTATTCTTCTGATATTTATTCAGTTTTTTAGAAAAATAGGCTACGGGTTTCATTTCACCATTAATCTGTTTTTGTTTAAGAACAGCTCCTACTCCTTGAATACTGGCATCAGTATATATAGTAGTATGAGCATTTAGGTCGAAAATTGCAAGAACTGGTTCAGAACAAAGGATGTCCTTAACCTTAATGAAAGCTTCCTGACAATCCAATGACCAGTTGAATTTTACATCTTTCCTCAGTAAATTATGCAAGGGTTCTAATAATCTAGCGGAATCTTTAATATACTTGTGATAAAAATTAACTTTACCCAAGAATTGCCTTATCTTCTTCCGATTATCTGGTGGAGAAAAATTCCTAATGGAAATCAAATTGTCATTTATGGGTCGTACTGTATTATTTCCAACAATATGTCCTAAATATTTGACTTCTTCTTTGGCAAAATTGCATTTGATAAATTTAAGTCTGAGTCCTTCCTTACATATTGCTTTCAAGAGCTCCTCTAAATGTTCTATATGTTGTTCAAATGTTGAAGAAAATATGAGAATATCATCTATATAATTTTGGCAGAATGAATTCAATTTATTTTTCCTGATAATATTATTCAAAATACGTTGAAATATCGCAGGGGATGTTTTAAGTCCAAAAGGTAGACATTTCCATTGCCAGTGACCATTTTGCGTCACAAAAGCAGTCTTATATCTATCTTTGATACGAACAGGAATCGACCAAAAGGCAGAATTCACATCTAATGTAGTAAAAAACTTTGCATTACGGGTTTTCGCTAAGATTTCATCGATCAATGGGAAAGGCTGTGGTTCGGGAACAATCAATTTATTAAGTTCACGGAAATCGACACACAATCTTGTCTTAGATCCCTCATCTCTTTTATATGCCAACGTGACTGGTGCTGCAAAAGGTGAGGAAGATTCTTCAATCAGATTCGCTTTCAACAGTTTTCCTATTTGAAATTCTATTTCTTTTTGATCCTCCATTGAACATCTGTATGGCTTTTTGGCTACAAATTTGTGTTCTAAAAGTTTTATATGTGCTTCATTATTCTGCACCAAACCAATATCAAATTTGTGTTTTGCAAAAATATTATCATATTTATTTATCAACATTTCAATTTTACTTCTCTGATTTGTTGTCAAATGTTCTAATTTCGCTTCGAAAAGTTCTGTTGGTATCCCTTCATTAAAGTTGATGTTGTAATCATTGTTACCATTATTATTATTGAAAGATTCGATCTTTTTCTCTTCATTCATATCTAATCTTTGATAAATATTCAAATCAAAATCTTGTTTCAATTGAAAATTGAAAATAGAATCTAATCCGAGTAGAATATCATACTCGAAATTTTTATCTTTAATTACAAAAAACTCAACTTCTTTTTCAATGTCATTGATTCTCATTTTTGTACTTATTTTTCCTGAAAAATTTGCCCAGCCATTGACTGTTTTGAATGTGTTCCTATCCTCTTGAATGTGTAGACATAACTCATCTGCCACTTTCGAATTCAGAAGAGTGACATTTGAGCCAGAATCATAAATTCCACATAATTCATTATCATTTACGAACACTTTCAATTTGATCAATGGCAGCAAAACTAGTTTTTTTGATCGGAAATGGTCTCATTTAATTCATCCTGTACCCCAACATTGTTCACCATTCTTATGTTACCGGATACGTTCTCTTGTTTAAAATTATTAAATCTCCTATTCTTTAGGCGACATAGAGCTTCTGGATGAAATCTCCCTGGGAAACCATTTTTATCACAAATTGAACATGGTTCCTTCTTATCCACTTTTCTATTTGTTAGTGAAGGAAGTTGTTCGGCCGATTTGTTCATTTTGTCATTTTTGGTATTTCGAGCGTTTTCATATTTTGTTGAACCTTCTAACTTTCGTAACTCACCTAATAATTTCTCAAAAGTTGTTACATTTGATCGATCGATTCTATCTTGTAAAAATTTTGGCAAACTTGTCACAATTAAATCAATTAATATGTCAGTTGGAAAATTATTTCGGAGATTCAACAAAAAATTTTCTTTCCTGAAAGCATAGTCAACTAAACTTCCTCCTATGTACCTAAATGAATATGCCTCTCTATGCTTATGCCAACTTGTTTCAGAAAAACTATCTAAGAAATTATTTTTCCATATTTGAAAATCATTTTCCAAACCTAATATAATTAATTTAGAATCGAACCATTCTTTCGCTATTCCATCCAAAAACAAGCGTAAAACCAGAATTTTGTCTATATCTTCTTCCACTCCACAACGCATGCATTCCGACTCAAATTTCTTCAACCATAAAGTCACAGAAACATTCTTTCCATCAAAATTATTCAGCACAAAATTGTCCTTTATCTTCTTGAAATCTTTTTTATTCTCCTTGGTCTTGCCTGACAGTTCTGTTGTATTTCGTGATTCTGCTAGTTCTCCTCCAAATTTTGTTCTCACGTATGCAGGTGAATAAGTCATTTGTAAATACTCATCCCTAAACATCACATCTTCTTCGGCATCAAAATATATTTCTTTTAATTCCGGAGTCAATGAAATAACACATGTACGAAATGAACCTCTTGTTTTCATTGATTTTAAGATATTTTTCACCTTCGGTAGAGCAAAAAGTTCATAATGGTCATGTGGATTCTGTTTGTCTTCTGGTATTTCATAATATGTTTCTGTTCCCGTAGTCTGTATCCATTTAAACTTGAATATATTCTTCTTCGCATCAGTATTTGATGTTTCAAATGCTATGCAAATTTTCATGCGGATGTGGTCATTATAGCTCGAAATCTCAGTGCAGTCCTTAGAATATCAACCAGATAGCTTACGTTTTTGATTTATAAGAATGTAAATCAATTCAACTTCTCAGTTCAAGAAATAGATGATTTGATGTCTTCAATCTGGAAGATTTATTTTCTTTAGTTGGAAATATAACAAATAAACTCTGATAACTCTTAAGAATAACTCACTAACCTGGAAGAAATCAAAAACAATGCTATTCCTTTAGGTTTTCAATGAACAATCTTTGAAATATGAATTGACATAAATTAATAATTGACAAATCAAGGCATTCTCTAAATTGAAATTAAATAAAACATAGAAAGGAAAATAGAAAGTTGTCTCTTGAAGAAAATGACACTGATCATTTTTACACATGTATTTTTTTTTCAAATGACATTAAACTTAGACAACTCAAATAAAAACTAAAACTGAATAAATCATTATATCAAGCTCTGATTACAAGGTAACCATAAATAATTAATGACTCAGCAGACCATTAGAGAAAATAGATCAGGGAAAATAGAATAAGACAGTTGCTTGTTATACTGAAGGTTTTTTTATAACTAATTGAAATGTTGTAGGAAAACACTGAAGTGAGGTCAACAACTTTTGCGTCCATGTTCGAATATTTTTATGTATTGACCAGGCCAAATGCAACATTCAGAAGCATTTGGTGACCATCGAATCATATCCTCACCAAAGTCTGCATGAAAATTCAAGCTGTCATTTTTGAATCAAGTTCTGGATTTCGATTCAATTCAATCTGAGTATTTGGAAATAATGGGAAATGAATTTGAAAATAGTGAGAAAATGAAATTTTAAACGGGTCAATAAAGAAAAAGGAAGAATGATGCCGATACCGGAAATGTGGGATGTCTAGATATTAGAAGAGGAAGTTCAAAAGACCGTCAAAAACTCCTGCAAATGGGATTCTCCAGGAGTGGACGGAATTCAGGTTTATTGGTGGAAATACTTCGGTTGAATTCATCGAAAGCTAGCTATCCAGTTTGATACTGCGCTCAAAGATCCGAAAGAAATACCCGACTTCTTCGCCTCAGGGATTACCCACCTTCTTCCAAAGGATGACATGATGACAATCCACAAAACTACAAAACAATAACCTGTCTAACGATTGTATACAAAATTTCAACAGAAATTACAAAAGACAAAATGAATCATCACCTAAAACAACATAAGATACTCGCATGGCAGCAGAATGGATGTACGAATGGATCAAGACGAAGTAAGGAATGGTTGGTTTTGGATTCGGTGGTCACTAATTATGCACGAGTCAAGAAACGGAGTCTCTAAGTCGCCTGGATAGACTATGACAATCCGATACATTTCCTCGGAGCTGTGATGGATGCTTGGGAAACTTTCCTCAATGTTAATGTAGGAGAACTACAGTATATCACTGAAGGTGTCAAGATAAAAGATGAATATTTCAGGGTGACGGTCTCAGCACCCTGTGGTTTTGGATGGCATTGAATCCGCTCAGCAACATATTGGAAGGCTGCACTTATGCCTACAATATCACCAGTAGACCCATAACAAAAATTTCACACCTATTGTATATAGATGACCTTAAGCTTTACGCTGCAAGACCTGGACAACTGAAGGCCCTGCTCGAACTTGTGGCAGCGTACAGCGGGGCTATTTATATGAAATTTTGAGTTGAACTATGTGCTTATATTCATGCTAAAGCGGGAAAAATTCAAGATGTCGAAAACATAGCCCTGATGGATGACAAACAGTTCCACTCTCTGCCAGTGGATCAGAAGTACAAATATCTTGGGGTACAACGGACTCTCAGCATTGATCATGCAGAAAATAAAATTGTTTCAAGTTACTGGAGGAAAGATTGAGGTTGATTCTGAAATCGAAACATTATAGCTTGGCGAAAGTAAGAGCAATAAAAAGCTGGGTGATACCATCAATAACATAAATCTTTGGTATTACAAAATGGATCCAAACAGACTTAGATAATTTGGACAGATTAATAAGGACGTCAAGAACAAGAAGTCGACTGCATCACCACAATGCATCTATCAACAGGCTATACTTACCTCGTAATAAGGAGAGAAGAGGACTGAGGAATCTCAAAGAAGCACACAACAAAGGATGCCAGAATCTTTTTACCCACCTGTAATGTTCTTCGATAAATAAACCTTTCAAAATGTGTATCAGATCTCTTTTTTCTTGACGAAATAATACAGAACGAATCTAACGAGTATCCGAAAAAACATATATGGCATATGATAACAACAGAAAGTGTTCGTTTTCAGGTTTTTATGGGTTTTCACTTCCAATGTTTGAAACAGATTTATTGAAAATCAAATAAAATTGCTTTTTTCATGAAAAACGCCCTTGCGGATTGTAATATAAAACTACTTGTCAAGGACAGTTTCTTGCAGAAATGGTCTAATGAACAATACAGCAACAAGACAAACAATAAAGAAAATGAACTGTGACATTTCAGAGTACAAATCTGACTCTTTCATCGGATAAAGCAGAATATTTCAAGAATTATTTCCTTTCGATTTTCGTTTCGATTTGAACTTTTGTCATATCGAAAAAAATGGAGAGAAAATTATTCTTGAAATTTTTTGCTCTGTCTGATGAAAGAGTCAGATTTGTACTCTGACACGTCACAGTTCGTTTTCTTTATCGTTTGTATTGTTCCTGTATTGTTCATAAGACAATCTTTTCTGCAAGAAACTGCCCTTGACAAATAGTTTGATATCGCAATCCGCAAGGGCGTTCTTTATGAAAAAAAACAATTTTATTTAATTTTTAATAGTTCTGTTTCAGGTATTGGGAGTGAAAACCCATAAGAACCTAAAAAATAATGCAAAATCCTCCCAAAATAAGCTTCAATCGATACTTAACAGAAAGTGTATTTCACATTCTAAACAAATCAAAGTCACATTTTATTACATTCATATCGTTCGTACATCACACTATTTGTTTTCTCGTTGGACTTCACGTTGACTGCTCTGAAGTTGGCAAATCAAGATCCACCTATGAGAAAACAGAATTACTAAGCTAATTTTGAAGGCGACTAGAAGAGTAAAAAACTGCATGGACGATATGTCGCAGCATTTAATGGTCAAGATGTCGACAGAGAATTTTCGTTACTATTTCTGACTAGAGGATTACTGACAATAGAAACAGAAGGTTTTGAACTGGCCATATAGGATCAGATAATTTCTACAAGGAATTACAGCCGATACATATTTCATCGAGAGATACCATATCTGACTTTGCCGAGAAAAACAGCACCTTTCATCTGGCTGTACTTACCTGGCGCCGCGTGGCCACAAGAAGGGGCATGATGATGTAGCTCGGGTTTTCATTCAAGCTATATGTAACATATTATTGCTGGAGCTCTGTTCTTCTCCGAGAAACCAATTCCTATTCAAGCTATATGTAAGAAGCACAAACTCATTAATAACGTTGATCCCTATTATAAATACGATCCGAGACACTAAATGGAAAATATAACAGCTGAAATATATTGGGATTGAGTGATAATAACTGACCATGAGATAGGGAATAACAAACCGGATATCTTTGTGATAGAGAAGGAAGAGAAGAAAGCCAAAATAATTGATGTAACCATTCCGTGTGACCACAATATATGTAAAGCAAGAACTCAGAAGATCAGTAGATATATCGTCTTATCTTTCGAAATGGAAGCAATCTACCAATTAGACGACATAACTATCCACCCTCTGGTAATATTTGCGGATGGTCTTGTTGAACGCCCATCTCGAACAAGAATTAATGAATTCAGGAAAAGAGGACACAAAAATGTAATACTCACTTCTCAGAAGGCCGCCATATTGCGAACCTGTCAAACTGTCCGAAGGGTACTCGTACATGACTGAACCGTTGAAATGATATCCCGATTCAGTTATGCCAAAACAGGAAGTTCCTGTGAAAAAAAATACTAATAATGATAATGATAATAATAATAAAAATAATGATAATGAAAAATTTTGTCAAATGTATCGTGATCGAGCCTATTCCCTTTAATCATCGTATTTGGGAAAGGTGAATTATTTCCGGCCGATACCGATATAGTGAATGAGTCCATAATAATAATAATAGTAATAATAATAACGATAATAATAATAATAATAATAATAATAATAATAGCACCTACAACCCACATAACAACCAAGTAGATAACATGCGAAGATATTTTTATTCGAAGGACATCAGCTACTGCAACAAACAATCATCCAAGCTGATAACAAATTAACACCACTCGATCTAAAAAATCGAAATGCATCAACAGCTACAAGATCCAATGAACAGACGCTTCTTAATCAATGGAAATCGAAGCAACTACATGGTAGGTTCTGCAGAGCCTAGACGATAATCATGTAGATAAACAAGCCTCTTTAAAATGGCTACAACAAGGTTACTTCAATCCAGAAACGGAAGAAGCCTTAATAGCAATTCAAGACCAGGTTGTTAAGACAAGGAACTACAGAAAGTACATTTTGAAAGAGGATGTGCAGAATAACAAATGTAGATTGTGTGGGGAAAAAACGGAAAATATAAAGCAAATCACATCAGGATGCACGAAACTGGCTCAGACCAAATATATCGACAGGCATTATCAAGTTGCCAAAATAGTCCACTTGGAACAAGGTCATATTATCAACACAAACCCGATGCTGTGGAAGAAAGTACAGGATACAAGATTTACTGGGACAAGCGTATACTAACCAACAGAACTGTACAGCATAATAGGACTGACATAACACTTATAAACAAGGCACACAGAAAAACTTACCTCATTGATGTGGCAATTCCTAACAATCACAACGTCCAACAAAAGTACGAGAAAAAAATCCTTAAGTATAAAATACTGGCACAAGAAATTCGACAGATTTGGGACATGGAAAGTGTGGATATCATCTCACTTATCATTTCCAGCGTAAAATACCGGGAAATACTAACATTCAGATGCAAAAAGCTGTGATCCTGCAGACGACGAGCAGTCCCAGGTGTACTCACTTGATTAAGTGTTGATCCGTGACTCACCTGATATGTACCTCGAAAAGAAGAGAAAAAAAAATAAATAAAAATAATAATAATTATAATAATACCGCAAGGGGTAGTATTTTATACTACTTGGTGAGTGATGACACCGAGGATTCTAGTTACCTGGCGGAAACTTTGAACGGCGTCAATGGAACCGCTGATCCTAAGGTCAGAGGTGTCGCGCCCGGCAGGGGGTTAGAGGTACCCCAGGTCATCCAGCGAAAATCTCAGCTTAACACCGCACCGAATAGGCTAATAAGAACCCACAGAACTGCACCAGCGGGAAGTGTTGCTCAGGATGATACAACAGACGATATGAATGAATTCATCGTCAGACATTACTTCCGTGTTATGAAAGATCGACATAACACTAGTGGATACGCTGAGGTTCTACGAAAACATTTTGTCCAGAACTATCCAATGTACGCTCATGTGACAACACAGAACATCATACATAGAAAAAATTACATTTTTAACGCCAGAAGACAAAGAATACCACTACTACAAACGATAATAGACCAAATTCAGCAGGAAGTACAACAAGAAAATCAGGAGAAAACGGCACCAATATTAGAATAACAACTTCTGCTAGAATCGCACACAACTCAACCTGATGAAGAAATTGATCGGGAAAACCAGGGACAGGAGGCGGATGATGGCACATCGAACCCACGAGAACCTGAACACAATAGAACACCAAGAGAATCCCTACATGAAATACAAGAAATGAACCCATCTGAGGAGGAGATAGATGAAATGAAGGAACAACTAACTAGGAGTTTATTCAAATATCAAAACGTTAATTTTGAAAATAGACCAACAATTCCAAAAATCCACAAGTCGAAAAAGCTTGCTGTGATAACGAACTTCATGAATCAGCATATTTTACCACAGTATGACGAATAAATAGAAGAGCTAGGGGATCTTCGAAATCTAACTTACTGTGCAGCCATCAATATATGTGAGATTTGCAGGGACAAACCTATCGAAATGTCACATGGAAATGGAAATGCAACAGAAAGACCTTATTGGATGATACGACTAGAGAAGAGAATCGGGACCATAAGACAAGACCTGGGACGAATGACTCAATATAGGAATGGTAATAGAGAACGCAGAGTGACTTACAATATAAATGAGATAATGAAACGGTACAGAAAGCACACTAAACACGAAGAATCGAACAATACAATCGAAGAACACATAGATACAGCAAAACAAAAACTGTGCGTAGATGCAGAAACATCAATATTTGATACTCGATTGAACAGCACTCTCTCACAAATATTAAGTGAGCTCAATTAGAAAAATAATTTACTTTTCTCAGATAAATCAATTCAAGAAAACTGTTTCCTCCGAATATCAAACTGCTTCAACTTACAGAAACAGGTTTTTTCAGATGAAATTTTGGGAATGCAAATAATATTAATCTTGTACATATGCTGCGAATTTCATGCTGTGTTCACTCTGGCAATCTCGAAATTATTTATATTGCATTTTAATTTTTTTTGACTTCTTGAACTAAGGTCTCTGCGACTACAAAAAAATCTTGTCATTACGTCGATTACCTTCGCCAATAAGCTAGTTCCAGAACTTTGTGACTTTTTTTTTGTATCAACCTTCCCACTCATAGGCTTATTTTGCTAGCATTCAATTGCAATTATTCCGTCAGGGCACAGATTGGTACTGGGAATCACATAATCACATGTTTGTACCATGAAAGGTAGTTCCTTATTATTTTGATACTGAAAGCTGTTATTTTGTTTATGAACTGAAATATTTTGTAGTTTTTATCAACGAATGTTCTGTAGACATTGTGATACATGAAGATTTATCTTCAAGATTTTCTCATTGAAAAATCATCGAACTTGTGACATTTTAGTGAATATTTATTGGCTAGAAAATATGTGACGTTTCATCACTTATCTTCATATTATTGTTATTCTATTGTTTTATATATCTGTTTTCTGAGATTAAGGTTTTTTTTGTTTAATGAAAGAGAGTTATTTATTATTTTGTTCATGTAGCTAGAGGATTCATCTTGTCCATGAATCGAATTATTTCATACTTTTTATATGTAATGTTGTTTTTTTCTTGTCTGATTACTGAATATACAAATTTTACATTCATGTTATGTTCATGAATTGTGAATGATCCCAGCACTGGCCAAGGTGAAAGAGAAATCCTCGAATTTGATTTCGTAATAATATACGGTGACAGTGAATATACAGATTTAGATCAGAATCAGGAAATCAGTTGGTGAATTACCTTGCTCCTATCGCGTCATTATGAGAAATTGTGGCTTGTTTTTGCAACGCTAAGAATCTCTTTTGGGTTCATTTTACTTCAATCTATTCCATATGGGATAAACATTGAAGTCCTGACCAACTTGACAGGTGTAAACTACCCTTTGGATGGCCTGCAAATCAATGTCCTTCGAATATGTGATTCCATATCCATTAAAGAGTAACTATATCAAATATCAACTCGGCTGAACATTTTTTACTGGGTCATTCGTAGACATTCCGAAAAATTGACAGGTGTACACTACCCCTTGTAACGTTACAAAACGCTCCACTGTCGATTTCAGTTTCCATCGCGAAAATACGTCATACTAATAATTTCAATTCCAATCGCAAGAAAAACGCCATACTGAAATTATATGATCGGTCGCTAAAGAACGCTCTTCATTTGACGGTTGACTGTGTGTTTCGCATGCGCGATCCTTCAAACTCGTTCCAGCAGATGGAAAATTATTTCTTTTTGGTGCGGAGAAGTTGGAGATTCAACACCTTGCTAGAGTTTAGCAAATTAACGTACTTCGTAATCCATTAACATCCTGGAATTTTGAAGTTTTATTGTTTCTTAAAAGACGTCTATTTAAAAGGCGGTAAGTACTACGTATATCCCGACCAATATTTTTTGCTTTTGTGAATGCCAAATTGTGATTTCTGATATATTTCATTCCATGCAGGTTACACAGGTTAACATTTTCCTTTGTATAATATTGTGCATTTGATTTCTTGTCTGATTCTTATTATCGAATAACGTGCTCTTATTCCTGAGTTCTAGATATTTTATCTCATATTTATTAACTTGTAAATTATTTCAATAACGTCTTGAGTCACTGGGAATTAGATCACTTGTTACAAGCACTATCTTATAGTTTTGAAATTTGCAATCTTTGTACCGCGGCTATCGCCCACTGAACCATCTCTGTACCGGGGCTAACGCCCACTGAACCATCTTTTTACCGGGACTACCGACTACTGGATTATCTTTTTTTACCGGGGCTAACGCCCATTTGAATATCCTACTGCCGGACCCGAAGTTTACCTGGATCAGCTTAGTACTAGAAGCAATTATTACTGGATTATCTTAGTACTGGAGCTGATTATGGATGGAATACCTTTATACCGAAGATAATTATTACTGGGATATCTTAATTCTGGACTTTGCTCTGGATTGAATCTCTTGAAACTGGACTGCCTGCATAATACCTGTATTTTGAAGGATCATACCACCGGATCCTTACTATTAAGATAAGTGCTCCTTCGAATCCCGGATCTCAGATTCACTGTACCTAATCTTGTGTTTGTAAATAGTAATTTTTAATTGTAAAGTTGAAATGAATAGATAGGGAGTGAGAGGTTGCATTATTACCACCAGATTAACGAATAGGGATACATTCAGGAGTTAATTTGATTTCAGCCTTAGACGGCCTGCAAATAAATCTCCTTCAGATATGTTATTCCATATCCATTAAAGAGTAACTATACCAAATATCAACTTGGCTAAACATTTTTGAGTGGGTCATTCGTGGACATTTCGAAAAATTGACATGTGTAAACTACCTCTCAGACGGCCTGTAAATCAATCTCCTTCAGATATGTTATTCCATATCCATTAAAGAGTAACTATACCAAATATCAACTTGGCTAAACATTTTTGACTGGGTCATTCGTGGACATTTCGAAAAATTGACAGGTGTAAACTACCCCTTAGACGGCCTACAAATCAATCTCCTTCGGGTATGTTATTCCATATCCATAAAAGAGTAACTATACGAAATATTAACTTGGCTAAACATTTTTGACTGGGTTTATTCGTGAGAATACCGATATGTACCCCATAGTTTAACGATTTGATTCTCGTTCATTTACAACGTGAAGGTATTTATCAAAATGCCGTAAACACTTTATTGAAGTCGATTAAGTGAACTCAAATTTCAAATTTGTCCTTGCACCTCCGAAACAGATCGTTTCGTTAGTAGAAATTTCTCCCGACGCCACTGGTCATTTGACTGCTGAATTGAATTTGGTTGCTGGAAAGTGGCTTCCAAGTTCACGCCGGAAGAGTTTCCAGATGGACGACCCTACTCAGTTCAGACCTATTACGTGCCTCCCCACTTTATATAAGATACTTACAGCTTGTATCGCTAACATAATCTACAGGCACGTCGAGAAAAATAACATCTTAGCGGAGCTGCAAAGACTGCAGAAGAGATCACCAAGGGTGCAAAGAACAACTCGTTGAGGACTCTGTGGTGCTCAGACAAGCCCAGAAAGATCACCGGAATATACACACTGCCTCCGTGGATTACAGGAAAGCGTTTCATAGTGTACCTCATTCCTGACTCGTCAAAACTTTGCAGATTCACAAAGTCCACAAAACCATCTTAAGCTCTCTTTCGACGGCGATGGAAGGATGGCGAACAAGTCTACATCTGCAGATCGGACCAAACGTTATAACGACTGAAATACCCATCCATAGGGGAATATTCCAGGGTGACTCCTTGAGCTCGTTGTGGTTCTGTCTTACAATGAGTCCCCTATCATCAATGCTTAATAGTGCGAAGTACGCCTTCAATGTCAGAGCTAACATAAACACCCTCTATACCATCTCCTATCTTTTCTACATGGACGACATCAACACCGATTCTACACAGATATCCATATGGAGTTTGGGTTGTCCAAGTGTAAGAACCTACACATCGAGAAAGGTATTGTCATAAACGGAGATGTACAATCACCCGATGGGAATATCATACAGGCGATGGAAAACAGAGAAGCCTACAAATACCTAGGATTTCATTATGCTAGGTTACTGGACCACAAGCAGGCAAAAGGTAAGATCCAGGAGAAATACACTAAAAAAATGAAATGTCTTATGAAGTCTGAGTTGGAAGTGGGCAACTTAGTTCAGGCAATCAACACATATGCCATACCTGTTTTGACGTACTCGTTTGGAATCCTTTAGTGGACAAAACCGAGCTAGAAGCTATTCAGAGGTTAACACGAACAATGATGACGAAGAACAACAACCACCATCCGAAGTCATACACTATTAGAACCACGTTACCCCGAAAGGAAAGAGGAAGAGGGTTAACCGACTTTGTCAATCTACACTCTCAAAAGGCAATACAATTACGTGAATTCTTCTACAGAGAAGTAGAGACCTAAGTTCTACATCGAACTGTAACCAAGGCGGATAGGGGTTACTCACCTCTGAACCTCACCTCGCCCGAAGCCGGTGTCAGGTAAGTATCCGATGCCGAGAAGCTGGAACAATGGCCACAAAAGCCATTACACGATCGACATCATCACGACCTTAACCAGCCGCATATTGATAAAGCAGCCTCAAACAGATGGCTTAGAAGCGGAACCCTTTTCTCGGAAACATAGGGTTTCCTGACAGCTATATTCAAGACAAGGCTATCAACACTAACAACTACAAGAAGTATGTAATTAAGGATACCAACACTCAATTCGACAAATGCCGAAAGTGTCAACGAACATCTGAGAAAATTCAGCATAAAACATCTGCTTGTAGTTCTTTTTAGCTTATACCGACTATCTTCACCGGCATAATCAAGTGAGCAACATCATACACCAAAAATTGGCCAATAAGTTCGATCTTTTTGGCACCTATACACCGTACTACGAGTACCAACCGCAGAAGGTGCTCGAAAATGACAATTTTAGACTCTACTACAATAGGTCCATTATCACCGATAGACAGGTGACGAATACCAGACCTAAAATCGTGGTGGTTGATAGAAGAGTCACTTCTGTCCTTCGAGTCGACGTAGCCATACCGAACACCCATAACCTTGTCAACAAACACCAGGAAAAACTGGCCAAGTTCGCGGATCTCCCCATTGAGATAAAACAGAAGTGGCACAGCAAAAATGTGGAAATAGTACCAGTTATTATGTTATCAATCGGTGTCGTACCTAAGACCCTGCACAACAGTATCACCAAACTGGGATAACCTAAGAACACCTTCTCCGACATCCAGAAGGCGGTGATACTGAATACTTGTCACACAGTACGCAAGTTTATTATTTGAACTGAGCTAAACCTTGATACTTTTCGTCCAGTATAGGTTTATCAAACCAGCTTTAAGCTGAGTAGTGCATAAGTCTACATATAATAATAATAATGATAATTGTAATAATAATGAAAATTGTTAGTACCAGTTATTATGTCATCAACCTGTGTCGTACCTAAGACCCTATATGACAGTATCACCAAACTGGGACTACCTGAAAACACCTTCTCAGACATCCAGAAGGCTGTGAAACTGAATACTGGCCACACAGAACGCAAGTTTATTATGTGAACTGAGCCTTATCCTTTTGATACTTTTTATCTGGGATAGGTTGATTATACCGGCTTTGAGCTGAGTAGTGCATAAGTCTACATATAATAATAATAATGATTAACTTTTACCGAAAGCGAATGTGCGAGGAGTTTCTTAAAATCTTTCCACAATTGAATCACCTATCTGAACAGAGAATATCAGACCAACAAACAAGAATGATCCGAAGAAACCTCCTATCCAAACCAATATTAGACGAAATCAAAGATCAAATTCATCGAGAAAATAATTAAACTCATCTATCTTCTTCCATGCTAGTACAAAACGATGATCCTTCAATATCGAAATACGAAGAACCGAAAAATATCGATGACAGTTTGGAAACATGCTTCGAGGTGCTTCGAATAGGATACGATTGATCTGATCCATGCTTGAGACCCTCTCCACCTAAACTTCAATACAGAACACACACGAATGCTCTCATCGCTGCAATTAATAACATAATCTGATAGAAGTTTAACGCCACTTGGCCTATATGAGGGAAATACACCTAACAATCTATTGTACAGCAAAGGCTGAACCGAAAAAAATCAGGATCAACGAGTCGATTCGGTGCCCAACCGGTGAAAAAGTAAATCACAATGTCAAACAAGACTAGAAAAAAAAATAGAAGACTGGAAAAATTGTTGCCGCAATTGAACAGCAAAGGATGGGTTACAGAAAACGGAAAATAATGAAGTGATTTCCCAAGAAAATGAGTGAGATGCTCAGCCAGAGTGCAGTTGAGATCCGATAACGAAAACAATGAAGGGAGATAACAAAATGCAGGTTTCTAGGGTAACGAAAAGAGGTTCTATAGAGAGTTAGTCGAAAAACAGCAAGAGGAAAAATACACTATACCATCAATGAAAGAAATGGGAGATTTCTGGGGGGGAATATGGTCAAAGGAGGCTGAACATAAACAGGATGCTCCTTGGATAATCGAAGAGGAACAGAGAATGACCAACATTGAAGAAATTGTCCACACAGAAATATCACTCAAAGATCTTAGCAGAGTTATCAATAACTGCTGAATTGGAGAACTCCAGGAAGAGACAAAGTCCACAACTTCTGGGTTAAGGAAATTTCGACTATACATCCATATATATGTAGAGAGTTCAGTAAAATACTCAGACAACCATCGAGATGTCCCCAGTTTTTCACATAAGACAGTTTCTACTGTCAAACGGGACGATAAACAGGATCCAGACCAATACCGCCCAATCACTTGTCTCCCAACACTATTCAAAATCTGAACAGCATTAACAGTAGAGAAAATCAACAATCACCTTGATCAAAACCACCTCATGACAGAATAACAGAAAGAAGCAAGAAGAGGTGTTCTGGGTAGTAAATATCAACTTATTGCTGATGAGGTAGTCCTTGAACGAATCAGGAAATCACATGGGAACGCAAACATGGCCTATATCGACTTCAAAAAGGCTTTCGATTACGTGCCCCATAGAAATATAACTTATTGTAACGTTTTCTTGGTTTTCAAAACGCTTAGAATATTTAAACTATTTATTTACACTTATTTACACACTACTGTTCCAATAACTAAACAGCTATTTCTATCAAAGTCTGTTCACAATTTATATGCACACTAATTTATTTCCACTGAACTCTTTCCGCTACGGATCACTCTGCTGAATTGGTCCCTGTGCTGCTCCGCGCATGCCCTTATATCGTCCGTCTGGTTTCCAGCAATTACCGGAAGACTCTCGAAAGAGGGTGACTCATACGCGCCTAGAGTGTTCAGGCACATTCTAGAATAGACAGGGCCGTACTCGTCACACTGTCCCCTTCTTAAGCCTGTTCTGTCCCAGAACAGATTCCCTGAATTCCTCGGAGGACCGTGAGGAAATCTGCAATCGTCACCATTTTTACAGTAGCCCTTCTGATGGAAGTAACAGTCTACGGTTTTGCTGGACTTTTCGGTTTGCTTTGGGTTGATATTGCATACCAAGATCTGCATACCTGTCTTTTGGAAGACTACTTCAAGCATGCTTCGCACAACTCGCCAATTCAGTTGATCCAGTCCACAACCTAGTTTGGGAACAGCTTATTTCCTAATCCCAAAGCATTGAAGGTCTTCTTTCAAGCCATGCAGTGCTGTCCATAAATTCTGGTAGGTGGGCTTCTGATATGAGTATTGTTTGGTGACTACGTAGTAAATGAATGACTTCAGTCTCAGGCATTTTCCGATTCTGGGCTGCTGTCTCATCAGTTCCTCTTGGCGTCCAAATTTATTTCTCAATACTCTTGCTATTCCTCCGCTGCTACACAATGAGCAAGAGAGTATTCCTCGGGAACTGTAAACAGGTCTTGATGAACTTCCTTTGTAACGACAAACCGTGCAACTCGTGTTCCTCCATAGCTATTCATGAATTCCTGAAAATCGTCACTTTCCTTCGCCGGAACCTCGATGAAACGTACTTCTTCTTCGTCATCCTGTGTTGACGCGTACGGAGCCAATCGATTGAAATGGACGACCTTCGGTTTTCCTCTAGGAAGCTTCCGTATCCGGTAAACTACATCATTTATCCTTTTCATGACTTCATACGGTCCTTCCCACTGTCTCTGCAACTTTGGAGAAAATCCTCTTTTTCTTTGAGGGTTATACAACCACACCAGATCTCCTGCGGTGAACCCTCCTTCAATGGCCTTGATGTCATAGCGCATTTTCATCCTATCACTTGCTTGCTGCATTTGATTGCGCACCTTGTCATGGATGTAATCTAGCTTACTCCTCAATTTACTGACGTAGTCCTCCCCGGCTACATCTTCTCCAGGCTTACAACCAAACTCTAGGTCACAAGGTAGTCTAATTTCTCGGCCGAACATTATATTGGCTGGAGTTTCCTTGGTGGATTCTTGAACCGAAGATCTATACGCCATGGTGAATAGATGCAAATACTCATCCCAGTCCCGCTGGTGGTCGGAGACTACTTTGGCGAGATGTTTTCCCATGGTCCTATTCATTCGTTCTACCATGCCATCTGATTGGGGATGTAGAGCTGTGGTCCTTGTCTTATTAATCCCCAATTTCCTACAAACTTCTTGGAATAATGTCGACTCGAAATTTCGACCTTGATCACAATGTAGCTCTAGGGGTATTCCAAATCTGCAGAAGAATTCTTTGACCAATTTATCGGCAACCGTACTCGCCTCTTGATTAGGAATACCGTATGCTTCCACCCATTTGGTAAAATAGTCCATTGCTACCAAAATGTACTTGTTTCCGTGATCTGTTTCGGGAAAGGGACCCGCGATGTCGATAGCTACTCGTTCCATGGGAGATCCAACGTTATATTGCTTCATTGGAGCCTTTCCTTTACCATAAGGGCCGTTAGCTGCAGCACAAGCTTTACATCTCCTACACCAGTCTTTAACGTCCTTCTTACAGTTTATCCAATAAAACCGCTGCCTGACTTTTTCTAGCGTCTTAGTAATCCCAAAATGTCCACCTGAAGTTCCATTATGTAATCTGGTCAAAACGTCTGTCTGTCACTCGACTCTTCGGCAATATCAACTGGAGCCTCTGTTCAGATCCATCGTCACTCTCCCAACAACGCTTCAGAAGACTTTTATCGATCTTTAACGTTTCCCATTGTGCCCAATACGACTTAACATTTTGACTCAGCCTGGATACTTCTTCCCAAGTAGGTCGTCTACCACTCTTCTTCCAACTCAGGATTACTTTCAAGTCTGGATCTTCTTCTTGTGCCCGTTGTATTTCTTGGGGTAGCCAATCATCTTCAATTACTGTGGTCCGTCTCACATCACCTTTGTCTTCCACACGTGAGCAATGGCTGCAATCCTCGGGGCAAGGCCTTCTTGATAACGCATCGGCATTGCGATGGGTAGCCCCCGTTCTATGTTCGGTATCAAAGTCATATTCTTGCAGTCTTTCAATCCATCTGGCCACTTGTCCTTCCGGGTTCTTGAAGTTCAGGAGCCACTTCAAAGCAGCATGGTCCGTTCTCAGCAGAAATTTTCTTCCGTACAAATATTTGTAGAAGTGTTCTACGGACTTGATGACTGCTAAAAGTTCTCTTCTGGTCACGCAGTAATTTCGTTCTGGCTTCGATAAGACCTTGCTGAAATATCCTATCACCCTTTCTTGTCCATCCTGAACCTGCGATAGAACGCCCCCGATGGCTGTATTACTAGCATCCGTGTCGAGCATAAACTTTCCTTCAGTTTTTGCGTAGTTCAAAACTGGAGCTGTGACCAGGGCCTTTTTCAGCTGTGCGAAAGCTTCAGCGCAATCATAGGACCATATGTACTCCTGTCCATCCTCTGTTAATTTTGTAAGAGGTTTGGCAACTTTGGCGAATCCAGATACGAATCTTCTATAATAGGTGCATAAGCCTAAGAAACTTCTCAATTCACTCTTGTCTCTCGGTATAGGCCATTCCTGTACTGCTTTGATCTTATAAGGGTCAACTTTCACGCCCCCTCGAGAAACTACGTGTCCTAAATATTTCACTTCAGTTCGGAATAAATTGCATTTCTTGGGACTCAGCTTTAGGTTGGCTTCACGAAGTCGCTGGAAAACCTCGGACAGGTGGTGTAGGTGGTCTCGGAATGATTTTCCCACTACTATCACGTCATCTAAGTACACCAGGCAAGTCTTCCAGGAGAGTCCTCTCAATATTGTCACCATTAAACGCTCAAATGTAGCAGGAGCGTTGCATAAACCAAAGGGCATTACTTTAAATTGCCACAGACCCGTTCCAATACTAAAGGCAGTTTTCTCTTTGTCTCTTGGATCCAGGCCAACCTGCCAATACCCACTTTTCAAATCTAAGGTGGAAAACCAACGTGATCTCGAGAGTGTATCCAGTGTATCATCTATTCTAGGTAAGGGATAGCTGTCCTTCTTCGTAACTTGATTGAGCTGCCTATAGTCTACACAGAACCTGGTGGACCCGTCCTTTTTCTTCACTAACACTACAGGCGACGTCCAGGGGCTATTGGATGGTTCGATGACACCTTCTCTCGCCATGTCTTCAATAATCTGTTCAGCCTCTTCTCTTTTTGCCAGAGGAAGACGTCTGGGGTGCTGTCGGATGGGTTGCGCATCACCAGTATTAATTTTATGCTGCACAATATCGGTCTCTCCTGTTCTTTCGTCAGTGGCAAACACGTCGGAGAATTTCTGAATCAGTTTCCTCACTTCGGCAAGTTCATTACGGTCAAGATCTTGACATTTTGAGGTGAGAAGGGTCACCAGCTCTTCAGTATTCTTCTGGCTCTGCGAGAATCCTGCAGTACCTAACCCACCAGAAATATGGTACACTGGTACTCCGTGTCCAATCAAAGTGTTCTTCTTCAAGGTGACTGGAAACATGTCCATATTCAGTAATCGGATGGGAATACTATCTCTCAACCTTACCAGTGTCTTCCCGAGTAACAGTCCTTTAGCCAGTATTGCATCGTCAGAGGGCTCGATTACTTTAACGCAGCCATTTCTCGTAACATCATCACAACTACCAATCACTATGCTTTCAGTTCGACCTGGCAACGTGATGTCCTCGGTCAATCGAATCCGATATACCTTGTCATCCACATCATTGAACGGAATCTCTTCATTTCCCAGTCGAAGAACATCATTCTTCATATCCAGTTGGAATCCAAGTTTCTTGACGAGGTCCAATTCCAGGATTACTTCTTCCGTGATTTCAGCCACTAGAACTTCGTGCCTTGCTGTTGTATTTCCCAATTCAATAGTGGAGAGGACTGATCCATAAGTTGGTATTTCCTGTCCAGACGCAGTTCGAAGTTTGACCATAACTGGACGAATCTTAAATCCGTTAGCTATTTCTGGACGCACAATGGTTCTTGTCGATCCAGTGTCTACCAAGATTTTCACATTTCGATCATTTATTTTTCCAGGAACAACTATTCTTGATGAATCCGAAGACATGATTCCTCGGATTATCACTTCAGGGGCATCCTTATCCTGGGTCGATTTATGCCCCTTATCACCGACCCTTTTCAGTTTTCCTGCTGTGGCTCTTTATCGATTTTGGGACAATTTCGCTTAATATGCCCACTTTTATTGCAGTACCAGCACACAATGTCCTTTTTCTTAGTGCGTAATAATCTGCTGACTTCTTCTCTGATGATTTCTTCCACAGGTCGGTCTATCTCTTGAACTTGTCGCACACGAACGTGTCCTCTATGCGACGCCTGCTTCGCTGCCTCGAATTCTAAAGCCTGGGCTTAGGCATCATCCATGGTTTTTGGGGCGTGCAAGTCTCAGGGCTTGTTGTATTTCGCTGTCCTTGATTCCATCTACAAAGGTTTGAATTGATAGCTGTTCAAGGAAGCTGTCGGGAGCTGTAGGGTAAGCCAGCCTGACTAATCTAGCCACATCGGCTTCAAACTCCTGGAGATTTTCTCCTGTTTTCTGCACCCGGTTCTTTATTTGAGCATGATAAACTTGTTGTAGATGAGCATCACCATATCTCATCTGAAGTTTCGATGTTAGAACTTCATAACAGGCTTGTTGGTTCTCCGGAATCGTTTGCAGGATGTTAAGAGCCTCTCCTCTTAGAGCTATTATCAATGCTGTGGCTTTTTCGTTATCGCTCCAACTATTTGCCAGCGCAGCAGCTTCAAATTGTTTTTGATATGTCGACCATGGGACTTTTCCATCAAATGTCGGAGGCTTGATCTTCATTTTTCCACTTTCACCGTTATTTTCCATTTTCATGTTTCCATAGGGTGATGAAGCCGGATAATCTTTTCCAATTGACATTCTTTTCAGGGACTCTATTATTTTAGAATGCTGTTCAATAATTCCTGATATTTCTTCAAACTTTCCGTTAACTTCTTCATAAACTTCTTCGAAATTTTCGTCAACTGTATCAAATTTCTCATTCACTTCGTCCAATTTTTCGTCAACTTTATCAAATTTTCCATTTACTTCGTCCATTCCCTTCTTCATTTCATCTTTTATAGTTTCCATTTTCTCATCCAATTTACTTGCAAATTGACTCACCAATTCATTGATATTCCGAGAATTTTCTTCCATTTTACGAGAATTTTCTTCTATTTTCTCATTGATTTTCTGAGAATTTTCTTCCATTTTACGAGAACTTTCCTCCATTTTACGAGAATTTTCTTCCATTTTCTCATTGATTTTTCGAGAATTCTCTTCCATTTTCCGAGAATTTTCTTCCATATTCTCATTCATTTCACTCAAAAATTCCATTATCGCCTGCGTCTCCATTGCGTTCTGAAGTCTTGTAGTCACTGGCATAAATTCGAGTCAGAAGAATTTATTTATTCAATTCGAGCGATGTCGAACCGCACACCTGACACCAATGTAACGTTTTCTTGGTTTTCAAAACGTTTAGAATATTTAAACTATTTATTTACACTTATTTACACACTACTGTTCCAATAACTAAACAACTATTTCTATCAAAGTCTGTTCACAATTTATATGCACACTAATTTATTTCCACTGAACTCTTTCCGCTACGGATCACTCTGCTAAATTGGTCCCTGTGCTGCTCCGCGCCTGCCCTTATATCGTCCGTCTGGTTTCCAGCAATTACCGGAAGACTCTCGAAAGAGGGTGACTCATACGCGCCTAGAGTGTTCAGGCACATTCTAGAATAGACAGGGCCGTACTCGTCACATTATCAACAATAAAAATACCGGAAAAAGCTTACATTCAAATGAAAAAGGCCGCCATCCTGTAGACGACGAGCATTGTACGGTCCGTGATAGGTGGAAGTTCAAGGTGTACTCACTTGATCCAGTGTTGATCCGTGACTCACCTCATTTGTACATCGAAAAGGTGAAAAATCATATCATCATAATCATAATAATAATAATTATTTCTTCAAGTTTCTTATAAACAAAACTTCTTGACTTATGTACAATACAATACAATAAGAATTGAATTTAACAAATTTGGCTGACCAACGAATGATGAGAGATATAAAATTTGTTTACAAAATTATAAATACCTTTGATTGCTGTGAACTGGTGAATATGCTTACCTTCAATGTGCCATCATACTGCACAAGAAATAAATTTCTATTTCATATGAATCAAAGTTCAACAAATTATCTTCTGAATTTCCCTTTAAGTAGATGTTGTAGATCGTACAACTCGCTCTCTAACCTTGTTGTGCTCGACCCTTTTTCGGATTCCTTGCTTGCATTTTCTGGTGTTTTGAGACGGTTCTTTAGAGGCCATTGTTGAGAAAAAAAAAGAAAAAAACTTTTCCGCATTTTGGTTTGTATGTTGAATATGTATTTTTCTTAATATTAAGCACCATTGTATTAATGGTTCATTAGTGAGTACATAATCTGGGTCCGTCCTGTCATGTATTCCATTGAAATAAATAAATAAATAAATAAATAAATACGAAATTGCTTCGGCAGAGCAGTATATAATTTTATACACATACACATATTATTATTGTGGGTGACCGTTAAATAGTATACCGGATACAGACATTGATCAATTTGCCTTGTTTGAGTATTATTATCCTTGAACTTCTGAAACAATTGTTTATACTGTAGCAAAAATTCAATACCATTATGAGCATAAAGTCCCGTCAAAGAATATATATTGTGAGCCCGGAAAACACCCTTGGTCATCATGACACATGCTTCATGAAGTGTTTGATTTGAGTTGAAACTCTAGCTGATGGTTTATATGGGTAAGATAGTTTTTCTGACCTACTTGGGTATACCAGGTACTGAGCATACGAAAAAGTTTGCGAAAGAGTGTTCGATAAAACAGTAGTAATTCGACAAGTCAATTCCCGTGAAGTGAAGAAAATACCGAGGAAGACCATTTTGGAGAAGTTTACATTGGATAAAATCACCTCAAATTTGCATTTTCTAGGTGACAAAATTAAATGTTGGATTCAGGACCGAACAAATTTAATCCGAAACTTAATTTACTTGAAGTAGATAAATCAACGAGGCACCAAACTGACTTGATTTGCCTACTGAATTGTCGAATAGTTTTAGTTTGCTCCTTGATTTTTATCACGGAAAATAAGGGTTTTCATTAATTTTTGCTTCTACAAAGAGCAACTTCACGGTTTTTGTTCAATGCAACAATGAAACAAAATCATTTGCACAACATTTTTTCGCATCTTCTTCGTATGCGCAGTACCTAGTGTACCAAGGTAGGTCAGAACAATACTCGATTACATACACATCTAACCATCAATGTGAAATTCCAACTCAAATCAAACATCAATTCTCCGACAACCCTGCCTATATTTCATACCAAATATAGATCTTAATACTATTTTTTACTTCACGAATAGTTTAGACGGAAATCCCCAGCTACCAACACCATGAGACAGGATAGATTAAAAACATGAAAAAAACGCTGCAAATTTCACATAAATGTTTATTATTTTCTCAGTTGACTAATCCAATACCATTGATTTCTTGGATAAAACTTATATATTATTCATAACTCATTGGTTTTTCATCTACTTTCAGATATATATTTCTGGATGAAGAGTTTACCGATTATTCCAATGAATTCCAATCTCAGAACCGAATGTGATGATTAATTTTCGTTATTATCGGTGATTTGCAGCGTTTTTCTTTATCGCTCAGGGACCACTGGTCGGAAATAATCCGGGTGAAAATTTTTAGGTTGAGCTATGCAACAGTAATCAACGTTGAGAGTTTCATAAAAACTTGGTGGTAAGTTTTCGAGAAATGATTTTTTTCACTCCTACCCCGAGTTTCGAGCCCTGCTGAAAAGCTTGAAGTATCAATCTCTAGCAACATATGATTTTTCTACTAAGTTTCACGGATTTCGGTTTAGTACTTTCAGAGAAAAGCTCCGGATAAAGACGGCGGATGGACGGATTTTTTTTATTATCTCTTTCAAATCTACATACTTCAAAATGTAAACTGTGAAATTTTCAGGGAGGGAAGTTTTTTTTGTCGATCACTGAGGTTTATTATTTGATTTTATCGATTCAGACTTCTCTGAAACATTAATAGCATACAAAGTTTAATTTGATTTTTTGTTCGAATAATCATTGTGATCTCTCCACTTCAACTCAGAGTCAACCTAAAAATCCAAAAATTAAATAGCATTAGATATATTTATTCGAGTGTCATTCAGTAATATTCTACTAGGTATCTCAATTATTGATCTGGGATTATGAAAATTTACACATTCTGTCTTTTCGGTATTGAGTTTCGAACTTTTCATTGAACATCATCATCATCATATTATACTCTCTCGCCAGTGTTATGATATCATTTATAATCTTTATTATGTTGGTATCATCAACATACATAATCATATTAAGCATCTGACTAATATTAATAGAAGGTCATTAATGTAGATTATTAATGAAATTGTACCCGAAATAACAACCCGTGATACATTCAATCGCAGATGAATTTCATGTATGCAAGCTCCTCCAATTGAATGAACAGTCACTTTTCAATAAAATGAATAGGTTGGCAGTACTGCTAAACCAAAAAGTACCTGACGTCTTCCGCATCGCTGAACATTGGTGCGATTGCAGTTCCTGGTTACAACTTGTCATCGAGGTTTTAAAGACCTTCTCGTAAGTATGGCGGATCTGCCATTTGAGCAGGGATATATAAAAGGAGAGGGAATGTGTGTTCTGTGTAGTGAAGTATACTCTTGGAAATATATGAGTGGGCTCTAAAATGAATTCTCACAGGTATCTAGGTCTAAGATTTTCTTCACAAAACAAACTTTTCGGAAAAAAGGTCAACTAGTTTCAACTTTATTCTTAAGTCTTCATCAGGGCTCTGAAATGGAATAACATGAACTGCAATAATATTAATAATAATAATATATAATATGTTACATAATCACAAGGACGAATATTCGTCGATAAATCAACAAATATTCCCCCTTGATCAGAGCTAATCATCCAATCAACCAAAACACCTACACCGAAGAAGCGGATCCAAGTAGAATGACTACAGCTGTTTCACAATTGTTATTGATCGTCAGGTCAACTTAACTTGGATAACCCGCAGAGAGTTCTCTCGATACTTGTTACCTTTCAGAAGGACCGCTGTATACAACATACTCGACAATTACTCATAACATTTCTGATCGAATTCGATGCATATTTTAGAATGGCTCTGCTAACTTAATATTAAGTTAGCAGAGCCACCGCTTAAAAAAAAACTAGAAGCGCGACAAATTTTTTTCTTTCACGACAAATTTGTTTTGGTCGTCCTCCAATCGTTCAGCTCATTTCCGGAAGAAAAAACGGTCATCTAATCAACTTTTTTGTATCACAAAGTTACGTCGATGTATATCCGTGAGAATGGAATATTTCCATTATTCAGCATTGAAACGAAAATTGTTCATTTCAGGAAATAGAAGATTCAACATATACAACCCAATATCAGTCAATAATGATACGAAAAACATGCCTGAAATATCAATTTACCAATGCAGTGTTGCCGAATCTGACAAATTTCCTGAGAAACCAGAAAATTTCATTAAAACCTATAAAAAAGCTATAAAAAATGTTTTTTTCTGTTTTTTTCAGGTTAGATCGTCTACGACAAATACTCGACAATTACTCATAACATTTCTGATCGAATTCGATGCATAATTTAGAATGGCTCTGCTAACTTAATATTAAGTTAGCAGAGCCACCCCTTAAAAAAAAACTAGAAGCGCGACAAATTTTTTTCTTTCACGACAAATTCTCGACAAATATACGACAATTAATGAGATGGTTTTCATTGACCTCCGTGCAAGTGGCTCTGCTAACTTTACGGACATCATTCAAAAAGAGTTCTCCTTGATACTTTGAACAAAGATACGCATAAATAGAGAATTCCAAGCAAACTAGGCTGGAACAACACAAAAGGGAGGTGAAAAAATTTCATGTATAATAATATAAGGTACTCAACTGTCAATGAAAAATGATCTTGGTGTGATAAAAGTTAGATGTCTAAGACAATTATTAGAATCTTAATTTAAAATTCACAAAAACACACAAAATTCACAAGCGAGGAAATAGCAATTTTAACAAACATTTTCTTTCTGTTTGGTCTCGTCAATAATTAAAATCTTTCTCGAAATAATAACAAATGCTCGCATGGGGGATCATTAAGAACTGAGCTTTACAAAGTAACTGGTTTATTGGAGTATGCGCGGATCATGACGGCAGTTAAACACCTGGGATTGAACAATATACCTCTATTTATCTTTGATTTTTCCAATGGAATAATAATATGCTGTATTCAAATTTTCCATATCATTTCTCTTATTAATTGAAATTTCGTCCTGTCTTATGGATATCATCTTGTGTAATAACCGTTATTGTGCGCATGTTCTAGGGGAACAGCATGCTATCGTTTTGTCCAAATGTCTGAAATATTCAATGATTGAACCGCAAATGGTCTCAAACGACTAGATTGGACCCACTGATGACGAATCCGGTGTCAAAATCGATTCTGCCCGGCCGGCCTTGGACACGAAAACTGTCGAACGGAGTGAGCTAGCACCTTGAAAATTTCAGGGTAGGTCACGCATTGGAATGCCGCAGTTATGTTCGTTAATTGGCCAAATCGGTCGAATAGTTTCGGAGTTATAGCCACTTGAAATGTTGAAGTCATTCATTTTTTATTTCACAAACTACTTGAGCGATTGAATTCAAAGTTGGCAATTAGGCGGAGTATAATAACGCACAACATTGAGCCACTCGGACTTTGAGCTTCATATTTCACAGCAGTGTATCAAATTTCAGTTCGATACGATCGTAAGTTTCGGAGTTATCTGGAAAAAATATGTCAAATTTCGTGACTTTCTTCTCGGTATCGTTGCTTTTTTCGGTATAACTCGGAAAATACTAATTCAATCCTGATAAAACTTCGCAGCTAGTTTGAAGATGCTGAAAGACAACTTTATGCAGAATTTCGTGATGATCGTGTCATTAGAACAATCTGAAAAAAAAATTCTGTTATTTTCTCATCATATCATCCTCATTAAATTCTGTATGAACCTTCGAGCTGTAATTCTCCGATGAAGTAAGTAATCGATTCCAATTCGATCTGATCTGTATTTTTGGAAATATTAACAATAAAATTTCGGTTGGGTATATCTGCGGACTAATTGGGTGGA
Source organism: Myrrha octodecimguttata (assembly GCA_958510865.1). Classification (NCBI taxonomy): domain Eukaryota; kingdom Metazoa; phylum Arthropoda; class Insecta; order Coleoptera; family Coccinellidae; genus Myrrha; species Myrrha octodecimguttata. The sequence continues at coordinate 5,747,607 of OY294061.1, forward strand.
TTTTACCCATTCACGAATTCTGCCTTCGTAAATAAGGTCCAAAGCTTAAGGTTTAGGGCTTAATTACGAAGGTCGAATTGATGATTGGGTAAAATCCGCCCAATGATTCCGTAGATATACCCATTCAAAATTTTATTTTTCCAACATTTCCAAAAATACAGATTAGATCGAATTGAAATCCAGAAATTTATCGAAAAAAAATCTAGAGTAGCACTGCCGTGAAGGCAGCAGCTTTCGCGCGCAAGTTCAAATTCGTTGCCGAAGCGATCATCTACATTGAACATGCGCGCAAAAGCTGCTGCCTTCACGGCAGTGCTTCTCTAGATTTTTTTAATTGGTTTGCTTACCTAATATTTTTATCGAGCCTGGATCAATATTAAATGAGTGTAGGAGATCTTTCACATGTTCAGCTAATGCCGTATTAATTTCTTTTTCGTTCTTCAAAGGATTAAGGATGTTTAATGAGTCTCTTTTGTGTTCAGAAATTCGGTTTTCCAGATAACGACTCGTTTGTCCAATATATGTGGCAGGACAATCTTTACATGATATTTCATAGATAATATTACTGAGTAGTTCTTTTGGAATTGCATTCTCAGTTTTCGGGAGAAGTTTTTATTGTTTTGTCAGATTATAATGCCATATTCTTGTTCAATTTGGCAAATATATTTTTGATCTGTTCTCCCTTATTTTCCACGTGAGTAAATCTGAAGTATTTTTTGTTTTCTCCTTCTTGTGGTCTGTGGTGCTCAGATTCTTTTTGGTTGAGAATTTTTCTTATGAACTAGCATAGCCATTTTTTTTCTAGAATTGATTCAACCTTGATGGTGTTTCTTCCATGAAATTCATTGTTGGAAAATTTCAAAGCTCTATTTTTTAAATAATTGGCGATGTTGATTTTCTGGGTCATATTATGATTTGAGCTAAAGTTCAGTATTCTACCGGAAAATGTTGGTTTTTGGTATCAATGTGTTAATATCTTATTATTTCGTCGAACAACAAAGTATCCTGAAAAGGCAGTGAATCATTCTGTGCTTCTATTTCTATGGTAAACTTTAAGCGAGGATGAATGCTATTGAATGCTGCAAGGATCTCATCTTTTCTATTGAATGGAATAGACGTGATAATATCGTCAAAGTATCTTTTGAAAAATGGTATTTCAAAATTTAATTTTTCCATAGCTGAGTTCTGAGCTTCCTCCATTACTATATTAGATGTACAGGGGCTAAACTATTTCCCATACCTAGTCCGGAAATTTGTTTGAAAAATGTATCTTTAAAAACGAAATAACTATTTTCGATGCAAAATCTGAAAAACTCCAAAAATTTATCAACTGAAAATGTTGTGTGAGGTTCAATTTTTCCCCACTTTTTTCTAATTGCTGTTAGTGCCAAGTCAAGTGGAACGTTGGTATAGAGTGAGACTACATCCAGTGAAATGAGTATGTAGTTGTCTGGAATTGTGACTGTTTTTAAATATTTTACTAACTCAAAAGATCTTCTTGTATATTTATTATTGTTTGATATTGTTTTAGCTGGTTCTGATTTTATGTATATAATAGAAGAGTGTCGTGGACTGTATAATAGGATGTCTTTAATAGAAGACAGGAATTGCTTTTAATAATCGTTTAATTGAGAAAAATAGCTGATATGTACATCAATCGACGTTCTGAGAAGAATTAAAATATTTAAACATATGCGTTCCTCTTCATATGAGGATTCGCAGATATATGAGGCATGTTGCCACTATCATTTAAATTTCTGAAAATAACAGAATTCTTAACATAGCCCCTCCTTTGAAGGACTTCTTCAAAATTAAAGAAAATAAACAAATATTCAAAGTAACACGAAGATCAAAGTGAATTAATAAATAATTATGAATGAGATCAATAGAAAGTAAATAGCAGAATATAGTATTGATTGTTCTATTAATCAATTGTCGATAGAGTCCTGTAGAGGTAAAGGACACAAGTGCCTCACAGATCTTGTGACGAGTCCAGTTGGAGTGCAAAGTTCCGCTATTCGAGATACGCCATCTTTGCCTTCGAATAATCTTACTACTCGTCCAGTAGGCCATTTACAGGGTGGTTGATGGTCCTTTTTTATGAGGACTAATGTACCAATATCCAATTTCACTGGTTCGGTTCTCCATTTATATTGCTGATGTAATTGTGATATATACATTCTGGAGAATTGCTGCCAGAATCATTGATACATCTGCTGAATGTGTTGAATCCTTGAAAGTCTATAAGACTTGGTATTTGTCCAGTCATAGTCAGGAATAGAGGTCATTATACGACCTATGAGGAAATGGGAAGGAGAAATAGGTGTTAGATCATTTGGATCATTCGACATTGCATATAATGGACGTGAATTCAATATACCTTCTATTTGTATAACTAAGGTGTTAAATTCTTCAAAAATAACATTATTATTCAAGAGAGTTCTTTTTAAATGAAATTTTGTACTTTTTACTGCACTTTCCCAAAGTCCACCATGATTAGGTGTATACGGTGGAATGAATTTCCATTTTATATTCAAACATGATGTTGAGTCAACGATAGTATCTTTTGATTTGAACAGAAAATTACCTAGTTCGCGCAATTCATTACTAGCTCCAACAAAAGTACTACCATTATCAGAGTGAATAATAGAAGGAATACCTCTCCTTGATGTGAATCTTCTCAGACATGCTAAAAAGCTCTCTGTTGTCAAATCAGTTATGCATTCAATGTGAATAGATTTTGTACAAAAGCACACGAAAATTGATAGATAACATTTGAACAATTTAGCTCCTCTACCCTTTTTGTTCAAAATCCAAAAAGGACCTGCGTAATCGATACCAATTATTTCAAATGGCAACTGGGGCCTAACCCTTTCATTAGGCAAACTTGACATTGGACTTGATAAGGGAACTGGATTGAATTTAAAACATCCCAAACAATTTCTAATAGTTTTCTTCGCTAAAGTTAAACCACGTATAGGCCAATAGAATTGTCTTATTGAAAACAATAAAGATTGAGGACCAGGATGCAAAAGCTGCTGGTGCTTGTACTCAAAAAGTAATTTTGTATAATTATGTCTTGAACACAATAAAATAGGATGTTTTACATTGAATGGTAAATCAGTTGCTTTGAGTCTGCCTCCAACTCTTATAACACCATTTTCATCCAGAAAAGGTGTTGCTGATGACAATCGATTTTTCGATTCTAAAAATTTTCCGCACTTCAACAATTTCAACTCTGAGGAAAAACTTTCTGCCTGACATAATTTCACCAATAAAATTTTTGCATATTCCAATTCATTTGTTGAAAGTGGTCCAAATCTTTTACTGTTATTGATTTGAATGTTATTCATAAATCGAATACATTGTACTGTAACACGATGTAATCTGTTCAGATTGGAGAATCTATGAAATAGAGAACATCTTTCATCATTATTACTTGTGTAAATTATGGAGACCCTTTTGAGCTCAGGCAATTCATTCTTTGGCACATGAAAAGATGTGATAGACCACTCCTCAGAAGGAGATTTCAAAAACTCTGGTCCATTCCACCACAGTTTATTTTCTAGTATTTTTTCGGGCATTGCACCCCTTGAAGCAATATCTGCAGGATTTTCGATAGAACAAATGTAATTCCACACAAAACTTTTCGTTGAAGACTGAATTTTAGCCACTCTATTCGAAACGAAGACCTGTAATGAACTTGGCTCAGTATGAATCCAAGATAAAGCCACTTTTGAATCTGACCACATAAAAACAGGTGTTCTAACATCTATTGCATTCGATACCTTTTTCATCAATTCTGCACCCAACAAGCAGGCGCACAATTCCAGTTTTGGTTTAGTAACAGATTTCAATGGTGCTACCTTCGTTTTGTCGCAAAACAACTGAACTCTATAATTTCCGAAAGAATCAGAACTCCTAATATAAATGCAGCTTGCATATGCGTCTTTTGAAGCATCGCAAAAACAATGAATATCAATCAACTTATGATATATAGGAATGGAACCTCTTGGTACAAACAAGTTATTCAAAGTTTCTAGACTAACTTGAAAATTTAACCAAAATGACTTGAGTTTTTCAGGAACTTCGGTGTCCCAAGAAATGTGTAGTGACCACAATTTCTGAATCAGTATTTTACTGAGAATTGTCACTGGACTAATTAGTCCTAAAGGATCATAGATTTGTGCAGTTACTGATAATATATATCTTTTAGACAGAACTGGCGGAATCGAAAGTTGTCTTATTTTGAAAGTTAATGAATCCGTTTGAACCCTCCATTGAATACCGAGAGTTTTACAACTTGATTTGTCTCCCAATTCAAGCACCGAATTGGAAATATTCTTTTCCTCAAATTGTGAAACTATATCCGAGTCATTCGAGACCCATTTCCTAAGCGTAAATTTAGCAGAATCAAGAATTGCGTAAATATCGTTACATCGTTGTTTTAGTTCCTCCTTATCATCAGATCCAGTAAGTAGATCATCCACAAAGAAATCGTCTAAAATAGTCTTACTAGCAATTGGATATTCACTGATATTCGTTTCAGCTAAATATTTCAGGCATTTAATCGCTAAGTATGGTGCTGATCTTGTACCATAGGTTACTGTATTTAATTGAAAAATTGAAAATTCCTCGAAATCGTTTTCTCTCCAAATTATTTGTTGTAGAGGTCTATGTTCATTATGCATGAGAATTTGCCTATACATTTGACAAACATCGGCAGACACCACGTACTGAAAAACTCTGAATCTCATTAAAATATCTACTATATCATTTTGAACTTTAGGTCCGACATACTGTAAGTCGTTAAGAGACCATCCAGAGGTAGTTTTAGAACTACCATCGAAAACTGTCCTCAATTTGGTAGTGATACTTTCAGTTTTTACTATGCCATGATGAGGAAGAAAAAATTGAATAGAATTTGAAGGATCTGTTACCTTGCTCATGTGACCTAATTGTATATACTCATGAATGAAATTAACATATAAGGTTTTGAAAGTTTTGTCACTAAATCTTTTTTCTAAGAATTTGAATCGGTTTATGGCATTTTGTTTTGAATCACCTAATAATTTTGGAGAGTGTTTTAAAGGATATCTGACAATAAATTGGCCGTTATTATTTCTTGTGGTGTGTCTTTTAAATATTTCTTCACATTGTTCGTCATCATATGACATAATTCGTTTTCTACTAGAAATATCCTCCAACTCCCAAAATTTCCTAAGTTGATCATCCTCAGGAATATACACTTTGGAAAAATTACATAAATAAGTGGTAGTCTCAGGTAGGATTCCTGTAACTATCCAACCACTGTGTTTACACGAGAAGATGATGTAGATGTATCATTATCATTATTTATAGTTAGATGTTATAGAGAATGGTGCTTCCTATTCTTACAAATAGTGCATGGACCAAGTTTACATTGTACTTTCGTATGTCCGGTGCGTAAGCAATTGTCGCATAAATTTAAAGTCTTGACCTTCTGAATTCGACCATCAACAGGTAACGCAAGAAAATCGGAACATTTATAAATTGTATGGTTTTCCTTTTTACAGTAGTTGCAAAAAACTTTGTTGTTCGCCGAGAAGAACATGTGGGACGTATTATTTTTACGCGAAGGAGAATCGGGTTTGTGTCGATTATTGTTATCTCTTGAGTCTAGTGAATCGTTTATGCATTGTAAAACATCTGATTTATTCTTTAAAAAATTAGTAAACTCGTCTAAAGTTGGCATATCACTGTCGTATTTGAATTCTTTCCATTCTCGAAGAGTGTTTTTATCTAATTTATTTGCCAACACATGAATAATGAAGGAATCATATAGGTCTTCCTTTGATAAATTTAATGCATCTAACGCTGTCAGATGTTTACAGATTTCATCGAGAATTTTTCGAAAATTGGAATAATCTTCTTTATGTAAGATTCTTATATTCAAAATTGATTTGAAATGGCTATTGACTAAAAATTGTTTTTTATCAAATCGATCGCATAGAAGTTCCCATGCAAGTTCAAAAGACATAACCGAATTGTCTACACCTTCTACATATCTAGAAGCATAACCATCTAATGAGGCCTTTAACAACTGATATTTTTGATGTTCGTTCAGATTCTGATTTGATGAAATAGTAGACACAAAATTATTTTTAAAATTAATCCAATCTTTGAACTCACCAGAAAAAGTGGGCAATTTAACCTTTGGAATTAAAACATTTAGTAGAGGACCTGAATTGCTATGTTGATGAGATAAACCTGATGTACTATGAGAACGGCGTAATTTATTTTGTAAATATTGCATAAAAAAGTCTTGAGCTGAATAATATCTTTCCTGAAAATCTTCTCTTTCTAAAAAATGGAATGGTAATTGTTCATCCGTGCACATAGGTTCTATCATTGATTGAATATCATCAAATTCCGACAGAAGAGACGAACTATCTTTATGTCTTAAATCTACCTCAGTAATGGAAATTTGTTTATCTGAAGTTGAATTTTTAATAGTAGTTATGAATTTCTCTAAAAAAGTGAGTTTTTGCTTAATAGTACCTCGTTTACGAATCAACACTTTCATATCTGCTTCGGACATATTGTAATGAATGTATAACTGAGTAGGTATACAATGACTCTGAGAAAATTTGTTGTATCAAATCGCAAAAAATAATATCGAATGATCCAAATAAATGGAAATGGAAGGAAAGTAGGAAACAATGGTTAAACTGGTATATAGTCACCCATGTGCTTCATAGAATACCTGCAGAACAGCAACAGCAGTTTTGTTCTTGACTTATGACTTTTCACTTTGTGTTTTCCTCGTTAGGCTGCGTATGGAAACTAACTGAAGTTGAAGAAAGTTGAGGAATGCTCTTGAAATTTCTTCCTGTGAGAGTTTGGATACAGCTGAACAATATTTCTGGAACCGTTATCCTCCTTCTTGATATGGATTGAATTGAAAATCCGGCCGATGGATCAAACTTATGTTTGATATTGTTTTAGCTGGTTCTGATTTTATGTGTATAATAGTAGAGTGTCGTGGACTGTATAATAGGATGTCTTTAATAGAAGACAGGAATTGCTTTTAATAATCGTTTAATTGGGAAAAATAGCTGATATGTACATCAATCGACGTTCTGAGAAGAATTAAAATATTTAAACATATGCGTTCCTCTTCATATGAGGATTCGCAGATAAATGAGGCATGTTGCCACTATCATTTAAATTTCTGAAAATAACAGAATTCTTAACAATTATCTTTCTCAAAAGTATGGTTTAAAAGTTCGGCTGAATATTTCTGTTATATAAGGTTATATAAGGGGCTTCCGATATACGAAACTATTGGTCTCAGTGGGTTATCCAATTTGTGAATCTTCGGTGAGAAACAAATCCTAGGACATAAACCATTGGAGCATTTTAAGATTTTATAGGTGCTATCTCCAATTTGTTTATCCTTATATACTTTTTTAATCATCTTATTCAATTTACATTGTATATTTTTGGTTGGATCCTCGTTGATTTCGCAGTAAGTGGTGTTATCATTCAAAATATCTGAAGCTCTTTAGTCATATTCTTCCTTGAATATGACCACTGTTGTTTTGCTTTTATCAGCTTTTGTTATAATGATGGTGTCGTTAATTTTGAGGAATTGCTTTCTTTCCTCAATCCACTTAATCAAAATGTTGTTCAATTGGTTTGTTTTTTGGCGTTTTGATCTAACGAAGTTGATGATCGCATCAATCAGAGAATTACGTACCAAGTTGGTGTTTTCTTCATCAGTACATGTTGAAAGGATATATTCTATATTTATAATTATTTCTTTCAGTGGATGAATCGGACTTGAATAAGGTAAATTAAATTTGTCACCTAAGCTGAGCATATATTTGATATTTGGTGGAAAGTCTATATTTATCGAATTCATGAACCATTCTTCCTCACTATTAACATCATCAGTAACATTGAATGAGGTAGATTTCGAGTTAAAAAAATTTCCTTAATTCTTTCTTTTTTTGTCTTAGAATATTTGAAATTAAATTAACTCCTGAATGTATCCCTAATCGTTAATCTGGTGGTAATGATGCAACCTCTTACTCCCTATCTATTTATTTCAACTCTACAATTAAAAATTACTATTTACAGACACAAAATTAGGTACAATGAATCTGAGATCCGGGATTCGAAGAAGCACTTATCTTAAAAGTAAGGATCCGGTGGTATGATCCTCCAAAATACAGGTATTATGCTGGTAGTCCAGTTTCAAGAGATTCCATCCAGAATAAAGTCCAGAATTAATATATTCCAGTAATAATTAGCTTCGGAATAAAGATAATCCAGTAATGATTGCCTCTAGTAGTAAGATGATCCAGTTGAACCTTGGGCCCGGTAGTAGGATATTCAAATGGGCATTAGTCCCAGTAAAAAGATAATCCAGCAGTCGATAGCTCGGTGAAAAGACGGTTCAGTGGGCGATAGCCCCGGTACAAAGATGAAGCAGTAGGCGGTAGCCCCGGTACAAAGATGTTTCAGTGGGCGATAGCCCCGGTACAAAGATGTTTCAGTGAGCGGTAGCCCCGGTACAAAGACTGCAAATTTAAAAACTATAAGATAGTGCTTGTAACACGTGATCTCATTCCCAGCGACTCTAGACGTTATTGAAACAATTTACAAGTTAATAAATATGAGATGAAATATCTAGAACTCAGGAATAAGAGCACGTTATTCGATAATAAGAATTAGACAAGAAATCAAATGCACAATATCATACAAAGGAAAAATGTTAACTTGTGTAACCTGCAAGGAATGAAATAAATCAGAAATCACAATTTGGCATTCACAAAAGCAAAAAATATTGGTCGGGATATACGTAGTACTTACCGCCTTTTGAATAGACGTCTTATAAAAAACAATAAAACTTCAAAATTCCACGATGTTAATGGATTACGAAGTTCGTTTATTCGTTAAACTCTAGCAAGGTGTTGAATCTTCAAATTCTTACGCACAAAAGAAAGAACTTTCCATCGCTAGACCGAATTGGAAGGGTCGCGCATGCGAAACACACACTCAACTGTCAAAGCGATGAGCGTTCTTTAGCGACCGATCATATAATTTCAGTAAGGCGTTTTTTCTTGCGATTGGAATTGAAATTATTAGTATGACGTATTTTCGCGATGGAAACTGAAATCGACAGTGGAGCGTTTTGTAACGTTACACACACCACTTATCAGGAAAAAAAAATGTTGAAGAAATTTTTTTAGAAGAATGTAAAGCCAATAGGTTTCGATTAATTTTGAAAAATAGAATTACTACGAGGAAAATAAAGTTCTTTAACGTTAAATGCCAAATTGAAAGTTAAGTCAAATGGATAAGAGGGAAATTAATCTTGCAGGTCACACAGCATAACTGAAACATAAATTTACATGAAATTTACACGGCAAACAATAAGGAATCGCAACTTGAAAGACAAGGTTAAAGTAACATAAAAATATTAGGTAATAATCGTCGTACAGGTGAAGAAGTCGAAAGATAAAATCAGGAGTCAAGACGTGTAGATATAAGAAAAGATAGGTATCGACTAATCGACAGGTAAGGTAGTCTACACGAATGGAATCCCGAAATTATCCAGACTGAGGTACTTAGAATCGACAAATTTTACGAAATGAACGGTAGGCAACAGTAGTCAAGATAAAGATGTTTCTTTCCGGAGCAATGAAGTCTAACAAGTGGCACGATGCAGATAAAAAAACAAAACTGTTAGGAAAGTGTGGAAGGGAAAGAAGGAATCGAGGAGAAAAAAAAAATATTATCAGGCAAGGTACTATTGACATATCCCGAGGTGGCTTTCCAAGTTTCAAAGCTCGAAATGAAGCTAATTAATTAATCTCACTGAAGGTGTTAAAGATGTATATGAACATGATGTAACCAATAATATCAAGAGGTATTTAAAGCTAATTTATCTGACAGAAGATGTTGAATGTTAATGTCAAGAGATATTTAAAGCTAATTTATCACACAGAAGATGTTAAATGTGTATATGAAGATGATCTAACTAATAATATCAAGAGATCACTTCCCAAGCAGGCCTCTCCTAGAAAGTGATTCCTAACATGCGAAAATAGTGAAAGTAGAGAATAAATTGGAAAAACAACCCCGGAAATACGTAGGAAAACAAAGATAAGATTGGGCGCCAGCGATTACAAATCGCAAAATAGGTTCGATATAAGGAAGCGGAAATAGGTAATAGAAATAGGTAATAGGGATAGATAATAGGTAATAGAGATAGATAATAGGAAATAGGTAATAGGGATAGATAATAGGTAATAGGGATAAATATGAAATAGGTAATAGAGAATAGGTAATAGGGATAGATACAAACAACAGGTAAGGAAAGAGAAAGAGAAGTGTCCGCCCGTTGGTACAAATAATAACTGCATCCAAAGATGCAAGAAAAATAATCTCTATGAGACTCACAGATCAAAGAAAACTTCAAAGTAAATCGCTAACTACGCCAAATTTTCAATCAAGATACTGCATAGCCGCTCTAAACTTCAAAATATTAAAAGATAAGATGCCCACAGGCATAAGATACGATAGGTGTCCGAGACACAAAAGATACGGTATTTGCCAACCGGCATAAGATAAATTGTCATTAGACACGATAAAGATAAGATAAAATATATATATTTGCACCAACAGGGGGGGACACTTGCCTTACGATAGGAAAGGAGGGAAGGTATAAGGGACATAAAAAAAAACGAAAAAACATCACCTCCATCCTGAATCATCACTACTCTCGTCACTCTGTGTAACGTCCAATTTAATATGCTTAGCGTGAAAATCACCAAGATCATTTCCACTCAAGTCCTTCAAATTATAAACTAATGGAGACACTACTCTGTTAACAATGCAAGGCACAAACTTAGGAGCGAGCTTAGCGGAGAAATTCTTAGTCGCGTCTGAAAGTATAAAATTCTTTTTCCAAACCCTGTCTCCAACATGAAACTGAACATCACGTTTCCTCAAGTTATATCGATGAGAATTTCTCTTATGAGCCTGAAATATTTTCTGCTGGACAGAATGATAGAGATCGGGTAATTTTCCTTGGAAAAGTGGATCCAAAACTTTATTACGGATTTCAATTGGGTTATTTGCATTTTCCGAAATTTTACCATGAAAAGCACCGTGAGTTGCGACATTTCTTATGAAACACAGGTAGGATGGAGAAAATCCAGTTACTTCATGTTTACTCAACCTAATAGCTTGGGCTATATGGTGTATGTTCTGATCCCAAGTTTTGTGATTTTCATGTATGAAAGATCGTATAGCCGTTGTAATCGTTCTATTCACACGTTCTGTTGGGTTTATTTGTGGAAAATACCTCGCGTTGTACCAAATCTTTTGGACATTATATTGTTTAGCTAAATTCTTGAATTCGTTGGAAATGAATTGCGCTCCGTTATCAACTACAATTATCTGAGGGACACCAAAAATTAGAAAGACTTGAGTTTCAATGAACTTAACGATACCTTTGGCAGTTGCTCGAGCCATGGAATGCACAAGCACAAATTTGGTGAACCAATCTGTAACAACTAGTACAAACTGGTTTCCATTCTTTGATCTGGGATATGGTCCCAGCAAATTTGCCGAAATCAACTGAAATGGAAAGTTGATGTTCCTGTATTTACCTGTCAAACCTGCCTGAGGAAGGTTATCTGACTTGCACGAAGCACATACTTTACATTTTCTGACATAGTTTCTCACTGAATTACGCATCTTTGGCCAATAATAAAGATAAGATAAACGGGATAGTGTCTTAGACACACCAAAGTGCGCTGCAATAGGATCATCGTGATATTTTCTCAACAACTCTAATCTATTATCAGTAGGAACAACAATCTTCCATTCAGGAGAATCATCAGATAGTCTGGACTTACAAAAGATATGTTTATACAACACGTTACCATCCACTCGGAAATCAGGATAGAGATGAGGATTACTAATTACGTTCTTCAGCATCTCACGATACCACCTGTCAGGCCTCAACGCACCAAGGTCCAAAACGGAAGTCTGCACAGACTCAGGAATACGGGATAATGAATCTGCAACGGTATTCAGCGAGCCACTACGATGTATAATCTTGAATCTATGACATGATAATCTGATAATTCATCTAGCCAGACGAGGAGAAGGGTTCTTCATTGAATGCAGCCACTGTAGAGAAGAATGGTCAGTTATAACAGTGAATTCAGTACCTTCAATATAAGGGCGAAATCGATCTATAGACAGCAAAATTGCAAGGCATTCCTTTTCGGTGGTAGTATATTTACGTTGACATTTATTCAAGGTTTTACTAAAGAAGGCAATGGGATGTTCTAAACCGTCAGTTTCCTGGAAAAGTACTCCACCAACTCCTACATCTGAAGCATCACATGCTAGAAAAAACTTCTTAGAAAAATCTGGACTAGCCAGAACGGGAGTGGATGTCAAAATCTTTTTAATACTGAGGAAAGCTTCATCAGCCTCCTTAGTCCAGGTAATAGGTTTTCCCTTCTGTCGTCCTTTTAATAAGTCAGAAATAGGGGAGCATACTGTAGCGAAGTCTTTTAAAAACCGGCGGTAATAACCTACTAATCCGATTAAACGACGTATTTGGGTCGTATTGGTTGGTACAGGATAGTTTAGAATGGATTCAACCTTTTCAGGGTCAGTTCTCAGACCTTGTTCATCGACGAGAAAACCTAAGAATTTCAACGAAGGACGGCAAAATTTGCACTTGTCGAAATTTACGGTCAGGTTAGCCTCTTTAAGCCGTTTGACTAACTCCCTCAAGACTGTAAGATGGGTCTCAAAATCAGGTATCACGATGATAACGTCATCTAGGTAATAAAACACAAAGGACTCCAATGAAGGACCAATGACTACATCCATGAGTCTACACAAAGCCTGTGCGGCATTATTTAAGCCAAAAGGCAGCACGTTGAAACAAAATAGTCCTCTACCTGGGACTGAGAATGTGGTTTTAAGTTTGGAGTCTTCATCGAGCGGAATTTGAAAGAAAGCAGATTTTAAATCAATGGACGATAAGTATGAAGCATTATTCACTTTACTAACGATCGTATCTATTAATGGCACGGGATATGAATCTTGTACAGTTACCGAATTCAACTTTCTACCGTCAAAACAAAGCCTGAACGTTCCATCTTTCTTGCCGACAAGCCAAAGAGGAGATAACCAGGGAGAACATTCAGTGACCGGTCGAATGATATCTAACTTTAGCATCTCGTCGTTTTGATCGTTCAAAACGGACTGCATAGCGGGCGATAGAGGATACTGCCTTTGTCTAATCGGAGGTCCCTCAGTCTTAATTGAATGAGTTAAAAGATGTGTTCTACCGATTTTATCTTTAGGCCCAATGTCCCTAAATAAATTTACTACTTCCTGCAGTTTCTCCATTTGCAAGTCCGAGAGATTATCTGCTGGTTTGATAGCATGTAGTGCAGCTGTCGAAGTTACTGAGGTATCAAAAGAAAAATCGGAAAAATCCACGGCAATATCAAACGTTTTAATAAAGTCCATTCCCAGTATCATACGATGGGAGATTGCAGGAACCACAAGAAATTTCAAAGTCCTAACTGAGTTGTTAACTTTAATAGGTAGCCAAACATATCCTAATGTACTTTGTAACTGACCATCTGCTGTAGTCAAGTGGATGGATACGTCGTAATTCAAAGGTAAATTTAATTTTTTCAAAAGATATAGAGAAGGGAAACCAAGAATAGAGACATTGCTTTCGCTATCGAGCAGTGCTAACACTTTCTCTTCAGAAATATCAACATTAATATAGGGTCTATTATCATCACGTTTACGCAACAGTAAAGGGCATGTGGAATTAGTTTTAACATCCTTATAGTTAAGTTCATTATTACAAACTGGAGTATTGCTCGAGGGTTTTGAGAGAGAGTTGTTATAAAAGTTTTCTATTGTTCTCGAACAGTCGCCCCAGTCGTCTTTACAGAAACTGTTTATTGTCTCTTGTTCTTTTGAGCGGCAGTTGGTCTTGAGGTACTTGGCTGAGTCACATGCCCTGCCAACTGATGACCAGCTCCCACGTTTTTTGAACAAAATTGACACTTTGACTTTACAGTGCCTCGCTTACCACAACCGTAACAAGAAGTGACCCTATTCTTCCTACACACACTATACTTATGTCCTGAAACACCACAATTCCAACATTGAACCTGAGAAACTTCAGCAATCGATAAACTTTTGGGAAATCTTTGTTGGAGATCACCCAGTCGCAAGATATCCTCAATCCTTTTACACAATGATGTTAAAGAGACTATTGTGGCTATGTCCTGAAGCACTAATGCTTTAACAAAATCTGGAAGCAAGTTGCTTCTAATGATCCCTACCATTTCTTTCTCGGAAGGTTTTGTATTTAAACGGTAAAACTTAGCTTCTAGTGAAGTAATAAAAATGGTTACATTCTCGCCTACTCTCTGTTTACGAGACTTAATTTCGCTCATAATTCTTTCATCATAATTCGAAGGTAAGAAAGATTCCTTCAAACCAACCACCAGGTCTGACCAGGACTTGAAGGTACCACGAATGAAATGATTATGCCACCATGTCCAAGCGTCCAACTCGAAGAGATCTGAAGCTGATTCGAAAAGGTCAGCATCAGTACAGCCGCGCGAAACCTTAAGGGTATCTATTAGTTCTAGAAAAGGCATCAGTGATTCTCTACCAGAAAATTTTTTGAAAGTCCACTTATAAATGGGAACCTTTTTTGAGGAAACGACAGAATCCCCAGAAGTGAGAGTTTTCGTAGGAGTGGAAGTCACCGGAGCTGCTGAAGGCATTTTACGCTCGTCTAACTGTGATTCTAAGGAAATAATTTGGAATAACAATGATCTTTTCTGTTTCTCATCAGAAACTTCCTCCACAGAAACCCTGTGCAACCTAGCTGAACAATGAGTCAAACGATCTATAATCCGTCTATAATCATTCTCTGAAGATGTAACAGATAAGTTAGAAATCAAGGTAGATATTTCAGTAATTGACCTTTTTAACTATGTAAAACTTGTTTCTAAGTCATAATCATCCCTTAATTCTATAAAACTACGATCGCCCTTCTCTTGAGCAATTAGGCCCCTCAGAAGCTTACGTTTCTCCTCTACAGTTGTTGGTATCTCTTTGCCTATCCGAATGGTCAACTCATAACTCAACTCGTGAGACTTCAAGTTATTGGGATTCATGATTCAGTTATTCAGAAAACACAAATACAAGATAACGATAAGGTAAAAGTCGAAAAGATGGTAATATTTAACATTCGATCTCGGAGCTCAGACTCATAACGAAGTCACCTTCACAACCAGAAAAACGAAAAAGACACACTCAGGGAAAAAAAGTTACTCAAAAAAAAGTTACTCGTGGCCACACGTTACCTGCGCCAGTGAAATTAAATTAACTCCTGAATGTATCCCTAATCGTTAATCTGGTGGTAATGATGCAACCTCTTACTCCCTATCTATTTATTTCATCTTTACAATTAAAAATTACTATTTACAGACACAAAATTAGGTACAATGAATCTGAGATCCGGGATTCAAAGAAGCACTTATCTTAAAAGTAAGGATCCGGTGGTATGATCCTCCAAAATACAGGTATTATGCTGGTAGTCCAGTTTCAAGAGATTCCATCCAGAATAAAGTCCAGAATTAATATATTCCAGTAATAATTAGCTTCGGAATAAAGATAATCCAGTAATGATTGCCTCTAGTAGTAGATGATTCAGTTGAACCTTGGGTCCGGTAGTAGGATATTCAAATGGGCATTAGTCCCAGTAAAAAGATAATCCAGCAGTCGATAGCTCGGTGAAAAGACGGTTCAGTGGGCGATAGCCCCGGTACAAAGATGAAGCAGTAGGCGGTAGCCCCGGTACAAAGATGTTTCAGTGGGCGATAGCCCCGGTACAAAGATGTTTCAGTGAGCGGTAGCCCCGGTACAAAGACTGCAAATTTAAAAACTATAAGATAGTGCTTGTAACACGTGATCTCATTCCCAGCGACTCTAGACGTGATTGAAACAATTTACAAGTTAATAAATATGAGATGAAATATCTAGAACTCAGGAATAAGAGCACGTTATTCGATAATAAGAATGAGACAAGAAATCGAATGCACAATATCATACAAAGGAAAAATGTTAACTTGTGTAACCTGCAAGGAATGAAATAAATCAGAAATCACAATTTGGCATTCACAAAAGCAAAAAATATTGGTCGGGATATACGTAGTACTTACCGCCTTTTGAATAGACGTCTTATAAAAAACAATAAAACTTCAAAATTCCACGATGTTAATGGATTACGAAGTTCGTTTATTCGTTAAACTCTAGCAAGGTGTTGAATCTTCAAATTCTTACGCACAAAAGAAAGAACTTTCCATCGCTAGACCGAATTGGAAGGGTCGCGCATGCGAAACACACACTCAACTGTCAAAGCGATGAGCGTTCTTTAGCGACCGATCATATAATTTCAGTAAGGCGTTTTTTCTTGCGATTGGAATTGAAATTATTAGTATGACGTATTTTCGCGATGGAAACTGAAATCGACAGTGGAGCGTTTTGTAACGTTACATATTCTTATCTGAATGATGTTTTATTTTTTGTGATTAATATTTGAATTACATCTTCAGACAATTGATTAGCTAATTTGGATTTGATTTCAATGGCTTGTTTTTTAAGAATATTTAATTTCCAATGAAGGACAGATATTTTTGAATTCAATATCCTGCATTCGAATGTATTAACTATTATGTTATATTCATCTGAAATATGACGATTTTCATGCATAAGCAGTAAATAATTGATTGAGTGCTGAACATGAATGGGGTAAACACATTGATTCTTACAGTTCAATAAAAATTTCTTGTGGTTCTAAAAACGAGCTAATTTCACTGTTGTTGACTGACATCTTCTTATCAGCATGCTTGTTTCTTGGCCATGCCTCCTTATGTGTGCGTAAAAACCTGCAGTATTGTTATCCATCTCACGTCTTCAAGATTACTTCATTAATTCACGATGATTGAAAATGAGACCTATGTGTAAAATTTTAATGAATTTTCACAGGTATCTGGGTCTAAGATTTTCTTCACAAAACAAAAGAAAGGCCAACTAGTTTCAACTTTATTTTTAAGTATTCATCAGGGCTCTGAAATGGAATAATATGAACTATATTGATAATGATTCTTCACGTGGAACATGTTAATGTAGTAATTCTGAATAAATACCTAATTTTTGGCGAGTTTTAGCGCATAAATAATTATAGATTTCGTTGGAGGTGTGTATAAAGTCACCCTTATTCAGCGGACGTATTTCCGTGAGTGACTTGGATAGATGAAATAAATCGGAATTGTACTAACTGAAACGACAACAGAGTTCATCAGTGTGAAAAAAAAATCCATATTCCATGGGTTTTGCAGGTCACACGTGGATCAATTGATTATATTTAGTGAATGCACATAATCTAGCATACATAGAAATGGATGGCAATGAAACTGATACAGATGTCTGTTTAGAATGTGAACGAGTATGTGGGGAAGACCACTACAAATGTGACTCATGTCTACGGAGAATACATACAGAGTGTGCTGGAATAACATCATCGGAGGCAAGGTGTATGCCATTGCAGAAGAGGGTTTTACAGCTCATGTGTATGGAATGTAAAAAACTGGTGGCAAGAATGCCCTATATTGTGAAAATGATGGAAGATATGGAAAAAGATTTAGACTTATTGAAATCTAATGGGAGTCGAAACAACACATACGCCAATGTCCTACAAAAGCAGCCAGAAGATAAGATGAGTTACTTGCCAACAGGAATGCATTCAATAATTGCTAAACCTAAGATACCACAAAAAGTTGAGGTCGGCAGAAAAGAAATTCAGGCCAAAATAGATCGTGCAAACATAAACAGAGGAATAAGAAATATATCGGAAACAAAGAGAGGTACTCTTGTGGTGAAGTGTGATTCAGATAAAAAAATACAGCAACTCAAGAAAGAGGCCGAGCTTGAATTGGGAGAAAAATATCATGTTGAACTGTCTACTAAAATACTTCCCAGAATAAAAATTTCCTGGGTATACAGGAAACAAACCACTGGAAAAATATATGGATAGATCCAAATGAACATCTAAAAGTACAATTTGTACGGAAGTCCAAGGATAAACCCACCTCCACGATATATGCCGAATGCAGTGGTAGTTTGTATCACAAATTCTTAAGATATGGGAAGGTTTATGTTGATTGGGATGGTCTCCCAGTCTACGAAGACCTCACTGTTTCGAGGTGCTTCAAATGTGAGGGTTTCAATTAAAAGAGTGGAAAATGTCTGAGGAGGCAGGTTTGGGGTAGATGTGCTAGAGATCATAATACTCCTGATTGTGAAAAGCAGACAAAACAGTGTATGAACTGTACGACAGCTTATATATGTATATATATATATTCTGTTGAAAACGAGCATTACATTCTTTGATATATCACAGTGTTAGCAGAAGAAATGTAAACGGGGTACCATACATTTTTGCGTATGATACAAGAGCACAGATAAAAACCTCAGGAAAGATTCTATCTCCCCGTATAAGTGTAGTAATTTGTTTATAGAAGATAGATGGCATCTTTTTCATTGGAAAATAATTTTTTCGTCATCTTGAATTCATTTCGACAAAATATCTTGACATAATATCTGAAACAATTAGAGGGACAGAAAACCAGAAGGAAGGAGTAAATAATATCACCTACATTTGCTCATGACCGAGAGGGTCTTTCGACCAGGTTCAGTCCTCCAAGCGATGATTATCAGATCCTCAGATAAACGAAGAACGCTACAGGCCCCTTTATTGGGGAATCATCTCCCATAGATCCATAATTTTCCATTTCGAACTAGAAATCTAATCAAATATCGACAGCTAATGAAAATTGCAAACTGCAGTATAATACTGTGCACACTGCATGGGATGAGAATTGTCCATCTCTGAAATACTAAGTAGAACTGAAGAAAAACAGAACAGATTACAGTTGATATGGTCATTCCCCAGCAGAATTAGATATTCAACATTATCAATCAAAATAATATTGGGTGTGATAGGATGGTTTGTGAGAGTGTTCATGAGCTTTTGAATAATAAGGGTTATTTTTTGAGAATAATGCATGTAAATATAAGTGTCCACAAAAACATTGATAATTTAGTCACGTTTATTGAATCATATTAATTTAGAGACTTCGATATTTTGGCTTTGAGTGAAACATTTCAGCTTGTATCAACCACTATTTGTCATTTACCAGGGTACCAATGGCATTCAGGTGGATTTCACAATCAATCAACTGAATAGTTCAGGAGCCACACTGAGTAGGATAGTTTTCAGACAAAATAATATATTGTTCAGTTTGAATGTAGTCTACAGGCCGCCTCCAACATTACAAACAGCTTTTATCAGTGACCTACAGTCATTTCTTGAAACTTCTGCGACATGTGATGTTGATATTTTTTGGGCGACGTGAATATAAATATTTCAGATGATGGTAGCGATATTGTGGCTTACTATCTTGCTGTGTTGAACTCTCATGGGTACCAGTCTTGTATTAATTCTGCTACTAGACCGATCTCTAACACTTGTTTGGACCACATTTTTGCAAGCAGAGGTTGAAATTAAATGATTTATTCATGACATCTTGATGGGCATGTAGCTGATGAACAACCCAGTCATACTCTGCGTCGGTCAGAATAAAGAAAGAATGAGATAAAGCAACATTTAACTGTAGTGAGAACGGAACTGAATACAACAAAACTTAGGGAGGGATTTTGGAGAGCGGATTGGTTGTAAACGAAGGTAAACCCGAAATAGCAAAAAAAACTTTTTATCTATTACAAGAAATTTCTGCATCCTATACTGAAGACTATACTGTAAAGGTCAAAAGGTACAATAAAATAAAGAGCTGGATTACTAATGACATTATCACGTCTATTAAAGTGAGGGATAAGATGAAGAAAAGATTACTACGAAATTATAATAGTCAGTTAGAGGTAGAATATAAGAGCCATTGCAATTTGTTGAATAAAATAATAAATAAACAAAAAAATACATATACAAAAACCAAATTGAATTCGATTTTTCTTGCACCTGTTACTGAACATGAACTGATAGAAGATATAGCTTCTCTGAAAAATAATAGCTCTCCGGGTCATGATGGCTTTCGAGTAGATACAATAAAACAAACTCATTTAGAAATAAGACATCCGTTACTACATATACTCAATTTAATTTTGGAAAAGGGAATTTTACCGAGTGATTTTAAAGTATCTGTGATAAATCCCATTCATAACTCAGAAACCTTAACTACAACAAATAATTACAGGCCGATAAGCTTAATGAGTAACTTCGATAAGATCTTCGAAAAATGCATGAATGTAGATTAACATCTTTTCTTCTAGATAACAATATTATTTCCCCAAATCAATTTGGTTTTATCGGGGGACGTGGTACTTCGGATGCTATGCACAAACTTGTAACAGAAATTGTTAACAATCTAAATTCAGATAACAAATACCTAGCTGTGTTTTTAGACTTGGCCAAAGCATTCGATACTGAACCACATGATGAGCTCCTTCAGAATTTCCAAAATTATGGCATAAGGGGGGTTGCTCTTGGGTTCTTTAAGAGTTATTCGATGTCAGATGGTAAAAGTTAATGGCATTTTGAGCGAAAAACGAAAGTTTGAAATGGGCATTCCTTAGGGCACAGTGCTAGGACCAATATTGTTTGTTGCTTATATTAATCCTATCCCAAACATAATGAATATGAATGGAACAATAATCTCATATGCTCATGACACTATCCTTGTATTTGCGGGCGATACTTGGGAGAATACGAGGAATCTAGCAATCAATGGACTAGCCATATAGTAACAAATTGGTTGCAAAATTACAGAATATATTTGAATTTAGAAAAAAAGAATTACATAGCATTTTCCCTCACTAGAGCTAAAAGACCTCATTTTGATCATATATGTTCATTGGAAATCATTGTATACAGAAAGTATCCCATACTAAATACCTTGGAATTATTATTGATCAATTCGTTAAATGGCAGCCTCATATTGATTATGTATCCGGTAGAATTCGCAAGCTTGTTCACAAGTTTTACTTGCTCAGGGAATTTTTGAATAAAAACATATTGATAACAATATATAAATCCTTGGTTGAGTCAATGGTCCGATATGGGATTGTGGTGTGGGGTGGCTTGTATGAAAACAGCTTACATAAACTGAATATAATACAATATAATATATCTTGAAGATAATATTCAAGAAAAATAGACTTTATCCCACGAATTTCCTGTTTTAGGCTGAGATAGGTAGTGTAAGGTCATTGTAAATGTTGGAAATCTGTTCATATATCCATGGTCACAGGACAATACAGCACTTTGTGGATCACCCGTGTAATAGAAATAGAAATATTCAGAGTGAGTATTAACAACCTTAGTTTAAAGTATATAAGTTATATCGGTGCAAAGGTATATAACAAGTTGCCATTGGAAGTAAAAGCTAGCAATAAGTTCAATTTTAGGAAAATATGCAAAAATTTCATTTTATTTATTAAAATGCCTCACAATTCCAGCAATGGTTTTGATTGAGCCATTGATCTGATTTGTTGGTTGTTCTTCATAGTTCAGATAAAACTGTTTGAGAGTGTGTGACTGCATACATGGGTATATGAGTGCTCATACAGATGTTAGCATCTAGGTGTATTTATGTTTTATATGTGTGGATGTGTTGAAGAGGATTACTGTAGTAAATATAATTTGTAAATGTATTATGTAATGGTCAAATAAAAATATCAAATAAAAAATATATTACAATAAAATTCAGATGTCTACATCAATATTAATAAAATCTTAATCAAAAATTCACAAAAACACACAAAATTCACAAGTGAGGAAACAAGCTCGAATGAAATCATAAATAGCAATTTCAACTACTATTTTCTCTCCGTTTGGTCTCTTTGTCGATAATTAAAATCTTTCTCGAAATCTCAGACCTAGATACCTGAAAAAATTCATTTAAATTCTACACATAGGTCTCATTTTAAATCATAACAGTGGGTGTTATAAGTGTTTACAGATCTCCTTCATTCAGATTTTCTTGGACAAAATGTCATCCATTTCACAGTACGGTCGATCGCGTGGTTACTGCCAGGGGTGATCTGAACATTGACTGTTTGAAGAAAAATTGCAGACGGAGATAGCCTTCAATCGATTCTTTCGATTGTTTTTCATCAACTTCTACTTCTGTAGGACAGAAGTAAGAATAATAATAAACTGACTCTATTTACCCAACAAACACAAAATACAGCAATTGTGCAGTTACTGCATTACAAGTACCACCGGAATGCAGTACATAAAATGTTGTATTGAAACTGCACAATCTCTGCATTGGTGATACTGCCTTCCTAAATGTAGTCTTTTAAATACAGCTGCTGTACAGCTTTTGTACAACAAAATCGAAATGCTGTATGAGACAACTCTGTCTCTGTCTTTGATGCTATACCACACACCTACTATGCCGGTTGAGCCGTTGTCAATCGTCGTCGTCGGCCATGCTGTTTTGTGACGGAAATTTGTTCTTTGTGTCGTTTTTGATTCAAGCTATTTGAACTGACTGTTTGTTTCAAGTTGACTGTGTTGCAAGTGCGAAAAACAAGTGTATCGACATGATAAATTCCCGAAAAAACGAAATAAGGCAAATAGGTGTGTGGCTAAGTCAGTTTAGATGATGCCGCTTCTTTCGGAACTGGAATAAATAGACAATAGTAGAAAACATCTGGGTCTTTACCTGAAATGGATAGGGCCAACTAAGAAACAGAAATTTCGAAGTACTAACATAAATGAAGGAATTTTAGGTATTTTATTCACACAAGGTAAAACTTTTTTTGTTTATTAACTCATTTTTCTTCATTTTAAGTTGCTGTACGAAAAACAAAGGGAGCAAAAATGATTCACCAACCGATATTGGAACAACCATCACGGTATGATTAAGAAATATGTACTAATTTTAGAGGAATTAGAAAGGAACGAGAGAGAGTCACCCAATAATATATTATAATTATAATGTTTGATATCGCCGGTATTTCTGTAAATTCTAGTTTTTTCTATTATTAAAGTCATGTTCCTAGTGCAATATTTCTTTTATTTCGTAGAATTTGCTATGAACCACATTCCGTTATATGCTCAATATGAACTACGACTGTCTTTCATCGATTGAGGGTAAATAGAAAATTTTATTTTTTTTCGCTTCAACCGGAAATGGCCGAACGTTTTTTTCAAAGAATGTTGTGTATATTTTTATATATTTGAATTCCATGCTATGTTTTTGGTGAAATGTCGTGAAAGATTAAATAATTTGAATATTTTTTTTGTAGAGTAATCAATATCTAGATACAGAAAAAATTGCAAAATTTTTTCTACCGTAAAGCATGGATGTCGAATATGCAAAAATATATACATCACATCATATAATAAAATCAAAATTATTCGGCAATTTTCGAATAAACTGGAAGTCGTAGACCCTCTTTCACATCTGTCGATGGTTAATAATTAAGTTTCAATTCAATCTCTTGAAAAATAATTATTTTTTCGGCAGTGAGTCTTATTCCTGTGAATCTCGTTATACAGCCGAGCTTCTGCTGCATCGTTGCTGCTTAGAAACTTCATATCGAAGTAGCACAGTTGATGCATTATTAATACGTACAAACTGCAGTACAACGAGGCATAGCTCCTCCACAACTGCTGTATAGTGACTGTACTTCGAATGCAGTTTGAGCTGTACAGTTTCGATGCAATTCCGCGGGACATATACGGTCCGTTTCGATACAGTTACTGCTCCACCATCACAGCACTTCAAGTGAAGCAACGCTTTACAGTTTTTGTACTCTTACTGCGTTTTAGTGTTTGCTGGGTACCCAACATTACTACAACAAGAAAAAAGAAATATACAATTTTCAAAGATCTAAAAGAGTCGCCGGAGCGAAGTTTAGTCGAGAGACTACTCTTTCACTTAATTTTACCGATTCTCCTTCATTTATACAGACAACAACAATGCATATAGCACCATGATGAAACAAGTTAGATACAAGTGGGTATTCTGAAATGGAAAGAAAAATACTATTCAATTACAAATAATAAACTCAGAAGTCACATATTAAGCAGCACTGTCTTTTTCGATCCAAAAAATAAATTCACATCACAACTCTTTCGAAATCAAGAATGATTTTAGTCGAGACTTAAATGCAAACAAGGATGATATACTTCTGACATCCATATCAAGAGAATTGATTATTTTCACGGCATTGAAGGAAAAACACCTACGGAACCTGGCCGTCCGATGAGTTGGAATGCACAACCTCTAAGGGTGCCTAATATTGACAGAGTGAACATCAGATTTAGGAACCAGTCCATCCATTATACTACTATCAATCGGACTCTTGAGAAGCTTGAACATAATTAATCCAGGTGTAACTCAACTCTACTTTCCATCTTTAGCCATCCCAGATCCTCAATCTTCTGTGACACATGATCGAATTTACGAAGCCCAAATATAAAGCGACAGCACCAATTCTGCGCAAGCTGTATTCTCCTTATGAAACGCATCCAAACAGGGTCCATAAATAAAATCACAATAATCAAAAATTGACAGAATCAACTGCTCTGACAAATTCTTTCTCAACTGAAAGGTCAAATACTTACGAGAAGAATAGAGCATCCTCAACCTATAAAATGCAGACCTAACTAGTATTGCCACGTGCTTATTAAATCTGAGGTCTTCATCAAATTGAATATCGAGGTTTCTAGAGCTATCGCATATCACTATCCTGTCACCATTGATGTTAAGGTGAGTACTTATTGATAGAAATGGGCGCATGTCAGCCTCTAAAGTAGATAATATGTCAACAAATGTTGGCCTTGTTCAACGCATGTGATCCTAGAGCCATCTGGCTAGAATTTTTTTAACTGATGTCCTAAGTAACCAAAGTCTAATGTAATAAATTGATTATGTAGAATCATTTCGGCACAAAACTTAATCGAGATCTACCTGTATATTGAGAATACCAGTTTCAAGTATGTATACTTGTCAAACTACGTTCACATGGGTTTATAACAACTTCATCAATAAGTAACATTTTCTGTTGACCCATAACGATACCGCAGTACCCCGAAAGAAACACATATAGGCTGGATAATGTCAAATCGGCTTGCCAAAACCTTGAAAAACGTTATTGGTTTCAGATGAATCTGAAGACATTTAGTTCTATAACCGCTTATGAGAAAGCTAAAACGGAATACAGATTACTACTTGGATCTGCCAAACTAGTTTTTCATGAAGAGCTCTTGAATTCGTTAAGAATCAGAGCTGGGTTGTGAGTTATATTGTGAATGTGGAAACCGATAGGCAACTTGGTGCAAAAACCGATTCCATGATGCTCACCACAAATGGTTTTTCCGTTTCTGTTTTTATTGAGATGGCGGAGGCTTTGGCAAGTACTTTTTCACTGGCAGCACGCGACAGCCACGGAAGCAGATACAACGACAAAATTTGGCTGCCATGTACAACGTTTTGCATCCAAGAGTCCATATTTTTCCCTCATTTTGTAGATGAACATGAGTTAATTGAATCCATCAATTGACTGAAAAACAAAAAGTGTTAGTACGAATTCCTCCCTGTAAGAATGTCGCAATCTCTGCCTGAATGATGTTTAAACATACCACTGTAGTTTCAGTCCATAAGAAAGGTGATGTTGAAGATATTTCGAGCTACAGGTCTATTTCTACTCTCAGTATCATCTTCAGAGGGCCGAAAGGAGAGTACTGAATGGACGACAAACTATCTAAACAGATTCAACATACTTTCGGGTTGTCAGCATGGTTTCAGGGCCACGCAGTCTGCTGCTCTCGATTTTTTCGAATTTGTCTTCGAGTCCATTGATGAGGGTTTTCATGTTGCAGGGTTATTTTTCGACATTTTTTTGTGCTTTCAACTGCATCAATTTACATTTCTTAGAAGAATAGCTATTATGTCTAGGCCTCCGAGGAGGCTTTGTGGACTGGATCCTAGATTTTGTTCACGAAAAATATAATAATATCTGTGAGGGTGGATAAGTTGCGTTCTGGAAAACATTATTGTATGATTTTCAATTGAAAAATGAATGTCAGATTAGCTTTGAATCAAAATTTTCTCATTGAATTCAGTATAAGGAGCAAGAGCAAGTGTCACTTTCACACATCATACAATATTTTCTTAATTTAGTGCCGTTTCTGAGACAGGTTTATGCAAATTGTCCAATTCAATTCGATCTCAGTTTTGGAAACCCTGTTTGGCTATTTGATTCGATTCGATCGAGAATTAATCTGAGCTAAAAAATTCCAATTGAAAAAATTATGTCAGATTATTTTCAAAATGAAATTCTCCAGCTTACATATGTTTCTGTTGTCTTATAGTTAAATGTCTATCTGCTTTCCTGATAGTACCGGGATCGTTCCTAATAATATTGAAACAGTTTATTATTTGTTCTACCAATTCTTGGCGCATTTTTGAAATTATTATTCCCCGAACGAAATAATCAATAGGACTCATATCGGAGGATGTTGACGGCCAAGAAATAGGACCTCCCTTTCCTTTTCATCTGAAACAGTATGTTCCATTCAAATAATATTGTTTTCAAGTTTTAAAACTTTTTTTTAGGTCGCATAAGAAAATTTCTTGGAAGTTTAGAAAATTTCATGAGTGTTTCATTTCAGAACTAATTATTTCCCAAAACAGCCAAACGCGGTGTTGCAACCCTAAGAACGAATTCAATTGGGTAATTTTCATGAGCTGATCCTGGACACTGTACTGACTTAAGAAAATACTGTATGATGTGAGAGAATAATACTTTTCTTGCTTATGATTCCGAACTCAATAAGAAAATTCTTATTTAAGGCTCAGCAAAATTAATCACTGAAATTCATTATTTAATTCAAGATTTTCAAAAATCTTTTAAGCAGTTTTTTTCATAATCATTATGGTTCCAATATTCCTCATAAAACATAAAACAAACCATACATGAAATTTTTGCTAAAGACAAAAAACAAACAAAAAATTTCAGAGCTGAACCTCGATTTTTCAAATTTTGATATGATGGGTTCCTGAAGGTGAAGAATTTCAATATATTCAGATAACCGTTTAAGAGTTATGACGGATCGCAGTTTTCAGTAAAAACCGAATATCACCCCGTACAAAATTTATGAAGATAGGAAGGCACTTTTGAGGTTGATTCTCACTATACGTTCCGTAACCTTCCAGTATCCTTCACGTTAAATATCATAAGGTGTAAATGAACTGATGTATGCCCCTGTCCTTCCCGTTAACGTTTCGTCAATATGACATTTTTGCCCACTAAATTTTGACATAGCTCATATGGAAGAGATACGAGAAGGTTATGGAAGGTATGGTGGGAATCAGTCTTTAAATAGTTATTCGATAATCACCTGAGTATAAGTAGCCTCTATACTTGTGGTAATGTGTTCAGTTCCTCGTGACTCACCTTATATGTATAAGGCACTAGTCATGATGTAAGCAAAACATGGTGTGCTCATCTGCTCATCTGTGAACGTATTTACCAATAACGACGTCACTTTTTTCATTCAAATTCAGAGCATAGTATATATTTCCTTGTATTTTCAACTAGCTGACGTCACTTTTCTTTCAGATGAGGACACCATGTTTTTCACATCATGGCCACTAGTATATATGAAAGAAAAAGTTCATGAATTTGGAAAATTGTCTAGTTTCCATAGTTACGCCACTAGAAATCCCAATCTTCACTTTATTCCAATGCACAGAACTAGTAAGTTTCCAACCTCGCTTTTCTACCAGGTCGTCAAATTAAATAATCACTTACTATCAATGATAAAGGCATTGAATAGGCGAAAGTTTGGTAGGACGATGAAGGCAATGATTGTTGGAAAAGCTCATTACAGTGTAAATGAATACTCGAATGATATTTGTGTGTAATGTGTATTGACTCATCCAATACATTTTATGTCTCGCTGGATGAATGAATATTATTTTATGATAAGTATGATTAGGACAAAATATTCAGATTGAAATATCGAATATAACATGATTCCATATATGGTTTAACGTGTAACTTAAGTTCCTAGAATAATTTAATTTCACATGAAAAAGTAAAATACCAGAAGAAACGAATTCATTAATATTTTCCAGTCCTATTCTCTACTCACTCACAATTCATTCATTAATACATACACAAATGAATGAGTTCAGGATAATGTGTATCATACTTACAATGGTTCAGTCACTTCTGAATAATCTTCATTCTTCGGTGAAGGCTCCCTTCAATCTTACTCAATTATATACCTCTTGAGGAGTGTGTTTCCATTATCACAAGCTCAAATATAGAAAACGAAAATAATTGATATCAATGAAGAAACCCTCCAAACTAGTTCAAAAGTGACTAACTATTCTGGAACCAATAGTTGTTATGCTAATTGGCATACATGTCTGTCTGAAATTATAATTCAGAGTCGATTCTTATAACTCAGCTAGGACCGATCTCGATAATTTGAGAATCTTCAGAAAAATATCAGTGAAAATGCCGAACACCTGACCGAAAAGAAAGAGTTCATTCGAGATAAGTCCTGAGAAACAATTCGCACGAAACCTTAAGATTTTGCATACAACCCTCCACTGTTAATCAGTTGGGTAGTAATCGCACTGAACTTCGCTTCCTTGCTGGTGCTCTACCTTCATCACTTGGTGTTCTTATTTGAAAGTCACCAAATAAGGTGTTGTAGCCTTTTTCGATGATATTTGGCTGTCGCTACTGGACAGAAGCGACAGGCGTCATCGTTTACCATTTCAATGATCTGCAGACTATAATTCACAGAACATATTGCACTCCTGAGTTTTTCTTTTTCAATATACTGAATAGGAAAGCCTTTCTGGTCCAAAAATTCCAGTAGTGAACGGATTATTTTCCAGGTGTTTTCTCGAATTGACATTTTTGAAAAACCACAGCTCGATATGGAAGTGTTTCAATCCTTGAATGGCTTCAAAGATTGTTCCTTTCTATAGAATAATATGGAAATTATTCTTCACTTCCGCAAAATGCGGGAGGACTCATGTAGTTCCCAATGGCCGATCAATATTTCGCTATTTGGGATCTTTGATATGTCTCTGTTCTTTAGGTTGTTTTTGTGTTCTCGCTTTCTGATGTCTAACGACAGTGATGTTTTTGGCTTAACTGTCTTTCCACAAATGAAAGAACTACTATGAACACAATTTTTGATTCAAGTTTCTCGTTGGGAGGTTTTGTTTTAGATCTCAAATTATTTTCGATTTGACAACTGTTCTTATATTGAAGGCACTGATTCTCGTGATTTTTTCTGAAAGGCCAGTTACACAAGGAATCGCATTCGATAAATCAGGTTATTCATAATGGTTGGTCCGGTATTGTTTTTGTTGAGTTTCTACCTCATTTCTGTATGCTTCTTCAGTACAGTTTTTAATCGAGAAAAACACCAAGAAATCCAAGTGTGGATGTAACATCTGCCTTGCAGAAAATAAACTTCTCTGTTTTCTTAGCATTGAGGACAAAATGCCAAGCTTTCACCTAATCCATCCGTTTCTCAAAATGAAGTGATAATGGCAGACAGCCTTGAATCACAGCGTAGTTTGAAGGAGCTATATTAAGCAAACATGAGTATTTCACGAAGTCCTAAATCATTTTTGAAAATGAGGACTAGAATGGATCTCAAAATCAAACACTGAGATACTTTCATCTTTATGTTTGTGAAATTCTATATTGCTTCTTTCAGTAGACTTTCAGTTTTCTGTCTTATAACAAGTTTTCTGTTAATTTCTAGATTACCTCACTGTAGTGGTGTAGTTTCTGTAACAATATATTCGACGAGATCAAATTCTTTTGTGAGGTCGCAGCAAATTAGTTGATATAGTTGGTGATTTTCAATAGAATCTATTATACTATTTGATCAATAAGTTGTTTCAGTGCTGTTGAAACAGATCTGTTTTTTCGAAATGCATGTTGCTGAGCCGTCATTGAGTTGTTCTTTTCGAAATAATTTTGTAGTCGGTCTTCAATTCATCTCTCAATTATCCTAGACCAGTAGATGTGAAATTAAATTTACTCCTGAATTTATCCCTAATCGTTAATCTGGTGGTAATGATGCAACCTCTTACTCCCTATCTATTTATTTCAACTTTACAATTAAAATTGCTATTCACAAACACAAATTTAGGTACAATGAATCTGAGATCCGCGATTCGAAGAAGCACTTATCTTAAAAGTAAGGATCCGGTGGTATGATCCTTCAAAATACAGGTATTATGCAGGTAGTCCGGTTTCAAGAGATTCCATCCAGAATAAAGTCCAGAATTAAGATATTCCAGCAATAATCAGCTTCGGAACAAGGGTATTCCAGTCATAATCAGCTCCAGTATTAAGATAATCCAGTAATGATTGCCTCTAGTACTAAGATGATCCAGTTAAACCTTGGGTCCGGTAGTAGGATACTCAAATGGGCATTAGTCCCAGTAAAAAGACAATCCAGTAGTCGGTAGGTCGGTGAAAAGATGGTTCAGTGGGTGATAGCCCCGGTATAAAGATGATTCAGTGGGCGACAGCCCCGGTACAAAGATGTTTCAGTGGGCGATAGCCCCGGTACAAAGACGCCTTTTGAAAAGACGTCTTATAAGAAACAATAAAACTTCAAAATTCCACGATGTTAATGGATTACGAAGTTCGTTTATTCGTTAAACTCTAGCAAGGTGTTTACTCTCCAAATTCTTACCCCGAAAGAAAGAACTTTCCATCGGCTAGACCGAATTAGGGTCGCGCATGCGAAACACACACTCAACTGTCAAAGCGAAGTGCGTTTTTTAGCTACCGATCGTATAATTTCAGTAAGGCGTTTTTGCTTGAGATCAGAATTGAAATTAATAGTATGACGTATTTTCGCGATGGAAACTGAAATCGGCAGTGGGGCGTTTTGTAACGTTACACACACCACTTACCAGGAAAAAAAAATGTTGAAGAAATTTTTTTAGAAGAATGTAAAGCCAAAAAGTTTCGATTAATTTTGAAAAATAGAATAATTACTACGAGGAAAATAAAGTTCTTTAACGTTAAATGCCAAATTGAAAGCTGAGTCAAATGGATAAGAGGGAAATTAATCTTGCAGGTCACAAAGCATAACTGAAACATAAATTTACATGAAATTTACACGGCAAACAATAAGGAATCGCAACTTGAAAGACAAGGTTAAAGTAACATAAAAATATTAGGTAATAATCGTCGTACAGGTGAAGAAGTCGAAAGATAAAATCAGGAGTCAAGACGTGTAGATATAAGAAAAAATAGGTATCGACTAATCGACAGGTAAGGTAGTCTACACGAATGGAATCCCGAAATTATCCAGACTGAGGTACTTAAAATCGATAAATTTTACGAAATGAACGGTAGGCAACAGTAGTCAAGATAAAGATGTTTTTTTCCGGAGCAATGAAGTCTAACAAGTGGCACGATGCAGATAAAAAAAACAAAACTGTTAGGAAAGTGTGGAAGGGAAAGAAGGAATCGAGGAGAAAAAAAAAAAAAAATATTATCAGGCAAGGTACTATTGATCATATCCCGAGGTGGTTTTCCAAGTTTCAAAGCTCGAAATTTGAAGCTAATTAATTAATCTCACTGAAGGTGTTAAAGATGTATGTGAAGATGATGTAACCAATAATATCACGAGGTATTTCAAGCTAATTTATCTGACGGAAGATGTTAAATATGTATCAGCGATCACTCCCCAAGCAGGCCTCTCCTAGAAAGCGATCCCCAATATGCGAAAATAATTTGAGTAGATAATAAATTGGAAAGACACTCCCGGAAATACGTAGGAAAGAAAAGATAAGATTGGGCGACAGCGATTACAAATCGCAAAGTAGGTTCGATATAAGGAAGCGGAAATAGGTAATAGAAATAGGTAATAGGGATAGATAATAGGTAATAGGGATAGATACAAACAACAGGTAAGGAAAGAGAAAGAGAAGTGTCCGCCCGTTGGTACAAATAATAACTGCATCCAAAAATGCAAGAAAAATAATCTCTATGAGACTCACAGATCAAAGAAAACTTCAAAGTAAATCGCTAACTTCGCCAAATTTTCAATCAAGATACTGCATAGTCGCTATAAACTTCAAAATATTAAAAGATACGTTGTGAGACTCACAGTTTAAAGAAAACTTCAAAGTAAATCGCTAACTACGCCAAATTTTCAATCAAGATACTGCATAGCCGCTCTAAACTTCAAAATATTAAAAGATAAGATGCCCACAGGCATAAGATAAAGATACGGTAGTTGTCATAAGACACGATAAGATACGGTAATTGTCATAAGACACGATAAGATACGGTAATTGTCATAAGACACGATAAGATACGGTAATTGTCGTAAGACACGGTAACTGCCTACAGGCATAAGGAAAATGATACGGTAATTGTCGAATCGAAGGCCCGAGAAAACTTCAAAGTAAACCGCAGACTACGCTCAAATTTCCATTCAAGGCACTGCATAGCTGCGTTAAACTCGAAAGATTAATCGCCATCTTCACGAAATCGACATGTAAACCAAAAAGAAAAAAAACTAATAAATATTTGCACCGGACAGACCGACACTTGCCTTAAAATAGGAAAAGGAGAAAAGGTATTAGGAAATTTAGATACACAAAAAAACGACCAATCATCACCTCCATCCAAAATCATAACTGCCTTTGTCACACATAACAAGAAATTGAATATTCCACTTTTGGTGGATGCGATAACTTTCATACACCTTGCTAGACAGACATACTACAAACAACAAATTACTATCACACGAACACACTACAATCGTTCACGAATAAACCGCAATAATAATTGCTTTGACCCATCAGATAGTCGATGGTCAACTTCCCAAGCGTATGATGGCTCCAAAAACTAAGCCCGCCATCAACCAGGCCTACCAAGCATTAAAGGTATCGAGAATGAAGTAAATATTTCAATTCGTGAGACTTAAAGCTATCGGGATTCATGATTCAGTTATTCAGAAAACACAAATACAAGATAACGATAAGGTAAAAGTCGAAAAGATGGTAATATTTAACACTCGATCTCGGAGCTCAGACTCACAACGAAGTCACCTTCACAACCAGAAAAACGAAAGAGACACACTCAGAGAAAAAATGTTACTCAAAAAAAGGTTACTCGTGGCCCCACGTTACCTGCGCCAGTGAAATTAAATTATCTCCCGAATGTATCCCTAATCGTTAATCTGGTGGTAATGATGCAACCTCTTACTCCCTATCTATTTATTCCAACTTTACAATTAAAATTGCTATTTACAAACACAAATTTAGGTACAATGAATCTGAGATCCGCGATTCGAAGAAGCACTTATCTTAAAAGTAAGGATCCGGTGGTATGATCCTTCAAAATACAGGTATTATGCAGGTAGTCCGGTTTCAAGAGATTCCATTCAGAATAAAGTCCAGAATTAAGATATTCCAGCAATAATCATCTTCGGAACAAGGGTATTCCAGTCATAATCAGCTCCAGTATTAAGATAATCCAGTAATGATTGCCTCTAGTACTAAGATGATCCAGTTAAACCTTGGGTCCGGTAGTAGGATACTCAAATGGGCATTAGTCCCAGTAAAAAGACAATCCAGTAGTCGGTAGGTCGGTGAAAAGATGGTTCAGTGGGTGATAGCCCCGGTATAAAGATGATTCAGTGGGCGACAGCCCCGGTACAAAGATGTTTCAGTGGGCGATAGCCCCGGTACAAAGACGCCTTTTGAAAAGACGTCTTATAAGAAACAATAAAACTTCAAAATTCCACGATGTTAATGGATTACGAAGTTCGTTTATTCGTTAAACTCTAGCAAGGTGTTTACTCTCCAAATTCTTACCCCAAAAGAAAGAACTTTCCATCGGCTAGACCGAATTAGGGTCGCGCATGCGAAACACACACTCAACTGTCAAAGCGAAGTGCGTTTTTTAGCGACCGATCGTATAATTTCAGTAAGGCGTTTTTGCTTGAGATCGGAATTGAAATTATAGTATGACGTATTTTCGCGATGGAAACTGAAATCGGCAGTGGGGCGTTTTGTAACGTTACAGATGATAAGGTGCTTCAAAAAATTTATTTCAGAAGTCCTAACAAAGCACCTGATAGAAATTTCATAGTGTGCATTGAAAAGGTCTAAAGGACGGGGACTAATCAACTGGAACTTCAAAGCTTCATCATGAGGCAAAGTTCCAGACTTCATTAAAACCCAAAATGAATATCATTCATAGCATCAACAACAAGAAATACGAAGGATTAGGCAATTCCAGATCTGATCACTTAGTATTAATATCAAAAAGCATAATCCATTCTTAAACTCACTGAATATATCAAGGACGATGACAGCACCCGGTGATAAAAGCCAAATTAGTTTATTTCTGCAAATATTCTGTTTACGGTATAACTTACAACAGATCGAACAACTTTAAAGTTCGACGTTTGTAGAGTAGATCTGGCCCTTACTTATGAATCAATTCGTTCATGAGTAAAATTCGATCATTGGTTCAGCAGATTTACTAATTCAAAAGTTCATTTTTCTACTACCGATTCAAAAAATATGAGTTGGATCGAATTGAAATCCAATTGTTGTTTAAAAGTTCATGCAAAATTTTGTGGTGTTCATAGGAACATAGCTTAGCGAAATATCAAATATTTGAAAAAAGTGAGCTTGTTCTGATGACACGATCATCAGGAAATTTCGCATAATGGTGCTCACCAATTTACAAGTTGTTATAAATTTTATCATGGTGAGATCAGTAATTTGGAGTTGATCTGGAGATAATACTAGCACCAATGAAAATCCACGAAATTTTACACATTCTTATCTCAATACGATCTCAATATATTCGAAACAAAACAACGAATCAAACCGAAATTTGGCACACTTTCTGAGCTCAAATAACTGGAATATGATCAGTAGTATCCGAAATGGGAAATTTCCGAATTTCTTGTTCTAAATGTAAATTTATTATTACTGTAAAAATAAAATGAATATCACGGAATTTTGCACTAAATATCGCGTCGGTATATTTCAATCAATTACGTAGTTTAAATCTGATTGCTCTACAGTTTCCTGAGACATAGAGGAAGTAACAACAAAATTTCAAATTCGCATCACTCCGAAATCGTTTCAACGACTTTATTCATTAACACATTCAACCATTGCATTCTGATGCGCAGTCTGCCTTGAAAATCACAAATAGCTATTTCGATTCATTTGTTAGTAGTCGAAGCAACGTACGAGCAGCCGGAATTGAATTTAAAAATAACTATCAGATGATCAGAAGATTTTAAAAACCGATTCGTTGCTAACAGAACAGTTCGGCTCTACTCTGCGCTGCTCTGTTTTGTTTCTTTCCGTCCTGTGATGTGCTGTCCTGCCCCGTCCTCTCCTATCCTACCTTATCATATCCATCCTATGCAATTGTATCCTATCCTACAATACCCTATCCTATTCTATCCTATGCTATTCTTTTCAACTATATTATACTCTTTTCTATTCTATTATACTTTATTCTACTCTATATTCGAATCTCATGTCTGAAGACATGATTTGCTATTAAAAATTCTATACTGAAGCAGCAGATACGAAATTATTAATTGGATTGATAGGGCATAAATTTGATTACTGTATGTTTATATTTTCTTAACATTTCCAAGCAAGCAACAACACAGAAATTGACTGACAGCGTCATGTGAGGATTGGCACTGAAACTATTAATGAAGTTGATAGATCGTTTTTAATAGCTCTGGTTTAGCCTTCAGAGATCATCCATGTTATATAGGGATTGTGAAGCAGCTGATTTGATGCAAAACGAACCGAAACGCTGAATAAAATATAAGAGGAAATAGCTGAGCCATCAACTTTGTAACGAAGTGATTCTCGTTACTTGTGAATTAATTACTTGTTTCATTCCTTTTGGAAGATTTCCTATCCGGAATGAAAGAATTATTACTTCATATTTATTACGATGCATTTCAGTCACCGACCTTTATATGAAAAGCAGACTGGTCCTGGTGATATATTGCTTATCGCAGTTTTCAGATGTTTGCGGTGGTCTCGGAGATTGAATTGTATGAAAAAAGAATAATTCGTGTTTACACGGCCGACTGTATAATTCATTCTCAGAACAAAGGAATTCAAATGAATCAATCCGGGGCTCGAAAATTCTACTTCAATTTTCAATTCTATAATACACAATGAAAGCTGTGAGGAAATAAGTTGATATTAGCACATTAAGGACCATTTACTTTACGAACTTCCAATCTCTTTTATCATAAGGCATTATTTTTTGGGGCCCTAGTTCACAAGCTAGTCATATATTTACTATTCCAAAGCGGGCTATGAGAATCATGTTAAATATAAATTTCAGAACATTTTGACGCTGCCAGGTCTATGTATTTATAGAATTTTACTTTCATTTTGAAAACATTCATATTATTTTAAGGAGTATAACAATAATAATCCAACTAAGAGAACTCATGAATATTTTTTTCCGATCCATATATTTTCGAATACCGAACAGAGCACGTTATATATGGGGATAAAACTGTATAATATTATCCCAATAAGTATAAGAAAGATATCATTCTATATTTCATACCGAAGGACAGTGTTTTCATTTATTATATATTGAATCGTGAAACATACTCTTCCAGTGAATAGGTCTCTTGCATGTAACACGAATTATCATTTTTTTTTAATGTTTTTCTCATGCTATATCGTTACAAAATCATAATGTATGCTATCACACTCTTCAACAATTCGCGAATTTTGAATAATTCGGTATTAAAAATGGCCAAATCGGGACTCAAGGTCGAAGCGGGAGAAATGCCTCAGATCGCCTCTACGTCACTCGTTATTGTACGATTCACTGATTGATACAGCCCGACGCTTTCTATTGGCTTGCTAGAGTGAAAAGTACAGGAGAAGAGGGAGAGAGTGGATATATCCCCATACGTCACGGAAACCGCGAACTTTCGTCCAATTAAACAACCGACATGCGGAGCCAAATTTAGTGGTATTACGGATAGAATATTGGATTAAAATGATAAAAAAAATTCATGCAAGAGACCTACATATTCATTTTTGTAGGTCACAGTAAGTGAAATTTTGATGTTTCAGTTGATTCTTAATTCATAGTTTCTGTTTGATTTGTTTTCATTTCATTATTATTTGTATTATGATGATGATTCTTGAATTAAATGGATATTATTATTATTATTACTTTTCTAGGAAATTTCTCGGAATTTCGGACACGTGACATCTCCACTTTTTCGAGTTTAAGAAAGGACTGCCACGGATGATGAGGGCATCTCTTTGAAAGTGTTTCGAACTATCAAGTCATTCTAAAGTTTTTCATATTGTCGTAGGAATAATTCCCTAAATTTTCTTTGCTCCGATCATCATCGGGTATTTTTCATTAATTATGTTTCGTACGTTTAAAAAGAAAAAGCGACTCAAAGCTCTACAATTACAGAGTATGAAACTAGTGTTTTACTTGGTGAGACCCCCTTGGGCTTTTTTGGCTATTCATTCAAATTATTGCATTACCTGTGTTCATTTTATTTTGATTAATTCTGTCCAGCCTGTTTATAGTTATTGAGATATTTCTTTTCACGTTTATTCATCGTTTCGGTGCTTTCGAAGCGTCACAAGGTGAGCTGTCACCCTCGGTTCAACTGACCATAAAAAAGGGTTGAGTCTGGGTCGGCATCGTGCCTTTGCTGTCCTCGAATAATTGAGTTGAGCTAAACAATAAGGCTCGGTTCTAGTGAACTACTCAACCTGATTTTTCCGGAGTTTGACTGAGCGTAACGTCACCGAGAATACGAACTCTTAGGTACGCAGTAAATGGTTAAGTCCGGGTTTTTGGACGATACACTGTACTCTAGATCAGTGGCCAAGACCAGCCTTGTTCGTTTGATCTGGTATTTGCTTAGTGTATACTCTCATTGTCCGTTGCTTTTATATTTATTCCTACCGGCATATTCACTATTCTCATCACCAACTCTGCTTGCTCATCTCATCTCCTGTTACCTTTTGCTTTCTGCTTACATTAAATCACATTTTGTTCCGTCAAAAGCTTGACTCGTTAATATTTCATTCATTTGATTATATTCTGTACAGTATTCATATTTATTTTGACCAAATTTCGACACGTTGACAATTAGTATCAGACAGCTCATTGTGCAGATGAAATTTTGATCAACAGTGTGAGTGGAACTGTGAAAGTTAATAATATATTCTTACAAAATAGTGTTAGTTTCATTTCTGGGATAGCTGTCTCCTCCATACAGAGAAATAAACTACCACCAGTCAAAAGCTAACACCTCAGATCGAATCGAACTCTTCTCCAACAACAAGGACGAGGAGTTGCAATCTTGAACCGAAGTTTGCAACTGGCACCTGAGAAATTGATTTTGGATAAGTTCAACCGTAAAATTACAAAACCTCCAAAAAAAGTAGTAACAACTCTTCAGAAATATACTTATTTTGCGACAAAACTCAAAGTTTACAGCATTTTTGAAAATGCCATCAAATTCCCCTCAATACACTCAATCATTCTCCTTATTTAAAATCTTAGGGGTTGAAATCATCACGCTCACGTTTCCAGCAGAAACTGATTTGATGAAAATAATGGTGGTGCTCCAAATTTGTGTCCGGGAGGACACATCGTCATTTCAGTCAAATACAATGGTAGGGTTTGTTACCATAGCTCGTTGGTTGATATATCTAACCAGTACAGGAATTTTGCATGCTAGTCTAATTCATGTTGTCGCTTCACTTTACCTGATGTAGTGGAAACAGAAAGAGTTAATTTTCAATGTGTTCAAAATTCTCTTTATTTATTTGCTCAACCTCATCATTTGCTAAATTCACTTACATGGTTTTTCTCCGTCCCCCTTCCACCTACTCAATCAACCTCTACTAACTCACTATACTAATGACTCACACATCAAACTGATAAGATTATGATATCCAAAGACAATGGTTCAAATTCTGCCAAGAAAATCCTTTCAGAAGTCATTTTTTCTGCTAGTTAAGCTCAGTTTTTGGACTTCTGCTTACATATATAAATATTTATATAATCTGATTTTTTTTAACAGTCTCAGTATATTGAAGTTTGTTCTTTGATGGGATATATAAATATATAAATATTTATATATCTAGCAAATCGCAAAAGCGCGGAAAAACCTCTCGGCATTGATTTGTAGGATATTGAATAAGCTTCTTTTTACATTTTCGAGTAATTTCGAAAAAACTGATCGTTTTCGAGATATTGGAAAAAAAACGTAAAGAGGGAACCTAAATACAGAATGTCGGCCTGCTGCGCAACCCTTCCGTATAGGGTTCAAGAGAAATGTCGAAATATCGGTCAATTCACAAAATTATAAGATTTTCATTTTATTTGGTCAGATTGGTAATAGATTTGACTGG
This sequence comes from Myrrha octodecimguttata, assembly GCA_958510865.1. Taxonomy (NCBI): domain Eukaryota; kingdom Metazoa; phylum Arthropoda; class Insecta; order Coleoptera; family Coccinellidae; genus Myrrha; species Myrrha octodecimguttata. The sequence goes on from OY294061.1 coordinate 5,787,254, forward strand.
GCTACTTTCAAATATCAAAATTTCTGTGGATTTGGTAGCAATCCGATATTTTCGCCACCATTCGGAAGTAGAATTCCCTACGGCAGTAATGAATGATTTTGGTCGATTTTTCCAAAATTTTCAACATCGATGGCTTTGTCATCGAAAACGAATGGATACTTCAAGGTCAGTTTTCTAAATCCGGATAACCTTAAGCGGCAGAAAGTCTATTCGGACTGAGAAGTTAGGTCGTAGAAAATTTGTAGTGGATAGTTGTATTGTTGAAAGATAGATTGAAATAATGAGATTTTATCACCTTATTTTTTTCAGAGCTGAACCTCTCATGTTTCACTTTTCAGTTCTGATAATCTTATATTTTTGTCCTGAATCAATAATTGTAGTAAATTTGCCATTCATTTTCTATACCTGCTTACGTGACATTGTGTATCGATTATGGAACATATTGTTCGAACAATTGAGGGTCTCAAGGCTGGATTTCAGCATACATTAAGGCTCGTGGATGTTTTCTTGAAATATTCAGTTCGCTCATTCGTTCACCAGATAGAAATCTATTACAAAGCAAGTGAACCGGTACACTGGCAATATCGATAGGTGAGAAAAGCCCTATCACCCTCATCATAGGGTAATAAGATCATTCCTATTCATATTCACGAGCTCATTTCAACACACGGGAGCAGGTTCTTGAATTACCTGCTGACTATAAAATGCATAACTACAAAGAGGGACATTCAACGCGACTATATTGTGAGGGGAGCGAGATAGTGAATGCACTTGGATACGAAGATGTTACATGTATAATGTGCACGATGGATCTAACTAGGTCTGGGCCTCTGAGACCAGCGACAAGAATTAACCTGCCTCTCACAGAGTAATATGACGGAAAGTCTCTTCTTGGGCACTGAAAGAGGATATAAAATAGTTTCATAAACTGCTGAAATGAATGTCATTATATTTCAATCCAACTTCAAGTTATCAATGTTTTATCACATTGATATTTGAGTGCCTTCGACAGTTTTTACGAACCAGTTCTGGAAAACATTGCGTTATCATTTGTCAAAATGTCTGTGATTTTCGAACTTCCGGGCAAAATTATCACAAACGATTAGGGCGGACTCCCTGAAGAAAAATTAGTGGTCAAATTCAATTATGTCCGTCTGTAGGGCCGTAACTTTCGAAACAAAGGACCATGCGTCCTGAAATTCTCAGTTATGATTTGAAGACCAAATATCTCGGTTGAGTTTGTTGATCAGTACTTAAAAAAAGATGTATTGGATTCTAAGGTGAATCAAACATCCCTTTTCAAACTGTCGACGTTTCGATACTTTTCATGGGATCTTCAGGACTGCATGGTTATTTATTCTCAATTTTAGACAAATGGATAATCTCAAATATACACAAATTAGGAGGCTCAAATATGAGTTTTCCTGGACGATACATAAAACAAAACAAAAAAATAGGAAGTGAGTAGCATTTAGGTGGGATTCTTTTTTGAGTACCTACTAAAATTGTTAATTTATTTAATGATTTCGTTTTATTCCGTTTCTCAGTTTCTTTTTAAATTGGTTCTAAACTTTTCTGTCAGGTTAACAAGACACCAATGGCAAATATTGAATTTCATCGGAACATCGAAGGTACTGAATCAACTCTTCACGAGTGTAATCAATAGAAACGGTGATAAATTCGGCTACGATATTTTTCGTTGTATAGTCGATATGCCACTGCCTGTTAAGTGTTTTGCTCCAGGATGAAACTCTTGAATTAATATATATGTTCGAATAGAATTCCTTGATTTATCTGTTTATTTATTTATTTATCTATTATACATTTAGGTTGCGAATAGTATACAATGTACCAAAATTAAATTACAATTCACAAAAGTCGTACTTACATCAACAAAATAGTATTACATTCAGTTTGTGTTCAATGGCATGAAGGAAAGAAGCTCCTTATGAACTTTTTAATTTTTTGAACTTCTCAAGTTTATCGAAAAAAATTAAACTGAGAGAGATGAACGTGGCTTGTAAACGTCGCATTGGAGAGTGCTGTCCAATATTTGTTCTGCGATAAGGAATGTTTGAGAGGGTTTTATTTCGGACACTGCGACCACGTACTCTGAAGCAAACTTTAGAGAGCGAGAAATGGGAATCTATACGGTGGTTGACAATTTTGTGGAGAGTGCATAGATCGATTACAGACCTGTTTTGTTCAAATGCAAGTATTTCGAACTCAGTTCTCAAAGGGATGTAGTCCATGTTTTCCAATTGAGTATGTGTTTTCATAGCAAGAAATTTCAAAACTTTGTTTTGCACTCGTTGGATTCTTCAAACATGTACATCGTATTGCGTATTACAGATGCAAAGGACAATCTACTGCGAATAAAAGTGTATTACAAAGAAATAAGCACCTGAGGATCATTGAAGTTAACGCTATTCCTATTAATGAATCAGACCAATCTGTTGGACGAGTTGATTTTCTTGTCTACATGCGTCCTAAACGACCACTTCTCGTCGAGTATCACACCCAAGTCAACCACTTTGATTCAATGATGATTCAACTTCTCTTATTTCTAATTGTACTGAATTTTTGAATATCGGTTCTTGCATTTACTATATCATATATAGTTTTGTATTCAGTTCACTGTTAAATCTGTTATGGCAATTCACTTTTTTGTGAAGTATTTTCACTTCATCGAATTTAAAAAATATGTTTCACATTGGAATGATGTATCGGGAGGGCAATTTTCTCAATTTTGTCTTTTCTTTCTTGGCGGTATACGATAAATTTCAGTCTTTGCAAGGGATTTGCTCAACTGAATTGGATGATATTAATTTTGGGGTAGGGATCTTCCAATTTCGTGGAAAAGAATTTCAAATTTTAGATAGTATAGAGGTGGTGCTTGATGTTTTCGCTGTGATTTTCATCAAGGTTTCAACTTCTTCTGATACTTTTTTGATGTATGGCAATTTGAGATGTATGATGTCTCGTTTTTCGAACTCCATGTTATTCTCTGCTACTGTACTCACGCATTAACTCTTATTCTAGAAGTGCTTTACAAGGTTCTTGGGATAGTTACTCATTCTCACAATTTTTTTATCTTTGTTTCATTATTGTGCCAATATTCTTTATTGCTGCGCCTATTACACCTGAATGAAATATTTAGTATGAAGTTGGTTTTATCTACTTATGGATGATGCGATAAGTGAATCGAAACCCTGTTAGAAGCAGTGGGTGTCTTGAACAATTGTGTTCAGATCTATGCGTCATATTTTCATATTAATTATACATCTGAAAATGAAACGTTATTCTCTACCAAAGATAGGAATTGGTTTCTTGGAGAAGACCAGAGCTATGTTACATGTTATTCTCTACTTCTGTTTCCAAAGTTAATTGTGTTACTTCGTGGAAATCAATCAGTAAATGTGCTGAGTAGTCTTATCGAAAATCAAAGTTTACTGACACTTAGAGATCAGTTGATACATATCTAAATTTGCTAAAACAGATTCTGCAGGGTTGTTTCATAGCGACGCCTTCTATCTGTAGGTAGGTATATCTGCTAGTTTGAAGTAAAATAAAATTCAATCAAAAATGAACTCCATTATCCCTCATAAGCGAATTTCATTTAGTTCTGTAAAGGCTCAAATATCTGCCCAGTTCTTTTTTATTATCTGCCGGATAAGTTCTTTCGGTATATTGGTGTGTAATGAAAGTACGTCTTCTACAAAAATTGTAGTCCAATGGGATTGAATATCGTGGATAAAATTAAATAACTCATATCTTTCGTCATGAGCTTTTCTCAATCCAAACATTCTTGGTGGTACCGCGTTATGAGTTTTGAGTTTTTTCCTTGTGTAGTCGCGTATCATAGTTTGGTGAAATAGTTCTTTTACTAGTTCATTGTTTTTCGTCTGAAATATTGAGGTGAGGTCGTTTTCGGCGGTTTTATACGTGGTCTCATCCTCCACGAACTTATTCATAGCTGCTATGGACTTTGTCTGCTCCTAGATACAATATACTCTGGGTGGTCGTTGAGGATTTTTTTCGTTGTAATGAGGTTGGTTTTAAAATATGTTTTTTCGTTTGTAGTTTTTATCTTCATTTAAATGAAGTGATTTTCTGTGATAACGGTTGAAGATGATCTGAGGTTGTTTTTTGATTCCTCAGTGACATTTGATCAATTAAGTATTCAATCATATTGATGTTCAGTTTCTATCTACTGTTTGGGTTTTTCCGAAATTGAGAATAAATGATCTTGCAGTCCTGAAGAAGATCCCAAAAAAGATCGACACGTTGACAGTTTGAAAAAAATGTTCAATTCACCCCAGAGCTCTGAAGTCAATACCTCTTTCTCTCAGCATTGAACAGCAAGGACGAGATTCGAGATATCGTTTGGTAAACAGCGAAATCGACCGATCGGTTTCGTAGTAATGCTCATTTAAAATTTCTAGGTTAGTACACCCATATCTCAAAAGGTACTGATGCGATCAGTTTCAAGCTTCCATATTAGTTAGAGAAAACCAACGCGGAACTTCGTACATAATTTTGTGAGGATCTTCACAGTTTCGGGGTTTGTACCGGACTCGGTGTGACATAGACAAGTTGGTAGATATAAGTTAGTTACGATACTTCTCTAAACGGAGGTGAAATCAAATTTTACTAGCTTGCCCGTTGAACTAGCTCAATAACTTATGCCCGTACGAATAGTCCGATCTAGAACTCCTACCTGAGAAATTCTCCGCTGAGACAAGCTCAAGTCATGAATTTTGCTATTATATGACAGTATCTCTTCGGGGGTCAAAGAAGCCGCTCCATAAAACGAACCGTAATTCTGTTTTATAAAATACCGACAGAGTGTATGATTTATGGTATCTGTGTTGCTTCTGAAAAAGGGGAGTGCCTATTATTTACCTACTAATTATCACACAAAACAATATTATCGTACATGCTGTATCGTACATAGTACAGAACACCAACATTATAATACAAATAGCAACGCTGAGTCGTGAAAAGTCACAGAAAACGAATTATCTTCGCTATTTTGTGATCATGTCTTGCTTGGGCACGCTTCGAGGTAGGTCGTTCGTAGATTTGAGCAAGCGTGCCACAAAGCACTGGCGAGGTATTGCTCGGCCTACCTGAGTAAAATACCTCATAGTGCGCCAAGCTGAAGACTAATTTAGTCTTGAATGAAATCCGTATCGTTAATCCGATGGCAGAAATGCAACCTCTTACTTTCTTTCTATCTATTTCAACTTCACAATTAAAAAATCTAGTTCTATTTACAATTTACTATATATAGTTCACAGTAGATCTGAGATTCGGGATTCGAATAAGCACTTATCTTAGTGGTTCCCCTGAAATATTTTTGTCCAAGGTGTCGGTGTGATGACAGATAGTCCAGTCAAACAGAAACTTTGTTACCAAGATAATTCAGCGAAACCCTGACTAGGGTATTAAGATAATTCAGCTAAAACGGAACTCCGGAAGTGAGATATTCTGGTACTGAGAAAGTTGTCGAGCTTTTGAATCCGGAACTATATTCCAGTCGAAATGAGCTCAGGTACTAAGATAGTTGTCCAATTTTTGACTTCAAATTTATAAGATAGGGCTTGTATTGTAACACGCGGATTCCTAGTGACTCTAGAAATTATTGAAATTAATCACAAGATAATAAATTTGAGATAAAATATCCAGAAATTGAATAAAAGCACGTTATTCGATCATAGGAATGAGACGAGAAATCAAATGCACAATAGTATACAAAGTAACATGTTAACCTGTTTAACCTGCAGAGAATGAAATAAATCAGAAGAACCTAGAAAAGCACTGCCGTGAATGCAGCAGCTTTTGCGGGCATGTTCAATGGAGATGACCGCTTTGGCAACGAATTTGAACATGCGCGCAAAAGCTGCTACCTTCACGGCAGTGCTTTTCCAGGTTTTTTCGACTGAGTACTGGATTTCAATTCGATATTTGTGGAAAAATTTGGACCTTAATTACGAAAGCCGAATTCGTGAATGGGTAAAATCCACTCAATGATTCCGCAGATATACCCATTCAAAATTTTATTTTCCCAATATTTCCACAAAGAGGGATCAGATCGAATTGAGATCCAGTACTTCATCGAAAAATGACAGTTTGAAGGTTCATACATAATTGAATGAGGATAAAATGATAAAAAGAACACAGTTTATTGAATATTTGAAAAGACAATTTGAATTTTTTTTTTCGAATTGTTCTAATGACACGATTATCACGAAATTTTGCACAATGTTGTATTTCAACATCTTCGAACTTACTGCAAAGTTTCATAACGATTGAATCAGTATTCATTGAATTATACTGTAGAAACAACGATATCGAAAAGAAAACCACGAAATTCTACATATTTTTCCCAATATCTCCGGAACTAATAGCCGCATAGGTATAATTGAAATTTCTTTCGAATATCAACAATAGTTTCAGGAAAAAAAAATTTTTTTCGAAAAATAATTTTGAAATTTCTTTTTGAATTGGGTGACCATACGATTCCAACGAAATTTCGCCAAAAGTTGCGCGTCATTTTTCTTCAACTAACTGTCAAATTTCAAATTTCAATTTCAAATGGCTATAACTCCGAAATTAGTTGTATGAGTGTGGAGTGATTTCATCCACATTCATACCGTAGATTCGTTGCTCGATTCACGAGTGAGTTCAGAGCAAGCATAAATATACTTGAAGGATACAAAAACCTATATAAATAACCTGACTAATATAGGGTGTTCCATCTCAGACGAGCCACCCCGAATTATTATTATACTGATTGGAAATATTGTCCGAAACACGTCTAATGATTTTGTTTGGAGGATATCTTTTGACGTACATTGTAGGCTTGGACTAGCAACCTCCTAAGAGGAGCGCTGCAACCCCTGAAAATTGAATAGGAAAGAGGGGTTGAGTGACTTTTCATTTGAGATCTTAGAAAATTCTTCAAAACCGTGTATAAGGAACGTAATTTTGATCAACCGTTTCCGCCAAAAATCAATTTCTTAGCTCGAATGAGCCACCTTGAATATATTGTTTTTCTTTACAATGTACGACCCCATTTTATTAAGCCTTTTTTAAAAACTTAAAAAAATTGAATTGCTATTTTCAACCATATGATCTCAACAAGTTGTGAATAAACATACACTTCAGTATTACACAATTGAATACAAACGTTCAGTCGGTCGGCATAAGTTACTTTTTTATTTGAGATATCGAGGCAATTGCCACAAAAGTTTGATACATCCAGAACGTTTTGACCTGTTCACACATTTTCAGGAACTGAACTCTTCACAGGGCCGAAAGTCTATTTGAGATGACGAAACCTTGACTTCACGAAGACTGGACCGTGTAAGTGCTATTGCATCATTGAATTGGTGGTGGGTGGATGTAATACATTTAACTATTTTCTTGTAAACATCGGAACGGTTCTGATGGGATATCTAAGGCGAATATTCCCCTCATAAGAAGCAATAAGAAACACATTTCTCGCCTTGCGGAAAAACTGAATTTATGAAGAATAATTGAAGGAAAGCATTGACGTCAAGTCAAGAGCTGCCAAAGTGGTCACCTGATGACCTCACCAAACTCAAATTTACTACCTGTACGAAAGATCTGACAATCTTCTTCTCACAAAATTTTGCATGATCCATGAGAGTATAATTTTTTGATCAGGAATCAGATTCTCGAACGAAGGCTGAGTTCACGAAATGTAACACCCACACATTGATCTCCCAATATTTTTGACTATTTCCTTCGTCGTAATTTCCACCAATCAGAAACGCGCAATTTTGAGTTACAAATGGTTTCTAGGAGGAAAAACTGTTTGGCAGGATCTGCCAGCCGTTTATTCGAGTTCACTTGACAACTTGAGAGTTGTTGTCACCAAAAATTACAATACCTTTGAAAACCTAAACATAATGCATACAGAATCATCTGTAACTCATGAAATAGTCCTGTCAAATGGCATTCGGGCACCTAATTTTTCCTGTGAAAAAATCGAAAAAACACATTGCAAAGTAATATTTTTTAATAAGAAGCATTCGTGCAGGTGCAAAAATTCTCGTCTTCGACTCGGATTTTTGTTGCGACCAGCACTCATGCTTCTTGTTAAAATATTACTTAGCAACGTGTATTTGCTATTTTTTTCGGAAAAATTAGATGCTCTTATGAAATTACTTGCGAAAATACATATTAGATTGAATTGAAATCCAGTACTTGATTGCAAGTTTATATTTCGAAGTTTCACGCAAATTGTGGAGAGCATATGATTAGAAGATTGCAACATAAAATATTTGAAAATTTAATTTTCGATTTTTTTGTGTATGGTTCTAATTCAATGATCCTCAAATAATTATGCAGAAGACACATCAGCATTTGCCAATAAGTTTTCTAGTTGCATCATTATCGAACCCTTATTTTCGAATTATTCGGTAAATCTCAGTAATATGAGGGAAATAAGCACATTTGACGATAAATATTAGATTGAATTGAAATTCAAAATAATAATAATAATAATGATAATAATAATAATAATAATAATAATGATTATAATAATAATTTATTCCACCTTTGAAAGATCATACAATGTATAGGAATAGTCATAAAGAAAAAAAAAGAAACAATAATATGAAAATGCAAAGTTAAAAACTGTAATACAAAGTTAAAAAAGGGATGTGTTAGCAAAGAATTCTTGAATACTATAATAGCATTCTTCAATTAACATTGATTTTACCTCCTTCTCAAATCGTTTTACACCAATTCCTTTGAAATGTTCAGGCAAGTGATTATATAATTTCATTCCCGTGAAGGTTGATGACGACTCAACTTTTTAGTATTGTTTGGGAATACATAAAATATAATCATGCCTTGCGTTGTAGTTATGGAACATGTTTTGAGTTTTTTTCAAATTTTGATGAACATACATAAGACAGTTCCACATGTATATAGATGGACATGTTAATATTTTATTTTTCTTGAATATAGGACGACATGAGTCCCGAGGTCCTGGGTTGAAAATGAGATGACGTATTCTCTTCTGTGCAACAAATACACGCCCAGCATCTGGGGATGAACCCCATAGAACCACATTGTAGCAAAGATGACAATATACACTGCTGAAATACACTCCAACAAGATAATCCAATGATAATGAACTCTTGAGCAGAGAAATAGCAAAGTAGCTTTTACTGATTTTATTACATACATGGTCAATGTGGAAGGACCATCTCTATTTACTGTCCACGCGAACCCCTAGAAAACTAACACACTCCGATGACCTGAGGCTGAAGTCCGAAAGGTTCACAGTGAAATCAAGACTGTCCCTGATCTGGAAGTTGATGATTTTGGTTTTATCCAAATTAACAATCAAGGAGTTCTTTCGGCACCAGACAATAAATATTTTGATAAGAGACTCACTGATCCTTCTCAGTTCCTCAAGATTACGAGCTCTAATGGCCAAGGAACTATCATTAGCAAATAGAATCATAATGCAAGCCACAATATACTGAGGAAGCTCGTTGATAAACAACAGAAAAAGAAAAGGGGTCAAAATTGACGCCTGAGGGACACCTAACTTGGGATAATATCTTCGGGAATGGGATTTACCCAGCTTAACCACCATAGATCGGTCCAATCGAGGAACACTCCTCAGAAACCCATTTGATACATTTTCTCAATCAGAAATTTTGTTTGAATGCAATCAAATGCGCGAGTTAAATCCAAAAACATTCCAGCAACTTGATCACCATCATCTAATGAGGAATAAACGAATTCGAGCAGGCACTCTGAGTGGATTTTCCAGCTCTGAAGCCATGCTGACGACTTGACAAAATGGAAAATTTTGAAAGATAATCATGCATTCTGCGGCAGACTATCCTCTCGATTACCTTAGATAGCTGACTCAGCAGAGATATTGAACGATAATTTTCTAAGTCATCAACACTACCTCTTTTATGAACTGGTTCGACCACTGCTTGCTTCAATACTGCAGGAAATTGACCCAAGAAAATAGAAGAATTGATTGAATCAGAAAAATGCTCCTCAATGAGAGGAGCTATACGTTTGAGCAATTCAGAAGAAATATCATCGGGCCCAGACTCACTACAATTTCTTAAACCTGAAACCACAGTTAAAATCTCCTCGGGAACAACAGGAAGAAAAAAGAAATTTGAATGTACTAATTTTTGGGTGGTGCATGAGTTCGAAATCAACCCTCCATGTTCACCCAATAATCCGAGCTCACCCATAGTAGAGAAATAGCTCCCAAATGCATTGGTGACCCCATTAGGAGCTGAAATAGGCTGTTCATTAATAGTCAGCGTAAAACCATCAGCACGACTTCGGTTCATAGTACCTAGCTATATATTTACAAGGGTCCATAAAGTTTTTTTGGGGTTGCTTGACTCAGAAAGAACTTTTTCATTATAGACATGTTTAGAAATCTTCAGTAATCTATTGTATAATGATTTAGCTTTTCTGTAATTAATTAGAGCATCTTGGGATTTCAAGTTCCTAAAAACCCAGTAAAACTTCATTAATTGGTCTCTTGCTTCAAGTATTGAGGAATTAATCCATTTCGGTCGACACCGAGAAGAAGAAGGCAATGACCTCAAGGGGCAAGTAGCCTCAACCGAGGAAGTTAATAAATCCAAAAATCCCAGCAATCTGGCGTCAACAGTATCACACAGGTGTATAAAACTTGACAATTAGTATTGGAAATCATGGAGGAAAGTTTCTCCAAGTTTGAGTGCAATTTGATTCTGAAAGTAATGAAATCTTTTTCAATTTCGAGTTTTTCATGACAAAGGCAGTCCAAAATGAAAGCTTCATGATCACCAATAAAGGGTTCGTATACGGACACCGCAATGCCCATCTTATTGGCATTGGTAGCCATAAAAGCAACCTTGTTAGACGAAGTTTTTCCATGTTTATTTGTAAATCTCTAGTAGGCTCCAAGGAACAGCTTTTTCGAAGAGTCGTTAACTGAAAGGAAGTTAATATTCAGATCTCCGCATAAAAACAAAATTTTGGAATTAACAAAATAGTGCAGTAGTTGAGAACATATTCCAAAGTCTTCAAAAACAGGGGAATATGCCCCGATGGAGGGCACAGTAGATAGATTTTTTCGTCTTGATCATTATAGCACATAATTCACAATGTATCCTAATAGAGAACCTGTCAATATTCAGACTTTGCACTTTATAATCCGATTTAACGTAAAAAGCACCACCTCCATGTTCCCGACCTGATCTGCAGTAAAATGAAGCCATTTGGTAACCAGTCAAAGTCATATAACTGATACGATCTGAAGAGCACCAGTGTTCCACGACACTAACGCAATCAAGATCTGTTGAATTGAGAAAGTGTTCCAAGTTGTTCAATTTATTTGGAAGACTTTGAACGTTTAGATGTAAAACTCTCATGGAACGAACCTCCCTAGTGCTATCATGTTACATTGATGGTTCAGCTTTTTTAATATATCCAGATAAATCATCTACGTGGTGTTTTGGTCCTTCGTTTTTCGTTTAAAAAAAAAGTTATTAATCATTATGCCTTCTGGCCAGAAATCAGGATCCATAAGTTTGGTTTCATACTCCGATGGAAAGGATATCTTAAATCATGAGTGTATACCAGGCTGCTTAGATTTGAGTTTATCACACATCAGGTTTGGAATGACAGCATAGAGAAATTCATTTGGATCTTCAACAGAAGTAGAAGGGCTCAGTCTAGAAACATGAACATGTGATTACCGTTTTCTAGGAGCACTTTTGAGAGCTGTAGATTTTGAAGCATCGATAATTGGCTTGGTATAATTACCTTGTTTCGTATCAGTAGACTCTTACCCATTATCCTCACTGTTGGCAATTTTTCGATTGGACCTCTTCCTCTTCTCAGCTGAAGTCCACTTGGAAGGAATATTATGAGGTAATTCCAAGGCATCATCTATAGCAGTGTTTTCCCGGGAAGGAATCTCCGAAACCGAATTCACCAGCGAGGAATGATTAATCGCAGTATTTATTTCTGTTGTAATCTATCCTTGTTAAATAGTAAACACAAGTTATGAGTCAAACTTTATTGCAGGCCAATGAATATTTCTCGATAAAATGATTGAAAAATTGGACAATTCTCGAAAAACAATTTTTTGTTTTAATTTTCTACGGGTACAACTCTTTCGAAATTCTGCAGGAATTTACAACTTGGCTTTCCTTAACTGTAATTGAGTTTGAATTTGAAAGCGTAAGTTATTTCAGGGATATCAAGGAAATGATCTCAAAATAACGGCCGGACCGTAAACACAATAACTTCCGAAAGAAACAAATTAGAATTGTAGAGAAGGTTTGGACCTTAATCACGAAGGCCGAGTTCATTTTCAAAAATAATGATTAGATAGAATTGAAATCCAGTTCTTCATAGAAAATAAGAGTTCGAAGGTTCATACAGAATTCAAAGAAGATAATAATGGGAAGATCACAGAATATTGAATATGTATTAGAGGGAAAAAATTTGAAATTTTTTAAAAATTGTTCTAATGTCATGATCATCACGAAATTCTGTACAAAGTTGTGCTTCAGCATCTCCAAACTAGGTACGAAGTTTCATCATAATTGAATCAGCGTTTCTTGAGTTATACCGAAAAATATAACAATATCGGGAAGAAAACCACGAAATTTCATATATTTTTTCCCAATATCTCCAGAACTAAGAACCATACCGAATTGAAATTTGGTACACTACTGTGGAATATAGAGCTCAGAGTTCGCGCTGAATTTTTTCTGAATGTGATGAACAGTTCGTGAAAAAAATTTTCCGGAAAAAATTTGAAGAAAATTTTTTTTTCAATCTACTCATTGCATGATCCCCACAAATTTCAACTCTGCACCTCAGGAAATTATTTTCTAATATACAGGGTGTTCCCAAATGAAATTATTCAACAAATGACTGATTTTTTAAATGGAACACCCCTTATATTTTCGCATATTTTGAATGCTCTTCAATACCTCTACCATGACGCAAAATATAAGGGATATTTTTCCACCGGTACGGATCTTATTCAGAAAAAACTGCAAAATTTCTACGGAACAGTAGTTCTGTAAAAGCCCTCTTCCTATTTCCAGAAGCGATAGAAACATGAATTTGATGAGAGTTTCTTTTAACTTAAGATTTTGCCAAGTCATCGTTTCTAAATGATTAACCTCTTTTAAACAGGGTCTCCATCATCAATGTCCAAATATGAAGAACTCCAAATTGTTTTTTCTTGAATCTCTCAAATGTAACACCCTTTATTTTTTTCCATGATGTACACAGTTTGAAACCTGACATTTTTTCAGAAGTAATCTTCTAATCATTTTCACTCCTGTGTCCAGCAGACACGGAAAATTTAATTTCAACCAAAAATTTCAAGATTAATGAACATAATAACTAACGGATATTTCAAATGAGTCACCACACAATGAGACCAAACTGAATGAACAATTTTTGGAAAAACATCAAAACCCTTATTATTGGTAACTTGTGTATTCTAATGATTACAGAGATTTATAGGCATCCAAAAAAAATATTATTCATGAAATGGTTCATATGGTTTTCATGTCGGAGCAGTGCTACATAAACTGTTATCAAGTACATCGATTATTATTATTGATCAAAATATTGTAATTCAGAGCTCAAAGTTCTTTCCGAATACAATAAATTGAGATGAATTTTGGTGAAGAAGAAATGGTTGATATGATTTTTATGTTGGAGCAGTGCCACAGAAACCGTTTATTAGCCAGTAGATCCTATGCTGTCGAATATACCAAAAGAAGACATCCACATGAGTCGAATTTTCGGAGGCATTTAAACAGATTTGTAGAGACAGGGGATGTCAAGTATAAAAAAGAAGAGGGGATAAAATCCGCCACTAACGATGACGAGGAGCTCGAAGCTTTACTGCATGTAACTGAAAATCCACACCAGCGTGACCAATTTTGGTAGAAATCTACTTTTTTGGTAGATTTTCGTTATAATTTCATCATTGTTAGTAGACAGAAATTGAGCAGTAGATTTTGGTAGTATTTTGAACTATCTTCGTAGAATTCTACTTTCAATTGTTGAAGCAGTAGAACGCTTCTGTCTGAATTGAGAAGTGGCACAACCTAACCTAACCTAACTATAATCGCATGAATTATGTGAAAAAATACCACAGCTCGTATAGATGGCTCTGACTGACACTGGGGTATTTCTTTAATCCCGTCTCACTCAATAAGTATATCACAGATTACAGATGTTAGAATCTCTTTGTAATCTGTGAAGTATATCGTATTTCCCATCATAGGTGCGTGTGTGCTCTACATTTTCCCGCATTTTTATCGTTTCCATCCAGAAAGGAAGAGCTTTTCATTTAGGTGAATACATAAGAATATCTGTGGAATCATTGGGTGGATTTTACCCATTCACGAATTCGGCCTTTGTAATTAAGGTCCAAATCTTCCCTACAAATTTCGAATTTTTAAGTTGTTTCTTTCGGATGTTATTGTGTTTACGGTCGGCCGTTAACTTCTGGAAGAAACAACTTAGAAACTCGATATTTGTAGAGAAGATTAAGGGCTTAATTACGAAGGTCGAATTCGTGAATGGGTGAAATCCGCCCAATGATTCCGTAAAAATACCCATTAAAAATTTTATTTTCTCAATATTTTCAAATATACAGATTAGATCGAATTGAAATCCAGTACACTATCGAAAAAAAAAACTAGAAAAGCACTGCCGTGAAGGCAGCAGCTTTTGCGCACATGTTCAAATTCGTTGCCAAAGCGGTAATCTCTATTGAACATTCTCAAAAGCTGCTGCCTTCACGACAGTGCTTCTGTAGCTTTTTTTGCTTAGCGAATGTTAATTACTGAGATATTTTTTTTAAATTACACGAAACATTAAAGTTTTCTACTTTCCTTCTAACATAAAGGGCTAAAGACTGCTCTTAGGTAGCAGTAGATGCTTACTAGATTTCTGTAATCGACTTTGGTAGAAAAAAGTAGATTTCTACAGAAGGCTTGGTAGATTCCGAAAAAAATAATTGGTCACGCTGATCCACACACAAGCCAAAGGGAGCTTGGTGTAGCCTGTAGTATAAGTGAGCGTTCAGTTCGAAGAATCCTCAAAAAGAATGAGAATCATGCCTACCACATTCAGATGCACCAGGCGCTTACCGATAGCGATTTTGAAAACCGTCTGAATTTCTGAAACTGGACAAGTTTTCAAATTGGACAGAACCCTACATTTTGTGAATTTTTTTTATTCAGTGATGGAACAACCCTCCACAATTCCGCAGCCGTCAATAGGACAATTTTCATTATTACTCTATAGAAAATTCAAGAATTATAAGGGAAATAGATAATCAACACATACATACATTCAATGACCACCTGGTCATTGAATGTATGGGGAGCAGTAATGGGCAATCATGTGATAGGCCCTTTTTTTCTGGAAGTAAACTTAGATGGAGCTGCATATTTGAATTTCATTCAGAACATTCTTCCCGGAATGTTAGCAGTGTTAACTGCGGAAATACGAAATCAAATATGATTTCAGCATGACGGAGCACCCTCTCATTATTCTCGTCCTGTGAGAGATTTACTAGACCAACAGTTTCCAAATAGATGGATTGGTAGGGGCGGACCGACAAGATTACCTGCTTGATCACCGGATCTCACCAAAATAGATTTTTTTTTGTGGGGATTAATAAAGGGAATCGTGTATGATGAAGTTCCAACAACAGCTTTCAATATGCGAGAGAGGATTGTGACTGCTTTCCGAAGCATTACTGCAGCCATGCTGATGAGGGTTAGTGGGTCATTCAACGATCGGATCGCTTTGTGTTCTAGAGAAGGCGGACGACACTTTGAACATCTCTTAGATCATGAACACCACTTCTCTTTGTCTTTTTCAACGCCCGTTCGTTTTTATATCCAATATTTGAATAGAATTTTCCGTTCATTTTTCGTGCCTGCTGGACGCAGGAGTGAGTTTGATTACTCCTGAAAAAAGTGAGGTTTCAAACTGTGTACATCATTAGGAAAAAAATACAGGGTGTTACATTCGATAAAATCGAGAAAAAACAATTTGAAATTCTTCATTTCTGGTCATTGATAACGGACACCCTGTATAAGAGAGGTTGATCATTAAGTTAAAAGAAATCCTAATCAAATTCATGCTTCTATCGCCGAAATTTTGCAGTTTTTTCTGAATAAGATCCGTAAAATATATCCCTAATATTTCGCATCATGGTAGAGGTATTGAAGAGCATTGAAAATATGCAAAAATACAAGGGGTGTTCCATTTAAAAATTACTCTTTTGTTGAATAAATTTATTTGGGAACACCCTGTATATCAAAAAATAATTTCTTGAGATGCAGAATTGGGAGTACATAGGGAATGCTTTTCAACTAAATCCCTAAAACGTCCGGTTTGGCAGCTATGGAAGCCTAACACACTATTGCAGGACCCTGTATTTGAAGGAACTCAAAGAAGGTTTCCTATCATATTTTGAGAAAAAACTCTCAGATGGGTATCTTAGTTCCCTTTCCTTTTCCTTTTCCAAAGAATGTTTCACAGCAGATGTTTCGCATCAGTACTTCTTGAGATATTGAAGAACGAACCTCCAAACTGCCGGTGGGAATAGATCCGAAACCGCTCAGCCAATCACACCTAATAACCCAAGATATTTGAACCCAAAAACCCAACCAGAAAATTTTAAGTCGCTAAGACTAGTCGAAAGTTAGCGCACAAACGGATGGCCAGACGGATGGCTGGATGGACGTACATAATTGAATTTGACCATTGATTCTTATTCGGTGTACCGAACCAAATGATTTATGGCCATTTTCGGCCCAAAATTCAAAAATCACATACATTCGGATAAACAACATCGCGATGTTTCGCAGAACAAGCGCGCAAAAAAACAACATTTTCAAACCTAGAAGACACATCCATGTGAAAGGTACGGCTCACATATTTTTAGGATCTACTCTGGTATCATCCCACCTGTTCCCGGTGTCCAGGCCAAGCTCCGACAACTGTTATTGATTTTGTCAGCTACAGTCTTCATTAAATTCAGCCAGAGAATATCCTAACATTTCACAACGGAAGGTAGCGGGAAATACCGCTAAAGAACATCATTCATTTTATGGCCAATCTCTGACCCCTAAGTATAACTAAAATTTTATTTTCACATTACGAAAACCATCAATTTAGCTGATGGAACGATGCAATTCATACTCCGGAGACGCTGTCAGGAAGGAAATCAATTTTGTGGTAGGTAGATATAATAATATGATCAAACTATGTTATAGAGTGATGAATATCTAATCAGCAAGTAATCAATTTAGATTTCGATAATGTAGTTTACGACAGTAAAATGCTAAGGAATTTCTGATCAATTTTATGTAAAATCCAAATTTGAGTTTTATTGTTCTTTTCTCGAAGTTTCGTCGTTTAGGATAGAACGTTTTTGGGTTGTCCGATATAAGGTATCTGACATTGCTATTTCTTGAAATGACAAGCTCCAGTTTCTATTCTTCTTGTGGGACCACTCTGATATGTTTCATTCTTACATGACTATAACGAAGATAAATAAATAGATACAGCCATTTGTCATTTCGTTACTGAACGAAAGTTAAAATCCATTTATGGTTCAGATCCAGCATAAATGCAATCAAGTCCCACTGAAAAAATCCAGAAAAGTACTGACGTGAGGGCAGGAGCCTTTACGCGGTTATTCACATTCGAAGCCATTTCCTCAAGACATTTTGCATGAACCTTCACGCCGTCATATTTCGAACAAGTGCAGAATTTCGATTCGGAAAAATCTGCATTGTTGGTGATACTGGGAGAATTTCGATTTCAACAAATCCTTTTCGAATGAACATTTTTCAAATAATTTCTAACAACTAGATCCAAATGAAATTCTGCTATACGATATAGAGGAAATATACGTATATAACGTCAAACTTTCGAACAATAACGAAATTTGACAAAGTTTTTTCTATATATCTCCGAAATTAAATACCATATCGAATTCAAATTTGAAACGTTGTTGTTGAATACTACTGAAGTATGTGTCAAATTTTTTCGAAATCAGATCAACACTATGAAAATTTTTTTCATAGTATTTCAAAACTGTCCACAAAATTTCAATCTGATTGAATAGGAAATTCATGAGATATTGAAGAATTAACCTCAAAATTTCAAATGAGCCTATCTCCGAAACTATTTGACCGATTTCACCTTTCAACGAACGTGACCGAGATATTTGGATTCCAAACCTAATCTAGCAATTCCAAATAGCTAGGTTATTTTTTCCGAAAGTTTGACCACGGATAGATTTCAGCAACTACGCAGTTCAATTTCGTAGATATTTGTAATGCGTTCAAAAAAATACCATTTCTATCGACTTGAAATCTGGTATACGTGGTTGTGAAATACTAACTTGAAGATTCGTTCAGATTTTATATACATTCCTGGTTAGAAGAAGAACATAATTCCGTTCATCAGTCCGTATGTCGTTGACTCTTGAAAAATAAGAGCTAGTCTGAATGTCTCGGCTGTTTCGTTAGAGGGCGACATCATACTAATATGAAAAGTTGAGGTAAGTTCCTCGACATCTCATGGAGAACTGATGCGATCAGATTGAAACTTCGTACTCAATTGAAGAATACGAGGCACTAATTAATGCGATATTTTGTGTGGATCTAGTCGTTAGAAAATTGAAAAAATGTCATTCAAAAATTTACCAAATTTTGTTTTTATGATAATAATGATAATCATGTTTGAAGGTCATATTGAACAAAGGCGATTTGAATTTCAATTTGATCCGATGTTCATTTTCAAGGATAAACATGAAAAAATCTAGAAAAGCACTGCCGTGAAGGCAGCAGCTTTTGCGCGCATGTTCAATGTAGATAACCGCTTCGGCAACGAATTTGAACATGCACGTATGCCTTCACGGTAGAGCTTTTCTAGATTTTCTTCGATAAATTACTGGATTCCAATTCGATCTAATATGTATTCTTGAAAATATTGGAAAAATAAAATTTTGAATGGGTATATCTACGGAATAATTGGGCGGATTTTACCCATTCACGAATTCGACCTTCGTAACTAAGCCCTAAACCTACTCTAGAGATGTCGAGTTTCTGAGTCGTTTCTTCCTGAAGTTATTGTGTTTACGGTCGGCCTGAGGGCCGAATTACGAAGGCCGAATTCGTGAATGGGTAAAATCCACTCAAAGATTTCACAGATATACCCATTAAAAATTTTATTTTCTCAATATTTTCAAACATAAGGATAAGATCGAATTGAAATCCAGTACTTTATCGAAAAACAACAGTTCGAAGGTTCATGAAAAATTTAATGGGAATAATTTGATGGGAAGATCACAAAATATTAAATATTTGAAAAAAAATTTGAATTTTTTTTCTGAATCGTTCTTATGACACGATCATCACGAAAATTTGCACAATGTTGTCCTTCAACATTTTCGAATCAGCTGCGAAGTTTTATCACGATTGAATCAGTATTTCTTGATTTATACCAAAAAAACCAACGATATCGGGAAGAAAACCACGAAATTTCATATATTTTTTCCCAATATCTCCAAAAATAATAACTTTATCGAATTGAAATTTGGTACACTGCTGTGAAATATGAAGTTCGAAGTGTAACTGAAATTTATCTCGAATATGAACAATAGTTTCAGGAAATTTTTTTTTTCCAATTCAGTAACCATACAATTCCGACGAAATTTTGCTAATAGTTGTGCGTTGTTATTTGTTATGCTTCAACTAACTGCTAAGTTTCAATTCAATCGCTACAGTTGTTTCTGAGATATGAGGGAAATAATCTCAAAATTTCAAATTGCTATAACTCCGAAACTATTTGGCCGATTCAGCCTATTAACAAAACTTAACCTTCGTATTTTAAAATGGAACCCTTCCTGAAATTTTCGAGTCGATAAAATCTTCTGTACGTATGTTATCGTGGTGACGGCCGGCCGGATTCGTCATCAGTGAGTCCAACCACTAGGTTGGACTTAAACCACTAGGTTTAAGACCATTTTCGGCTCAATCATCGAAAATTATAGACATTTGGATAAAACGATAGCACGCTGTTCCCCTAGATCATGCGCGCAAAAATACGTATAAGTTTGTTGTTAGATGAAAATTTGAGGTTGAGGGCTGATGCTATCAGATTGAAACTTCGTAGGTAGGCGCAGAATAGGTATGCGCCACAAACCGAGGAATTTCTTGAGGATATGTATAGACGTTGAATGAATGTAAGCTCCATGTTAAAAAGATTTTACGATTTTCTGATGGTATGCTTCTAATGAAATGTTGGATGAACCTCAAAGCCATCATCTTCTAACACGAACTGGATATGCAGTGCGAATACGAGTATTTCAGTTGTTCATTTCTGGGATATTCTATGTTCTACGCTAACTAATACTTTATTGATATTGCAGGTTTAGCACTTGAGAACGAAGGCCTGAGTTAATTCCATCCGTAATATCTTTCTCAAGGTATCACCAAAGACCCTGATCCAATTGAATTGTTTCGGGTACCTAAGCAAAGTGTTTCCTCATTTCAAATTTATGTTGACACGTTTTCTTTCGAAAAAGTCCCCAGAGAAAATCGATACCCATTTCGTTCTGAACAGTCTCTTGTTTCTCTCTCATTATCTGATATTACTCTAAAATCTCCCCCTTGATCTTTATTGAAAGTAGCAGCGTGTAATAGACTACTAATAAGAAAATATTCAAGCCCTGATTATCAGTGACGTGCATATCAATCTAAACAAGATAATGGCCCTAATGGAACGATATGAGCAATTGGCTTTTCCTGTTCCTATCTGCGTAGTCGTTGAACGCTTTCAAAAGTTTTACATATGTCCTGCATCTAGCTGCTGATTTCGAAATTTGGAACGCCATGATAGTGACCATTTTCACTACTTACCGTTCTGTTTGAATGAAAATATATGAAGAAGTTCAATAGTCCAATATTACGGAGAATATTAGTTCTGGCGAATTGCAATTTGTTTTGTTTACCTACGGCTTGAATATCGTACAAAATATCACTCACTCAGTTCAATCGATTAAATAAATACTTCTTCGAAATATCAAGCAAATGTCATTACAGACCGTATGATTATAATTAATTCCGTTTATGGATTCCTCATTGGTGAGTCCAGCATTATTAGTTCGAAGAACAGTTTTGTATCAACATTCGAAACATAATACATCCGGACAAAAAAAATTGAGAGAATGTTTTCCAGAAGAAACAATATAATCGAATGTTCCAGGCAAATCGCACCTTGAAACTTCCCGGAAGTGACCTCAATAGATTTTTTGGATTCCTCACAGCTGGAGGCACTCAATAATACCCCATGTATAAAACGCGATTGTTTTGTATTTTTCGAGTTCGTTTTTTTTTTATTGGCTGGCACTTTGCAGATTTTTTGTTGTGACATGATCGTCCTGAATGTTTTTTTATTAACAAAATAGCTTAGCTTCCTAATATAACTTGAAGTTAACCAAAAAAACGCTTGAAGGATGGAACTTCAGTTTTCAGTAGGTTTCACTCAAACATTCAACTCCAATTCAAAAATAAAAGAAGGAGCTGTCATATTTTCTGCACTATGCACGGTTCTAACTTATCAAAATCGTAAAAAAAATGGTACTTTATAAGCCAGTTTTCGTTTTAATCGGCCTTCGACAGGGATAGGCCCAAAATCATTGAAACACGATTAGAGTAATTTTTGTACTCTTTTGTTTCAATGGTGAATCACACTTAAAAATGTAATTAAAGAGTAATTTAAATTCGGGTAAAATAACTTTAGCTCGTGTTATTCTGGTTTATTATTTGATAAAATCAAATAAGAACTCAATAAAAATCAACCTCCCCCTGAAAATTTCACAGTTTACATTTTGAAGTATGGAGATTTCAATGAAATAATAAAAAAAATCCGTCCGACCGCCGTGCGGGGCTTTTCCTCTGAAAGTTATGAATCGGAATCCGTGAAACTAGAAAAATTGTGTGTCGCTGGAGATTGATCCTCCAAGCTTTCCCGCTGGATCAGTGTACCCAAAGGGCTCAAAACTGGGGGAAGGAGGGAAAAAAATTATTTCTCGAAAACTTACCACCGAATTTCCATGAAAGTGTCACGGTTAATTACTGTTGCATAACTCATTCTAAAACTTTTCACCCGGATGATTTGCGACCAGTGGTCCCCGAGTTATGAAGGAAAACGCTGCGAATTTCCAATAATTCTGAAAATAAATCATTGCATTCGGTTCTAAGATTGGCAATTATTGGAACAATCGATTAACTTTCCATCCAGAAATATATTTCTTAAAGTAAATGAAAAGATTGATTACAGAACTTTCAACACATGTGGAGTTCTTGTGTTTGTGAAAAACCAATGACTTATGAATAATATATAAGTTTCATTTAACATATCAGTGTTATTGGGTAGTCAACTCAGAAAAAATAATAATTCCTCGTTTGAAATAAACAGCATCTTGAGGCTTGAGGGGCCGTTCGAATGGTCTGCGCGTTCGCCAGACCTAAACACCACTGTTTTTTTCATTTGGGGATTTCACAAAGAGCTGGTGTAAGCGACATGAAGCAGCAATAGATCAGAATGAAGACAGAAACTTTCAGAAGAAATATTCGAGTATTTCCGACAATTAAAATATAATGTTTCAAAACGTTGACGATTATGAATTGAAGTCGGAAGGGATTTGGAAAATTCACTGTGGTTAATAGTTATTTTTCAGTAATTTGTGCTTTCTATTTATTGTCCAAAAGGAAGTAATCTGCAAAATACCTACTATATAAACACAGATGCGAGGAACCTAAGAAAAATTATTGACGTCACTACTTGGACCACCCTGTATAACACTATACATCCGAATATGATTATTGGAACTGAAACGAGGCGCCGTACATTAATCGAATTCTCAGTAATCGAAGAGTTAGAGCCTTCCAAAGAATTGTGATTCTAAAATAATCTCGAACGACTAAGTTGAATCGACTGATGAAGAATTTCCTGATCAAATTCAATCATTCAAGATTGGCTTTTCGTGAAAAAGAAACTTTTAATTGCCTATGGGGATTCAAAACACGTTTGGTGTGAAGTTGCTCTACATATGTATATCTACGCAAAAGGATAGAGATTAACTTGGTGTATTGAGTATTGAACTGGGCAATACTCCTCAATTTCGAGGACATCTCTAGCAATTTCTTTTCTCATTGGTGAATAGCGCTATTTGGAGAAGTCGCGAAGTCAATTGTCATTTTGATTTTATAAGCTCAGTAGTTAATGTGAATGTTGAGTGTTTACGTCAACATTTTCCAGTTTTAATTTAAGTTCAGATAGTATAAATATCGATGTCCGCGACTTATTAGGTTCAAAGTCATATGCAACTCCTCAGATACTTTCTTGAACTACCTGAAAGAAATTATCTGTCAGTTTTAATTAGTTAACGTATAGTTGATGATTGTTGCAACAATTATTCATCTGTTGGGCCTTAAGTGTCATGCTGTATAAAAGGGGTGCATACAGAATAGATGTGTGAGTTTAGGAGTACCATCTTCTCTGTTTTCCAATAAGAGTAAAATGGCAACAACTAACCTTTTTCTCGATGTTCATCCTATATCTTGCACTCGTTGTTTTCGAAAGAAACGGAAAGTACAATGGAAGAAAGGAATAGCAAATACTCCGAACCAACCCTGCTTCGGTATTTATGGCACTAATTTGAGCGGACAGATTCATCCATAGCGAAAAGTTATCCAAACTCAAAATTCAACCAACAAAATTTCAAAATTCTCGTAAAAATTGACGCATTCTTATGCGATTTTCATCTGACTCTTTGAAACGTGAACCTAACAATAAAACACATTTTCAATCTTTTCTATTTTTTTTGTCATGCATGCACATCCATTCTTCCCACCTTGAAACTTTGTTTAAATTCAAGACGAAAATTCACAGAAATTATTAAATTTTCGAGGATAACCTAACTGAACCTAACACAAAATAGACAAAACAAACGAATCCTCCAGAATGCAATGTGAAGTTACCTATTGACATGTCAAAGGGCACAATTTTCCCACAGGGCGAAGGAACACACCTGAATTTGTTCGTACATCTACTACTCACACAATGCCATCCTTTCCAGGAATAACTCCGTCTACAAAACCAAAAGGTCATTTCAAAAGTGGCACGTTATACTGTACCAAAACTACGATAGTACCCTGGATTCCTGGTCTTGCCTACGTCCATTTCGCTCTGGATTGTAGAGTGTGGAGGTATTCAATCGTTCCTAATAACCTTGAACTATGCAATCTAGTTAATGGTACTGATTTAATCGATTCATGGGTGACCCTCCACATTTTCCGAAGAAAAATTCTTCAGCGTTAATCCTACAGTGAGAAAGTGAGCTGGTGTAAGTGCACTTTGACAATTGTGATCAGCAGACAATACGCAAAGATGACTTTTCATCACTTCTTCCATTTGTATAAGGACAGTATTGTGTTCCTTATAGGATAAAGTCAGTGAACCTTTTATCTTGTTAAGATGTGATTTGCAACTTTTCATATTTGCCTCCCAAATTCCCCCGAGCTACGTTCCACCAGCTGATTCTGCAGTGTATTCGTCAATTTGAAATCTCTGTACCGATGTTCTTTTGAAGGCTAGAAGAATTTATAAGTTTTTCCAATTCACTCAATTGCCGTCGAGCTTCTATGAAACTAGACCCTCCTTCTGACAATATAAGCAAACAAGGACATCTTCGTGAAATGAATCGTTTCTATGCAGCAAGAAAACAATCTGAAGACTAGCCAGAAGCTAGTTCGATATGTAGCGCCTTTGTTGTCGGATATACAAATACACAGATATAAGCCATATTCAAAGATGGTTGACCTCGTCTTCTGAAAATTGTTTTATGAAAAGGGTAGTCTACTCGGGCCAAAGAGCCATTTTAGGAAATACACGCTTAGGTGTAGTACGATAGCAAGTATTACTTTTTTTATACAAGAAGGAATCCGTTTACTTCCTGAAACAATCCAGTATTTGTGGTGAAGATTGATAAAACATTTGCGAATCTGCATGCAACAAATCAAAATGATACTGATGGATAATTCAATCTTCAAATCTTTTCTGTTCTGAAAATATTATGGGATATTGTTGATCATATTTAAGTTGTCCATTTTGCAAACGACCTCCTACCCTTATGACTCCATCATCCAAAAAATTATTCAAATATATTAAATTGGTATTGATAGATATAGAACTTCTTTTAACTATTCAACTAATAATTGGAAAGACTGAACATATTTTATTCGGAATTTATTTGCATTTTCAAGTTTTTCAGCGTTAATATTAGACAGCTTGCCACATTGCGTTTACACAATCTAAAAAAGCAGTTGTCTTGAGTAGTTTCCTAAAAAAAGATATTCTTTTCAATAGAGATGCAAAAACGTTATATTTCGGGTCAGTGGAAAGAAGCGGAATGGACTTGTCTATTATTTCAGCCACTTTTGGGTCTTTATTTCTTGCGGTAGGGCAACAGCTGAAGTTATTCATTAACCAATCTGGTCCATTAAACCATAATGGGTGTTTTAAGTGGGCTGGTGCTGTAGTCTCTCGATAGAATGTGTGCGGGATTACTTACTTCAGAAACATGATGCCAGTGAACTGGGCTCAAATTTTCTTGGATTTCAACTAATCGGTAACCGACAAAGGTTTTCCACTCCGATGGATCTGATTACATCTAACGCAACAACATGATTCAGTTCTGCCCATTTCAATGAACCTATGGAACACTGCCGAGAACTTTAAAAATGGTAAAGGTGAAAAAATAATAATACTAGGTTAAAACTCATTCGAAAAGGAAGAGAGTATATCAAAAAAAAAGGAAAATTATTTAGAGACGATCTGAGGTCGGGAAGTAGATGGGGATGAGTATTTAAGGGTGAAATACGGTTTATCTTGATTTCCGGCAAAACAAAAAGTTTATAAAAGAAAAATGACCAGCTAGGTTGTAGGTTATGAAAAGATCAACAACAACAAAGTTTTGGTGTTTTATTTTTATCAATCACAAATTAAATTTCATGAATACTAACCATTCTATGTTTTAAATACACTTTTATTTTTCGATTCAAAATACTCTTTAGTTCACCTTATTTCGACTAAATATCGAAAAGGCACCCTATGTTTCAATCGGAAAGTCTCACGTCAAAATATCCATTTCTCTCAAAATTTGCTGGGCTTTTTTAAGCGCTTGTTTCCATTGAAATATTTTCTTTTTGACGGTGTGGAAGAAATAATCACAACACTAAAAACTTTCAGTGGAAAATAAAAAATATACTACTATTGGCGAATGAAGATAAGCGCTACTCCTTCTGGTGGCTATCCGAGTAACCCGAGGTACAGACATTATCATTGACAAGTTAAAAGAAATGCTTAGAAAATGAGAAAGTTTATGCATTTTTCTTGGCGTTTGTGTGATTTTACGAGTGCTTCTACTGAGGAAAATCAAACTCAAATGTCTCTTTCCATAGATTTCCACAGCCTGGTGAAAAATTTCGAGTTAGTGTGAAAGAAACTTCATTCAACAAGTCGTTCCTGAAAGTGTTGAAGAATCGAAAAAACCAACAAACAAGATTTACGAGAGTCTGTTACCTGCATTCTAACGATGATGATTATTTTTTTCAGAGGTAAGCACGAATTGCTCATGAAATATTAGATCACATTCATGAAGACAATTTTTTCCAGGCCCCTAATCCAAGCAGAGAAATTTACTTAAGCGGAATGCTCTGCCTTTCAGAAATCTGCCTGTTGAACTGATCATTAAGGAAAAACGTGAATGTTTCAGTGGTAGAACTGACTATTGAAAAAAAAAGAGTCTCAACAAGGAAATATCTGGTGATGAATACTGTTTGCTCAGAGTGCTTCTGCCGATGACAGCAAAGTTACAGTTACAGCTTTTCCAAGACCAATCATATGAGTGTTGGAAAATTTATTTGTCAATCCATAATGAATAAGACTTACGATACTAGTAGCATTAGTTTTATGTGAATGTATATTCACAATATATGGAGTATTTAGTCCTTCACTATAAAAATAGTAAAGTTATGAGTATTTGTCTATTATTCCAAAAAGTATGTTTTACAATACTATCTGTTTCTCAACTTTCAAGACAGCCAAGAAATCCACCAAAGTCAACCTTGGAGATATCCCCGTAATTTTAGAGTTGCTACACTCAATAAGATTTTAGAATGATACCTACCTACTTTATAAGAATGGAATATGTACTCCCAGTAATACTCTCGTCAACTATAAAAGACTTTAAATAAATGGTGAAATCAAAAATTAACAAACCAAACACTAACAAACAGTACAAAATCGACTATCAAAACGAAATCTATGTCTGTATCTAAGGTTTTAGAACTAGCCACCATGCTGCATTCTTAAATTCAGACGCCAATAATCAACAACCGAATGAAGGTTGATTCTCACTATACGTTCCGTAGCCTTCCAGTATCCTCCCCGTGAAATATTATAAGGTGTAAATGAACTGAAGCATGCACACTATACGTCCCGGCCACGTTCCGTCTAAATGACAATTCTGCCTACTAAATTTTGACGTAAATCATACGGTCAATGATCTAATAATACACTAGATAGCGCCTAGAGAGAGAGGAATCGATCCAACCGCAAGAAAGAGACGCGATGATGGTAATCAGCTGATTGGAGGACGAATACTCTGTTTATACTGTTATTTCTTTTGAGAATTTAACGGTGTTAGTGAAATATCTCTGAGATTTTTAGTGTTTTTGAAAGAATATCACAGTTTTTGGTTCCAGTGAATCTTATGATAAGTATTTGCTGTTAGGATTAAAGACATTTATTTGTGTTTTTATCTATTTTTGTTACAGAAAAAATGGTGACTTATTGTTCTGCCTTTGGCTGTTCCAACAAACACCCAAAGGATAAGAAGTTATCATTTCATGGGTGAGGTATATGAGTCTCTAGAAACAATAATTTCAATATTGTATCATTCAGATTTCCCAAAAATCCAACTCTGCTAAAAAAATGGTTAGTTGCTCTGAGGACGGAAGGCTTCATTCCTGGGACAGGTAAAGATTATACTCTGAACATTTTCTTCTTGATGATTTCCTCATGAACTTTGGAAAAACAACTTTAAAATGTGAAGCGATTCCTAGTATTTTTAAATTCCCAAATCATTCAATGGAAAAACCTGTCAAGTTGAGGTCTCGGAGGCTAATCAATGAAGTTGATAAACCAGGAACCTTTAATCCTTGTATGCTGTCATGAGTTTTAATTGATTTTCACCCTGCAGCCCTTCTACTATACATATAAAAAACTATTGATTCATGCGGAAATCAAATACTTAGGGGGAAACTGCTTACATCAAGACACTTCAAAAGTCCTACATGTTGCATCCACCTCGAATAAATCTATCGATAATTTAGATGATATAATAACAGACGATATTGATTTAGAGGATTTGAGTATATCAAATATAGAAATGATGTAGTAGCATATATTGCTGGTTTTGTTATACGAAAATTAAAAAAACAAATACAGTGTGAAGAATGCACTTCCCATTTGACAGAATCTGAACCATCCTCATTCATCCAACGCAAAGATCGAGGTAGATTAATAAAACCATCCAGAATATATAGTGTATATATGTAGGATAGCCTAAAGTGTTTTTCGACAGTATACTGATTTCTCTGGGAATATCTTATTACAGCTTGTTATCATCACAAAGCGTAAAATTAATGTTCAAGGCATTTTTTCTGGTCTTAATGATCACATTTTGGATCAAGATCCTCTCAATAACCATGTACTTCAGTTGGTGGATATGGTGTTGAAATTTTATTTCTTGATAAGCATTCACCATAAAAATAAAAGAATCAATAAAGAGAAAGAAAGAATTAGACATGAGTATACCAAAATTATTTTATTTAGACATCAATGCAAAAAATGACCGCACTTTGAATTTGAATTGAAAATATTTATTAATTTCGTTGAAGCAGCTCACCTTCGACAATTTTATAATAGAACTAATTTATTTTCTTTGTACCTTAAAGTATTAATGTTATGGTTTTGTAATCATTTTTATTTTATTATATTACTGTTGAAAAGATTTAGGATTTTTCTTATCAGTTCATTTTTTCTTCGAGCTTTTGTTCAGTGGTTTGGAATTCTTTCATAGCTCAAAAAGCGGGTAAACGCTGATCATTTTTCGGAGTTAGAAGCAAAGAAGTTGCTACGCAATCAGTTTTACTCGCTATCAGCTTCTTTTAAGCAAATAATATCGACCCAAAACTAAACGAATAATTTTAATCTCCGGTGTTTGCAGTCCAAAAAAAATCATAGTTGCGTAAGGTAAATTTGAAATATTTTATTAAATGTGGCACATAATGATCAAATAACATGAAAAATAATTCATTGTCGACTATTGTTTCGTCGGGCAATAAGTATTTTTAATCATAATATTTAAATCACTTAAAATTGGTAAAATGTTAGTATTCCTCATAAGCGCAATGTAAATACATCATGTGATAATTTTGTACCCATCTCAGTCACACATGACAGATAGCCAATAACTCTTTCTCTCTTGTACGGTGGGATCGATGCTCAGTACGGCATGCTTGCTCAAGGGTGCATCTAGTATATTATTAGATCATTGCATACGGTACACATATAATAATAATAAATTAAATTAATTCTCCTGAAGTACATCGATATTAGAAATAGATCATATATTAGGCACAGAATGAAAGTTCAGAGCAATAGGCCTAGGCAAAGCCTGTCTTGCCATGCTCTATCCGATCATATCTGCGAAATTGTACATACACTTTGAGAGCGAGTTCGAAAAAAGCTATCTTTCTCCAAAAATGACAACAAAAAAAAACAAACAAGGACAAAAAAAATATACATACACAATCTTGCCGCCACCCCAGCACACACGGGATGTAGACTATTGGGACAATATCATAAGGGATTGTTCCGAACCTCGAAGTAAACATTTTTTAACTTTAGTTTTGAATGTTTTTTGTTGAGTAACTTGTTTTAGTTCTCCAGGCAACATATTATACAACTTTGGTCCGAAAAAGAAGAAGGATCTTTGTGTGACGGATTTCCTGAAAAAATCAACGTACAAGTCACGATCAACCATTGATATATATATTTATAAAACATAAACACAAAAAAATATCATGAATTTGAATATGTAAACAACAAAATTGATACGAAGGAAAAGTCGAAAATGGCGTTACTCAGCAGTCGGCGCAAGTTCATCTTACACTATATT
Source organism: Myrrha octodecimguttata (assembly GCA_958510865.1). NCBI lineage: Eukaryota > Metazoa > Arthropoda > Insecta > Coleoptera > Coccinellidae > Myrrha > Myrrha octodecimguttata. Next base: position 5,817,651 of record OY294061.1, read on the forward strand.
TTTTTTCAATTCAACTTTGAATTGAAAAAATTATTCGACGATTCGTATAGTGAAAGAAAAACTTTCGCCGACTGCTGGGGGATGCAATTTTCGACTCTCCTTCGTATTTGTTTCGTTGTTTGAATATTGAAATTTGGTATATTTTTGTGTTTATGTTTTGAATGTGTACCGCTTGTGGTCGATAATAGATACGACATACGAACGGTAGATTTAAGTGATCGGCCCACAAATGACCGCTTTTATCTTTAAATTCGCTAGTTCATAGATATATCGATTTCAGTGGTTGAAATGCGCAGGTCGGTGAAAATACTGTGCCGACGATATTCTTCGAGAATCGACCGTTTTCTAGCACACAATGTGTGGACAGTTGAATATGCAGGATAAAAATGTAACTTCCTTTTGAAATATATTGTTCATCTGAATACAATGAATGAGGAATCACAAATTTCAGTTCAATCGAAACCTTGTTAGTCCCTGATAGGAAACCAAACTAACTCACATCATTAAATAGAAGAAGGTGTACGAATCCACCCTAACCGCTTACATGGTAAATCATACGCTCCATCCCCTCAAATGTAGATTTATTCCTCTTTAATAATGATCAGACAGAACGCTAACATATTAGACTAAGTCACGAAGCGAGAGCTCTAGGTAATTATTGTCAAGATATGATTTCGAGTGGGGTATTCTGCGTCCCTATCCTTTATTGAACTGTAAAATGCCAAAGCTGACCTAGAACAATATATTTTCGTGTACAAAACTGAAGCGAAAAACACGCAATCTTTTAGGCGGTCTAGAGAAATTGGGCAGAGTGTTTCGATTTGATCACGTTGCTTCTGATTAACTTATTCGCGCAAAGGCATTTCGGAGTGAAATGAATATCCAAAACAATCGAAGGAATCACATTCCAGTTACTACAAACTCTTACTGAGATACTTAGTTGTAGTCCGCATATTCTGATGTTATATAGAAAAAAAAAAATGCTCAATGCATATTTACGCGCTTGTTCTGAGAAACGACGCCTTGTCGTTTGTCCCAAATATCTGTTATTTTCGAATTTTTCCCTGAAAATGGCCTCGAACGACTAGGTTAAACGAATTTATAAAGAACCCTTGGTCAAACTGAATTCTGTCCCTGTTTCTGTCCGTCCGACCCATGTAGGTAAAAGAAATGGAGGGTGAAATGGTGTGACATAAAAGTGTCACACACAATCCGCCATTTTTGTATGGATAAGCTGTAGTATTTTTGAATTCGAATATTCTTCTGTTTATTCCAATGAAAATTGAATCCAGAAATATTATAACGAATAGTCTTCAAAGTCGAAATATAATGAAATGAAGCTTTTTTTATCGAATGAGTTGAATTCCCAACAGATTGAAAAATTTATCAATTAATTAATAATTATAATTTATTAATTAATAATTACACTATAATTGTGCGACTTCTTCCGTTATGTTGAAGAAAAACATTTTTTATGACAAATATAACCACTTTGAAAAAATGTACTGCTCTTCCCAAAAATATATAATATATATATATATATATATATATACTACTTTCATTTAGTTTTTTAAAGACACCAATTCATTCATTTTATGTTGTATATACATATTTACATTTCGTTATATATTCCACTATAAAATTGAATCAGGATACAATAATTTATTGGTTCATATATTTTTTATGCCATTCAAGAAACGTGTTGTGTTCTTTCGTTCTTCGTGATGAACCCCTCGACCTACTCTTCAAACATCGAGTTTCCAGGTCAGTTCTTCCGTGAACACAATACGTTCCCAAAGAAACAACGTAGAAAGTCGATATTTATAGAGTAAGTTTGGACACCAAGAGGCTGAATTCGTGAATGGGTAGAATCCACCTAATGATTCCGCAGATATACCTATTTAAAATTATATTTTTCCACTATTTCCAAAAATAAAGATTTGAATTGAAATGCAGGACTTTATCGAAAAGTAACATTTCGGAGGTTCATACAGAAATTCATGAGGATATTATAATAAGATCACAGAATATTGAATATTTGCAAAAAATAAATTCTCCGTACGCCCGTAATCGTGGTGACAGCTGGCCGGACAGAATCGATCCTGACACCGAATTTGTCATCAGTGAGTCCAACCTAGTCGTTTGAGACCATTTTCGGTTCAAAATTCGAAGATGACAGACATTTGGACAAAACGATAGCACGTTTTTTCCCAAGAACATACGCGCAAATGGACAATAATACAGCATTAGCGGAGCATGTTCACAAAGACCTCAACTTTTTCAATTCCGATTTAAATTCAGTAAAAATATTATAATAGATGTTGAAACTAACTCAAAAAAGCGCTCATTACACGAAATGGTTTCATTTAGATGATCGTTCTATCAACAAAAGAACATATATTGATAATTTGAATACATCTTATCAGAGTAATGAAATCAGAATAAGAATTCGTTATAATGCAAACTTATTCTCCGGTTCTATGAATTGAATTGTTTTTCTTTCTGGGTATTCTTGAGATTTATATATGCGTTGAAAATTCAGTGGTGATTGTTCTCCTGATGCATTTCTATGCGCCAGTTTTTGTTTTTAATTTCTCAGATTTTCCATCACAGATGACAGATAAAACTATTGTTGAAAAACTGTAAATTTCAATGTTATTTCATACCTAAGTCTAGAGTAACTTAGATATATGAATATTAGTACGTTTTACATTATTATTGTGTCATATCGGTTGTCTATTGTCCATTTCAGAGCCCTGAAGAAGACTTTGGAATGAAATCGAAACCGGTTGGCGTTGTTTTCGAAAGAGTGGTCTTGTTTGAACCCCAGAGCTTCTTCCTCTGAAAAACTCTCACATACTTAAGAATTTACACATTCTCGAAGAAATATATATTATTTTGTCTTTTATGTATGACTAGCTGCCCAGCCCGGCTTCGCACGGGAGGTGTAACTGAAGAAAAACACTAAGACAAAATATATTATGTAGTAAAAAAAACACCCAAATAACTAAATTATACTTAATTGCAATGCCCTATAATGTACAATATTTTTTGGTTTTTCCTTCTTGACAGAAAACAAATAGAGCAGATGGATTACCAATTCTCGAGCAGGGATATACAACTGCCCATGCGAAAAAATGGTCAATTCAAGGTTTACTCGACAAACTTGAAACGATTAACTTTGTGATTTATTTATTGTCATTGCAAATGGAAGTCGCACTAGAAACTGGAGACCCTTTAATTCATTAGGAAAATCAGATGGCAGTAGGGGAATCCTTGGAATAAGGACATCCTCACCTTTGAACTTTCCTATGATAATAGTACCTTCTATTAAGTTTGTAAAAACTCTTTTAACAGAAAGTCTAGTTCTGTTACACAATTTTGGCTGATTAAGGTTGCGTAGCATGATAATTATTGAGCCAACTTTCAGCTGCATATTATGTACACAATTCCTCTAAAGATATCAATACCTCATTATGTATCTCAGCACTTATTTCTAGTTCTGGAATTGCTGTTGCTGATCGTACCGATGCAAAATGTCTTCAGCCATATGGTCTGTGTATTTTTCCCATAAATGATGAGGGTTCGATAGATAGCATGTGGAAATTATGATGGCAAAAAGTGACAGTATTTGACATGAAGTAGAAGGAATAACAGCATCGGAGAGTGTATGATCCTGAAGTATATCATCCTCTAATAAATGTAAACGTTGGCAGGCTTCTCGATATGTTGTGCATATTTCACCATCGATGGTTCGCAAATATTCGAAGGAAGTTGGTCCACGAACATTCAGCAATAATAAACGCAAGTAAAAATATTCTTCATTGCTCGGGTGAATTGTGTAAATGCACCCCAATGCATTGGTTCAATATACATTCACGTATTCCAGTACGGACTGTCCTGGTTTTCGCCGTTGAATTTTTTGGATGATGCATTCCATGTGAAGTATTTTTGCATTTCAGAGTAAAGCAATGTTCTTGCGAATGAATATCTTATGCATGTCTCAAAAAAGCTTGTCAACGTTGTGGCTGGTGAAATAAACTCATTGTCTATTCTCTAAATGAATGGCTAAATGAACTACAGTGGGATAACGTTCATGTTTGGTAAATGAAGAAATTCTCCAAATAGACTCATTACTACTAACATATCTTCCCATCTGATATTGTGTCACCTCATCGTAACAATTTGGAGCTGTAATACCAAAAACAGCCATGTCGCTGCCTTTCGTGACGTACTTGCCAACATATTTAATAGATTTTACTGAATTAAAGTACTCAACATTGCAATGTGCCTTGAATGTTTTTGACAGCAGCGGCGAATATGGAACAACCCAGGTGTTGTTGACTACAACATCCTCATTCTTAACTTTCAACGCTATTGTTCTACCGCCATATTCAACAGAGCGACGACAGTACAGGGGTAACCATCATTACCTGTTATTGTCTCTTCCAATAAAGCACGTGGATAACGCTTGGAGCACTTGTTGTCGATCATACATGAAGGTGGCAGCGATTCCCGGAACCTGGAGGCGGTATCACAGATTTTGGACTGCATCAGCAATTCATCTAGTAAATTTATTACTAAAATAGTGCGCTTACCTTCGAAGGACAAATCCCGACCACGTTGGACGAGAGTTGTTCTTTCTGACCCCGACAAAGTCTACGCATTGCTGAAAAATAGAAATTCTCTATCGGGACATCCTCAGTTTCGGCACATTGGGGTCCGGGATGACAGGACGAAGAGGCAAGTTGACTAATTGAATGCCCTCAAAGATGAGCTAAGAATGAGAGAAAGTTCTGAGGAGAAAGATATAACCATCAAATATGTACAGGTGTTCCGGGGATCATTCACACCCAGGCAGTGCATGGCACCTCATAAAACTGAACACTCTCAGAGTATGGCCCATAATTTACATAAATATTCAATCCCTTTCTGCCAAATTTCATGAATTGTTAGTGTATGTTCAACTCAATAAACCATTTTTAGTACTCATTTCCGAATCTTTGCTTCAGCCTTCAATAGGTGACAGTGTCTTTTCTTTACCTTCATATACGCTTTACAGAGACGACAATACTGAATCAGTGGGATACAGAGGAGTTTGTATGTATGTCCGAAACGATATTACTGATAATTTCAGGATTGATGTGAGGCATGAGGATTGGCGTGGAATCGACAATCTTTTCCTACAAATATCTAATACCGAGTCCTCAATTATGGTCGGCTGTATCTATCGCCCTCGAGCATGTGTGGCCGATGCCGACTTAGTCGAATTTCTATCTAAGTCTTTTGCATCCCAGAAGAACATTTTAATTGCTGGCGATTTCAATTGCCCCGACCTCAAATGGCCTATGTTGCATTTACCGGCAGAATCATCGCCCTCCTTTCCCTATGCCAACTTTCTCCTCAATTGGGGTCTGCATCAGTTGGTTAACAAGCCTACCAGATTTCGCTCTGGCCAGATACCTTCACTTCTGGACTTGCTAATCGTTTCCGACGTTATCCTAACTTCGGAGATATCTCACCTACCGCCTTTCGGAAAGTCCGACCACGCGGTGCTATCAACGGAACTTCAACTTGTTTGCTCACCAACCGCTCCTAAACACATCAGAACCTTAAGGAAAACCAACTACCAGAGACTCTCCGTAAAACTGCTATCATACAATTGGTCTGATCTCTTGCCCCAATCCGACGATGTTGATAGGATGTGGTCAACCTTTTCAAAAATCCTTGACGAGTCATTATCGGCTTGCTCAGAAGACATCCGTATCAAGAAGATTTCCTCAAAACCATGGATAAACGGTCATCTGTTGAGGATGTTACGTCGTAAAAAATCTTTGTGGCAGCGGTATTTGAGGGATAGATCAGCTCAAAGCTATGACGATCATCGGTCTTTCTCCAACTTTTTATCGTCTACATTCCAGAAGACGAGATCTGATTATGAGAAAGATCTGACGAAGAAGAGCAATAGGAAGAAGTTTTTCAAGTACGTTCGATCCCACATGAACACAAAAATCAGTTTCCCTATTGTGAAAAATTCATCTGGAGTTGTAAGTGCGTCACCGGTTGAATCGGCTGATATTCTGGCAAACCATTTCTTGTCGGCATTTGTGGATGAACCTTAGGGCGCCGTCCCCTCGATGCTCGAACAGCATCTTGCATAGATGACATAACCATTACTCGAGACATGGTGGAAAGCTATCTTTCAAATTGTAGGGAAGGTTCATCACCTGGTCCTGATGGAATATCCATATCAATACTTCGACGTTGCGCACGAGCTTTATCCGAGCCCTTGTGCATTCTATTTAGAAGATCTCTATCGACGTCGAGTATTTCCAAGCCTTGGTCATCTGCTTTGATAACACCTATCTTCAAGGGTGGGGACAAACTCTCAGCTTGCAATTGCCGCCCAATAAGCCTCCTGTCGGCAGTTTCCAAAGTACTGGAGAAAATAATGAGCGACCAGGTGCTTGAGTTCGCATCAAAAAACAACTTGATTCCCAGAGAGCAACATGATTTTCTGCCCCATCGGTCCACACTCACTAACTTGCTCACTTGTATTGATGACTGGAGTAGGGCACTGGATATGGAAATTCCAGTGGATGTGCTGTATCTCGACTTCGCGAAGGCCTTTGACAGAGTCCCTCATCGGCGTCTTCTGCATAAGTTGGAACATATGGGGATCCAGGGAAGACTGTTGGAGTGGTTCAAATCCTTTTTGTCGGGGAGGTCATTCCGTGTACGAGTTGGTGGTGGTCTGTCTACGTCCGCGAAGAATGTCAAAAGTGGTGTCCCGCAGGGCTCGGTTCTTGGCCCACTTCTTTTCATTTTATATACAGCCGATTTACTAACATCAATTAGATCGAAATGTGCACTCTTCGCCGATGACACGAAGATGTTTTATTACATCGATGGGGTGAGAGTTGGCACAGTGACTCGTCACTTGGATATCGGTGTGACTGTAGCGGATGACTTAAGCTGGTCGGACCATATTGCGTCAGTAACAACAAAAGCGAGACAGATGATCTACCTCTTCAGCAAAACATTCCCAAACACTGATGTTATCACTTGGGGAATGATTTATAAAACCTATATTCGGCCGATAATGGAGTACGCTGGTCCGGCTTGGTGGACTTCTTTGCGGGGCGAGGTGGATGGGTTGGAGTCTGTTCAGAGATGGAGCACCAGAATTCCTTACGGCGTTAAAAGACCTGATTACGCAACAAGGTTGAAAGTGCTCGATATACCCACATTTGAACAACGGCGTGCGAGAGGCGACTTAATATTCTCCTGCAGGGCCGTCCATGGTCATTTTGGTCCGGGTATCATGAACATGTACCGTATAAATTCGAACAATTTACGGGGCCATGGATTCAAGCTCGCGAAGGAAAAATTCAGGACTACCCAGAGGCAAAAGTTTTTGTCAAACCAAGTTTTCAATGTTAGGAACTCCTTGCCTGAAATCGTCGTAGAATCATCTTCGGTGAATGGATCCAAGAACAACTTCGACCGATGGATGACCTTGTAGTTATGATGGTGTTCTATACAATTTTTGTTTTTTTCTCTTTATGATATTTTCAACCATATGTACTAAGTTCATTTCTAGGAGTTCACTTTTAATTTAGTTTGTTATGTGAGTTTATAGGTGTATACCTCAACTCTTATTCAAATAAAATAATAAATAATAATAATAATAATGATTCACGATTGTGTTCACCACACGGTCCATGTATCATGTTTGTTATCACTATTTCATGCAATTCTGGATCTACATCTGGATCAGGAATTTCTGCACTGATGATTGAGTCGAATACATTGGGTCTGCTTTCTTCAGTCATCCACAGGAGAATGTGAGCATGAGGCAACCCCTTCGAACCATTTTGGGTTGCACGTGAAAGTAATAAACAAATCTGGTCGACCATAATGAAGCAATTAAGTCATAGCATCTTGCGTATATTCGTACATGTGTCTGGGGCTTCCCACATATGTTGCTGGTAAAATAGTAAGTCCGACATTATTTCCATTTCCATCTGCGTTCATGGCATCGCGCAAATGAATATAATCTTCTGAACGCAATTTTCTCTGATTCAAACGTATATATGTTAGACATTCCGTTTCAATTTTGACATACAAATCAACGGCGAATTGATGTAACAATCGGTGGCATTTCAAAATATGGTTGTCCTTGTTCTGAGGAATCATGAAACGATATGCATACAAATTCATCGAGCTGACCTTCTTGTTTGTTTTCTGACCTGTAAGAGAATAATCAACAATAATAAGGAATTGAAACATAGAATTTTCGAAACAACATTACTCTGAAAAACTGGTGGTAAAAGCTACGAAAACGGAGTAGAAAATAATAAATGGTGCACAAATCTAAGGACCTTATTCTCTGAAGATATCTTATTGAAATGCATTCTTACCATATTCTTTCATAATATAATTTATCAATACTTACCAGTCGCTGGCTTAACCATCTTGATCAAAAACTCCAACTACCACAATAGCAACTTCATTTAATGTTGGTGCATTGAAACGTCTCCCATGTTCTCCTGCTGGCCTTTTATCTGCCCTGATCACTAATTTATGTTTGATTGCATCATTTTTAAGGCTGTTTTGAACAATTGTACCAATTGATTATGTTCATGCAAAAGTTATTGCAATTGCTCGATGATTTCTCGTCTTGCTGCACGATGCACAACGTTGATTCATTTCATCCTCATAATTTCTAAGGAAATAAATCTGGAGAAAATTGTATTCACCATTAACTGGTGGTAACAATGCTCCTGCACGATGGTGAATTTGTCCTAGAATCTCTTGAAAAAAATTAGAAAAGTTTCGTCAATGAGTGTTAACAGAATTTTCATGTTTGCAGGTAATGTTGTAATCAATGTGTAATATGTTTCTTTGATATAGAAAATGAAATACCTTAAAAGTTGGGTTGAAACCTCATTCCTAAATTATGTTTGAACCAAAAAATGTCATTTGGAACACACTATTGTAATGCTGAATATTCTGCAAAAAATGTTTTGATAGAGGTTCTTGGCTTGAAAGTTACGAATTCACAGGTTCTGGTGGCGTTGTCAGTTGTGGCAATTTGATTTTTCCGTTCAAACAACATAATGCTGGAGGTTCGTTTGGATATCTCAGAGCATTGCAGTATTGACAAATAATACTCATGGTTCCGAAATGGAACATTATATTGCCAGCATAGTCGACTGTGGGATCATATCATATATTATATTTTCTTGTACCTCGCCTGAGGTCGATAGTATGGATTCATCCGAAGCTGAGACAGATCTTGCTTGAGAGCCTCTCTTTCTGTCTTCTTGCGTTACGCGTCCGCCGACCAATATTTAGACGCCTCATTGATGGCATTTTTATAAATGATAATGAGTAACCCAAACACAAAACACAACGATTAATATCAAGCACAATGCTATTAAACACTTTCAAGAAACACGTTCTACTGAAAATAACAAATAACACAGATGGTTTGTTTATGTAAATGCAGATTGAAGTAACCGTAACCTAACAACCTAAGTGTCGAACGTCGAAGTGTCAAAGTACTCTATGTATGATTGCTCGCTTTGTCGAATACTTCATACTTACGTTTAATAGAGTTCTATGGTTGGAGGAAAAAGGAAGGCTTTGTTCTTTTTTCCGTGCATTTTTTTCGGAAATATTCCGTTATACAAACCTTTACGTGAGAATAATGAACACAACAAAAAAAAATTATCCAATTTGGTGCAGTCGTTTGAACGTAGTGCTTGGTCAAAATATCGATAGACCATAGATCCTTTTTTATTTATATAGATATTCTCAGATCACAACCTGGCAATATAAATTCTCAACCACAATGGAATGTACGTTTTGGTTCTCTAATAGCTTTGTATTACCTTTCCACTGACATGGAAACTAAATGAATAATACAATGAGAAAACAGATTCTAAAATCAATATTTATTATGAAGATACAAAATATATACAGGAGTTATACATGAAATATAAAATAATATATTTCCAAATATATACAATATTTCAAACAATATAACAGTTATAATCCATGAATTATATTGTGTGTCAGCAATTTTAGCTTTTTTTGAAATTCATAGAATCGCTTGTACACTTTGCATCATATCGCAATCTTACATCGAAATATTAAATCATAATCACTTCCATGGAATTTACTGAATGATTGGAACCAAATTCCTGGTCTAGAATGTGATGCGCTATTGAATCGAAATTTGGTGTTCCAATACACTCTGTCGAAGTCTTAAGATGCATCCATCCTTCCTAGCTTACCGTTTTTCACAACGGACTATAATTTCATCTCTCGCTTCGATGGGTTAAACCTCTTTAGCCAGAGGGTTTCTCTATTTGGTAAGGTTTCTCTTTAAAACTTCTGCTTTATCCACTTCCATGAGTAATACTTCATATATGGCGTCTGTTGAAGTTGATGGAAACATCTCACTCAACGCGGAATTCTCTTCTTTGCAAGGTTCGATAGAAGTTTTTCCCTGAGGGGCAGTTCCAAGAACCTGAAATATTAGAAATATTAAATTAATCAACAATAATCAATAACGGAAGTTATGGTTCAGTTATTGACAAAAGAGCTGTAGGTAATCATCCCTAATATTTCCGTGACACCAGAGGTTTTCGCAGAAGTGACCCATCCCTTCAAAATGAAGGATTATGAATCTCAACTCTTTTCTGGTTTGAATGGTTGAAGAAGATACCGAAAAATTGAAGGCGCAGCATGTTTCCACATGATAGAGAGGTTTGATCTGAATTCTAAATCTTCTTCCTCAAAATGGATCGAACGAATTCGTGCATTGACCGATGGATACCAGCTCTTGATTTTTCAACAAACAGTAGAAGGAACTTACCTGCGATATGGGACTGCATGCTTTCAATGCAGTATAGTAACCATATACCAAAGAAGAAATCGTTCTTGAATATTTCAGTATGTCTTTCCACTACGAAAGTACTAACTGAACAGAAATCATCAACAAATGAGGAACAAATAACCAAATTCAATGTTTACCCGTTTCGAAGTCGTTCAGATTAGTATGGGTAAATCTTTGCTTAGATTATGTGACACCTAGTAAAAACCTTTTAAGGACATAACCAATACCACTCGTTCAATTTCCCTCTCATAGGGGTTGAATTAAGGTGGTACTGTACCTCAGTTAAGCTCGAATTATTAGGTTGTATCGGAGATTCTGGGCTGAGTTCGATCGAAAGATATAGGCTGCGGTCCGGGTCCTAGGTCTACCGAGTGCTTCGTCGTCACGGCCTTGTGTTTTGTTGAGAAAACAGGTTGAAACAGCTCGACATTGTTTTCGGAGTTATGGTCATTTGAAATTTTGAGATACAGTCCCTGATATTTCAGGAACTACTTGAACGATTGAGTTGAAACTTGACCATTAGTTGGAGCCTAAAAACGCACAACCTCTCACAAAAATTTCGTTGAGATCAAACAGTCAGTAAAGTTATATTATATTTCTCGAATTTTTTCAGAAAAAATTTTTCTTTGACTATTTCCCTCGTCGTAATTTCCACCAATCAGAAACGCGCAATTTCGAATTACAAATGGTTTATAGGTGGAAAAACTGTTTGGCAGGAGCTGCAGTTAATTCGAGTTTACCTGCGGCAAAACTTGAGAGTTGTTGTCACCAAAAATTACACTACCTTTGAAAATCTATACATAATGCATGCAGAATAATCTGTTACTCATGAAATAGTCTTGTCAAATACCATTCAGGCATCTTATTTTTCCTGTGAAAAAAATCGGAGGAACACATTGCAAAGTGATATTGTTTCACAAAAAGCATTCGTGCAGGTGCAAAAGTACTCGTCTTCGACTCGGATTTTTGTTGCCACAAGCACTCATGCTTCTTGTTAAAATATTACTCAGCAACGTGTTTTTTCAATTTCTTTCGAAAAAATTTGATGTCCTTATGATATAACTTACGAAAAATAGCCATTAAATCTGGAAAAAACTTCCGCCCCTACTTTAAACATAATATTTCACAGCAGTGTACCAAATTTCGTTTCGATACGAACATAATTTATGGAGATATTGGGAAAAAATTTGTAAAATTTCGTGGGTTTTTCCTTGATATTGTTTGTTTCGAAAAATACTGATTCAATCATGGTGAAACTTGGTAGCTAGTTTGACAATGATGATGAGCAGAATTTCGTGATAATCGTGTCATTAGGACAATTGAAAAAAAAACATTTAAAATTTTTCCTTCAAATACTCAATATTCTGTGATCTCCTGATCATATTATCCTCATAAAATTCTGTATGAATCTTTGAACTGTCATTTTTTAGATGAACCATTGGATTCAAATTCTATCTAGACCTAGAAACTCGATATTTGTGGAGTAGGTTTGCTCTTCCTTACAAAGGTCGAGTTCGCGAATTTTATTTCACCAATATTTTGAAGAAAACAGATCATATCAAATTGAAATCCAGTAGTTTATCTAAAAACATAGGAAATCACTGACGTGAAGTCAGCAGCGTTTACGCGTATGTTCAAAGGATATCACCAAAAGAGAACATGCGCACAAAAGCTGCTGACTTCAAGTCAGAGCTTTTCTATGTTTTCATTCAAATCTTCATTCGATATGCTATGTATATTTCAGCGAAACCCATAACAAATAGGTTGAAAGTATGTTTTATTACTGTTATACATATAGTTTTATAATTTTGATATTCTATTCATAAGGAATTAAATTAATTGTCTCCAGTCTGGAAGCACTTATTAATTAAACTGAAACTGTACAATTGAAAGAACCGAATTAATCGCAATATGTGTAAAGTTGAAAGATAACAAAACATATTTACATATCTGACTCGAAATTCATACGACTATAAAACAGTTAACCAAGTTTCCAAGTACCTATCCAAAAAATGAGAAATGCAAATTGGAAGATATATATTTCTGATGGAAATTAATATTTTGTGAACGACTATTGATCATCATTTCCAGTTCTCACCAGACAAGTGATGATTTTCATAATTTCATTATTAGGATACAAATATTATTTCACTTTGGTCTTTGTGATCCTTATTTCACTCCTATATTTAAGCAGTAGTGGAGGTGAACTTGCTGCTGTTTCTGTTTTACACATCATTTATAATATTTTGAGAATGAGAGGAAATTGGGCTCGAAACTGGATGAAACCGAAATTTATAAATTACCTAGTTGTAACTGAAGTGAACGAAAAACCGGAAGCTGCGCAGTGTGGAAAATCAACCCATTTCGTTGGTGATGGAGGCCTAGGAATTCACAATACATTCGCATTCACGAAGGCTGAAAAGGATCTAATCCAGCCTTTCATTGAAAAGTTCAAACAATACTTTCTGCGTAAAAACACGTCGATTTAGAACAATATAAGCTTTCACATTAAGGCAACGTAATGAAACAATTTGTCACCGTTTGGAAAGATACTGCCAAAAATCGTGAATTCCATAAAGAAAATGAGAATGGACTCATGAAAACTATGTTAGTGATAGGAAATAAAAATTGTGAAGAAGTTAACAGTGTGAATAAGAAAATTCAAAAATCATTGACAGCCGCCATCAGTTTCCAAAGTCACCTCTTCGGTTCAGCAAGCAAAAAAGTCCTCGTATGGTAGATATCAACAAGAAAAAAGTGGTAGGAACAAAAGAAGGATAAATAATCGTACTTGATGTGAATATTCACATCTCATAAATAAATGTTTAGCCTATAGGAACAAATTTTTCGAATTTGGTAAATTAGATAATTTCGCCATATTGCAAAAGTGAAAATATTAATCTAATTGAAATAAATAATCGAGCACATGAATTTGTGATGAATAGTATTTATGAATTACAGGAAAATAATAGAGAGAATAATGCTTGGATGGTTAAGTTGCAAATTGAAAATACAATTATTGAACTCAAAATTGACAGCGGTGCTTGCGTAAATATAATTAATCATAAAAACTTTTCGAATATCAAAAAAAAAATGTAATAAGGTACATTTCATTAGGTTTTATCAAATTTCAATTTCATATACAGGTTATAAATTTCCTATTATAGGTAAATGTTCATTGAAAGTATACTATAAAATGAAATAATATGATTCTTAACTTCAAGTTGTCAAAGGTGATCACTCCAAAGCAATAATTGGTCTAGATAGTTGTTTGAAATTGTATTAACCCCTACTCTGTTTTTAAAAATTACAAAACTTGTTTTTTTCTTTCTTTTTTATTGACTTTTCATTCATTTCAGTAGAATTAATTATTTTATTCTCAGATAAGAAGTAGTTCTCCAGCTTTTCCTTTGCTGGTATACATCTTGAATATTTCAGTGGGAATAATCATGAAATAGTTCTACCCTCTCTGTTGTTTTGTTTTCTTTCTTTTTCTTTTGATCTCTTCTTCGAGGAGTCGATATACCGCGACTACCGTGAAGATCTGCACACATGGGAGAATAAATTGGTTCGTCTCGAAGTCACGAAAATGAATGTGTCTACGCTCCGCTTTCTTTATATAAGAAACCAGATATACAATTCTGGTGAATACACCAAAAAATTCAATCCTGCTGTGCCACCCCTAACCGCAAAATCTACAGGCCACTACCCTACCCTCAGGAACAGAATATCGTTATACCGTGGTAAGTGCGAAAATTCCCGATTCTTTCAACTAGCGATCATATATTTTTCATTATTTTAGTGTGAAGTCAACAAATTGAATTTGAATAGAAAAGTTGAAACTACAGAAAAAATTATGTCGAGAAGGAAGAATATGAAAAATTACTTGTTAAGGTTGAAGATGTTTTCAGAGGAGTTGGTAAATTAAATAAGCCTTATCATATTTAGTTGAGAGGTGCCTCAATCCCCATTATACACCCGGTTCGGAAAGTCCAATTTCCAATTGAATTCGAATATGAAGAAACATTAGATTAGTTAGTGAAACAGTAAATAATTTAACTGGTGGAAGAAGTTTCGTCATGGATAAATCCGGTAGTAATTTTACAGAAGAAAAGCGCTGGCTTACGTATTTGTTTAGATCCTCAAGATCTTGATAGATCAATTGAAAGAAAATATTTCAAGATACCAACTTTATATGAATTAATTTCTAAATTAAATGATGCATGTTTCTTTTTAGTTCTTGATGCCATCGTTTCCTTAGAATCAACTTTTTTTTAGAATGAACTTGGAAACTGCCCACGAGCAGGGTATAAAATTAAATTTGAATAAATGCAAGTTTGGTTTTCGTCGAATGAGATATGTGGAACATTATTCAGTTCTTCTTACGGAATAGAAACGGATCCGTTTAAAATAGGCTATAAAAGAAATGAAAATTCTCTCCGGCAAAAAAGGGTTTGAAGGTTTCTTGGTTTGGTAACTTACGTAGGAAGACTGATAAAAAATCGTCTGAAATAACTCCCTCTTTCAAGAATTATTAGAAAATAATTATAGTATTTATATGGAATGAAGAACATGACAAAGCTTCCCAACGAAATAGTTAAAGGAACAACTCTTCAATATTTCAATCCTAAATTATCTATAACGGTATCGGTTCATGCAAGTCAGTCCGGTCTAGTCTAGTCCACTTCAAAAAGGTAAACCGTGTGCTTATGCTTCAAGATCTCTAACAGAAACTCAAAAACGATATTCCTAAATTGAAAAAGAGCTTTGAGGAATTTGTTTTGGTACAGAAAAAATCCATCAACATGTTTATGGTCAAGTATTAACATTGGAAACGGAACAGAAACCGTTGATATTTATTTTTAAGGAAAATTTGAGTTCATATCCTAGTCGTTTGCAAAGTATGATTTTGTCACCGCAAAAATACGATATTGAAATAATATATAACACAGGAAAAGATTTAGTTATTGCAGATACATTGTCGAGAGCATATGTATATGAAACCTATTGTAATGATTTATATTTGGAAGAACAAATACTCATGCCTAATCGAAACAAAAATCAATATAACTGTCGTAAGAAAAAAGAAATTATTCTGTTATAGTTATTAAAGCAAGCTCGTACTGACGTTGAATTAATCAATTTAATTGATTCTAAATTAAATTCAAAATGGTTGGTCTAGTTTGAATAGTCATGTAAATCCTTCAGTCAAAAAATGTTTGTATTTCAGGAATGAAATCACTGAAGCTGATAGACTACCTCACAAAAGTCAAAAAATCATAATAACGAAAAAATAAGGAATATGATCCTTACAAAAATACACGTTGGTCATCTAGGAATAGTTAAAAGTAAGAAGAGCGCAAATTCGGTAAATTTTTAGCCTAAAATGAATGTTAAAATTTAATTTATGATACATAAATGTCGTTTTGGCCAAAAATATTATAATTCAAATACCAGGGAAACTTAAATTCCACAAGAAATACCAAAACAACCATGGTCCAAATTAAGTATTAATATTTTTCAATTAAATGGAAAATTTTGTTTAATGGCGGTTGATTATTATTTTAAGTTCCATGAATCTCTTCATAACAGTATAACCGCCGATTGTTGTGAGTAGATTGGAGCGAATATTCACGACGCACGGAATTCCATTCGCGATTGTTTCCGATTGTGGACCTCAATACACCGGTTCAGTCTTTTCAAAATTTGTATCAAACTGGAACATCAATCACATTGTTGTTTCACTTCATCACCAACAATCGAATGGAATGGCAGAATGTATGATTCAAACTGTTGGGAAAACAATGAAAAAATCGATTGAGAATGGAGATGATTTGGATTTAGCACTTTCCATTTTGAAAAATACACCAATTCATTATGACCCCAGTTCTTTTGACATTCTTATGCCAGGACGTCCACGAGATAATTTACCTTAGAATGAAAATAGCTAACAACCGAAAATCATAGATGGGAATATCTAACATTACAGAATAAAATCAGATCAATTGAATAAAAGAAATTATTTTACGAGATAATTTACTCTAGAATAAAAATAGCTCACAACCCAAAATCATAGATGGGAATATCTTACATAACAGAATAAAATCAGATCAATTGAAATACAGAAATTATTATGACAAGATAATCTACGTGAATTGCAACCTAACGAAAATGTTGAATATCAATCAAGAACCTGAGTCAAGTTGGAAATTTGCTGAAATGAAAGGAAAATTCAGAAATAGAACTTATAGAATTGAAACAGAAGATGGATCAACTCTCATTAGAAATCGTGGTCATTTGAAACCAACTATAAGAAAACATCGTTACTCATTAAGGGGTGATAAAATGCTCGTAGAAAAATTGATGCATGTAAATGATAGTAATGATGTTAAAAAATCTTACATTCCTACAAATGCAAAATATAATTGTGAAAGTGTTATTAAAAAAAATTGATGATGATAAAAATGAAAATGTTGACACTGAAAAGTGAAATAGATTATTGAATGAAAATAAAATCGTTACCAGATATGGTAGGGTTGAGAAAACACCCGAATATAATAAATAATGTATCAAAGAATTAATTTTATAATGGATAAATTACAATTTAATTCCTTGTTGATAATATAATACAAAAGAGTCAATATGTTTTGTCGTAATGAACTGATATTTAATATTGTTTTGAACTCTTTTTGGTTCAATTAAGTTTGAGTTTTTCGAATTGGTTTCATCCAATTGAATCGGTACTAATACTTCTCAAAATTAAAGATGTTGTGAAGTCTAATGGACCATATTGTATAAACTGAATGTACATATGTTGTTGGCTTTCATATGTAAGAAGCTCAAGGAATAAATAATATGTCTTCACTTCCCACCTGTACCTTATTGCATATACTGATAATGGACCTACGTACAAAATGAATAAAAAACAATTCCCTCAATATCTCGATAACTATTGACCCAATCAGATCAATATTTTCGGTTATACCTTGAAGAAAATATTCTAAAACAGTTTTCCAGATATTTTCTCAATATCTCAAGAAGAACAGACGCGATCAGATTTGAACCATGTAGTTAGTTGGAGAATATTATCGCATGCAAAATTTCCTGAGGATCGTATATAGGAGTGAAAACTTGTTGAAAAGTATTCGAAAGTTTTGGAAATTCATGTTGAAAAATTTTTTACCAGGAACTATTTATCAGATTTCAACCGAATTGGCAATAACCTTGAGTAAGTATTCTACAACAAATTTTCAAAGTTCAGTTTGATCCGAAATTCCTCTTCGGAGATATCGGAAAAAATTATGTTAAATTTCTTCGTTATTTTATCGGTACTGTTGTTATTCAAAGATTGAATAAAAAATATTGAAGTTGTGAAATTTCGAATGGATAAATAGGCGGAATTTTTAGATGATTTTACCAATTATAGAATTGGGCTTTCGTAATTGAACCGGTTCAACAAATACCAAATCTCTAAACGGATTCTCATTTTACGCTTGGCAGTTAGGCTGACCTCAATCACGATCACATCTGAAAAAAACGACATAGAGACTCGAATTTTTTATAGCAGGTTTGGAGATTAATCAAGAAGGTCGAAGATATATCCATTCGAAATTTTATTTTTCCAGTATTACCAATAATGCAGATGTGTTCGAATTGAAATTTTACACATGGTTGAAAAATGATGGCGTGAAGGGTCATGCAAAATGTATTGAGGAAATGGCTTTGAATGTGAACAAGCACGTGAAAGCTGCGGACCTCTTGTAAAATTGAGGACGTCTGTAGCATCATTGGGTGGGTCTCACCAATTCGCTGATTCGGGCCTCGAAATTGAGCTATAAACCTACAATGCAGATTGTGGGTCATTTAATATATACTTCCGGAAGTAATTCTGCTCATTATCGGCGATGGGTCCAGCCATAAATACAATAAATTCCGAGAAATGACTAAAAGAATATATATTTGTAAAGGAGGTTTTATTATTAGTAAGGTCCACTGGAAATGGGTGTAATTTGCCTAAGGTTCCGTAGATAAAGGTACATATCCAAAATTTTATTTTTTCAATATTACCAGAAATACAGATCGGATCGAATTGAATCGAATTGATTGGAAAATTATGGCTTGTGATTCTTTGAAAGTACCATATGAAAAGAAGATCGCCAAATCAATGATTCCATCAGGAAGTGAAACTACGTTTGGCGGGGACATTACGTGAATGGTTTACTGCTTTGAAATGCTTTGACAACTATCAAGACCGTAAAAGCTCCTGATCTCACCAGTGCTTCTTTTGATATTTTACAGGGATTTACTTATCGATCACATTAAAAAATAGAGTATGGAATGCATCCTCAGAAAGTTTTTCCTCCCAAAAGATATGCCAGTTCTGCCCCTATGCGGTACGCATTCATATCATTTAATTGCCTCGATTTGTTAACTTGTATTCCTCTGCAGCGTGTTCTTTTCTCGAAAAGATGCTGAGGAGCTGCAACTTCTTACCGGATAAGCGCCATTCAGCTGTTTTTGTTTCTTGGAGGATTTCTTCAATCATGAATATATTATTTTTTATTTTTTTTCCGAGTTTTCGCCCCCAATATGTGAATCAGAACTATTGAAAATGAAATGAAATTGTTTTTTATGGAAAATGCCCCTGCGGATTGCAAGATGGAACTATTTGTCAAGGGCAGTTTCTCGAAAAACGTATTGCCTAATGAACAATACAGGAATAATATGAACGAAAAACAAAGCGGACTGTGACGTTTCAGAGTACAAATCTGACTTTTTGATCAGACACAGGAGAAAATTCAAAGAATTAAATAGAGGCAGAGTCGTCTGTGGAGAAATTATGAATTATTTAATCTTCTAATCATAATATTTCTTGTAGTCTTTCTTACCTTATTTCGTCAGAAGAAACTTACTCTGTCTTTAATGAAAGCAAAACTGAACTTATTTTCGAGTTTTTGACTTCCAGCACTTCGAGAAAGTAGATTAATTCTGAGAAATTTTGGAAAAAATTTAATATTTCTGCATCTGATGAAAGGGTCAGATTTGTCCTCCGAAACTTCACATTTCGCTTTGTTTATCGTTTATAACGCTTGTATTGTCACTATTTCTTTGAAATAAACTGCTCTTGACAAATATTTCTATTCTTCAATCCGCAAGAGCGTTCTATTAGTTTATCGGAATTCATCAATCATAGTGAAATGACATTTGGCACACACTTTCAAGTCAAAATTCATCAAGAATGCTTCGAATTTTAGTTCGATTCGAGATCCAGGATAAATCAAAGAAGAAATATGTTGAATTTCGTGACTCTCCGAAATGTTGTAGTACTTTCCTCAATAACTCAAGAACAACTAATGTGATCAGAATTTAACGTCGTAAGTAGTTGTATAATACCACTGCGCAATTGTTCTGAGGATCGTAGAAGCACAAAATCAAAAAAATTATTTTGTCTCAGAAATCTTTCAATTTTCATTCAAAACATTAATTGTTTCACAAACGATTCATCGAAATTCAGAGGAATTCAGTGCAGAACTTGGTTTTTCTATTCGGCAACAGTATTGGAAATATCAGTATTTTAATTTTCGGAGAAATATATGAAAGAGAAAATTGTCAAACTTTCTTGGTTATCTTTTGGATATCTTTGTTGTTTCCAAAATACGTCAAGAAATTCTGATCCGATGATGATGTAATTAGTTGTCAATAACCGATCAGCAAACTTGTGCGAAATTTCGAGATGATCGTTCAATTGGATCAATGAAAACAAACATTTCAAATTTTTTCTTCAAATATTTTATATTCGACAGTCTACCTACTTATTAAATTGTCCTCACGATATTCCGAATGAACCTTCAGACTGTCATTTTCGAATGAAGTACTCACTCGATTTCAATGAGGTACGTATTTTGGATGTATTGGAAAAAATTTTAATTCGGAATCATTGGGTGTAATTTGCCCATTCGCGAAGTTGACTGCGTTAATAAACTACAAACCTACAAAGCAAGTATCAAGTCTCTACGTAGAGTTTTCGGATTCACTTTTGGGGACTTGGCCGGTCGAAGTTTGGGGTGCAATTACGAAGATCGAATTCGTGTAGTGTGAAATTCGCCTGATGGTTCCGTAGATAATGGTTTTTCTTATTTTTCAATCACTGCAAATATATGAATCGGAGCAAAATGATTCGATTTGATCGGAAAATAGTAGCTTGTGGTCCTTGCAGAATTTCATCACGAACTGCGAATAGAGGGTAAATATATGCGTGAACAGGTGACGGGAGCTTTGGCAACAAGTTTGAATAAGCACACTAAAGCTCCTGACCTCACGTCAGTGCTTTTCTAATTTATTTGATTGCAGAGTTTTTTGCAAGTATAAAACAGTCAACCTTCTTTTTCGGAGGAAAATGTTTTATCTCTGGTATCTCTTTGAATTTCCATCTGCTTCTCAATGTCACTGAAATCCTTCTCACCACAAAATGCTTTCTACCAAAGAAACTAGCAATCTCATCATGCTCCAGCTGCAGTTCATCAAATTGTGATGTATCAAGAAAATTATCCACGACGTAGAATAAATCTTTATCATCACTGTATCTCTACTTTGAGTTGGTCAGCTTTATTCGTTATTGATTGCGTATTTCTGTTTGCTACTCGGAACAAGATTGAGTTTTCTAGTCGAAAAATATCATAATTTTATTGGTTGAAGCTTCGTTTTTTGTTGTACACAATAAAACACATTTCTTTCAGGTAAAATTTCTGCTTCCGTTATTCCATCAAATGAAGTGTAAGTAGAACCCACCTTGAAAGAGTGACTGTGGATGGTATTGGTCTATTATTTTGTGAGTTCCTCTATTTTGAATTGATTGGTTGAATACGAAAAGTGCTAATTCAAATATTCTTTGAGCATTCCACGGGTTGAGGAGCCATCAGGCTGCTAACATAAATTCAACCCATTTGTGTTGCTGCCTTTAATGACCTGAATATTGTTCTTGGCCATTCGTTCACATTTGAACTGCTTGTTCACATTTTCTGATTCGTTCGACAGTCGTTGTGAGGAATTATCTTTGACAAAATTTGAACTACCATTTGCTGACTTCGCGTAATGTCTTTGAACTTTATTTCTGATTGTACGCTTTCGATGATTTGTTTGTTGTTAATCTCCTTAACCTGGAATTCGTATTGCTTTTTCGTTTTAAATTAATCAATGAGCATATTGTTTTCCTCTGTTCTCTTTTTCATTTGAGTAATCAATTTTTTACAAGGAAATCACTTACTCTCCACTATACGCTCGATTTCGACTTCATACTCACTCTATTCTCTATCGGAAGAAAATACGTTCCTACGCCCAGATCATAGTGGGGAAATTTGAAGAAAACTGTATGTATTTTGAATGATGTAATAAACATGGAAATAGTGAAATATCAATGATTTTCTCTCGTCCATTGAAAAAGTTTTGAGAGGATATCCAAAGGATGATGTTTGAGATGCATATTCACACTTGCTTGGTATTGTTTTCTTTTCAACATGCTTCTTCATATGATACCATGTTTTTGTAATTACCATATACATTTTTGAGTGAAAAGTAGTAATATGTATTATTGAATAATAATCAGAAATGTTGAATCTAATTTTCGAATGGATCAAATTAAACTCATAGACTCCGATTCTGCCAGGAAATGAACGAAAACACAACCTAAGGATAAGGTTCCACTAACAAAATACAGATTTTGCTGTAATATCTTCCGATATTGATATCTTAAGATGAACTGTTATTACATTCGTATGAACGACAAATTTTATTATTATATCAACTGACATAATGATTGGAGTGAAAGACTTGAGAAAACAGACACATAATAAAATACAATACAAAATAGTACTAGACACAAAAACGATTCTGTTCGGCCGACCGGTCGTCGGCACGATTACAGTCGTACGGAGGATACTATCGACCTAGGGTAGGTTGCATTTGGAAATGCGACGTTTCAGTTCATTAATGGGCAAAATAGGCTAAAATATTTCGGGGTTGAAGCCTTTTAAACTTTTGACGTTATTTTTTCGATAATTCGGGAACTTTAAGAGCGATAGGATCGAATCTTGGAAGTTAGTTGTAGTAGAGCAACGCGCAACTTTTCTCGGAATTTCGTTGAGATCATACTATCAGTGAACATTTGCATTTCAAAGAAGAATCAGCGCATAATTTGGACTCCATATTTCACAGCAGGTTATTTAATTTCAATCCGATACGGCTATTAGTTTTGGAGATATTGGAAAAAATATGCAAAATTTGAAAATATGAACTTATCCTTTTATCTTACTGTGAGTTTCAAAAAAATAAAATATCGAATATGTTATAATTATCATACCTTCGTCCGCAGTACACAATTTTTTTCTCTAGGAAATGAACGCATCAATATTTTCTCCCAATGTATGTTTTTTTCGAGTAGTTTTTCACTACTATAACGGACTCATCCTTAATCAGATTCGTTTTATCCATAGGACTGGTTGGTATTCCAATTTTCCAAATTTCTCAGGATCGTACCATCGAAAAATCCAAGAGTTGAGCGAATACTGGTGACATTTAATCGAACCCTGAAAATAAGTCGTGAAAACTTGTGAAATTTCATGACAATCCTAGCTATTTTGTTTGTTCTATTTTATATATCAGATCTCATTCTTCTGATTCCGCTAGAATTCTGCATATACTTTCAAACTAAAATATTTCAACCTTGATCTTTTCGAAAATCAAATATCGAATGTGTATCTTTGCTAAATGATTGGTTACCTTCAACTCATTGAGGAATGTGACTTTTGCATTCGAACCAGCTCTGAAAATATCTGCAAGTTATTCTACATACAGGTGCACTAGCTTTGTAGAGCTGAACGGCCCAGAAATTGGATATTCGCAGAGTAAATTCTAAAAAAATAAAATACAAAAAGTATTTCTGCAGAATGAATGATTGGGTTTCACCCATTACATAAAAATATCTATGAGTTGACTTTCAAATCGTAAGACGCAATAAGTTTCTAGAGACAGAGCTCAGTTATTAAAAATTTGAAGGGCAGATTTGAAGCAAATAATTGGGTTAAATTCACCCAATGATTCCGACGAAATTGATGAATCTTGTAGTTAGTTGAAAAAACAATAGCGTCAAGGTATATGCAAAGTTTAATAAGGATCATGTGATGAGGAGATTATTATACAGGCGCGTCAAAATTATGGAACAAATTCATTTTCTCAGGAGAAAAATATTCGGCAACAGAATCCTGAAACAGATCAATTTTTGTTTCACTTTAACCAAATTTGTATGCATTTTTGAAGGATTTTTGTTGCACCTTGTGCCATCCCCATCAACCCTCTGAATTTTTTGAATAGAGAAAGTAGGTCATGTGGTACCTTTTTGGCAAGGTCTTTGTATCTTCTTCACAGGCGTGCAGAAATTTTCAAGAAAAACATTTTTTTCTGAAAAATTTGTTAGTTCAAAGAGGTTTTCAGTATGTGCACTTTGTCATGGTTCATTTACTTCTAGACGATGGTACATGATGAAATAAGTCACCGAATGAATGTCGACCATTACAGTTTTGTTCATGCACAACTTTCAACCCCTAGAAATCTTTTTATGAAGAAAAAAAAAATTATCACGTGAGGGGGTTGAAATGGGTCGAAAGTTGTGCATGAACAGAACTGTAATGGTCGACTTTTATTCGGTGACAAATTTCATCAGGTACCACCGTCCCAAAGTAAATGAGCCATGACAAAGTTCACATACTAAAATCCTTTTTGAACTAACTAATTCTTCAAAAAAAAAATTTTTTCGCGGAAATTTCTGCACGCCTGCAAAGAAGAAACGAAGACCTTGCCAAAAAAGTACCACATGACCTACTTTCCCTATCCCAAAAATTTCGAGGGTTGATGGGGATGGCACAGTGTGCAAAAAAATCCTTCAAAAATGCATGTAAATTTGGTAAAAGTGAAACGAAATTGACCTGTTTTAGGATTTTGTTGCCAAATATTTTTCTCCTTTTATATGGGTGTTGTATTTCAATATATCGCTTTATGTGTGAAAATTTTATCTATTCTCCAATTTTTGTGCTTGATGAAGACAAAATATCAAACATTAATGAAACTTATTTAAGGAGGATTGTTTTTTTCTGAAGATCTACTCAAAGTTCAACATTCTTATTCATCAATGAAATCGAAACCGCCCTCTTAAAATTGAAGAAACGAAATGTTTATGGATAGAAGAAAATACCAACCATCATGTTCAATTCCCTATAAGATCGGATAACTGCGTACCGCAGTTATTTCTTCTTCCGAATAAAATCAGCCAAGTTCTTCGCGAACATAGTTATGTCTGTCCGAACGAGAAATTCAACGGAGGTTACCATAAATATCGTCCATTTTCGAGATTGAAATTCCCCACAACCCTCCAGTGCGTTTTTCACAACGAAAGTTCAAAGTGACATAACGTAAAATAAACTTGCGAACCGTGATTTCTTAAACCTACGCCGCCCGTCATAATATTTGATCGCGAAGAGCTCCAACAACCCGCGCAAGTCTAGTATCGCCGCCATATCTCGTTTCAACCACAGTCTTTTCAAACCCGCCAAGCTGTGTACCACCAATATCCTAGCGCGCTCCTCTGCCATCGCGAATCGCAACTTCAAACAAACGCCGCGGTATGTTTCTAAATTAGATCTTCCGCGATTCATTTTCATCTACAGGGTCGGTCCGTGTGATAATAACAACGTGAACTGCCAAATAATTATGTGAAGTTAGGATATTAACAGTGAGGTGTATACGAAATCAGTCACAATGGGTTTGTTTTTAGTTTTTTGCGTCGTGGTATGTGTAAGTGCTTCCGTTTGTGGATACTCATGGCCTAGTGAAGAGACAACAACAAAATATCCCCAGTACAAGGACTATCATTCAGATCCTCTGGTGGTGGAAACAACAAGTGGTTTAGTTCGCGGTTGGTCCAAGACTGTTTTAGGTAGGGAAGTTCACGTTTTCACCGGGATACCTTTTGCGAAACCTCCAATAGAACAACTGAGGTTCCGTAAGCCTGTACCGATAGACCCCTGGCATGGTATACTCAATGCCACAAAGCTGCCTAATTCTTGTTTTCAAGAAAGATACGAATATTTTCCTGGTTTCGAAGGAGAGGAAATGTGGAATCCCAACACAAACATATCCGAAGACTGCCTCTACTTGAACATCTGGGTACCTCAACGTCTGCGCATAAGGCACCACGCAGAAAAACCTCCACAAGAACGTCCCAAGGTTCCTGTTCTTATATGGATATACGGCGGTGGCTACATGAGTGGTACTTCAACTCTTGAGATTTATGACGCAGATATAATCGCAGCAACAAGTGATGTGATTGTGGCATCAATGCAGTACAGGGTGGGGGCGTTTGGTTTTCTCTACTTAAACAAATATTTTTCGCCTGGGAGCGAAGAAACCCCTGGTAACATGGGATTATGGGACCAAGCTGAAGCCATACGTTGGATCAAACAGAACGCAGTTGCGTTCGGCGGAGATCCTGATTTGATCACCTTGTTCGGGGAATCGGCTGGAGGTGGATCTGTGAGTATTCACTTGCTCAGTCCTGTTACCAAAGGACTGGTTAGGAGAGGTATACTACAATCTGGAACGATGAATGCTCCTTGGAGTTATATGACAGGGGAGAGGGCTGAACAGATTGGACGTATTCTGGTGCAAGACTGTGGTTGTAATGTTTCACTTATAGAATCTAACCCCCACCAAGTTCTGGACTGTATGCGGGCTGTTGATGCCAAAACTATATCGTTGCAACAGTGGAATTCTTATTCGGGTATACTTGGATTTTCGTCAACTCCAACCATTGATGGCGTGTTCTTGCCTAAGCATCCTATGGACATGCTAGCTGAAGGCGAAGGTTACGAGGACATGGAGATATTGCTGGGAAGTAACCATGATGAAGGTAAGTCTCATTTTCATGAAACACAGTTCATTTTAATATTGTCTGAATTGAATTCAATTTAATTCCCGATGCTGTTTTAATGTTATTCGTGAACCTGAGACATAAAATGTGCAGTCCAACTGCCACCTACAATTTCAAAGGATATTCTAGAGATTGGAATTCGACAGTTTATACTTGATTGTTAAGAACTGAATCGCTTCAATTAAACAGTTATAATTGAATCTGGAAAATTAACTTTTTCAATGAACATGATGAAAGTGAAAATTTATTGTGGTTTTGGATCATGATGACAAAATGTTATTAGTTATAAATTGATAATCTTTCATAGCTGAAATGAATTGTCTGTGATGGAATTGAAGGGTTCTTGATGGTTACATAAGGGAGAAATTTCAGGCTTGTTTATCTGAGCAGAACCTACATCAACCTAACCTGGTAGTGTTGATATCAAAGAAAATTGTTCACGGAGATAGAATAGCTCCAGTTTGATAATGAACTAGCCTAGACAAAAAAAAAGAGTACTTGACGAAAATCCTAGTATTTCTTCTCTACCTGAGCTTTTCATCCGGTTAACCAAAGCCTTCACACTGAAGAAGCATTATCCATGCAGTTCGTTTACTACAGTTTTACAGTTTTACCACTCACGTTGTAAGGCGCAAAAAGTGTTCAAGATACTGTTGAACGATTCTTTTATCATTCCACCAGTTCTATTTCAGGAGCAGCTCACGAACGGTACCATTCGATTGCAAAAAATCTGATCGTCATATTCTCTGGACCTGAAGTTTAGGGTTCGTGAGGTTCTCTCTAAGATCTTGTTGGAGAAAAATCATTCACAAAATGATCATCCTACATATTAGGTATCTAGAACCCTTGCAATATCTAGAACCTCTGTGACCTTTAACAAGGTGGATTTTAATGACGATTTATGAAACCGTGAAACTGCAGTTAACGAATTCTCTGAATGATACTTCTTCAGGTAGAGTTCTCGGTATATTGGATAATTATCTCAGATCAAGACGGAATATTTTGTAGATTCAACGGCAAGTATTCGTCCTTGTGTTTATGTCTATAAACTAACATAATCACAAGGACGAAAATCTGTCGAAAAATCAACAAATATTCCACCCTGATCAGAGCTAATAATCCAATCAACCAAAACATCTTCACCAAAGAAGAGGGTCCAAGGAAAATGACTACAGCTGTTTCACAGTTTTAACTGATCGTCAGGCCATATTACCTTCGATGTAGATGTATTGATTGACTGGCTGATTAGCTCTGATCGAGGTGGAATATTCTTTGATTTATCGATAGATATTCGTCCTGGTGATCATGTTAGTTTATTATTGCTGGTGCTCTATCTGATTCATTAGCCAATTCCTATGTTTATGTTAATACTGATTTGTTTGAATTTAGTATAACTGTAGTGAAGTCTTGAATGAAGGTATGTTAATGTCAGTACAATGATGTATTGAATCATTATCCGAACTCCAGACCTGAATTTTTTGGCAGATGAACATAGTGTTTTGTAGATCAATAAAAAAATGCAGGAGATATCAATAAAAATACATGCGGCATATCATGTTCCTGAGTCTCGAAAAACAAAGGTTGAGCTGGTGTTCAAAAATCATGATTTTATTTTTGAATTCGAATCACGAATGCTCGAAAGCGTTTAAATACTGGAAAAGACTGTTTCATCCTCTAACTAGACATACATTATCCGAGTATTATTATGTATCATCAATTAAGCTAAAATGATCATATCGATTATCTTCAGCATGAATTTCGTTCTTTACATCACACCCTCCGAATTTTATATCGACTCACTCCGAACTCGCTACGAACTGTACAATTTTTTAACTAACAGTCTATAATGGAATATAGATTTGTTCTTCAATGTCTCTTAGATATTTTCTGTTGAGAAGAGATTATCAAGAAAAGGGCTATATCTGCTGGAGACTTCGAATATCTTGTAGCGAACTATTGAATAGAGACGGAATGTTCACGATTTTTATCTGTACACAGGGAGCCCGGTAACTAGTAAGAAAAGGCTCAGACAAAGGACATATGTTGAGAAGTTGTTTGAAATCGATTTAGCATTTTGACCTTGATATACAGGGTATTTCAAGTAAATTATGAAATTTTTTTTTATGGGTTGGTTATGTCATCAACTGAAACATACCCAGACAATACAAAGAGGTTTCAAAGATATGCCGGCAATATATTTTCAGAAGGTTGGGAGTACTTTTGATACAGGCAGCGCTTTATTCACTACGAATGTCCACCACAGCGATATTCTCGAAAAGATCCTGAAGATATCGTCTGCGAAAATATTAAGTTGAATTTAATTGAATAGGTACATGGCATAGGAAAATGTCTTCACGGGAACATGATAGGCAGTTTGCTATTTTTTAGAAAGTTTCCAAGAATACTTAAATGTTATTATATCCTACAAACTGGGGGGAATTCCTCAGAAAAATTTCAAGGATTTTTTTAATATAGTTGATATAAATATATGCAATTATAACGACAAAATCCCCATAGAAGAAAAGAACGTGGTATCTCAACTGAAATGTTGGACATGTGATAAATTTTATATTGATAAGACATTTACATTCTTCAGTGTTCGGATTTTCCACCATATTAAAAATTATGCTGGGAAAAGTGCTTTCGGTAACCACCTCACCCAGGAGGGTCATCAATTCGATAAAGATACCAAAGTAAGACTCACTTTCAACCTGGTGAAGGGAAGAAAACAACATTTCTTCGAAATGTATGAAGTGAGGCTCCAGGCCGATTCCGAGATACAGGGTGACATCTATTTCTTTTTCAAAACAATACGTACACACTCTCTTATCCACACACTCTTCTGACGTGTAACTCACGTTTCGGAAACAATGTTGTTTTCGGAAAGAAGAGAAAGTCTTTATCTTTATAAATTGGAACCTATGTAACTAATTATCCTGGATAAACATGTTTCTACCCTACGGTCATCTTCAGAATCCAAATAGATATGTGAATAATAAATTAACAACAATTTTGTCAGCAGTTGCCTGATATTATGAAATCGTACACTGAAAATCAAATATTTACCAACATCCGAATTCAATCGACAGAATAAAACTTCAAACTTGAAATTAAATTGGGAGTAGTAATTGTTGAATATAGAGAGATGAGAACTTGGAAGATCAAAAAGATGAAAAAGTTAAAAAAATTAAGAAAGTTCAAAAAATTTTTAGGGAACTTAACCATGGTTCCAAAAGTCATATAATGCTAAGCATTGAATCAGGTTACAATGTCAGAAACTGATGTCCAGAACAAGTAAAATAGGGGTAACGTAAAGTTCCGTGAACTAAAAACTACATCAAAAACCAAAATCCTGCTAGCTGTGGGAACTTTCCGGAAGGATGTTGTCAAAAGTCAAATCCGGCAGGAACACACAACATACATCGATTTCAAGCGATAGACCAAAAGCTCCGGTTATAGTTGCGGTTACCCAAGCTGACATATACGCAAAGGATAATCTGTCAATTTGGATAACCGTAACCATAACCGGAACTTTTGGTCCATCGCTTGAAATCGCTTCATGACTCGACATGTGAGTGGAAAAAAAAAGTGAATGTATATCCATCTTCTCTTGTTCTGGCACCGTTATTATGATTGAGCTACCGGTCACACAAAAATGCTGTTTCAAGAATTTTCCCTTCTCATCAATTATAATGGAAAGAAATATAAATTAATCTCATTTGGACCATGACAATATTTTGGTCTATCAAAAAATTTACAGTGATGTCCCATACTTCTATGTTCCATCATCGGCTTCTTAACCGGAAAAAGCAAAATCAAAACTTCTACTTCTAGCTTATCGATGTCGTGTCATGTAAATCAAACGAACTATGTTTTATGTCTCCAATTATTTAATACACGATCACTATCAGAATATTAACACTGCTGGTCACGCAACTGAGAAAGCATTATTTCATCGCATCATTGACAATCGAGTTAATAAATGAGGAACTGCTCTATAAAACGACATGGGACTATTTTTTATCAAATACTCATTATGTATTGATATCCATTAATGACCAAATCCTTTCTCAACCTGAAAATGTGTACAAAAGTTGATTACCTAGGAAAAACGTGAGCTTGTAGAGGATTTATGAAAATTTTAAATGAAGATTAATCAAATTTTACACCATTACACGAGACGAAGTGTTGTTTTGATTTGTCTAATACCTCGAATGGACTATAGCGAAGATTGAGTCAATGGTTTTTTATAAAATTCTAGAGGAACACTAACGTGAAGGTTGTAGCTTTGCGCATTTGCTATAATTCGTGATCGAAAAAAAATCCAACTTGTGCATGCCACCTATGTTCTGTTGAGTGGTGTCTAATTACCACGATACCTGAAGAAAAATAGACTTATTTTTTTCCCAATTTTATGAGAATGTGAATCTGATGGAATTAAGCTATGCAGCACTGGAATATGTTACAAAGTTGCCAAAATCCAAATGTTTTCAACAATAAATCTCGAGGAATATTCGGAAAATTTTCGAAAGAACTTCCAACAATTCACCAACATTATGATCCCAAAAAAATTCTGCTTCCAATTCAAATGAGGATAACTACGAAACCGTTGGACCGATATCCGAATGTTGGTTGGAAGTTATTCTAAGATATATTTAGAACTATCAAACGCTATTCTGGTTCCCATTCTAAGTTTTTCATAGATATGTTTGAAGTATTCAACTTCTCGAAAATACTCAGGCATGCGAAATGAATGTAGTTTATATAATTGGCTGAAAAAGTTGGGAGGTATATAGATGAATGAGAAATAGTAGTCCAAATATTCTAGAAAATAGAGACACAAAAAGCTTGTGTAGTTTCATCTCAGGTGCAGGATTTTCATGATTTTTTTCATCTCAATAAAAAATTTCTACCTATGATTTAGTATTTAAGTAAAGTAGGGCGGTGGCGGTGGGAAAATGGTTTAATAGTAAATTATGATATTCAGCTAAAATATAAAGAAGTAATTGAACGTACTGAAAATAACTCGATATCTGAATAAACATACTGATATAACTTGCAGATATAAACATGAATACATAAATAAACGCGTGAGATACATATAAGAAACTTTTCACATTCCATCTATAAAGCTCGTTTTCTTGACAACGCCTACTTCACTACTAGGTGCACTGGTAGGTTGCGGTATAGGGTACGATTGGGTATTACGGATCACTCGAGAAAAATGACTGTGAGTCAGTTATAATTGTCATCATAGGTTTCAGTATTTCTGATATATACAACTCCGAAAAAATATAATACTTATATCGTTACTGGACTACATGGCGCGCAATACCAATCACCAGGTTGACAATAGCAGTCAAGCTATGTTCAGATATAAATCGAATATATAACTCCCAGGGGATCGACTCTTGAATCTCGATCAAGAATTGAAAAGAATGATAATTTCCATATGAACTGCGCCTGGAACCGAATGTCACTCGGCAATCGAATATCATATCTCCTATACTCTAAGTCTGAGGAAACGGTGATAAGGTTATGTTTATATTCCGATTCGAAATTTTTCGATATAATCTAATAATATCTTGCATTCAGTTTATTTCTTGAATATTTGATTGAAAACATAGTCGAAATGGCGAATAGAATTCTCACAAATTTTGCAGATGTTCGAGGAAACTTAGAAAATCGACAGAAACATATGACAATTGCCATACTCTTCAATTCTTGATCGAGATTCAAGAATCGGTCCCCAGGAGAGTCACAAGCGCAATAATCAGATAGATATCTTAACCGAAGTTCATTCTTCCGCGCTTTGTCTTCACATATTATAACATCTATTTTTCGTGTCATCTTCAGCCGTCAAACGTTGTTTGATTCGTCTTTTAGCAATTCTGGAAGTGAAAGAAAGAGTACGAATGATAAGCTGTTATTTCCGAAAGGCTTTTTTCAGTCACGTTGACCGGCATTACCATCTCAGAAGTGTTTATTGATTCAGTTTTTTCTTTCAGATTCACTTCAATGGAATATTTGAATGATGATGAGTTTCAATCCTTGTTAGTTGTATGTCCAAATCATTGTCTGACAATGAAAAGCCAAAAAAATTAACATGAGGACGTTCCAAGCGCTTGTTGGAAGCATATGGAAGTTTGTTCATCGGGTGCGGGGGACTCCCACGGAACCTGGTATACAGGGTGATTCCGGAGGAGACCGTCAGATTTTAGGATAAGTTTACACTAGTCAAGACAGTCTCGAAACAATGTTTGGTTTATGGTTGGGGGTCTCTATTGAGAATATACAGGGTGATTTGTCCGATTCGACCGATTTGACTTTTATTGATAACTTTGGTATGGCTTATTCGATTTCAATGAAATTTTCAGCGTAGTACAATAGTGTTGAACATATTCATTGATTCCAAATTTTTTCTCAAAATAAGCTGTTGTTATTGTGATACATTCAGATTAATTGTGCAGGATGAAAGAATTACCTGTACATAGCCTTTCCTAAATTACGCTATTTGTTTACGATTGTACTATAATAAGTCATTATTTGAGAGTTTCTAATTTTTTTGGCTCACTTCTAGTTTTCCGAGAAAATTTTTTCAAAAAATGGAAATGTCGAAATTTCGCTCCAATCGGTTCTACTTTCATTGATAACTTTGGTATGGCTCATTCAATTCTGATGAAATTTGCAGTGTAGAACAATCTGAACGAGTACATTCAATAATCGCGAAAGTCTCCCAAAATACAGGGTTCTAATTGTGATTTAGAATTTCAGATTAATTGTGCAGTTGAAAAAAGAACACCCTGTACATTGCTTTTCCAAAACTTTCTTATTCGTTCCAGATTCTACAATAATATGTCATCATTCAGAGGTTTTTAATTTTTTTGGCACACCTCTGGTTTTCCCAGAAAACATTTTTGAAGAAGAGCATGATCGAAATTTGGCTCACAAGCAGTGAGAGTATTCCGCACTAGGTAGGAAAGCTGTACCTATTGTCCAAGGATGCAAAGCAGTTTTTGAGTTCTGAAATATTCTTTTCAAATTCCAAATTCATATTTAATTGCTAATATTTTGTATGAAAGCATTCAATTCAGAATATATTTCGAATTTGAAAATAATATTTTAGAAGTGACGAACAACCTTGCATCTTTGGACGATACAGCTTTCCTACCTAGTACGGCATACTCTCACTGCTTGTGAGCCAAATTTCGATAATGCTCTTCTACAAAAATGTTTTCTAGGAAAAACGGAGGTGTGCCAAAGAAATTAAAAACCTCTGGATGATGACATATTATTGAAGTACCTGCAACGAATAAGAAAGTTTTGGAAAAGCAATGTACAGGGTGTTTTTTTTTCAACTGCACAATTAATCTGAAATTCTGAAATTATCACAATTACAACACTGTATTTTGAGAGATTGTTACGTTTATTGAATTAACTCATTCAGATTGTTCTACACTGCAAATTTCATCAAAATTGGATGAGCCATACCAAAGTTATCAATAAAAGTAGAATCGATTGGAGCGAAATTTCGACATAATCATTTTTTGAAAAAAAATTCTCGGAAAACTAGAAGTGTGCCAAAAAAATTATTATTAAGTCTTGACTTATTATAGTACAATCGTAGACAGATAGCGTAGTTTAGGAAAGGCTATGTACAGGGTGTTTTTTCAACCTGCACAATTTATCTGGATTTATCACAATAACAACCGCTTATTTTGATAAAAATTTGAATTCAATGAATGTGTTCAACACTATTGTACTTCGCTGAAAATTTCATTGAAATCGAATAAGCCATACCAAAGTTATCAATAAAAGTCAAATCGGTCGAATCGGACAAATCACCCTGTATATTCTCAACAGAGACCCCTAACCATAAACCAAACAGTGTTCCGAGACTGTCTTGACTAGTGTAAACTTATCTCAAAATCTGACGGTCCCCTCCGGAATCACCCTGTATATACAGGTACGCGTTGCGTTGAATGGGGTAATATTGGAAAGATAACATTGACTGGTATAACTTACCGACTGGTATTACTCACTTCTTCCGTACCTGATCATATTGAGAGCGGACGGTAGTGCATGAGACGCTTGTCTTTTGAATGCTAAATCCTGGTGCGAAGTTTGTCAGACCCTATCCTGCATGAGCAAAATGCTAAAGTGTCATAATCCGGTGTGCGAACCGATTCCAGCCTTATACTTTGTGTGTAAGAGATTTCGGAAACTTGATCTTTGTTACCTACTCGATTCATCGGATCACAGCAGTAAACGAACATGACAGGGTTATTACGGCACCAATACTTACTATTTCTTAAAAGACAGCTCGAATTGGAACCGAGTACTTGGTTGAAGAATTTCAGTTTGAAGATTGATGCAGAATTGCTTAAGGACCGTATGATGAGAATACCACAAAAAAAAATTTTTCAATGATGTAAAGCGAATAAGCGCTTAAAAGCTTTCTTCTACACGTCAATGCTTTTCAAGGTTTTAATTGAATACAGAAATTAAATTGTGGTTTTCAAGGGCAAGTGAATCTATAAATTCTTCAAAGGAATGATGAATTCGCGAATCCTTCGGATAATTCATAATTCACCTCCATAATATTCAATGTAAGCTCTGCGTATGAACGTTCTTATGTTTTTCATCCTTCTAGAATCTGATAATACGTAGTGACTTTCCTCATCATCGAGAAAATCATTGATTCATCTAGTTGTTAGTGCAAATTGCTGTTCATAATTCAACTTGAATGGCATTAGAATATAATCACAGGTCGTTGGTTGTATACAGTGGTATTTATACCGTGGTTCATATTGCTCAAAAATGGAGGAGTAATACTCCTCCATTCTGTGATATTTTTGAAAGCACCTAGTGGTTTCTGCTTTCTGAGTCGAGTTATCAAAAGATTATTGCTTGGTTATTATCCATTGTCAACTATTTGAAAGAAAATATTTGGAATATTGGGCACTGTTTTATTTTATTGTTCAATAAGTAACAACGCCGACGTTTCGAAACTGTTCGATTCTTTTTCAAGGCTGAAAATAAACACATATGTAAGGCATACAATAAGACATAATGTGAAAAACATTACCTAGTTACGGTAAACAATATTGTACACTCATTAAAAATATTTAGACATTTAAGAAATCGAATTGAACAAAGCAGGCACGCAATATAAACATCATTTATCACATTCAACCTGATGATTAAGGTTACAACATGACATGATCTTAAATATCCCTATAACATTGTTGATGAGGCCAGCACTCATCTTCTGAGTCTACTATTATAAATAATACTTAGGTGTTGCACATCTTCTCTGTGATTGACAGTATAGTTTCTTTTTATGTGGACCATCTCATTAACATTTCTTCTATAACAAACCTCTTCCCTATCAAGAATCCGTAAATATTGTTTAGTTTGGCCAACATAACACTTGTTACAGTCAGCGCAAGGTATCTTATATACTACTCCCGATTCGAGGTTAAAAGGAGTTTTAAATTTCAAATAAGTGAAAAATATTTTTGTGCTTAGTAAATTATAAAAAGCACACTTGACATTTAATGCGCTAAATATCTCATTTACTCCTACTATTTACTAATTTGAAATTTAAAACTCCTTTTAACCTCGAATCGGGAGTAGTATATAAGATACCTTGCGCTGACTGTAACAATTGTTATGTTGGCCAAACTAAACAATATTTACGTGATAGAATAAAACAACATGAATATGATAGTGAGAAAATTGCAAATTTTGACAAAACAGCTTTAACTTAACATCAAAGAACCATGGGATCATAAATTTAATTTTGATAGTGTACGGATTCTTTATAGGGGAGAGGTTGGTTATAGAAGAAATGTTAATGAGATGGTCCACATAAAAAGAAACTATACTGTCAATCACAGAGAAGATGTGCAACACCTAAGTATTATTTATAACAGTACACTTAGAAGATGAGTGCTGGCCTCATCAACAATGTTATAGGGATATTTAAGATCATGTCATGTTGTAACCTTAATGTCATTGTCAGGTTGAATGTGATTAATGATGTTTATATTGCGTGCCTGCTTTGTTCAATTCGATTTCTTAAATGTCTAAATGTTTTAATGAGTGTACAATATTGTTTACCGCAACTAGGTAATGTTTTTCACATTATGTCTTATTGTATGCCTTATATATGTGTTTATTTTCAGCCTTGAAAAAGAAACGAACAGTTTCGGAACGTCGGGGTTGTTAATAGTTGAACAATAAAATAAAACAGTGTCCAATATTCCCAATATTTTTTTTCAGATAGTTATGAAAAGATTTCATAACGTGGGTTGATAATCCGATTAACTCGATCACTGATCGAGTTAGGACACAGACGTTTCCGAATTTCAGTTAATAACCTAGGTCAGGTGAACAAATATCCAGGGTTAGGAATCGTGTTTTCAAGTTTTCGAAACTGCCTT
The DNA here is from genome assembly GCA_958510865.1 of Myrrha octodecimguttata. Taxonomy (NCBI): domain Eukaryota; kingdom Metazoa; phylum Arthropoda; class Insecta; order Coleoptera; family Coccinellidae; genus Myrrha; species Myrrha octodecimguttata. Next base: position 5,854,984 of record OY294061.1, read on the forward strand.
ATGATTCCAGCGTTGGCTCAACTTTTTTCACCCTCGATTCACTTGACCCAGAGAGTTTCTCATTCAGAAATGGATATGGTAGAAATCTATCTGGGTAGGCAGTACCATTGCACCGGGGGGGTATGAAGCGATAAAGACTTTGTTTTGAGGTTTGATTTCCCTGGCTGGGCGCTGTAATCTGCAAGGAAGTACAATCCTTGAAATATTTTACCTTCAGAAAAGATCGTTGAGTTGAGCTATGGAGAAGTGGTGAGTTCAATGAAAACTGTGTTTTTTTTGTGAACTGTTCCAACTATTTTCAGTTTTTATAATTTTTAAGAGCTAAAGTAGGGTTGTCTGAAAAGCGTGTAAAATAGAACTGGTTCGGTTGCGTTTGGTTCGATAGAGTTAATTCAGATGGCATTTTCAGCTGATCCAACTCTCAAAGCCCCAGTTGGAGGATCACAGGGAGGTGTCCCTCAACCCTGACTTCGAAAGTGTACTTCAGTCTTGCTCGCTTGCTCTGTTAAAATTGTTGATGAGAATATTTCATTATTTTCACTTAGAAACATAGGTATCCCTGCATTACAGCGTATTCTGTTGTGTCTCTTGAACGAAATTCAAGGTTATTTATTGGTCGGCATCTAACTGTTTAAAATAGAAAAGTAAACGTAGAATTCAACTCTAACTATTCATCTATAATGAAATGAAATCAAGGTGAGCCTAATGTACACTACGGAACGTAAAACTTATACTGAAAACAACTTGTGCAACGGACGATATCTCAAACATAATATTTCGTATTTGGCGCCTGATACTCGAACTGAGTTCATAAAAATGTTTACTTAAAGGAAGACATTTGTAACGTGGATATTTCTTCGCTGTTTGCTTTCACGATATTCCACCTTAGCCAGATGAATACAGATATTTCAATAGGTGCTCATTCTGAGTACCAATTAAAATGACATACCATATTAAATACAATGATATTTATGGAAATTAATGGAAATACTGTAGATAAGGAAAGAACAGTTTCAGGAGCTATTTCTCCTCGATCTATGGTGGTCTAGAATGATGGTTCTGATTGTTCAAGATCTGCTGATCCAGCTTCGATACTTTTCTGAACAAAAGTTCTTCTGAGGGCTGATAGTAGATATGATGTGATGAATAACGTGAAGGTAAACGAAATCAAGAAGCCTTTTGCAAATGATATTTAAGTTTTATATAGGAATTTTTATTGATATCAAACGTACGAGGTGAACAGGCTTCCTGATAATATTTTTTTTGCTGCTTTAATCTGATCAACCGAAAGATCATTCCACTCCATTTACGTACAAGAAAATAATGATAAGAGCATTTTTTATTTGTAAGGAATATATATCCGAAAATCGAATAATCTCAATGAAGAGAAGGTGGAAAATATTGTTTTTTTTCGGGGCGATAAGATAACATTTATCGATTAAATGAGCCAAGAAAAGCAGTAGAGAACTAATTTTGAAAACGTGAAGAAAACTCTCCATGAACCGGAAATCAAGGTTTGCTTGTAGCGAACAGCGGTAATCTAAAAAAATATTTGTTCTCGAAATTAAAACACTGAAATAAGAATAAAAATGAGGGAACCTCAATTTCGACACCTAATAGTTGGCCTTTTGCGCAATCTCCTCTTAGAGTCTATGTGGATATTTTCCATTTCCCATTCTGAAAGTTTCAACTTGCTCTTTTCGTTCTCAAGTTATAGTGACAACGAATGTACGGCCGTTTGGCTGGGTAGAATCGATGCTGAGGTCGTTTAGGTAAATTTTCGGGATCGAAAATAGTAGCGGCTAACTCAATTCAATAATATATGGATCGTAGTATTGCAAATTAAGCCGACCCAAACAGAAGTGAGATACAGTGTTCGCTTACACCTATTTTTATATGATCAACTACCAAATAGTAACAGCTGAAGTAAATGAACATCCGGTGTACTATTTGATCCGTTTTCAACCTTAGATGAATAATACCAACATAACTTATGAAGGATGTAATAATCATGTGATATTATATCGCTTCGGTCCCCTACGCAGATGATTTGGATAAGTTTCCCAAATTTCCTTTTTCCGTTATTCGATTGAATTCGTGCCTGGCATTTTTTCCGCAATCAACCACGTTTGAAATTGAATTTTCTGGAATTGAAGTTGGCGATATTTCTAACGGTATTCTCGGTAAGTAGTTATTCCTGTTTCAGATATTGGTAGTGAAAACCTACCCAGGTTTAATATCAATTTCTTTCCTTGTGCCCATAATCATCTTATTTTATTTTGAGAATTGAGAAAGAATTGAATTTTATGCACGCTGTGATATGTTTGTTCATTTCATAATGCCCTTTGACTAGGAATTAACAACTCTGTTTGAGATATTCACCTCTGCCTGAGCATCAGTGAGCTTGAAAGTTTCCTAAGTAAAAAGCTAAATAGAAGTCACTTTACAGCATACAATACTTCTTCTGTGGACATCTGCAAAAGGTACATGAAATAAAGCATTCAGTTCCTTGCTTGTCAATATTTTAGAACACAGTACCCAGCACCTTTCCTACCAATATTTCGGAAACGAGTGTCCGAAACCATCTTCATGAAAATTATGGAATACAGTATCTAGACATTTTTATATCAGAATTTGGAATATCACATTATGTTCGATCAGGAATTATTACACTTGAAGTCTCAATTGGAAGCAGAATTTCCATTCTTTTTTTTTCGAAATCAAGGACACCGCTAAAACTAGTTTAATTTAGCTGATTTGTTGTAGAATTGTGTAGTTTCGAGAGATAGGGAATGGAAAAATTGATCGATGCATATTATTATCAGGAAGATTTCTGTACATATAATTGGTTAAATATTGTTGAAAACTGACAACGGATTTTGTTGCTGAGATAATCGAGCCTCCCTTGTGAAAAAAAAATAGATTTTGACGCTCTGATATATAATGAATAAGTTGGAACGTTACACGTTTTAACTCTTCAAAGAAAATCAACCAAATAGTTTCTGGGAATGCGACCAGAAAGTGAATCAGACATTGCGAAACAAGTCCTAAAAGCGGATTGCTGGACGGCATGACATCCGCCTATACAAGCAATTGGAATTAAGCAGTCTGACTGAACCCACGTGTCGTCGCAACATGGGGATGGCCAATGTTCAACTCCATTCCGGACGTTAAGTGCTTATTTATCTGATTTTTATGGCAGTGCTCGCAGCCACAGGCCGGCAAATCAAATAATGGCCCCTATGCCTTTCGTCCCGACAGGTGTCTCATTTATGTTTTAAATGCTCACAAGATGAGAACGTCAACCGTCGTTAATTTTTCATGAGAAATGAGTCTCGCAATTTCGCCAGCATTCAATTTTCCATGCATCTCATCGTCCGTCTGCTACGCTCGAAATTTTCTATGCTTATGTTCGGCGTAATTGGAAAGGGAGAAAGAGAATGGTGTGTGAATTCTACATAATTTCACCTCTTGCTAGCTCCGTTTCGCCGAAGCGATCTGAATTTTTTTGGATGAGGGTTATACACCCTTGCCATGAGTGTTTCAGATACAGTCAGATTCAACTGAGGTGGATAAGGAGTTTGGAGCTCATTCGAGTAATATCTTCCCCTAGGAATTTCGGAACATGTAATTAGGTACCTATATAAAATAGAATTTTAGTAACCTTTTCGTCATGAGCTAACTGGAATTCGGAATAGGCTGTATATTTACCGAAAAAGTCTTACAACTTCGCTGACGTTTCGGACCCCATTTATCCTTTTTCAAGGCTCGATATTATATTTCACAAAATAAATGTGTCCTTGCAAGTATAGTATAGTAGTTTTAACGAAAGTGGGGTTATTTCATCCGTCGAATTATTTCGAGTTTGAACATTTATGTGAGTTACTGGATGAATCTGCTTTCTTGCACTTTTTAGTCACAGCCGTTCGAAATATATCAAAAACAATAAAATATCACAATCATAAAATATCACAAGTTGAAATATCATTATTTACAATGAAATAAACTAAGTTTGAATCACACAAGTTAAAACATCGCAAAATTGAAAAGCCTATATTTTCAGACTCTTACAGACTGTCCTCTTTTCAACCGTATCGCTCCTCAGCATCAGAGTCTCCTACCTTTATCTTACAGTGTATTGGTATATATTACAGTAACCGAATGAGAACTGCGGCCAATCCATGAAAAGCCACACTTATTCAAGAAGAAACCTCACCACTAAATGAAAATATTTCGAAGTGGCCCTTTTCCCGACACTATCCCACACAATCAACACAATATTTCACAATGTATTGAACAAGAGGAGAAAGTATTTTAGAAAGTTGAAAGAATGACCTCCTATTGATAACAGACCAGAAGTTCAGTATAAAATTATAATTTTTTAATAATTTAATTTCAATAGTTGAAAAAATGTTATATTGGTCAGACCAAAAAAAGAACTTTTGAAAGATGGAATAACACTACACATGAATGACACGAAAAAACCTAACAGAACATATAAGATAGCATTTACTGCACATAGACAGACGGAAGGCCACCAATTCAACTTTAACAATGTTCACATTTTGGAAAATCAGCCGCAGTAGAACAGGAGTGCTCGCTCTTCAGTTTTGCGATCTTTCAACTTGTAATGTTTAAACTTGTGTTATTCCAACTCAGTCTATTTGATTGTTACTGACACAATTCCAAAAGATACAATTAACTATAAACAAACATGAGTTCCCCACTAAAACCGAAGTTGTGCGTGGGTATTAATCTCCTGCTGACGTACCTTTATCTGTGGTAGTCGTATACACGTCAGTGTGCCTTAATATCAGGCAAAACAAAATGTGACAACAAACATCAACCATAAACCCCGACAAGAAACATCCCAACCGCATCCTGTGCTGTGGCTATTCGTTTCACCGGTCACCATTATATCGTGTACAGTATTTCTACTCAGGCTAAGTATATATCCTTTGAATATTTTCTTCAATAGGCCGATATTATTTATTTCATATATATACTTCCTGTACATCTCAGGTAAGTAGTGGAACACTTTGGTACTGAGATATCTATATGCGTGTTGGCCAATATTTTTCTTCGCAATGTTGACCTGTACGTTACCTTTAGCTTTGTTCCTGGTTTAATTAATATAAATAACCGTGATCTGAACTCCGTAGTATACTTTTATTTTCATATATGAACAATATAATGTGATACATATATAGTTGACTTATATCGAGAAGCTGTGAATCTCTATGAATAATCTCTATGACATAATTGTGAAAATTGGAAATCATTTGACGGATGAAGGAACTAATCACTGAACAGATTCAAGGTAGTATTCTCTATGAGTAATGGAAATTAAGTTCAAAAATAAATGTATGTATCCGGAGATATAAAAACACCTCTAATCCGAGAGTAGGCACCGAAGATTTTCGTGAATCTGATGACTCTGAAGAGCGTTGCCATTCACCAGATGAATCTGGTGAATGGCAAATGAAAGAATGAATTATTACATTCGAACACGAATGTTGTAGTCAGGAGGTTTTGCGCCTTAAGGTACATTTGTCATACGTCACGTCTCACAGTTTCTAAAATTCCATTCATTCGAATAATTTCCTGGTTAATTTCATTTGAATAGTTTTCGAGTTTCTCAGGATCCTCTCAGTAGTTTCGAGCTTGTGCGAGTAAGAATATCAAGTATATTTTGTGTAGGCTTTAGTATTGCTGAGTTCTGAACACAGTACTGTTTATTTTTTGGCCCATAAATGAATGCTTGCCAGTATGGTCCCACTAGAACATTTCTTTCCTGCTACGGAATCGACCTAGAGACCTTTCGATGAAGAGTCCGACACTCTACCCACTGAGCCACCCCAACAAGAAGAGTTCATTAACTTTTATTTTTTTTTATTTATTACAAGAGGGGTGAGGGATTAAGTTGGTTAGATCATTATTTCTTAAAAATATTTGCAGGATCAGAATTTTCAAATCAATATTTTTTCATATTCCATACGCCAACTCATTGCGAAACAAATATTGCAATCTTTGGTTTTTGTTCGTGGTGCTGATTAATCATCCATTTCTTAGAGACTTCTTATAGACAGTATACTCATCATGTGTCTCATTTTCGCGAAGGCCTTCTTCATATTCTATACATCCGCTTTACCAGCATCCATTAGATCTAAGTGTGCACTCTTCGCTGATGACTCGAAGATTTTTAACCGCTCACGTTATTCAGAAGGATCTCGATGCTCTCAGCAATTGGTGCCAGAAGTGGATGATGCCTCTGAATTTGAGCAAGTGCTGTGTTATGCACATAGCAAAGAACAACCCTCAGACTTCTTATTACATCGATGGGGTGAGACTTGGTACAGAAAGTCGCCACCTGGATCTCGGTGTGACTGTTGCAGAAGACTTGAGCGAGAGAGATGATTGTTCCGACTTGGTGAACTTCTTTAAGAAGCGAGGTAGATGGATTGGAGTCTGTTCAGAGATGAAGCACCAGAATTCTTTACGGTTTTCGATGACCTGATTACGACACAAGCTTGTAGGTGCTCGATTTACCCACATTTGAACAACGAGGTGCCAAAGGGGACTTAATGTTCTTCTACAGAGCAGTCCATGGTCACTTTGGTCTGGATATTACGAATATGTTTGGAACTCCTTGCCTGAAACCGTCGTAGAAGCATCTTGAGTGAATGGATTCGAGATCAACTTTGACAGGTGGGTGATCTCGTCGTTATGATGGTAATTCTATACAAATTTTGTACTATGAATCTCATTCAAATAAATAATAATAATAATGATGAATTAACAAATCGTAAATATCCACCACCTTGAGTCTAATATAATGAAGAAAAAAAACTGATTCCTTAGAAATAGTTATCAGTTCGACATTTTCTGCAGGCATCAATAGTTCTTGTTGTCAACAATTGCTGTAAATATTGATAACGAATGATAGAACTACCAAATTTTTCTCCTGGAAGGAAAATATATATAGTAATATCACAGTTTATGAACTAAGCACAATCAACTGAATTCTTCATTTCTGAAAAATCTCCTTTTCAATTGGGAAGATAGCTGAAAACTGAGAGAGAATCTACATATATAATTAACCTAATGTTAATCAGAAAAATACAAGATATAGTACAGAGCATAACTCTTTCCTTCAGAAATGTATGCATGAGTACTTGCTAGATTCGGAATTCACACACAAATTCACAAATTCATTTTGAAAAATAATGAACTGGTAAGTTAGGATGCATATTTACACAACGTATTTATAGTGTATAAATACGTTGGGTTGCACTTCAACCTTCAAAAAAAATACTATAATATTCACTAGTTTAGTGTTAATTGTATAACATTTCCGGATGAGTAAAGCTAGACTAGACCAGATAGTAGGCGGAAAACCTCATTTTCAATGAAGTATTCGTTTGAGCTAGAATTCGCTAATGTGATGTACCTGTTGTTTTGGTTCGTAAAATATTTCCTTGTAGGTTTCGGTTTGAATTTTTCGAATCAAAAAAAAAGGAAAAAGTTCTCGCATAATTTTGCATATTGGTATTTCACCAATAACTATCAGTTTAGATTCGATAGTATTAGAAGTCTGAGTCATTTAAGAAACAAATTGTAAGATGGCTATAACCCCGGAACCGTTCTAGGGATTAAGCCCATTAAAGAATCCATACGTCTCAATTGGAGGCACAAAATCTGCCCTTAATATCTTCTGGCTGATCGTGGTAACAACCGGCTGGCTGGAAATAAACGAATTCAACAAGAAATTCCCAATCAGTAAGTTCATCCTAGTCGCTCAAGATCATTCGTGACAAAAACTTTCGGAATTGAATAATTCAGTCAACATGATGATGATTACCTACGTCATATTGAAATTGGCAGAAATCTTGCCGATATCCATATCTTGCAAGGTGTTTCACACTTTTGATATTGGCATATTAATTCATCAAAAAGGGCTCATCATATGCTAAGATTATCAATTGGCTCATACTAATACAACTTAATCGTTCAATACCAGTTCCACTAGAAATTCGAGTATCGAATACAATTTGACGAAATGATAACGCTGCAATTTCCAACATATCCAATTTCCTCACAGTCGATGAATTATCGTTTCCAACATATACCTAGTCCTCTCCCTACTTGGTAGTCTAAATGAGTAGAATTATATTTACTAGTTAAACTCAATTCATTTTGGCTCTTGTTTTATGGTATACGAGCCATAACGTAAAGATAGCAACCGGATCGCGCCAGCCACTGCCTTGCTGCGCTGGCTTTCAGATAAGCGCTACCACTATTCAGGTGGCGAATGCCACTTGAAGTCGTCGAATAAAATATAGGCTGGTCCAAATAGTGACGTCAATGAATTTTTATTTAGATTCCTCACACCAAAAATGTCCTACATATGTGACGCGATTTTTTGTATTTTTCGAATTATAACTTTTTTTCCGGTTTTTTAGATTTATCATGCCAGCAAAGATCCCAAAATTTATGTCATTTTATATGGTAGGTATTTCGCAGATTTTTCCATACGCGATCCTTCTGAATGTTATCTAAATAGCAAAAAGCTTCCTGAAATTTCTCAAGGTCCTCAAAAATGCTTGAAAGTAAGAACCTTAGTTTTTCGTAGGACTCAATCAAATTATCAACTTCAATTTAAAAACACAAAAAAAGTTTTCATAACTTCTGGGGTTTCAAAACTTCGCACGGTCCTAAACTACCCTCATCATGAGAAGAAATAGTACTTTATTATGATTTTTTTTGCTGTAATCGCCCTTCGAAAGCAAATATTCTACTACTTTTTCTCATTCTCATGGAAAATTAAACTTGAAAATACGACTTTAGAGTAATTTAAATGGAAATTCCTGTAAAATAATTGTGGCTCGTGTTATTTTTACATTGAGATGGATTGGGCGTGCAGGGCCGACGGAATGGCCTGCGCGTTCGCCAGACCTAAACCCTATCGATTTTTGTATTTGGGGATTTTACGAAGAGCTTGGTGTAAGCAACGGAAAGCTACAATGGAACAGAATTGGAACAGAAATTTTTAGAAGCAGAAAAAAAATAAAACAAAAAAACGTTGACGATTATTCGAGATGAAGGATCGAATTTTGAAGCATTTTTCTATAAAATGGTAATTTTTCAGTAATTTGTGCTTATTATTCCTCATCCAAAAGCAAGTAAATACTAACTAGAAAAATAACTCCAATTGTGTTTCAATTATTACTAGCCTATGCACCTCCGAAGGCCGATCACAACAAAACGAGGCCCATAAAGTACTATTTTTTTTCTTATGATTTTGATTGTTCAGGACCGTGCAAAGTTTTGGAACCCAGCCAGAAGCTATGGAAACTGCTTTTTGTATTTATGAATTGAAATTGAACCTTTGAGTGAATCCTACTGAAAACTAAATTCTACAGTTCTAAATTTCAAGCCATTTTTGAGTACCTTCGAGTTATTTCAGGAAGCTGAATTATTTTGTAATCAGGATGATATTCAGAGAGATCATGTTACACAAAAAAAATCTGCAAATTATTCATTTCCAAATCAAAAGATATGAATTTTGGAAACCTGGCTGGCATAATAAATTTAAAAAAACACCAACAAATTCATAACTCCAAAATTTCAAGAATCACCTTACCATACATGGGGTATTTTTGTATCACCCCCCGTGTGTGAGGAATCTAAAAAAGTTCATTGACGTCACTACTTGGACCAACCTATATAGAAGGCAAGAACTTGTGAAGCAACTGTTAGAAGGAGAAGAAGAGGATGATATGACATACATATTGTCGCGAAAAATGTTGTCCTTAAAGGTTCTAATTCTAAAATGGAACGGCCAATTTTCACATGCTTGTCCCAGGGAACAAGAGCTGAAAATATTACATTTTTACCCAAATGTCGGCAATTTCTTAATATCGAATGGAAAATAGTCATGAAAAATTGAATCGGATACCCTCATGAAAAATCCTTGATAAAATTCAATTCTCTCTGGCCCTCCGTCTTGCCATCTATGATTTATTTTTCGCAGAAACATACCTGAAATCTTGAAATTTTCAGCGTACATGTGGAGACTGAATATCTTGGATGTGTTCTCGAAGTGATAAAATCCACAAAACAGTTTTGGAGTAATACGCATTTGGAATTCGAAGGTAATTACCATGATATTTCAAGTAATAGTGCGATTACATTAAAACTCACGTCGTTATTTATTGAACAATGTTCACGCGGTACTCTCTGTCAGCTTCGTGCGGATCGTGTAGTAAGAAGATGGAAACAATTGAAAATATCCCAAAATTTTGTTGAATATTTTTTTTTCGAGAGCTATTAGTCAGTTTTCAATGAAATTTGGCTTATTCCTTGAAGTCAATATTTGACAACACTGTATTTCAGCTAAATCCGATAATTAGAAACAATTTCTCAAATTTAGTACGGCAAGAAATTTCAACAAGCATGTGAATGTTACTTCTGTCCTGATGTCAGAGCATTTCCAGAATTTTTAGCAATAATTATACTGAAAAGTCATCTTTGTGACCGTTGAATGATATTATTTCTGCCATCTTAATTAGCCGGCAGCGCGACCTTACGGCCCTTCGAACTGCTTGGTGGCGCTAAATGCGGATAATGGCTGATTGCACTGATGACGAACAAAATTCATCCTCCGCAAATCACTTTTTATATAACGGTCATATATCTTCACTACCTATTTCAAAATTTCAAACATACAAATAAAAACCTCAGTAGCTTCAATGAAAAATAGCAATAATTTGATTAAAATATTGAACTTGGAGGGATTCTTTCTAGTCACCTTTTGTGATTGATATTCAGAGTACTGAGAATAGAATTGATATATTCTATTCTCTCTGATTCAGGGAGAATATCTCCCATTATTTTTTTTGGCTTTTATGGGTTTCCACTCCCAATATCTCCCCCTCTTCATTTTACAGAGTATAATATGCAGGAACTTTCCTTCGAATTTGATAATTAACATTGATACTCAAGTACCTGATGAAGTGATGTATGCAATGGAGAAAAATTGTGGTGAAAAGGAAAAATAGTTGAAAATGGAAATTTTTGAATTTTTAAATCACTGAAATATTAAGTAATCATTACTAAATATTTCATTCATTTAAAAATTAAAATTTTTTGGATTTCACCTTAGTGAAAGTAAGTTCATGAAAAAGCTCGATATTTCATTTTTTTCTAGACTTAAATTTTATTCGCATAAAAGGTAAACCATGAGAATATCGAATTCTGTATTCGTGGTTTTATTGTATGAAACTCCCCGTTGATCTTTCAATAGAGAAAATCCGGAACTGTTTAGCTTTCGATTCACGTAAATAGTCCCACATTCGGATTTCATGCGGTACACGGCGGACTACGTAGTTCAAACTTTTCAATTAGAATGAATTTATCACCGGCAACATTTCGGATTCTGGTCATTGCTTCCCCAGAGTTCCAACTTTTTATGGAATAAGACATTTCGTACCGAATTTATGAAACATTTGATTTATAGATGAGACGTTAGAGTTTTCGGTCTTGGAGGCTCGAGGGAATGCCAATCGATAAGACGGTAACTCGGTAAACAATAACGTTGGGGGAGATCCGCGCGTTTTTTTCATTAGCACTTTGTTTTCACGCGAGGAGGAAGTAACATTTATTCGGAGTTGTTTTGGTTATTCAATAATAGCGTTCGTGCTGTATTCAAATGGTTAGAGCGGTAATTTTCGAGATGGCTTTTTATGTCAGACATCGTTTACATTATTGGCTCACTCTCATTCCGTTGATTTTGAAAAGAAAATATGAATTCAGAAGGGTAAGAAAAATACCGATACAAAGTATCGTATAACAGTTGGATTTAAAGAAGAGGTGTGAAGGTATTGAAATATTTATAGCGTCATTATTATTATCACCTTTTTGGCAAAAATTGTATTATGCTTGTTGATTTGATTCACTGATGAATATTTCCTTGACATGAAAACCTAGAAAGGCACTGAAATTAAGTCAGCAGCTTTTGTCGACCAGATCGGTCATCTGTTCACGTTCTGACACTGCCAAACTTACTTCGGTGATGTCCTTCAAACATGCGCGCAAATGCAGCTGACTTCACGTCAGTGGTTTCTTGGTTTTTCGACCCAGTACCGAATTTCAATTCAATCTTATCTGTATTTTCGCCAAATCCTAAATGGCTTAAATCCACCCAATGATTCCGCAGATATACCAATTCAAAATTTAATTTTTCCAATATTTGCAAAAATATAGATGAGATCGAAATGAAATTCAGTACTCGATTGGAATATGACAGAAAATTGAAAAAAAATTAAAATTTTTTTTTCAGGTTGTTGAAATGCATTTTGCACAATGTTGTTCATCAGTATTTGGAAACTAGTTATCAAGTTCCATCGTGGCTATAACTTATAAACCATTCTGCCAATTTTGTCCATTAACTCTGAATAATTGCGTGATGTGCGAAGGACCACCCTTTTAGGAAAATGAGTAATGAACTGTATTTTGCTTATTCACGTTCATTTACAATCACAAGATGTGGTGTGTATTAGAGGACGTGACTATTTCAACTCTGTCTAAAGCCGGGTCCAGATGAGTGTAATACGAACAGCGAATGCAACCCATTTGATGAACGATTCGGCGAATAGTGTCGACGGCACTCGAGCTCAACCTCGAATAATACATTGAAATGCATCGTTCAAGTTGAAAACCGAGTCCCGACCTAGCAAAAAGAGCGTTGTCTCGAACCATAAGACTCCCTGTGATTTATTGCATTCGCTGTTCGCGCTAAGCCGAGTCCAGATGAGTGTAATGCGAACAGCGAAAGCAATAAATCACAGGGACTTTTATGGTTCGAGGCGGCGCTCTTTCTGCTCCATCGTGACTTGGTTTTCAACTCGAACGATGCATTTGAATGTATTATTCTAGGCTGAGCTCGAGTACCGTCCGCACTATTCGCCGAGTCGTTAATCAAATTTTATTACATTCGCTGTTTGGATTACACTCATCTGGACCCGGATTTACACTCATGTGGACCCGGCCTAACGAGTGAATGTTCGTTAAAAACTGTCTCTTTTCCCTCGCATTGACCCAAAATATGTTACGTGGTTCAAGTGGCCTGCTAGGGTAACAAATCTTCTGCGAGAGTATGAACAGTGTTCCCACGTATAGCAACTCTTAGATTCATCATAAATACGATTCTACAAACGGACTTGACCCTGGAAATTTCGAGTCGACAGTATCTTCCGTAAGCCCGTTATTGAGCCATCGGCCGGCCGGACCGAATCGATTTTGACACCGGATTCGTCGTCAGAGAGTCCAACTTAGTCGTATGGGACCATTTTCGGAAAAAAATTGAGAATTACATAATATGCGCGAAAAAGAACTACTTTCACAATAGTTTTTAATTCAAAATACCTATACCTATGGATCGAATCGAATGAAAAATTCGGAAAAAAAGGAGGTCTGTAAACTTTTCTGTGACGAATGCCCTACATTCTATATTGGTCAGATTTGTTGTTCTCTCAAAGTCAGAGTGGGTGAACATAAAAGTAAATTTTGCAAAGCAAATCCAGAACTGGCTTTTTTACATACCGTATAACTTATATCCATCCTATAGACTTTAATAAAATGAGAATTTTGTTTGAAAGAGAATAAAAAGACTAGTTTTAGTAATTTTAGAAATCTCATTGGCACTTGAAAAAAAACTTCCTATAATAAATAATCAATTAGAGTTCCAGTTATCTGTGGTGTTAACATCTGTAATGTAATGTCTATTTGTGTTATCCCATGTATTTTCGTTTGAGATATAAGAATGCTGTAAAACCCGAAACAGGCATGTAAACAAGATAGTTTGAATTTAAAATTGTGAACATTGTCAAGTGATTTATTCGTCTGTTCATATAAATTTCTATCTTCCACCAAGTATTGAGAATCCAAGAATATTTCATTTTCAAATCCGGAAGAGAATGGAAGAAAACAGTGTGTCTTCCTTCAGGCTTCAGTGATCATTTTCTGAAAATTTTTCTGGGATGTACTTAATTCTTTGGTGAGAACGTGCAATCGAATCTATAAACCATATTTTTCACCCCATTTCAGTTTTATTTTCCAGAAAATTCCTGACTATGAGGAAGTAACGCAATATAACGCATTCTTGCCATTTTTTTCAACCATTTGCACCTACTTCAATTTTTTTGAAGCAAACGAACTCTGGTCTCCAAAAGTTACCCCGTTATATTCGAGACACTGTATGCCTTTAAGTTCATCGATGGTTTCGGTAAACAGTTTCGAAGTTTGCGCTATTTGCTAGTTTGAAGGTTTTTCATAATATATTGAAAAATACCTACTTATGCTGTTGTGATCCAAAGGAAACAAGGTGGATTGTTGGGAAGACGTGACGAAGAAACCTGTTCAATATCGTGGGGATTGACATATTTCAATCAAAAGAATTTTCTTGAAAATTTTCAGCTAACACATCTTGAATCCCTAAGTAGTAACTCACGAAATTTTGCTCTAACTCTCATTCGCTGATTTCAGAGGTTTCTGTCCACCCAGAAATTATTCACCCTTCCCATTGCAACAAACTGTAACACACTGGAAGCACTTGCTCATTCATTAATTTTTGAATTCCTGTTTCAAAATGATTGCTTCATCCATTGTAATTGACTACATCAAGAACCACTGAAATAATTCGGTATCGCCTGGATTTTGCCATATTAATAATGAATATCCTAAAATACACACAGATGCTTGAATTCCAACCTCTAGTGGTTGAATAAATTATGGTTTAATTTTCAGCAGTTTGATCCGAGTGGGAAACGAGAAAAAATATTTATTTCTTCAGATTGAATTAGGCTATGACGTTCAGTTTTTCGGCATATTTCAAGTTCGGAAGCCCGTAGGAAAAAATTTTAATACTGACGAAGCTAGTTTGAAATGAAAATTAGTTAAGTATCAATAGGTTTGTTCGTTATACCTGCACGAACTACACTAACTATACTATCTTCACTGATACTGGTTCGGTGTGTTTACTTGTAAACACTCTGTTCGTTGCGTAAATGTTGACAGTTGGTGTAGTCACAGAATATAAGTGCAGTGAGGTTTTCTTCTGTAATAGTTATGCGTAAAGGGGCCTTTTGTGCCAGGGAGATTCGGGTATTTGGGGAATCGGAGATTCACCTTATTGGCCGAGAGAGTCGGCCTATTGGCTGACGACGATCACGTGATCGTCGTCGGCCAATAGAAAAGAATCTCCGATTACCCGAATTTCCTTTAGTAGTAGCTTTATAGAAGTGCGTTATGCGTGAATTATGATCATTGACATCTGTTATTGTCTCTGATCTTATTTCACTATCTAGCTAGCAATAACTGGCTCGAAATTTTCAACTTTCTTCATACGTAATTTTGGTTTAATCAAACGATAAGGATTTTTTTTGTGACGACTCAAGAAAGTTTTCACAGCATATCAACAAAAAAATATAAACTTAGAATGGTAGCGAAAACAGAAGGAACATATAATTCTGTCATCATGGATTCGCGAAAAATCATCTATCATATATTTCTACTCTGTGAGATCATAGAATATACTGAACTACACTCATTCTATTATCTGTGACTATACTCAGCTGCACAGAGAATTGAAAGTCAGTGGAGTTGGTGTAGTGAGTGTAGTTCATGTTGGTGCAACGAACATACCTATTTTTATACAGGGAGTGTCCATTTGTACAGGTAATGCCGCTTATATATCTGCCCTCATGCAAGATCAGAAAAAATGCAAAAGGAGGTTAACTTTAGTTCGTAGGGGGACGTTGTTTTAAGTAGGTTCCAATTAATTTGTATCATCTCTCATCTCAAATAGAAAGGGGATTGAGTAACACCTCGTATTGAAGGTAATTCGATAGTCTTTTTATAAATGCCATGCACTTCTTCAATTCATTATACTGATGTTATGGGGAAAATGAGTGAATATTGCAAATTGCAAATTCGGCAATATTGCAGGAAAGTATTTATCATGTCATTTGAAAGTTATGTTTTCAACACACGTAGGATCAACTGATATTTCAGGAATTCCTGTCATCCGATCTATTAGTAAAGAATTTTATATCATTTCCATTTTTACGCGCTTGTTCTGGGAAACAGCGCTTTATCGTTTTGTCACAATGTGTGTTATTTTCGAATTTTGAGCTGAAATTGATCTCGAAGGACTAAGTTGGATTTACGAATGAAGAATCTGTGGCCAAATTTGATATTGTCCGGATTTTTATTTTCCAATAACTCGAAAAATATTGATCTGATCGCAATGAAACTTATTTGAAAGATGAAATTTGAAAAAAAAACATCTAAAAATTTTCATATATCATCAAATTATCGAAAACGCTCAAGTGTATAGAATTTTTGAAAGGCAAGTCGAATTACATCTGTAACAAGTTATCACTGAACATTCCATTCCATTTAACATTCAAGTTCTCAGGGTTGATACAAATTGCTTGGTGTAGTATTAATGGAAAGTTCCCAAGACATAGCAATCTGCCAAATAATATTAATGATTGTTCATTTCTCAATCAGGTAATAAGGTTGATGACCGTAGTCTGGTCGATGTATCGGTATTCCGATTAGTTCATAATGAACAATTTAACAAGTAGTGTTTGGTTTTACCCAAAAAACCTCCTAAATTCAAAAGAATCTTATTTCACGAACCAACCTCATGAAATATCCTTCCTACGAACCAAAGTTCAATTATTTTTGCATTTCATTCGACTGAACAGGGACATTAGGAATGGTACCAATTTCTTTTTTGCAGTGGTTGACAGACCTTACGAAGCAGTTCTTGAAATTTGCTACAAAACGGATTACTCCTGATTGAGAGACAAATTGAAAATTTTGAGGACATTTTGATATCAATAGAGTTTCTTTATATTTCGAATCAATAGAAGATGTTGCGAACAGACATAGCAAATGCATCCAATTTTTATCAATATTTTTTTTTTCGTTCTGTGGCCTTCATCAGACGATAGAGGAATATCTACAAATTGATTTCTTGAATTTCTTTCCTATTCAAAAATTATTTTCTAAATTGAAAAGCAAAATAACTTCTGTACATGAAAGATTCGAAATTCCGACGTTTCTTGTACCAAAGTCAGCCAAATATAGTGTATTTCCATTGAACAGTGAGCAAATTTATCTACCCCATTCGGTGAATTGCCAGTATTCTCCTAATGTAATAAGGTTCAGTCATGAATATCCTTTATGCGATTTATATTGTTTGAACGAAAGTACATGATCTGCTTTTTGATTTTAGTGTATGTCTAAAGGGAGACATACACTAAAATTGAAAATAAAAAAAAAATTGAAAATAGGCTCTGAACCTTTCCATTTCGCAGACTTTATATTGTTTCATTATTATTCATTAAAAACACTGTTTCAGAATTTTACCCCTGAATGAAAAAATATATATTTCCTAACTAGGGAGCAATTTCCATAAATATTAAGGTCCGGTGTAAACGTGCATTTTTTCCAGCTCCAGCGCCGTTGCGGTGCCGTACTTACGATCTGAAGTACACTGTAGTACTGGTAGAATGCACACATAAATACGGCACCACAACGGCGCCGGAGCTTGAAACGCCGGATGTGTACACCTGGGCTTATACATTTTAACTTCCACTGAATTCTGTTTCAGATATGATCCGAGAAAACCTCTACAGAGTTTCAAAGATTGGGATCTCTTGATGTAGCCTTCAATCGATATTTGTCGCCATTTGTTTTTTGCTACCATTGTTTTCATTCCTAATTAATTCTTTCATTTTGAATTTTATCCGCTTTTTCGCAAATGTGAATTGGGGCTTTGAGTGCACGCCTACTGCGTTTTTGCGATGATCCGTCACTGCGCCTAACCAGCATCAACTTTGTTACTGCGAGCTTTTTCTAGAAAACACCGTTACAAGTTTTTGACTGAAAATCTGTAATTTTATGTTTCTTTCCCGAATATGGCTAGTTTAAAATCATTGACGACGAATCCGAACTCAGAATCGATTTTGTCCGGCCGGCTGGCCGAGGACACGAGTTAGGGACTTGAATCTCTCCTGTTAGGTAACTCATAAAAATGCCACGGGTTAGTTTGTTACTAGATCATATCGGCAAAACGATTTCACAGTTGTACTGATTTGAATTTTTACGATATTTCCCCCATGTCTCGAAAACAACTTGAACGATAGAATTGAAACTTGGCTATTAATTGTAGCATACCGACGGAGTTCTTATTACAAATTTTACTTGGGTCGAATTGTAGATAAACAAAAAGCAAGTTTCATTTCGGGGTTCTTCTCAAAACAACATTTTTCTGAAAACTCTTCATCAGACTTTCTACTTCATTTATCACAACAGGAGATTCACCAAATTCCAGATATATCCGATTTGAATTTCCACAGATGTGGGGAAAAATCTATGCAAAATTCCTGTTTTCTGTGACGATATCATAGCCAGATAACTCGAAAACACCTGATATAATAATCATGAAACTTAGTAACTTGTTGAACAAGCGCGTAAAAATGCTGATTCACAACCAAATTTCGTGATTATTGTGTATTTGAATAATCTGAAGAAATTATTTCACAATTTTTCTTTAAAATATTGGATATTCTGTGATCTTCTTATCATATTATTTTCACGAAATTCTGTATGAACCGTCAAGCTGTCATTTTGCATTGATATCAATTCGATTCAATCTGTATTTTTCAAATATTAGGAAAATGAAATTATGAAAGGGTATGTCAGCGGAATCATCGGGTAGCGTATGACTTCATGCCATTACTTTCTAGAATTATTTGATGAGAGAAACCGCAAGTTATTCAAATATGAGTATGTACCCCCGCACGAGAGCTTGTGGTTGGACGTCAATATTTTCCTTGAATTTTGCTTCTCGATTTGAATCAACCAGAAAAGCGATCGACCCAAATATTTGCTAAGGCTTCCGGACTATTTGAAATGTGTTTTCAGAAGGTATCGATCCTACTTCTACTCAGATTGTATAAAACGAAACTCAATAGCAGCAGAAGGTATATTCGTTGATGGGATACTGAAAATTTTATAAAGCAATTTCCTGACCTATGGCCAGATCGATATTCCGGTCTTGTGTTATGAAGTCCTGGACATTGAATCGATCTTGCCGAATGATGTATACTGTAGACAAAGATGAAGATAGGTCTCAGAATAAATGAAGACTTGATTTTTCTGTAGTTGTAATGATTAACTGTATAAAAAAATCGAATAATTGTTTGCAAGGAAATGTTTATATCTCTGGCATGGTATTCCGGAATGAGTTGATATTTTACGAAGTGATTTTGCCTCATTATGGAAGTGAAAAAATGTATTTCGAAGTTCAAGGTTATCCCATGATATTTTCGTTCCAACTGCAATTGTGAGAAGTACCAACCTGAATGGCACATTTGAAATTATTTCAACGGTTTTAAGAGCTACCTAATCAGAAATATAACGTGATATTATTCGAATAAAGTTCTAAATTTCACATTTCTTATGATCAAGGAAATTCTGAAGGCGTAGGATATTTATTGAAATTTACCTTTTCCAATCCAACATGGAATCTTGTAACTAGAAAATCTGTTGAAATATCCTGGTATTTCCTCATTGAAATGCCTCAGCTTTCGCAACTGGTGTGTTACTTTTACAGAGGTCTATAAATGTATTGACATGTTTCATTATATTTTAAAGGTTTTTATAGGTTTTCAATTTTCCAGAACTACCAAATAACAAATATAATTTGTTATTTATAGAGATCGCCCTCACGGAATGCCGAATCCAATCTATTTGCCAAGGGCAGTTCCTAAAGAATATGTTGCCTAATAAACAATATTGGAATAATGCAAATGATAAACGCACTAAATTGTAACGTTTTAGAGCCTGACTCCTTTTTCTGACGAAAGAGTATGATATAGACGTTCACTTCGTTGATCGTTCGCATTATTCCGATGTGGTTCATCAGGAAAAATTTTTTCTATAAAGTGCCTTCATAATTAAATTTGAATTCTGCAGAAGCGTTTTCATTTAATTTCAATAATTCTTCGTTAGATATCTGTATTTAGAAACAAGAAAAAACAGAAAATATAATGCAAAAATATTTTTCAATCGATATCTTCTTAAGATATGTTTTTATGATGAGCTTACTGCAATGTAACTAACTTTGGGTGAGGTTCAAAATATGAAATTTTTACGTTTTTAATTGAAAGGTGGGTTTATGTAGGTTGCTATATCGAGAGAAAGATTGCTTTTTCTGGGTGTAAGGGCATGAAAATGAAATGAAATATACATACGAATGAAAAGGATACTACAAACAGAATTCGTTCTCATTCTGTCTTGATACTTGGGAATAACTATTTGAGTTAACTCAATTGGGAGGTAATATATATAAAAATTGGAGTCTACGGAGAGCGTCGTTGATTGAATTTGAGTTTGGTGGGCTTGGTAAGCATCACTAAGTTCCAGGTCGTCGTGTGTCACTCATTATATAGTTATGAGTCTATAACATATAAGTGATGTAATGCTTTGTATGTGTGTATTAACCCACACTTAAAATACATACATGGAATATTGTATATTTTGAACCACAAATTGGTTAGGTCACAGCTTATCAGAAAAACCGATAACATAGATATCCCAAGTTACTCAGGAAGTACTTATTAGAGGAACTGGTTATATAATGGACCTCATCGACCAAAAATAGCTCGATGACACTGTCCTAAAACTTTGATTTCCATAAAACTATCTGTCACTTGAATTTCCGTCCTACTCAACCATCTCATACATTGGTTGATCTATGATTTTTTATTTTAACCTTGATAGATATTGCTGAGAATTTCAACAGATCAAGAGCAATAAATTGTTGTATTTGTAGTATGGTTCTTTTTTGAGTTTATTCCATTTATAACTCTTGTCCTCTCACGTCCAGGAGACGTCATTGTCACAGCATTCGTGGAACATTGTACATTGCAAACCTCACATTTGGCAAAGATAGGCCTTTCATGAAAACATATACTAATGCGTGTCAATATATTGGTGGACCCATAATGAAGGTACACATCAAAGCTTATTTAGCGAAAGCTAAGGTAATTCAATAAAGAGTAGCTACATCTCAATATTACCAGTCTTCTGACTTCAAAAAATCCGATATGTCCAAGATATTGCTTCGAGTCTGAAATTTTCCCTATATATTGTGGATAGAAAGTTTCAAATAACCTCGCCACCAAATTAACAATTGTTTTTTTTTTCTGCAAAAATTAAATATAATTTCCGAACTTCGAAATTTGCTGATGAACGAGTGGTGTTTAGACGCGAAAATGAGTTTTCAGCATTTATAGGTCTAAATATAAAAATAACAGAATTTTTAAACTTCAATTAAAATCGCAATATAAATACTTTACCTATTGGGAATGTTTTAAAGATAATGCAGTGGTGAAAGATAAAGATATGAATTGTTCAATCGACTCCAAGGTTTTTATGGTTTGTTCGGTTTTTTGTCGTCAATTACAAAGTATTTTTCTCACTGAAAGAAATTGCCTAAACAATGATTTGATTGTGAGAGAGCGAATTTTTTTTCTGAACAGGTTTGATGAACGCATTGAGTTGTGTAATTAGTTATCTCTCAGTATAGGTCCCAATTTTATGAATTGTATTTTGACAAATCTGCCTGGAATTATTTTACAATATTCTTCCTTGTTATTGCTGGCAGAAAAGCGCAAAACTTTTTCTATCAAGGTGAGGATTCACTCGAATGATGATATATATGTCTTGGCTGGATTTCATGACCTCCACGATCTTCATATAATATAATTTGGGTTCATTTGAAACAATTGGTGTATCTTCTGAATTTTCAATAAAGACAGGTAACCGAAAGACTTGAACTTTTCAGGAAAAAGCAGTCGGCCAAAAAATTCCAGTATTGACAACTTGTAGACCCGATATTTGTATAGCAGTATTTGAGCTTATAAAGAAGGTTAAATTTGTGAATGGTTGAATCGTCTCGACGATACTGTAAATCGGCACATCCTAATTACATTTTTTGAATGTTCTCATGATATGGATTGGTACATGATGTAAGGAAAACATGGTGTGCTCATCTGCTCATCTGTGCTCGTATTAACCAATGATGACGTCACTTTTTTCATTCAGATTCAACGCACAGAATATATATTTCCCTGAATTTCAATGAAAAAAGTGACCTCATCATTGGTAAATACGATCACAAATGAGCAGATGAGCACACCATGTTTTACTCACATCATGGATTGCACCTAATTGAAATCAAGTATGAAAATTAAGGGCTTGAGATTTTGTGCCGAATGATTCGGATATGAACGGAATGATTCCATTGCAAATATTCTCTTGCTTACATCAATATCTAAGTATTTCAGTTGTTGGAATGATTTTCCATTAATGACCTTGAGTAGGTTATATCGCAATGAACGAAATGAAATATTTTATTATACTTCGCATAATATTTTCCATATCTACGAACCGTTTATGAATATCCTCTGAATAAGCTCCTTGTGAAATGATTCGAGGATTGCACTCTTGAAATATATTCCTAACACATGAGAACTTTCTGCACCGAATTAAAAGCATTCTTTCACGTGAACTTTTCGTCAGCTGAAACCACAGCCAATGATATATTTTTTTAGAATTTCGTCATTACAAAAGATTGGACAGATAGATTGACGAATTGAATTTAAATCTCACCTTCATTCTTCATCACTGTATCTATCTTTAATGAGAATGAGCAAATTTCCATTCTCCCCCTTCAAGTCCAAAAGAATGAAGCATATTCTTTAACCTCAGATATGTCTGAATGCCACTGTCGTAAATTTATCCGCCTTAACTAAATTACCATGAAAATAGATTCTCAACCCCCTCATATCCATCAGGAAAAAACTTGTTGGTTAACCATTTAAGTAAACGTCACTTATCGGTTACACCGGTGGCAGATTTAAAACCTCCCCATGGTAAACCAAATGAAAAAGAATTAAAAGCATTAAGTCGACGAATGAAAGCATTCTAAATGAATATATAGCCCATAAACGTCCATAGTCTTATTTACAGTGCTTTCCGCAGAGCGTGGATTGAACCTGGGGCAAATTGGATGTTACAGTTCATTTTCTAGAATGAGGAATAATGCCGGCCATCGTAGCTTTATTTATGATCTAACATTTGAGCGCAATTATATTCCCTACGGCATTGTAGAGTCGAATATTAGGTTGGTAGGGGCCATATTATGGATTGGCGATTGTTTGGTGGAAGAAGAGTTACTTATGTGGAGTCAGGCATTTTTGTGTCATATTTGCATTATCAACTAAGAGTTGTTTCCTACTGAATCATCAGATCAAACTAGGGAAACCAGTAATTTATACTCTTGCCACTGACACAAATGCCACCAATCGACCAATCAAAGCGCATTACACAATGGTTATCAGGCAACTGTGATTTTGAATTCATTTATGTTAACTCGAAATCTTTCAGATTATTAGTCAGTTAGTGCGTGAAATATTTTTGTGTTAGCTTCGAAGAATTGTGTAGATCCTCAGATACTTTTAAATGGATCCCTTATTTGAATTTTGTTCGGACAGTGCAGATGTATATGAAAATTAGTGTTCGAATGAAGAAAGAAAGGACATAATCCTATCTATAAAAAGTAAAAATTTCATGATATTCAAAAGCATAAGATTGTTTTCATAATTGTCTTTCAATTATTCTCACTAATTGTGGTGCTCCACCTGTAGTACCTACAAATTATGCGTGAATGACCTATAATACTCGCTTACCTCCAAAACTCCAGACCTCCAAAACCTCCAAAAACAGAGAAATCACAGTTTTTGTGCGCATAGGTATTCTTAGGGAATAGCGTGTTATAGTTTTGTCCAAATGTCTGAATTTTCGAATTTTTTTCCCGGAAATGGCCCAAACGACTAGTTTGGACTCACTGATGACGAATTTGGTGTCAAAATCGATTCTGTCCGGCAGGCCAACACCACGATTACGGGCTTACGGAGGATTATATCGACTTGAAAATTTCAGAGTTGGTCACATTGCCAAATGCAAAGGTTGAGTTCGTTTATGGGCAGAATTGGTCAAACGATTTCGGAGTTACAGCCATTTGCAGTTTTGGGGTTATTTCGAGATCGACGAAAACGATCGAATTGAAACTTGAGGGTTGTTTGTAGCACAGGGACATACAACTTTTCGTAGAATTTTGTTAAGATCGTGCTGTCATTATATTTTGAGAAATTTTTTTTATTTGGAAACGGTTCATTACATTTGCAAACTATATTTGTTATATCTTGAACCATATATTCTCCAGCAATACACTGAATTTCAGTCAGATAAGATCATAAGTTTTAAAGATATTGTGAAAAAATATGTCAACTTCCGTGGTTTTTCTCGATATCGTTGTTTTTTTCGAAATAACTCAAAAAATACTGATTCAATCAAGATGAAACTTGCCAGCTAGTTTAATAATGCTGATGGACGATTATGTGCAAAATTTCGTGAAGATCGTATCCTTAGAACCATTCGAAAAAAAAAAAATTTTTTTAATATTCAATATTCTGCGATCTTGTGATCATAATATCCTCATGAATTTCTGTATGAGCTTTCGAACTCTTATTTTTTGATCATTTATTGGATTTCAATTCGATCGAATATTTATTTTTCCGATCCTGCAGATATACCTATATCTGCAGAATCATCGGGTTGATTTTACCCATTCACGAATTCGGCCCTCTTTATTGGAGTCCAAACCTACTCTACAAATATCGAGATTCTAAGTTGTTTCGGAAGGTATTGTGAACAAAAAACTTCTGGAAGAAACGACTCAGAAACTTGATATTTGCAGAGTAAGTTCGGGGCTTAATTTCGAAGGTCGATCTCGTGAATGGGTAAAATCCACTCAATGATTCCGCTGATATACCCATTGCAAGTAGGAGATTAACTTTCTAATATCATTAGATATTTACATTTTTATTGAAAAAGAGCCGAGAATCCTACATGCCCTGAATAATGAAGAATCTTTGCAATAACATGGTTTTGTTCACATAAAATTTTGTGTTTTGTGTGTTATTAGCAACCGGTCGATTTTGTGTTTGT
Source organism: Myrrha octodecimguttata (assembly GCA_958510865.1). Taxonomy (NCBI): domain Eukaryota; kingdom Metazoa; phylum Arthropoda; class Insecta; order Coleoptera; family Coccinellidae; genus Myrrha; species Myrrha octodecimguttata. The sequence continues at coordinate 5,880,136 of OY294061.1, forward strand.
GCTTCCTTGATTATATTCCAAATGTTCCTTCACAAAAAAAAGTAGAGTGCTCGGCATTGTGTCAATCGAAAAATGGTAATTTTTCAAATTATAATTCCTAACGGTACGTTGCAGATCAGTTTTCCAAAATAAAATCTTCAGTGCGTTTCTTTTTAGGTGCACTAATAGAAGAAAACTGTTATACCAGAAACTCTTTGGCTTCCTTTTCATTATAAATCTTTCTGATCGTGGAGACGTGTAGCTAAAAAAGAAATATTATTTCATAGAAAATATAATATTTTGATTTTTACTCACATACATCTCGATGTAAGATAGCTTCTGATGAATGATCGTTTCCAAAATATCAGTTACTATCGGAATGAGCGCAATTCTATAAAGCACTTCCTGATACTCTGTCCTTGCTTCTTCAGATCACTTTATGTACTTTCAATTTCGAATCAAAGCGAAATGTTAATTTATTAGTTTATTATGGCTGGAGCTGAATTGTTATTGAAAGAGAATAGAAGTTGGCAACGTCGTGTCGAATTATTTTGACATTGTCGATATTTCAGGAGCGCCAACCTGCCTTGGTTTTAGTTACAAAAACATGATAGACCTAAATCATGGCCAACTGGGCTACTTTATAAAAGTGAATGGAGTATATGTGCATTACAGGAAGCCTAGATTTTCACGAATGTGTACAACGAACGAACTGAAAGAATTCTGAATACAGTTCCTTTGTTTATATGATCCATTATCGTTATTTGGAAATATATTGATGATTGAAATCTGATATTGACTTCCATCGGTAATTCTTGATGAATTGATTGACTTATAAATTTCAATAAATGGGTTGTGTAAAAATCGAATTTCATTTTGTGAAAAATTGGAACAAAATAATTCAGATGGAATTCTATCAACATCCACATGAAATAAAATAATGAGTAGCTGACTTTTTTTTCTCCACTTAAGAGGATCAGTACTTCCATTCAGGTTATCTTATACTTCACCATCTTTATCACTTTTAAATTCCATATCGTAACAAACCGTGAATGTTTTTCAAACGTCAATCCAATGCTGTTTTAAAAATGTTCAGAGCAATTCTAGATTTCTACAAAGCTGTTTTCATGTTCATGCACGGAAAAGTAATAACATAACCCAATTTCCATCCCATTTCTGTGGTTTCGTTAATCAGTGCCGCAGAAATGCAACGTTGTCTGAGTGTATTCCTCGATCAACTGATCGACGTATTTGACGGAGTGATGAAGTTTTGTGAAACCCAAATAAGTTGATCAGCCGATCAAATTTCACGGATCAATCTGTTGACCTTACGATCACCGTATCTTTGTGAAACCCAGGGTGGATGTTGAATATCTCGACAATGGTGCAAATATTCAATGGATTCGGTTTTTACTTGATGGAAATTCATTTTTTAATGAGTAGCAAATAATTTCGTTACCACAAATTTTCTTATTTATGAACGACAATTGTTTTGTCACCCTGTGGCTTAATCATGTGCTACATAAGGACTGACATTGTCTGAAAATTCAATTTATATGCTAGGTGTTACTGTTAACGTGACTAAGGGTAGAAACCGACAATGGCACTAAAAGGTTATTGGAGGTGCCGCTGCTATTTCCATAATACATATGAAGATATTCAATGGAGGGGATCTATTGGTATGGGTTTGTTCTGTTGGGAGAATCTTCTGAGAATTATATCGGTTTATTTAAAGTAATTCTAAGAGTGTTGATCTGAATACTTTACTCTCGATATGGATAAATTCGTGGTTGAAATCCCCTTTGTGGTATCCACAAACACAAACTGAGTTACAATTCAAAATCCTCATATTCATATTCATACGCTAACCATCATTGTATAAAGACAACAATGTTAACCATCTTATTGAATTCGGACAGGACTCATTCGTTAATAATTCCTATTTCAGAACTAAAATACTATTTTTGGATCACGTTATAGTTTATTCATAAGAATACAGAGGGATGTAGTGTCCAAGGATGAGGTCATTTGGTACACCGAAAACATGAATTTCTGCGTATATTATGATGGGGTTCAATTCAACGAAGAGAGTAACTAAAAAAACTCACCTCCTGAAGGAACGTTCAAAGCTTAATTCACAATTAATTTATTTTAATTCACAACGATCCAGAAAAGAGTGTGATTATTCACAAATGACATCATCAAAATAGTCAATTCATAACAAGGCATCATTATTGCGGCTCTGCATTGTAGGTAGCATTCAATGTATCAAGAATAATAAAAAGTAGGTTTGTAGTGGTTCCGAGTTCAGAACTGTTTTAAAACGATTTCGCTTGGGCGATTGCGATTTTGTGTTTGGTTCATTTCAGAACCGTTTCAGGATTTGAGTAATCCTGTTTCGGTTACCTATTTTCAGAATCGATTCCGAACTGCTCTAGAACTGCGAAAGGAGTTCGGACGTTAGATATCGACCTGTTCCAGAATTGGGTAGTTTGCACAAGCGTAGAGTAGCTCTCAACGATTCAAATGGTTAACCTGACTTTTTCGACGTCGTGTTGATTTGGTTTTTGATTGTTGTATTCGTTGAGGATATGGTTGACTGTTTAGTTTAAACCTTTGTTATTGGCCATTATTATTATCATGTCATCCTGACATAAAACATGTCACAAGTTTTTCACTTTATTCCCGATATTTTATTAGATTTCTAGTTCGAAATGAACAATTATGGATCTATGGGAGATGATTCCCCAATAAAGGGGCCTGTAGCGTTCTTCGTTTATCTGAGGATCTGAAAATCATCGCTTGGAGGACTGAACCTGGTCGAAAGACCCTCTCGGTCATGAGCAAATGTAGGTGATATTATTTACTGCTTCCTTCTGGTTTTTCTGTCCCTGTTTCTGTTTCAGATATTATGTCAAGATATTTTGTCGAAATGAATTCAAGATGACGAAAAAATTATTTTGCAATGAAAAATATGCCATCCATCTTCTGTAAACAAATTACTACACTTATACGGGGAGACAGAATTTTTCCTGAGGTTTTTATCTGTGCTCTTGTATCATACGCAAATATGTATGGTACCCCGTTTACATTTCCTCTGCTAACACTGTGATATATCTTAGAATTGTAATGCTCGTTCTCAAAAGAATATATATATATATATATATATATATATTACTTCGCTACCACCTCCTAGGATAATCTAATAGATTTTATTTCCATTGTTTAAACTAGGTCTGTAAACTTCTTAAATAAATCTATCTCTTTCACTATTGAATAATAATGTTTCAAATTATTTTTTTTCTGATAAGCACATATCTGAAATACAATCATCTTTAAATTCATTCTTAAATCTTTCAATGATTTCGAAATATAATTGAAGTACTGAGGAAAATTCAGAAAAACTATTTTTACAAAATAAAATAAGTGGACGCAAGTATCTTATCTTATTTTGGAGTATGAGGAAAATTCGCAAAAACTGTTTTTACAACAAGAAAAAATTAAGGGGACGCAAGTTTACCCAAGAATATTTATATTATGTTACATCGAGTGACAAGGACTTCTCCACATTTTTTCTTATCAAACCACAGACAATATATAAGACATGATAAACATTTCTCTTTTCTGCCAACTCAAACGGAAGTTTTTCTTCATCTACGATCCCGATGAGAAGCCGAACATATTCTTGTCTGTTTTAGGATAGTTCAGAATCTGGCTTCAACAGCGTATCGATTCTACGTAGTTCTAGAGCTGTTCTAGGATAGTTCTGAATTTCGAAACGAAAACAAACCTAGTGTCTTTAGGTGTTCGCTTACTTCACTGCCAAGATTTCTTCATTATACAACTACATCAGGCATTCCCTAGAAGTTTCCATAACTAACTTAAAATAAAATTAATCAAAACACAATATCTTATAGGAAAAGGGTTTCTCAAAATCACAACGAAGCTTTTCATGAGAAGGAAAAATTCTCGGAAGAAGTTGGAAATGTAGAAAAATTCATACGTTTATTCGTCACACAGTAACGCTTTGGAGAGAAAACACAAGTATATTATTCGGTTTCATCATCCATTCAGATTAAAGATACCAATATTCACCTCAAAAAGCAAATATTATAAGCTCTCGGAAATTCTGCTCCGTTTTACAGAAAACAACTAAATCCTAATGACATTCACGGATGAAAAAAACACATCTACTTCTTCGATAAATCTTTTCTCGGCATACTCTCCTGAACAAAATCCCTGTTTTTCATCTTCACATCTCCTTAATAACAAGGATGAAAATCTACAGGTTTCTCGTTCCAGGAAATGGGGAGGAAAACAAACGGAATTTCCAGTGAATGGAAAAGAAGAATCTACATTAGACGCCTTGGAGTTTCACATTTTATCACGTTCTCCCAACATTGCAAGCGACCAGTTTCGAAACCTTCGTTTTCCTTGATCGCAGTCGGCCCAGGAGGACACAAATAATTTAAATTTATTATGTGTCTTGTTTCATTGGTACGATAAGAATTTATCCTCGCGTTTAATGAGTTTTGGGTTGGGAAGTTCGACGTTTAGCGGAAACCTTGAGGATTTTTGCATCGAAATTTATTTTTTTCTATTTTTAAATATTGTTGACCATTTGGAAACTGTCAATGGTCTCGATATTGATGAAATCATATGAAATGTATATATTTAGGACAAGCTACTTCTGAGGTATTTCTGAGGAAAAGCGTGCAAATATCTCTGATGATTAATAATAATAATAATATGTTCCCAAAATCAATTTTGTCTAGTTCACCAGCCTAGGCACGATACTAACGATTTAAACCACTTGGAGTAGCTTGCCTTTTGAGATCCAACGGTTAAGTTCCTCGATGGGCAAAATCGGACGAACGTTATAGTCATTTGAAATCTAAAGATTAGTTCTTTGATATTGTGACGAACTTTTTCTGGTGGATGAGTTCCCTGTTTGAATTATCTTTCTACAATTCGCTCGGGCGCAGTTATGATTGGATTTAGAAGGTTGTAACTCCTTCAAAGAATCACTCACACGTGCTTCTATTCAATCTAGCGTGGTAGCGATTAATCAGTGAATATTCCTTTATAGACGGCCCTGAGACTGTACGGTTACAGCAGTAAAATACTCAAAATATATGTACAACTATGTTACAATAGTTACGAATCAATGAACGCCGACACAAGGCAGTGTCTGAACAGAAGTGCAGTCTGAGGGGAACTATCAAAATATATAAGCAGTTGACGGTCAAAACCAAACACACTATGTTCTGGTTGTCAAAACACCAAAACGAACAGCAATCAGTCAAACACTATATGAATACACCACGTATATAGATGTTGATAACAGAAATAGAGAAAGTTTAACTAAAAATGGCTATGAAAGCAAATACAATCAAAATAATAAGAAATGTCAATCATTGACAACGTGGGCCGAAATAAATAATCGGGTCGGAAATAAAGTGATATTAGTATGACGTGTATGACGGACTTTGGAGTTGTGAAAGCAGATAAAAAGCTTCCATCCAACGGAAATGCACTGTGAAGGTGCCTTCAGATCCAGATCAATCCTGAAAAGGACAAGACACGGTAGACTAAAAGACACTAGGACTCAACTTGTCCAGGCTGGGAAAAGCACAGCGGATGCTCCAATCTATATCTGTCCAAAGTTCAGCCTCGCTACATAAGTGTTCACACAAACGGCACGATCACTTTAACCGCACCAAGTATGAGGCAAGATCTTACTACGAGTCCACAACTGACCATGGCATCGACCCTCGCAAATACACAAATCTAACCTATACAATATGATGCTGTGCTAATGAAGAGACAAAATTAATTTTGAGGGTAGATGCTGGTTTCAGTTCTTCATTCAGTACAAAAACCGATTACTTGAATCGAAGTTGTTTTGCATTTGAAATCAAGTCATGAAGTTTTACCGGTGCGGTGCTTGGATCGAAACTGCGATTTGGTTCGTCGTAGATGCCTACTGACCACGGAGAAACCAGACAATGAAACTCTCATCACGGCATGTGCATACGGAACTGTTGACGAATTCGGACGAGGGAATATCGAAAAGCAATAAACTAATCGAACTGATCGGAAACACAAGAGAATCAAATAGTAAATTGGACAATATTATGCTTACCAATGATTAACTCTAAATGAACACTACGGTTATTGCTCTCAACAAGATTTTATAACCTCGGCCTAGTAAAGGGGGCACACTAGCAAAATTCTGGTTGAAAATCCCTTTCATTGGTCGATTACGGTCGCCTGATTTTCTAGTTTATAGTTCTGGAATATCTCCGGACTCAAAACAGTGGACCGTTTTTGCGTCGATTGACGCACTCAAATCCCAAAAATAACTAGAAAAAAACTTTCATGTGATGTTTTTTGAACGGCATTTTCTCCATAAAGCTGGATATATAAACTCGACGTTCCCGTTCGCGTTCGCAGTTGACGTTCCCGCTCAATGTTAAAAAGCACTTAATGCGCAGGGGCATTTATAAAGTCCGCATCTGCGTCTGCTGACTGATAATGAGCCGCTCTCCTATTTTTTCCGCTGCCGTTCGAGATTACCATGTTTCATCTTTTGACGTTCCTGTTCGTATCTTAACCAATATAGTGAGGTTAGGATGCACTTATAATTCGGAGATTAGTTTGTTTATTGATAAGTTACGCTTGGTTTGGTTATATTCTTCCAACTTTAACAAAGGAAACCCAAATTCACATGATATTTGACCTTTATAAAACCTCATAAACGCGAACTGGCCGAACGGCGAACGTCAAGTTTATAAAAGGGGTATAGTTCGTTTCGAACCGCCAGCGGTCAACGGGAACGTTAGCGGGAACGTCAGCTGCGAGCGGGAACGGAAACGAAAAGTTTATAAATCCAGCTTAAAGGATGAAAATCTTCACTGCAAACCTTAGCAAAAGGACTAATTAAATTTCCGTAAGACAGAAAATAAATCTACATGAACTTTCAGAGGTCGCAAAGACATTAGGAATACTTCTTTGCAAACGAAATCATACCATGATTTCTGATCGGAAAATGGAAGAAAGAGAATTTTTCAGTTTGCCTTACGTAACGAAAAATGGTTCTTCAAAATATTCGAAGAACTACTACAGGGATTTGATTTAAACTTGGCTGTAAGTTGAGGCATTACATTCAACTTTTTGCCGAATTATGTTGGGAGCGTACTGTTTGTAAATGGAAAAAAAATTTGCTCAGAACTTGAACTTTGTATTTTACATGAGTGTATCAAATTTTAGTTGGATGCGATGATAATTCTCGGCTATATTGGAAAAAAAGATTTTTTTTCGGTATCGATCTTATTCCGGAATAACTCAAAAAATTCTTAAACAACTGAAATGAAACTTGATAACTAGTTTCAACAACTCAATGCAGTATTTCGTGATGTGACTCTCATTAGAACAATTCTCGAAAAAAATTAAAATTTTGTCTCGAACATTCAATTTGTGGCTTGTTTTTTACAGGTTAGTGGTTTTTACGATTGACCTTGAGGATTTTTACTACCGGAAGATATATATTTTTCAAGATATCGAATTGAAATTTGTTTCAGCGTCGACACTACCCATTGTCTTCCAACGATTATGGTTAAAGAGGTGCATATGATTTTTCGTTCAACCTGAAATGTCCGTGAGCCTCGATGTTCTCATATTTCAATTCTACGATGAATTTCAAGTGACATATCGATGAAAAAATTAAAATTGCAACGAGGAAGTTTTATAATAACATTTTGTTCATTAAAATCGATTGAAGTTCTGGATTTATAGGTTGATACCATAATTATAAATTTCTAAACTTAACTTCTATTCAAAATTGACCTCTTGGGCAGGTTAGTACTATCCGAATTTAATATTGTTCTCTGTGACGTGTGCATCTTCTGCTTTGTTTATCATATTTTGCACGTTATTTCTACCACCATAAATTATGTGAATAAAAAAAATAATAATAGTGATTACGACAAGTAATATTGTCGATTTCATTTGTCTCCACATTCGATTCACGGTGAATATATAATCCACAAATACAAATCGTGGAACCTCTAATGGCCCTGATAATACTAATTTGCGAATTATTCCATTTGAAATTACTTCGACGATTCGCATTCGACCGGAACCTACTTCTTCTTCTATTCAAAATACATACAATTCAAAGGTAACTTCATCAAAAAATAAAGTGTGCAATATCAATTTTATAGAGTTGTGAGTTGTTTGAAATCATTCCAGATTATATACACAAAAATTTTTGTGTTTGAAGAATCAATAGAGAGAGGAATATTTAAATGGAAAAACCATTCAACTTTCTGAAATGACGACGTTATTCATAAGCGGTTTTTAACAATGTCTTACTTATGAAATGTGAATTATGTTTTTTTTTCTAGTATTTGTAGTTTTTTGCTCATATAATTCAACGGCATAAACTGCCACCCTTCACCATTGTTCAATAGATATATACCAAATACAATATGTTTCACATAATTCGAGGTAGCAAGTTGATTTCCAACCCCATTTTTTCTTATTTGTTAGCAATATTGAAAAAAATGCTAGAATTAAAGGTTGAACGAACCCAATATCGTAAAAATAAATTACTCAGTCTACTCCGCAATTAAAGGGGAGAAGTTAATTTTTCTTCGAAACATCGAGGAGTCTTGACATGTAACTTCGTATTCCTTGCATCAGCAGGAGCAACGCAACAATTATCCTGTAATTTCTGAAACGCATTTCAGTCCCAAGTGCAATCTCACACAACGGAAATGACAAGAATTTCTCCACCGGTGCTTAAGATGACAACTAAATAGGAATTCCCTTTGAATCCCAAAGACGCTCGAGTAACGATAAGCAGAAATGGTCCCATATTGTTATTTATGAGGTCTTCTTTCCAAAAATGAGAAAACAAACTTGTACAGGGGAAGGAGAAAATGTATCCAATCTCAACATCTCGAATTCCACGCTTCCACGCGATGCCTGATGCATGAAAACTTCGAAGAATTAGAGGTAAAGTGTATAAGAAATATATCTTAATTTTTTTTCATTATTTGCAAATTAACTTGACGGAAATCCATCTTGATATTGATTGAAGTAGAACACCTCAGTTCCGCTCATATAAGCGGAAATAAAGTGTTGCATATTCTAGAGGTTATTTATATGATTTCTATGGTTAATCAGGAAACAGACTCACGAAAATTCGAGGAGAGTACCGACGCGAAAACCTCGAGTTCTACGCGATGCCTGCAAATTTCGAAGAATTAGAGGTGAACTGTATTGAAAATCTATCTTAATTTTGTCGTTTTCATTTTTCGCATCTTCACTTGACGGAAATTCATCTTGATATTGATTGAAGTAAAACACCTCAGTTCCGCTCATATAAGCGGAAATAAAGTGTTGCATATTCTAGTAGTTATTTATATGATTTCTATGGTTGATCAGAAAACAGACTCACAAAAATTCGAGGACAGTACTGACGCGGAAGCAGAAGCTTGTACAAAAATGTACGTTGATCAATTGCATTCTCCCCCTCCCCTGAAAATGTCAAGTCGGTACAGGGGAGAAATGTTAGAGTAAAATTGTCGAAAATATCAATTTCTCTAGCCTATCGACTAATTATGTCCATTAAAGCCAAATCGTCGAAGCTTCGTTGGATGTATACCAGAAACTTTCAGGATGGATATTCGTTTCGTTGGTTTTCAACGGATCAAAAAAATATATTTATGAATAAAAACGATGCCATATAGTATTGAACCTTAAATATATGTCTTATTTCAATATCGATGTTATTTCCTGACATGACCGTTGTAACATGCGCTCTCTCTGCAAAACGATCAATTATTCAATTAAGGAATGAAACAATTTTATTCATTTTGGAAACAACTGATCCGTCATACCATATCATTTGAGGTGAGTATATGCAACTAGTTCTTGTACAAATGCGAGGGATGTTCTCAAATAGTGAGATTCTCGCAAATAGGAAGAAGGGGGTGAATTCGACAATTTTCCGGGAATAATGTAGTATCAACCAAACAGATTGAGTAACGGTGATCTGTTCACGACTAACTCATTCAATAAAATTTGTTTTTTTTTTAATCAATTGATTCAATTCAGCCAGAGTTAATGTTTTTTCAAAAACTTTCTTGGGTGAAAAAGGTTGAAGAAAATTGTAAGAATGCGCGATGTTGCCAATTTTTCATATTCAAGAATTTTCGGGAATATGAAAACTGATATGGTGCGGGAAATGGAAATATGAATGAAATTGCGCATTCTCACAAAAGAATGAAGTACATCCCAATAAAACAATTTTCAAAAAATAATTACTGAAGCCTGCAAAACGCCAGCCTGTTTTCTCCTATCAGCTTGGAACATGATTTAGGTGCTTAACCTTGAGATATTCACGAGGTTTAATGAAAGTTGAATGTGTCTGTGTTACCGAAATCCACGAAGCCGTAATTTACCAGCCGGCGGTACTGTTCGCTCTTGAGAGCAACCAATACCACGTGGTGCTAAATTACGACTAGACAACACAGCCAGATTCAGGTTTCATTAAACCCCGTGAATATCTCAAGGTCAAGCACCTGAATAGCGGTGTACATGTTTGAACGTTGCCGATAGCCGCGTGAAATCTTCGGAGCAATTTCGACGTTTATAGCAATTTCGACGTTTATAGGAGAAAACGGGGTGTCTGCAGGCACCAGTGAGTATTTCTTGAAAACTTTTTTTGGGATGTACTTAACTATTTCTTGAGAATGCGCAACGTTCGTTATATTCCCATTTTTTACTCCATTTCAGTTTTTATTTTCCCGAAAATTCTTGAATATGAAAAAGTGGCAATATGGCGCATTCTTACGATTTCTGTCAGCCATTTGCACCGAAAAATTTAAAAAAAAACGAACTCAAGCCTCCAGAAGTCACCCCGTTATATTCAGGGTATTGTTTGCTCTTAAGATCAAAACAATCAAACATTAAATATGTTGTGTTTAAAAACCGATAGTTCACGGTATGGACCCAGGTACTATACTTTATTCATAGTGTACAAGGGTATGATGCAACAAGAGGAACGATTGAAGGATTGTGAGCTAATGAAAAGAAAGGATGGCGGGTTTAAAAGTTAGTTTCAAAAGTGCCCAGCTTGTTCCAAGACTGAGCAAGTGACATCCAATGTACAAGGCATTAATGAACCAGAACATTGCTGATAACATATGCCAAGAAATGTCTAGCCTCTGGCATTTTTTCGCAGAAACGATTGGGGAATACGTCGTTTAAAGCTTGCAGCTCAGTGAACAATTTAATTATCGAGTTATAGAGGGTGTATAAAGTTGGAGGATTAGTGGATAAAGAATCGTATGTACTGCATCTGGTTGCTTCGGTTCCTTATTAATATCAATCTGTTAACATTCATTGATGACTCATTTACATCGAATCTAGATAACGTTAGAGAAGAATTCGTGAGAAGCAAAATCCTTTCTGAGGAACAGGTCCAATGAAGAGAAAGGCGTGTGATTTATAAATGTTCTGATTATTCCCAGAGCAATGAATCAAATTTGACATGGTCTATTTGTCTGATCATATTGATGACGTCCCAAACAGAACTGAGAAAGGTCAAAGTTAGTCGAAATGATGAGGGAATTTGTTTCTGCGGGAAATGTAATCTCCTATTATGAAGTTGTTTTGATCTGTAGTACTTCGACAAAATACAACAATTTTGACATTTTTTCGAGAATGTGAAGAAAGAACTGAGAAAGGTCAAAGTTAGTCGAAATGATGAGGGAATTTGTTTTTTGCGGGAAATGTGATGTCCTATTAAGAAGTTGTTCTGATTTCTGGTACTTCGATCATACAATAATTCTGACATTTTTTCGAGCATGTGAAGGAAGAACAGAGAAAGGTCACAGTTAGTCGAAATGATGAGGGAATTTGTTTTTGCGGGAAATGTGATCTCCTATTATGAAGTTGTTCTGATTTCTGGAACTTCGACCGTACAATAATTCTGAAATTTTTTCGAGAATGTGAAGGAAGAACAGAGAAAGGTCAAAGTTAGTCGAAATGATGAGGGAATTTGTTTTTGCGGGAAATAGTCCTAAAAAAATTCCCAAAAAAATTTTGAAAAATAATTTTTTCGAAATTTACTGGCAGCACAATATCAACAGAATTTTTCGAGAGGTGGCGTATCATAACCCTCCAACTACTCTAGTAGTAATCGAAAAATCAGGAAATAACCTCAAAATTTCAGATGACTATAACTACGAAACCATTGGGTCGATTCCAGCTGTTCACGAACTTATACGTCGCATTTTGAAATGCAACCTACCCTGAAAGTTTCAAGTCGATAGGATCCTCCGTACGCCCGTAATCGTGTATGCGGCCGGATTTTGACACCGGATTCGTCATCAGTGAGTCAACATAGTCGTTTGAGACCATTTTCGGCTCCAAATTCGAAATTTACAGACATTTGGACGAAACGATAGCATGCTGTTTCTCTTGAAAATGCGCGCAAATATGTATCACAGTTTTTCATCTGTGGGAAAGATAGGATTCATGAAATAAAATAAATAGGATTGAGGTTTGAATTTCAAGAATGTAGTGTTACTATTTGGAAAGAGGAAAAATTAGCCCTTCTTAAAATCGTTTCTGGATCATTTCCATCCATTTTAATATTTTTATGGGGAAGAAGTGTGAGGTTGGGGCATGCATCAGAAAATATGTTGATATAACCGAATAGAATAGCCATCTAAAAGGCGATATGATAATGCGCAAGAATATGAGATTTCTTTGCTGAAAAAGGAATCGAAATGGTTTATACTATTTCTCGGCAAAATGGTGTTGCTAGACGGATATTATTTGATTCGCGGTTTCATAAAAAGACGTGTGATGAAGCCATTTTAATGGGTACATATCTTCAACTTCAGTGTCACTAGATGGAAAAACACCTGCAAAGCTTTGGTAGGGATAAAATCTGATTTAATCAAGATTTATATAATTGGTTTGATTGGTCAAATCTTGTTACCACCTGAAGATTGGATTGGAATGTGATCGTATCATGCACTTCTCCATGAATGTGTCAATCCAATCAATGATATAATGGATTAAAACCAGGGTGGAATAGCAGCTGATTGCAAGAAGAAGCAATTTTCTGATGGTGTTAATCAATCAAGTACTGAAGTATTGGAATAAGTGTCGTATCAAGTTTCCGAAACAACAGCAGCCTTCTAATACTAATGTTCAATCTGAATCAAAGCAATCGAAACATTTTTAATCATTCTGATAATCTTGAAATAATCATGGCGTTATCAGCCGGACATTTTCCACCAGAAGACCAATAAAATCTTTACAATTGGAAACTTCATGGAAAAATTCTTCTTTCATTACTCAGCAATGCCACAGCAAGTTGGGACGGGATTGGGTGAAATGGAATTTCAGCGAAATCATTGAATGGATTATATATACCTAATACCCATCTATCGCTTCGACTTCATTAAGTTTGAAAACTGCTCACCAAATATCGATTATCCCAGTTGTTTCTTACCCAAGTTACTGTTTGTACGTTTTTTTTTTGTTGAGTAGGTTTGGAGCCTCTAGTGGGTTGATCGTAGGCGGAGAAATCCGCCTGCTTACATTTCAATGCAAAATGCAACTACACTACCTCGTCATAGTGCCAATGCTCGGCGGAATCCGCCGGAGGATCGCTCAGCGAGCGTAAGTCTCCATCAATTCAATACGACCCGATCTGCCTTCAGTGGACGCTCAACTTTAAAGTTCACCCAAAGCGCCAAAGAAGATCATGCGAGTAGAAGATTCCTGAGGGCCGGCATTATAAAGATGCGCAGAAGTTACCTTCGACTTTAACTGGCAGGTTAACTTTTGCTCAAATATGTCGGAATTATAATATTCTTATTTCCATGAAAAGGAGAAAATATAACCACCAATTTCAAAAAAAAATTGAAAGATCGCTCCAACCAGAACATGTTTAGAATAAACTAGATTCTTATTGACAATTATTCTTATTCTGTATCACAGAGCTTGATTAATTGTGGTTTTCATAAGAATACAAGGTCAATAACGGATCTGAGGGAGCAATGATCAATTTATAATTCGGAAGACGGAGTTTTGGATGTGTGGGTGTTTGGTCATCTTAGTAGAAAAACTTCTTTTACTTTCACTGATGAATGTATTGGAAATGAAATCATGAAAAAAATTGACAATCATGAAATACATTCAATTCAGGCGTTATTGTATAATAAATCTAATCAGGTTCTTTTTTTTACAAATACTTCACACTACTTTGACCGGCTGACTCTTCCCACTGCACTGGAGGTGGTAATCTCAACACTAAATTCGCAAGGTTTGTGTTTCAATTCAAAATATGGTACTGTTTTGTGTGGCTGCTGGTCATTGAGCAATGATATCCAGAACTTGTAAATGGCTGAGCTACAGTTTGGACATTATTATGAGAATAGTTTCCATTTCGATTGTAATGTTTTCCTCCTTCATCCTGAAAGCTATTTAATTTGAATAGATTATAATGCTTCATAATGCTTTTATAACTATTATCTGTTATATTAGGTAGTGAGAAGAATTAATGTTTCTGATTTTTTTTCATCGACATCCTATAATAGTAGAACAGAAAGCGTAACTATGTTCATCACAATTATATGTCATAATAAACTCACAGGATTTAATCCTTATCTGGGTGCAGTCTGAAGCACCTATGCATTATAAAATGTTGCAATTCCATGAAAGTTCTTTTTGGTTTGGTACAGGTCTCCGACAGTCTCAGGTATTTCAATGGCAATAGATAATAAGTATACATATTCCATCGGAAATTACTGATAATACTGCCAGTATAGATGATTTGTGAATACTCCCAAAATCTCAAGCAACTATCAAGAAAAAATAAGATGCACATAATCTGCATGTAATCATCACGCATCACTGGCGACAAATTATGATTTATTAAAATAATGATGATGATATGGGCGAATGAAAACAAATATAATGATGAGCGAATGAATACAAATATAAATGAACTGACAAAAACAGAGATGAGGCCATTAGGTTGTTGGAACAGACAAACCAAGAAAAGAGTAAATTGGCCGAATTCCAGCAGGCAACAGAGTTTTAAGTGATAAGCATAATCCAAGGCATAAAAAGAAGAAAAACTACAGACATTTATGGCATGTCAATAAAATTCATTGGAGGAATATGCATCGAAATTGTCCAACCCCTCGCAATAATTCTGAACAAATGTCTTTCAGAGGGTGTGTTTCCGAAAGCTTTTTGAAGAGATCATCAAGACAAGACAATCTGCATATTTCGAAGACAATAACATGCTCAACAAACAACAACACGAATTCAGAAACTCAAGACATACAACAACAATGCTTCTGGAGCTGGTGGACCACATTTTTGAGGCAATGGATGAAAAATGGACAACAAAGGTACTTTCTAGGGATCTACCTAGGCTTTTCATACGGTAGATTACGATATCTAGATAGCAAAATGCAGTGCTACGGACTGGAGAGCACAGCCTTGAACAAGATTAGCTCACTCCTCTCGGAAAGACAACATCAAGTTGAGTGAAATAACGTTATATCCGAGAAACGCTATATGAAATCTGGGTTTCCTCAAGAATCGATACTTGGACCCCCACTCTTCATTATATGCATAAATGACCTCAACCTAAAACCTGAGCAAAGCCAGATCATTTTTGAGAACTCTACTTTTAGCAGATGATAGTTCCTCCTACATGAAGGCTCCTGATTTCGAACACCTGCAGCAGGTAAAGAGACATGTGATCCAGGCATTCCATGAGTGGTTCCGCTACAATGCTCTTACCAGTAATGAGTCCAAAACCTAACACCTTCAAATAAGAAGTAACAAAAATAACACAATCAAATTGCAAGCAGTTACAGTTAACGGAGCTTTGTTTTGGGAACCGCATATAGGAGAGATGAAGAAAAAACTTGCAGTAGCTATCTATGCAGTATCAACAGTGAATAGAGCTTCTTTCAGACAGGCGGCCTTGATTACTTACTTCGCCAACTTCCAAAGTTGCAACGTACGGTATTCTTTTGTGGGGTACATCAGTACCTGTTCAAGATCTCTTTCTTCTCCAGAAAAGGGCAGTACGAACAATCCTGAATATGAAACAATTGGACAGCTGCAGGGGTGCTTTTCGATAACTTAGAAACCTTACTGTACCAGTAGTCTATATACTGAAGTGTGCAACTTAAGACCATAAGAACTTGGACAACTTTCCATCCAATGGATTGTTTCATCAGTTCAATACTAGAATAAGCGACAAACTTACCATTCCATACCACAGCCGTGAATTATACCAGGAGGGGATAGACTTCTGGTGTCCGAAAATCAACAATAACCTAACTGACTGCACGAAAAATCTTTCAGGGAAGAAGTTCAAGCATAGTGTGAAGAATATTCTCCTCAACAACACAATCTACTCATTAGATGGATTCATTAGGAATTGAGATTTATTTTTATTGGACGTGGCATGTTATTTTTTTCGTTCTGTAATTAAATATTATTATCATTATTATTAATGATGAGATGAGCGAAATCGGTTTTTGAATTCCGTTTTTTTCAATAAAAAAAAAAGTTCAAATAGACAAGCTGATTTTAATATATCCCTTCTCAAGGGAGACGTTCAACAATATTGAATCTTGAAGATTGTATATTATACCAAGAAGAAAAAAATTGATGTTCTATTACCCTTGTGTCAGCTGAAAAGATAGAGAATCTCTGTAATGCCATGGTTTAATTTAAACTACAACTACAAATATGAATAACTGATACTCAAATCACCAGATAAAGATAACCTTACAAATCTAACTTTAACTGGAATTCCTGAGGTCATGCACAGAGTTAACTTATATCCATCCCACATAAAAGTCTTATGATACCTTCCTAAATCGTTCTTATTTTGTGGTTAAGCAACATTTGGTGGAGTTGATATCAACCTGGTTGGGTGACGGATAGAGCTTCCAATTTGAAGAAACATGCAATAGCTCAACGTCGATATTATCTAGTTTCATTTCGAAGAAACAACCGGAAAGGAATAAACTGAAATTGAAGTTGATTTCAAATGGATACATCTCTGTGAAACGGATCGGTTGGTGATATTTTAGATATTTTATTAGTCCAAATATTATTTCTGTTCTTCGAGTCTATGAACATTAAAATTACGTGTTCAAGAGTGCTGTATGCTAATGAATGAATAAAAGTAGGAGCCGTTCTGAAGTCTCACTCAATTAAATGGTAATTCCGTTTTGTTCATTTACGACCAAAGAAGTAAACCAGTGCATTTACATTTATATTACCAGCGGGGCTATCATACTTCTTGCACTCTGAATACGTTATTACGTATGCAGAAATGAATATTCGAATGATTTTTCAGGAAAGAAATGAAATAAATTGTTGTGAGTAGTTCCAAATATTCCTATATTTCTTATAAAACATTATATAGATGTAGCTTCATATTATATTCTATGTTGTGTGGTTGACACAAGTAAATAAAAAGTCAGTTCATTTTTTCAGTTGCCGAACAATCAGTGTGTTATTTCGTTTACCTCCAAATATTTCCAATAGAAATTGATCATTTACTATTTTTTGCGCACGGAATAATGCTTTATTACTGTGTTGTTAGTGTCAATTCATTTTTGAGCGCATGAACTAGGGGAACAGCGTGCAATTTGTTCAAATGTCTGTTATTTTCGAATTTTAAGCCAAAAACGAGTACGTTGAACTCGCTGATGATGAATCCGGTGTCAAAATCTATTCTGTCCGGCTGGCCGACCGTAGGCACAAGTACGGGCATACAGAGAATCCTATTGACCTGAATCTTTTCGGGTAGGTTGCATTTCAAAATGCGAAGGTAAAGTTCGTTAATGGGCAAAATCAGCCAAGAAGTTTCGAAGTCAGAGCCGTGGTGATTTTCGTGATAACTCGAAAACTACTGAAACGATTATACTGAAACTAAGCAGTTAGTTGTATTATAACAACGCGCAACATTTTGCAGAATTTTGTCGAGTTCGTACTGTCAGTAAATTCAAAAAAAAAATTTTTCTGGAACAATGCATTATATTCGAGAAGAAATTCTGCTAGAGCCTTCAGAATTTCAGTTCGATCCGAAAATTATTTTTGGAGATATTTCGAAAAATATGTCAAATAACGTGTTTTTTCCTGGGTATCGATCGTTGTTTTTCTTTAAATAACTAAAAAATTACTGTCTTAATCATGATGAAACTTGGCAAATAGTTTAGAAATGATGGTTGACAATTTCGTGATGATCGTGTCATTAGAACATTCTGAAAAAAATTCCGTAGATATACCCATTCAAAATTTTTTTTCCCAATATTTCATCAGAGAGTAGATTTTCGAAACTTGATGATTTCAAGAGAAAAGAGTTATCTTAATATCTCGAAAACCAACAACACAAACAGATTCCATTATAAGTAACACTTCAACATCGCTCAACAGTATTGTTCATTAACTTTTATGCAGCCCACAGTCGATCAATGTGAAAGCACAATATTTCAGGTTGCATAAATCAATAATTATTTTCCTTATGTAAACGATACAGAAAGGTTGTGAAATTTATATTGTGTGATTTTCAGAATTCAAAATGGAATGTGTGATCTAGAAAATATCGTACGGTCTGTATTACACAATCGCACTCAGTTTTTATCAACAAGTGGTCAAGTTCGCGTAGTCATGTAGGTAGGGTGATGCTATTCCTACAAGTGAACTTGTCTGCATAAGTTTAATTGCAGGAAGAGCCTCACCTATGACTCTGTTTATTTTTTCGAGTTAAGAAGCGATCGAACCTAGGCGCTCATCTTATCTCTGTTCGTCCTCAAAGAGATGCGAAATTCATTAGGTTCGATGATTGTCAGTTCATTGAGTAAAATTTCGTGTGCATCTACCTCTCTCGATCAAAAAACTATTGTTTGGCCATTTCCTTCCAGTCTTTTTTGCTTGTATGTTCCAGGGAACAGTTTGTGATCTTCTGCTCAAGAATATGTCATGTTGTGATTTTTTTTCCAAAAATGGTCTCAAATAACTAGGTTGTACTCACGATAACCTGAGGATGAAAAGATAGCAACTTCAAACTTTACGGTAGGTTGCGAATCAAAATACGCAGGTAAAGTAAGTTATAGTGCCAAATCGTTCATATGGGTCTGGAGTCATATACTCGTTCCTTCTTTAGAGTATATTATCGGAATACCTCAGAAACAACTTATGCGGTCAGATTGAAACTTGGAAACTACCTGAAGAATAGTGATGCGCAGCTACTCGCAACAATTTGTTGAGATTCAAAAATTCAAAAGTGCCCCAATTTGTGCTGAAAATTCTTCTTTTCTTTCTATTCATCAGAATTCAGTGAAATTCTGCACACCTTGAAGTCAGTGAAGAGCTCTAATATACTGACTGGTCTGATCATCATGATGAAACTGAAAATGCTGATGCACAAATTTGTACCGAACTTCGTGATGATCGTGTCTTCAGAACAATAAAAAAAAAATTGTTTTTGCCCACAAATTTGAAGCTGATGCTAGAAGCTGCTGACATCGACGCTTCCCTATAATTTTTTTTATTCCTACGTCTTCACAGTTTGGTATGTTGGGTAAGTTTGTGGTGTTGGTATATGTTTGTGTGTCTACAAATAAAAAAATCTCTAGTTTGGAATGAGTCTGAATGAATGTTAGGGTAAAAATACAATATGAAATTTGTAAGCTGGTCAAATGGACAAAGTAGCCGAGGAGTAAATGAATGAATGAATGCGATATTGGATAAATGTTCGTAAGTTTCGATTTTGTGCTGGTACAAGTCCTAAACGGTCTAGTTGGATATACTGTGGGAGAATTCATCGTCAATTTCAATTCTGTTCGGCAATCCATATATGCTCTTACCTTTGAGAGGAAGGGACATGCATGGAGTCATAAAAGTTTCAAGGTAGGTTTGAAGCCTGAAACCCTCGGTTAAGTTCGTCAGCAAAACTTGCCCAACGGTTTTGCAACTATAGCCACCTGACATATTGATCTTTCAATAATTCCAAAACAACCTATTCAACCGAAATGACTAAGATTTTTATATATTGAATATAGCAATGCAGATTCATGCAAAATAACGTGAGGATTATATCATTAGGAAATCTGAAACAATTATTTGCAAACCCTCGATATCTCATAAACTATTTACCAAAGAATGCCGAAATGAAATGTCTGAATATCTATTAATTGAGTTGAATAGAGTCAGCTTCAATGCTGATGTGAAATTTGTCTTATCTAAACCAATCTAGATACTTGTCGTATGTGAGATTATGTTCAATTAATGAGGCACGTACGAGTATATGTGGCAAAACAATTTTTCTGAGTTGACAGTAAATCATTTGTATTAGGAAAGCATGAAGATTCCTTTGACTTTCAGTTCATACAGTGGCTCATTTCCAAATCGTCACGATTACCCCCATTTCCGAATTACTTTCTACTCATTCCATTATTTTTTGTCTTCAGTAGTTCACTTAACCTGAATTTGCTCCGATATTGCTTACTGTCATCAGTTAATTAAGCACAGCAGAAAATGCTAACTCACAAATCTCAAAAAAAGGATATTCATTTATCCCCATTCAATGCAGAATATAATGAAATATATCATTATCAAAATATTTAAAGGAGGAATTTTTTTATATAGGAATACTGTTTCTACAAAAATACATTCAAGGAATCGAAGACACATTGGGAATTCTTCTGTCATATCGAATACTTTTTCCTTATCCCTTCTCGGCCCACCAACAAACAGTTATTTCTAGTTTTGGTATATTCTTCGATAAAAATCGAATAATAAACCTTAGTGATCGATAAAAAAAGAATTCCAAGCACTGAAAATTCCACAGTTTACATTTTGAAGTATGTAGATTTGAATGAACTAATAAAAAAAATCCGTTTTTCCGCCATCCGCTGTCCGGGGCTTTTCTCTGGATGTACTGAACCGAAATCCTTGAAACTTGGTTGAAATATTGTGTGTCGCTCGAGATTGATCCTCCAAGCTTTTCAGCAGGATTGGTGTACCCTTAGGGCTAATAATTGGGGGTTGACGGGACAAAAAATTATACCTCGAAATCTTACCACAGAATTTTCATGAATCTCCCAAATTTGATTACTGTTGCATAACTCAACCTGAAAATTTTATCCGGATGATATCTGACCAGTAGACCCTGAGTTATAAAGAAAAACGCTGCAAAATTCCAATAATCCCGAAAATGAATCATCGCATTCGGTTCAGAGATTGGAATTCAGTGGAATATAATCGATTAACTTTTCATCCAGAATCATATATTTAAAAGTAGATAAAAAGATTTAATTACCAAATTTTCAACACATATCGGGGAATTTTAAGGGATTCGTTTGTTTTTTTATTAACACAATGTGATATGTCCCATCGAGGTTCTTGACAATTTCATAATCGTAAGTACTTCAAATTGAAATAATTTTGGGTTTCTCTCCTAATATCTGAAACATTACTACTAAAAATCGGATAATAATTATCTAGATATCACCCTGCGGATACCGGGATTTAAGATTGAATTTCTTCATGGAGCTCAATCATATCTTAAATGAAACTTATATATTATTCATGAATCATTGGTTTTTCATAACACAAAAACCAATTCAATGAAAAAATTCATTTGAAACATTGAAATCTCATTAAACACTCTGGTATAACCGAATAACACTTTTACATGCAAAAGGCGAATCAAGTAGCGTAATTAAGAATAATGAAGATTTTCAAAAAATTCGGTCGATCGGATGTTTTCATCAATTTTGGTTTGCGTAGTACAATTATCGTCAACATGTGGATATCCGCTACTGGTTTCAATCGAAATCCAATATTTTTTTTACTGAGACTTTAAAATAAGGGTTAATGTAAAATATAATGAGCATATATATGATAAAACAAATTGAAGGATATATGCAAAAAATCAATAACAAACCGGAAATCTCATCAATTGCCGAGAATCTAATACTAAGGTTAAGAGTCTCAGACTAAGGTAGGAGCATGATACACCTGTTTTGAATGGAGTATGTGCCGGGTCGTGACCTAAGACAGTGGATATAGGCTATGTTTCCGATATACCCTGCGAGCACTGTGAGCTGTGATGTCAATTCAGTATACTGCGAAGCCGTTCCTTTATTGTTGGATGTACTGCCTACTGTATAAAATGGGACGCAGTTTAGTATACTGTGAAACAAATAATCAATAACTTCATTGGATAAAATGCATGCCTTTCCGAAAATTACTTCGACAGTATACTAACAGTCCATAACGGAACTAATTTCTCCGCAGTGAGAGCACTGGACAGTGCTCTCAGTGTATATCGGAACATACTCATAGTATAGACAAAAATATTCCGCTTGTTTCACCCTATGGTTGTCGGCAAACTACTTTTTTGAATTCAACGTGTTTACATTAAACAGACGTTTGGATTTGACACCATCTCAGTTGAGTTTGAGTATATCTGACAACGATACGGAACGAAAAATCTCTTAAAGAATTATTCATTCGAATTCAACCTCACGGGGTTCACGATACATTTAATTGTTACAAAAAAGTTATTGAAAATAACTTCAGTTTTTCAGTTTGTGTGTTGGATATTTTGTGAATCAAGTGAACTCTTATCGGATATATGTACTGTGGAAATAATTTTTTCAGATGAATTGCCCAGGAAGGGTGAGTTTTTTTTCATTTCATTAATATTTTTCAGCACAGAGTTGAATCCTAGTAGAAATCACAACTGCACATTTTTATTAGCGGAAAATCTTGAATTTTGATATACGTATTGCGGTGTTAATTTGAGAGTTAGAGTTTATTTCCCCAATATCAACAAATTATAACGCGATCAGATCATTGAAACATCATGACTAGTTGTGAAATATAGACGCTCGATTCAATGAAACACTCCGTGAGAACTGCATGGAAAAAAAATTGAATTTTTTTTTTCAAATATTTTTTTCGATAACATATTCATCGATGTTCAATGAAATTTGGTACAGGTCTTACAGTCAACATTAAAAAACAGTGTTTCAAATTTCAGTTTGGCCTATATTTATTTCCGGAGATATCGGAAAAACATTTCGTGGCCATTTTAAATTTTGAGGATATTTCCATAACATGTCAAAAAAGGCAAACTCTATCTGATTTGAAATTAATTTTCAATTGTAGAATACCGACATGCAATTAAATAAGTGTGGAGAAGAGTGAGATTTTTAAAGACGTGAAACGACTGTGGAACGTCTCCTCTCATTCGAAATATTATTTTAAATTATGCTACTCAATTACCGTTCTGCATGTGGTCATGTTATTCAATTATGCAAGAGTATTTATTGAGATTTCAATGATTCACACGAATTTTTTTCATGGAGTTAGATTTGTGTCGTAAATAATAACAATAAGTTATATGCATAAAATATAAATTTTATTTGAAATGTCAATGGTATTGAGGTATTTAACGAAAAATAATAAACCCTTGTATAAAATTTGCAGCGTTTTTTCAAAAGAAATCCTTCTTTGTATTTATATTGGGCTTACCTTACCATATTCTAAAAGGATGGAAAATGAAATAGTGGGGAAAATATGTCAAATTCCGTGATTTTCTGAAATTACTGACGAAAAACATTTTGTAAAATTTCGATATAATCGTGCCTTCATAAGACTTCGCATCAGTGGTCTTCTAGAATTTTCGAAATTATTCCCAAAACATATCCGAATAAATTGGATGCGTTGCGACAATGAATGACAAAAAGTTCATGAAAATGGAGAATCGTATTATTTTGTTTATCGACCTTAATATCAAATTTCTGAAGTAATTGTTTCTTGGTGCACAATCGACAAGAATTGTTGTATACCAGTTGAATTTTTATTAATTTGAAAAAAATATTACATTCTCGATTTGTATTTTATGCGAGAAAGTGGATTTCGTGAAAGCCGTAAAGGTGCTAAATCAAGCTTTGAACATCGCACCCTAGATTCACTGAACTGAATCTAAATCCATCAGTGTTGTTAATTCGGTGATATAAATCGACCTCAGATTGAAAGATTCAATCTTGAAGAGGAAGAAGGGAGAGAAGAACAATTTGTAATCTGGTGCCGCGTTGTTGAGAACGAGGTAAGCATCAGACACTTTCGGTAATTACATCTGCAAGTGTTCCAAAGACTGTAGTTAATTGGCGAAGTGGTTTAGGGTGGTTTTCTTATGGTCCTTTGGCAATCAACTTGCGAAACTGTTTCCTCAGTGTTCGTTCTGCAACTTGAGAAGAAGACTTCGCACATGCATCCTTATATGTAGGGTGAAATGAGGCTGCTAGGGAGATTGAAGTAGGTTGATAAAAATATTAGCGTCAATTCAGACTTAATATTTGTCTGCATATATATAGAGGATAAGGAATAGGCAGGCAGAAATATCTTATTGGAATTATATATGACTAAGGGCCGGTTTTATCAAACTTATTTGGACCACATAGAGCAAATAACTCTCATTTTTGAACCAGATCTAACGAGTTAACTACTGCTTATCTGTCGAAATAGTTTTATAATATCCGCAATTATTAATTCAATTTTGAACCAGGCTGAACTTCTGTATTTTTTCAAGAATTTTTTCTGTGTATTTATTCGAAAGAGGGTGGATATAGAAGACATTGAATGTGTTCGACCATAATACTATTATAAAAAGTGTTAAAGATTTCGAAATGAAATGCTCCAGAAAGAAATTGAATGCGTGTTCAGTTCAAACGTATTTGTGAGCAATGCAATGAGACATATATGTGCCTACATGTACTTTTGCGCGCATGTTCTGGGGAACAGTGTGCTATCGTTTCGTCTAAACGTCTGTTTTGAGCCGAAAATTATCTTAAACGACTAGGTGGGATTCACTGATGACGAACTCGGAATCGATTCTGTCCAGTATCCTGGCCTTCCATATGCACGATTACAGGCGTACGGAGGAAACACGACTTAAAAGTTTCAGGGTAGGGTTCATTCTGAAATGCGCCAGTTTGTTAACAGGCAAAATCGACCTCTCGGAGTTATGTGAAGCCATTTGATATTTGGGGTTTTTCCCCTGATATTTATCTACTGGGGCGATTTAATGGAAATTTGGCAATTAGTTGATGCATTACGACGCACAACCTCGTGCTTTATTTCGTTGAAATCGCACTGTCAGTCAGATATAAAAAAATAATTTTTCGAAATTATCATTTTCGAAAACTGCCTTTTATATGTGAAATAAATTTTGCTCATACCTGAAGCTCCATATTTCTAAGTACCCAATGGGCACACCTTAGTTTGTTTCACGTTTTCGTCTCGTAGAATAGATGAAATGAACGTTTTTGGTTGAAAAGCTAACCGTTGATATCCCGTTGCAATATTCAACATTATTAGTGAACGTATTTTGACGTTGATCCTCAACTATTTGTCGAAATCAAAGGGAATTTTATCGTTTAATTATTATATATGTTCAACAGCGTATGTAAACGTTTGTTCACAAAATATTTTACTTGAATCCCTACGCCTGCTGGAAAAAAACGTGATAAATAGGTTTCTTCAAAACCTTTTTCAGTGTATAGTATTTTTCAGTTTTAAAACGTTGTTCATTTACTATTGTTTCTTGAATTTTTGAAGTTCTTGAAATGGAAAAAGGAGAAATTCTGATCGTTTAAAAAACTCCGCATATAAACGTATATTAGACATAATATTTCAACTTGAATCCAAACTCATGGTTCAAAACAAATTCGTGATCAATATGTTTCTTCGAAACGATTTTCAGTACATAATACCCATTTTGATTAACTATTTGATAAAATCAAATAATAAACCATAGTGATCGACAAACGAAAAAAAAATTTAACCTTCCCTGAAAATTTCACAGTTTACGTTTTGGAGTATGTAGATTTGAATGAACGAATAAAAAAAAATCCGTCTGTCCGCCGTCCATTGTCCGAGGCTTTTCTCTGGAAGTACTGAACGGAAATCCTTGAAACATAATAGAAAAATTGTGTGTCACTCGGGGTTGATCCTCCTAGCTTTTCAGCAGGATCGGTATACCCTAAGGGTCTAAACGGGGGTTGAGGGGAAAAAAATTATATTTCGAAAACATACCACCAAATTTTCATGAAGGTCTGAACGTTGATTACTGTTGCATAACTAAACCTGAAAAATTTTACCCGGATGATTTCCGACCAGAGGTTCCTGAAATATAAAGAAAAATGCTGCAAATTTCGGATAATATCGAAAATGAATCATCGCATTCGGTTCTAAGTTGTTTAAGATATCAACGGTATATTGGGTTATTTAACTAAGAAAATAATAAACCCTTGTGTAAAATTTGAAATGTTTTCACTTTCAAAACGTTGTTCATATGCTATTATTTCTTGAATTCTCGAAACTCTCAAGTTGAATAAGAAGAAGTATTCATCTTTTGAAAAACGCCGCATATAAACGAATTTCAGACATAATATCTCACTTGAATCCCCAAGTCTGGTTGAAATAATTCGTGATATATATTTTTCCTTGAAACGTTTTCCAGTGTATAATATTTTCAGTTTTGAAACGTTGTTTATGTACTATTATTTCTTGAATTCTAAAAACTCTTGAGTTCGATAACGGGAAATATTGATTTTTTGAAAAACGCCTGATGTGAACGTTTATTCAACATAAGGTTTCGCTTCAGTTTCAATGCCTGGTTGAAAACATTCGTGATAAATATGTTTCTTCGAAACGTTCTTCAGTCTATAATAGTTTTCAGTTTTGAAACGTTGTCCATTGATCATTATTTCCCAAATTCATGAATCCCTTGAGTTGGATTAGAAGAAATATTGAACTTTAAAAACACACCGCATGTAAACGTTTATTTGACAAAATAATTCACTCAACTTTTAACGCCTGATTGGAAAAATACGTGATAAATATGTATCTTTGAAATGTTTTCCAGTATATAATATTTTTCAGTTTCAAAATGTCGTTCATGTACTTTTTATTCATTGAATTCTCGAAACTTTCGGGTTCGAAAATAGAAAACTTTGTTCGTTTTAAAAACGATGTGAATGTGTTTTTGACATGATATTCCACTCAAAAATCCCCAATGATTGAACTCGCTGATAAAGAATCAAATTCAATTCAGCTCGGTCGACCATCCGCATGTGCTCTAATATTCGAAGGAGAGCCTGAATATTGGTGGAATTCGTCAATGGACAAAATCCATCCAACGGTTTCGAAGTTAAACCCGGTTAGAATGTCAAGATTATTTTTCGTATAACTCCAAAAATACTGATTCAATCGGATTGGAACTTGGTATAGTTTGTTGTGAAATGCCAACGTCAAATTTCTTTAGGATCATACTGTAAGAAAACTAAAGAAATCCACAGAGGAAACAGACGTATAAGCGGTAAAAGCCTTTGTGGACATTGTGTGCTACATCGCACACACTTGAGTGGAACCAACAAATCAAATCGTGGTGCTAGTGGTGGCTATTGGAATTAAAAACTGACGTACTACGATCAGAAGTCATGTACGCATATGCCGTTCATTTTTATTTCTGTATATCCGAGTCCTGTGAGAGTTTGGAGTTCGCGCTAGTGTTATGTAGTAATCAGACGGCGATTTTGCCTCTTCATGAAAGTTAAATTCTTTTTCGTTTTGCAAGGTAAGAAATAATCATCATCTATAATATCAAACTTTTATTTATGGATATATCCTGAATTTGTAATAATTCATATTTGATGATAAATACAGAATAGCTCACTAAAAATGATATCTAAGATTATCATATCAGTAACTTATAATGCGTTTTCATTCCAAATATATGATTAAGGGTCTACCTTTTTTAGTTATTGTGTTTACGGTCTGGCCGTTAGGCCGATGGCATGCAGGTTTTATTTTCAACCTCTACTCTACCCTCTCGATTGTACGGACAAGCAGCCTCATACATTGTATCTAGATTAGTAGCAACAAGACTCTATCCCAGACAACACATGTACATCAGATGGATGTCCATTTCGTGTCCGTTTATTGGATATCCATAGTACAGATGTCCAAAGGACATCGAAATATGTGCATTGTACATCCAATTTGTAGTTGTACAATGGATATCCAAATTTGCGTATTCCATGGATATCCATAAGTGGTCCAATAGAAAAGTTTTGAGCAATATAGGTATAATCTATGATGAGTTTCAATTAAGCAGTTTTTGGTTGCGTGCATTTGTTAATGAGGAAAGATCAGTCCTAGAAATTCATGATTTTTTTATTCAGTTGAAATATTTTTCTGAGTACACTTATATTTTCCATCAATAATAATTGCTGCAACTGCTGCAAATATTTGATTAGTTGCGGGAACACCTTCCTAACTCAAAATTTAATAATTTTTTTCACCATTATCTTATACCAAGCAGATGCAGCCTTTGAAAATAATGAAATATTTAAAAGAACTTTAATTGATTCGATATTAACATTTTCATAAGGGTAGAATAAAAAATATATTTTTATCACAAAGATTGTAACTTTTCGTAACACCCCTTATGTTTCTCTCGAACATGTAGAGATTTCGTTCCAACAACTCGTCTAAAATCGAAAAAATAAGTGACATTTATATATACCATATCAGCGGGAGGAAGCGAGTAAGAACGAAGCCATGAAGTCAACGCTGCTGGCAAATGGAACTGCAATCATTCTGATTGTTATGAAGTTAGGTTAGGAGTGTTTTCAGTTTTCATTATTTCTCGATACTTGGTGAGTAGTGAATATCTCCTAATCATGTCGTCATTACATATTTAGAAATAGAGATTATTACAAATGAAAACTGTTGAAATTTCAGATGGAAATAAATAGCATATAATATGTATGATTATAAGTGAAACCTGTCGACACAGCCACGCTAGATAGGAATTCGAATTTGGTGAGCACATTTTATTTCTTATCTGGAGTAATATGGATTATTACGAACGAAAGTTCTAAACTGCCCATGAACATAATACATGTTATACATAAATGATGCCAATTCAAAACTTTCGTTGAAATCTTGTCCACAGCTTGGATTATTACTTATATCAATATTAATCATATCAAATGAAAATTTAAACTGATTGTTGAACATTTCAGGTGAAACACATAAGTGAAAGGAATCCTCAAGAAAGCGAGGCTTCACATTACAATTTGGTGAGCACATTATTTCTTATTGGCTTATCGTGAGATAAAGTCAGGAAACTTATCGACTATTCAGTTTGTGCAGAAGGTATATTTCATGGCACGAACAAAAGGAATTATTTGTGACGTACTAGCCCTACCCTATGTGAAATATTGTGGAGGACGTGGAGGCTATCAATCAAGCTCAAAATGTTCAATTGAAGGCAGTTATGTTAGTAACCGCATATGTTTCACTGATGAAAGAAATTTACTTCACTGATTTCCCGTTAGACTATATGCATCTTGTTTACTTGGGAATTCTTAAAAATTGATTGGTAGTCTGTGGATAGGAAGAAGACCAACACATAAACTGTTATTCTCTGAAATATCAAAAATTTCACTTAACTCGTTAAGTCAGATACCAAATATACCTTCGGATTTCAACCGCACGCAAGATCTTCAAATGAGGCTTAAAGATGAAGGACCACAGAATCTCTTCAATTTCCTTTCATACAGGCCCAACTGGTTCCCGAAACTGAATACACCTATTTTTTACTCTACATGTGTCACTATTTTTTTTCGAAAGTGCGGAATTATTGTTGAAATGTTTCTGGAAATATTAAGTATTATATATGGGCACAAAAATTTTTCACATAATTTGGTACATATTTGCGATGATATTAGAATATTATATTTGCATATTGAAAAGTGATAACAATCATTGAGTTTGCGAATTATGGCTGAGAGTTTGAAACAATTTGATAGTAATATCTTGAATTTTGTAATGACAAAAAATTCATAACATTTCAGAAGCAGCAGAAGGAACGTTCCAATTCAACGAAGGCTGTGGAGGATTGCAAAAAATAAGTATCTAAGAAGGGCAAAAGAAAGAAGTGCATATGCGAACAGGTTGGATCCACATCTTTGAATATTTATCTTCAAAACTGATCAAATTCGGTACATCCTATGTTACTGGAATTGCACATGTGAAAATAGTGGATTACTGAAAGTCTCATTATTATATTCACATCTTTGCACCTCTTTGGTTATAGGCTGAAAACACCCCTACTTTTCAGTATCATCCAGATTATTTTTGCAGCATTAAATGGAACTTGTTTCAAAAGGAAATGTTAAAATCGGCTCTAAACTTTTGCGAATGATTAAAAATCTGCAGAAGATTTCTGGCGTTTTTTTCTTCCATATTGAGCCGAAGTTTAGTTAATATGTGAATTAAAAGATCTTTATCATTGAATATACATGTTCACTAAAATTCAGGTATTGGTACACTTCCGGTAACAATTGAGAGCAGATTTTACCGTCAACATTCTTTGAAACCAGTTGCATTCAAAGCTGCAAAAATAATCTGGGGGCTACTGAAAAGCAGGGATATTTTCAGCTCAAAATCATGCAAAGATGTGAATTTGATGATATGACTTTCAGTAATTCAGAAGCAGCAGAAGAATCGTTCCTATTCAACGAAGGCTGAGGAGGTTTTACAAAAAATAAGTATCTAAGAAGGGCAAAAGAAAGAAGTTCATATGCGAACAGGTTGGATCCACATTGTTGAATATTTTTTATCTTTAAAAATGATCAAGTTAGGAATATCTTATATTACTGGAATTGCACATGTGAAAATAGTGGATTACTGAAAGTCTCATTATTATATTCACATTTCTGCAACACTTTGGTTATAGGCTGAAAACACCCCTACTTTTCAGTATCATCCAGATTATTTTTGCAGCATTAAATGGAACTTGTTTCAAATAGAAATTATGTTAAAATCTGCTCTGAACTTCTATGAATGATTAAAAATCTGCAAAAGATTTCTGGCGTTTTTTTTCTTCCATATTGACCCGAAGTTTAGTGAATATGTGAATTTAGAGATCTTTATCATTAAATATACACGTTCACTGAAATTCAGGTATTGGTAAACTTCCGGTAACAATTGAGAGCAGACTCTACCGTCAACATTCTTTGAAACAAGTTCCATTCAAAGCTGCAAAAATAATCTCGAGGCTACTGAAAAGTAGGGGTATTTTCAGCTCAAAGTCGTGCGAAGATGTGAATTTGACTTCAGTAATTCACTATTTTGACTTGCGCAATTGGATTTACATACTTTCCTCATTCATATATTTTTCAAAATAGAAATGTTTAAACTCAGAAATCCAATGTACTTCTCAATTGGGATGGCCATGAAATGGGTATCCATTGGTTGTCCGATGCAAATCCAAATCTCAAATATTTCTGGTTACCATGGACGTGAAATGGTTATTCAACGGATGTCTGATGGACATCCATTAGTCTTGCTGCTGCTATTTTTATTTATTTATTTACTTCGCACAGGTGATTTTCACACCCAAGAAGGTATTCACAAAATATTTAAAAAAGTGTACAATTTATAATTTAAAATGGAGATATCAAAGAAACAATAAAGAGTATTCAACATAATGAACATATGAACTTTGAGAAACTACAACCCCAAAAAACACAATATCGGCTACTGAAGAAAAAAAAAAGAAAAATAAACACATACAAGAAATTAAAGTTAAATTTTCCCGAAATATTTTCTCAGCATTTTCTGTCTTACCGTTCTCAAACTGTCGAAAAATATATCACATACTTCCGAATACAAGAAAGTCTCCTTTTGCATACGATACAGAGGAGAGTTCTGAGCAGCAAGAGTATTTCTCCCAGGGACGTAAAAAATGTGTTTCCTCGGTGATATACTCGGGGTATAAAAAGCAATACCGTCAAAAAGAAATTCTGGCCGCAGTGAACCATTCAAAAGCTTGTGGAGCATTAAAACATCATTTATAGTTCTGCGATATTTCAAACTGGCCACGTTAAAATGTTTTGTCTAATAGAATAGTTCTCGAGATTACCCTTTTGAGTTATAAGAACAGACCTGTAACCTAGAAATCTTATTATATGAATTTTTTCCGAACATTTTCGAGTCTCAATGTCTCAATGTACATCAAATGGATATTCATCGAATGTCTGATGGATATCCAATATATATCCAGCTGCAACGGACATGAAATGGATATCCATGGGATATTAGATGGAAATATACACTCTATTGGTATGGATATAAATTGGATATCCAATGGAAATCTATCGGATGTAATACAGGATATCCAATAGACATCCATTGTATGTCCATTTTGTCGGAAACGTATTATCCATTGGATGTCCACTGGACGTACGTCGGAAAATGCCATGCATCCAATGAATATCCAGGATGTCCATGAGTGGACGTCCGTTGGATGTCTATTGTATTCACTTGTGTTGTCTGGGATATGTAGACTTTCTGTCTGTTTCTGTTGTCGATTGTATGCCCAAAAAATCCAAAATTATCCATTCTACCTCATAGCTTCCAAGCAACAATTATTCCAGTTTGTACAATACCTCCAAGTAGTTAGAAATACGAATAATCAGTTTGTGTTCCGTATCCACGGAATTAATTTCATTTTTTTTTTCTCTTAAGAGACCTTTCACAGTTGTGGGTACTTTCGGTTTCCTTTTTTTGTTTCCTTCGTATAAATATGCCGGCCAACGTCTTGCGCCGAGTGGAAGCATGCGCGTGTATGCGCGGTGCTCGCAATGTGACACTGTTTTTCAAGACAATTTTGAATAGACACGTGTGATAATTAAAATTTGACGCTTTGGTTAGAACACGCAATAATCTCAAAAAAACTGGATAAAATCAAAAAGATTTCCTCCGCTGTGAACGATAATCAGTGAATTTCAACAGCTTGAAACTCGCCAAAGGTGATTGTGCGGTCTTGTTGTGGGACCTGTTCGAGAAGAAGCTGCGACTGCTGATAAGAAGGGCCCTTCACTACCCCATCATCTTGAAACCACAAGGTAAGGTGCATTTCGTTGGTGGCTTGCCTTAATTTCGATACTTTTCGCGTTATTGGACTTACTTCACACTGTGAAAGGTGTAACTTAAATTTCCTCTTTGTGTGAAGGAAAAGTGGCCCCAGTTCACATTTCTCTCTCCGGCAAAACAATAATCATTTCTTTGAACTATCGTAGAACGCAACATGGTCCTTCGGGCCGGATATTAAGGCCTCTTTTCCTTCAAATTTCGCTGAAATAGGATTTTTTGTCTTTGCCATTAAATCAATTTCATTCCTAATTTTTTTGCTGTTGAAGTTTCACTACGCGCTGATCGTTGATCTCTTCAGATTCACGCTTAGGTGAATTTGGAGGTATTTTTCATTTATTTAGTCGAAATTTGACACATTCATTTCAAAAAATTTCGATTGATCAGAATTGGAATAAATTTCCTTAGTTTGTTGGCCATCTTGATTTTCATATCTCCGCAACATATGTGTATGGTCAGACGACATCGGTTCTAGGTGGGCAACTTTTTCATTAATGCGCATTGTTTTGAAAGGTTGACGTTTCAACAATAATTATCACTTGACATAAATTCCGTTTGTTCAGAGGTGTTTGCACAAAATATTGATATATTTACACATACGAAATGGCGGATAAGTTACGAAAGGTGATAGCCTTAAGACTCAGTTGTGTGAAAGAAATGCAGGTTATTCATAACTTGGCCCTTTCCGCCAAAAGGGACGCTGAATTTCGAATCAAATTCCAAGTTCGATATTCTTCTCTCAAGGATTTAAGTGAGGAGTTTAATAGATGTCACAGTACCGTTCTATCGTTATTAGCAACGGATAAAGAGGCAGACCTGGACGCCGAAGATTCGGTTAAAAGTGACTTCTTAGAGATGTTTTACGACATTAAATCCATTTATTCGGAATTATTCGATGTAGTGTCTCATTTGAACTATGCGGGCTCTTCGGTTGGTCAACCTAATAATGCTGATATTCCGCATGTAAAATTGCCGCAGATCGATTTGCAACGGTTTTCCGGAGATATTAGGGATTTTCCTGGGTTCAGGGACATGTTCGATGCTTTAGTTCATACTAATTCAATGCTCAAGCCCGTAGAAAAATTCAATTATTTGCTTTCTTCGTTGACTGGTACGCCCTTAGAATTAATAAAACATCTGAAAGCCACAACCGAGAATTATAAAACCGCTTATGAAACTTTGGTGACACGTTACACCAATCCTCGAGCTCAAGCCCGCGCTTATTGGTTGCCGATAGAAAATTTCGCTCCCTTAAAGACAGAAAATCCTCAATCACTGCGGAAGTTATTGGACATATTTTCTATAAATTTACAAAGTTTGAAGAATATGAATATTGACATAAAGTGCGATTTCGTTCTGACTCATATGTTGTTATCACGCTTGGATCCGGAAACCGCTAGGGCATTCGAGAGGGAACATGGTTCTACATCTATTCCTGAATATGAAACTCTGTTCACATTTCTAGAAAAACATTGTAATGGACTTTTAAATATATCTGAAAGTAACCCAACGCCAAAATCAAGTTCCAAGGCTTCAAAATCATCATCATATCTTGCTAAACCCACTCATAATTTTTTGACGCGTAAGGAGGCTAAAACAACTCAATGTGTATTGTGCTCGGGAGGTCATAATATTTATTCTTGTAGCGAATATTTGAATAAAACCCAACAGGAGAGATATGCTTTTTGTAAAAGCCGAACTTTATGTTTTTCTTGCTTGAGTTCTCTTCATACATTGAATAAATGTAAATCGAAATCAGCTTGTCGCAAATGCGGTAGTAAAAAACATCACACAACTCTTCATTGGGAAACTGAAAAATCGGGAAATCCAGTCTCAAATTCAAGTGGGGTTATTTCAGATCACAACCGGGAAGGTGCGTCGGCGCTCAGCCCTTCCACTACCTTAGAACATTCCTTAACCGCTCGTACCCCACCACGTTCTCGATCTCGCTGCGTCATACTAGGGACGGCGATGGTAGAGGTGCAAACATATGATGGGACACATAAGAAATTTCGCGCACTGTTAGATTCCGGTTCAGAAATTTCTATAATATCAAAAGGATGTTATAACGCTCTAAATATTCCCCGATTGGTTTCTTCCGTTGTTATAAATGGTGTCGGGAATACTCAAGTCGTAAACAAGGGCATAGCCCAAATCAAACTTAGACCTATTGGTAAATCAGATTTAGTATTGGCAATTGACGCGGTAATCTTGCCCAAGATATGTGATAAAATGCCGACTTATCGATTAGATAATACTTCGTGGGGATATTTGAAGGGTCTTCCTCTAGCAGATCCGCATTACCATGTACCGGGTGAAGTAGATATTTTGTTGGGCTGCGATGTGTTCGCTAATCTTTTGTTGAATGAGACAATTTCTGGAGTCAACGGGGGTCCTAACGCTCTTCGTACTATTTTCGGTTATGTCTTGTTGGGAAAAATCGATAACGAACCGATTGCCTCGCAGGTTAATTCTTTCCTTAATACCGTTTCTGAGGATTTTTTGGATAATTTAATGAAACAGTTTTTTGAAGTAGAAACAGTACCTGACTCAGTTACCTCTCCTCCAGAAAGTGAATGTGAGGATATTTTTAAGCGTAACGTTTATCGAACCACCTCAGGTAGATACGTCGTACCTCTTCCTTTTAAAGTTACCGATCCGATTTTTCCGCAAAGTCGTGCGCTGGCAATTCAGCGATTTTACGCTTTAGAACGACGTCTTTTGCGTCATCCAGCATTTTATGAGCAGTATTGCTCTGTTATAAGAGAATATCTGGAATTAGCTCAAATGGAAATTGTAGACCCTCCGCAGGATGGGTTAAAATTTTTCTATTTACCTCATCATGCGGTTGTTAAACCAGATCATCTTACGACAAAATTAAGGGTTGTTTTTAACGCTTCCGCGAAGACAAAAACTAGTGAATCACTTAATGACTGTTTGTACGTCGGTAATAAATTACAAAGCGATATTGGCGCTCTCTTACTGAAGTTTCGTTTGCACATGATTTGTTTTACTGCGGATATAAGACAAATGTATCGCCAGATTTTGGTAGATCCCAATTTGAGAGATTATCAACGCATAGTATTTCGTTTTTCTCCTGAGGATGAGATATTGGATTTGCGAGTTAGAGTTTTATGTTTTGGGTTGAACTGCGCACCTTATCTAGCCCTACGAACGGTTCGCCAATTAGTTGAAGATGAAGGTAAAATGTACGCTGCAGCTTCAACTGCGCTTTTAGATGAGACCTACGTTGACGACATTTGTACAGGTAGTGATTCCCTGGAAAATGCACTCAAGTTGAAAGACGAATTGACTAGTCTGTTGGCAAAGGGGGGTTTTCAGTTGCGGAAGTGGTCTAGCAATAACGCGGAATTTTTGAATTGCATACCTGTGGAACACATTTCATCGGATACACATTCTCTTGATCAAAAGGATAACGTATCAATTAAGATATTGGGACTTATTTGGGAGCCGAAGACTGATACTTTTCAATTTAACGTTCAACCTCTCGATCGCAGTTGTACAAAACGCACGTTATTGTCCGAATTGGCTAGAATCTTCGATCCTTTGGGTTTTTTGACGCCTATAACATTCATGTGTAAGTATTTAATACAGAAAATTTGGTTGGCAGGCTTAGATTGGGATACCAAGCCCCCAAATGAAGTCATTCGAGTTTGGACCAAGTATAAAAACGAACTTTCTCTTTTATGTCATTTACGCATTGATCGTCTTATCAGTATTCCGCGAAATGGGGCGGCAGAACTGCATGGTTTCTGTGACGCCAGTGAACGTGGTTATGGCGCTGTAGTGTATTGCAGGGTCATAAATAATGAAAACAAAATTGAAACCTTTTTCTTGTGTGGTAAATCTAAAGTAGCGCCGTGTTCAAAAAAGTTGAGCATTCCTCGGTTGGAATTGTGTGGCTCGGTACTTCTCACCAAGGTCTTGACATGGATCAAGAAAAGTTATGAACAAAAACTGCAGTTCAGGCTAGTCCAAGCTTACACGGACTCTGAAATTGTACTTGCTTGGTTAAATTCGTCTCCACATAGATGGCAGACTTTCGTTGGGAATCGTGTTTCTTTCATTCAAGAAAGAATCGACGTATCCTCTTGGTCACATGTTAAATCTAACGAGAATCCTGCAGACTTAGCCTCTCGCGGATTATTTCCATCTGAACTTCATAAAAATGAACTATGGTTTCGAGGACCTGAATTTCTACAATTGGGCCAAAACGGGGCATACGAACCTCGTTTCGAAACACAAGAAGAGATACGTAAGTCTGTTCTCATTACAGTGAATGACGAAAATTTCATCGATTCATTACTTTTGAATCATTCAAGTTTTGATTTCGTTCGAAGGGTCTTGTGTTATATAATGAGATTCATTAATCACGCTAAAGGGAAATCTAAGGTTGGCAATTCGTTTGCGTACTCTGAACTGCACCAAGCTACATTAATTTTGGTTAAGCGAACGCAAATATTATACTTTGAAGAAATATTCGAAACAAAAAATTTTCCAAAATATTTCAGAAAGTTGAATGCCTTCATCGATTCTGAGGGCTTTATCCGAGTAGGCGGTCGACTTTCCAATGCGCAGTTATCGTACGATAAAAAACATCCCTTTTTGCTTCCCCCACGATCGAGACTTGTTGAATTACTTATTGATTTCTTCCATAAGAAATATTTACATGCAGGTATCTCCACTATGCATTACCTGTTATCGCAACAGTTTTGGATTCTTTCTGCGCGAAAGGTTATTCGTTCTAAGATTTCAAAATGCGTGAAGTGTTGGAAAACCAATCCAGCTTTATCCCAGCCTGTTATGGGAGATCTGCCGAATTTTCGGGTTTCTCCGTCCAAAATATTTTTGCATGCGGGTGTAGATTTTTGCGGCCCTTTCCTACTAACCCTGAGTCGACACCGGGGTATTAAAACTTCAAAAGCCTATGTATGCCTTTTTGTATGCATGGCGACTAAGGCCATTCACGTAGAGTTGGTCTCCGACTTAAGCAAGGATGCCTTTATTGCCGCCCTGCGTAGGTTTGTGGCACGGAGGGGGAGATGCTCACATCTCTACTCGGACCGGGGGAGTAATTTTATCGGTGCGAGTAGAGAATTAAATGCGTTACTACAAAAATGCGCTGAATCTGAGACTATAACCCATCACTTTTTACCTGGTCATGCCCCTCACATGGGGGGATTATGGGAGGCTGGGGTCCGGTCCGTGAAAACTCACCTTAAAAGGGTGATCGGGGATCAGATTTTAAATTACGAAGAATTTTATACACTTCTGGTTCAGATTGAGGCGGTGCTCAATTCTCGACCGCTCACCCCAATCAGCTCGGATCCGAACGATGTGTCAGTGCTAACTCCCGGGCACTTCTTAACTTTAGAACCCTTGAGTGCCGTTCCCGATGATAATTATGAGAATGTCAAAATAAATCGTTTAAAAAGATGGCATCTAATTCAACAAATGATACAACATTTTTGGCGTCGATGGAAGAATGAATACTTAAATACTTTACAACAAAGAAATAAATGGTTGAAGTCCTCTAATATGCCCAAAGAAGGTTCGCTTGTACTTATCAAAGATGACAATTTACCTCCCTTGAAGTGGGACCTAGGACGAATTGTTAAATTAACTCCCGGTCTAGATGGAGTGTGTCGGATGGCTGATGTTAAAACCAAATCCGGTATAATACAACGACCTCTGAACAAATTGAGTCCTTTACCAACGGAGATGTGTTCTACTGATGATGATGTCCGCTGACCAATACTTTAAATTTAAGTTTCTTTCCTCTTCGTGTAATTGTTACAATTACAATTACTTCTATCCATTTAGTATTCACTATTTTTTTTTTTTTTTTTGCGGTTATTAAGGTTCATTATATTCACCTTGGGGGGGAGTATGTTCCGTATCCACGGAATTAATTTCATTTTTTTTTTCTCTTAAGAGACCTTTCACAGTTGTGGGTACTTTCGGTTTCCTTTTTTTGTTTCCTTCGTATAAATATGCCGGCCAACGTCTTGCGCCGAGTGGAAGCATGCGCGTGTATGCGCGGTGCTCGCAATGTGACACTGTTTTTCAAGACAATTTTGAATAGACACGTGTGATAATTAAAATTTGACGCTTTGGTTAGAACACGCAATAATCTCAAAAAAACTGGATAAAATCAAAAAGATTTTCTCCGCTGTGAACGATAATCAGTGAATTTCAACAGCTTGAAACTCGCCAAAGGTGATTGTGCGGTCTTGTTGTGGGACCTGTTCGAGAAGAAGCTGCGACTGCTGATAAGAAGGGCCCTTCACTACCCCATCATCTTGAAACCACAAGGTAAGGTGCATTTCGTTGGTGGCTTGCCTTAATTTCGATACTTTTCGCGTTATTGGACTTACTTCACACTGTGAAAGGTGTAACTTAAATTTCCTCTTTGTGTGAAGGAAAAGTGGCCCCAGTTCACATTTCTCTCTCCGGCAAAACAATAATCATTTCTTTGAACTATCGTAGAACGCAACAGTTTGCACCAATAATAGGAACCACTTCGATGACCAAAAAGACAAGCTATCAGTAAAATATCGAAGAAGGTATTATTAATTATACATAGACACATTATTAAGAGAAATAATATTTTTTTACTGTATTCCATTTTTTTTCAATAATACTAACTAGAGATCTTTCAGGTGGGTGTTTGTTTTTCAGTTTATCTTCTTTTTGAGTTCACCTGTTCGCAAATAGGAATTATATTGACCTAAAAAAAATTAATATATTTGCATCTTCCTGTAGTTATTTTTTTGTCATAATGGATCAGGGAGGTATGTTCTTGTTCAAAAGCCTATTAGCTGCTATTTTATCCTAGTTCATCTGACAAATAATTCGAATGTGAGTAGACAATCAGCGGAATAGATGAGTGTCTTCATGCTGGCCAACTATTCGAATTAT
The DNA here is from genome assembly GCA_958510865.1 of Myrrha octodecimguttata. NCBI lineage: Eukaryota > Metazoa > Arthropoda > Insecta > Coleoptera > Coccinellidae > Myrrha > Myrrha octodecimguttata. The sequence continues at coordinate 5,920,153 of OY294061.1, forward strand.
ACTCTGAAATCACTGCATTTTTTCACAGTGTTTCAACTCTTTATTGAAAACTTGAATGCCAATGAGTTTATTCAGAAAATATTGAATGTTACGGGGGGATCACCTCACGAATTAGTTTTTGACCAAAAATATAATTTTCCTAATCATTTGACAAGTAATGTCGATGATTTTTAATGCCGAATCGTATCCATTAGAGCTCAAATTCAGATTGCAATGAGAACAATGGGATGTGAGAAGAAATTAATGAACTGCTTACTGAAAAAAGAGTAAATACATGATAGAAAACAAATCCTGTCAACTACAAGAAAAATGAGTACAATGTGTCAAAGTCACAAGTGATACAAGTAATGGAACCTGGTCCTCCGCAGATATACATACATATCCATCGATTACAGCAGCAAAATCCTTGCAGTCTGTAAACGAAACCAGTAGGGTTTTAGAGACAGTATTCTTTTACTTATTCAATCCTCAAGGGATTTCACATATAGTTTGTATAGTTGCGAAGTTCCGTCTGGATCAGAGTATTGAAACACAATATTTCAGATATCCGAAACAGCTGAGCAGATTTAATTTTCATATCTGAGATTTTCAGGCTCCAAATCAAAAATTAATTTCAGGATTCGAAGTCTTGTTTTTAGAGAGTTGGAGCATATACAGACGGCCACCTGATCGGACGTCCACGGGTTCTGCGTCAGTAGGTTTGTCCTTAATCAATAGTTCAAGATCATTTTATACTGAACATTTTCGAACTACAGATATAAAATGATAAATAACGCCCTCGTTCCCTGAAAAGAATGTTGTAATCAAAAATTTATTTATTTATGAATGTGACCATTACCTACTGTGAAATTGTTTTGTGTATCACCATTGAGTATTGAACACATGTTTATTAATAATTTTACTCAATGGTATCACTTCGTACTATATTATTATTGACTAATGCGTTTAAAATGATTTCATAAATAAGAACAGACTACCTTCCTGTTGGGAAATGGGATGAATATGAGCTCTGATAACTTTTCTTGTGGAAAATAGAAAACAATTACAAACCAACAGCCCGAAGTTGATCCCCGTCAAATGAATATAAAACCAAAAGGCACCTAGGACAGCCTGTTAACTTGTTTCATTTTCGTACAAAACCATATTTCCTCAGAAGGATGAAGGATTTCGATTCCTATGAGGTGTTCGAGTTACATTTTTGCCCCAAGTCATTCGTGTTATGGGTCCGTGAAAAGGGAATGCGACTTCAAGAAAATTGATATTTTTCCATAATGGAAAACTTTGAATACAGAATACTTTATCAGGTTTCCAATATCGCGAAGAATCTCTTTCTGTCGTTTCAGAGGCTCTGAGAATAAATAGAAATGAAAATTTTCAATAAGCCAACGAGGAGTATAAAATGTTGCTCATCCTATGGATATTAAAGAGACCTCTGATATTCTAGAACTTTGTTTCTTTGGTGATTGATAATATGTCATAATGACGAGGAATGCTCGTAATATGAAGAAAATACTATGAAACATTGCTTAATTCCCAAGAAAAAACACCTGTTCTTCAAACACGATGCATGATATATGAAAGAAGGCCCTAGTTTTGGCGATGCTTATTAAGTGACATAAAGTGATTCCGAAATCATTGTCCGCTTTACTGATTTCACTGAAGTTTAATCGTTATTTACAAGATTCAGCGACGAAAAAACTGTAGTGAAGGAATAATGATTGAATAAAAAAAGGAAATAAATTTACTTGAAGAAAATAATTTTAAAAGGCTGAAAATGTCGAAAAATGAGAGGAAAGAACTCAGAAAACATGAGAAATAATGCAGCCTCACTGCAGGGGACAAATAATGAATAGTATAATATTCAACGAGAATATTATGAGTGCTATTATTCACGAGGATGAAGTTTGCAACACGACCCGCAGGCGAGTGTCTCGAATCACTAAAGTGAATAATAGCAATTATATGCGAGTTAAATACTCAACTTTGTCCGGGACTTCATTGGTAAAATTGGAATAATTCTGCGTTTTCTACAACCTACAATGGCGTTGTCAAAATGGTCAACCTCTCTGCGATTAATGGAAATTGTCATGCTTACGAGAAACGACAAAATTTTCACTCAATCTATGCATTATACACGCCTAATATCCACGGGTTCATTTTCTTCAACAAGAGCCATCGCTAAATATATATATATTTCAATGGTCGTGAATTTCGATGGCTCGTGTTGAAGAAAAATGCAACCAATAATCAAGCCCTTGGAAAATACGCATTTACAATGAATATTTCATAATCCATTCATAGATCAAGTGGAAGTTCTGACGTTTCTAGTATGCTTGACAATTTCCAGAAATCACAGAGAATGATATGAGCTTGTAGGTTGTTGAAAATGGAGAGTATTACCAATTTTACAAATGGAATCGTGGACGAACTATAGTATTTAACTCGCGTATAATTGCTCATGAAAGGTTTTCCAATAAGAGGTGTTATTTTGAATAGCCCGCTATTTCGGTAGATCTCACTTTTGAAGCTGTCATTTTTTGACAGTTGACAAGTAGAAACTACGCCATTAATAAAAATGGAACGATACCCGCTTCAACAACGCATTGAAATTATTAAAATTCACTATAAAAATTGTGAAAATTTGGCAGAGACGGTTAGTAAAACTCGAACATATTTGGGTCGTCGTGAAGCACCTTCTCGGCTCGCAATAAAGAAATTGGTGGAAAAATGCGAGCTGTTGGAACAAGTTAGTGACATAATACATGTTACAAGTCTTCCAATTTATTCCCAATAGTTTATTAGATTTCTAGTTCAAAATAAACAATTATGGATCTATGGGAGATGATTCCCTAATAAAGGGGCCTGTAGCGTTCCTAGTAAACCTAAAGATCTGAAAGATCATCGCTTGGAGGACTGAACCTGGTCAAAAGACCCCCTCGGTCATGAGCAAATGTAGGTGATATTTTTTACTGCCTCCTTCTGGTTTTCTGTCCCTCTTTCTGTTTCAGATATTATGTCAAGATTTTTTGTCAAAATGAATTCAAGATGACGAAAAAATTATTTTCCAATGGAAAAGATGCTATCCATCTTCTATAAACAAATAACTACACTTATACGGAGAGACAGAATTTTTCCTGAGGTTTTTATCTGTGCTCTTGTATCATACGCAAAAATGTATGGTACCCCTTTTACATTTCCTCTGCTAACACTGTGATATATCAATGAATGTAATGATCGTTCTCAAAAGAATATATATTTATATATATAATTGAAGGAACTATTGGGTAAAGCGGTCAAAAGATTATGAGAAAATATTAACAACACTAAACGTAAGTTCTCAGAAAAGGTTGGAATTTTTCTTAATAGTAATTGTATGAACAAAAGAAAAGATATTGAAGATTTAAGCATAATTTATTCCCAAATTCTATTCAATATGAAACTACATTAATCCAAAATTCATGTTTAGATTCATAGAGTATTTTACCTCGATTTTCTAAAATATACATTAACAAGATAGCCAAATTTCACATTGACTTTTCAAGTAATCAAAATGACAATACTCAATAATTTCAAACAAAATTTCTTCAATTTCTCAGTCTTTTTGTATTGAATATCATTTGCGGGTAAGTTTTCTATTATATTAACCATTTTTATATAGTTTCATAATGTTTTTGTATTGTATTTTAGCCTTGAGAAAGAATCCAATAAAGATTCGAAAGCTTGGCAGTAAAAAACGATATTTTTTCATAATCTTTTGACCGCTTTACCCAATAGTTCCTTCAATTTTATACACTACGGTCAAGAAACTTTGAATAATTTATATATATAGTGATGTAAAGAATAAAACCCGTGCACGTCGCTCAAAAACAGCCGAGAATATTGTTGCTGTAGCCGAAAGTGTTGAAGAAAACCCAGGTTTGTCCATTCCTCGTCGTTCTCTGGAATAAGGCATTCCACAAACGTCATTACACCGTATTTTGCATAAAAATTTGGATCTTAAGGCTTATTAAGTTCAGTTAACACAAGAACTCAAGCCAGCCGATCATCAACAATGTCGTGTCTTTGCTGATTGGATCGTTGAAATGCATGAAAATGATCCGGAATTCCATCGAAAAAATCATCTTGAGTGATGAGGCCCATTTCCACCTCGGTGGCTTCGTCAACAAGCAAAATCGTCGCATCTGGGGCTCGGAAAACCCGAGAGTTATTGTTGAAAAGCCTCTCTATCCTCAACGTGTGACTGTTTGGTGCTGTTTATGGTCCGGCGGAGTCATTGGACCTTACTTTTTCGAAAGTGAGGCTGGAGCAACAGTTACGGTAAATGGATTGCGCTATCGAGAGATGATTAATGATTTTTTATGGCCGGAATTGGATGGTATTGATCTGTTTACTTTCAACAAGACGGCGCTACGTGCCACACAATAACGAAATATTGATCTTTTGCGGGAAAAGTTTCCGGACCGTGTTATCCGAAGAGGTGATCACAATTGGCCACCGAGATCTTATGATTTAACACCTTGCGACTTCTTCCTTAGGGGCCACGTGAAAAAGAAGGTCTACTCCAATAGCCTAGCGTCGATTCAAGACCTCAAAGATGGAATTCGTGAGGCTATCGAGGACATAGGGCCGCCACTTTACGATTTGGTTATGGAAAATTTCATTAAAAGGATATGGTCCTGTAAGCGTGGCCGTGGTGGTCATTTGCCTGATGTTATTTTCCAATATTAACGGCATATCTACTTCATTATAATGAAATAAACATCCGATCTTTTATATTGAAAAATGGTATTTTTCTTTGAATATCACAATAATACCTCTTATTGGAAAACCCTTTATTCACCTGGGTTATTTGCTACACTCGCCTGCGGCTCGTGCCGTAAACTCAAACCTCGTGAATAAAAAACAATCTTTATATGCTCTTTGCATAATATACGATGAAGTTACCATGTGGAAATATTAATCTGTCATCAAAATGAAGGTGTTAAGATAATGAACAAAAATTTGATAAGACAAATGCTCAGTCACGGAACTCTTCAAGTGAAAAAATTCATAGGTCAAGTCACTGTGACTTCGACGTGTGAATTCTTTCGCTGATACAATGAACAATCATTGTTATACAGGGTATCCAGGTGCGTTGCAGCTTGCAGCATAGTAAACAAATGCCAATACGCTTTCCGAACGTTCGATGATACTCAGGGGCGTAGCTGAATTAAGATATAAGTGGCGTCATCTTTAGGAATGGAAACTGTGAATATCGTTGATAATGCGACAGTTCAAGTCTCATGTACATCGCAGTTTGGCGATTTCAGCAATTCTGCTCTGAAATTTTGATGAACAATATCCGTTAAATGGAATATACCAATCGAGGAGAATTAATTCTGTACTTTCGCACCCTTCTCGTGAATACGTCAGGACACTGGAGGAAAAATTAATCGCTATGAAGAGTTTACGTTTGGACACTGAACACCCTCTGATATGTTTTTGACAACGACACGCAACGAAATTCCTCTTTCAGTGTACATTCGATTTAAACTTTCGTTAGATTTGCTCATATTGTATGGTATATCATTTTGTTGATTATTCATTGGCTATATCGGGTGCGTTCTGGGTGGAAGCTGTAACTATATCCTTACGCTAACCTCGACATAGGACTAACAAGAAAATTTCTTTTTTAGTTCTATGATTCAATTTCGGAAAGTTTAAGTTTTTCCAGCAAGGTGGGAATTGAAATAAGAAATGAAATGAATGAATATTCCGAAATGCAAAAGGCTTGATACGGCTGCTCGCATTCCACATTTTCTTCAGAAAAACTTTGAATCCCTTTGTGGGAATAATATTTACTAATAGCTGATATTGGCGGAAAATCTTAAGAATTGTTTTATTTCACCGTTAAACTTCTCACTTGTGGTACTCGCCATGATAAGGTGTGATAAATATCGGTGAAGAATTTGCAAATTGAGCTGAAAAAATAATAAACCTTTGTGTAAAATTTGCAGCGTTTTTTCACTACAATTCATTCATCACAGAGAGAAGAAGTTGTAAAACTTGTGGGAATGTTGTTCTTTGCGCAAGTAATCGTATTGGATACGTACGTATCCAACTTCTGGCAAACGTTTGCAAGTAGTTCTACCCATATAATCTCAGTTCGTTTGTGATCAAGTGTTGGTGAGAACTCGTGCTAATATTTGACATATAATATAGATTAAATACTACTGTTGATTCTGAATCGAAAGATAGCAGATGAAGTACTATGCTTAGTATAATTTTCGAATTGTATTCTATTATGTTACTGCTTTCTCAATTTCACTTCAATCATTAAATGCCGGTTGATGTGAAAATTTAATTTGTCATTTCAGACGTAGTAGGTTGAAGGCAAAGAAAGTACATCGTAGGATATCAATATCGGAGGGTTTCACAGAAATATATGAATATTATTATCCGTCATCAAGTAGACTCGTTAAAATCCAATACTTGGAGAGTTTGTTTCTCTGATTAGAGTTTGAATAAGATCACTTACTTAGAGGTCATTTCATGAGAGCGGTCCCTCTGATTTCCGCCACTGATGAAATTAAGTCAATTTTTTTACCACCGGACGATTCAGTTCTTTTGAAAACCTTCATGTACTTAATGTCACGTGAATCAACAAAATTCAGACGAAGCTAGGAGTTAACGTTGAGGAGGATCCAGCGATTTTGCTGTTGAAACTGGGACCTACGTTGATATGAAGTTTTCTTCATATTTTGATACCTAGAATCACCGTCCAAATATATCAGTTATCGAGATTGAATGATTAGGGCAGCATCGTTAGAGGAATGTTTGAAAAACTTCTAATTTCTGCCAAGGACTGAATCATCGCAATTTTGTCTCCTATAACTATAAATATATTCAGAGATGCTTTTTCGAGGAGGCCGTTTCGGTTTAACAATATCAACTTCGTTCCAATTGAAATCCAGCACTTCAGTTTGTTGATGCCACGCTGTTGAAGCTTCTGATTCTTATCACCATCGTGTACTTAGAGGCTTGGCCCGCTGGTGGAAGATCTACCGACGATGCAGATATCATCGGCATGAAATAAAAAATTTCCTTTCTTGGCAGTTATTGAACCAAAATAAGAAAACTACATACACTTAAGGCTTGAATTGTTGAAGGTCCGCAGCTCTGCCATTCAGATACCTCTTTTCTTTCTTGTCAAGATTTCAACCCATATGACATAGCGGCGGTAGCTCAGTGGTTAGAGCGCAAGCCCCATGATCGTAAGGTCTGGGGTTCAAGCCCTTGACCGGGAAATAACTTTTCCGGTTTTTAGGGGACCGTCCAACCATTCGCTGTTAGGTAAACAATTAACAGTGCTATTCCTAACGTGGCGCAAGGAATTAGTAACAAAGCCTAAACAGAACACACCCGGTATCCTAACTCGCACAAGCTTTAAGCTTCTGAGGGGTTTCGTTGAAGCCTAGGATATTCGGAAAAAATACAAATACAAAAATACAAATACATCCCACAAATAACTATATTTCGTCTGATTATGTTGAGCTGGAAGCAAAAATCTTCACTTGAGAAGTGATAATGTAATCAATCTATAGAGAAGGAATTTATGTTCAGAAAGGCGTTGGCTCAACCGTAACAGAGATATGTCTGATTATGTTGAGCCAACAGGAGAAATCTTCAATTGAAAGAGATATTACTTACATTCTACGGACTAGAGTTTTAATGCTAGGCCACAAAAACGTTGGCCTGAATGTGAAGTTCAGAAGTGGTTGTTCGGTTTAGAAGGACCATTGGTTCTCAGATGCCAGACTGAGGTGGTTGTAAGTTGGTAGGGCCAGTAGGTCGTAAATCCGAAGGATATTGTTACTGGAGGGATATAAAGGTTCAGTGGGGGTTGTATATCCAAATCAAGGGTCGTTGCTGCTAGTAGTTGAAACGAGTCAATTTGTTTTGAGTCAGAGGTCGGTAGTCGTAGTAGTTGTAGCGGGAAAATGGCTTATAAACAGTAGTCAGTGGTGGTTTATATTGAGATTCGAAGAACTAAATTTCGGTTCCTTAAGTTTCGAAACGAAACTTGAATTATTATGATACTCAAGCATACTAAATGGCCAGATTCAACTGTTTTAATGGGGATCTGTGAGTGCACAATTCGCAGGAATTGGTGAGGTTTATAGAGACAGATTTTGCAGAAAAATCATCAAAATTTTAAACTAAAGCTTTGCTAACGGAATGGCAATCATGTGATAGTGGTGACATGAAAATATATCCATATACGGTGAGGTTGGAGACTCGAATGATTCGCACTATTTCACGTCACCCATTATTCACTACACACACTAATCCCAGAGGGAGCTGGTTCCAGGCATGAAAACTCAATTCAGTAGGAAATTTCTCCCTCTCGATACGTAATGAAAATTTTCGCGATATATACCTTGAACTGGTGACCTCGTAGGCAGTGTTCGGAATTGAGTTGATATGAACTTGTTAGTTGAAGACCTAATACCTTACAGTCCACTTAAGGCTCTCTATGTGATAATCAGCACAGAACAAAAATACTGTACGATAAGCAAGATAAGTGGTCTTGACTTATATATCCGCAAGGATAACTTAACTGAATTCGAAATGCATAATATTTTCATACCCATCCGTTCCCTTTACTTATAGTAAAGGGAAACAAAGTTGAAAATAGTTGAGTAGCATTTCTTTTGCAATATAACTATTTGAATGATAACATAATTACAAGGACAAATATCTGTCGATAATACAACCACCATTCCACCTTGATCAGAGCTAATCATCCAATCAACCAAAATACCTACACCAAAGAAGCGGATACAAGGAGAATGACTACAGCTGTTTCACAGTTATTACAGATCGTTAGGTCAACTTAACTCGAATAAAACCGCAGAAGGAATCACGATACTTATCATCTTTCAGATGGATCCCTGCAGTATAACAATGTACAGCGCGCCATCTTCCAGGAACATCTTCCGATTCCCACCTTCGAGTGCAGAATACTTTGATCGATGTGCATGACGTTCATCTTTTTGTCATATGATGATAAGTAAAATTTTCCCTCAGCAAAACTTTTTCAAATTTCCTAGAAAACTGTATATGCCTACCAATTATAAGTCAAGAAATAAGAAGATCAGGAATAAATAGTGATTTATCAATCCTATGAATATTTTTTGAAGAATATACCTCGTTGAGTTATAGATCACTACTTCAACTAGCTTTTTTCGGAAAAAAAATTTCAATATTTCCCTCGATATTGATTTATTATGATATGTAAATGTTCGATATCGAAAGATATTATGTAACTAATATTACTTTTCCCCAGGTCACTAAAAGCGTAATAAGAAAATTCTTTTTTAGAAAATAATGTTGGAAGGTATAGAAGAGAGGACATGCATTTCAATTAATTCATACAGAAGTGAACCATCAACTTACGTTCCATTTATTCCATATCAATTTAAGATAAGAAATGAACAGCAAATATGCTTGCTGAAAACGCTAAATTAACACAATAATTTTCGGGTTCATTAGTACATAATAAACATCATCATAGCAAAGTCATAAGGCTATAAATGCTAATCAATATAATATTGTCATGAACGAAAAACATCAATAATGCTCCTGTTAAAATACACAGGTTCAATTTATCTTACCTTAGCATATTTCTGCGATTTTACTGTAGTCGCTATACGATTATGATGCGTGAATGTGCCTTTCTATTAAAATAGTGAAAGTAATCAACAAAACAAGGGAGTATTCCGGAAATATTTCAAATCAACCTGTATTATCTAAGTCAGAGCTATTGCAAACAGAACATGAATACAAAATATGCGCTTGAAACCGACTATTCATTGGTTTTCCTTTCAGTGTTCTATAAATGTTATCCTTCCTTCTATAAAATGAATCAATTTTTCATTAGAATCTTCGGATAATTCCAATATGTTTCCGGGTGTTATTCCATGCTGTGAAAATCTAAAAAACAATGTAGGTACGGGTTTCGCCAATATCTGTAGATCTATGAGAATGACGGTTTGAAGAGGACATTACATGATTTTTCATATCTACGAAGATATTATCAGTACTGTAAATATAGGTTCTTACCCTTGAAAATTGGAATCAACTTCGATAACTCCTCTTTGTCAAAATTTGTTTTCATAATTATGCTGATATCTGCTATTGATCGATTCACTTCGAATATATTACCTTCTATCCTTCCGCACGTTGCAAATTTAAGTATAGTTGTGCAAACTGAACTGGATCTGCTTATGAAATATTTCAAATGAACCTAAGTATAACCTGTTCTTGGGTGAAGTTTTACCTGAACTAATGTTAGATTTTCAGGACGCCAGCGATAAGTATATTGAACATAGCGCTCAATATGCCTATTGAAATTATTTCATCAATAGGAAACTTCCTTCAATTGAGAAAAGCATTCAAGTTAGAAGAATGAGTTATCACGCGCTTATTCTGGGGAACAGCGTGTTATCGTTTCGTCACAATGTCTGCAATTTTCGAATTTGGAACCGAAAAAAGTCTAGAACGATTGTGTTGAATACTCTGAAGAAGAATTCGTGGTCAAATTCAATTCTGTCTGTGCGTCCGGCCGTCCATCCGTCCGTCCGTATGTGCTCTTGAAATTGCAAGATTAGGTTTGGAGTCTAAATATCTCGTTTATGGGTGAAATGGGTCGAATAGTTTCGGAGTTAGGCCCATTTAAGATTTTGCGGTGAATTCTTCGATTTCTCATGAAATACGGATTCAATCAGGTCAAAACTCTGTAGATAGTTTGGGAATAACAATGCTCAACAGACTGCGGAAAAAATATGCCAAATTTCGATGTTATTTGTAATTTTAACGTTATTTTCGCAATACCTTTAGAAGAACAGATTCAATCGAATTGGAACTTCGCAATCAGTTGAAGAATACCAACGCGCAACTACGTGCAGAATTTCGTACTGATATATCTGTTAGAAAATCAAAAAAAAATGATTTGAAAATTTTTCAAATTTTTGTTGAAAAATTTTTTTTCAGAAAGGTGTTGATTCGATTTCAATGAAATTTGATGCAGACTTTGTAATCAGTATTCAACAACAATATTTCAAATTAGAATGGAATTTCCTTTCGGAGATTTATTGACAAAAATATGTGAAATTTCGTTGTTGTTTGAATTTTTAACGTTCGTAATTATATGAAGATCAGTTGCAGAATTTCGTATGGATCAAATTGTTAAAAAATTTTGAAAAAATGTTCATTCGAAAACATTTGAAATTTTTCTTGAAAAGTTTTTTTTTAGGGGAACGTTAGTCAGATTTCAAAGAAATAAGAATCAGTTCTCAACAATAATGTTTCGAATTTTAATTCGATGCGATATTCACTCTTGGAGATATATGTGAGAAAATATGTAAAATTTCGTTGTTTGAAGCTTTGAAGATATTTCTTAATATCACAAGAAGTACAGGAGCGCTTACATCGAAACTTCGTAATTATTTGCAGAATATCAACGTGCAACTTAACGCTTAGATTCGTGCTTCTCCAATTGTTTACAACTTTTGAAAAAAAGGTTTTTATAAATGTATCTTAATCGAAAAAAAAAATATTGTTTTCTGAATTCAATGACCAATTTTCGATCAAACTCGGCACAGAACTTGAGGTCAGTCTTTTATAACAGTTTTTAAAATTTCAATTTGATCTGATGTTTAATTTTGGAGATTTTAGGAAAAATTTCCTTGTCATTCGAAATTTTTAGAATATTTGCTCAATATCTCGATAACTGTTGACGCGATCGGATTCAAACTTGGGATAAACCTTGAAGCCTATGTTCAAAAACAATTGTTTAAATTTCATTTCCATCCGATTTTCATTTCCGGAAATATTGGAATTATTTTCTGAATATCTCAAGCAGAACAGATTTGATCAAATTTGAAAAATATAGTAAGTTGAACAATACCAACGTTCGACTTAATGCAAAATTTCTTGAGGATCGTGTATAGGGGTGGAAAATTATTGAAAATTATTCGAAAATTTTCGTTCAGCAATGTTTTTACCGGAAAATATTGATCAGATTCCAATAACATTGGCAAAAACCTAGAGTCAGTTGAAGAATACCAACGCGCAACTACGTGCAGAATTTCGTACTGATATATCTGTTAGAAAATCAAAAAAAAATGATTTGAAAATTTTTCAAATTTTTTTTGAAAAATTTTATTTTCAGAAAGGTGTTGATTCGATTTCAATGAAATTTGATGCAGAATTCGTAATCAGTATTCAACAACAATATTTCAAATTAGAATGGAATTTCCTTTCGGAGATTTATTGACAAAAATATGTAAAATTTCGTTGTTGTTTGAATTTTTAACGTTCGTCATTATATGAAGATCAGTTGCAGAATTTCGTATGGATCAAATTGTTGAAAAATTTTAAAAAAATGTTCATTCGAAAACATTTGAAATTTTTCTTGAGAAGTTTTTTTTTAGGGGAACGTTAGTCAGATTTTAAAGAAATAAGAATCAGTTCTCAACAATAATGTTTCGAATTTTAATTCGATGCGATATTCACTCTTGGAGATATATTTATGAGAAAATATGTAAAATTCCGTTGTTTGAAGCTTTGAAGATATTTCTTAATATCACAAGAAGTACAGGAGCGCTTACATCGAAACTTCGTAATTATTTGCAGAATATCAACGTGCAACTTAACGCTTAGATTCGTGCTTCTCCAATTGTTTACAACTTTTGAAAAAAAGGTTTTTATAAATGTATCTTAATCGAAAAAAAATATTGTTTTCTGAATTCAATGACCAATTTTCTATCAAACTCGGCACAGAACTTGAGGTCAGTCTTTTATAACAGTTTTTAAAATTTCAATTTGATCTGATGTTTAATTTTGGAGATTTTAGGAAAAATTAGGTTCCTTGTCATTCGAAATTTTTAGAATATTTGCTCAATATCTCGATAACTGTTGACGCGATCGGATTCAAACTTGGGATAAACCTTGAAGCCTATGTTCAAAAACAATTGTTTAAATTTCATTTCCATCCGATTTTCATTTCCGGAAATATTGAAATTATTTTCTGAATATCTCAAGCAGAACAGATTTGATCAAATTTGAAATATATAGTAAGTTGAACAATACCAACGTTCGACTTAATGCAAAATTTCGTGAGGATCGTGTATAGGGGTGGAAAATTATTGAAAAGTATTCGAAAATTTTCGTTCAGAAATGTTTTTACCGGAAAATATTGATCAGATTCCAATAACATTGGCAAAAACCTAGAGTCAGTGTTTTACAACAGTTGTTCAAAGTTCAGTTTGATCCGATATTCATCTTCGGAGGTATTGGAAAAGAATTTGCCAAATTTCTTGGACATTTCCTTGGTATTGTTGTTATTGACAGAGTAACTCAAAACATACTGAAACAATGACATTCCGAATGGACACCTATAATATATGCGGAATCACTCGATGATTTCACCAATTCGCGAATTTGTCTTCTGTAATTGAACCGGTTCAATAAATATCTGTGAATGGATTTTCATTTTACGGATGGCCGTTAGGCTGACCTCAACTACAATCACATCTGAAAAAATTGACTTGAAGACTCGATATTTTCACAGCAGGTTTGGGGGTTAGTTAAGAAGGTCGAATTCGAAGATATATCCACTCGAAATTTTATTTTCGCAGTATTACCAATAATGCAGATGTGTTCGAATAGAAATTCTTAGTTGAAACATGACGGCGTAAAGGTTCATGCAAAATGTCTCGAGAAAATGACTCCGAATGTGAACAAGCGCTTTTCTGGATTTTTTTCATCCAATGCCAAATGTAGGCTACTATCGACTCTGAATGAATTTGACTCCAGATTTGCATGTTTTGTAGGGAATACGGGATAATTTTCAATGAATCTTTATATCGTTTCTTGCTATTATACAAATGATTCTGTTGTATCGAGGATACATGTCCAATGTAATGGATCGTACTCTTGGAGAAGAAGAATATCGGCTTTTTCAAAATGAAATCAGTATTTTCTATTTTCCATAACAAATGAATTCAGTGAAGTAACGTATCAAACTTGGATTTAGAATATTTCATCAAGACCATCTGTATAGGTACTTAAATGTAAACTGATTTTTTCCGTGAGGTCAGTACTCATCAGATGATCTTCAAATCTGGCCAATTCATCATTCGAAGACGATCTTCGTATATTATAATATTTCGGGAAAATGTTCGAATATCGATTAAAGGTCTGATCCGTCGGTACTATACGAGTCTTGAATTTGTAATACTCGAATGCTCACGAGAGGCTAATATGTAGGCGAAATACATAAATATGCTCACTGGACAATATCGTCGCAGAACTGACACTATATGAGGACTCCTTCCGCCAAGAAAATTCATAACGGATGCCTCTGAAACTTACGGAATACTGCTACGTTTCGTCACGGATATAATTTGATCTTCATACTTTTTGCACTCATCAACAAAAATCTTCTAATACCAAATCGGATGTTTGTAATTTCCATCTTGTTCATATAATCCTGTAGAACTTACAGAGCAGTAGATGTCTCCTCGTGCAGCAATGTTTTTGAGCAGTGTATAAACAAGTGTTTCCATGATGTGGAATCATTCGTTGAACTTTCCCCTGTTCGAGCATGATACGACAGAAAGCGACAGGATAATGGGCTGAAAACGAGTCCCTTCCGAGCAGAGCTCTTTCTACTACACACAGAATGGAATCTATTCAGATATTTCGCTGAAATATTCACAAAGCGGATCAATGGAACTCAACTTGTTGATGAATGATATCAACAAACCCTATAATGTACGCTTGTTATATGATACCATTGAATTGATACCATATTCATTAATCATAAGTGAAATTTCCTATTATCGATTTGGTAATAGTCCTTGCCTCCACGGTAAGAAATCTAGGTTGTATGGCTATTGATTGAAGTACAATTTCCAATAACAACACTCGAATACACACCCTCATTCTTCATTTGGATTCCAAACATATACATGATGTTCCGTGCCGCCACAATTGGAAAACCGGTAGCGCAACATAAAACTCAGATAGTTCAATTGGAATAATTCTTCTTTTTCTGACAGTTTGCAGTTTGGTTAATACAGAATGATAAAATTCATGATTGAAATTTGATTTTGGTGCGCTTGTTCTAGAAATCGGAAGCTCAATAAGTTTGCTCATTTATCAAGGATTCTCGAATATTGAACAGAAAATTTTCGTGATTTTTCGTTAAATTACCATGAACACAATAATTCCTGGTGGGAAAAATTTCAAGGGATGTTAGAGATCCAAATATTCCACCATAGGTTGCATCCGCCCAATAGTTCAGTCTGAAGTTCATGAAATACTGATTTCTCATTACGTCCAATTAAAACTTCGTTCAAATCGAAAGTTTTGCAGGTTTCTGCATACAACTTACTCGAAGGTTTCTGTAAGTATCGTATCATCAGAAGGAAATTATATCCCAAAAACACGTTCAGGCTGAATTTGGTGGGGGGCATATGACTAGAACATCGTCAAAGCATTTTATCAGTATACTGCAGGAGGGAAACCATGAATAAAATTTTCTGGGATTTTACAGGAGCCCTCAAACCGTCTGTTTTTATCTGGTCACAAGATTCAAATTCGGTTCTGTATTTTTGGAAATACTGAAAAAATGAAATTTTCAATACACAGACTTTTGGAATCGTTGGGTAGATTTAAGACATATACGAGTTCAAGATTCGTCATTTCTTTGGGAAGGAATTTCGTAATTGCATTGCGTTCGAATATAATTTTTGAATATGCAGACACGATGGAATTGAAATCCACAACTTTATCAGAAAGTTTAGGAAGAATCTAACTGATTATTTCTGAAATATATCATTTGTTCTTCTACTGATATAATGCTTAGGAAATTACGTCTGCATGTTGGTTCTTCACAACCAACCACCTAGATTTGAATGGGTTCAATTTCAACCAGGATCTCAAGAAAATTACTCCAATAACCAGAGAACATCCTGCTCACATTATTATCAATTTGACCATCACTTTGGAAGAATTTCCGAGTGCTTTGAAGAAGTCTATTGTTACACCAATTCAGAAGAAAGAAAATATGAATGAAATTACTAACTATCGACCTATATCGATTTTCAAGAGAATGATGTCGTATTCGAGTACGTTCTATATCATTAATGAAGAGCTGCATGGTCTTAGAAACGGGTGTGAATGTAGCAACGGTTTTTCAGCAACGGTTTTTTGGAACTGTCAATAATCGTATCTGAGTGAAAACAGCCGCTACAATTAGGTGGATTTTGGAAAATATCTTATGACGTGAGTTAAATGAGCTTCATTCAAGATAATAATTTGTCACCCCTAATTAACCCTCCCTAAAACGACCGTCGCTGGAGATTTTTTGATGGAAATCGTTTATTTCGAACCATATGAACACGTTCCATATAGTGAAATAATTTGTGACTCCTTAATAACCCCCCTAACCACCCCCTAAAGTGTAAAAAAGCGTTATTCCTGAAACGACCGTTGCTGAAGATTTTTTGATGGAAATCGTTCATTTCAAACTCTATGAACACGTTCAATATAGTGAAATGATTTGTTACCCCTTAATAACCCCCCAAACGCCCCCTAAAGTATAAAATATCACTGTCACTAAAACGACCGTTGCTGGCGATTCTTTGTTGGAAATCGTTTATTTCGAGACCTAGGAACACGTTTCATATAGTGAAATAATTTGTGACCCCTTAATAACCCCCCTAACCACCCCCTAAATTGTAAAAGAGTGTAATTCCTAAAACGACCGTTGCTGGAGATTTTTTGATGGAAACCGTTCATTTCGAACTCTATGAACACGTTCCATATAGTGAAATAATTTGTGACCCCTTAATAACGCCCTCAAGCACCCCTTGAAGTTGAAAATATCGCTGTCACTACAACGACCGTTGCTGGCGATTTTTTAATGAAAATCGTTCATTTCACGCTATATGAATACGTTCCATATAGTGAAATAATTTGTGACCCCTTAATAACCCCCCTAACCACCCCCTAAAATGTAAAAAAGCGTTATTCCTGAAACGACCGTTGCTGGGGATTTTTTGATGGAAATCGTTCATTTCGAACTCTATGAACACGTTCAATATAGTGGAATGATTTGTGACCCCTTAATAACCCCCCCCAAACGCCCCCTAAAGTAGAAAATATCACTGTCACTAAAACGACCGTTGCTGGAGATTCTTTGTTGAAAATCGTTTATTTCGTGACCTATGAACACGTTCCATATAGTGAAATAATTTGTGACCCCTTAATAACCCCCCTAACCACCCCCTAAATTGTTAAATAGTGTTATTCCTAAAACGACCGTTGCTGAAGATTTTTTGATGGAAATCGTTCATTTCGAACTCTATGAACACGTTCCATATAGTGAAATAATTTGTGACCCCTTAATAACCCCCCCAAACGCCCCCTAAAGTAGAAAATATCAGTGTCACTAAAACGACCGTTACTGGCGATTTTTTGATGAGAATGAACGTGTTCATAGGTCTCCAAATAAACGATTCCCATCAAAAAATCGCCAGCAACGGTCGTTTTAGTGACAATGATATTTTCAACTTTAGGGGGCGTTTGAGGTGGTTATTAAGGGGACACGAATTATTTCACTATATGGAAGGTGTTCATAGAGTTCGAAATAAACGATTTCCATCAAAAAATCTCCAGCAACGTTCATTTCAGGAATAAGGCTTTTTTACACTTTAGGGGGTGGTTAGGGGGTTATTAAGGGGTCACAAATCATATCGCTATATAGAACGTGTTCATAGGTCTCGAAATAAACAATTTCCAACAAAAAATCGCCAGCAACGGTCGTTTTAGTGCAGTAATATAAGTTAGGGGGCGTTTGAGGGGGTTATTAAGGGGTCACAAATTGTTTCACTATATGGATCGTGTTCATAGGTCTCGAAATAAACGATTTCCATCAAAAAATCTTCAGCAACGGTCGGTTCAGGAATAACGCTTTTTTACACTTTAGGGGGTGGTTAGGGTGGTTATTAAGGGGTCATAAATTATTTCACTATATGGAACGTGTTCCTAGGTCTCGAAATAAACGATTTACAACAAAGAATCGCCAGCAACGGTCGTTTTAGTGACAGCGATATTTTCAACTTTAGGGGGCGTTTGAGGGGGTTATTGAGGCGTCACAAATTACTTCACTATATGAAACGTGTTCATAGAGTTCCAAATAAACTATTTCCATCAAAAAATCTCGAGTAACGGTCGTTTTAGGAATAACGCTATTTTACACTTTAGGGGGTGGTGAGGGGGTTATTAGGGGTCACAAATTATTTCACTATATGAAACGTGTTCATAGAGTTTGAAATAAACGATTTCCATAAAAAAATCTCCAGCAGCGGTCGTTTTAGTAACAGTGATATTAAGGGGTCACAAATTATTTCACCATATGGAACGTGTTCATAGAGTACGAAATGAACGATTTCCATAAAAAAATCTCCAGCAACGGTCGTTTCAGGAATAACGCTTTTTTACACTTTAGGGGGAGGTTAGGAGGGTTATTAAGGGGTCACAAATTATTTCACTATATGGAACGTGTTCATAGAGTTCGAAATAAACGATTTCCATCAAAAAATCTTCAGCAACGGTCGTTTTAGGAATAAAGCTATTTTACACATTAGGGGGTGGTTAGGGGTGTTATTAAGGGGTCACAAATTATTTCACTATATGGAACGTGTTCATAGGTCTCGAAATTAACGATTTCCAACAAAAAATCGCCAGCAACGGTCTTTTTAGTGACAGTGATATTTTCTACTTTAGGGGGCGTTTGAGGGGGTTATTAAGGGGTCACAAATTATTTCACTATATGGACCGTGTTCATAGAGTTCGAAATAAACGATTTTCATCAAAAAATCGCCAGCAACGGTCGTTTTGGTGACAACGATATTTTCAACTTTAGAGGGCGTTTGAGGGGGCTATTAAGGGGTCACAAATTATTTCACTATATGGAACGTGTTCATAGAGTTCGAAATAAACGATTTCCATCAAAAAATCTCCAGCAACGGTCGTTTTAGGAATAACGCTATTTTTCACTTTAGGGGGTGGTTGGGGGGGTTAATTAGTGGTGACAAATTATTATCTTGAATGAAGCTCATTTAATTCACGTCATACGATATTTTTCAAAAACCACCTAATTGTAGCGGCTGTTTTCACTCAGATACGATTATAGACAGTTCCAAAAAACCGTTGCTGAAAAACCGTTGCTACATTCACACCCGTGTCTTAGAAATGGTTGTTCCACACAGCACACTGAAGTTTGTTCAATCTGTTCACGAATGTTTGGATCGAAATATTCATGTAGCAGGTTTTTTACGAGCTTGTTCTGGGTAACAACGCGTTATCGTTTCGCCACAATGTCTTTAATTTCCGAATTTTGAGCTGAAATTAGTCCCAATTGACTAGGTTGGACCCACTGATCTGTCCATCCGGCCATCCGAATCTTCGATAAAAAGAAAGAAAGTATATAGAGTTTTGAAATTCTCAGATTAGGTTGAGATCCTGAATACCTCGGTTGAGTTTTTTAATGGGCCGAATCTGCCGAATGGTTTTTGAATCTTTGAAAATTTGATGTTTCAATAACTCAGAAAAAAATTATCTGATTAAAATAAGTTTCGGTTGGTAGACCAACAGTATCAATAGAAAGTGTTATCCATAGAAAAATTTGAAAGAAAATTTTTTTCGAAAATTTTATATTTCATTCAAATGTCACTGAACTCTCCGAATCGGCATTTCATTACCGAGTACTATTTTTCAGTCCAATCGGGTTTCTTGGTTTTCCTCTGGAACAAATCAAAAGAAAAATTCAGGAAATTTATTTTAGTGATTCATATAGGTATTTCATGAACCATATCCCCTATTCCATTGAAATTTGCTCTAATCGACACCAAATATACTTTTCAGTCCAATTAGATATGTTTTCTTCGAATTATCCTGAAAAACAAATAAATATCTAGAGTTCATCATACATATTTGTTGGCATCAACCTTTCGCGACATCTACTGGTGAATAGTCGAAGCATTTACTGGATCGTACAGTAACTTTATACAGACAGTGGCGTCAATAGATCGTCAATCGATGTATTGCAGTCGTTTGTTTACACTCTATACTTCATGAGGTGATAACCTATAAGTTTGATCAGTACTTGCCCGTAGCGCATGAGAAGTGTATCGGAATCGTCTATGAGGCTGATGATAGACGATACTTCGGAGACAATGATACTACAGACTGGAGCAGACCTTCGGGGCTTTGGGACGTATATTTCGTCTTTGGAGACATCGGAAAAATATATGTCTGATTGCGTGCTGATTTCCTGAGAATCATTGATGTTTCCGAAATAACTAAAAAATATTGATCTGACCCTGAAAAAACTGGATGTGCAAATTCGTACAAAATTTCCCGATCATTTCATTGGAACAATTAAATATTTAAAGATTTAGTTTATAAATATCTTATATCTTTAAAACATATGTTTCTGAGCAACAGCGTGGTATCGTTCCATCACAATGTCTGTAATTATCGAATTTTAAACCGGAATTGGTCTTAAACGATTAGGTGGCACCTCCTGTGGAAGAATCCGTGATCGAATTCAATTCTGTTTGGCCGACCGTGTGTGCTCTATCTTTCTGAGGAAAAGACCTGAAGTCTTGAAATTTTCAGTTTATGTATCTTTTTGCCCAGTGTCTGTGATTTTCGAGTTTTGTGCCAAAAATGCTCTTTATACAGTGTGTCCACGGATTGGGTGCCAGTAAGATGTAAATGACGAAAAATTTTCGAGTCAGTCTCTGATATGCTGAGAATCGCGCCTGCTTGGTCTCAAACTAAGATGTTGAGAAAACGAGCCAAATCAATTAATATACAGGGTGGTTTAGAACTGATTGAAGGAAAATTGTTAAGAATAAAGCACCTTTGTTTTAAAAGATATCGAGAATGTTTTTTGAGAAAAGTTGTTTAGAATCAAAAGACACGGCTAAATCTCGATTCTCGGATAAATCGATCAACTTTGATTTTGTATGTAGTTTATGGAAATATTTGATAATATCCATGGTTACAAAATAAATGCCAGACGTGACTTGAAACGTAAGTTTTATTCGTAATAAACGAAAGTTTTCCCGTTAAAAACATGCTGACCATAGAACAAAGAGTGTTTATTGTGCAGTGCTACGGCTTAGGTGCAGACATTTCGTATCAGGGAGTAATAAGACAATTCCATGAACGCTGGCCAAATGTTGCGGTATCACGTAACCCTGTTAAAGTAGTTTCAAAATTTAAATCTTTGATCCTGACAAAAATCTCACGAATACAAAATGTTCATGACCAACTTATGAAGTCAAGGTAGGCTGATTTATCTGAAACTTGAGTTCCAGCAGCAGTTCGCCATTCCAAACAACTTTTCTCAATAAACTTTCTTGATATCTTTAAAAACAAAGGTACTTTATTCTTTACAATTTTCATTAAATCAGTTCTGAACCAACCTGTATATAAATTAATTTGGCTTATTTTCTCAATATCTTAGTTTGAGACCAAGCAGGAGCGATTTCCAGAATATCAGAGTCTAACTTGAAAATTTTTTGTCATTTACACCTTACCGGCACTCAATCCGTGGACACACTGTAGATTCAAAACAGAATTCGGTTGTTTTTCCGATCAGAATTCCATGAAAATAAGCACAGACCTTGAAGACAAAATATAACAATAGTCCTCAGAATTTCAGTTTTAGCGAATATTTATCTGCAGAAAAATTGAAAAAAATATATATCAAATTTCTTGGCTATTTCATATTCTGAGATGATTTCTTCAATTTCTCGAAAAGAAGTGAGGTTCCCAAAATTAAACTTCCTTGATAGTAATGCCAACGCATAACGTTCGAGATTTCTGTTGAAAAATTCGTCTTTTCGAAAACTATTCATAACCTTACCGTGGAGCTTGGCACAAAGCGAGGTCACTATTTAACAACAGTAGTTATATCACATTTCGGAATTTGATCTGATATTCATTCTGGGAGATATTGGGAAAAATATGTGCTGACTTCATCGATATCATTGCTATTTATTTCCGAAATAACTCGAAAAAAAGTGTATGTGTATATATTTGTTGGATCACAGCATAGATTCGAAGATTTTGGCGTTCGTAATTAAACTCCAAACCTGCTCTACAATTATTAAGTTTTTTAGCAGATTCTCTAAATACTTATTGTCTTTTCGATCAGACTTAAATTGATAAATAATGGCAGCCGAATTCGTGGAATTGTACAAGCGCGTTAAATCTGTTGATTTCACGTCAGTGCTTTTCTAGGCTTTTGCGCGTTCTAGGAGAACAGCGTGCTATCGTTTTGTCCGAATGTCTGTAATTTTCGATGATTGAACCGAAAATAGTCTCAAACGACTAGGTTGGACCCACAGATGACGAATTCGGTGTCAAAATCGATTCTGTCCGGCCGACGACACGATAACTGTCGAACGGAGCCAGCTAGCGACTTGAAACTTGTAGGGTAGTTCGCATCCGAATGCCGCGGTTATGTTTGTTAAATTTGGCCAAATTGGCCTAATAGTTTCGGAGTTATAGCCATTTGAAATTTTGAGGTTATTTCCCTTATATTTCAGGAACTACCAGAGCGATTGGATTGAAACTTGGCAGTTGGTTGAAGCAACTTCGAGCAAATTTCCGTTGAAATCTTGTAATCATTCATTAAAAAAAAACTCCAGAATTTTTTTCAAAATTTTTTTTTGTGAAACTTTTGTTTATATTCGAGAATAATTTCAGTTATGCATTGAACTTCATATCTCACAGTAGTGTACGAAATGTCAATTTGATACGGCTATTAGTATTGGAGATATTGGGAAAAACTATGTAGAATTCCGTGGTTTTGTTCTCGATTTAGTTTTCTTTCGGTATAACTGCAGAAATACTGATTCAATCACTATGAAACTTCGCACCTAGTTTGAAGATGCTGAAAAACAACTTCGTACAGAATTTCGTGATGATCATGTCATTAAAACGATTCAAAGAAAATAATTCCTATTTTTTTTCAAATACATATTCAATATTCTATCTTCCTATCATATAATCTTCAGAAATTCTGTTAGAACCTTCGAACTGATATTTTTCGATAAATACTGGATTTTTATTTTATATAATCTGTATTTTAGGAAATATTGTGAAAATATTTTCAAAAATACAGATTTATACAATTAATTAGAATTCATTTGGATCGAAGTCTCAGCTGGTCAACCCACGTTGATATCTTGTGCAAAAAAATACTGCATTCTTTGCCAATGATAGACTGAGAACTTCTCTACCAACCAATTCGCTCATCGATTTTCGCTTAAAGCTAATAACAATAATAATAGCGAACCATGTTTGTTCAGAATCAGATAATTTGAGAAGAAAAATTGAAGAGTCCTCATGCATTTTGTTAAATGGAGAGAGCAATTTTGCTCATTTTTCTGTAGAAATATACCCTATCTGGCTGAATTCACTTGAAAAAGAGGAAGAAATTTAAAACTTTCAAACGAAGTGAATCTGTATTGCTGTATTTCTCGAAAATGTCAATTTGAGTGGAGTACCTAAAACGAAATCCAAAGAGAATAATTCTGAAAATTTTCTAGGTTGTCTGATTAAAGAGTCAGATTTGTACTCTGAAACGTTGACTTTGTTTGTCGTTTGTGTTGATCGGATATTCTTTATTAGAAAATCTGTTTCCCAAGAAACTGCCCTTGACAAATAGTTCAAACTTGCAATCCGCAAGGGCGGTTTCCTTGAAAAATACAATTTCCTTCATTCATTTAATAGTTCTGTTTCAGATATAAGGAGTGAAAACCCAGAAAAAACCTCAAAAGTGATCGCTTATTTATGTTTACCACAGTCATATTTCAAATAGAATATTGCTTTGGGGTTCTTTCCTTAGGGTTTTTGTGGCACAGAAAAACATCAGACTCATAATTTCGAACGTTTTCCGCTATATCAGAGTATGAGGTTTTTAATCATTCGTCCTCTTAGTTCAAATCTTCGAACAAATAACGTTCAAATGGGAAATCAACAAGTTATGAATCCAAAAGTGCCTTTAAACATTTGAGTACTTTTTTTCTGATTCATTTGGTTACAGTAACAATGAAAATGCGATTTTTTAACTGACTTATCCTATACACAGTGTTGTGTCCTGCAGGATCAGAGCATTAATATTATTTTATTATTCTTGGAGTTGAGAAAACAAAACTAGGAGTTTGAGCGTGAAATCATAACATACATGCCCAGTCGAGCTGAAATCTGATACGTGAGTGTGAAAGGGCGTCTTGAAAGCTCGTATGAAATTTTCAGCACCATCTGATGAATAATTTCTCAATGAATATTTCGAAAGATAATATTCAATCTTATATTCTCCGAATACTTTTCATCTTGCTATGTTTTTGGGAAGATAAATTCCTTGTTTATTTAATAGTTCAGAAATACACAATAAATTTTTTTGGAAATTATTATATTTCTAATTATAAACATGGTAATCAATTCTTATTTTATTAGTGGTGAAATCAATGCTTTCATGTCATCAAATCTGAAATGAATTATTTATTTCAATTTCAATATTGAAAATAATAAACACAAACTCATACGAAAATTCCAAATCAATAACTCACCTGAAATGAAATAAAAATAATCATTTATTTCTACCACCAAGTCCTATGATTATGATGAGATTGTGTGATAAGAGATAACAAATTTATAATTACTGTCAATTTGAAGCACTTTGAAAGTCTATCCAACGAAGAACACAGAAACAGTAAAGTCATGGCTGTTGAAAAAAAATATATACTGTTGATATTTACATATACATACAATTTTTCACACTATTCAAGAACAAGCAAATAATACTGCCCATGTTAGTACAATTCCTGATATGAGTAGAGGAATAAATTCTAACAAATTAGGTTGGTGATCAATCGTTCCATATGTTCAAAGAATAAAGATATAGATAGTCGGGAATATTAATCCATATTGACCGGATGAACCACCACTCTGTTTCCTTGAAGTTCCTCAAAAGAAGCTTTGAAATGCTCCAAAATGATTAATTGTTTTCATGGCATGAGTTTTACTTAATACCTGAGGAGCATGGAACGCAAATGCAAATTTTTCAATGTTCACCTTCTGCTAGGTTAATTATGTACCATAACTGCCGTTTCTTCATAAATATTCAATACCAAGGTTCTTGGACATGATTTCATCAATTTCGTTTATGAATTCCGCGTCAAAAAAGGATCACAAAATGCATATTTTATGAGACATGTTCTTCGAGTAAGATTCTTATGGACCTATAAACACCCAAGAATAATATTTGCATGGCTTGATTTTTATACGCGATTCGTGAGCTCAGAGAGAGTTTCTATTCGATGTTTCGATGTTGCATTTAATACAAGAATTCGAAAAATGCCAGAAATAAATGCGCAAAACTGGTTATAAGCAACCAATATTTCCAAAAACTTTATTTCAGTTCTGTACGGGTATTGACCATCACAAAATGAGCATAACATATTTGTTCAGTTTCTTCCATTTCGAGTCGTACCAAATAAACTCTGTTCAATTAAACTATGCATCATTACCAAAATTTTTCCGGAAATATAAGCGTTTCGATTTCAATGAAGCCCTGTTTATAGAGACTCTCTATTAACCGATTTTATCGGCTTTCTCTTAGATTTGGCGACTTCGGAGAGGTGAAAAAACCGCGACTGCCTTTTGGTTTATTATTTGATAAAATCAAATAATGAACCTTAGTGATTGTAACGTTCTTCGATAAATAAACCTTTCAACATGTGTTTCATATCTCTTTATTCCTTGACGAACTAATACAGAATGAATCTAACAAATATCCGAAAAAACATATATGGCATATGATAACACCAGAGAGTGTAATTCACATTCTGAACAAATAAAAGTCACATTCTATTACATCCATATCGTTCGTACATCACATATCTTCCCCTTCAAATTTTCGACACAGTGAAATCCATGAAAACCCCAAAAAAATTATATTTAAAATTCAAGTTCAAAAGCAAAATCTATCTGGTTTTCTCCTAATTCTTTTAGATTTAAAATCAATAGCCTCTTCTTTTCCTTTTGAATCAGGAGATTCGAAAAACTCATCCAACCTTAAATCCTCTATACTAGATACTCTATTTTTCTCTGAAACACTTTCTTTTATATTCTCTGAAAAATCTTCCATACAGACATTGCTAAAATCTAATATTTGATTCAGATGCCGGTGCCAATATTTGCTTAATTCTGATATGTAAATTAAATAAGTTCGCGGTCCAATCTTTTCCTTAATTATTCCTTTGATCCATTTCGATTTAAGACCACGATAATCTCTTGCGAGAACTATTTCATCTGTACTGAATGCCCTATTTCTAGTGCCCTTGTAATATCTTTTCTGTAAATTTTGCTTTTGTTCAAAGTTTCTACTGATTTCGACATCTACATTCTCATTAGCATTAGTTGGAGGTAACAGTAAATCAAGTGAATGCCGCAATCTTCTTCCGAACAAAAGTTCAGCAGGGGACTTACCAGTAGTACAGTGCGGAAAACATCTATAATCGAACAAAAAATTTTCTAAAAATGAACTCAAATTGCTGTCTCCCATTCTACCTTCTAAAGCTTTCAATAGTGACAACTTAATATTTTTAACTGAGTTTTCAGCCTGTCCATTAGTAGAAGGATGATACGGAGCTCCCTGTTTCAATTTAATTCCGTTTCGATTTAAGTATTCTGTAAATAGGTTGCATTATCCGATACTAATGTTAACGGAAAACCAAATCTCGCAAATATGCTCCGAAGAAGTTTAATAGTGATGAGACTGTTCGGATGTCCTACTATAAATGATTCGACCCATTTTGAATATGAATCCACCAGAACAAATATGTTTTTACCCTGAAATGGACCCAAATAATCGACATGGAGACGTTCCCATGGGCCGTTTGGACATTTCCATACCTCGAGGGATGCCTTTGGTGGCGCATTTCTATATTTTAAACATGCATCACACGACTTTACCAAAACTTGTATAACATTATTCAACCCAGGCCACCAAACATACAAACGTGCAATACCTTTTGTTTTTACCATCCCCATATGGGATTTATGCAAAATTTTCAATATCATTCCTTGTAATTTTTCTGGGACTACCACTCTATTACCGTGCATTAAACAATTTCCCACAACGTTCAAATAGTTTCTATTAAGATAAAAAATTTTTAAATGTTATTTTGTATGGCCAACCGTTCCTTGTAAAAAAAATTACTTTACGTAAACGAGAGTCATCTAACGTGTGCTTCGATATTAAATTAAAATCAATGGGTATTTCCCCATTGTTTTGGATGAAACTTATTAATAAAGTGTTATTTTTATCACCATCTTCATCATTTTTAATGGGCAATCGAGAGAGGCAATCAGCTAAATTTTCTTTGGACTTCGTGAATTCAATTTCGTATTGAAAATTTGACAGTATAAGAGCACAGCGTTGAAGTCGATTTGCTGCATAAACTAGTATTCCTTTTTTGGGACCAAAAATTGTTACCAAAGGTTTGTGGTCAGTATGTAATATGAATTTTTTACAATAAAGGTACTGAATAAATTTTTTTTACACCAAAAATTATTGCAGCAGCTTCCTTCTCAATCTGCGAATATTTTAACTCACTTTGTGATAGAGTCCTTGAGGCGTATGCTATCGGTCTGAAACTACCTTCAATAAAATGCATTATCACTGCACCTAAACTGTATTGAGAAGCGTCAACAAATAAATGAACAGGTTGTTGACCATTATAATGAACTAGAATGGTTTCTGAAACAAGAACTCTTTTTACAGTCTCAAAACTTTGCAAACAATCAGCATCAAACTTCCATGAACTATTCTTCTGTAACAAGTTATAAAGTGGTTTAAGTAATGATGAAGCATTTGGTATGAAACGGTTATAATAATTAACCATTCCTAAAAAGGACTTCAATTGCGTCACATTTTGGGGACATGGCACCTTCAGAATGGCATCGATTTTCTCTTTACTCTTATGCAGACCGTTTTTATCTATAATATATCCAACATGGGCGACACTTGGTTTAAAAAAATCACACTTACTTTTTTCAACCGTTAAACCACATTCGGACATCTTATGGAGAACACTTCGAACTTTATAGATGTGTTCTTTAATATCTTTACTCGAAATTAATATGTCATCTTGAAAGCATGTCACCCCTTCAAATCCCACCAGTACTTTTTCCATGATTTTTTGAAACTTCGAAGGACCAGAATGAATGCCAAACGGTAATCTATTATAAAAAAACAAACCCTTATGAGTACTGATGGTGGTGAGTTTTTTACTTTCATCGTCTAATTCGACCTGCTGAAATGCACTAGACAAATCTATTTTGGTAAAGATAGTACCACCCTGCAATTTAGTGAACAGCTCTTCTATTCTGGGCAAAGGAAATTTATCAATCTCTAAATTTGGATTTAAAGTTACGCTATAGTCTCCACATATTCAAACTGACCCATTACTTTTCAACACAGGCACAATGGGAGTAGCATAATCGCTATAATCAACAGGTGTAAGTATATTTTCCCCAACCAATCTATCTATCTCATTTTCTACTTTTCCTTTCAGAGCAAAAGCTCTTGGTCTAGGCTTAAAAAATTTTGGTATAGAACCTTCTTTGAGTTTCAAATGAATTCTTCCTTTCTTAAACAATCCCAATTTATTGGTAAAAACATTCGGAAATTCCCTATGAAAATTTTCGATATATATTCGGTTATCTGAAATTTCCATCTTATTTATGCCTAAAGAAAATCTGTTGAGGAAATCTCGACCTAATAAGGGTGGTCCCCCATTTTCGATGATATACAAAAACAAATTTTCCACCCTACCTCTGTATTCAATGCAAACATCGATTTTTCCCAAGGGATGAATTTTGTTGCCATTATAAGTTTGAAATATTTCTGTACACGAAAGCAATGGTAGGTTTGAAAAAAAATCCTTTCTGAACCTCTCAGAAATGACAGACGCACTGGCACCGGTATCTAACTCAAATTTTACAGAAACATTATTAACAATTACATCAATAAAAATGGGATCCACATTTGAAGTATTCAAATGAAAAAGTTGATTTTCTAGGTCGTTATCAACGTCAACATTCATTGATTGATCATATGAAAGCGTTGTATTGTCTTCTAAATTTAAAAAATGATTTTTAGCTGAATTTACTTTTGAACATTTTTTCGCCAAATGACCTTTGATTCCACATATATTGCAAATAAAATTTTTATACCTGCACAAACCATAGTGAACTTTACCGCACACATCACATTCCGTTTCTTCTCAAAAAGTTTTCTCTCATAACCATGCTTCGATCTCTTCTCGGGAAATTCAGATCCAAATTTCGTCTTCGAATAGTACATCTCCACGTCCTCCTTCTTCACATTTCCAACGTCCATTTCCGTCTTGCTTGTAGCCTCCTTTTTACATGCCACTTCAATTGCCATCTCAAAAGTGAGTTTTGTTTCATCTTCTTCGAATAGCCTGTCCATTATAGGCCCTTTTTCAAACCCCATCATGAATTTATCTCTCAAAATGGTTGATAATTCGGCCGTTTTGAAATTGCATCTGGAAGCCAATTGTCTAACACGAGCAGCCCATTCTTGAACAGATTCTTCTTTGGCCTTTGAACAATTATAGAATTTTTGTCTTTCTGGAAAAACTAATTTCGCTGGAGCGAAGTATGTATCGAAGTACTTCAGTAAATCATTGAACTCTTTATTTTGTGGGGTGTCCGGAATACACAAACTGTTCAAGAGCTGAAAACTGCTTTCGCTGCAACAGTTAAGAAATATTGCCTTTTTTATTTCGGGATCGGTTATGTTATTCGCTGCGAAGTAATTCGTTAGCTGCACTTTGTAGATTGTCCAGTCCGAAACACTAACATTGAACTCCCGTAAATGACCTATACCTGCCATTTTGCTTCCGTGAAGAAAATTTCAGAATCTTGCAGTGAATATTTATTGAATATCAAAACTTCTTAACTATCTATGACACAATCCTCGTCGCCACTGTAACGTTCTTCGATAAATAAACCTTTCAACATGTGTTTCATATCTCTTTATTTCTTGACGAACTAATACAGAATGAATCTAACAAATATCCGAAAAATCATATATGGCATATGATAACACCAGAGAGTGTAATTCACATTCTAAACAAATAAAAGTCACATTCTATTACATCCATATCGTTCGTACATCACAGTGATCGACCAAAAAAAATTTCGGATGATCGGAGGTTTCCATCAATTTTGGTTTGCGTAGCACGACTGTCGTCAACATGTGGATATCTGTTACTGGTTTCAAACGAAATCCAATATTTTTCGTACTGAGACTTTGAAATAAACGTGAATATAAAAAATAATGAACATTTATATGATAAATCGAATTGGATAATATATGCAAAAAATATCAATAACCAACCGGAAATCTCATCAGTTGTCGAGAATAAAATACTGAGGTTAGGAGCCTTAGATGACTAAGTTAGGAGCCGATGATCTATCTACCTGTTCTGAATGGAGTCTGTGCCGGGTCGTGGCCTAAGACAAGGGATATAGCGGAGACAAAAATATTCCGCATGTTTCATCATCTGGTTGTCGATAAACTACTTGTTTGAATTCAACTTTTTACATCAAAGAGACACCCTTCTTGGTTGAGTATATCTGACAACGATAACAAGGAACGAAATTTCTATTTTAGAATTATTCATTCGAATTCAACCTGATAAGGTTCACGATATATTTAATCGTTACAGAAATGCTACTGAAAATAACTTTAGTTTTTCAGTTTGTGTGTTGGATACTTTGCGAATAAAGTGAACTCTTATGGGATATCTGCACTGTGGAAAAGAGTAAGATTTTTAAACAGGTGAAACGACTGTTGAACGTCTATTCTCATTCAGAATATTATTTTCAATTATGCTACTTAGTTAGCATTCTGCATGTGGAAATGTTATTTGATTATACAAAAGTATTTATTGAGATTTCAATGTTTCACGTGAATTATTTCATGGAATGTGTTGTGAGAAACCAATGAGTTATGCATAAAATATAAGTTTTTTGGTTTATTATTTGATAAAATCGAATAATAAACCTTAGTAATCGGCCAACAAAAAAAAAATTTAACCCCCCCCTGAAAATTTCACAGTTTACGTTTTGGAGTATGTAGATTTGAATGAACGAATAAAAAAAAATCCGTCCGTCCGCCGTCCGATGTCCGGGGCTTTTATCTGAAAGTACTAAACCGATATCCGTGAAACGTGCTACAAAAATCGTTCGTCGCTCGAGATTGATTCTCCAAACTTTTTAGCAGAATCGGTGTACCCTAAGGGCTCAAAATTGGGGATTGGAGGGGAAAAATTATTTTTCGAGAACTTACTACCAAATTTTCATGAAACTTTCAACGTTGATTACTGTTGCATTACTCAACCTAAAAATTTTCACACGGATGATTTCTGTCCAGAGGTTTCTGAGGTGTGAAGAAAAATGCTGCAAATTTTGGGGTGAAGAACCAATGAGTTATGAATAGTATACAGCTTGCCACAAAAGTAACGTAACTCATCAATAATTCTTGCATGAAGAATTATCGAGGAAGATCCTCGCATCCGTGGATTTTTGAGTTCGAGAGCAATTAATCCTGTGTTTTTTTAATTTGATATTTCTCACCCCCTACGCCACGCACCCCACTACTTTATTTTTTCAAATGGGAAAATAAGGGTTGTGATACATCGAATGAAAGGTAATTTGATAAACCGCTCAGCGATATGACTAAAAAAGAATTTCTTCGTTTATGTTGCGCCGTTTTTTCAATGAAAAATTAGGAAATATTTAACATTTGTGATTGATGAGTACTGCAATCAGATCATTATTATACTAATATTAAGGGAAATCCACGAATACATGTATTTACATTCACGAAAGCAGTTCTCCCCATATACCTTTTTGAATTTGAAATCTCTCACCCTTTACGCTCCACACTCCTATATTGTTTTGGGTTTATTATTTGATGAAATCAAAAAATAAACCTTAGTGATTGACCCACAAGAAAAAAATTTCAACCCCCTCTGAAAATTTCACAGTTCACATTTTGGAGTATGCAGATTTGAATAAACGAACAAAAAAAAATCCGTCAGTCCGCCGTCGGTTGTCTGGGGCTTTTCTCTGGAAGTACTGAACGGAAAACCTTGAAACTTGGTAGAAGAATTGTGTGTCACTCGGGGTTGATCCTCCAAGATTTTCAGCAGGATCAGTGTACCCTAAAGGGTCTAAATGGGGGTTGGAGGAAAAAAAAATATTTCTCGAAAACTTACTACCAAATTTTCATGAAATTCTTGACGTTGATTACTGTTTTATAACTGAACCTAAAAAATTTTACCCGGATGATTTCCGACCAGTGGTTCTTGAAATATAAAGAAAAAAGCTGAAAATTTCCAATAAAATCGAAAATGAATCATCGCATTCGGTTCTTAGTTGTTCAAGATATCAACGGTATATTGGGTTACTTAATTAAGGAAAAAATAAACCCTTGGGTAAAATTTGCAGTGTTTTTCAAATAGTAATATATGGATTGTGATATATTTAATTAAAGGATATTCGATTGCACATTGAGCGGTGTGAATGAAGAAAGAATTTGTTAGGCTATTTTTTTATTACAATATTAACAATTTGTGATTGGTGCCAGGTTCTTATTCTTGAAACGATGAATATTGAAAAATATCCTCCTACCCGCTGAGATCTATTTTCGAAGTTTGAGAGAAATGAATGCAGGTTTAAAGTTGGAGGTTTATACCCTTCAACCTCAACAGTTTTTTATTTTTTTTTTGAAGAATTTTGCATGTGATATATCGCATCAAAGGTCATTCGAAGGCCAATTCAGTAATGTGAACGAAAATAAAATTCAATTATTAATTTAATTTAAATTACAAATACAGGGTTTTGAGGATTACCCTTAATAATATTTAATAAAAGAATAATGGTCTGATTACAGTACTCTCCAATCACAAATTGTAAATGATTCAATTTTTGGATTATTATTTGATGAAATCAAATAATAAACCTTAGTGATCGACCAACCAAAAAAAATTTTTAATCCCCCCTGAAAATTTCACAGTTTACGTTTTGGAGTATGTAGATTTGAATAAATTAATACAAAGAAAAATCCGTCCGTCCGCCGTCCGTTGTCCGGAGCTTTTCTCTGGAACTACAGAACGGAAATCCTTGAAACTTGGTGGAAAAATTGTATGTCACTCGGGGTTGATCCTCCAAGCTTTTCAGCAGGATCGGTGTACCCTAAGGGCTCTAAATGAGGGGTTGAGGGAAAAAAAATTATTTCTCAAAAACTTATCACCCAATTTTCAGGAAATTTTAAATGTTGATTACTGTTGCATAACTAAACCTAAAAAATTTTACCCGGATGATTTCCGACAAGTGGTTCCTCAGTTATAAAGAAAAACGCTGCAAATTTCCAATAATGTCGAAAATGGATCATAGCATTCAGTTCTGAGTTGTTCGAGTTATCAATGGAATATTGAATTATTCTAACTAAGAAAATAAAAAACGGCCCAACCAATTCTACTTCAAGCCATATCGCTGCATAGATGATCAAATTACCGTTCATTTGATGTATCGCAATCCATATATTCCCACCCGAAAAAATAAATGAGTGGGGTGTGGGGCGAAGAGGGTGAGAAATATCAAATTCAAAAACGCACAAGTTAAATTGCTTTTGAAATAAAAAATCGACGAGTGCGAAAATTATCCCTAATGATTCATCGTACGAGAATTATTTTTACTTTTTTGGCACGCTGTATAAGTTTTATTTAAAGTATCAATCGTATTAGGTTATTTAACTGAGAAAATAATAAACTCTTGTGTGAATTTGCAGCGTTTTTTCTGGAATATCAAGAAAACGAAATGAGATCGCCCCTCGCGGTCCCAGGTCGAGCAAAATTTCCCGCGAAGTGCTTTAAGAAACTCTTGATAACGTCCTCCTTGACCGTTTCCTTTCATCGTTAAAATTTTTCCAAAATTTGCGTTCAATAGGAAAAAGTTTCAATAGACCACTGCTTCTGAAATTCGAACAAATCCAGGAAAATTATCGATTTCTCTTCCGACGTAAATGTATCCATCCTGTACCAGGTGATTCATTAAGGGTGGCGACAAGCCATATAGGAAACCATTTATCCTATAACTTCCGAAAAAAATCCTCATGACAAAATCGACTCCTGAAAAACATATATCACTTGTAAAATAAAGTTTCATTTTTACGCGCTTGTTCTGGAGAACAACGCGTTATCGTTTCGTCACAATGTTTGTAATTTTCGAATTTTGAGCCGAACATAGCCTTAAACGACTAGGTTGGACTCCCTGAAGAAAAATCCGTAGTCAAATTCAATTCTGTCCGTCCGACCGTCCATCCGTATGTGCTCTATCTTTACAAGCAAATGACCAGCGACTTGGAATTGCCAGATAAGGTTTTAAATCCAATTATCTCGGTTAAGATCGTTTATGGGTAGAATCGGTCGAATAGTAGAAATTTCAAGGTTAACTCCTCAGTATCTCATGAATTACTGATTCAATTGAAATAAAAGTTGAGAATTTGTGAACAGTTTTCAAATACCAACGTGTAACTCAGTGCAAAATTTTGTGTGGATCCAAAATTCAGAAGAAAATTATTCGAATTTTTGTTGAAATATTATTTCTTTCCAGAAATATTGATCAGATTTCAACGAGATTTGGCCGAAACCTTCGAGTTAGTTTTTCACAGCAACAGGCCAAATTTTGATTCGATATCCCATTTGCCTTCTTAAATATAAGGAAAAAAATATGCTAAATTTCGTTGTTACTTGAAATTTCAACGTTATTTCCGCAATATCTCGAAAAGAACAGATGCAGTCAGATCAAAAATTCGGTAACTGTTGAAGAATACCAACGCGCCGCGCCACCAGGTGCAGAAGTTCGCGTTGATCTACTAGTTGGAAAATTTAAAAAAAATTTCGAAAATGCATGAAAAAAATTCGTCCTTGTATTTTGACGTTATTTCCTCCTCAATATCTCAAGCAGTAAAGGTGCGATCAGATGGAATCTTCATAATTATATGGAAAACACCAACGCGAAACTCATTGCAGAATTTTGTATGGATCTACTGTTTAGAAAATTTTTTAAATTTTCGAAAAATGTTTATTGGAAAGTGGTTTGTTGAAAAATTATTTTTTCTCGGACAAAACTGATCAGATGTTAACGAAATATAGTGCAAACCTTGAATTCAGTATTCGACAACAATATTCCGAATTTAAATTCGATAAGACTTGCGGGAAATATGAATTAAAATAGGTCCAATGTCGTTGTTTGAACATTTCAGGTTATTTCCTTCAATATCTCAAGAAGTACATAATCGATCATATCGGAACTGATTTAGAGAATATTAACGCGCAACTTACCGCAAAGTCTCGTGTGTCTTCAATCGTTAAAAAATTAAGAAAAAAAGGTGTTCTAAAATTATCCACATCTTTATCGTCTGATTTTATCAACCAGATTCAGATGAAATTTGGCACAGACCTTAAAGTTAGTATTCCACTATAGTCCTTAAAACTTCAATTTGATCTGATGTTCATTTCCGGAGATATCAGGAAAACTTATGTCAAATTTCATTCTTATTTAAAATTTTGAGAATATTTCCCCAATTTCTCATGTCGTTGAAGTTTCGATCGATCAATGGAGCAAAATCAGAATGAGGAATTCCCTAGATATAAATATAGGACTATATTCCTGAAAAAAATTCCCCGGAACCTAGCAGTTGCACCAAAACGATCAAATAATATGGTGAAGGGTAAGGTTGTCTTGTCAGGAACCCTGATCATTTCCAAGATTTAAATCCCTAAAAACCTACCACCAACTTTCCTCATCTAACAAAATGTTTGCTGCTTAGAAGGACAAGATTACCCCGCTGAAAAAGTATGTGGAATTAACCATGTGATGACGAATGACCATTCGAATAAGTTTCCACCTTTCAACCCCATCGGTAAAGTAACCACCCATTATCTCTCAAAAAATATATTTTCCGATATCAAAAAATAATTCTTATTCAATTTTTTATAGTTCTGTTTCAGATATTGGCAGAGAAAACCCAGAAAAAAACGAAAAAATGGTAGCCCTTAACTTCTTCAATTGTTTTCTGGATGTTTTTTCCTCTTTGAGAAAGACTCAACAAACACGAGGCATACCTTAACTTCCCTCGAAAAGCCTGAATCCTGCTTATTATGAAATAATTCACCTAAATTCGGTTCATTATGTGGTAAATTATCAACATCCCCATATTTATAGCTCCCCTTTCGTGTTAGTTACCGGCACAACATCGTTTGTTATCAACATTCAGAAACGAACAAAGCAGTTAATACCTCTCTATATCCGTTCTGTGTTCTATACATAAATTCAAACGATTTTGAATTTATCAAAACTGGGAGCTGGGGGTATCTTTAGCTGGGAAACGAGGGAGAACTGCGTGCCTGGGATACGCCTACTACGACTGTACTCGCATGTAAGTGGTATTCCAGAATTATAAAAGGCGTAAGCGCTCAGCGGGTTAATATAGAGCTTTAGCTAAAGAGATAAAGCGGCTAAGAGAGGAAGACACGTTGCATTATTCAACGCTGATCCGGCCAAGGGCACTTTAGATCACGCCAGCAGGAGCGAACTAGCCTGAAGGGAGTATTATCGGGAATTGGGGGAGAATGGAATCTGGTTAATTTGATATAAGGCTTGGTTGGGAAATTGTGGTTTGTATTTCGTGTGATGAAGCTCGCAAAGGAATTCCAAAAAAAACTTCTACCGATTTGTAGTCAATTTGGATATAATGCTTTTAATACAATAATCGATAGAGATGAGGCTTCTTTGGTTCAATACTTTCAGACAGGTGTACGATTGCCTTATTTATGTCATAACATAAACTGCCTAATTTAATACCTTTGTATCTTTTCATGGCCAACAGTTGACCGTCAGTTCTTATGAATTATCATTCTTTGTAACTACTTTTCGTTTGGATTAAGGTATCATAACATTTAAGGTTGGCTCAGTGATGTGGAATCCTATGTCACTTCAGTTCTATCTGGTCGTAGCTGCTTTAATTTCGAAATAGAAGGCATACTGTAGATCCCATAAAACTTGATAATACATGCGGGTGTCAACTCAGCTCAATCCGATATTTACTTCCGGAAGAATTGGTGAAAATATATCCAATTAAGTTCTACAAACGACTTTGAACAAACTCAAAAAAACTCCTGGCCTCACGTTTGTGCTTTTCTAGAATCTACATTTCTATACAAAAACCAACGAACTTATTTCCCATAATTAAAGGAACAGTGCTAATTGTATTTTCAACAACTTTCATTTCATAGAATACATTTTTTACGCGCTTGTTCTCGGGAACAAGAAATATCATTTCGTCACAACCTCTGTAATTTCCGAATTTTGAGCCGGGAATTGACTTCAAAGAATGACTTGAACACCCTGAAGGAAAATCCGTGGTCAAATTCAATTATGTCGGTTCATCCGTCCGTATGTGCCCTAACTTTCGAAGGAAAGGACCTAGCAACTTGAAATTGTCAGGTTAGCTTTGCAGTCTAAATATCTTGGTTAAGTTTGAGATGGGTTAAATCGGCCGTATAGTTTTGGAGTTGGCCCGTTTGAAATTTTGAGTTTGAATCCTCGATATCTCATGAAGTACTGATTCGATCAGATTGAAAGTTTGTGTGTAGTGTTGACATACCAACGTGCAATTAAGTGTAAAATTCCGTGTGGATTCAGTTCTTGAAAAAAATATTCATTCGTCTCTCAAGTTTCTCGAATTTTTATTGAAATTTTTTTTTCTTTGGGAACATTCATAAGATTCCTACGAAATTTGGCACAAAACCCGCAGCATCAGTATTTAACAAAAATGTTTCAGTTCTCAATTAGATATGATTGTTACTTTCGCAGATATAAGGAAACTAATATTCTAAATTTCTTTGTTATTTGAAATTTTAACTTTATTTCCGCAATATCTCAAGAAGTTCAAAAGCAATCAGATTGAAACTTCGTAATCAGTTCAAGAATGCGTAACTAGGTGCAAAATTTCGTGTTGATCTAGTTCTTATTTTTTGCACAGGAGCGTAAAATCCCCTGACCTAACGTCAGTGCATTTCTACAGTATCTACCACATTCAACATCAATGGTGGTTACATAGTGGTCGGGTTCTCCCCTTCCTACAAGTTTGGCCAGTCCTCGTCAACAGAACCTGATCAGGATTAAACCACTACATATTTACACGACCACACGTGAAAACACAATCTCTGATCTGCTGTAATAGCAGCATGACGCAAGTGATGAAGTGGAGCGCGCGAGTTTCGGGAAAGGGCTCAGAGATGGCGTTAGCTATAGAAGAATAAAAACGCGCAAACCAGATGAGTATTTCATGTTGAAAAATTTAAAAAACCAACGTTTCACGAATTGTCGTCTGAACAGATTTTTTCTTTGGAAAATATTGATTACTTTTCAATCAATTCAGTCAGACCTTCAAGTCAATATTCAACAGCTGCATTGTGAATTTCGATTCGTGCCGATGTCAATTTCTGGGGATTTTGGAAAAATAATTTATCAAATTTTGGTCTTATTTGAAATTTCGAGGTTATTTTCTTAATATTTCGATAAGTACCGTCGCGATCAGATTGAAACTGTGAAATTAGTTGGAGAATACGGGCTGATTATATATCTATTCTTTTCATCTGATTTCATTAGGAAATCTCACACACCTGGAAGGCAGTTTGATCCTATATTTATCTCAGAAGATTTTCGGAAAATCTTTGTCAAACTCGTTATCACTATTATTCATGGAAGGACTTAAAAAATACTGATTTGATCATAATGAAACTGAGTAGCTAGTTTAGAACTGCTGATGTGATGATTGATTCAAAGGCACAATTTGAAAAAAAAAATCCAAATAATTTATGTTTTGTGATATACTTATCATATCGTCCTTAGAAAATTCTTCATGAGCCTTCAAACTCTCATTTTTGCCAGTCAAGTATTAATGTAATTGTGATCCGATCTTCATTTTGGCATGGGTATATCTGGGCAATTATGGGATGGATTCAAGCAATTTAAGAATTCGCCTATAGAAATCAAACTCCAAACGTGCTCAACAATTATCAAGTCTATCAGCGGATTCCCACAGCTTTCGCGTTAACGATACGTGATTATACCTGCCGCAAACAAATTAAATTCTGAGAGAAATGACTTAGAGACTTGATATTTGTAGAGAAGGTTTAGGGCTTAATTACGAATTCGTAAAAGGGTGAATTACGCCAAATGATTTTGTAGATATACATATTCACAATTTCATTTTCCCAACAGATTTCCAAACAGATTCGATCCTATTGAAAACTAATACTTGATGGAAGCATTATAGCTTGTAGGTTCATTCATTTGGGACTACAATACAGAGGCAGAATTCGTGAATGGGTACAATCTGCCAAACGATTCATAGATACACAAATTCAAATGTTTCCCAAAATAGAAATCAAATTAGAATATATCACTTGATTGAGAAGTGATCTCTTGAAGGTTTATGCAGAATTTCGTTGGACCATATGAAAAAGAGATCTCCAAATCAGTCTGTGAGAAAGTAAAACTGCGTTTGGAGGGATCAATAAGCAGGAGACTCCTTTGACAACGAATTTCCGCGTGAAAGCTCCTGACCTCACGCCAGTGGTTCTCTTTAATTTTTCGACATATACTTAAAACTAT
Source organism: Myrrha octodecimguttata (assembly GCA_958510865.1). Classification (NCBI taxonomy): domain Eukaryota; kingdom Metazoa; phylum Arthropoda; class Insecta; order Coleoptera; family Coccinellidae; genus Myrrha; species Myrrha octodecimguttata. The sequence continues at coordinate 5,960,077 of OY294061.1, forward strand.
TCTTCATTTCGAAATGACATTTCTCGAAGTCATTTTCAACAAATAGGTCTCAGATTATGCGGTTGAAAACACAATAATTATTTTTATTTCAAGCGGTCCGATTCAATTGAAGAAATCCACGAATGATGATGATGGCTATTATTATGTTATCCTATAGATATATCATGAAATATCGGCCAGAGCCAACTTGTATCAAGTGTCAATGAGCGAATCTCGAAAAACTAACCTTCAACGAAACATTCATGAACACACTTCTCCAATAACAATGTACCATATTCTTCTTTTCAGTACCATTGGAATATCTAAAATTTATTATGGTTTTCTATTGAAAGAATATTTTTTATCGAAAATCGCTCTGATGGATATGTTCAGAGAAAAAACATATCATCAAATTTTTCATGAAACGTAATCCAGAAATTATTTGGAATAAATTAGAAAATTACAGACAACTGGACAAAACGATAGCACGATGTTTCCCAGAACTCAAAATCAAGATTCAAATTACGCATAGATCAATCGTATCTCCATTTTTGGAAATGTTGGGAATATACAATTCTCAACGAGTGCATGCTCCTCAAGTCAGTTTTCAGCCTTACTACAGGCATAAATGAATGAAATGCTCTCGAATATTCCTCATAAATCTACTGAACATTTATGAAATCCACTGAATATTTCCACAAATTTTTATTGGGTCAAAATGAAATTTAATACAGTATGGATTTCGCAAAAATATGAGTAAGGTTCGGCTGGTACTTTACAAGAATTCTCAAGTAGTAAGTTTTAAACCTAAAACAAAATTTCAATGCGGCAGGATATGTTTTTCTGGAGATATTGGAGAATGAGCAATAGATGAATTTATGTTATCATCAGGAGAATTTTATCAAATCACGAAGTCGTCCTCTGTTTTTTTCGAAATTCATTTTTTTGCGCAGAACATATGTGAAACTTAATTACAAAGATTAAGTTCATGATTTGTTCAATTCACCCTAAAGATTCTGGGGTCGTATTGATCTGAAATGCAGCATTTGGTCGAAAAACAACGGACTGCAGGTTTGTGCAAAATTTAAGCGGATTCCGAAATTGACTTTTGATATATGAAAGTCGAAAAATAATTTTATAGATAAAATCTTTACGAAAGTTTGCATAACTCTCCTGGTGAATACTTTACGACCACTTATAAAGTTTCATCCCGAGTTTTTCATCAGGAAAAATTACGAATCTCATCTGGATATCAAATCTGGATACCCATTTTTTCTTCACAATGATATCATAAACAGAAAAAATCTAGAAAAGCACTGACGTGAAGTCGGCAGCTTTTACGCGCTTGTTCACATCGCGAAATGGTGACTTGGAAATTTCTGTGAAATTTTAATGAAATATAAGAATTTAAAAAAAAAAAATTCGAATTTTTCTATCGATAATTCTTCTTATTGACACTGTCCATCGTCTAAGTGAGTTGAATTTCGATCAGATAAATATTTTTCGAGTTATTGAAAAATCAAAATTTCAAATGGCTGTCGCACAGAAACCATTCGACAGATTTGGCCTATTAACGAACTCAACTGAGATATTCAGGATCTCAACCTAACCTGAAAATTTCAAGCCTCTAGGTCTTTGCTTTCGAGAGTTACAGCGCACACGGCCGAACGGACATAATCAATTTTGACCACGGATTCTTCATCAGTGAGTCCAACCTAGTCGTTTTAGACCAATTTCGACATGATAACGCGCTGTTCCCCAGTACAAGTGCGTATAATAAAAGAAATTGCTTTGTTTCATTTTAATATATTCCTCTAAAGTTTCATTGTGAATTTCAGTATTCATTGTAATTAATGATTGAACACACATCAACCCTGTAGTTTTGAGAAGATGAATGATATTTTCTACGAATGCAACATGAAGTTTTTATGGAAATTGGGCTTCAGACACCTAAAAAAGTTTTCAGGTTGGCTATAGTTGCGTTTACTTCATGTTTAATGGATGACTTTGAAGAACTTTTTTTTTGAGATATTTCAGACTATTGTGTAATACAATGCCGTGGTAGCTCTATAGTTATTTCATGGATATTTTCACGTGACAACTCATCGAGTACTTAATTTTCTTCTGGAATTCATGGTGGAGACATATAAAATGGCTTTTGTTTCAATGGAAACCATTTCAGAGTAGGAAGCTCTGAAAAAAACAATATCTATGCATTTTGATATTCTTCGCTGAAATATGAAGTTTTTGAAAATGACATGTTTCAGAATAACCCCATAGCTCGAGAACTATAGGACAGGTATAGCAGACCTGTGGCATCTTTTTCTCATAGAAAAATTGCACATCGTTACGAAAACCATATTCCTTTTTCCATCAGTATTGAAAACCGAAAACAGATCCGCAGAAACTACCAGAATGGTGTACATTTCTAGTCTTCGCAGCCGAAACGTGAACGCTTGCATATCTTGGGATTTTGTATCTTAATATATTTTTGCAAGTGTTCAGCCCGTGGTATAACAGAATGATGAAAATATTAGTCCCTTAAATATGCCACTTCTACATATTTCAGCTAGTACTTAACCTAGGTTTTTAACATTCGAGTACTCATAGGAGACTGAGAAATTTTTATTATTCATTCGACAATAATTTTTATCAGCTTGTGCATTTGTATGCAACAAACATAGACATTGAGATTCAGACTCTGTCGCATCTGTACCATTTGAAGAGAATTGAAGACTTCTCCGCTCGAGTGGATAGGGCTGTCAATCAATTAACACATTCATCCATTTAATTTGCCAATTGAGGGGTGAAAATGGATTCCCTACGGTTTTGCAAGTTGACTGGTGCATTGTTACATTATCTTGTACTTACTCATTTTAATCCTTACATCTCATTTACTTCAATGAATGAACTATTACACTATGGATACAGTTCAAAAGATTAACAAGAGGTAACTAGCCTGAACAAACTTGTATGCCACCCCCCTAGAAAGAATATTTTATTAATCGAATCCATACATTTTGACGATACTACCTATTTGACATCTTTTTATTCCTGATATTTTCTTGCTTCTTTGAGAATTGAAATTGATTATGACAATGGAATGTTTGATCTCATGCGTTTTCGAAAACTGTGGAGAACATTATTTTCCTTGTTTTTCAGAGGATTTTAATTTCTTATTCGCCCTTGTCGTGAAAACAGTAATTATGATATCAAGGAATCAAATACAACACATTTCTAGTACTTCCACATACTTCAGCACTCAGATTACAGATAGTAACTCAACATTTTGTAAATTCGTTCCACCTGTTGAATTTTGAAAAGTTTCGAACATAGCTACCAACCACTTTCGTGATATCATAGCTAGATAAAATTGTGAGACTAGTAAGAGCTACTGAGATCATTCCATTTGCCCACGTGTTTAGCACTCTCGATGCTTATCATAAAGGAGTGTGTTGGAACGACGGCTAGGGATGCGAGTTCTCAGCTGATCCATGAAGCTCTGGGGTGCTTTTCTTGACACCTGCGGGTACGCGGAAGTGAGAATGTTCCAGTTTCGAATACTTTCAAGGAGTTCAATATTCTACACAATGAACATTCGCAACTCTATCCATTCGCAAAGTTAAGCATGGTACGAAGAATATCACCAATTATTTAAGACTGGCATGGCATTGACAAATCACCGTAGAACGCCTTTAACATGACTCAAATCAAGGTAGATTGAGGAAGTTGACTTATGTAGCCTCGTAGTATTTCAAGAATGAGAAGCCCACAATTCAGGCCTCCATAGAGTTGTGTATGATATCCATGAGCTTCCTGGAAAGTTTTATTTTTCGATGCACATATTTTGTTTTTTTCCATTTCCAATTATAGGTATACCTCTGCTTTTCCTCTCGATCCTGATATTGTTATAGACACGAGAATGTACAATTGCAGTACCGAAGTCAGGAAATAATGAATCAAACAACCCAAATGTCGTTCGAATCCTCGTTCAATATTTGTCAATCATCAATCAATATGATTTGATCTCATCCTTAGCGGAAATAACATATTCTCATTCAAAAATGCTTGTCTCCTGATACCACATCGTTCAATTCGTAAATTTGTTAAGAAATTAAGGATTCAAGAACGACTGCAGGACCTTTGCAGCTCGAGTCTTGCATGACATACATTGGATCGATTCTTGAATTAGTCTACGTCGTATTCGTATCTGAATCTGAAATGTACAAGTTCCTTGAAACATCTTAGCAAAGTTGCGAAATTGCTCCTTTTGTCGAAGTTCATAAAACGTATTGTGTGCGGTACCGAGGGAGAGGCAACAATTTCATGTTGTTTGGAGAGAATTTATTTATCGATAGACGACAAAATCAGTTTTTCAGTTTTTTTCATTTATTCTCAGCTGATATTGTTCGATGGAAACATCAGTTATCTCAATCACGAAACTAATTTATTTTATCGATGAATGCTGGTCCATATTTTGTTGGAGTAATCTTTTGTAAAACATATTTCTTTTCAGTCGTTTGAAACGAATTAGAAACTCGATATTATTAGAGCAGGTTAGGGGCTCCATAACAAGGGCCGGAAACTGGAATGGTTGCAATCCGCCAAATGATTCCGTAGTACATACAATCGAAATTTTGTGTTTCCAATATTTCCCATGATAACATTCGGTGCTATATTGAAATATGTCGACGTAGAAGTTCATGCAGAATTTCGCGAGGAAATGGCTTCGAATTCAAACAAGCGCGTTAAAGTTCTCTACTTCACGTCAGTGGTTTTCTAGGATTTTATATTTTCGAATAATTCTAAATCAACAAAAGCAGTGTTTTGCGCGGATGTTCTGGGGAGCAGCGTACTATCGTTTTGTTCAAATGTCTGTAATTTTCGAATTTTTCCCAATAATGGTCTTGAACGACTGGATTGGACTCACTAATGACGAATCCAGTCTCAAAATCGATTCTGTCCGTTCGACCGGCCAGCTGTGGACACGATAACAGTCCAACCGAGCAAGCTAGCGACTTGAAACTTTCAAGGACCATTTTCTTGAATGTGATGAAATGAACGTTCTCTATCGTTCCATGAATAATGCACCACGTTTCTTTGACAACAGCGTCGACAAGTCCATTTTCTCCCTTCCCCGATTCAAAAATACGGACTCAGGGTAGTTCGCGCATCTGAATGCTGCGGTCGAGTTCTTTAATGGGTCGAACCTGCCATACGGTTTGACAGCCATTTCAAGTTTTTAGGTTATTTTCCTGATTTTCGAAATGAATCGAAAAATACTGATTTAGTCATGATGACACTTGGTTACTAGTTTGGAAACGTCGATGGACAACTTCTTGCAAAATTTCGTGATTGTCGTATCATTAAAACGAATTGAAAAAATAATTTCAATTTTTTTTTCAAATATTGAATATTCTGTGTTCTTGAGACCATATTATTCTTAATAAATTCTGTATCAACCTTCGAACTGAATCTACTCTATAAATACGGAGTTTTCAAGTTGTTTCTTCCGGATGTTATTGTGTTTACTTTAGGCTCCTTGTAAACACAAAAACTTCCGGAAGAGTCTAGTTAGAAACTCGATATTGGAAGAGGAGATTTGGGGCTTAATTACGAAGGTCGAATTCGTGAATGGGTAGAATCCGCTCAATGATTCCGTTGATATACCTATTCAAAATTCTAATTTCATAATATCTCTAAATCTACAGATTGGATCGAATTGAAATCCCGTTATTTATCTAAAAAAACCTAGAGAGCGCTGACGTGAAAGCAGCAGCTTTTGCGCGCATATTCAAATTCGATGCCAAAGCGGCCATCTCTATTGAACACGCACGCAAAAGCTGCTGCTTTCACGTCATTCATTTCTAGGTTTTTATAACTCTCGAACTATATTTCACATTCAGAAATGAAATTGCAGGTAATATTCATTTCCAGATCTAAATAAGACTACTTCACATATATGAGGATATACCGTTTGTGTAATAATAATGTTAATATAATAATCTTGTGACTGAGTTATAATCAACATCACCATTGAAACTCAATAGAATAACAATTCAGGCATTAAGAACAATTTTCAAGCGGTGCACCTCAACAGCAAGAACGTTTTGCCTCCGTACCATTGAACTATAGTACACTGCTTGCTATATGTGTGCTCAGGAAGCAAGGTAAAACGAAGAAGCTGCTATTCAAATTGTTTTCGTTATGATGTCACAAGCATAACTGTTACGTAACTGCCTGAATCGAGAAAAGGTCTTTTATATGTTTTTTGTATGGAACCGATCATTCAATTCATCAGAACACTAAAAATATTCAAAATTCTAGTTTTGAACTGATCTCTTAAATTTGGTTCCATATCTTGTCTGAAACGATCAAAACTTCTCGGCGTTCCGTGATGTATCATATCCACTCCCTCTCCTTCTTCTCGTTCTCTAAATTTGAACTTGCCTCTCGAGTTTTTCATTTTCAAAACCGATTTATTTGGAATTCGCGAATTGTGCGAAAGCGTGAAAGCGCATATCTTGTATCAAACTAGATTGAGAAAAACATGGAAATCTGATATTTCGTGTTACATGCAAGGCTTCTTTTGCAGCTACGAGCCGTTTAAGAAAATGAAGTGATTTCAGTTGGTTAATAATGATGCAGCAGATGAACTTAATTTGTGGATACTTATACTTATAGAATGCCCCGCCCCATTCATTTGAAATCAGTGCAACTTACAATTTTTCGATTGTATATTCAGAAGTTGTTTCTTATATGCATATAAAGGGTTCTTCAACACAATCTCTGTTTTTCGAATCGAAGTGAAACAATAAATTCAGATAATAATGATTTGAATTTTCATTGTATTCGAAAAAAGAAGGTTAGGCAATTATGAATAAAAAATTATATATGATGAATGTCCACCACGACCACGGTTACAGTTACCTATCGATTCATTCATCGAATTGTTCAAACACTTTTTGACAGAATGATGGATCTCTTTTATCAATCATTTCACGAATTTTGAGTTTTGAGACTGCAGTCGATTTGATTGGCTGGCTATCTAACGGCTGAATTTCCTGAAATTATGCGATCAAGAAATTTGTTTACTGGCTGCGATGTTTTCACTCGAACAACTCGTTGGAACACGCATTTGTGTGGGCTCTTTATGTACCGAGCCTGCCTACTCAAATTTTTCGATCAAATTCCAAATAGCAGTCTCATAGTAAATTTTAGTTATTTCAACACAATGTTCGAGTGGAATTGAATTCATAGTATCAATTTCTCAAGCGTTTACTATGGAAATGTCAAAAACATAAAGGTCAAATCTTTATGTGCGACGTGACGATAGTCAAAAGCAGAGTTCTTGTTTAAAAACCCATCTATCATCAGTTCAATTGTCGATAAACTACGGATCATTCTACTAGAATATCTGACTAGTGAAGCCTCCCGATTAAGTTCCGGTATTATAAAGCTTTTTCGACAGATAACTAGAAGCTAACTCGTGAATTCTGGTTCAAAAGTGAGAGTTAACTGCTCTCTGTGGTCCAAATAAGTTTTATAATACCGGCCCTAAGGGCTGGTTTCAACCTAGTGGCTGATCGTAAAACATAATAAATTCTGAAAGAAACAGCTCAGAGACTCAGTTTTTCTAGACCAAGTTGGGGGCTCAATTAGGAAGGTAGAATGCATTAATAGGCAAAATTCATACAAGTAGGAGCAGAGTTTCCCCAAACGGTTTACACCATTCATTCATATTTTGTGAAGCAGTATGAATGTAGATGCCTTTTTTCTGTATTTGACTTTTTATACTCTATTGTGGTGGAAGGAAAATAGGATAATTCATTCATTTATTTATCATTTACCCGATGATTCTGTTATTCATGTGAAAATGTACTCTCCTAATATTTCCAGAAATACTTATGTGATCGAATTTCTTAGAATAATATTTGGTCAGAAATTCTAAAATAGCGCTTGTTCAAATTTGTTACTAAGGTGAAATTTGACCTACTTATTTCCGAAATCTCTGAAAATAGATACATTGAGTATCGAGCTGAAAATTGGCACTTCCATTCACACAACGATCCTCACGAAATTTTTGTAGAATATTGCGCAGCGGTTATCTCCAACTAATCATGAAATTCAATCTGATCGTTTGGCACATCTTGCGATATTTAGGATATAAGTTCAAAATTTCAAAAGGGTATAACAACGAAAACAATCTCTCGATTTTTTTCTATTGACGAACTAGACCAGAATTTCTGAGGAACAAATTTACTCTGAAAATTTTAAGCTTCTGGGTTCTTCCCTTCGATAGTTAAAGGACTCACGGCCTGTCATCCAGTTTGCAAGAATTAAATTTTCTATCGGATTCTTCATCAGTGAGTCCAACTATTTAGGATTCGAAAATTGAATACCAAACTTTATCGCGCTGTTCTGCAGAATAAGCGCGTAAAAATGAAGGCATCCTGTTTCATGCATAGTTTCAATTTACGGTCAACCTATTGATAGATTTTAAACATCCTATCTTTCGAAAAAATAACTTCTACAATAAAAACGTATAATGCATGCAGCTCTGCAGTTAAATAACAAATAAGAAAGTTTACAAGAATCACGCCATTCGGAGTATTATTTTCCAATAGTTCCGAAATCACATCGGTACATGCTTGACCTGAAATTTGATACCATGTCGAATATCAACCTAAAGCTATTTCTGTTCGAATTTTGTAGATTTAGAAGAAATAACCTTAAAATTTCAATAAGTTTTAGCTCAGAAACGGTTCGGTGTATTTTGCCAGCCAACAAACTTGAACATCCCAGTTGGATGCGTAGTTTACACTCGATACCCCAATCAGTCCGAAGCCAGTCACTACATCCTCTAAAAAGAGGTAAATTCGACATCAGATTTTTAATAATGGACTCCTCACCTAGTCGTTCAAGACTCTCCTGAGCAGAAAAGAGTATAAACATTTGGGCGAAATGATTTTTCTCATGTTTGCTGGAATACAAGCGAGTTCCGAAATAAACCAAAAACATAAATCCAAGCATGTGTGAAACGTTCAGAATTCAAAATTAAAATGAAACTCATGTCTATGAATTTGAACAAGTGGGCAAAACTGCTAATTTTAGGTCAGCCATTTTCTCGGACTTACCCATATTTGCTTCGTCTTGTGAGGTAGAACCTGTACTATCAAGTGAGCAGTAAAAGGTCCAAAACTGGACAGAAACTGAACCAAAATAATTTTTTCGTATAAAATATTACTTTCAGAGAGAAACTGAGAAGAGGAAGGGAAAAAGAAGATAAAAGATGAAAAAGTACCTATTAATTTTGGTGTCGAACTTGTAGTATATGCATCCGTATACTCAAAATTGTGTTAGCCTTGAAAGGAGTCCATTTTACATCACTTGAATAAAACACTTATGTGTTGATTACAATCTGTTTCGAACTGAAACATGACGCGTTTCGCTACGTTGTAGCTTCTTCAGATGATATTACACACATGGTTCAAGAATTAATTTCAAACCATATCTGAGGGAATTTCTGGGGTGAGGATACATTATAATCCTGTTATTTTGTAAAGACACCATTGGGCTCCTAGAGGACTACAATCGATAAATTAGACCAGATAGTGGTTTCTGATGAGTTCGTTGTGTTACTCAAAAGGTTTACCAATTATAAAATTACAGGTCAGTTTATATTTCTATAGAGGAAACATTGGTCGAGTTCAGCTTCAGGCCATCATTTTTTCCGTATATATTTGTGATGTGATTGTTTAATTCTTGCTTCAAAAACTGTTCTACATACGATGAGTCTGGCTTGCTATTGAGAAATAATCTTCCGTGTTCTTTGATTCCAGTTTTGAATTACGACCTGTTTGTCCATTTTTTTGCAGGTAACACATAAAAACCAATGGTTTTTCAAATATATTGAAATATGACCTGTAATGTTATACCTGTAAATCTTAAATTAAATTGAAATTCAACAACAAAAATATCCATGTGTATATTTATACACTTAAATAACAGACAATATCACCCTTCATCAAATAAAAATCACCTTCAATTCAACAAAATCATCCATTGAAATAAATATATTTTCAAGCAGAACACCCTTCAATATATGCTAGAAAATTTTCATTGACAATCTTTTCACACTATTCGATAATTTATTATAAAGTTTAGGTGCCAAGTCAAATGGAGTCCTCTGTGACTCTAGCCTAAGGCACATGTATGTGATACCTTCCGCCAGTATCATATGGGTGACCATTTGTGTTCTATTTTCACTGAGAGTAATTTTTGTTAGTATACGATAGGATCTCATAAAGAAATTGAAAAAGCAAAGTAAATATGTTCAATTTCCTGAAAGACAATCTACAACATTCCCTACATCCTACATTATCCATGACTCTGATCATTTTCCTTTGTGTTCCGAATATACGCTCAAAACTATACAATACGATCCCAAAACAACAATACAATACCACGCATGCGACTCAAGAAGAGCAAAGTAGCCGTCCTTAAAACGGGCAATGAAACGGCAGCTAACAGATTTCCAATGAGAAATGTATTCTTAGCCAATGTCTCACACAGAAAGCCGATGTGAGCCGCCCAGTTGAGTTTCGAATCCACACGAATAACCAGGAACTTTACATCCTTTGTCTCGGTCCCCAGATACGAGAACACCAGAAGTCAGTACCCAGTCTTATATTTAGATCATGGTCCTCTAGGGACCAAGTGTGTTTCTGCAAAAATAACAGGAATATAATGTATGCTCACCCCAGAACTTTCCCTTTACCTGATTTGAAAACAATTTTTGAACTAGTTGTCTAATGGCACCTGAAAAAGCTACTACGTATCGAAACGCGTCATCCTCAAACTCAACATAAATAAAATTAAAATATATGTGTATTATTTAAGCAATGAGCATTCGTTTCGAGAAAACTCGAATCCGTCCCTGATCAACTTTTCAGTGAGCCACTCTCGTGCTTCAAGCAGGATTTTTCCCCAGCGCAAAGAACTAAGCCGAGATTTCTGGCGATGACAGTTATGTAAATCATCTGAGTTATTACAGTCTTAGATTTGTATGACTAGAGGGTAGATGCTAGCTATTTTCAGCGAGATATTATTCTTGCATTTCGTCGTATTTATTTCGGTTCTGATTTATGTCGGGACGTGATGTGTCGTTCGCCAGAAAAAGTCGGGTTACTGTGAGAAGTCGGAAAATGTAACTTTCGACGTCCGACAATGTTTATTCTGAAGGCGAGATCTTTCATTATTTTAACTTATCGTACAATTAAAAATATCAGGTCCCATACAACTTTGTAGAGCAGATATATGGATTTCGCGTTTTCCCTCGACTCTTTGGAATCTTGACTTTCTCGATGTGAGAGAGTTAATTCTATGATATGTCAAACATGGCGCAATAAATAAATTTGTCGTATGCAATTGATTGCCATAAACAATCTTGGTAAGTAGGAAAATGTGACTTCCGAAGTCTGAGAATATTCATTTTGAACGCGGAGATCTTTATCATTGTGTCTACTGAGATTTTTGGTTTGTCTCACCATGAAATCGGAAATATGAGGTTCCATACTACTCCGTAGACAAGGTATATTCTGCACGTTTCCCTTGAATCTGTGGAATCTTGAATCTTTTGGTGTGAGAGAGATGATATTATAAGGTCACAAATATGGGGCAATAAATGAATCCTTATCAAAATTATTATCTTTTGAATCAGTGACTCAAAAAAAAAACCGAAACAAGTGAATTGACTTTGAACTGAGCGTATTTCTTGGCAATAAAATTAAATATGTTTTTTCTCTTCAGCTGCAACCCTTTCTAATTTTTTTTAAATGAAAACATTTATCGGGCGTAGGCTCGTTGAAAAGCTCGTGACAGATAAAATCCTACCATACTTTTTTATTTTACTCATATGGTTATTAGGAAATGAGAAAAACTCCTCGAAAAAGAATAATCTAATTAAACATGACATGCAATCTTCCATTTTGAATGACTGTTATGTTTCATCTTCAAAATAAAATAACAAGGAGGTATTCAGCACATGATGTTTTTCTCGAAGATGAATGAATTGTTGCATTTTTTATGCCTTGGTTATTGCCTGGATAAGCCGTAATTTTTTTTCATCATTTAAAAATTGTAATTCTTTGTGAAATTCAACTGAAACGTCCAGTTGATTGATTTTTGTACCTTTGAAGTGTTCTCTTTCAATTTGTTGTTCAAAAATGGTATTGTGTGAAAGCCAGCATATCGAAGTCTTGATGTGGGTATAAACTGATGAGTCAAAGTGAAGTGTGTACTTTATTCAATGCCAAATATCCGAAAAGTCTAATTTCTCCAGCTACTGTTAGCAACATCTTCCACACATTTGAAGAGCATGGCACGGTGTCAACGGTTTCGTTGGCCCAAAATCATGCTGCGGCTAAACTTCGCTTGAAAGGTTCTTGAGAGCAGAACAATATCACCCTTATAAGGTGCATTTTGTCCAAGAGCTTCTGGAAGATGATCATGAAAGGCGTTTGCAATTTTGTGAGGAAATGATGAGGCGATGTGACGAGAATAGTGGGTTTCCGCTTAACATACTCCTTTCGGACGAAGCTATCTTTTATTTGAATGGAGTGTTTAACTGGCACCATTATCATTTTTAGAATACGGGAAACCCACACTGGATATGTGCACCTCATACGCAGCATCCTCCGAAAGTAAATGTATGGGCAGGTATCATTAACAACAGCATATAGAGGCCATAATTTTTTGAAGAAACCCCCACAGCTGAACGCTACTTAGACTTTTTGGGGTTTTAATTGGTCCCTGCTCCAGCTTGAAATCAAATTAACTCCTGAATCTATTCCGAGTCGTTAATCTGGTGGTAATGATGCAACCTCTTACTCCCTTTCTATTTATTTCAACTTAACTATTAAAATTGCTATTTACAAACACAAATTTAGGTACAGTGAATCTGAGATCCGGGATTCGAAGGAGCACTTTTCTCGAGGTTAGGTGGGATGGTGTGTTAAAGGATCCGGCGGTATGATCTTCCAGAAAGCAGCTATTATGCAGGTCGTCCAGTTCTTAGAGATTTTTTCCAGACCGAAGTCCAGAATTAAGATATTCCAGTAATAATAAGCTTCGGTATAAAGGTATTCCAGCAATAATCAGCTCGAGTACTAAGATAATCCAGTAGTAATTGACTTCGGTACTAAGATAATTCAGTAAAACTCTGGGTCCGGTACTTAGATACTCCAATGGGCGTTAGGCCCGGTAAAAAGAGAATCCAGTGGGTGTTAGCCCCGGTACAAAGATAATCCAGTAGGCGTTAGCTACGGCACAAAGATAATTCCAGTGGGCGCTGGTCCCGGTAAAAAGACTGCAAATTTCAAATCTATAAGACAGTGCTTCTAACATGTGATCTCATTCCCAGTGACTCTAGATGTTATTGAAATAATTTACAAGTTAATAAATATGAGATGAAATATCCATAACTCAGGAATAACAGCAGGTTATTCGATAAAAAGAATGAGACAAGAAATCAAATGCACAATATTATACAAAAGAACACGTTGACCTGTGTAACCTGCATGGAATGAAATAAATCAGAAATCACAATATGGCATTTACAAAAACAGAAAATATTGGTCGGGATATACGTAGTACATACCGCCTTTTGAATAGACGTCTTATAGGAGACAATAAAACTTCAAAATTCCACGATGTTATTGGATTACGAGGTACGTTAATTCGCTAAACTCTAGCAAGGTGTTGAAGCTTCAGCTTCTCCGTACCAAAAAAGAAAGAATTTTCCATCAGCTGGACCGAGTTCGAAGGGTCGCGCATGCGAAACACACTCAACCGTCAACGCAAAGAGCGTTCTTTAGCGATGGATCATAGAATTGCAGTAAGGCGTTTTCTTGCGATTGGAATTGAAATTTTTAGTATAGCGTATTTTCACGATGGAAACTGAAATCGACAGTGGAGCGTTTTGTAACGTTACAAGCTGTTATGTTTCCTAATGAAATGTATCCAGACATCCCTATTGAAACGATTCGGTTTCAATAGGACGGAGCTCCTACACATTTTGGGATTATTGTCAGAGGATATTTAGATCAAATATTTGCAGGACGCTGGATTGGACGACGTGGTACAATTGAATGACCACCAAGATCCCGCGACTATACGTCACTAGATTATTTTCTCTGGGGATGCCTTAAAGACGAAGTTTATCAAAACAGCCCGGCCAATATTCGAGACCAGTAGAGACCATTCGGAATTTCTTAGACCAACGTTTAACCATCGCCTGGGAGCATACCAAGTTGAGGGTGGAGGGCTGTTTCCAGCATTTACTACGTTAATTTAATTCGTAGATAGCACTAGATCTGTCAGGAGGTTTTTAACACAACATATGATTGCATTTAAGAAGAGAAGTTGAGTGCGGTTGCATCTAAGAGATTGAAGAAAAATATTTAATTTTATTGCCAAAAACAAATATAAATTCAAAATGAATTCACGTGTTTCAGAGTTTTTTTTCAAGTCACTGATTTGAAAGTTATTAATTTTATGAAGGACTTTGGCGCAACCCTGTATTTATCAAATGCAATCGGTTGTCGTTAACAATATTGATTTTCGTAGTTGATTTACATCGTATCGCACGATATATGCTAGTTTAAGATTTACCCCAATCAGCACCGAGTTTTGTTTGTGGATTACAATCTGATTTTCATATTTTCTTTTTCGTCCAACAATTCAAAAAGCAATTTTGTATTCTTGCACAATGTTGACCGTTTTTTGCTTCGATGATTTCCAGGAACAAAGAATACAGATGGATGCAAAAATCAAACGAAAATCAAGATTGCACATTCGTACCAGCGAAATAGATAATTCAAGAAAAATATTGCAAAAAAGCAACCTGTTCCCTCCAAATTACTCCTCTTATTTTGCTTGGACTTTCATTCGATTCCAACATTTCAGTACCCTAAATAATATGGAGTTGCACAAGGCCATAAATGGCCTAATTTAGGACTGTATTTCTGAATACATTAGGTCGAAATGATGACGCATAATTCAAGTAGAATTCTTGATTTTTCATATCTGTTATATATGATTTTTCAACTTAAAAGAAACAGAAGTCTTTTCACGAAGAATAATCAAGATTTTGGAAATCCGCCCCAACCCGTCAAGTTTGTTCTAGAGGTGGCCTTTCGTTTTACTTGAAATGCATCATCATATCAATGGAATGGAAGATGGGTCGTGCGATTTAATACTGAAATATAAAGAATATGATTATGACAATTTCATCAATGTAGCCGAATGTAGTCGAATTGCCCTCGTAATTTTTCATAATGTGAGGAGGAAAACAGTTTGGGCAAACTTTATGACATTCTTTGGAAGTTAGGGGAGCTGACGTTTTCAGGATTGTTTAGGTGATACTATTCAGAACACCTTATCCGTTTTTTTTGCTCAAATTTTCACCTTTGAAATTGTTAATACTCTTGAGCTTCTGGTAAGTCGGGTTATACTTCATTCTCGATATCGAATATAACATCATCAAAAAAAGTCTCTGAAAATATGAAACTGTCATCTCCAGAACGAAAAGGCTTTTTCAACAACAGATTACATAACCCATTTTACCTATTCAAAAGATCCGAGCTATTTTTCCTAATCTCGATTTTTCTATTAGAAAAGACCTCTATTTTCAAGTCAAATCAGCGCAATGTTCCCTGGCACAGTAAATTCTATGTTCCGCAAATGATTCCTTAGGTCCAGACAGCCGTAGATCTTCACTTCTGGTGGCTTTATATTACGCAAAATCGTTTATTTCCACTGGGATATGCCTTAGAGCGCTGCGTTTCGCTTCAAAAATATTTCAGTAGCTTATGTTGATGGGTTATTATACATTTAGGTCGATTGAAAAGGGTTCGTCCATCATGCGGAAATAAATTTACAGGGGCGCTGAGTACAGTCCATGTCGGGGACACATAAAATATTTCATGTTTGCTTTTAAATTCAAAAAATGATAGCGAAAATTGATTTGTTTTTTTGGAATGCGCCAATAGAGGAAATGTGAGTTCTGTCTCATACACAACACTGTATGAGTGTTGTGGAACAAAATTTTAATGTAGAAAAATCTGAGGTATTCATAATAGATGCCTACCCTTTCATTGGAACATTAATTCGCGTTAATAATAATTCGGTTCCTCATGATTGAAAAACGGATCAGAAATATGTTTTTTGAAAAACACATCATTAAAGGACGATATTCATTTTTTGTCAACACAACACTCAATCTGTCCATTTCTTTATATTGGTTTCGGAAGAATCAGCTTTCGAGTATTTCTGAGCGAACTCACTCTCCACAAAAACCCTATTGTTAGGAGAATTTATAATTGATAATTGGTTTATTGATGATCACCTGTATGTTTTCGCGAACAAGAACTATTTATATAGTTCGACAACTCCCAGGGGATTTCGTAGACATTATAGGTTTGTCTACTACTTTCCACTTCTCAGTGCAGATGAGGATGGTACAGTGTGGTGCAGTGTACGTCTCTTCACTAGTGCTGCCGAAATCAAAGTAGACTTCTATGCTTCTATCGTTTTCGATAATCTCGTAAAGATATTACTACGATTGGCTGAGAGATATTTTTAATCCGAATAATACACACACAGAACCCCATACACCAAATAACCTAGATTCTTTGTCCTCTCAAATTACCAAGTCAAAGCTATGTGACACTTAAGGTTTTTTCGTTGTACCTTCATAAACTACACTAACTCCACTGATTCTGTTCGGTGTGTTTTGCTGTAAACTTGCACTCTGTTCGTTGCGGAAATATTGGAAGTCAGTGTAGTCACAGATTACTTGTGCAGTGCGTAAAGTGAGGTTATCTTCTGTGATGGTTATGCGTAAATATAATTCGTAATCATCGACATGTGTTGTTGTCTCTGGTTCGTGGTTGGACGAGTTTAGTTTTCTATCTGTTATTATTTTTGGACGAAATTAATTGTCGTGATATCGTTATTTAAAAAAGAATTTTTTTCCTTGATTACTTTAGAAAAACTTTACGACAAATCAACATCACCTCAAAGTCGTATCGAAAACAAAAGAAGCATAGAGAATTCTGTCATCTTGGATTTGCGTAAAATCATCTATGAATATTCGTATTCTGTGAGAATCATAAAACAGATTTAACTACACTCACACCATCCATTCTGTTATCTGTTAGTACCTCTGAATAAAGAACAACAGGAAGTAGCTTAACGCTTTTCTACTTCGTATATCATTGGCACATAGGCGCCCATATTGAACCTCCAAGTATGACTCATGTTAGTTAGTTTCTTCAGACAAAGAAGTCTCGGAACATCGTTATTCTCTCTTCAAAGTGAAGGGAAAGTCGGCCATATGCAACATCCATCCCGGACCCACATTGTGAGGCATTATGCTCCTTCCTTATGTTCTTTATTCAGAGGTTAGTACTCTCCGCTGCACTGTGAATTGGAAGCCAGTGGAGTTGGTGTAGTTAGTGTAGTTCATGCAAGTACCAACAAACCCTCAGTTACAACATTTCAGCTACGGACATACTGGAAGTTCACAATGAATGTCACAAATGACGATGAGTGATTGTCAAAATCACAAAGAACGAAAAATCACAAAGCTTCTCAAAACTAAGTAGAGTTAAACCATATATAACCATAATGTACGATTTGGTGTCCTCCCAAATTACTATATTTAAATCCGAATATCATATTTGGGTTTGGCATTTCGAAGAATCTGCTTCTGAACATGCATTGAAAAAAGTATCAATACCGATTTATTGAGAAATATCTAGAAAAGCACTGCCGTGAAGGGCGTAGCTTCTGCGCGCGTGTTCAATGAAGATGACCGCTTTGGCATCGGATTTGATCATGCGCGCAAAAGCTGCTGCCTTCACGGCAGTGCTTTTTCAGTTTCTTTTTCCGATAAAGAACTGGATTCCAATTCGATATGATCAGTATTTTCGGAAATATTGGTAAAATAAAATTTTGAATGGGTATATCTACGGAATCTTTGGGCGGATTTAACACATTCACGAATCTAACCTTCGTAATTGAGCCCCAAACCTACTCTACAAATACCGAGTTTCTAAGTAATTTTTTCCGTTAGTTATTGTGTTTACGGTCGGCTGTTAGGCACACACAATAACTTCCGGAAGAAACAACTTAGAAACTCGATATCTGTAGAGTAGGTTTGGACCTAATTACGACGCAGGCCTAGTTCGTGAATGGGTAAAACCCGCCTACTTATTCCGCTGATATACCTCCTCAAAATAATATTTTTCCAATTTTTCCATTCTTCATCGAAAAATGACAGTTTAAATTTTCATGCCGAAATTCATGATGATATCATGAAGAGAAAATCACAGAATATTGAATATTTGAAAAAAAAAGTTTGCAATTTTTTTTCAAATTGTTCTGATGCCACGATCATCACGAAATTCTGCACAAAATTTTCCATCAGCATTTTCAAACTAGCTGTCAAGTTTCATCATGATTGGAATAATAATTCATTCATTCTTATCTTATTTATTTAGTTATTACGGAAAGAAATAACGGTATCTTGAAAAAAACCTCGAAATTCGTCATATTTTTTCACAAAATCTTAGGAATTCACCACGATCCTAACGAACTGAAATTCGGTACACTGCTGTAAAATATGATGCTCAAGGTACAACCGAAATATTCTCGAATGTAAAGAACAGTTTCCGAGAAAAAAAAATGTTTCGAGAAAAATTCGAAAAATTTTTTTCAGAATATACTGACAACACGATCTCAACAGAATTCTGCGGAAAGTTGCAAATCCTAACGTTCCAACTAACTGCCAAGTTTCAATTCAATCATTCTAATAGTTCCCGAAATATCAGGGAAATAAGCTCGAAACTTCAAATGGCTATAACTCCGAAATCATTTGACCGATTTTATGTTGTTTTATTATTGTAGTTTTTATGGATTTAAAACGTGAGTTTTTTTATTTTATATACTTGTATTACAGAATATCAATCTAAGTCATTCATTCATAAGATTAACCACTGACAGACAGTCACAGAAGCAGATAAAGCAACAATTTGCTCATCAACGAACTCAGTCTCCGCATTTTGAAATGCAATCAACCTTGCAATTTTCAAGTCGATATATTTCTCCGTACGCCCGTAATCGTGCGCACGGACGGCCGGCCGGCCAGACAAATTTTGACACCGGATTCATCATCAGTGAGTCAAACCTAGTCGTTTGAGAACATTTTCTGCTCAAATTTCGGAAATAACAGAAATTTGGACAAAACGATATCACGCTGTTTCCCTTGAACATGCGCGCAAAAATGTATATAAGCCAACTGACGCGAAATTTATCCTAATCTACTCTCTGATATGAAAGTATCTCAGAATATAAGATTTGACTATCGTTAAGAACACATAAATGATTCACATGAACATTCAATACATTCATTTTTGCAGGTCACAAAGCGAAAAAGCATTTATTATTGAGCTTCCGTTGGAATACCCGCATAAATAAGAAACAAAGTGCGAACAATCAAACGAAAATTAACATTCAACAAACTTGAGTAGTTTGATTTTTCATATCAAGACAACGATGAATCGAAATAAGACGGCAGATATAGATATAAAACCTTTGAACGCATAATCTTTGACAAAATAGTGAATTTTTTTGAGACAAATAACATACTTGTCAAGCAGCAATTTGGCTTCAGAAAAGGAAAGTCTACTATGACTGCAATATATCAGGCACTGACTTCTGTAATTAAATCACTTAACCAGCAAAATACCACAGCAGCTCTTTGTCTAGATCTGTCAAAGGCCTTCGATAGAGTTAGTCATGAGATATTGTTGGCAAAGATGGAGAAATATGGGATAAGAGGGCTTCCACTGAAGCTCATTCGATCATATTTATCGAATAGAATGCAGAGGACAATCAGTAGAGGAAAAAACGGAAACTTAATATTATCTGATTCCAAAGAAGTATCATATGGGGTACCGCAGGGTTCAATATTGGGACCATTACTCTACATAATCTATACCAACGATCTGATACAAATTACCAAAAATGATGTCATAATGTTTGCAGATGATGCTTCAATAATATGTAAAGCTGAGAATCAAAACCAGTGCTCAAGAAGTCTTGAGAGTGACATTATGAATATGAATGAATGGTTTCTTAAGAACAACTTGATACTGAATCTGAAAAAGACAAAACTTTTATTATTCAGAGAAAAAAATGAAATAAACCTGAGATACCAAGACTTGAAAATTGAATCAGTTGAAAGTCTGCCCTTTTTAGGAATAAATATTGATAAGAATCTTGACTGGAAGAGCCATGTTGAAATGATTTCACCAATGGTAGCACGCTATGGATATGCTTTGAGAACCATACGAATGATAGGAATAGATGCTGCTCTAACCGCCTACAATGCTTATGTTCAGTCGAGAATAAGATACGGAATCATCTTCTGGGCGAGATCTACAGAAGCAAAACGGATCTTCCTTTTACAAAAAAGATGCTTGAGAATTATCTTCGGAATGAGACAACATGAAACATGCAAAAATGTATTCAGGAATTACAAAATTATGACATTGTACAGTCTGTATATCTACGAGTCAGTGATGTTCATTATAAATAACTATAAAGAGTTCAAAGATCTAAAACTTCAACATCATTATGATACAAGAGGGAAAAATTATCTATAAGAGGATAAACCAAACTACAGCTATTTACAAAAAAAATTAACTTCCAGCTTACTAACTGTGTGGAATAAGTTGCCAAAAAATTTTAAATCAATTCCTAGTAGATTACAAAAACATAAACTCAAACATTTTCTTATAATAAAAGTTATTATGAAATAGGTGAATTCCTTCAGGAAAATGATTTTGAGGGATTAATTTGAGATATGTTAATTTCTCTTATTGTGACTGGATCAACACCTGTATGGTTTTTTGATTTAATAAATATATTACTTACTTACTATGAAAAACATATGACAGAAAGCTCTTTCTTTGACTATGAATTTCCAACAAAATACTAAAAAAAGTGAAAAACAAGATAACAGTGTTAAAAACAGGTTGCAAAAGAGGCAAATAAGGTTGGAAAATATCCGATCTCAGGGCCAGTAATTGTAGCCAAGATGCCAGTTCTGATGGCTGGTGACTAGTCGCTGTGAGCTTCTCGTTTGTGACCCGTGTGATTTGTGCCAAAAGTCGTAGACGGATAATATGAATTAGTCCATATAAAACCTACTGAAAGATTCTCTGGCGCCGCGGAACCGAAGTGAGCCGGTCGGATAATGTGAATCAGCCATAAATTTATCGTCCGTATGTAGAGGCGCCTACTAACGCGACGACTATCGCTTAAAAGTGGCTGTTTATGTGATAGCCTTTTCAATTACTCCATTTCTAGTGAATGAGATTCCACAGCGACACTCGTTTCACATCGACGAGTATTGCAAGCTAACAAAACTTAGAGAGTTAGTCTTTCAGCGATAAAATTTTGGCTCATCCCAAATTGAGGATACCTTTAATTTTAATTTTCTTGGCTTTTTCATATTATTGTTGTTCGATTTTATACCTCAAAATATTCATGTCGAATACCTCTTTAGATGAATTTCAAGCAGGTAAAATTTCTCTCTTCTTATATTTAACTTTGTTCCTTTTCAACATTTCCGATACTCAGTTTTTTTCAAGAAAAATACAAATGCCATTTTTATTGCAAAGCAACAAACTTTCATAATCGAATCGGGAAATCTAGCCGGCAACATTGCAGCTCTATAGTGATATGACTTATGACAAATTTGGCTTTGAACTAACTTTCACTTGAGCTATACAGAGAAAAATGTTCACTTAAATCAATTTGTTATCACATTAGTTCAATCGTACTCTTGAATAGGTCCAACCAAATATCAGTTGGATTTTTCCATGAAATACTTTGGACCCATGTGAACAATGATCCTCTTGATTCAAGCGGAATAACGTTTGATCCAAATGAGAAAACCTACAAGAATTACTGAATATGTCTGCTAAATATGTTTCATATTATTATTCTGAAATACTGTGTCTTTGATACGAATGTGAGATTTCTCATTATTGTATTCAACTAGATTTCGATAGATATTTTTCACCAAGAGAATATAATATGTTTGCTGTAATTAGCGGCTCTCAAATACGAAAAATGTATGGTATCTCAAAAAGCTCTTCATAATCATTCTTGAAGATATCAATCATAAATAAGGTGCAAATGAAGGATCACCTTATAACAAGGAAATTCTTCGGGAACAGGGTTTCGAAGATCAAAGAGCAGAAGTATGTTGTAACAATTCGCTCTCTTTCTATGTATACTCACGACCTCCAAACATAATATTAAAATGTGTAGTCTGACGTTCACGCATATACATGTGACAATGCTTGTGCATTACACACATATATGTAGGCATGCACCCACATATACAAACATTCTTCAATTCGAAGTTTGTTCGCGATTAACCAAGCTCATCCTCAAAACCAACCTTTTCTTCTTAACTTTCGAAACTCTGTTCTCGAAAAACTTCCTAGATCTTGATAAGTAGTTCTCCATTTATACGGAATACATATAGTGCACCATCAAAAACATAATCGCAATTGTTTACTATTCACTATGGCGGCCATGGCGTTGTTTCCTATCTATATATCTATCTAAATATCCATATGTTCTGCCGTCTGCGATTCTACAGTCTACGCATCTTCAGCAGTAATACCACTTATTTGTCGAGGAGTTCACGTGAACGTGCTTTCGTCATCAGAATACATTTGATAAGAAATGAAATTCTTGATCGGAGAGAACGATGATTAGCTGAAATTGTTCTCTGAAGTGAAGGATACGTATTGTTATGGTTTTTTCTAAATTTGTATTTAAGAAACATAAAAAAATAACTCACCA
Organism: Myrrha octodecimguttata; assembly: GCA_958510865.1. Classification (NCBI taxonomy): domain Eukaryota; kingdom Metazoa; phylum Arthropoda; class Insecta; order Coleoptera; family Coccinellidae; genus Myrrha; species Myrrha octodecimguttata. The sequence continues at coordinate 5,983,006 of OY294061.1, forward strand.
ATGAACATATATTCAATCATTTATTATCATAATATACAATTATGTTAATTCCAGGCCTCAAACATAGTAAATTCTATCACAAAATATAAGAAATATCCAAATCAATCACGATCCAGTAACAAATGCAGAGAATTTTATTCCAGTATTTCAATAGTTTATTCAGAGCACATAAGCCTTCCAAATTATCTTTCTCACCAGGCTTCTCATGATCTGAAAGTACATGAATTTGTATCAATACCTTGAATTTTATAAAATTGCCTTATCTAGCCAAAAAGTAGGAAATTATGAGGAATTTAAGTGATATTTTGTTGAAAATTATTATTATAGGTTTGGATTGAACAGAACTAGCAATCACATGTAGGAATTAGATGTAGAATTTCAAAGAAAATGTAAATTTAGGATAGAAGTTATGTCTCGTACCATAAGTTGCATATAATGTAATTATCAGGTTTCCGAAGGAACAAAGTTGCAGCTATATTTTAGAAATAGGGTTCATTTGATATAATGAAAACATTTTTTGGCGGTTGTAAGTAGAAATTCATGAATATTAGGCAAATGAAATTGATAACTCAGAAAATTGTAACATTTAGGCATAAATTTTGAAAAATTTTATATATTAGAGATTTAGAATATAGGCAGGAGGCACATCAAAATACGGAGAAAAATACGGCCGAACTTTCTAGACCAGGTTCGAAGAAGGAAAACTTACCTCTGAAGAGAAAACTGCGAAAGCATAATTTTTGGAAGACATTTTTAAATGCAAGGCACACTGCATATTGAAGAAAATTCAGGAAAGGTATAAATACCGAAGCTCGAGCTTAGAGAATTTAGTCCATTTTTAACCATTGTGAAGACTGTAGCTGCTCCTCGTAAAAATTTTTCCAAACAACGTAATATTCCATTCAGAAACGAAAGTAAGCCAAAATTGAACCAAAGTGACTGGCATCCTGGAAACATATTAGAATGAAATACATGGAATATTGAAGAAAAACTTCATTTCAAGAGTCAACCCTTGGAAATTTATAACTTGCAGTAGATAAACACGACAAACATTGGAGGTTATCCAGAAATCCCGAACCACAGAAGAACATCAAGCAACATGCACTAGAAACACCATGGGTGAGAGCAAAAAGGACATTATTATAAGTTTTTTAAATTTGATTTGATTAGTAAGAATAGGTTATTCATTAGTTTAGCATTTGAATCGATTTCCTGAAATTATTTTCATTAAATATTATTTTTCGAAATTATATAAACTGCTATTATCTCTCGTCATAGAATCCACCTGAGAAAGAGACAGAAAGCCGCGGAAAATTTAAAATCAAATTCAAAATTTATAATTTATTGTTATTGGATCCTGTTAGAAATTCAAAATTATTCAATATTAAACAACAGTTCGATTCATAACAGTATGTCTTGATTCAACTAAATTTGATTCAAGAAAATTCATGTGAACAGGCAAACAACGAAATGAGTTGAAAATAGAAGGATATTGGTCAATTTTAAGTTATTATTTTTGGGGAAAGATTATTTAATTCAAGAATATGTTCGTATTCGATTCGAGAAATAATGTTTCTCTGTGTAATGACAGCAACTTTCGAACAGATATTGAAAATGCATTGAGAAAGACTGGAAAATATCGCAACAAGAGAATTTATCCGTACGTTATGTAGCGGTTTCATTTAATTCAGAATAAACATAAATTAAGTGATGATGGCGGAAGAACGGCTATATAAATCATTAAGGATTCCCTTGGGAGACGTACTAGATATGGCGAGAGGACTAATATTTGAACAGAAGCGAACGCGAGAACACCATGGATTTTCGTACAGTTTCGGTATCAGTGGCTGTAGGCCGAAATGGAAAGAATTACGAAATGTGAGAAGCATCTTAGGTATGTGAGATTGAAAGACAATATTTGAAATTCCATTTCGATGTTGAATGAATAAACAACATAATTGAAAATAGTCGCATCAACGACAGACCAGACTGAGGCACGAATTGAATTGAATCACAAATTCTCCATCCAGGAGAACAATTCGATAGTTTGGAACCACTTTCGAATAGGAAAGGAAAAAATTCACCGAAATTCAAAGTAATTGGAAAAGCTGCTGTTTTCTTAGAACGAGCGCTTAAAATAAACGAAATTATAGAAAATCAAGATATTCAAACCTCACTCTCGCCTGACAATTTAAGTATTCTCAAGAAGTTCTCGATGTGTGAATACAATACGGACGGACGGACGGACATAATTGAATTTGACCATGGATTCTTCTTCAGGGAGTTCAACCCAATCGTTTAATATCACCAAAATTACAAAAAAACATACATCATAGCGAAATGATAACGGGCTGTTTCTTAGAACAAGCGCGTAAAAAATATATACATACCAAGAAATTCTCCACCTGAAAATAATAATTATAATAATAAATATATTCCAGCAATATTTTTTTTTATATCATTCTTCAAAGTTCTCAAGCTGCTGAAAAGCACTTTAACTTTGAACATTTCGATTCACTTCACTCTCAGAATTCAAACTTTTTCTATTACTCCATAGAGAAGCCACTGCTTGGGAAACGGTTTAACCTTTCGTTGTTCCTCTCAGCTGGATTTCAAAACAATAATATTTTGGACATGAATTTGAAGCCAACATTTACTTTCATTCCTGAGTGAATAACCTAAATCAATATTCCTGCTTTCCACTGGAAAGTTTGGGCTGCAGAACTGAAAAAAATATCGCTAGCCGTTTGGCGAAAATCATAGTTCCTACGGATCCGAATGAAGGAAACGATGTTCTCTTACTTTAATCATTTTTTTATAGACCTTTGATACCTGTAAATCAGCTATGCCGAAATTTTAATTAACTAGAATATTTCGAGATATTTCAAGCAGAAACCGTGTATCTGGTGTGAAGATTAGGAACAAGTTCCTTACTCTGGTTTCAGCACCGAAAAGAGTAAGTCATTAGTTTTTTCTGCTTGTAATTCACAAAATATTTGAGTTATTTGAATATATGTTTACTTGAGTAAACATCAAACTATATCATTTTCATCATGAATTCTCTATCAATTGGCCGAAATTCACTTGAGCTCGTTTTGAAATTTTCATGTGTCATTCTGTAGCAATATGATTCTGTACTTCCAATTAATGTTTAAAAATTCAATAAATTTCGGTTCACCCTATTATTGTGGAGAAAAAAGTCAGCCCTACTGATCTGTCATCGAACTCGTTATATCTTTTTTTGCCATCTGGTTAGTATATGAGTATAAGTACTGTATAAAAAGGGTGTTTCTTGATGATATGCTAATGTGTAGGGGCGGGATTCTTGATGTCATTCCAAGAAGAGAACTTCACACGAACTTATCTCGTGAACGTGCTAGCCTACGAGAAACAGAGTGGTAAAATTCCAACAAATTCTTTCATAACCACAATCATTTACTGTTGCAGATATTTCTATGGAATTTGGTTCACCTTTTCATTGCACCAAGATATATTTTCTGATGTACAAACAATTTTATTATCGTAACCAGTGGCGTCTGTTTGGATGTCGCTTTGATTATTTTTGGACAAAAAAGAATAGTACAACACTGCTCGTTCTCAAATGAAGGATTATTTCTAAAGTTCCATTAATTTCCAAACCCATGATTATTTTTTGACGGGTGCATAATTTTCGCTTCACAGAATGAATATTGTTTCACGTAAGCGTAAACTTCTTTACTGTTAAGCCGATGCGCAAGCAGTTTTTACGGAATTGTCATTCCATGAAATTTCAGTCAGTTGGACTTTGAAAATACACGATTTTTATTTCTGTAAGCGAAAACCCTACGTCGGCGAAAGAAAAATCAAATTTGGTCAAAAATTGATGGAAGTTTCGAAAATAATTTTACTTTATGAGAAAGCAGTATCAGGCCACATTTTTCTCCGAAAATATTTAACCCAAGACCCATATGAACATTACCAGTGAAAAAAATGGAATTGATTTTACCAAAGAAAATTTATCCCGATGCAGTCAAAGTATGTACCTAATTCCATGGAAGTATCCATAATTGTATCATTGTGGTGATAAACGAAAGATTTTTGTTCCGGAAATTTCACCACCCCGTATGTCAAAGGTTACAACGGTTAGGAAATACGTTTATTTACAGTTTTTTCTTCACTCCAAGAATCACCCCTTATATACACTTTTTTGTGAATGTAGCTTCTGAAAGTATATCTGACCCTGCACAAGGTCATTCCAAGTCAAAGTTAAAACGTGTACAAAAGTCTTTTTTTGTATTTGACATAGAAGCCACGGAAGTCTTAAGAGCTGTCAAAAAATTAAATAATTCCTTCTCATCAGGATATGACCAAATACCTAGCACTATTATAAAAAAAGTAATTAATATTCTAGTTGAACCTGTGAGATATATTATCTACAAAGCCTTTGTAGCAGGAAAATTTCCATCTGCACTCAAATTGTCAATAATAACACCTTTGTACAAATCAGGTCCCGTGGATGATTTGGGTAACTATAGACCCATAAATTTGCTAACAACTTTTTCAAAGATTTTCGAAAAAATTCTTGTAGATCGCCTGTTCAAATTCTTTAAAAAACACGAACTGTTTTGCTCTTCTCAGCACGGTTATTTGAATAATAAAAATACAAGCACGGCTATTTTTGAGCTTACACAAAGGGTATTAGAAGCGATAGAAAAAGGAGAAATCCCGATTGGTTTGTTTCTAGATTTATCCAAAGCATTTGACAGTGTAAATCACAGTAAATTGTTGGAGAAACTAGAAGCATATGGCATAAGAGACAAGCAGCTAAAACTTATTCAAAGCTACCTGGAAGGCCGAAAACAGAAAGTGTCTGTTACGGTCAACACTGAAACATTTGTATCGGATGAAATAGAGGTTTTTTCGGGTGTACCTCAAGGTAGTGTGTTAGGTCCGCTATTGTTTATAATATATATAAACGATCTTCCCCTTAATATAAGTAGCTTGCTGTATCTGATCATTTATGTTGATGATACTAATATTATAAAAATTATCAATGACATCCTTAATTTAATGCAAGAATTGAATAATGCTTATATAGATGTGAAAGAATGGTGCTCGGCAAATTGCTTAAAATTAAATGCTAAAAAAACGGATTGCATAATGTTCCAAACCGAGAGATCGAAAATAATGCCTCCTAATAACATTTCACTAGATGGTTCTCAAATTAAGATGATGAAATGTGTAAAGTTTCTTGGTGTTTATGTTGATTCCAATCTGAAGTGGAGAAATCATATTGACTCCTTGAATAAAAAATTGAATTCTACCATCTATGCTATTAATGTTTTGAAAAAGTCAGTGGATGTATCCATCCTGAAAATTATTTATTTCTCTAATTTTCAGTCTATCTTGTCGTATGGTATTGTATGCTGGGGAGGCAGTTCCTGCTCTGCATGCCTTTTTGTGAAACAAAAAATGGCTTTAAGATCAATGCTAAACATGAAATACAGGCAGACGTGTAGGGGTGTCTTTCGTGCTAATAATATTCATACTTTCACAGGACTTTATGTTTTCAATTGTATAAAATTTCTCATACAACACAGAGAGTTATTTGAAAAATTTAAAAATAAGAATGTCAAAACTAGGCAGGTGGATCAATATATGTATCCTATACACAATCTCACACTGACAGAGAATAATGCAATGTATATGTGCATCAAATTATTTAATGCTCTTCCAAAACATTTCCTTTCTATAAGCAATGATAAGGTTTTTATAAAAGAGTTGTTTTCATTTATCATGAAATGTGAACCTTATAACTTGCAGGAATATCTTGATTACTGCAAATGTAATAATGGCTATAGTTGAATTGATTTTATTTTGACATTTTTTCTATGTATTTACATGTATGGTATACTATGAAATGAATGAACTTATCTATCTATCTATCTATCTATAAGAATATCACTTAGGATAACCATATTATTACCTTCCATCACTTTTTTTTCGAATGGAGAAGGTCACCGATGAATTTAAATGCCTTTGTTACTCACAATCATAGCAAATCCATCAACAGCTCAAAATTAATATCAACGAAGCTCCTCTGACTGTACTGCAGAGGTAAGAGAAATAGAATAGACACTAGAAAATGATATCACCATCCTCCGAGCAGTCTGGCAGAGGTAAGTAACACCTGTATTAACAGTTTCAACATAATTTTCAACCGACTAACGTCTTTTACAACCCTCTAAGTTCTTTCTAATCTCAAACTTTTCCGATTTAATGACTTGGAAAGTTCAGGGCTTTCGATGGAATAAGTTTGATCTTTATTGAACTCGTATATGGGATATCAATAAAGAGCAAAGTTATGAAATTTATACGAAGGGGGCTGCGATTGCGAGATTTCATGGTGAAATCGATGAACCATGTGAAATGTTTGTGTATAGGCTTGAGATTCCTAAGGGCATAATCGAGAAGATTACAGAACAAACACTGAATAACTTCTAACAAGAAAAGTTCGGGATTTTATATATTGATTGGTGAAACATTGATACAGTGCAACTCTAAAAATGAAACATAAATAAATCATGTTCCAACGAACTTCCAAGTTTCAATGTGATCGCTTGAGTAGATTCTGAAAACAAAATAACATCGAAAATTGAATTTATTGTAACTCCGTGATAGTGCCTATGGCCGGCCGGCAGGACAGGTTCGATTTTGATACAAAATTCGGCATCAGTCCAACCTAGTCTTTCGAGACCATTTTCGGAAAAAATCGCAAATTACATACGGTACATACAGAACGGTAGCACACAACGAATGTTGTGAAAGTGCTGAGCTCCCATGTAAAATGAGGTATAGAATAAAAATATTTTTTATAACCCCTACGTCACTATTGTAGATATCTTTGTGAATTCGCTACACGTCCTCAATGCAGTAGGATGTCTTCCATATATGATTTTCATTGAGTTATTCTGGAGAAAAATGATATTTTATTGCTTCCTCTTGAAATGAAACGGGTATTGGAATTTTCCTTAATTTCTGAGCAACTTTATTATCGCGCGCATGTTCTGGGAAACAGCATGCTTCCGTTTCGTTCATTTGAACGAATTGTAATTTTCCATGCTATTCCGAAAGTTTTCTCAAATTCCTAGATTGAACACAATGATGACGAATTCGATGTCAAAATCGATTCTGTCCGGCAGGCCGTAGGAGCGATTACGTGAGTTCGGAGAAACTTTCAGAGAAGGTGGCGCATCAGAATGCTGTGGTTAATATCGTCAATGGGCTGAATCGGCTCAACGGATCCAGAGATTGAAAATTTTTGGCTTATTTTCTCGATATTTCAGCAACTGCTGAAGTGATTAAAATGAAATTTCACAACGTGCAAGTTCCTGCGAAGTTAAATGGGGATCGTATAATTGGTGAATTCGAAAACAGAATAAATAAGAAGTTTTTTGCAATTTTTTTTTCTAAAAACTATCCATTAGATGTGTAAAAAAACGCACACACCTAGAACTCCATATCTCATAACGATGCTCCAGATTCAACTTTGCTTCGTTCACAACTTCTTGAAATATTGGGGAAAAATATGTTGAATTTCGTAGATTTTTCCTCGGTTTCGCTTTTATACCTGCAATAATCGAAAAACTATCATCCAATCATATATATATATATATATATATATATATATATATATATATATATATATATATATATATATATATATTCTTTTGAGAACGAGCATTACATTCTAAGATATATCACAGTGTTAGCAGAGGAAATATAAACGGGGTACCATACATATTTGCGTATGATACAAGAGCACAGATAAAAACCTCAGGAAAAATTCTGTCTCCCCGTATAAGTGTAGTAATTTGTTTATAGAAGATGGATGGCATCTTTTTCATTGGAAAATAATTTTTTCGTCATCTTGAATTCATTTCGACAAAATATCTTGACATAATATCTGAAACAGAAAGAGGGACAGAAAACCAGAAGGAAGCAGTAAATAATATCACCTACATTTGCTCATGACCGAGAGGGTCTTTCGACCAGGTTCAGTCCTCCAAGCGATGATTTTCAGATCCTCAGATAAACGAAGAACGCTACAGGCCCCTTTATTGGGGAATCATCTCCCATAGATCCATAATTGTTCATTTCGAACTAGAAATCTAATAAAATATCGGGAATAAAGTGAAAAACTTTAATTTTTAATGATTTATAAAACTTGATAACTATTTAGCGGAGGCTGTTGCTCAACTTTGTGCGAAATTTCATGATGATCATGACATTGAAGCAATTTGAAAAGAATATGAAGATTTTTTTAACTATTCTATATTCTGCGGTCTTCCAATCATATTATCCTCACGAAAGTGCATTAACCTCCGAACTGACATTTGTCAATCTGGACTTCGATTATATCCAATTTGTTTTCTTGGAAATACCGTGAAAAAAAATTTAATGTTGTATATCTACAGAACCATTGGGCGGATTTTTCCCATTCACGAATTCAGCCTACGTTATTGAGAGCAAACTGTGACTTTTGGAGGCAAGATTCCGCTTGAAATAAAATTTTGCGTGCAATTGATTAAAAAAAAGCAAGAATGCGCAATGTTGCCACTTTCTCATATTAAAAAATTTTCGAGGAAGTAAAACTGAAATGGAATGAAAAATATAGAATTAAGTCACATTGCGCAATGGATAATCACTAAAGCTTGCAGAACGACACCCTGTTTTCTCCTATTAACTTTGGAATTTCTCTCAGCTAATAGCACTATTAAAGCATGCAGGCCGTGAGCAGAAGTCTGATCTTGAGATATTCACGATGATTTATGAAACTTGAATTTGGCTTTATACGACGGCATACCACTGTGAAAAATAAAAAATCTTCCAATCGACAGATTTAATCTGGCATTTGCGAAATCCAATCTGGTAATTGCGAGTTTTAATCTGGCAATTGAAAGATTTGATCTGCCAATTGCGAGATTTAATCTGGCAATTGCGAAATTCTATAGAGAGAAGAAGGTTCTCTTAAATCAATTTGTAACCGCATTCGTTCAAGCGAATGGTACTCTTGAATAGGTCCAACCAAATATTAGTTTGATTTCTCGATGATATACTCTTGAACCATGTGAACAATGATACTCTTGATTCAAGCGGAATGACGTTTTGGCCAAATGAGAAATCTCACAACGATTACTGTATATGTTTTCTATATATATGTTTCATATTTTCATTCGGAAATACTATGGCTCTGATACGAATGTAAGATTTTCTATTTTTGTATTTGAAATATTTTTCTAGAAGATTTAAATTTCTTCCACCAAGAGAATAATATAATAAATTATATATTCGCTGCAATTAGCGGCTCTCAAATACGGTAAATGTATGGTATCTTAAGAAGCCTTTCATTATCATTTTTGAAGATATCAATCATAAAAAGGGGCCAATGGAGGATCAACTCCTCACAAGAAAGTTTTTTGGAAACAGGGTTTCGAAGATCAAAGAGTAGAAGTTTTTTGAAACAATTTGCTTGGTTACTATGTTTACTCTCCACCTCCAACCTGAAATAAAATTCTGTCGTCTGGAGTTCACGAATGTAGGTACACAGGTGACAATGATTGTGCATAACACACTTGCATGTAGGCCTGTACCCACATATTTCAATTCGAACTCTGTTCTCGAGTAATCAAACTTATTCTTGAAACCAATTGTTGTGATGCTCAATTTAAGTGTTTTAATTGCATGTCTTTGAACGAAAAATTTAAACTGAATCTAGAAGTTGATCACACTATATTTGATATAAAATGTCCAGTGTATTTGCAAAAAGTACAAGCAAAGAAGAAATATATTAAAATGTCGCAAAATGACTGAAAATAACAATCAAATGTATTTAATTCAAGAAGTTTCAAAATCATGCATCAAAATGTCAATTCTATAAAAAATAAAATCGAAACTATTGAAGTCTTCCTGGAAAGTGAATATATAGATGTATATTGTTTGACTGAACACCATTTTTAAGCAGATCAATGTAATAGTATTTCTCTGAAAAATTATAAACTCAAAAGTATATTTTGTAGGAGTATAAAAAGCTGCGGAGGTAGTGCCATATTTTGGAGGAATGCTTTATTAAATAGTGTTAAAAAGTTAGATAGAATTAGAGAAATGTCAGTGGAAAATATAGTTGAACTAAGCGGAATTGAAATTTCAACGACAGACACAAAAATATGTATTCTATCAGTATATAGGCCACCTAAGGGTGAAATGTTCACTTTTTTTGAAGTACTAGAGGAGGTTCTGAAACATGTAAGCTCGAACAGCCAAACTGATATTGTGCTCTGCGGCGATCTTAACATTGATAATTTAGTGGACGCCACTGCGAGGGAAGAGTTAGGAGATCTTCTGTCATCGTTTAATATCACGAAATTAATAAACACGGCAACAAGAATAACAAAAAATTCTAGAACCAGTATTGATTACATATGTACTAACAATGCAGCAAACGTCTCGAATTGTCAGGTGGTGTTCAATGGATTGTCTGATCACTCGTCTCAAATATTAAGCATACATAATAACATGGTAAACAAACCACCTGTTGAGATGAACAAATATTTTAGATTACTCACGGAGCAAAATTACGACAGATTTAGAAACTATGTACGAGGGGAAACATGGGATGGAATTTTAAATAGTTGTAAACAGAGGGTTCGGTCAGTTCGTTGATACTATGAAATGCTATATTGATAAACCTTTTCCAATAAAAAAACACTCTTATACGAATATAAAATCCTGGATAACACCAGGCATTTGCGTATCTTCCAAACACTTAAAAGAACTATATAGGGAGTTAATAGATAACAACTTTGATTCTGAATTACTCAATAACTACAAGAAATATAAAAAAGTTTATTCAAAAGTTATCAATGAAGCAAAAAGAATAAAAATATTTCAGAATACAGAAAATAAGTCTGAGGCAGCATGGACGGTTATCAATGACAATATAAGTCAAAAAAAAGGTAAAAGTCATAAACCTCAGAAAGTTAAAACTAAAAATGGAATGATAGAGAAAACTAAGAGTATCGCTGACTGCTTCAACAATGTTTTTGTGAATATTCCGATTGATCTGAATAAGAAAATCCCGCAAATGACAGAGGCATTTGATATACCATCGAAGGTGTCTGATTCAATGTTGCTTATACCTGTAGACGAGAGCTCAGTTATTTATGCTATAAAGAATCTCAAAAATTCATGCAGTATCGGTGCAGACGAAGTAAATACCAAAGTATTAAAATAATGTTCAGACTCCATGGCTACCCCTTTAGTTCACCTTATAAATCTGACTATGGTTCAGGGTGTTTATCCGGAGATATTGAAACTTACCAAGATCGTTCCAATTTTCAAAAAGGGAGATCCTGAGATGGTTGAGAACTAAAGGCCTATTGCACTTTTATCTGTTATATCTAAGGTGGTCGAGAGAATATTATTTGATAGAATCATCTTGTTCTTAAACAAACATAAAGTATTTCATGGTGCGCAACATGGATTTTTGAGGGGCAGGTCTACGATGACTTCATGAGTGAGTTATATGACGGCGTGGATAGTAATATGAAGACACTAGGTATCTTCATGGATCTCAGTAAGGCTTTCGATCTGGTTGATCATCGGTTGCTACTTGAGAAACTGAAGTCTTACGGATTAAGAGGAAAAGTCAACGACTTGCTGAAATCCTATTTAACTGGTCGATCTCAAATAGTTGAAATTGATGGTGTGAGATCGGACTCGAAAATGACAGAATTCGGTGTTCCGCAGGGTTCTGTGCTGGGACCGTTGTTATTTTTACTTTTTATCAACGATCTCCCAAATATAGATGACAAAGATCTTATTTAATTGTTCGTAGATGATATAAGCTATTTGTGTAGTCAGCGTAACAAAGAAGATCTAATAAAATGTGCTCATCAAGTGGTGTTCAACAAATTTTTAAGCTGGTTTAACAAGAATCGTCTATACCCCAACATAGATAAAACAGTCTTCATTCATTTTACTCCTGAAACTAAAAACAGCTCGGAATCGTTTCTCATAAACAAAGACAAAAAGAGTATACATCAAGTTAATGGAACCAAATTCTTAGGTCTGTTTCTCGAAAATAATTTGGGATGGAATGCACATGTTGACTCGGTGTGCGGTAGTTTGACGGCGGCTTGCTACGCCCTATATAGATTGTGGGAACTCACTAATTTCAATAAAATAAAAACCTACTATTGTGCTCATATATATTCCAAAATAAAATATGGCATTGTTTTCTGGGGCTTTACATCAGTCAGCTTAAGAGTATTTCGAATACAAAAAAGGGCTGTGCGAACTATGGCGGGTGCACGGAGATATGCACCATGTAAGCAACTGTTCATAACAAATGGATTACTCACTACGCCTTGCATATATATCATGAAAGTTCTAATGTTCACTAAACTAAATTTGGGAAATTTCAAGAAAAACAGAGATAATCATGATTATTCTACAAAGCATGGTGAAGAACTTTCTACGCCTGGTCATAATCTCAAGATATTTGAGCAAAACCTAGCGTACATGGGTATTATTTCATACAATAAGTTGCCTCATTCTATCAAAAATATACAAAATATTTGTTTTCAAACGGCTTATAAGAAACAAGGTAATAGAGAAATGCTACTACTGTATTCAAGACTATCTGAATGATGATGGACTGCATTGATGTTTGTATTACTGTCACTGTATAATTTGTTGTTAGTTTTTTCATCACGTTTGCATTCAATGACCTATCCCATATTGTATTGTCAATCCAGAGGATCAATAAATATTATTATTATTATTATAACCTTTTCCTCTCGACTTTCGAAACTCTGTGCATGAAAAACTCCCTTGATGATGATAAGTAGTTCTCCATATACACCAAATTCATAATGCATCATCAAAAACACAAACGCACTTGTTCACTATTCACTATGGCGGCCATGGCGTTATTTCCTATCTTAATATCCATATATGTTCTGCGATTCTACATTCCATTCGCGTCCTCAGCGCTAATACCGCTTATTCGTCGAGGGGGTAACGTGTACGTGATTCCGACATCAGAACACATTAAATAAGAAATGATATTCTTGATCCAAGAGAACTATGATTAGCTGAAACTGTTGTCTGAAGTAAAGGGTACGCATGTTTTGGTTCAACTAAATTCGATTCGAGAAGATTCATTCAACAGGCAAACAACGGAATGAGTTGAGAATAAAAGTTTATTGTTCACTTTCAAATAATTATTCTTGAGGGAAGATTATTTAATTCAAATATAGGTTTATATTTGATTTAAGATATCTTTTTTCTCTATGTATTGACAAACGACACCTTCATGCAGAAATTCGTTAGGATGATATGAATAGAAGATAACCAAATGTTTCTATCGAGAAGAAAAGTTGCGCTTGGCGGGGTCGATACCAGAAAAAATGACAACGAATTGCAACGAATTCGAATATGCGCACCGAAATTCCTGACTTCACGTCAGTCCCTGAGACTTACCACCTAGAATATAAGCACGCTGTATTATGCTCTTATTTGAATGTTATGAGGGTTAAAATATCTATGTATAGAGGAACGAAAAGGAAAAAAATTGTCACTGTAGCATTCTAACCTTTAAAATATTGGCATTTTGCGAGCGATCGAATGTCATCATTCACATGGGTGAAAGACATCAATAGGATAGTAAGAGATGTTTGAATCAGAAAACCATAAATCAACTTGTTATATCGGAAACTTCTCGTCCTACTATTTGGTAAAGGTTTATCGATCTGTAGTTTGACATTAACTAATTTTGGACTCATTTGGAGAGAAAATTGAATCTCTAATATTCAGGTTGTGCAACTTATCTATGGCGGAATTTAATAGAGTGACTCTACTGGCTAACTGGAACAAAAAATTTTTTAAAGAGTATATTCCAATTTTCTTCCATGGTAAATTTATTCAAGGTTCTAATATTTGGTAACGTTTCTCCAGTTTTCCGTTTGAAAGACAGTACAACATAAAAACTATCATCCCAATGTAAATTCATTATACACCGTAGTGAAGGACAAAAAATACTCCTTAGGCTAAAGTCATTTCAAGGTCATTTTATGAGATACCTACTTGTTGAAGGAGTTCAGACATTGATGAATTATAACTCTCGAATTTGATATAATACACTTCGAATTTCATTCAATAAACACGAATTGAATTTATTCGCACAACTGCATTATGTTTCGAGCTTTTCAAGGACTTTTAATATATCAAAGAAAACTTAATTTTTAGGGACATATCGAACAAATGATGCAAAAAACCATAAAAAATTTTATTTTTAAGTGGATATTTCGTTTCCGAGTAAGAGATGTTAGAAGACGATTTCGGCTGACTACCGAATGCCAGGTTTGATATTTTATTTCTAGTTTTCGTTGAAAAAAAATCTTTGGGTGAACAAAGGTGTCCGTTTCGTCCAACAGAACAGTCCAAATGTAGATATTAAGGTGATTTTTGTACATGCACATTTTTATCAAATTTCTTCATCTACAGCTACACAAATACGTCCGATAAACTTTCAACCCCAGACTCTATTCTTTGGGGTCTTCTTCAGATGCAGGACAATTCGAATTTCAGCAGAAAAAGATGTGAGCTTCGCATAAGACAAGGTATTTGGAATCTTTCGTGATAAGCTTCAATAATAATGTTTCTAAGATGGTGAATGTATCTCACTTTTTGTTCTTTGATAGTTTTCCCTCTAATGTCCAGTGAAAATGGAGACTCAATACAATGTAACAACCCAAGGCAGTATTCGAACATAATTTTCACGAGGAATTATTCGATGGTGTATAGAATGAAGATGTTTTTTCCTCAAGCATCCTAGTTGCCGAAGTATTCGATGTAATTTTTTATGATAGTGTAACGTTTTCTCGTTTTATCGACACTTCTTCTCTGATATCTCAACAGCTGATCCTTTCAAAACCTGGATTTCTCAATAGTCTCTGTTCCTTCCTTGAACCTCTTCTGTCCCAGAACAGATTCCATGAATTGCTCGGAGGACATTGGCGAAATCGGCAATTGTTGCCATTTCAACAGGAGCTCCTCTGATGATGGTAACAGTTTACGGTTTTGCTGGGCTCTTAGATTTGCTTTCGGTTGAAATTACATAACAAAATATTAGCACAACTCGCAGATTCCGTTCATTCAGTCTACAATCGAGTTTAGGGACAGCTAATTTCCTAACCCCAAAGTATTGATAATCTTCTTTCAAGCCAGCAGCTCTGTCCATTAATTCTGGAAGATGGTTTTCTGATAGGAGTTTTGGGTGCACAATCTCAGCTATTCTCCGATTCTGGGCTGTTGTCTCACCAGTTCCTCTCGAAGTCCAAATTCATTCCTGAATATTGTCGCTATTTCCCCACTCATACTTAGATCAGCTGCTATACAATGGGCAAGAGAGAACTCTTCGGGAACTACAAACAGGTCTTGGCAAAATTTCTGTGCAATATTTGGTCTCCCTCAGCTTGTCATAAATTCCTGTAAATCCTAGTTTTTCTCCTTCTTCGTAACCCTACGTTGACGATTACGGGGCCAATCGGTTGACATGGACGACCTTCGGTTTACCGCGGGGGAGCTTTCGTAGCCCGTAAACCACATTGTTTATCTTTTTTATAGCTCCATTGATACTTCCCACTGTCTCCGCAGCTTTGTGAACAACCTTTTCTTCTTTGTGGATTATAGAACCACACCAGATATTCTTCAGTGAACCCTCCTTCAATAGTCTCGTTGTAGCGCATTTCATCCGCACTCGCTTGCTGCATTTTATTGCGCAACTGGTCATGAATATTATCTAGCTTACTTTCGATTTGCTAACGTGGTCCTCCCCGGCTTCATCTTCTCCAGACCTACACCGAAAATCAAGTCACAAAAAGTCCAATTTCTCAGCCAAACATTATATTGAATTGAGATTCTCTAGTAAATTCTTGAATCAAAGATCTATATGCCATCATTTATAGATTCGTATATCCATCCCATCAGAGTCGCTGGTGATCAGAGACTACTTTGGTTAGATGTTTTTCCATGGTCCTGTTTATTCGTTTGACCATGCCATCTGATTGGGGATGCAGAAGTGAAGTTCTCTTCTTATTGCTTCCCAATTGAAATATCGTCGACTCAGATTATCGGCCTTGATCTGGAGCTCCAGAGGTATGCCAAATCTGCAGGAGAATTCTCTGACCGATTTGTAAGCTAGCGTACTTGCATTCTTGATATGGAATACCGTGCGCTTTCACGCATTAGTTGAAATAGTCCTTTGCTGTGTGATTTTTATTCAAGAAGGTCTAATCGGAAACTGTCTCTCTATTGAATTTCAATCATTCACATAAAATGAGTAGGGATAAACGCATGCGATTCGATCTTATAGAAATAACATTAAATCGATTGAGATATACGATCTCATATATCATGGCATATCTCCCTTTTCATAACAAATATATGTTTCGAAGATCCCTAATGATCTCCTTTTTCGATAAAATTATCAGAATCCCTTTTAACCCGAATACAATGTCATTCTTAAAAACAATAAATTCGAATAAAGATAACTTTCAGAAATATAATTCTATAAGTTCAAAATTAAAAGATGTTTGAGGGTTCAGATACCATTACAAACCTTGTGATGTGAAATAAATTTTCATTTTGTATATTCGGACAAAGGTTCACAAATAAGGAATTGCTAATATCAGGTTTAATTTCATGTCGATTTCGAGTTTTGAATTTATCAGATTTGCTCAATCTTATACTGTATCTTTTATTGTATTTATCAATATTCGCTATTGTTCCTGGTAAATTATACAAACTATCATTCTTGATGAGTATATGAGTCATATGCTGAAATCCCTATTTCCTAGCAAAACACCTGAAACAATTTGACGCAAATTGTAGACCCTTATCTAAGAAAATTTCATCTGGTATTCCAGGTGGTAAAACATACGCAAGTCATTCATTACATTTTCTAATAATGCATTCCTATTCAATCATTTCGCATCCATCAACATTGAGAACTATTCAACTAAATCAATGTAGTAATACCTATCAGTTCGTGAAGTATACCGATTTTTGCCATGCTCTTGAAGGCATTCATGATTAATCAGTAGTTTTTTCTGTGAATATTTTGAGAGAATTACACCAAACTTACACTTTGAAATTGAATCATCAGTATCAACTGACATATTAGGCCAATAAAACAGTGTTTGTTGACTCCCCAATTCATTGTTTTTTTCTATTCCCTAATTAAATTTTCGAAAATTTATTCCATTTTCTCATTGATTTTCTGAGAATTTTCCTTCATTCCATCCATTTTCTCATATATTTTCTGAGGATTTTCTTCCATTTGATCCAACTTCTCATTCATTTCACTCAAAAGTCTCATTATCGCCTGCGTCGCAATTGTGTTCTGTAGTCTTAGGGTCACTGACATAAACTTTCATTTATAAAATATATTTATTCAACTCTAGCGATATTGAACCCTATTTCTAACACCGATGTAACATATTCTCGATCTTTAAAAATTTCAGAATGAGTTAGCTCTTTATTAACACTTATTCACCCTCTACTAAAGTGAACAAGTGAACCTATCAAAGTATATACCAAATTATTTCAACACTATTCATTTTTACAGGCCACTTTCTTCTGAATAACTGCTACAAATAACTCAGTTGGATAACTCCCTATCCTGCTCCTCCCTAGTCGAAATATAGTCTGTGGATCTTATTCCCTAACCTTTTTTTACTTTTACCCAGGCGAAGGTCGCATGGATTTCTCGAATAGTCTCGCACTTGGCGGTACTCATCACAATACTACCTTTGTACGCTTTTTTCCACAGTGTTCAATGATTAACGATTATTGTTTTACATATATACCTTGTACATAGTGAAATAATTTTGAACCGTTTAAAATTTAGAAAAGCACTGACGTGAAGTCAGCAGCTTTCACGCGCTTGTTCACATTGCGAAATGGTGAAATTTTAATGAAATATAAAAATTTTCATAAAAAGAAATTTTTTTCTGATTTTTCCATGGATAATTTTTCTTATTGACACTGTTCATCTTCCTACCAAGTTTCATTTTGATCAGATAAATATTTTTCGAGTTATTGAAAAATCAAAACTTCAAATGGCTGTAGCACAGAAACCATTCGGCAGATTTGGCCCATTAACGAACTAAACCGAGATATTCAGGATCTTAACCTAACCTTAAAATCTCAAGACTCTAGGTCTTTTCTTTAGAGAGTTACAGGGCACACGGTCGGACGGCCGGTTAGCCGGACGGCCGGACGGACAGAATCAATTTTGACGGCGCGTAAAAATATGACCATCTTGTAGAACTGAAAAATTACAGCTGGCATTAATCAGAGTGAGTAAAAAAAACCCTTCAAATATCATATCATATTGGAATAACAAGTTGCCTCCCACATTTATATTCAGTTAAACGATTTTTCAATTAGGAGCAGAATATTTTTTCATGATAGTGTATTGTTGGCTTTTGTTGCCAATTTTTCTCGGTTTCGCTGTGGAACCCCTCAGGAGCCCATAAATGCTTGTGCTAGCTAGAAGACCGGATGTTTTCTGTGTAGGCTCTGTTAATAGTTCCTTGCACGTTAAAAACCGCAAAGTCAATTGTTTGCTCGACACAGAATGGTTGAACGATTCACTGAAACTGAAAAAAGTCTTTCCAAAGGCTGCCACCCTAGACCTTACGATCATGAGGGATAAGTCCTAACCACTGAAATACCGCCGTTCGTGGCATTATTGAGTCGATATGTCCATTTTTTCAATGTTTCATACGTCGATAGGTTTGTTCGTTGTACCTACATGAACTAGATCAATTACATTAACTCCACTGATTTTGTTCGGTGTGTTTTGTTGTAAACCTGCACTCTGTTCGTTGCAGAAATATTGGCAGTCAGTGCAGTCATAGATTACGTGTGCATTGCATAGAGTGATGTTATCTTCTGTGATAATTATGCTTAAATATAATTCATAGACATCTGTGGTTTTCTCTGGTTCCTGGTTGAACGTGTTTTGTTCTCTATGTGTGCTTATTTTTGGACGTAATTAATTTTTATCATATCGCAATTTGAAATGGAATTTTTGTCCGTGACGACTTTGGAAAAACTTCACGACGAATCGACATCACCTCGAAGTGGTAAAGAAAATAAAAGAAGCATAGTATTCTGTCATCTTGGGTTTGCGTGAAATCATCTTTCATATATTTGTATTCTGTGACAATAGTAGAAAAGATTGAACTACACTGAGGGCCGTATTCATAGTTGCTCCTTGAGGCTTCCTTAGTGAAGGCCGCCTTGAATTTGCTTTTCTATGCAAACGAATTCGAGTTTATTTGCAAGAAAAGCAAATTAAAGGCAGCCTTCAGTAAGGAAGCCTCAAGGAGCAACTATAAATACGGCCCTAAGTCTACTCATTCAGTTATCTGTGACTACACTCAGCTGCACTGAGAATTGAAAGTCAGTGGAGTTGGTGTAGTAAGTGTAGTTCATGCAGGTACAACGAACAAACCTAATGACAATCTGGAAAATTCAGGCAGTTTTAGTACATAATTTTTATATGTATTAATGAAATTGTTCGAAATATTTATAGAAAAATTATTATCTAAGGGGAATTATCCGCTTCATACTATGGTGTACAATTTATTCCGATAAAAATGATACTTTTTGAGTCATGCCATGTTTTTTGGGCAAAAATGATGATACGATGCAAAACATTAGACTCTTGAAAAATACTTTCGAAAAAATAGATTTTTTTCTTGAAGCAGGTTTATTCGAAGGAGGTCTGAATACCAATATTGCAACTAATCGTATGTAAAAAAATAGAGAGTTAAATCACATTGTTTTCAGGAATGCTCAAGCCTTTTCCACATAATTATGAATACTTTTCCCGAACTTCTCATTATTTCAATACTTTTCACTAGACTTCCGTGCGCTGTTTCCTAGAAAGATGATTGAGTAGTTTCGTTATAGATTCTTCATTTCCTTAATTCTGAGCCAAATGTCCTCTTGTGATAAGGCTAGATATATGAGTAGAGAAAAAATATTTTTTGAAACAACTACACATTATCAATTCAAAACTTACAGTGTTATATAAATTCCAACGTCATCATAGGAATGAACAAATCAATAAACCAAAGAATAATTTAGTAGACAGGTTTACAATGGAATATGTTACTCCTAACAGATGCAATAAACGTCCTCATTAGGCTGAGAAATCGAAGATCTGATAAAAAAATCTGAATTTTGAAGGATGACAAAAATCATGGAATTTCACGAGGAAAAATTTAGGGAATTGGAAAAGAAACTCCAAACAACTCACCAAACGGGAGGAAATTGAACATATGAACAGGCTCGAAGAAACAACTAAGAGGGATATGAATAAGTTTTGTTATCACTTCAACCATAAGAAAGCTATTAGTACACAACCTAATGGTTCTTCAGTCTTGATAGAAATATATCAATGGGGATAAGACTGCTGATGCATTCGAGTATATTTCTTTTTTGGTATTCATTCCTCAAGCTAAATATTGACTCAATTTCTTAAACGAAATGATGAATTAATTATTTTTAGTACTCGAAGCACTTTTGTGCTTCTATGTACTGTGCCCGCAAACATTTTATTGAGCCGGTGCTTAGTGCTTGGTGTTTCAAAAATTTTTCGAGAAGGCTTAGTGCTTAGTAATTCGAAGAAGTGCTCCCAAGTACCGCGAAGTGCTTCCAAGCACCGCAGTGCTCCTCAGCAACGCGAAGTGCTCCTGAGCACCGCAGGGCTCTGAAGCACTTTCTGGGAGAACTAAGACTTGTCGAAATAGGAAAATAATAACTATCTCGTGGTTAATGAGGAAAAGAGAACGAATGTATCTGTTGTCTATGGTGTTTGGAGACATTCAGGTCAATTCTGTTTGCAAATAGCAATATTGCTAGGAAAAAGATATTGCTTTATAAGCAAGATTAGAATTATTGGTATTTTGATCAATGATTTTGAGCCATATGATCTGTCACCCTAACAAGAATCTTGCTATCATTATTACTATCTTAGAAACCTCAATAAAGTACTTGCTATGATCGATAACAAGGTAGGTTTGAAAAGAAATCTTACAGAGATCCATTTGTTTCAGTATCATTTCTTCCATGAATTCGAGAATATTGAAGATAGGGAATTATGTGCTAATAAAAATTTGTTCAAGGTTCTCTAGAATATTAGAATAAAATACCTGCATAGTATGCAACAGCTGAGATGATTATTCTTATGATCTCAACAACAGAAACCTTAGAATTGCCAACAGAAATGGTCATCCAATTTCGAATCATTAACGCCTGCTTAAAATTGATGCATTTAATTTCTGGGAACCAATATTCTATTGGTTTCCAGGAAATGGATCATTTTGACTTTAATTGGTAAACATTTTTGAATAAGTCGATCTTCACATGAATAAAATGTATATGCTAATGGAAATGTGTTCAAGGTTCTCTAGAATATTTAATTCCGAGAAAAATTCTCAGACCAAAAACCAGACATAGTAAAGAACAGCTGAGATGGTTGTTCCAATCATCTCAACAAAAGCAATCACTTTGAGGTACCAATGAAAAAGTTTATCGAATTTCGAATATTAACGCCTGAATAAAATTGCTGCATTTGATTTCTGGTAACCAATATTTTATTCGTATATTGGTTATTGGTCAATTTGACTCTTTTCGTTTCCTCATATTTTTATGTCGATGTTTACATGAATAATGAAAGCCTTAGATTGAGGTTATGTATGCGAAATCATAAAAAACCTCACGAAGTAGGGTTGTATTCTTCTTCTATGTAACTCCAAAGTCACAAAATACAGTGGTTTCAGCTCTTAAATCACCGATTATGGAAGTTCATTATAGCAATATTGCTATCACGAAATTCATAACAAACATTGCTATAACACTCGGATAGAATACGAACATCATGGCCAAATTGCTATAAATATAGAAAAATAGCTATATGACTAGAATAGCAAGGTTCATAGAATCCTCATTCGACACTCTTGCGAGATATGTGTTTTTAAGTTTAGTATTGAGCTATTACGTATCAAAACAACAAAATGCTATCAAAGTCGAAATGTCAAAGCGTAAGCTTTCGGCTGGTAATATATCGAGTATTCTATACTTCGTATTCTCTCGATCATGGAGATATTAGAATTTCGTTCTAAAGTGTGTTGGAAATTGCAAGAAATCCACTTACGTGTAGTCATGTGGGGTATACGCATTAAGTTTTGTATTCCCATGTCACATATTCCGGTTGAAATTTGAAATTTCATAATTTTTTCTCTATAATTTGGAGAATGATCTGATTTAACTCATGATTCGCAACGGCTGATAGTAAACACAATAACTTCAAAAAGGAACAACTTAGAAACTCGATATCTGTAGAGCAGGTACGAACCCTAATTACGAAGGCTGAATTCCGCAGATAAACCTATTAAAAATTTCACGCTATATTTTCCAAAATACAGATGAGATTAACTTGAAATCCAGTATTTGAATGAAAAATGACAGATTGAGGGTTCATACAGAATTTCGTGAGGATGATGATATATGATCAAAAAATTGAATTTTTTTCAGATTGTTCCAATGACTTCAGACTTGAGAACTGAACAAAATTTTGCGAGAAGTTGCTCGTGATTGTGCTTCAACTGACTGCCAACTTTCAATTCAATCGCTGTTGTAGTTCCTGAGATATTTGGGAAATAACCACAATATTTCAAATGGCTATAACGGTGAATCCCTTTGGCCGACTGTGCCCAGTAGCGAACATGACCGTGGCATTGAGATACAAAACCTATTCTGAACGTTTCAAGTCACTAGTTTGCTTCATTCTACAGATATCAGGTCCTTGGCTGGACGGCCGGCCAATCAGAATCGACTTTCACACCGGATTCGTCATCAGTGAGTTCAACCTAGTCGTTTTAGACAATTTTCATTTCAAAATTCGAAAAATACAGACATTTGGAACAAACAATAGCATGCTATTCCCTAGAACATGCGCGCAAAAACAAACTCGGCGTAGGCCATGGACTTTCTGAGAAATATCTTTGGATAAACCTATATAGGGAAGTTATATCTGTCTGTAAGTTTGATACTGGAATCGCTCTAGGATCATCCTAAACTCGGAAACCGAATAAAGCCAAAGAGGTTTCTCTAATGGCCAAAATTACAGTTAAGCGGCTGAAAAAGTCTTGAAGTCGAAGTTTCATACTGATAAGTGCTTAGGGCTCTGTGCTCGTGTAAACGAATACCTTTTTAAGTGCTTGGTAATCGCGAGCATTTCACAAAAAATGAATGCTTAGTGCTCGAGATTCCGGAGCACTCTTCGAAAGGGCTTAGTGCTTTTTGCTCCTAGCACTTTTCATCAGTGCTCGGCACAGCTCTGAAGCACCTTACGGTGAACCTGAGCATGTGTGTGAGACCTCCGACCATGTATGGCCACGTATTTGGCTGACATTAGGCTGCTGCCTTGAATAAATGGCCGTCCAGCAGTGTGATTATGTGTACTATAGAATTATATACATCACTTTCATTCTACTCGAGTTGCATTTTGTGCATTGACGCAACGAGACGTTAAATTCGACTGGGTGTCCCAGGCCCGCTCCTGCCGGTACGAAAGCCGAGGATCCGATACAGAGTACCGGGAGGGAGGTTCGTCGAGGTATGTATTTTGAGCGGGGTGTACAGTTGTCTGCGGACGAGTCCACCCACGATACCCAAAATATAACTGATATTATTCATTATTGAAATATAAGATTTCAGTATTGGAAAACAAAATTTTATCTCAAGCAGATAAGATAAAACAGCTCGAAAAAAATCAAAACAAAGCAAATGGAAATAAATATAGAGGATCGGAAATGTCAACATTGTCATCAAAGAGATCAACTAGTAACCAGAAAGCAGGGAGTTCTGTAGATCCTAAGACGGTAGGTCAGATGGAACAAAACAAACAGATGGAGACTGCGCAAAGAGTAAAGATGAATGAAGTCATCGACCTTGGAAAATATGATAATATTATTGTCAATAAAACCATTCCAACCTCCAAACAACCTACTGCCAAAAATAACTCTGAGACAATACCTGACAGAGAAAATGATGGAGAATGGATTCAGATTCACAACAGAAGTAAGAGAAAATTTAGACCAACAAGATACGGAACCTGCAAGGTTGAGGGAAATAATTCGTTTAGCGGACAAGATAAACAAGCATGGTTCTTCATAAGTCGTGTGAAGTCGCACGTCACTGAAAACATGATAGAAAATTTCATAATTAAAAAATCAGGATTTAATGATAAAGTAGTAGAAATTAAAGAGCTGAGATTTGCAAATAAGAAAAACAACCTTAAAAGTTTCTTAGTGAAGGTGCCTCTCTCAAAGAAGGATGAAGTATACGACCCTGCATTTTGGCCTGAAAACGTAACAATCAAACGTTTCAACATGCATATTTATAGGAAAAATTGCCCAGCTGATTATTTTTTGTAGAACACCAAGACAAGACTTTGACATCTAGGAATAGAAAACACTACGAGCTAATTCATCAGAACCTGCAATCATTGGGAAACAGTGTGGATGCATTCCAGCACTTCCTCTTAACTCAACCTGATTGCAAGATTATCTGTGTAACAGAGCACTGGAAAAGTGAAGAAGAGTTATTGAAGAGATTGAATAATTATAATCTTGTTTCATTCGTCTGCAGAACGAAAGATAAGCATGGTGGAGCAGCAATTTATATCGATGAAAGGGTACATTGTAAAAGGAGAAAGAAACTAGAAGAATTTTCAATAATCGGACAGATAGAATGTGCGGCAGCTGAAGTGTATTTGAGTGGTAAAAGCTTCATTATCGTTTCGGTGTATAGACCGTGCAGTGCAACCAGTGATTTCGATATGTTTCTTGTTCAATTGGAGAAGGTTCTTACAGTTGCAATAAACGAGAATAAGTTTGTGATAGTGGCAGGCGACTTCAATATTGATTTATTGACCAACAATGGAAGAAGGTCTGATTTTCTTAATTTAATGAGTCTGTTCCAACTTTCTTCGACAATTCATGAGCCCACTAGGGTTACAGAGTGTACTAGTAGTTGCTTAGATAATATATTTGTAAACTTTGATGTAAATTCTGAAGTGCTCAGAACAAATGTTTCGGATCATTTTGGACAAAAAATTAGATTTTCTATGACTTCAACCCATGAAACGAGTTTAGTCTATCGTAGATTTTACTATGATGATGAGATAAGAAAGTTCCAGGATGATCTGTTGCAGATGGGCTGGGACACAGTGTTTCTAACGAAAGAATCTGATGTTGATTCACAGTGGGCCAATTTTATGAATACTTTTCTGCTCCTGTTGGAGAAAAATTTTCCGTTGAAGGCAGTTAGAAACACAAAGAAAAAGCGCAAAAATTACTATGACACTTATGAAGTCAGAGAGAGTAAAGCTAAACTAGATATTCTATTAACTTTGAAATCATGTGATAGATCTTATAACACCTCATACAAAATTGAAAAAAAAAATTATGATAACCTCCTTAAAGTAGCTAGATCTAATTACTATAATCAGAAAATTCAGTCTTCCGATAACAAAAATAAAACTATGTGGTCAATATGTAATGACATAAGAGGGAATGCAACAGAAAGAAGTAGTTATTTTTGCGATAAAGATCTTGAAACTGTTGCTGATAATTTTAATAATTTTTTAGTTGAAAAGGTCCCAAATATGTTGGATGAGTTGAATTATGAACCCTTCTCGTGTAATTTGCCCACGAACTCTGTAACTATGAGTTTGGATCCAACGAATCCTGATGAAATAGAGGAAATAATATTGACTAAAATCAAAACTAAATATTGCAGTGGGGATGATGGCGTACCTGTAAATTTGATGAAGAGATGTGCTAATGAGCTTAAAAAAGTAATTTCATATATAGTAAATAATTCACTGAAGTATGGAATTTTTCCTAAACAATTAAAGTTAGCATTGATAAAGCCCATATACAAAAAAGGAGATAAAGATTCATTTGAGAGTTATAGGCCAGTGAGTATTTTGTCTAGTTTTTCAAAGATTTTTGAACATGTTATGTGCAAAAGACTGTTGAATTTCATGAATGAGTGCAATCTTTTTAACAGTTCCCAACATGGGTATTTGGTGGGTTGCTCAGTGCAAACTGCTTTATATCAATTTACAGAGAGGGTTGTAAAGCTTCTAGAGGATGACAAGCTTGGACTGGGTTTATTTATAGATTTAGCAAGTGCCTATGATTGTCTATTCAGGCCATTCCTACTGGAAAAGCTTGACAAACTGGGAATCAGGGGTAGTGCGAAGAAGTGGATAACTTCTTATCTTTCTCATCGATCACAAAGGGTGTCAATTGTGGGGAAGGGTAGAGAAGTTAAGTCAGACATTGTTCATTCAGATTATGGAGTTCCTCAGGGCAGTGTCTTGGGTCCCATATTGTTCATAATTTTTTTAATAGATATTTGTGATTTGAATGAAGAAATACTAGAATGGTTGACGTCCTTTGTTGATGATACAAACGTGATCGTGAAAGGGGTAGAATTTGCTGAAATTAAAATTAGAATAGAGTCTATATATAGTCAAATTAAATTGTGGTTTGATAAGAATAAATTAGTCATGAATGAGGGAAAGACATCAGCTGTTCTGTTTAGGACTAGCAGATCAAATAAAACAACAGAAAATGTAGTACTTTTGGGTGGCTCTGAGGTCAGAATTGAAGAGGCAGTTAAGTTTCTGGGGATATACCTGGATGGTTGTCTTAGGTGGTCTTGTCAAATAGACTATCTAGCTACAAGACTATGCCGGGTTGGATTTGGTATCAGAACTCTTTCAGAATATTTAAGCCTCCAAAATTTAAGAACTATCTACTTTGCAAATTTTGAATCGTTGCTCAGGTATGGTATTATTTTTTGGGGATCAAGTAGTGATGTGGAAAGATTGTTTGTCATACAAAAAAGAGTTTTAAGATATATGTTCAAGATGAAATTCAATCAGTCATGTAGGGGTATATTTGAGAAGAACGCCTTACTTACAGTATATGGCATTTATATAGTGGAGTGTTTAATTTTCCTTTTCAAGAATAAGGACATGTTTTCTGTTCACACTAGTGGGAACAATTACCCTCTGAGATCACTAAATTTACACTATCCAATTCATCGATTGTCTTCATCAGAGAAACATCCTTCATATATGTGCATCAGAATGTTTAATAAATTACCTGATAGTATTAAGAGACTGAATAGTTTAAAACTTTTCAAAAAAAAGGTGAGAGATTGTATATTAAAATTGGAACCATATTCTTTGGATGATTATTTATGTTGACACTATTTCTCTTATGTATCTGCTCTGTGTACGGTTACATACTATGAAATAAAGTATATTATTATTATTATTATTATTATTATTATTATTAATGCAGCTGAATCGGAATGGATCATAAACCGCAAACCAAATCGGGGACCACGAAAAACTCTGGTTGGTGGCAGCAATCCCGGATCGTCTTCTGTTGAGGGATTGGGGAAACCGAAAGCTTCGCATGTATCAGATTTCAAACCGGATACAACAGTTGAATATCTGCAAATCTTTTTGAAACAAAATTTCTCCTACGTCATATGCCAAAAGTTATATTCCCGTTACCCGGATCATTATTCATCTTTTAAAGTACTTATTCTTCAGGATTCAGAATACGACAAAGCCATAGACGGTGCAAACTGGCCAAATTTGGTGAAATGTTCAGCGACCCGAAAATATTAAACTCGGGATACCTGCTCTCGGAACGGCGTTGTGTGGATGATGCAGCTGAATGTGCAATGTATATCAAACAACCGGCATAGTCTGGAAGTGCTCCTAGATGATAAAAATCCTGATGTACTAAGTGTCCCCGAGCATTGTTGTAGTTCATTGATTGTCAAGTCGATGGTGTTGCCAGGTTACAATTAGGCCAATTGTTTTTGCCGTTCTTCCAGGGAATTTGGGTGTTTCTAAATTCTCTGTAAAGATGAGTGTGGAAATCTGTGGCATCAAAGTTTCGGCTGGAAATAAGCGCCTAGGCGTCATTAGTGTTTATAGACCTTGGTCCGATACCGTTGAACTGTTTTTAGATAGACTATTTTGTGCATTGCAATCTTGTGTAGTAATGTCGACTCAGGTTTTTTGTGCAGTGACTTGAACATAGATATTGTGGAATTTGTAACGCGAAAACACTCCTGAACGAACTGTTAGACTGTTTCGATCTTAAGGTCACATCCCATTTTGCCTCCCGAGTTTTCACTAATGCAAGCGGTTTCACTTCTATATCCATGGTAGATTATAGTTTGACAAATTCTTACCTTCGAGACTGTATGATCACAGAGTTTGAGCCTCATATAAGTTATCATAAAGCAATGATCCTTGAACTAAATTTACGAGCTGACTTTTTACCAATCAAAGCAAAATCAATAAGAAATATCAATGAAAATAACCTGAATGACATGGTCACTTGTATGTCCGAATATAATTTCGATGAGCTATAATCAGAGCCAGATAATGACCTGTGCTTTTAGGCTTTTTATAATGTTTCAGTGTATTACTTTGAAATTTGTTGTCTTATAAAAGAGGTTCAATTGGGCAATTCTCAGAGAAAAAATTGCTTACGACCGAAGTCCGACAAAGTAAACACAATCCTAATAATATATACTGGTTCCACTCTAATCTTTGTTCACCATCCACTACT
This sequence comes from Myrrha octodecimguttata, assembly GCA_958510865.1. Taxonomy (NCBI): domain Eukaryota; kingdom Metazoa; phylum Arthropoda; class Insecta; order Coleoptera; family Coccinellidae; genus Myrrha; species Myrrha octodecimguttata. The sequence continues at coordinate 6,011,805 of OY294061.1, forward strand.
GAAATATATGGGAGGGCAAAATGCCAACATAATCAACACGTTTAAACAATTAAAATGAAATTTTACAGCTCAGTAATTGACAACTATATAGATAAAAATAGAACACTTTGGAATATTGTAGATCCGACTACCGATAAACAAACAATAGGCCGTGATCGTGTTGCTATTGCTTGAAAACGGTGTAAAATTTGAAGATCCCACCCATTCGGTGGACGGGTCTGCCAAATATTTCACGATGGTCGCTGAAACTAAATTGTTAGCTTGTTGTTGTCATACTTTTTCGGGTTCCTGTACTTCGCCCCATTAGTTTCTGTACACTTCTTTTTTCACTCAGTCCCAAAATTTGGGATCTTAAATTCGAAAAAAATTTGAAAAATGCGCTGGGCCATACTCCATTATTACCCGTGTTTTGAAAGCAATTGCTGAGATTGCCGGTGAACATCTTGCTCATCTTGTCAATCACTCTGTTACCTCGGGCAAATTTCCGGATATTCTGAAGAAATCTATTGTGATACCTGTGAATAAGGGAGGTTGACTTGATTGATTACGAATGCTTCTTGACTGTATGATTTAATGAGAGTATGGAATTATTAGGATTGTGGTCAACAGAGGAAATTTAAATACCGTCTACGATTTCGAAAGTTTGCTGGAAAACAGATATATTTTATTTGCCTCTGATGCATTATGAAAGAAACGTGGTGTGCTCATCTGAAAAAAAAGTGACGTCAGCAAGGTTAAAATACAAGGAAATATATATTCTGTGCTTTGAATTTGAATGAAGAAGTGATGTCATCATTGGTAAATACGATAACAGATGAGGAGATGAGCACCCCAGGTTTTGCTTACATCATGCCTCGGATGTATAGTTCACCCAACAATTTAATTTTCATTTTAATATTGATATCTGTGGTGTCGCTGAAAATGAACTAAAAATGAACATAGAATTGTCTCAATCATAACAATCACGTTAATCGGAGCTTGGAAAAACCCGCTGTATGGGTACCAAATAACACTTAACACTAAATATGTAATTTAAGAAACACCATAGAACTACAAATTCACATCACATCATTGCTGAATCTCACTGAACCACATGCATACTTTACACTGCTTATGTGTGCTCCTCAACTGATTCGGTGGTAAATTACACAGAACAGGCAATTGCAATCGCACTGAACGAGTTTTAAATCACATCGATACAAGGACAACTCACTCTCTACAGATGATTAAATCTAAACTCTTCTAGTGTGATTCCTGATCACAGATCATCAAAAGAGAAACTGTTTTTAAATCATGAAATACACCTTGCTGAGAATGAATCTCGGTGATATTTCGTACAGTGAGAAATAGCACTGGAAGATCAGGACCTGTGAGGAAATACTTCAGGTGTTATATGGTGTTGATTGGTGTTCATATGTGTTCGAAAGTTTTTTAGAGTGTATGAAATGAAGTGGATTTGATTTTCTCGTAGAAACCAAAAATGTAATAAAAAATACAGGTTTCATTCAAAAAAACAAAGTGGCGACCCGCCTAGAACAAATGGAGCACCCTGTGTGACCAAACACACTTTAATTTATGTAGTTCAAGCATCAAGGAAACATCATGAAAAACCGGATTCCTATATAAATCCTGAATAAGGATATAAAATATAATTAAATAATTAATTTAATTAAAATATCATATATGACAAACTCTTCGAAATATGCAGTGGGTCGCTAATCATACGAACTAACTGGAGCATGCAACGTACCCGCTACAACAATATGGGTTTCTGCGATGAAGAAATAGTACTGAAATATTTTCATGGTTGAGTTACACGCATAGTTAAATGAGAATGTCACATAAGATTCCTTCATTGTTCTTCATGAAATGATAATTATTAACTTAACTCTTTTGCGTTTCACCTGTCAGTGCTGATGAGTGTATAGTGCAGTGAAGTTCAATCTGTACAGTAATTCTGAGATAATGAATGATGACTCTTTTATGCTGCCTTAGTTTTCTCTTACCCAAAAAAAATCACAATAAATTTGAAAAAATTCTTGAATTTTTTGTCAAGGCTATAGTAAATATACCATTTTCACTAAATACAAACAGTTGGGCGTATGCATTTCTCAACTGATTATGAAGAATAAATCTCATAAAATTAATGGTTCCCAAAATTTCAGATGGATAGAAAACTGGAACTATTTAGATAATTATGCCCATCAACGGACTTAATCGTCGAATTTGGGTACACAACTCACTCTGAAAATTGTCGTTTCAACTTACGGACTCTCAGTAAGACAGAATGGAATTAAACGTATACAATCTTCATCATTGAGTTCACTCAAGTGGTTCAAAACTTTTTTCGAGAAAACCTAGAAAGCACTAACGTTAAGTCAGCATCCTTGCAAGCATGTTCATAGGGGATGACTATTTTGGAAACGAATTTGAACATGTTTCTCTTGTTTTTTTGATTTTTCACGGAATTAAAAATGACACAAAAGGCAAAACCTCGAAATTCCGAATTCTCCCCAATATCTCCAGAAATTAAAATGGTATCGATCTGAAATTCGATACAGTGCTACGGGATATAGAGCTCTAGATTTGAGCAACATTCTCTCCAAATATAGTTGATAGTTCCAAAAAATAAATTGAAGGAAATTCTTTTTGCGCGCATGTTCTAGGGGAACAGCGTGCTATCGTTTTGTCCAAATGTCTGTAATTTTGGATGATTGAGCCGAAAATGGTCTCAATCGACTAGGTTGGACTCACTGATGACGAATCCGGTGTCAAAATTGATTCTGTCCGGCCGGCCGGCCGGCCGGTTGGCCGTCCGTAGACACGATAACTGTCGACAGAAGCAAGCTAGCAACTTGAAACTTTCAGGGTAGGTCGCGCATTGGAATTCCGCGGTTAAGTTCGTTAATGGGCCAAATCGATCGAATAGTTTCGGAGTTATAGGCATTTGAAGTTTTGAAGTTATTTATTTTTTATTTCAGAAACTGCTTGAGCGATTGGATTCAAACTTGGCAGTTTGATGGAGTATAACGATGCGCAACTTTGAGCCATATTTCGTCAAGATCATATTGTCAATAAATTTAAAAAAAAATTTTTTTCGAAATTTTTTTACAAAAAAATTTTTTTTTCGGAAACCATTCATCATATCCAAAAAAAAATTATACTTACACTTTGAACTTCTGATTTCACAGCAGTGTATTAAATTTCAGCTCGATACGATCATAAGTTTTGGAGATATCGGGGAAAAATATGTCAAATTTCGAGGTTTTCTTCTCGATATCGTTGATTTTTTTGGTATTACTCGAGAAATACTGATTCAGTCCTGATTAAACTTCACAGCTAGTTTTAAGATGCTGAAAGACAACTTTGTGCAAAATTTCGTGATAATCGGGTTATTAGAACAATTTGAAAAAAAAAATTTATATGATTTTTTCATCATATCATCCTCATTAAATTCTGTATGAAACTTCGAACTGTTATTTTCGATGAAGTACTGGATTTCAATTCGATCTGGTCTGTATTTTTGGAAATATTGGAAAAATAAAATTTCGATTGGGTATATCTACGGAATCATTGGGTGGATTTTACCCATGCACAAATTCGGCCTTCGTAATTAAGGTCCAAACCTTCTCTACAAATATCGAGTTTCTAAGTTGTTTCTTTCGGAAGTTATTGTGTTTACGCAGTCGGCCGTTAGGCTGACATTGAACATGCGCGCAAAAGTTGCTGCCTTCACGGCAGTGCTTTTTGAAATTTTTTATTTGATTTACTGACCTCACCATATCAATGAAATTCTGCCTTGAGTTTTATGTCGATATAATTCAAGTAATTTCCGAATTTCAACCCAATCACCCCAGTAGATTATGAGATATTGAGAAAATTATCTCAAAACTTCACATGGCCATAACAGCGAAATCTTTCAGCCAAATCGGCCCATTAACAAACATAGCCGCTGCATTTTGATGGGCGACCTACACTGAAAGTTTGAAGATTCCAGCTTAATCCGTCCGACATCAGATATGGCGTCCTTTGCCGGACTGTCGGCCGAATCAATTTCGCACCGGATTTGTGATCAGTAAGTTAAGTCTAGTTGTTTAAGAACATTTTCAGGAAAAAAATCGAAAATTACAGACATGTAAACAACACGATAGCACGCTGTTCTCTTAGAACATGCACGCAAAAAAACATCGAGTAACAGAAACCTGGGCAAAATGATGACTCTTTAGCTTGTAGAACAAGAGTGTAAAAACCCGTCGGCGCGGGAGGAATTGATCACCTGAGGAGCGGTAGAGGACTGAGGAAACATAGAAAGAAAACGATGATCTTAATCGGAATTCGTCGTTCACTATAGAAAAGAACAGAAATATTTTTTTAACAAGAACATAAATCTTATCTGAGGGCGGTTGTAAAAAAAGAATGAAAAAAATGTATCCACCTCTCAATGTATACCAATATGTGCTCTACATATCGTAGAATGAACTACTATTGAATTCTTGGGCAAAAACTGCCTCATTTTCCAGACTCTAGAATGACGAATAATACCTTGAATAAAAGCTTAACTTCCATGGAGATGTCATCGGCCAAATGAAGAGGAACCATAACAAATTTTGCTCTCAAGTGATATACTGGAAGTGTCTTGTAGATCCTGTATTAACATAATATGAAGCAGAACGTTTTTCGCTCACTCTGTCGGATGCATGCTCTAATATTTAGTCTTCCTTTTCATTAAAGCAATATGGAGGGAGGTGTCCGTTACGTCTTACAGCACATTACAGAATGTAAATATTAGAATGATTTTTGCAAATCGACATTTCAGTCAATTCTCATGATCCATATAGTGCGACCGTTCGATTAACATCTCATGAGTCTGCTTCAAAATGTTGGCCCTCCTTTACACCTTCAGACTTTTTCCTTGAGGACCTTTCAATATCTAACTGCCAGTTTTCTAGCTTCGAACTTTCTCTTTCATTCACGAAGGTGTTCTGTCAATCAATTCGCAATTGCATATTTTATATTCATGCATATTGCGTATTGTAAATCAGTGATGAAGAAAGATTAGGGGTTGTGATTATACATATCTCATGAAAAATAAGCATGGAAAATAAAAGTAGTGAACTAATCTTGGAGCCATCATTTCAAATATACTATTAATTGTTGTGATTGTGATGGTTTCATCAGATGAGTATGCTTATAGTATTATTTTCATTCATTCATCGTAATACGGCTAGGAACACATGCGATTTTCTGTCTCGCGATCGCCTAGTCGCGAAAATGAATCACATACTCCTAAGTACGAATGCTCGCATATACGACCAAATAATCACAAATAATTGCTTTCTTGGCGATAGGGAGAATATTCAGTCGGGCGACAGAAAATCGTTCGCGCATAGCCTTAACTGTCTTGACTTGTTGAATATTGACAAAGCGACCTCAGCGTTGTTATCGTTTACATAACAATTCCCTTTTGTGTTTGATATCCAAAATTTTATTATTAATCAGTATTGCATTTGGTATTTTATGCATCCTGTCCCAGACGCATAGACATCAGGACATGGAATGCTCATTTCCTTCGAAACTATGAACGAAAGTTGGTTATGACTTGAGAGAGACGAAACGAATTGGCCCCTTAAATAGATAGGAGAACATATTATTGATTCCTCCCAAATCACTGAATGAAACATTCTGAATATGATGATTATACTTATGAGTTCGCTGAAGAGAAACGTAACTATTATTACCTTATTAGGATGGCGGGTATATAGGTTTGTCTTTTCCTAGAAGTAACTGATTTTAGGGTTCTATCGCACAGTCGAAGATGCATAGAATATAGCAGATGTCGACAGTTTTCTACTATCACCCACTAAAATTTTGGGTTCAAAACGCGGTCCTAGAATTGTCAAATATTGTCCAACTTAGCTCTTCAAACGATGTTGGCGTTGAGGTCGCTTTATCAAGTCCATACAATTAATTCCGCTGAATAAAAATGAATTTACCTGAAGTCTATTAGATTTAGCGAAATGATTTCCCAAAATATCTAAGATTTTGGATAAGATATCTGAAATGATGAATTCTTACTTATCTGAGAGGAATGAGCAAATGTGGAACATCTACTCATAATAATATGAAATCTGCGAGGAATGTGGGGTTTATTGTAAGCAGACTTTCATGGATTCAAGAAGTAATTTCTAAGTCGAAAAACAACGGTAGAAACGGAGCAGGAGATTTTATACCCGACAAATTAATCGTAGTAGCAATCGTTCCAAATGTTTCCTATAGGAATTTTTGAATACGCACCTCTGGAGGACTTCTTCTCCATGAACTAAATATTGACACAACCTTTCGTAATGATTCAAAAATATCGAGTTTCAGACTAGCCTACTCCGAGACGAAGAAAAGCTTCATATATATTTGCACCATTTTGACGGAATGAAACGAACATTACTCATTACTCAAATTTGTTGATTTTATTTTTGGAAATTCTTGAAAATGATGAATGGTTCAACACGTAAAATCGAAAAAAAAGCTTTGATTCGACTAGTTTTGATATGACATGTCGGTGTAACTTCCGTAAATATTTCAGATTTTACATGGTAGATTTCTCAATCTATCTATCGCCGAAAACTGATGTATAACAAAGCCGCATTTTGACAACATTCGGACCCGAAATATGTCAAAGAGTGTCGGCAACATATATTCTATGCATCTATGTATATATCAATACATGTCTCTTTGTCTACGACCATACATACAAACAGAAAATGTTCTTCTAGACCTCACGTTTTAAGCTTTGGTGAGATATTCGTAACCTGCTATATGGCTATGTTGTCATAAGAGCTGATCATGAAATCAGCTTTAGTCTATCATAAAACACAGATATTAAACAATTCTATTCATAGAATTCTAAAGTGAACGATTCTTTCAACGTACCCTTATTCGAAAAGCGTTTGAACAGATGATATTTTAGTATTGTCTTTGAAAACAGAACTATTGAATATTTATGAAGTTGTTAACGAAAACAGCAATTTCTTTATTAAGTTGAAAGTAGAGGTGGATGATATGGACGAAAGGCCAAAAATATTTGTAGATTGGACATAATCGATCTTCATTCAACAGAAAAACTCTCGTAATGAATATGTAATCTGAATCATTCGCAGTGATTCATAATGATTGTAGATATTTCCTTTGAGCTTATGAACACATGCTCTTTTCATCCCATCATTATTCATTGAATTCAAAATTCTTGCATAACGTATTTTACCCTACGAGGTTCAATTCAAAATATCGTCACGGAAATCGTGACTACTGAAATATTTAGAGAATCCTAAACAGGTCATGGAAAGAGATTGCAACGTTCGGCAAATAATTAGAAACCCACTCCTCACAACCGATCATCAAAAAATCGAAACCGAACAACCATTCCACCTGGTGACCCAGATCAAAGACATAAATAAGAGTGTAGTGTTATATGGATGCTACTCTCATCGTAGTACGAGGCACTCCGTGCTTACCGCGCGGGCGCACTCGACCCCAATGTCGGGCACTCACGTCTGCCGCCGCCATGGCGGCATCAGACGTAGCCTTTCTCGCGACGCACGCGGTCCTGGGAGGCCAAGGACACCATTGTCCAGGGGCCGCCAAGGACGCAGGTGGTGGTTGAGCAGCCGCCCCTCGAGCCCCCAGCCCAACGGTCGCGATGCACCTTCTATTTACTGTCTTTCTTTTTTATCCCTAGGGGAGACCACGAACTCACCGCCGTTTTATTGATTTCATCTTCAAAGTGAAGTAAACTTGAAACTGTTCGGCGTTTGGAGTGTCTTGTTCTTTTCTCCGCAAGCGGACTGTCTCCTAGGTCCTCGAAATGATCCACTTCGAACTCTCTAGTTCAATTTTAAATTGTTAATGGACTTACATCGTTTGTCCGAAGTTGCTACGGATTTTTGACGTATCTGGGTTGATTTCGAATCAAATATTCATAGATTTCAGTAGAAGATTGGTAATTGTTTAAATTGCTTTGGTAGCATCTCGTTTTTGAGGTGGATTATTGGAGAATAGGAGAAAAAATTTGGAATCATTCACCTGGTGTCGGAAGCTTTGCTTTCAAACATATTGGAATGATTTCTATCTGTGGCTAGCAAATATCACTCAGCTGCCAAATGTGCAATTTCCATCAGAGACCGAACTCTGCAGTTTATACGCGGTTTACATTGAATTGAAATCTGAACGTGTGACTCACCAATTAAACAGATAATCTTACATGACATCATGTTAATGTTTAATATATGTATTTGTTGCACGACTACTGTGACGGATTCTAAACCGTATACGTCGCAATTCACAATAGTAAGCTGAAATTGACCCCCAAAATATTGACAACTGATAGACGTGTTCTTAAAGTCGGACAGTCTGATATTATTTTGTAACAACTCACCTTTCCGTGAACTTCTGCATGAACATTGATCAAATACGTACTAACAGACTTCGAAGTTTCAATTATTTCGAACAGGTTTATCTACTGAATTTTAGGAAACGGCGCTATTCCGAAATAATTCGTTTAGAGGCTTGAAATTTCACAGTAGGTTTGCAGTTTAATAAATTGAACGGATTACACGAATTGGTAAAATTAAATTCTCGAGATATATCCAATCGAAATCTTATTTTCGTTATATTTAGAAAAATAAAGGTCCGATAGAATTGAAATTTACCACTTTCAGAAATGGTGGCGGTGTATAGAATCATGCAAAATTTTAATTTACACATTCGAGAAAAACGATTGAATATAGGGAGTTCCCCAAATTGCTGGTACAATATAAGAAGGGAGTTTCTCTGCGTTATTTCGAGGAAAAAGTTCTATAAACATGGGACCGCAAAGAGTTTGTTTTCGGGATACAGGGTGTTGAAATTTGAATTTCATTCAAGTTTTTTTCGTATAGTCGCAGCATTTCACAAGATATTCAACTAAAATTTGGCACATATATTACATTTTAGAATTCACTCAATGTGACTTGCCAATTTCGATTGCAAGCTGCAGAGTTATAGTTTTTCCGGAACACTGTGCCATGTTATCCTCCGGAGTTGTTTTTAGTGTGCTACTGTTGGTTTGAAGAATTTTGGAGGAGAAGCTTTGTTGTTATACTGAGCTTGGTCTCTTGTCATTTTGTCGATTCTCTCGAAATCCTCAGAACATTCCGAATAGTCGCAAAATCCAGTTAAATTTCGTTTTAGTTTTCATGTACATTTTCTGATCTACAGCAATGATTTATAGAGATTTTATGAACTTCCAAGATCATTTGGTGAAGTGCAGATACTTTGAGAAAAAACTTCATGAAAATTTGAAGTTGAACACCTTGTCTCTGGAAAACGAATCGTTTGCGATCCCATGTTTATAGGCCCCTGTTTCCTTAAATTTAAGCAAGGAATCATACTTCTTCATCCGCACTCACAATTCAGGAACACCTTCTATAATCTGAGATCAGCTGCAATGTCAATATGTATCTAATCTTACCCAAACCAACTTTTCAATTCCATATAATATACATAAAAGATCTTTTGGTATAGTCATATAGTTATGACAATAAGAGGTTTGGTTTTCCAGAAATTGGAAAGGTGGATTCAATGTTATCAGTTTTGTGATTTGCGTCTTCAGTTCATTAGATTCCCAACAGGAGTGAGTTCCCTTTGGTGAAACTTCATTGAACGATAGAAACGAGGTTTCATGAAAACGAATAAAACGCTGTTTATTAGAAAAATCTCGACTTTTCATGAGCCATTTTGGTAGCATATACCTGTGCGTTATTTTCATTGGAAATTATTTTGTGAGCAGCTAAGTTGGAGAACTGATTTTCGATAACAGACCAAATCATGTATTTCTGATATGTTTGCAAGTGAAATACACATGAAATTGCTGTAATTGCAGTTAACGAATATTTTTGCGCGCATGTTCTACGGAAACAGCGTGCTATCGTTTTGTCCAAATGTCTGTTATTTTCTAATTTTGAACCGAAAATCTTCTCGAACGACTAGGCTGGACTCACTGATGACAAATCCGGTGTAAAAATGGATTATGTTCGTCCGGCTACGACACGATACCTGTCGAACAGAGACCGCTAGCGATTTGAAACTTTCAGATTAAGTAGGGCATTGAAATGCGGCAGTTAAGTTCATGGATGGGAGGAATCGGCTAAATGATTTTGAAGATATATTCATTTGAACGTTTGAGATTATTTCCTTGATTATTAAGGAGCTACTGAAGCGATTGGATTGAAACTTGACAGTTTGTTGGAGCATGGCTACGCGCAACTGTTCAGATAATTTCGTTGAGAACGTGCTGTCAGCAAATTTAAAAAACATTTTTTTCGAATTTTTTTGAAGAATTCTTGAATTTAAGGAACTATTCCTCATACTCGAAAGAATTTCTGCTCGTATCTTGAGCTCCGTATTTTACAATTTGATTAGTTTAATTCCTGGAGATATTGGAAAAAAATATGTGAAATTTCGTGGTTTTTTTCGATAACGTTGTTCTTTTCGAAATAACTGAAAAAATACTATCTCAACCCTAGTGAAACTTGCTAGCTGGTTCGAAAATGCTGATTGGAAAATTTCGTGGTAATGTTGGCATTAGAACATTCTGAAAAAAAAGATTTGAAATTTTTTTTCAAATATTCAAAATTCTGTGATCTTCTGATCATATTATCCTCATGCAATTCTGTATAATCCTTCGAACTGTCATTTTTCGATGAAGTATTGGATTTCGATTCGATCTGATCTGCATTTTTGGAAATATTGGGAAAATAAAATTTTGAATGAATCTCTGCGAAATCATTGGTTGGATTTTAGCCATTCACGAATATACCGGGTGTCCCACGACTACTGTTCGTATTTTTGGGGAGCAATAGAAATTCACGTTTGCAATTTCGAATCTAAGCACGATAGTCAGAATTAGAAATCATGATAAAGGAGGTCACAAAAGCGTTGCCAAAGATGGCAATTTGGAAAACTTAAAAACTAAATTTTTCAACTCAAGACCTCATTTTTTCAAAGCCATAATGGAATCTACGTTGAAGAATAATATAGGTGTGGAAACAACACCAGTGCCCTAAAATTTATATTTTCTGAGATATTCGTGAAAAACAATCTACGCGATCATATTTCAAATTTTATTCCTTCAGAAAAAAAAATACTGTATCAAAAAGAATGGAGGACATACTGAACATTTATTTCAGATTGCACCCATGGAAATACTTGATTTCCAGCTCGTTTGTATATTTAAGAATATTGATATTAGAAATGACTGCATATCTCAGAAAATATGAATTGGTGTTATTTCCACACCTACATTATTTTTCAATGTAGATTTCATAATGGCCATAAAAAAACGATAGTTCTTATCTGAAAACCCGAGTTTTAACGTTTATCTAATTGCCAATTTCAACAACGCTTTTGTGACCTCCTGTAACATGATTTTTAATTCTGACTATTGTGACAGAAGCATTATGGTTACTTCTCCCGGAATCCTAAAAAAAACATTCAAAAATAATAATAACTATAATGTCTTTATTACTCCAAATTGAACCTCAAGGTGGAGCTAACCACGAATGTGCTGTACCACTTAACCCTTGTTACATAAATAATTAAATTCGAATGAGCATTGAAAACGAAAAAGAACTATACAATGCAAATAAACGAAATAGAGCAGAACTTAGATAATAGAAAAAGAGAGCATTTAAAACATTGAGTACTACTAGCTTCTGTAGACTCAATGAAAAACCTTGAAGATATCCATGTTTCAGCAGAGCGCGATTTTGAATTTTTTTTTCACAATTTCACGTTGAAGAGGAAATTTCTCGATAGAAATTCCCGATGGAATTCGAGAACTTGACATTGAAACGAGTCAGAATTTTACCAGGAATCTATCTTGATTGTAAAATTTGGGGCTTTTCATCTGAAAAACGAAAGTTGGCGTCTCTTCCGGTGAAGCTGGAAGTCTCACGAATCCCAAAAAATTTACAGGGAGTCATCTCTCTAGTCAAAGCTTAAGTCCGGAATAGAATAGCACACGTGAATTTCTATTCCTTCTCAATAAAATTCGAACGGTATTCGTGGGACCCGGTATATTAGTCGTTTTCACTTCTTGAGGTGAGGAAATAATTCCAAACTTTCATCTATCATTGTTCAGTTGTAACGGACTACTGTAAACAAAATAACTTCTGGAAGAAACAACTGAGAAACTCGATATTTGTGGAGTAACTTGGGGTCTTTATTTTGAAAGTCGAATTCGAGAATGGGTAAATCCTCCCAATAATTCCTTAGATATAACCATTCAATATTTTATTTTCCCAATTTTTCAAAAAATACAGATCAGATCGAATGAAAATCCAGTACTTTATCGAAAAAACCCGGAAAACCACAGCCGTAAAGGCAGCAATTTTTGCGGGCTTGCCCAAATTCGTTGCCAAAAAAAGCTGTCAACTCCATGGAACATGCGCTCAAAAGCTGCTGCCTTCACGGCAATGCCTTTCTACGTTTTTATATTAGCTCCAATGCTCTTCTTCATTGCTCACATTTTATTATCTCTACTATACTATAGAAATTCGTAGAAATCCTGTCGTTTCAATTATGACTCCTTGCTCTGATAACATCGATAAAGACCTTCAGTTGAAAAGCTTGTGAAAAATAAGAATCTAGAAAAGCACTGACGTGAAGCTTTTTCGCGCTTGTTCACATTGCGGAATGGTGACTTGAAAATTCCAGTGAAGTTTCAATGAAATAAAAAAAGTTCCCAAAAAATGTTTAAAAAAAAATTTTTATCGAATTTTTCCATGAATAATTCTTAAAGACACTGTTTATTTTCCAACCAAGTTTCATCCCGATCAGATAAATATATTTCGAGTTATTGAAAAATCAATATTTCAAATGGCTGTAGCACAAAAAACATTCGGCCGATTTGGTCCATTAAAGAACTCAACTGAGATATTCAGGATCTTAACCTAACCTGAAAATTTCGAGACTCTAGGTCCTTCCTTTCGAATGTTACAGCGCACACGGCCGGTCGGACGGACAGAATCAGTTTTGACTGCGGATTCTTCATCAGCGAGTCCAACCTAGTCGTTTGAGACCAATTTCGGCTCAAAATTCGAAAATTACAGACATCGTGACGTACTGATAACGCGCGGTTCCTACAACAAGCGCGTAAAAACTCAACATAACGAATACCAACAGGATATCATATCATATGGAAGCAGAGAATTAAACGAGAAGTTTCTAGGGAAGAAAATGAATCACAAACTAATGAATGCACCCATGAAAGATTTGAATCATTTCCTTTGTATATGTAGCGTCATCTATTGGCCTGAGTCATGATTAAATGGTATTCTGAACTATATCTACAGAAGCCGACATTTTTCGATAAATTCACGAACTTTTAAGAAATGAGTGTTATTTTTACTCGTGGTATAGGACTGATCCCAGAATATTCGGCTGTTTTTAGCAATCTGCACCTTTGCAATTTTTCATTCATTTCCAAAGCGACCGAACTGAACGGTTACGAATCATCTCACTACAAGGTTATTCTTTGTCCTTCTGTTGTTTAGAGTCTTGCTTAATCAGATAGAGTGTCGGTGTTTCCATACAAAGTGATACGAAACGAAAGGGAAAAACAGGTACTGGAGACACTTATTACACGTAATTTCATGATAATCGAGCCAAAGTTACGATAGCTTATACGAATGTTAATAGTTCACGGGATACTGGGTGTGGCAATTGGCAGAAATTGATCGATAACTGCAGACATCATAAAATTTATATTCGACAGAACCTTATACTTATTATCAAAGAAAACAGAAGCCATCTTTAGGCTCCGTATTAAAGATGCATCAATTTCTATATTTTGGGTAAATTAAGTGAACTCCCATCACAGATATCTCAGAAACGCTTGAGAACGACGGCATCGTGTAGGAATATTTTTTTTTCAAAAGAGGGCTGTTCTCCAAAGTTTGTCTATTCATTTTGTCACTATTTTCACAAACAAAAATAGAACGTCATGTTTTGTTCATACAGTTGCTGAACCTAGTGCCATCTATAACCACCCATAAAATGAGATACATATTTTGAGTTCTCACCCTGAAAAACTCACCGGATGTGATTATTGAGGTTGCAACTACAATAAATATTTTTATTAAAACAGTTTTTCAATTCCTGCGAAGAATCTTTCACAGGGTACATCTTGTGGGTTAACAATATTTTTAGCAACTTAGGCTTCAATCATAAATTTCTTGTAGTATCCCCAGTTTCTGGAAATCCCTCTCGTTTTGAATCATCCTGTTAACTTTATTCTGAAGACGGCCTTTAAATAGTCACGAAATGTCAGTTGCATGTGGCAATTAGTTTCTGAGAATGATTTTTTAGAATTTTTGTGGTGATATGATCCTCAGGAAACTATGAAAAATATTCATGTTGATTGAAGCTTCTGTCATATATGTAAATATGTAAGAATGCGCATCCTCATTCAGGTGGGGATGTTGATTGTACATGATTGGAAAGGATAAAGTTAGAGTTGAGTTATAGACATCTGATGTATCGATACCTATGCAGATCCAGATCGTTACGAATATAACATGGCGCAGTCGTTTGAACCCGCATTATAAAATAATAAATAATTATTAGTACAGTGAAATACAAAGTAGACAATTAACACTTCCACATTAAAATGGAAAAATTTGTGAAACCAGGTGCGATGAATTTCGATAAAGATCCTGCAGATGCATGGAGATTCTTTAAACAGAAATTCCTTCTATTCCTCGTGGCCTCGAAGCAATCAGAAGAATCCGATGGAACAAAGTGTGCTCTGCTTCTCAATCATATTGGGGATAGAGGTTTAAAAATTTACAATACGTTCAAATTCATAAAACCAGAAGATGCCACCAACTACACAAAAGTCTTGGAAAAATTTGAGGATTACTTCAAACCAACCATCAATGTGACTTATGAACGACACGTATTTCTCACAAGAGAAATGCGAACAGGAGAATCCGTTGATGAATATGTTACATCCTTGAAAGAACTCAGTGAAACCTGTGAATTTTCCACGCTGACAGACAGTCTCATTAAGGACCGATTAGTTCTTGGAATCAAAGATACTGCCGTGAAGGACAGACTGCTAAGGACGAAAAATCTAGATTTGGAAAAAGCGATGGAAATTTGTAAATCTGCTGAAACTACTGAAAAACACCTACAAGCAATTGGCTCGAATAGAACAACACTCCAGAAGACACTCAAGTGGACGTACTTAAAAGAAAATTTAACGGCAGAAGAAGCAATATGGCCCCACAGCATTCCAGACATTCAGTAGAAGGAAATGGTGGAAGATTCAATGCGCAGTCACGTGAGCGCAGTCATAATTCATCAGGTTTTACTGCGCAGAATGGAAATCCAGTATGGCGGCGTAAACAAAACTTTTCCTGTGGTAGATGTGGAAATAAACATTCTTATGGTCAGTGCCCAGCATTCGGTAAGAAGTGCAGTTTGTGTAAGAAAAGCAATCATTTCGCTAAATTTTGCAGAAATATTAGAAATCAAAACATACATAATGTTAATGAAGGTCACTCAGATTCTGATTGTGAAAGTTTTTGTGATGATTTATTTATAGGCATGGTTAATGAACAATATAGGAATGATGAATGGATTGTAGATTTAATGATAAATGATAAAATTTTACAATTTAAAGTTGATACGGGAGCCCAAGCTAATGTGATTTCATTTGATACTTATAGTAAACACTTGAATAATATTGAATTGAAAAAATGTAAATCGAGATTGCATACATATACTGGCGAAACTCTTAATATTTTAGGTTATGCATATATAAATTGTGTATTCAAAAACAATACTCATTAAATTTTACATTGTTAGGAATTCAGGACCAAGTATATTAGGTTTGGGAACAATTGAGGATCTAAATATTGCTAAATTAGTACTTTCTGTGGAAGACAATATAATGAACAAATATGGAGATGTTTTTAAAGGAATTGGATGTATTCCAGGTCAGTATAAAATAAGAATTAATCCTAATGCTCAACCAGTTGTTCACTGCGCTAGAAAGATTCCGATGAATATTCATAGTAAATTAAAAAGAAAATTAGATAAATTATGTAGACAAAAAATAATTATTAAAGAAACAGAACCAACCGAATGGGTCAATTCCTTGGTAATAGTAAGCAAAACAAATGGAGATTTTCGTTTATGCATGGATCCTTCGGACTTAAACAAAGTTATTTATAGAGAACATTATCAAATTCCTACTTTTGAGGAAACCATCAATAATTTACAAAATGCTAAATTCTTCTCTGTTCTTGATGTTTCAAATGGTTTCTGGAATATACAACTTGATGAAGAAAGTTCGAAGCTCTGTACATTTAATACGCCATTTGGAAGATACCGTTTTTTGAGACTTCCACATGGTCTGAGAAGTGCAAGTGAGGTTTTTCAGAAAAAAATGTTTGAATGTTTTGATGATATTGAAGGTATAGCAATATACATTGATGATATTCTGATTTGGGGATCAACCAAATCAGAACATGATGAAAGACTCAAAAAAGTACTTGATAGAGCTAGACAAAATAATATAAAGTTTAATAAGAATAAATGTAGAATTAATGTTGATAAAATTAAATATTTGGGACACATAATTACAAGTGATGGCATAGAAGCTGATCATTCTAAAATCGATGTTATAAAAAATTATCCTATACCTACATCTGTAAAGGAACTTCAGAGATTTCTAGGTATTCTGAATTACTTGCATAAGTTCATTCCTAATTTGTCAGATTTAACAAAGCCTTTGAGAGAACTCTTGAAAAAGGATACTGTTTTTCAATGGGAATATGTACAACAGAGAGCATTTGATAAGCTTAAACAGATTTTAATTTCACCACCAATATTGCAAATTTATAATCCTCAAGTACCAATAACTTTAACAGTAGATGCTAGTAAATATGCTCTAGGTGCATCTTTGATTCAAAACAACAAGCCAGTAGCCTATTCTTCCAAATCATTAACACAAACTCAAATAAGTTATGCTCAAATCGAGAAAGAGATGCTTGCTCTTGTATATGGCTGCAAGAGGTATCATCATTTTATTTTTGGTAAACAAGTAACAGTTGAGACAGATCATAAACCACTATTAAGTCTTTTTAAAAAACCTCTAGCTCAATGTCCAATGCGTCTTCAAAGAATGCTGCTAGACTTGCAGATGTATGATATAAATTTAACATATAAACCCGGTAAGGAGATGTATATAGCTGATGCACTCAGCAGACTTCCTATCTCATCTCATGAAGATGATCTCTCTTTTACACCTGAATATGATGCTCAAATAAACTACTTGAATGATAATTTTCCAATCAGCTCTGAAAAACTTGAAAAATTCAAGCAAGAAACAAATAAAGATCTAGAACTTCAAAATCTTTTAAACTGTGTATTGAATGGATGGCCAAACTCACGTTCCTTATGTAAAGAAAATGTTAAACGTTATTGGAATTTTAGAGATGAAATAGTAGCAATTGATGGAGTTTTATATAAAGGAAATAGTATAATTGTACCAAAAGTATTAAGAAAAGAAATGCTTTCTAGATTACACCTATGTCATCTTGGCATTACTAAAACCAAGTTAAGAGCAGCAAATGTGTTATATTGGCCAGGCATATCTTATGATATTGAAAATTTTATTTTATCTTGTTCAACGTGTGTTAGATATTCAAAAAATAATTTCAAGCAACCATTGAATCCTCATGAAATTCCTAAGCTACCTTGGATGAGAGTTGGTATAGACCTTTACGATCTCAATGATGCAAACTACTTAATATTAATTGACTACTTCTCAAAGTTTGTAGAAATTCGAAAGTTAATGTCGACTACTAGTGTTAACATAATCAATCACTTGAAAAATATATTCTCTTTTCATGGAATACCCCACATAATATTTTCCGACGGAGGTCCACAATTTACAAGCAAAAAATTTAAGCAATTTTCCATCGATTGGGCTTTCAAACATGAATTTTCTAGCCCTTTATATCCACAATCGAATGGCATGGTTGAAAGGAGCATTCAAACTGTAAAAAATATTATTAGGAAATGTCAATATAATAAATCCGATATTAACGCAGCTCTTTTAGAATATCGTTTGACACCAATATCTAATAAAATAATGTCTCCATCTGAACTACTTTTCAGAAGAAAAATAAAAGGATTTTTACCAACATTCCCTGGTCAATTTGAGAATAAAAGAATAAATTTAAAGAAACAGAACGAGTTTATAAGAGAAAAACAATCAAATTCAAGAATATATTACGATAAAAGAACAAGAAATTTACCACCTCTTAGTATTAATCAAAAAGTTTTTGTGAAACAAAATAAAATTTGGATACCTGGAAAAATAGTTCAAAAATATAATGCAAATTCATATATTGTAAAGGAAGAAAATAGCAATCGATTAAAACGAAGAAATAGATGGTTCTTGAAACCAATGTTTGAAAATAAAAAATTGTATTATGATACCGATGATGATGAAATAAATTTAGATGTGAAAGATGATAAATTGCCAGAAACTTTTGATGATGACTTTAAATGTAAAATAGAGGGGGAGACGGAGGAACATGTCATTGAGAGGGAAACTAATAAAACACTTCCTTCTTCTCCTTCACTAACTACTCGATATGGAAGGAAGATCAGAAAACCTGAACTATTTTCATATCAGTAATATCATAAATGTGTTAATTGTAATTGTATTGCATTTAATGAAATTTTGTATTTTTTTTATAATTTGAAAAATGGGAGATGTCATATATGTAAATATGTAAGAATGCGCATCCTCATTCAGGTGGGGATGTTGATTGTACATGATTGGAAAGAACAAAGTTAGAGTTGAGTTATAGACATCTGATGTATCGATACCTATGCAGATCCAGATCGTTACGAATATAACAGCTTCGGTTGCCGAACAATCGATTGGATCGGATTTATAGAAAAAACAATATTCCAAATGGCTGTTTTCGTAAGGCGATCTGCGAACTGTGCCATTTCTCGAATAAACTCCTTTCTGACGAATTAAGGCCTCTAGGTAAGTTCCTCAGAAAGTTTCAGAACGTATTCAGACAGACGCAGAATTAATGTGTTAATTGATCCTTTTCATATGGTGGGTTCAAATGATCGTTTGAAAATACTTTCAGCACAAAATTCTAAATACAATGACATTTGATTAAATGCTTTCTAAGCTCCAACCCAGAACTTATTAATTATACCAACCCATCCAAAGCATTTTAGTAAAATTTGAATGAAACCTGTAGTAAGGCGAAATATATAACAAATGTAGAACATATGAAATAAGACGGAGATTGCTTATTGTTTCAACTCACGGAAAGAAACTGACAGATGAAATAATCATTTATGACGATTGAACTAAAAAAGAAAAAGTTGTGGAATTCCATGTTTTTGAGACCCACGGTTGCTGATGGCGATTCATAGTGTGATTATGAGGTCGAAGTCTGAAGAATTCCCAGGAAATGCTGCTGTGCATGCAGGCGCCCTGAAGGGGATAGCTGCGGAAATAAAGTTCACCTTTAAAGTTTGGCACACTCGATGAACTTGGAATTATATTCCAAGGTCCATAAAAATTGTGCTCTCAAGGCACTTTTCAAAGATTTTGAAAAGATGGGAATGACACGTTGCGGATCTACTTCTCATGTATCAAATATTTTCAAACTACCGGAAAATTATCATGAGGGATACATTGTGAAAAGTTGTGAAAGATGAAAGTAATTGTGAACTTACAATGTGATTTAAGAGAGGGGGAGTCACCAGACGTCGCCATTTGTGAACTAACAAGAACTATCTATGATGCACTGGATAATATAATAGTAATCCATCATTGAGTATATTTATTGACCTCTCAGGCACTTGATACAGTTTGTCCGAAAAGGCTCCTTGAAAGCCTGGATAATTATGGTTGGGCAAAAATTGAGCATAATTCACTGAAAGATAACCTTACGGATCGTGGACAAACAAAAGCAATGGGTGATGAGCTGGGTAAGCCCTTGTGTGTCAAATATGCCACAAGTACCACAAGGCACAGTGTCTGCACAACGCTTGTTTATATAACATAGTTGACGAACACTTAAACTTAAAATTTATTTTTGGAAAAAAAAATATCTGCAGTTCAGTTCCTACTCTGGCAGTCTTCCATAACTGGGACCGTCGTTATTCAGCCACTTTGTATTCGAAAATCGGATTTCGTCAAAAATTTTAAATTTATAATCGATCGTTACTTGAAATGGGACCTGCAAGTAAAATACATAATGAACAATATTGAGAGGTATGCTCTAGAATCTCATATTTTCAAAACATTATCTGAATACTGAATATTTGATTTCATATATTATGCATATAACATATATACCTGTTCGATAACATTCGACTAATGGAATAACTGGTTGTGGCGGCACAAGTTGAGCTCAATTGGAGAAGGTGGAAGTTATACATATCTGGATACTAAGAACAATATATGGGGGCCACTTCTGAATGCAACTGACAAATAACACAAGGAATCTGGTATGTTTGAATATCGACAGCTCTTCTGTATGACAAAATTGATTCATATGCAAAAAAAGTATCTTGTTGGTTCTAAGGCAGTCACCCACTAAAATGGAACAAGAGACAGGTCTGATCTGCTAGAACCTTGATGTCAAAAGATGAAAGGACAGATTTATTGTGTCAACCGAGTAACCAGACTTTATATCTTGATGCAATGTGATTTCAAGAGTGAATGGTAGGGTTCTATTAAAAAAATATATGGAAAAGTGTACTTTGTGTGCCGAAAGGCCATGTTTACATGATTTTCTCAACTAAATATGTCAATAGTGAAGAAATGAGGTCATTGAGTTACATGACGGAAAATGTAAAGGGTCCAATGCATATTTGTCCTAATTGGTTAGTGCAAATAAACGTTATATTTGTTTTTCTATACATTATGTGTTATTCTGTATTCTTCGCCTTTTTCGTTTTATTGTAGTGTTTTGCCATCTGAAATTTTTGTTAGCTTATTTTGACTTTATTTTATTATTTTCAAACTAGATATCACATACAAGCGAAAGTTTTCTGGAGCCTCTGTGATTTCACCCCACCTCACAATTGCAATTTCTTATGATTCTATTCATATTCAGTAGTGAATAGTAGAAAATTACTCAACGAGCATATAATGATTGCAGAATATATTTCTCAAATATTTATGCCTCAAAACGAACCTCCAGTATCATAGAGACAGTTCAGCCAGTATCAGATCACACTTCGGAGTAGTTGCTCTCAAGAATAGAAGAATTATGTCTGATATTCTTTCTATACAGAAAATCAAGCATTCTCAATAACTTGAGAGGGTTTCTATCAATGTTCCGAATATAAATGTGAGAAGTGCTCAACCTTTCAGAAACACTCGCTGCTCACAGAACTCGCCATCGGTGAGAATGATCATAGCGGCAAATAATGTTCACACTCTGAATGTATTCCCTTTAACTTGTAGTGATTTGGAAGATCAGCTCAGGTCTTGTTTTGCTTTCGAATGATATGTTGCTTTGCTGTTTTTTTTTCCTAATTTTGGTGTTTGGTGGTTTAGAGTGATTTGAAATTGTACTTCACTCCGTATGTTCAAAGCAGTTTTGGAGCTCAATTATGAAAAAGGCTAAATTCACGAATTGTTGAAATCTAACCAAAGATTTCGCAATCCATCTGTACAGAAGATCGCAAGATGATATTTTTGAAAACAAAATTTAGGTGGAATGATGATCACGAAAATTTGCATATGTTTTCGCGTCAGCACTTGCCAATTTTCGTCATGATCTAAATAGTATTTTTGAGTTCTTTGGAAATAATAATGCTGAAGAAATAAGCACGAAATTTGTAGGAAAATAACATTGAGTTCTTGAGTAATTTAGTAAAAAATAACGTGGAAAATTTTCCGAAACAATCTTTGTTTTGTTTGCCTGTTCGATCTTTCGCGTGAAGTTTCAAGTGTGTGTTTTACGTCTCACAGCAATGAGGTTTGACTCAAATTGCTCCAGTCCCTGGAGATATTGAAGCAAAAACCCCAATCTTCAAATAGTCACCAAATTTGAGGATTATTCTGTGGAATATTAACATCAACTTATGTGTCAAATTCAATAGAGAACTGATGAATATTTTTCGAAAAAAATGTATTAAGAACAATTCGGGAATATCTCGAGAAATTTTTTCCAATTTGTCGCTGCCGTATCCGACTTTGACTTGAAATCGCAGAAAAGGGGTTGCACCGCTTGTGATAATTTTCCTTTACGCTGGCGAACCTGAATGCACTTCCTCAGGAATGTTGTCGAACGTGAACACTTGTAAATTTTCATCCAAGATATTCAGATCTCGAAAACTAACACTTGTTCACTTTAACGGAATAATAGGCTTTTCACCTGACGGCATCTAATTGTTGAAAATAGAAAAGTAAGGCAAATAACGTGAAATAGTTTATTAAAATATATAGACATTAAGGTGAGCATACTATATAAAACGAAACTTAAAACTTATACTTAACTTGTGTAACGATGGGATCTTTCTCAGTCTTAATATTATGCCTGACACAGCAGGTAGTCGAAGTTATGCACAGAAGGAAATAAAATAACGAATATTTGATACGTGGGTATTTATCGGCTATGGCCTTAGCAATATGCGTAAATTGAACCTAACTACTCTAATATTCAGTGAAATAGAGGAAGTTTAAGCGAATCAGAAAATGATGACAATTCTTTCTTATTAGGAACATAATTCGAGCGGAAAATAGTTCTAAATGATTAAGTTGGATTTTCTGGAAGGGAAATTGTTGTCAAATTCAATTCGGTCTGGCCATTCGTATGTTCTCTTACTGTCGAAGAAAAAGACCACGTAACCAATTGATTTGGAAATACACGCATTCTAAATTTTGAGATGAGTTTCTCTATACCCCAAAAAAAATTTCAACACGCAGCTGAGTGCCATATTTCTGGAGATTGGGGAAAACATTTTTATTTTTTTATTCAGAGACTTCGAATCAGATTCAGATCCAATTTGGCACAGACCTCACAGGCAATATTTAAAATCACCATTTCGGATCGCATATTCATCTTTGGCGATATTAGAAGAGAAATATGTCAAATTTCGTGCTATTTTATTGGAATTGTTTTTATTTCAGAAACTGTTTAGTCGATGAGTATACAATTTAAAAACTATTTGACAACTGCTGATGAGCAATTTTGTGCCATATTTTGTGATCATCATAACATTGAAACGAAAAGGAATTGAAATAATATCATCAACTTTGTTATAATTTGCAATCTTCTGATAATCCTGTTTTCACAGAATTCTGCAGGAACTTTCAAGCTGCCATTTTCAAATCTAGAATATATTTCAAATCAATGCGGTCTGCGTTTTTGAACATTTTTGGGAAACAAAATTTCAAATATTTGCGGTATCTTTCAAGGAATTTTATCAATTTGCAAATTAGACCTTCGTTATTGAACTTCAAACTTGCTTTGGAATTATCGAGTCTCTGGGAACAAAAGTCTCAAAAGACGAAGATCGTTGAAAGAAAACAATTATGCAAATGTTCCGGATTGTTTGATGAAAAAGTCAGATTTAGGATTTAAAACGTTAGTTCTCACTTTTTTCATCGTTTGCATTGTTTGCAATATTTTTCAATATGCAAATTTTTTCCTTGAAACTGTCCTTGACAAATATTTTCAATTCTGCAATCCACGAGGGCTTTTTTCATAAAAAAAATAATGCAGAAATACATAATCAAAATTTCAATTTCCCAGTATTTTCGAAAATTCAGATCGCATCGATTTGAGATATGCAATCGCTAACGAAAGAATTTTCTTTGGTTAGTTATTGCGTTCACTATCGGTGGTTAGGTTGGCCTAAAACACAATAACTTCTGAATGAAACGTCTAGATATTTGTCATGTAGTTGGATTTAATTAAGAAGGTCGGGTTCGTGAGTTGGAGAACACCGCCCGATGATTTGTAGTTCAAATTTTTATTCCTCTAGTAATAACCCACTTTGAATCGAAATGTAGAACTTGACTGAATAATGATACCTAGGAGGTTAATCTGTTTACCAGGAAGAAAAACTGCATTTGACGGGGTCCAAACGTGCAGTGGTTTCTGTTTATTTTGAGTGCTTTTGATTTGGATTTGGACCCTTAAGATTTTCAATCATATTCTTGTGCAGGGTGAGCCAAACTGCTGAAATCTGAATTGAATTTTTAACCCTCAGAAAATAAAATTAATAGCACATGCGAATATACTTTTTCTATAAATTCAGAATACCGTCAGCGTTCGTCTATCGACTATGATTTGACAGCAATTCTAGGGCTTATTCATTGTTGAACTTTCATAACAAATTTTTATTTTATCATCTGAAAATAATCGTTTGTCAATAGAAAAAATAATCATCCTACGGTCTAATATCTCAACATGGAATCATTTCTAAAAAAATCATAGTACGCAAATGGTATATTATATGTCATATGTATCTCCAGAAACACAGAAACAGCCTTTGTTAGTCATTATAAATCATTATTCCCATGATAAAGACTGTTATATACCAGCAAACAAATCCCTAGAAGGGAATCAGAGTATGCCAGAGTTGTAGTTCAGATTGTCAGCAATTTTATCAATCCTTTACAGCACTCATCATCAATATGATAACATGTAATATTCATGGGAATGCAGATGCAATACCAATGGTTCAGATGGACTCTATCGTAAGATATGTCCAACCGTTGATCGTCATCCAGGTCAACAAGGTTTTACAAATATGCACAGTTTACCCTTCTGATGCAGAGTGGCGCCTTCCAAACTGAAAGTAAAGTGAAAAAAGATCTTCCAGATTATAGTACGAGGATTTCTCACTAAAATCTGTCTAAATCCGATTCAGAAACCAACATTCACGCCTGAGCACATCAGTACCTATGTGCAAAGGCTTTGACACAGGAATGCTCAAAATTACAACCCATCCAATCTTGCGGAAGAATATTTGCCATATAATTGTAACTGAATTTGATCCACGCTTCTATGTAGATGTCGGGCATTATCTTCCTGTAGTGCATTCCAAAATTGTTTGAAGGACATCGGGGTATAAAGCTGGGTGAATATTTCGAATTTCTAAAGTATCAAATGAAAGCATTTCGAAAATCTGCTCTACATTGATCGCAGCATCGATATAATACACATTTAATTACACGAATAACAAACCTCTCACAAGAATATCCTATAAATGTACTGACGCGCTTTTCTCAAGACATTTTGCATGAGGAAGAGAATTTATTGACACAACGAATGACAACTGATTTCCTCTTTGAAAATGAGTACTCAAGTTCTTTTTTGCCAAAACTAGCTACAAAATAATATAGTCAGAAATTGGAGAAAAAATTCTAAAAATGCAAAATTGAAGGTTGATAAATTTTAATTTAATATTCAAATAATCCACCTTGTTGTGCTAAACAGTAGCCAAATCTATTATGAAAGATAATTCCATATATCTGAGCAGATTCGGCATATTGCTATATTTTGAAGTAAGATTATTGTGAACCTTAGTTCATTCATTTTCATCGCTTTATCAATTTTGTGCCAATAAACCAAATTCTTCAGATATCCCTAGAGAAAAAAATCATTTGTAGAAAGATCTTGTGATCTGGACGGCCATTTGATCGTGTCATTTGTAGAAGGTATTTTCATTTTATTTCTCCATCATCATAATACATAATTCCATTCTTTTGATGTGGTCTTCTGGAAAAATTTCTTGATTCGTTTCGACCGTATAACATCGGTAACCATTTCTTTTCAAAACATTCCGAAAACTTGTATCGCTCATATCGTCTTGTTCAGCAATTTGTCTACTCGAACAAGGTGCACTGGTTTCAATAGCAGCACACATATCTACTTCTTTTCTCAGACGATTTTCACTGATGGTTTTTTGTGTTTTATCGATCTTGCCATTGCTGCATGTTTGTGAACACCCATATTCTTCGAATTTTCAATTATTTTGAAATTGAAGGTATGGCCTATCCTCAAAGGCAACAATGAATGAATTTATTGTCTCTTGAATTGAATGACCACCAAAATACCATTTTATGATTTGAATTTTTTCTTTTGCGCTAAACATTTCGATTTACGAGTAATCTACTTCATTTTTAACCGATATGGTCTTACGCGCCTCAATCTTGGAGTGCGACTGTGCGACTGGCAATTCTAAATTGGCTTGGATCTTGTATCGAGGAACTACAGAGAAATAAAAGAACAGTCATTCAACTGGCGAACTATATTCTCAACTGATCTAGATTAACGTGGAAATTCGCATAGTGAGTTATCGTTTCGTCACAATGTCTGTAATTTTTGATTGACTTGAAATTTGGAGGTTAGGTTTCGATACTGAATACTTCGGTTAAGTTTGTCAGACTGCAGAATCGGCCAAATAGTTCTGGAGTTATACCTATATGAAATTTAGAAGTTATTTTCCCGATATCTTATGAAGTACCGATTCGATCAGATCAAAACTTTGTAATTAGTTCTTGAATCCAACGCGAAACTCAATGAAAAATTTGAAATGGATTCCGTTTAAATTTCACTAAAATCTTTAAGTTACTTTTCACCGATAACTTTATTTCACCTTGATCAAATTCGTATTTTTATCATGAAAATGATATCCCCAATGAAGAAAGTATCAGTTGGCTGACGCTCAGACTATAGTTACCCAAATGGCGCAATACCGTATATATTAGGACGATTCCTCTCCAAACAATTTCGAAGGTAACTATGGTATAAGCAGAAATCTTTATTTGGTTAATATTTGTATGTATTCACTTTCTTATGCTATATGCTATTAATGTTTTGAAGAAGTTTATAGATGTTCCGACCTTACGAGCAAACACTACCCGAGGCCAGAAACTCACACCTTCGTTGATTTCGGCAACACAGCCATATTCAAGTTTCATTAAGACTCGTTAATATCTCAAGGTCAGGCTCCTGCACACGGCCCGTATGCTTTAACGGTGTCAATAGCATCGGGAAATATTAGAATTCTAATAATCAACGTCATTATGTGAAAATGGGGTGTCGTCCTGTAGCCTTCAGTGATTATTATTTGAATTTTTTTTTGGATGTACTTAATTATTTTGTGAGGATGCGTAATATTAGTTATTTATCCATTTTCACCGAAGTTCTGTTTATTTTACCCGAAGTTCATGAATTTAAAATGTGACACCATTGCGCATTCCTACTTTTTCTTTCAACCATTTGCACCCCAAAAATTTCTAACTCTGGCCTCCTAAAGTCTGCCTGTTATATTCGAGGTCTTGTTTGCTCTTAGGAGTTGTTTATTCTTCATGTTATCAATCTAACCTGTCTTATGGTACCTATTGTGTGCTGGGGTAACAGTTCATTCTCGTCTAGCCTGTTTTTTGGCTCACAATATAGATACTTCGACTGGACTTCATGTTTATATTTGTTGGAAATTTTTGCTACATCATGAAGAATCGCTTGAGAAATTCGAGAATAATAATTATAAAGCTAAACACATTGATCAATATCTTTTTCCGGTACATTCTTCATCGGTCACCCATATTGATGCTATGTATATGAGAAATTTTGTTTATTAGGAACTTGAATGAATTCCTGATGATTTGTGAACCGTATAATGTTGGGCAATTTTTATATTTTGTTGGAGGAAAAGAAGCGTATTACTTAGGTAGATATATTTGTATGACATTTATTCTTGTACATCATCGTATGTTCTATGAATTGAATGAAGAATAAAATTTTTTTTATAATGTTTCAAGGGTTTTCTTCAGCGTTTTTATTTTTATTTTGATTACTATTATTATAGGAAACTGACCCACAACGGTTTGCAAAATTTGTTATCGTGTTCACAGCCAGCATGACGCTGGCTGTAAACGCCAGGCATTCCCTTCGCTCAAGTATGTCAAGGATGTCGCGATGGCATCTACTTACGTGAATCTTAACCACAGACCTGGTCTGTGTCTTAACTGCATCATGATTGTGGCATTGAAATGGTATTAGTTGTGAAAGGAAATGAAAAAGTGAAATGATTCGTAACAAATTATATGCTTTTCGATAGATTGCTGGTGTAAGGATCAAAGATACAGAAGAACGATATTTTGTCAGTTCACCGACGTTTCGGAAAAATTTATTTCCATCCTCATGGGTAGACTATATTAGACTAGACTAAACTAGTTTAGCCATAAGGATGGATATATTTTTTTTGGAAACGTCGGCGAACTGACAGAGTATCGTTTTTCTGTATCTTTGATCCTTACACCACCAATCTATCGAAAAGCATATAATTTGTTACGAATTATTTCACTTTTTCATTTCCTTCCACAAACAACCAATTCCATTGCAATGCCACTATAAAGTCTAGACTAGACTAGACTAGTCTAGCCATGAGGATGGAAATAAGTTTTTCCGAAATGTCGGCGAACTGACAGAGTATTGTTTTTCTGTATCTTTGATTCTTACACCTCCAATCTATCGTGAAGTAAAATTTTTGGATCACCACTTCAGATCTTGTATATGCTTTTGATTCCGAATTAATTTCAACTTCAGTCATTCAACTTTTTCTCAACTGCTGCTATGGACTTTCTCGGAAATTTCCTTCGAATACGTGCAGTAATCTGGACAATGTAAACGCCGATTTCACGTTTTCCAAACTGACGAAACTTTTTCAGGCCCGTTAGGAATTCACGGCATCGCGTCATTTTCATCGGAAAGTTTCCCATACGGACCGAATCGAATTATTCCGCCAACAATGTGACAAAAGTGGCGACAGTTCCGGGGTCCTTTTGATATTCATCTGAAGGATTTACACGATCAAAATTTCCCCTGGCCCTAACGGCTATCGCGCTCGACGATGGATGTACATCCAGGTCACGTTTACGGTTATGAAAAGAGTTAAATTGGAACGAAAATGTCCGTTGATTTTGTTCGATGGTCCGGTCGTATGAAAGGGGAAATTTTTCGGATCACAGATCGTTTACTTTTTGCGCGCATGTTCTAGGGGAACAGCGTGCTATCGTTTTGATCAAATGTCTGTAATTTTGGATGATTGAGCCGAAAATGGTCTCAATCGACTAGGTTGGACTCACTGATGACGAATCCGGTGTCAAAATCGATTCTGTCCGGCCGGCCGGCCGGCCGTAGACACGATAACTGTCGAACGAAGTGAGCTAGCGACTTGAAACTTTCAGGGTAGGTCGCGCATTGGAATGCCGCGGTTAAGTTCGTTAATGGGCCAAATCGATCGAATAGTTTCGGAGTTATAGGCATTTGAAGTTTTGAAGTTATTTATTTTTTATTTCAGAAACTACTTGAGCGATTGGATTCAAACTTGGCAGTTTGGTGGAGTATAACGACGCGCAACTTTGAGCCAAATTTCGTCAAGATCATATTGTCAATAAATTAAAAAAAAAATTTTTTTCGAAATTTTTTTACAAAAAAATTTTTTTTTCGGAAACCATTCATCATATCCAAAAAAAATCATACTCACACTTTGACCTTCTAATTTCACAGCAGTGTACTAAATTTCAGCTCGATATGATCATAAGTTTTGGAGATATCGGGAAAAAATATGTCAAATTTCGAGGTTTTCTTATCGATATCGTTGATTTTTTTGGTATTACTCGAGAAATACTGATTCAGTCCTGATTAAACTTCACAGCTAGTTTTAAGATGCTGAAAGACAACTTTGTGCAAAATTTCGTGATAATCGGGTTATTAGAACAATTTGAAAAAAAAAATTTATATGATTTTTTCATCATATCATCCTCATTAAATTCTGTATGAAACTTCGAACTGTTATTTTCGATGAAGTACTGGATTTCAATTCGATCTGGTCTGTATTTTTGGAAATATTGGAAAAATAAAATTTTGATTGGGTATATCTACGGAATCATTGGGTGGATTTTACCCATTCACGAATTCGGCCTTCGTAATTAAGGTCCAAACCTTCTCTACAAATATCGAGTTTCTAAGTTGTTTCTTTCGGAAGTTATTGTGTTTACGCAGTCGGCCGTTAGGCTGACCTTAAACACAATAACTTCCGGAAGAAACGACTTAGAAACTCGATATTTGTAGAGTAGGTTTGGGGCTTAATTACGAAGGTCGAATTCGTGAATGGGTAAAATCCGCCCAATGATTCCGTAGATATACCCAATCAAAATTTTATTTTTCCAATGTTTCCAAAAATACAGATCAGATCGAATTGAAATTCAGTACTTCATCGAAAATAACAGTTCGAAGTTTCATACAGAATTTAATGAGGATGATATGATGAGAAAATCATATAAATTTTTTTTTTCAAATTGTTCTAATAACACGATTATCACGAAATTTTGCATAAAGTTGTCTTTTAGCATCTTAAAACTAGCTCTGAAGTTTAATCAGGACTGAATCAGTATTTCTCGAGTAATACCGAAAAAAATCAACGATATCGAGAAGAAAACCTCGAAATTTTACATATTTTTTCCCGATATCTCCAGAACTTATGATCGTATCGAACTGAAATTTGGTACGCGCGCACGTCCAAATTCGTTGCTGAAGCGGTCATCTACATTGAACATGCGCGCAAAAGTTGCTGCCTTCACGGCAGTGCTTTTTGAACTTTTTATCATATCGAACGAATTTTTGTATTTTGTAAATTTGAAACAGAAAAGTCAAAAATTATTAGAATCCTTTTCTTGTCGATAGTAGGATGAAGTTCGTTGAAATTTTTCCGTCCCAAAATGAATCTCGTGTTACATAGAAATAAATACATTTATTTAGGATGTGGTGTATATAATAATCTTTACAGTATCTGAAAATTTCTAGAAAACCACTAACGTGCAGTGAGCAGGTTTTGCGCGCAAGTTCAGAGCCAAAGTGGTCATCTTTTCACATATTGACCCCTCAAAACTCACCCTTAAGTCGCGATGGAAATATTTGGTGACCTTTTAGTCATATGGTCCTCGCGAAATTCTCCATGAACCTTCAAGCTCATTTTACCAGAAGCACTGGATTTCAATTCCATCCAATCTGTAACTCAGGAAATGTTTGGAAAATAAAATTGAAAAATTTTAGTCATTTTTCCCGGACTTTTTACATTTGAGCACAAATACTCCCCAAAAAAACAACTTAGTATCTCGATATTTTTAGAGTAGGTTTGGAGCTTAATAACGAAGGCCGAGTTCATTAATGGATAAAATTTATTCAATGATTCCGTAGATATACTCATTCGAAATTTACTTTCCGAGTTTTTCCAAAAATATAGATGAAATCGAATTGAATTCCAGTACTTTATTGAAAATTGACAGCTTTGAAGGATCATACAGGATCCTTTGAGGAAATAATGAAGAAGATCGGAGAATATTGGATATGTGGAAGAAAAATAAATTTGATTCCGAATTATTCCAATGACATGATAATCACGACATAATGAACATTGTTCATCAGCTGATTGAACGCAATTGTGAATTGGGATCAACTTCAAATGATTGTTGAAATGAACCTTTTTTCTCTACAAATCTTGTGGTGACCTGGTCGATGAAGAATGACTCAATAAGGCACTTCACACGCAAAGTTACTCAATATCATTCCGTTTAGTTTTACAATTATTCAGACGAAAGACGGTGCGAAACTTTTTCAGAGCGAAGGGCGATTCGGATCGACGATAAAAATATTAATAATGAAGTTATATCAGCATTCTCAGACAAGTTACTTTCATTATGATCCAATCATTTTTTTCGGAAAAAAACACTGGTACACAACAATTAAGTTTGGAGCTCCAGGAATTAGGTTTTTTCAATATTATAAAAAACTTTCGACAAATTTACTGATAGCATGATCTCAAAGACATTCTGCAATAACTTGCGCGTCGTTATGCGTCAACTAACTGACAGTTCCAGTTCAATCGCTTCAATAGTTTTGGAAATATCAGGGAAATATCCTGGAAATTTTTAATGGTTTTGACTCCGAGATTGTTCAGCTGATTTTACTCATTAGCAAACTTAACGGTCGCATTTTGAAATGCGCAAACTACCCTGAAAGTTCTAACTCGATAGGATTTTTCGTATGCCCGTAATCGTGACTATGGCCGAATATAATCGATATTGACACCACATCCGTCATCAGTAAGTCCAACTTAGACGTTTGAGTTCATTTTCAGCTTGAAATTAGAAAACTACAGGCATTTGGAAAACACGCTAGTGCAAAATATGAAACCTACAACTATTATTATGTGGTTTGCTTCATCTCAAAAATCAATACCTGCTGTTCATTTTGGTAAATTTTAATATTATTTTTTGAAATTTGGCAAACAGTTGAAATATCTTATGTTAGTGTACTTTCAAAAGGTGGTTACAGATACTTTTTTATTGTCAACAGAGAATAAGTATTGCAAGGATGAGAACTTTTCAGAAAAACTCGAATTTGGAATAACTGATAATAATAATAATAATAATAAATTTATTAATCCTTTCAGACATAACATTTATGTATAGAACAGGTCAAAAAAGAAAGAAAGCAATAATCAAATATTCAATAATTTTGGATATTATCACAGAGATACTCATTAACACTGTAGAAAGAATTACTCAGTAATAAGGACTTAACTATTTTCTTAAACCGACTTATATTAAGTGACTGTATACTTCGTGGAAGATGATTAAAAAGTTTGACACTTTGATATAACGGAGACATTTCAAACTTAGACGTTTTGTGTATAGGAAACTCCAATATATCCTTATTTCTTGTGTTGTGAGAATGATAACTTGAGAGTTTCACAATACTGCCCTCATTCTCCTTACCATACACAAGGCATCTCAAAATAAATATAGAGGCCAGTGTTAGGATATTATTTCCTACGAAAAGAGGTCGACAGGAAGACCGCGGAGTGGCGTTGAATATCATGCCGAGAATTCTTTTTTGAATGATAAAAACTCTGCCGACGTCAGAGGAATTCCCCCATAATAGAACATTGTATGACAAATGACTATACACCAAACTATAGTAGACGTTAATAAGAGACTTTAAAGGAAGTGTACCTTTAACTCTACTTATTGCGTAGTAAGAACTATTTAGCTTCTTACAAACAGCGTCAATATGTGAATTCCACCTCAGATGTCTATCGATGTGGATACCAAGAAACTTAGTGCAGTGTTTGGTAGGAATGATGAAATCCAGATGCCGAATAGTCAACTCATTCTGACCATCACTGGAGAGTGAGAAGTGAATGCACTCCGTTTTTTTGACGTTCATTAAAATTTTGTTTGAACGGCACCACTCCATGAAACTCTGCACCAACAGTTCACACAACTTCTGTAGCTCCTCCAGGGTGTCTGCAATAACCGCTATTGAGGCATCATCAGCAAACAGGAGTATGCGGATTATTCGGGTTAACAAATTATTTTGTAATAACTTGAAGAAAATTTTTTTCAAATTTGTAGGAAGGTCGTTAATGAATAACAAAAACAAAAGTGGACCCAGAACAAAGCCTTGAGGCACTCCTAGCCTAAGTTTATGCTCACTAGAAAAGGAGTCGTGAATTCTAACGGACGCGACCCTACCCTCTAAATAACTTCTAATCCAGTTCAGAAACACGCCCCTGAATCCTAAATTATACAACTTGTCCAATATAAACTCGTACGCGAGACAGTCAAATGCTCGTGACAAGTCAAAAAACAGTCCGGCGCCATGTGACCCATTGTCCAGGCTTTCATGAACAAACTCAACAAAATGTATTGCTCCAGTTTGTGTTGAGCGGCCTGATCTGAAACCATGTTGTGCAGTATCAAGAATTTGAAATTTATCTAGATATTTCATCACTCTACCAAACACTATTCGCTCGAAAACTTTAGTAAAGATACTGAGGATAGAAATAGGCCTGTAATTCGAAACATCGCCCACATCATCTTTTTTATAGACCGGAATAACAATGGCCTTTTTGAGGAGTTGAGGAAACACTCCCATGCTTACTGACAAATTGATGATATGAGCAAAATGTCGACCAATCTCTGAACCTATCAACTTCAGAATCCGAGCAGAGATGGAATCAGCTCCTGAACTCTTACTATTTCTTAGCTCACTCAATGCTTCCACCACCTCATGCTCCAGAACAGGATTAAAAAAAAAATTGTGTTCAAAATACATGAAGTGGTACAAGATGTGGACAATAAACCAGTATAATAGCTGCCGAGAGCAGTCTCCGCAACTGAGGTGAAATAATCGGCAAAAATCTCCGCTACAATCTCAGATTCATCGAATGAAACGCCATCAACAACAAGCACAATGGATCCTTGATCCTTACTCTTTCGACCTGTCATAGTATTTACCATGTCCCACACTATTTTATTCTTATTATCAGATTTCTCAATGAATTCACTATAGAAATTGAATTTCGCAGATCTGATTAAAGAATGATACGAAGACTTGGCATTCTTATATAATTCATGCGTGGATACACTAGTGAAATTCCTATGTAACCAATGGAGATTGTTCAGTTTATGTTTAGCTGAAACAATCTCTGGAGTAATCCACTTTTTACCATGTTGAGCACGACTGGTACCCCTTTTGAGTGGGCAGCAAAATTCAAAAGTGTCTCGAATAATATCCAAAAATGTCTCGAAACAATAATCTACATGCTGGTATGAGTAAACATCATGAAAATCACAATTAATAATACGTGACACAAAGTCATAAAGATTATGTTGACTCAAGTTTCTGACCAACCTCGGTACATTATTAGTTCTCAGGTAGCTCAAGTGAAATAACTCTGTGATCACTGATATGAGCTTCAAAAACCTCAACGTTACAATACTGTAATTCCATATCAGTTAATATATAATCAACTTTTGAAATTAATATATGACCCGTGGCATCCGTGGAAACTCTAGTAGGTTCATTTGATGTTACATTCAGATTGAAGCATTCCAGTAAATCTATAAGTAATTCACGATTTGAACAATTTAACTTCAAGAAACCTACGTTCAAATCTCTACATACAAATATTATATCACCTAAGTTGCTACAATGATTAATAGCAAGTGATATTCTATCAAGGAAAGTTTCAGCATTACCAGAACAAGGTCGGTAAACACTTATAATGGCCATACGGATGTTATAATTTAGCACTATAGTACTATAGTTCCACTTATTTCACATTCCAGTTCCTCTGAAAATCGTGACACACTCAAACTTTTCACCATAAGTCCAGCTTTAATATAGATCATTGACCCCCCATGCGCTTTATTGGGGCGACAGTAGCAGTCAGCTATTAGATAGCCAGGGATGGTCATGGTCATCACATTTTCAGGACAACACCAGTGCTCAACGACACTAACAATATCAGGTTTTTTCTCTGATATAAATAATTCAAGATTATCTACTTTATTAGTGATGCATTGAATATTTAATTGCAAAAGTTTAAATTTAACATCACTAGTAGAGGGAACTTTATTCAGGATGCAGCTTGACTCACTGCTCTCGGCCGAAAAAAACGATTGACACTAGATTTATTTGGCCAATTTGATCCATCTAGAGCCTTTTCATAATCCGAGCTAGGAAGTATAACCTTAAACGATGAATAGCTATTTGGATACCTCGATACCAGTTTTTCACACGAAACAGTTGAGAAGTTTTTCTTCAAAAAATTTTGCAGAATTTCGACAGTTGTCTCAGGCTTCAAATTTGACACGTGAAAAGCCTTGGATTTTTCCACTCCAACAACGGGTGAGTTTCCGGTATAACTTCCGACAACCAAGGTACTCTTCCGTTTACGAGAAGTCCTCTTAGTCTTACGTGAAACAACATTCCATCCTTTGTCTGTATTTTCCTTATTAGAGGAAGAAGCCGTTTCTTTGTTGTTTGTCAACAAACTTGAATTCTTCCCGTTCCAAGGCACAGTCTTGCGCGCTGCCGCCCGATCGATGATAGCAGGAACTCCCGCTTTAGCGACCTTGGTACAAGAGATTCAGAGCGTACTGGAAGAATCGGAAACCGCAGTTACAGTCTGCTTAACACTAGGATCCCCGGACAAACCCACACGACCAGGAACAATAGTTGCGGCATTCTTTACCACGCTGGTTGTTGATGTGTTATCACGTGTTACGGATTTTATCATCTTTATTGTTTTTGTTTACGTTAACCTTTTTTTTTTGGAGAGGTTGTCAACTACTTCATTTTTATCCTTGATAATTGTTTCAAGAGTGGAAATCTTGAATTTCAACAGAGAATTAATCTCAACTAATAACGAATTCTTCGCCTCTACTTCGGAAATAATCTTCAGAAGGAGCTCCTGATGGGTAGAATCAACATGAAGTGTTTTATTCACATCGATTAACATTGGAGAAATGTCGGCAGAATTAATATCAACTGAAGTTGTTATTTCCCCATCACAGCACTTTTTTGTTTTATTGGCACAACCCTGATGGTACACTTTAGTGCAGATATTACACTTTACACTATTTTTTGCAATGTTCTTCTTGCAAAAACCACATTCAGGGAATGCGATCTGCAGAGATTCGCTAGCACCCGCTTTTTTATTCGACGACATAATAATTCGGACTAAATATAGCGTATTTTCGCAAACAAGCTCGATCAATCCGGGTTTTTATACCCGGAGTCGGTGGCTGATTACTGACATATACTATTTGAATACAAAAGCGCTAACGGTCAACACGACTGCATCGGTTGCACACACGTTAGCATTGAGATCAAAGAGTAGGTTGCTATATCACTCGTACTCACAGTACGAGAATAAACATTTCCTCTACGGTGTGTTGGCTGACCAGTGGGAAAGCGCTCAGGTAAAGATAAAGGAGAAAATACTTCTCAAAATCACCTCAACTGATTTCAATGCTTTTTGTTCGACTGGTGACCTATTATGCAAAAAAAACTCTGAAACTCAAAGTATGTAATCAGAAATTTTGTTCTACTCAGAAAAACGGATTCATACATCAAATCATATGTCAGAAATTTTTATCGTTAGAATTTATACTTACCTGTAAATGAATTTCTGTCCGCTCCTGCTTGATATCCGGAAAATTAAAATTTTTATCAATTCGTACGCATGATTTTCACGTCATCATTCAGGTATTCATTTCAAATATCTCTCGAGAAATCTGAGAATCTGAAAAAAGTTTCGATAACTCTTTTTTCACCAACGATCCAACGAACACAACGGAATCCTGCAACCAATTGCGCGTCGATATTCTGCAATTATTTACCAAGTTTCAATCCGATCACAAAAATACTTTCTGACCTCTAAAATACAAATAAGTATAACTTCAAAATAGTTTGATTCGAATCAACAACACACCCAGCCGGAGCATTCTGATGCTAAACCTGACCAAAGCCCTTCAAGTCATTAGCTGTTTTCGTTTCCAAGTTATCTTGGAGATGGAGGGCTTGCCAACCAGAACCGATTTCTATATCGCATTCCGAGTCGGATTCTCAAACAGCGTGATATTTTCGAAAAAATACGAAAATTCTAGACATTCGCAAATAAAGATAGCAGACTGTTCCCTCGACTATGCGCACAAAAACTTGACCACATCTAATGTGGGACTTCTGGAGAAGGCATAGTACAGGGTTTTATTTGTGGATGAAATCTAATTTTTCAATTATTTCCGTTCAAAACGAAATGAGCATTGCTGACTGTTTTTTTAATTTGATGACTTCCAGACAAAAATTATTCATTAAAATCGAAAAAATTGAACGAAGAATCAACATTGCCCACTCTTACTAGCATCATAGCAAATTTAAGAAAAAAAAATTCAAATACCTTGCTTGTTCACGTTTTCGCTTGAATTATCCTCAAATTCCAACATTTCAATACCCAAGAGAATAATGAGTCCATAAATGGCTAAATTAACGACTTAGTCTCTGAACGCACTGAGTTGAAATCATAAATTTCACTCAAACAGACGACGTGTTACTGGTCTCTTTCATTCTATCTATTCAGAATTAGTTCCGAACTAGGATGAGCACATGCGTGTGAATTGATTGAGTTCTGAATGAGTTCAAGACAGTAACAGAACACGGTGTTGGAACAAACTTAATTTTGCCTGCTTATGCTATTTGATATTCCATGTGACTTAGAAATCGAAACAAATTGAGAACGTAAGAAGTTTGAATTCAGACCCGGCGAGATTTTCTTTTGACAAACCACTGCCTCTTTAATTTGTACTGAATAATTTTTTGGGGTAAGATTTCAATAGCACTCGTGAGTATTTCCATTTCTTACAGATCATGCTTTTTGCCAACTATAATTATTACAGTTTTTCATGTAAAAATAATAGTTTTTTATGTATCCTCAGAGGAGAATATTCGAATCATAAAATAATAATGCTAGAGAATTACGAGCACGTACGTATTAGAGAGATAGGTACTAAACAATTTAATCATTTCTCATTGTAGACGAACATGCTCGAATACTTTGAATTAAGGGATGATCTGTAAAATTCATTTCATTTCGTATTGTATAAATATAAAGTTTGTTGATAATTCAAATTTGGATGGATCTGGTTAATTCATATTTTCACTCATACCTGTGTATCAACATATATTGTTAGATCTATCGCGATGTGTTTATTTAGTATCGTCCTTAGAATGAACTATATAAAAAATTTAATTATCATATAATAATCATTTTTATTATTTACTTTCACCAATTAGGGCTCGTTCTGATTAACCAATAAATAATTTTCTATGAGATAAAATTTAGTACTTAGCTCATCTTGTTCTCTTATCAATTTGTTCGATTGAGAGGTCAAGAGGCCAAATATGTGTTTAATCTATAACTGCAAATGCTGGCTGGAATAAATACCTCAGCGAATTGCAAAACCATTTCGTCTTTGACATGTTTATTACAAAGGTTTTCTACGCGTTTGGAGCTACGTACATATGCATAGAGACAACCCAGTCACGTCCACAAATATGAAAGAAGTCAAATTGTAGTGAAACCATTCTTCGGGCACAAATAGTTATTTTTCTACTCACGTTTCGCACTGAACATAAAACCGGATTGGAGTTACCGTGGAGAGAGACAATCAAGGCCTGGCATTACAATTGAAATTACAAGGGACTCAAACAGGGTCCAAATTAACACCCTGAAGATTAATTTTGTTACAATTTCTTCACATATTTCATTCAAATTCATATGAAGGCAGTATAATTTATATTTGGTGCGAGGTAGAATGAAAACCGAATTTAAAGAAACATAGAAATTTTGAAGCATCAATTTTTGCTGATTTCTGTTTGAAAGTTTACAACAACATATACTGGTTTGCTTTGTGCGACTGTCCTTGCAAATAATAACATTATCATTCTTTCTCAAGATTTCGAGGCAAAAATATTTGCGGTGAATTATTGTGCGAGTACTACAGGGTCCTGTAGCTATGCAGACTTCAATGGCATTATCAATATTTCGGGAAATGGAGACATACTCTCGAGTTAAAATCCTCAATATTGCTATTCATCAATCAGAATCCGTCCGCATCTATGGGTTGGACGAGAATAAAACCCAGCAGCTCTTGTTTGCTTATGAAGGAAATAAAAGTGATGGTGTAATATAGTTGGAATTAACTTTTTCTACATGCTTGAGCTTGAGTCCTTACATGGACGGATTATGTATCAGGCTACCGGCCTTGATAAATCCTATAAGAAAAGAGGATAATTCCTGATGGTACCGCTAATGACCTACCCGTTAATTCCACTTATCATGCTAAAATTCAGTGTGTTGACATACTTTTGGGATATAGCAGCGCTGCACAGAAGGTTGTCCGTGAACAGATAAGGACCAGAAGAGGTATATTTGGAATTTACCATTCATAGAGTTACCTGAATGAGAGAGAAAGGGCATATTCTACTCACCTGTGTCTTTTTTTTATCCACACCACTGTGGTTTCTGTTTATCGGCACTTCGAGAAGTTCCTATGCCACTTAGATTACTCATCAAGAAGGGAGCAGTTTCTCAGTATTTCCCTCACTTGAACTGCAAAAGCACATCGGAAAGTAAAACGCATATCACTAATACTGCATAACAAGTTGCCGGAAAATATAATGAGCTTGAACGAAATAAGAAATGAGAAATAATTTGTGAAAGACCAATTACTAGGAATGTAAACCCTTGAATAGTTTTTAACTTGTTGTCCTTTTCTATGATGTGTTTATGCGATGAAATGTCTATACACTTTTCTTTTTTCGCACATATGTTCTATGAATTAACGTGCTAGCATTTTGTCCCAATTGTCTAAAATTTTTAAATTTCATTCGAAAAACTTTCTTAAACGACTAGGTTGAACTTTTATGGTCACTTATGAAATGCAATGGTTTAATTCTTTGATGAGTAAAGTCGGCTCAATGGTTTTTTTTTTTGTTGTCTTGACACTGTATCATTTCATTCCACACAACTTTGTATAGTTTAATGGATAGGATCTGAAATAAAGAACTATTATTATTATTATTATTATAGCCATTTGAATTATTGAAGTAATTCACTGAATGTCTGAGGAAATACTCTTGAGATCAGATTGAAACTTTGTAGCTAGTTCGAGAAGAATACCGGTACCTACCTGACCGCAAAACCTTGTTTGGATCGTAAAGTTATTATTTTTATTATCATTATTTTTATAATTATGATTATTATAATTTTTTTATTATTATTTCAAGTATTATTATTATCATTTTTATTATTATGAAGAATTATAAGAGTTTAGGTTTGAACCCTTTTAACTCCAAAAGGAAAATGAAATTTCTGGTACGCATGCTCAATGATAAAAAACTTGGAATAAAGTGCTTTTTGAGATTTTTTTCTGACAAATTACTGGATTTCAATTCGATCAAATCTGTATTTTTGGAAATATTGGAAAAATAAAATTTTGAATGGGTATATCTACGGAATCATTGGGCGGATTTTACGCATCCACGAATTCTAATTTCGTAATTAAGCCCCAAACCTACTATACAAATATCGAGTTTCTAAGTCGTTTCTTCCAGAAGTTATTGTGTTTACGGTCAGCCTGACGGCCGACTGCGTAAACACAATAACTTCCGGAAGAAATAACTTAAAAACTCAATATTTGTAGAGAAGGTTTGGACCTTAATTACGAAGGCCGAATTCGTGAATGGGTAAAATCCACCCAATGATTCCGTAGATATACCCAATCAAAATTTTATTTTTCCAATATTTCCAAAAATACAGATCAGATCGAATTGAAATCCAGTACTTCATCGAAGAATAAGAGTTCAAAGTTTCATACAGAATTTTATGAGGATGATATGATAAGAAAATCATAGAATATTTTTTTTTCAAATTGTTCTAATGACACGATTATCACGAAGTTTCGCATTAGGTTGTCTTTCAGCATTTCAAAACTTGCTGTGAAGTTTTATCAGAACTGAGTGAGTATTTCTCGAGTTATACCGAAATAAACAACGATATCGACAAGAAAACCTCGAAGTTTGACATATTTTTTCCCGATATCTCCAAAACTTATGATCGTATCGAACTGAAATTTAGTACACTGCTGTGAAATTAGAAGGTGCAAGAGTGGGTGGAATTTTTTTTAGATATGATAGATGGTTTCCGAAAAAAAAAATTTTTTTGGAAAAAATTTCGAAACAATTATTTTTTGAATTTACTGACAATATGATCCTGACAAAATTTGACTCAAAGTTGCGCGTCATTATACTCCACCTATCTGCTAAGTTTGAATCTAATCGCTCAAGTAGTTTCCGAAATAAAAAATAAATAACTTCAAAATTTCAAGTGGCTATAACACCGAAGCTATTCGACCGATTTGGCCCATTAACGAACTTAACCGCAGAATTCTGATGCGCGACCTACCCTGAAAGTTTCAAGTTGCTAGCTTGCTTGTGTCGACAGTTAGCGTGTCTACGGCCGGACGGATGGCCGGAAAGAATAGATTTTGACAACGGATTCGTCATCAGTGAGTCCAACCTAGTCGATTGAGACCATTTTCGGCTCAATCATCCAAAATTACATACATTTGGACAAAACGATAGCACGCTGTTTACCTAGAACATGCGCGCAAAAAGAGTGTAAAGTATTCGAGAGAAAAAAGAAGAAAAATTTCATCGCAGTTAAATATAAAAGAGATTTCCAGACTGTAGATAAGTGTCCTTCTTGCCGCTCCGACATCCATCCGTCATATCTGTTCTTAAATGTGTTCACTGAAGGGGCCTGCACAACGGAGTTTGGAAGACTGTTCCAGGCACCGAAAACTCTGTTGGGGAGAAAATTCTGACGCTGAGTTGTTTTGAAGTTTTTGCGATTCAGTTTGTAATCGT
Organism: Myrrha octodecimguttata; assembly: GCA_958510865.1. Lineage (NCBI taxonomy): Eukaryota > Metazoa > Arthropoda > Insecta > Coleoptera > Coccinellidae > Myrrha > Myrrha octodecimguttata. The sequence goes on from OY294061.1 coordinate 6,054,203, forward strand.
GGCCTCTGAGATAGTTTCTGTTCAAAGTGAACATGTCTCTGACTCTGTCTTTCAGAAAACCGCGTATGGCTCGGTATGAGAATATTAAATCCCCGCGAGCTTTCGTCTCCTCGAAAGATTTCGAACTCATGGTTCTGAGTCGCTGCTGGTATCTGGGTCGAATAGGTCCACAGCCAATACGAATATCCGAAGGCTTGAGTGTGTCTGCCTCACCTCTTGGTGTACACCACCAAAACGGACCCCCGTATTCAAGGGTGGAGCGGATTTAGGTCTTGAAAATAGTACCAAATGTTCTCTCGTTGCAACTCTTGAAAGATTTGTAGAAAACGTAAGTCATTTGTTTTGCTTTAGAACAGAAGTGCGCGATAGGGCTACGCCAGCTGAGGTCGTCTGAGATGATAATGCCAAGGTCGGATAGTTGAGAAAAGGGGAAGCAGAATTTGACCATCTATGTTATATGGACGACAAGGTTTATTTCTTCCGATGTGCATAATGGAGCACTTGCTTGGGTTGAGAGGAAGCATCCAGATGTTAAACCAGATGTACAAGCTATCCAGGTCTTCTTGAAGTGTTGCATACTTAGTAATCGGAGAATTGACGAATGTGAAATATAAGAATGTCGGAAAGGGTAGTTGAGAAAGTGGTCGTAGTAAATTTTGAATTGTAATTTTTGCGGGCAACAATTTATCAAATTTCAATAAAATGTAGTCCGTACCGTGAAGTAGAAATTTCAAAACAGTGTACCAAATCTCATTTTGGCTTTTGATTTTCGTGAATATTGACAAAAAAATAATCAAAAGTTTGCATTTTTACGGCATCGTTTGCAGGGTACGGTCAGTGCACGCGAGATCGTGACATCACTAGTCAGCTTCTTGCTTAATGATGAAAGTGTTCAGCTGTGAAAGTTGAACAAATGTATTATAAATCTATGCTTGAGTATATTCGGATTTATCTTACCTGCACTGCAACCACCTCTCGCATTGTCGTTGCCCAAATTGCCAACAAGAGTTTCTCGAAAGCCAATGAGCCGACTCGCAGTATCACAATCTCACTTGTACTTCAGATATCCCCATGTCACGATTAATTCAGAAAATAGTAATGTGATCATTCTGAAACTCAGTGACTAGTTGTCAAATGCTGATGCTAAATTCTGTACGAATTACCGTGATGATCTCGTTCTCAGAACAATATAAAAAGTTCCGAGTTTTTTCCTGCTGTAAAATTTGAACATTATACGAAAGCTGCTGAATACAGGTCAGTGCTTTTCTATGAAAGATTTTGTTCATCATATCTGTTTGGTGTAGCATTCGTCGGTAACTTTTTTTCAGGTGCAATTCAATATCCTCTATCATATGCTTGATTGAACATATATTATATAAATAATGAAAAAAATTATATCATCGATAGTCTCAAAAATACAGGATCTGCAACCAGTGCCAAGAAATAAAGGATTACTTGCATGACTGACTTCAAAAAAGTGAACTGGAGAATATCCTTTTTCCGTTGTTTATTTACTTTAGAATTCTGTTCGCACACTTTTTATTGAAAGCACTGGGGACTTTCATTGGAAGTAAAATTTGCCGCAATATACTTTCATTTACTGCTATCGAATGAAATTTTCATCCAATTGCATTTGAGCAATCGATAGTTTTGTAAACAAACAACGTGAGTTATAATATCTCACTACCGAAATTCTCTATAATAAATCGGAAAAGAAAGATGAGAACCGCTTAAGACAGGGGTCTACACCTCGAACCGATATTTGGCAGAAATCCAACAAGGAGCGACGGGTTTGCAAGGTGTTTTTTATATATGATTGTAAATCTATTAAACTGCTTGCCGAGAATGATAAGGACTATAAATGATTTCAAAATTTTCAAAAAATCAATCTTTTCAATTATAGTTAAATTTGAACCCTACACAATATCTGAATTCAGAAGTTACTGTGATACATTGTTGTAAAGCTTCTTTCATGAGGGTTAAATGTTGTTGTTATTGCTGTAATTTTGACTTGTTTCCTCTTCTTTGTACTTTGCCATGTTGTATATATAGCTGTCAATGATTTAGGAAATAAAATATTCCTTGCAAGAATATTCTGAAAACACAAAAAAAGTTGAAGACCTTATGTTTCTTCAGTCTCCAATAAATTATGATAATCATCAAAAATGGTTTTGTCAATAATATGTTAGTTTGCCACTTGAGTTGTTTCCCTGTACTTGTACCTCAGTATTTATTCCTATAGTGGATAAATATTGTATAATACTTCAGGTAATTCTCATAACTCACTTATTGAATTACAGCACAGCATCTGCGTCAGTTATCACCTCTCGTTGAATAATATACTATTTTTGGAAATGTTCGCTTTGTATAATTTCCGATAAAACTTAATATCGTGAGACTATTGAGAATCTCATATTTCGAAGTTCAATAACATCACTGAATATGAAATTATACAGCACTATTTTAGATCGCTGCGAGTCCGGATCCTTCCAAATATTATAATAGAGTGCATGACGTCGTCATTTGAGAAAATTACCGTAACACCCATTATAATTCACCAGTTTATCGTACAAGGAAGCATTATCCACACAAGCAGCAAAGTACACACCTACAACTCAGGCCAACTCCTTCAGTATAGGGAACCGGTTCTCTCTCAACAGACACGTGACAGGTGTTTCGTTTGCAGGCGATTCAACCTACGTTTACGTCGGTTTAAGCGTCCAGATTAATTGTTGGCACGCCACCTGTAAAATAACTCGTCATGCAACTGACAATTTAGTTACAAAAGTTGAGAGTTTAATTTGTACTGATAACTCCTGTGCGATTAGGAAACGTTCCGGCACGTCAGGTAATGAATTTCAGACGCGCGAGCGTTTTTGAAACGAACCCTGAAAACTTACATGTAAGCAAGGATATCGATGATGTCGGCACGTTAAAACCATTTTGTATAGCAAGAACACGATCGGACCGACAATATACCAACCAGCATATGCTGATTGATTTTGAAAAGTTCTAGTTTAGACGTGGTGGAGGGTTAACAGAGTATATACCCATTCTTCACACTGAGTAAAAAAGGAATAATCTGAGCAGAAGCTTGCCAGATGGAGTTCAGACAGTTCGAATAGTCAAACAATAATTACTGTCTGATCAAATGATCAGGTCGACATCGTGAATGGGTGAAGTCCACTGAATGACTCCATATATGAGTATAGAATATAATAGAATAGAAGTTGTCATAGCCAGTACAAAAGGTCGATGTCAGTGGAACGGATATTCGACAGACCTAAAATGGCAAAACGTAATTTTTGTTATCACACTGAGTTTGATTTTAAAATTTTAAAAGTGCTCACCATAGATGACTCAATGAATTTTTTCTCTGTTTGTTGCTAATGTCACATTTTGAACCGCAGATGTTTGGGAGTAACATCAAATGATCTCAGGGCTATACAGGTGTCTACTTGGACAAGTCCAAAACTTCAAGGTGAGATTCTGCAGGTGTGATTTTCAACAAAAATACTGGTCACATGGTCAAAATATCGACGCTATTTCTTCAATTCAACATGTTGTGTTTTCACGAAATATCTCAATATTTCTCATAAAATCCATTACTTTCCCTCCAGTCATTCTTGTGGCGTCATCAAATTTGATCACATATCCCAAAAAAGCATAAAATTAGCTATAACATCAGAATTTTTTTGTGTTAAAATACTCCTTATAAACATAAAGGTTCTTAGGTGAAAATTATCATCATATCATATTTTCTCCATAGAGTTATCGAGTAAAAATGAGTTGTTATGAACATGTTTTCTCTTCAGCAAAAACCACCCCATTTTGTGATCTTTAAAATATCATATAAACTTTTGTACCAGCTAGTGCTTTTCAGCCCCAATATCATAGCTAACATTATATTAACAAAAATAAGAAATTATTCAAACCTGATTTTCTTCCACTTTGAAGCTCCTTATGATTGAATCAGTTGTTTTTTCTGATTGACTATTGGAGCTCTTCTTACTAGAACTGTTAATTTATCTGTCGAGTCATACGAATGAAGTAAATTTTATGGATACATATTATAAAAAATTTCAAAAAGCACTGCCGTGAAGGCAGCAACTTTTGCGCGCATGTTCACTGTAGATGACCGCTTCAGCAACGAATTTGAACATGCACGCAAAAGCTGCTGCCTTCACGGCAGTACTTTTTGAAATTTTCACTGATAAATTACTGGATTTCAATTCGATCAAATCTGTATTTTTGGAAATATTGGAAAAATAAAATTTTGAATGGGTATATCTTCGGAATCATTGGGCGGATTTTACCCATTCCCGAATTCGACCTTCGTAATTAAGCCCCAAACCTTCTCTACAAATATCGAGTTTCTTAGTCGTTTCTTCCGGAAGTTATTGTGTTTGCGGTCAGCCTAACGGCCGACTGCGTAAACACAATAACTTCCGAAAGAAACAACTTAGGAACTCGATATTTGTAGAGAAGGTTTGGACCTAAATTACGAAGGCCGAATTCGTGAATGGGTAAAATCCACCCAATGATTCCGTAGATATACCCAATTAAAATTTTATTTTTTCAATATTTCCAAAAATACAAATCAGATCGAATTGAAATCCAGTACTTCATCGAAAAATAACAGTTCGAAGTTTCATACAGAATTTGATGAGGATGATATGATGAGAAAAATCATAGAAATTTTTTTTTTCCTATTGTTCTGATGACACGATTATCACGAAATTTCGCATGAAGTTGTCTTTCAGCATCTCAAAACTAGCTGTGAAATTTCATCAGGACTGAATCAGTATTTCTCGAGTTATACCGAAAAAATAAACGATATCGAGAAGAAAACCTCGAAATTTGACACATTTTTTCCGGATATCTCCGAAACTTATGATGGTATCGAACTGAAATTTGGTACACTGCTGTGAAATATGAAGTTTAAAGTGTGAGTGGACTTTTTTTCGAATGATAAATGGTTTCCAAAAAAAAAAATTTTTTGGAAAAAAATTTCGAAAAAAAATTTTTTTAAAATTCACTGAAAATCTGATCCTGACGAAATTTGGCTCAAAGTTGCGCGTCGTTATACTCCACCCAACTGCCAAGTTTGAATCTAATTTCTCGAGTAGTTTCTGAAATAAAAAATAAATAACTTCAAAACTTCAACTGCCTATAACTTCGAAACTATTGGACCGATTTGGCCCATTAACGAACTTAACCGCGGCATTCTGATGCGCAACCTATCCTGAAAGTTTCAAGTTGCTAGCTTGCTTCTGTCGACAGTTAGCGTGTCTACGGCCGGCCGGCCGGCCGGCCGGACAGAATCGATTTTGACACCGGATTCGTCATCAGTGAGTCCAACCTAGTCGATTGAGACCATTTTCGGCTCAATCATCCAAAATTAGAGACATTTGGACAAAACGATAGCACGCTGTTCCCCTAGAACATGCGCGCAAAAAGAAGTTAAGAGAGAGGACAAAATGCTGAAAAAACTTGATATAAATAATTGAACAATTCATCTCATAGCAACGGTTCAGGATGGCTACCGCCTTGTTAAATACATTTCACACATAGTTTTCTTACTAAATCTACAACCCTGCATAGTTCAGAACGTGTCTGACCCATTTCTGCACAACGCAATTTGATTCTATTCATCAGATCATTTCGAGTTTGAACGCTTATCTTATGAACATGTTCTTTTTATGTGTTCCAGACATAAAAATGAGCCCTGATTTTACTTCCCTTTTATTTTCATGTCCGGAACACATCAAAAGAAAAAGTCTAGGAATTGAATAAACTCTGTTGTGCAGAAATGGGTCAGAAATGCCCTGAACTACGCAGGGTTTTAGATTCAGTAGGAAAAATGATGTTAAAAATGTATTGAACAAGGCGATAGACATTTTGAAGATTTGCTATGACTTAATTGTTCAATTATTAATAGCGAGTTTTTCCAGCATTTTGTTCTATCTCTTAACTTCTTTCTTATATGTATTAAGAAAATTTTGTTCATTCATTTGACTCGACGAATAATCTAACAATTCTAGTGAGAGTAACCTATTAAAAAAATATGATTGATAATCTCACCCCAGAACATTTATGTATATTTGCTCACCACGCCCGCACTAAAGAATTTTTCAACACAAAAAAATTCTTGTTTTATAGAAATTTGCATGATCTCTTGAGACAGGTGATCAAGTTTGATGAGGCTACAAGAATATCTGGAGTGTGATTGATTTTGTAAAAGAAATGAAATATCTTGTGATGACACAACATATTGAATTGGAGAATTAACATCACTATTTCGACCACGTGTTATGTGAATTTCTTTGTTGGAAATCACATGACGAATAGGTTCTTGAAATTTTGAAATTTTCGAAGTACACCGCCTGTTCAAGTGAAATATCTCGGGCCAATTTTTTCTGCATCTATGTCAACTGTATTTGTTTCCTTTTTTTTGTTCTTGTATATTTATGTTTCACCTCAGACTTTGAAAAGTTACTTCAATATATCTTAGATATAAGTAGTTCATCATCATCATCATCATCATACAGCATTCTGCGTCCAAAGTTGAACATGGGCCTCACCAAACTTACGCCAATTGTGTCGACTCTGAGCTTATCGTATCCAATTGCCAGAGATTATTTTGGCATCGTTTATCCACCGTGCAGATTGTCTGTCACTACTCCTTTTGTTGGATCGTAGTCTCCACTCTATCATCTTTCTGGTCCACCGCCCAACCGTCATTTTGGCAACATAGCCGGTCCAGTTCCACATAAGCCATGCTGTGCTCGATAACATCCGTGACACCTGCAGTTCCACATATTTCCTCATTCCTGACTCTATCTCTGAGACTCAGTCCCAGAAGAGATATTTTCATTTTTCTTCGCCACTATCACTCTGGTTGCTGTAGCCTGGTTTAAGATAAGTGTCCAGGCACCGTAAGTCATGACTGGGAGTGGTAAGATATGTTGCCTTTGAAGATGTCTGATAGAGCTCCGTATGCAGCCCATGCCAAGGTAATTCTTGTTTGCAGTTCAGTGGTTTGGTAAGCTCTGGCAATTTGTAATTCGTAACCCAAGGGTTTTGTTTTACTCTTGTTATTTCATTACCACCGAACTTTAGGATTTCATTTCGTATCAATTCTATTATGAACTGCGTCTTGGCAAAATTCATGTTCGAACCGATTTCTTTGCAATAGGCATGGTAGCGTTAATGTAAATATTTTTAATTAATTCAAAGTACCGATAGTATATATGGCTTTCCTCCAGTGCTTTCATCAAACTGTATATTTCAATCGTATCGATTGCTTCGCGGGAGTCGACGAAGGCCAGGACAAGGGGTCGGTTGTATTCGATGGGTTTTTGTATAATGCCTTCTATACAGTGAAGGTGGTTGTAAGGGCGAAAGTTTTTCCTTGAACCAGCCTGTTCAGGTTCATGGGTCATTGTCAATCTTGTGGGTGATTCGCCTTGGTGCATGCATAAGTCTGCCTTTTCCTTCATTTCCTTCAAAAGTCTGTCCCCTCAAATATTCGGGTATTCCAGAACAGTGGTTAAAGGGGTTCGTAGGGGTTGAAAGTTGTGCATGAACAGAACTGTAATGGTTATTCGGTGACAAATTTCATCAGGTACCATCGTTTCGAAGTAAATGAACCATGAAAAAGTGCACATACTGAAAACCTCTTTGATGTAACTAATTTTTCGAAAAAAAAAAGTTTTTTCCTCAAAATTTCTGCACGCCTGTAAAGAAGATACAAAGACCTTGCTAAAAAAGTACCACATGACCCACTTTCCCTATTCAAAAAATTTAGAGGGTTGATGGGGATAGCACTGGGTGCAACACAAATCCTTCAGAAATGCATGAAATTTGGTGAAAGTGAAACAAAAATTGACCTGTTTTAAGATTTTGTTGCTACATATTTTTCTTTCGAGAAAATGAATTTGTTCCATAATTTTGATGTAGACTGTATACTGAAAACAAGACATAACACAATGCTCAGTCAACAATGTAAATATTCAATAATTATGAAATTTCTTACAAAAATACTCATTAATAGTATGAAAACAATTATTGATCAATAAGGCCACTTTTTTCAATAGATAGATATTGAGTGACTGTATACTTCGAGCAAAAGGATTGAATTATTCGATGAATTGACCTGTGATTATATACCTACAAGCCATTTGCGAAACACTACGAATTCACCAAAAGCTAGAACCTAGTCTGATTTATGCATTGTAGTCCACTAGGAGTTGAATGTCCCCTCTCAAAAAACCACAGAAACTCAGGCATTCTTATCTCGAAAGCTTTCTTGAATACGGTTTGAAACCAATATTTGAAACATTTATCTGAATACTTCTGAAGAGAGAAGCTTCAACGTAGCGAAATGCTTCATTTTTCAACACAACATAAATAGAAATCAAGACATATGCGTTTCATTTAAGAATTATGTAAAACCTACGGAAATAACATCCGTACATTTCTCCAGCTTCTATCGATAAGATACATTTGATACAATGGGAAATATATTACCTCGGCCATCGCCTTCGGATGACATGCTACTGAATGGATTATTTAATAATAGAGTGAAGGATTCTGAGTTCACATCGGGTGGTTAATCCCACCTCTGGGAGAAGATAATATACGACCATAATTTTGACAATGTTCATCATCGCTAACCCTTGGTGGTTAGATATTTAATTTAAATTGCGTTGAGATGAAATATGAATGCTTGAATTTGGAATACTCAGAGAACAAATTGTCCAAAATTAGTTGGTAGCAGATACATGGTTGTCCAAAGTTTAACTAGTGCAAGAGGTATCTTCTTGAAATAAGCGAAACTGATTACTCCCAAAATATGGTCATACGAAGCAAAAGATTTGTTACAGACCGATTATTCAGCACCGACATCAAATGCTTGGTAATATATTGTTTCATTAATGTTTCATCATCTTTATAATGACTCGATTATTAATAAGTTGAGTTGACTATTTTAAGTATTCCAATTATAAATTCTAGAAAGTGACTTTTGCACACATGTTCATATTCGTAGCTTCAGCGGTCATATTTTTAAGTATTTACCCAGCAAAATGAAACTTTACTTCCTAATGAATACATTTGTTGATGTTCTAATTGTTTTATGTCCACGAAACCTGCATGCACCTTTAATATGTCATTTTGCAGTCAAAAACTGGTATTTTATTGTAGTTCATCCTCACGGCCGACCGTAAACACAATAACTTATGAATGAGGCTCGATATTTCAAGAGTAGGTTTGGGCCTCAATACGAAGGACATATTCGTGAATGGGTTAAAACCACGGATATACCCATTAAAAATTTCATATCCACAATATAATATTATATATAATATTATATTGATATATTAATAAAGATTCGATTGAATTGAAATACAGTACTACTTGATTACAAACCGACAGCTTAATGGTTCATACAAAATTTCGTTAGGATAAATGATCAGAGGATCGAAAAAGTTGCATATTTGTAAAAATATCGGGATTTTTTAATGGTACTAATTTCACGATAGTAACAAAATCACACACCTAACTGTTCCTTACCAACTCATGATATTGTATATATATTTCTTTCCAATAACTCCGAAAGTTACAATCGGATCAAATTAAACTATGGCACACTGAGGTGAAGTATGATGAAATTAAAGATAAACCCCAGAAAACACTGCAATGAAGGCAGCAGCTTTTGCGTGCATCTTCAACGAATTTTTTCGGAATGCAATTGATAGTTTTTGGGAAAAAAATTTTCGAAAAAAATCTTGAAAAAAAATTACTAACAAGAAGTTACGGGTACTTATATTTCAACCCACAGCTGAGTTTGAGTTCGATAGCTCCAGAGATTTTCGAAATATAAGGGCCATAAACTCAAAATTTCAAATAGCTTTAACTCCGAAACTATTGGACTGATTTTACCCATTAACAAACTCAATCACCGCACCTTGAAATGCTAACAACCCTGTAATTTTTAATTCTCCGTACGCCCGTAATCGTGCCTACAGACTGCCGCACCGAATCGCTTTTGACACCGGATTCGTCATCAGTGAGTCCAACCTAGTCGTTTGAGACCATGTTCGGCTGAAAATTCAAAATTTACAGACATTTGGACAGAACTATAGCACGCTGTTTCTCTAGAACATGCGCGCAAAAACGAATTTTGCGTTCATGCTTTGAAAAATAACGCGCTATAGTTCTGCCCGACTGTCTCTAATTTTTAGCCGATGATCTCGGACGGCTAGGTTGGACTCTCACTGTTGACGAATCCGGTATGGAAATCAATTGTATCTAGCCAGTCCTCCCTGGGCACTGTTACGGGCGTACGGAAAACCCTATTGACTTAAAAAAACCTTGGCAGGTTGCATTCCGGAATGCGATCAACCTATTTCGGAGTTTTAGCCATTTGAGATTTTCAGGTTATTTTCTGGTATTCCGGAGATGATAAATTGAAACTTGATAGTTGATAATAATAACGACGCGCAATTTTTCGACGAATTTTGTTGAGATCGTGTCGTCATTAAATTGAAATAAATTTTTTTTAAAACTTTTTTCGAGAACTATCCTTCGAATTTGAAAAGTATTTTGCTAATACTCTGAGCTTCATAATTTACAGCATCACAGCAGTATACTTAATTTTAGTTTCATAACATATATTCCGGAGATATATGGAAAATATTTGTCGAATTTCGTGGTTCCTCTCAATATAGTTGATTTTTTCAAATATTAAGTATTTATTCAGCGATATTCTGATTGAACTGTCTCACGAAATATTATATGAGTCTTCGGGCGTTCATTTTTCAATCAAGTTTTTGATTCAAAACGGATCTTACTTTTGAAGGTATTGGAAAAATAAAATTTTAAATGGGTAATTCTTTGGAATCATTTGGTAGTTTTTACCTATTCACGAAATTGGTAGGTCCAAACCTACAAATATAGAGTTTCTGAGTTGTTTCTTCTGGGAGTTATTGTGTTTACGATAGGCCGTTGAGCCTATCGTTGATGAATGGAATTATAATGTTCGAACCTGCTCCACAAATATCGAGTTTTCGAGTTGAATCTTTGAGAAGATATTATGTTCACGATCGGTTAAGTGTCAACAAAATAACTAGATATACGAGTAGGTCGAGCAGGCTAGGAGCTTATTCATTGCGGTAGAATTCCTTCTCCGAAATTCACTCGAAGATTTAGTATTCCTCTGCCAATATTTACTAAAATGAGAATACGATTGAATAGAAACTAACGGGTGTGAATGTAGCAACGGTTTTTCAGCAACGGTTTTATGGAACTGTCTATAATCGTATCTGAGTGAAAACAGCCGCTACAATTAGGTGCTGTTTGGAAAATATCTTATGGCGTGAGTAGAATGAGCTTTATTCAAAATAATAATTTGTCACCCCTAAAGTGAAAAATAGCGTTATCCCTAAAACAACCGTTGCTGGCGATTTTTTGGTGAAAATCGTTTACTTCGAGCCCTATGAACACGTTCCATTTAGTGAAATAATTTGTGACTCCTTGACAACTCCCTTAATCACCTCCGAAAGTGGAAAATTTCGTAATGACTAAAACGACCGTTGCTGGCAATTTTTTTATGGAAATCGTTTACTTCCAACCCTATGATCACGTTCCATATAGTGAAATAATTTGTGACCCCTTAATAACCCCCTCAAACACCTCCTTGATTTGAAAATATCGCTGTCCCTTAAACGACCGTTGCTGGCGATGGAAATCGTTCATTTCGAACCCTATGAACACGTTCCATATATTGAAATAATTTGTGACCCTTTAAAAACCCCCTCAAACACCCCCTTAAGTTGAAAATAGCGCTGTCACTAAAACGACCGTTGTTGGGGTTCGAAATAAACGATTTCCATCAAAAAATCGCCAGCAACGGTCGTTTTAGGTATAACGATATTCTCAACTTTTGGAGGGCGTTTAGGGGGGATATTAAGGAGTCACAAATTATTTCACCATATGGAACGTGTTCATAGGGTTCGAAATAAACGATTTACATCAAAAAATCGCAAGCAACGGTCGTTTTAGGTATAACGATATTTTCCACTTTAGGGGGCGTTTAAGGGGGTTATTAAGGGGTCACAAATTATTTCACTATATGAAACGTGTTCATAGGGCCCGAAATAAACGATTTCCATCAAAAATCCCCAGCAACGGTCGTTTTAGTCATAACGATATTTTCCACTTTCGGAGGTGATTCAGGGAGTTGTCAAGGAGTCACAAATTATTTCACTAAATGGAACGTGTTCATAGGGCTCGAAATAAACGATTTCCATCAAAAAATCGCCAGCAACGGTCGTTTTAGGGATAACACTATTTTCACCTTAGGGGTGGTTGGGGGGTTTGTTAAGGGGGGACAAATTATTATCTTGAATTAAGCTCATTCAACTCACGCTATAAGATATCTTCCAAAAAGCACCTAATTGTAGCGGCTGTTTTCACTCAGATACGATTATAGACAGTTCCAATAAACCGTTGCTGAAAAACCGTTGCTACATTCACACCCGTTAGGAATGAAGCCGCTTGATTGAACCAACCGTGATCAATATGATTTTCGATATAAAATCTTGATACATATTCGAAAAAAGTTTGGTGCAAATACCCATTCAAATATTTTATATACTCCAAATGTTCAGAGTTGATCTGCTCGAAATGGAATATCAATTGAACCGATCACTGCAGAAAACGTTCAATGTAAAATTGCACAGATCATAAATTAATCGGATAGTAAACACTGGGCCTTCCAGAACCTAATAGATTGGAAGCTGAGGGTATGACAAATGGAACTATGGCTAAGTATTATCGGAGGAAGGAACAATGTAGTTTAAAAAACAGGAGGAAAAATTAAAAGTATCCACCCTAGAACGAAAACCAAAATCCTAGTTGATTTTTACTCGCTTGTTCTGGGGAACAGCGCCTTATAGTTCCGCCACAGTGTCTATAATTTTCGCATTTCAAGCCAGAAATGATGTTTAACGATAAGGTTTAACCCTCTGAAGAATAATCCGTAGTAAAATTCATTTCTGTCCGTCCGGCCGTCCGCCCGTATGTGCTCTAACTTTCGAAGGAAATGACCTAGTTACTTGAGATAGCCAGATAAAATTTGCAGTCCGAGGATCCCGGCTGAGTTTGTAAATGTGTGAGAATTTTTTCGAAATTTTATTCGAAAATTTTTGAAATTTTATTCGAAAATTTTTTAAAGTTTTGTTGAAAATTTTTTTTCTCCGAAGATATCGATCAGACTTCAACGGAACTCAGCCGAATCCAACCTTTAAGTCAGCAACAACAGTTCAAATTTCAATTTGATATGCTATTTACCTTCGGAGATACAAGGGAAGAAATAAGCCAAATTCCGTTATTATTCGAGATTTTAACGTTATTTCCGCAATATCTCATGAGAACATATGAAAAACATATTAAATCAGTAGTATTCAACAACAATGTTTCAAATTTCAATTCGATACAATATTTAATTCCGGAGATATTTGGAAAAAAAATATATGAAATTTCGTTGTTGTTTCATATTTTGACGTTATTTCATCAATATCTCAAACAGTGAAAATGCAATGAGATCTAGAATTCGTTATTATATGGAGAATACTTACGCGAAACTTGTTATAGAATTTCGTATGCATCCAGTTGTCAGAAATTTTTGAAAAATGTTTATTTGAAAATGTTTTGTTGAAAAATTCGACATTCGAAACACGTGAATCAGCTATAAACGAAATAAGATGAAGACCTGAAACTCAGTATTCAACAACAATGTTTCAAATTTCAATTCGAGATATTTACTTTCGGAGATATATGGAACGAAATATGTCAAATTTTGTTTTTTTTTCAATATCTCAAGACAAACAAAATAGATCGCATCGAATCTTCGTAATCATTCCAAGAATATTAAAACGCAATTTACCGCCGTTTTTCGTGAATCTTCACTAGTGAAAAAATCGAGAAGATGGTTTTTCTAAAACTATCCACATCTTTATCGAAAAAAATTGCACAGACCTCGAGTCTTTCACAAACGTTTTCTGAACTTCAATTCGATCTGATGTTTCTTTTCGGAGATATCAGAATAAATGATGTCGAATTTCGTTGTTATTTGAATGTTTGAGAAAATTTCCGCAACTTCTCGATAACCATTGCTCATTGCCGCGATCAGATTAGAAATTGGGATGAACCTTGAATTCCTCATTCGAAAACACTTCTTTAAATTCCAGTTTGATCCGATATTAATTTTCGGAGATATTGAAAGTCGAATGTTATTCCTTCAATATCTCAAGAAGAACAGACGCAATCAGATTTACACCATGTAGTATATACGTTGAAGAATACTAACGGACGACTTAATATAAAATTCCGTGAGTATTGACCATGGGTCTGAGGACTATATTACTTTATTTGATGGTTCATGCAGAAGAGATAGTATTTTTGGTGGTGTTGTAGTAATAGGCATAGACTTCTTGAAAATTCCAAAAAGACTTGTACCATGAAAACAAAATGAAGGTACCAATTAGTACAAACCTTAGCTATATAGGATTCATCATTTCGTTAAAAAGTTTAGTGAAAGAGAACTAAAGTAGGCAGACTGATCACCCATCTAAGTATTCAACCCTCCCAATTTTACTTTATTATTTAGCTACATTCTTAACGTATGAACTGAGTTCTAGATTTGGATTCGATGGGATCCGTTGTTGTAGAAAAATTGAGAGAATTATATTTCTAATAAGTGACGTAACCACGGAAAGGTTTTGCAGATTTTAGCCATTCACGAATTCAACCTTCTTGAATTTTCGCCAAATCAACTCTACAAATGTCGAGGCTTGGTCACTAAACTAACGTTGTGGAGCTCACTTATTAGGCTCTTTTTTTTATTATCCCGAATATTCGCCTACATGTTCTCCGCATTAATATTTCTGTCAATACTGCGAAGCCAAAATCCAAGCTCGAAATCGATCCGTATTGTATTCGTCAAGTTATCAAGAAAACGAAATTTCAGATGACTATGAATCCGAAATAGTTGGGCAGATCTTCAAGTTTCAACTTACCCTGGACATTTTTCAAGGTTTCAGATTCTTCAGAGGTGAGAGCTGTGACGAATGACCTGATGGACATGAAATTATAAGACAACAAAATCCGCACCAGTGTGTCCAACAAAATTCCAGATCCCCTAGAGTTGAAATGTAAATTTAGGAAGAAAAAAAATCAATTAGAGGTTTATGCAGAAGACCTAGTTGACTAACTTTTTCAAACTAGCGCACAGAAGGTCCTGGCTCAATAAAGTATTTCTCATCGAATGCCATAATTGGTTTAACACCTTTTTCCAGTACTTAAATGACAAGCTAATGAGGGCATCTAAATAATCTCCTAAAAGATATCAACATATGTCTTGCAAATCTCCAGATCAGTCATACAGAATTATCATCGTCTTTAGCGTGCGTTCTACCAGTCCAAATCTCTTCATCACAGAACATCATGAATAATCGCTAGAGTATCAAGACTTCCTACTGTGGAGCCCTCAACTAATTAAATTTGCATTCACCAATAATAGTTTCCTGATACTGAATTGAAGCCATTAGTTATGCCTAATCGTTCAGGCCTTCCCTGGAGATGCAATGTCCGAATCCAACAAGTAGCAAATAAGACCCATCCATGATCCTACTAACAGTGTAAGATGTTGAAGTTTTGAATACGGCCGCTGTTCTATCGAAAATTGAATTAAGTTGGGCCCAGAAAGATCACGTTAATGAAGTCAGTTGTTTGTGAATTGTTATAAATAATTGTTGGGTACTAAGTTTGAATGAGCTCAGTTTGAGCGTTTTTACATCTTGAGGTTTTATAATTCATGAGCGTCCAATAGCATCCACTAGCTACTATGATTGATGATATAGAGCTGGGTGCCAAAAAAGTCAAGGGTTTGATGGATATTCGAACATTTTCTACGAATATTTATACAGGGTGTCCCAAGAAAAAGAAGCATTTCCTGATATTTCTTCTACATATTGTAAACAGCTGAATATACATAAATGCGTTCACTAATCTTCGTAGGTAGACACATCTTACTTACTGTAAAGTGGATGCTCGAAACCGCTCTAACCCTAAGAATTTTAAAAGGGAACAGGGGTCGAATGATACCTCATGTTATAGGGCTTTAAATGAAATGAAATCGCCTAGTCGATATTATCAGAACGAAGGTTCAACCCAAACATCAGGAGATATCTGTTTGCTATTCACATTGTATTGAAAGATCCTAAGCACACATTCATCCGAATTAGATATCCAAATTTATCGCTATTCGATTAGCGATCAATTTGAATATTTGATTTGAACAAATGTTTCCTTACTCACACTAAATACAATGCGAATAATCAATAGGTATCTTGTTGATGGGCGAAACCACTGCTCTGAGAATATTGACTAGGCTATTTCTAGGAGGAAAATTTGAAGACCTCCAAAATAATGTCCGCTTTTCGTTTTTCAAATTTTTGTTGTTACAGTACCACTTCATTGGTTTTCAAGCATGTGTGGTGGCTCTTTTTCATAAGGAACACCCTTTATTTCGAAAGAATATTAAAACATTACAAATCAAAATCATAGTCGATTCAATGATCTTTAGTCGATTCGTATAGACGATAAGATGACGCGAAACAAGTCAGTACCATAGATATAAAAATTTATTAATTACATGGTTGTCCCATTAATTATATGAGCCCTAGATTGTATGCAATAAGTCATAACTACATATACTGAAGTCGGATCAACGTAATCCTTAAAACGATTGCAATTGAGGAGCTTGCAACCCTAAATCTGAACCAAAGAGAAATATCCATCGCCTTTAATGAAGAAGGCACCAGTTCCTGAGCCTCCAAAAAATACGCGTCCAAGAAGCCGAACGCCAAGACTGAAAGAAAATTGCACTTAGACTACGAAAATAAAAACAGTGTGCCATAGTCTATACAGGGTCTTTCACGAGGATCCTCACCCATATTTATACGGGAAACTACTGAACGTATTTTCATGAAATGAAAATGTCATCTTTTTGGCGTGAAGGGAAAAGAAATAGCTGAAAATTCAAGACGAAAAACAGTTTTTTGTGAATAAGTCAGAAAATATCCACTTTAGGGCAAGGGTGTGATGCATACACTCACATTATTTTTTAACGTAGATTCAATATCTGCCATAAAAAAATGGGGTTCTAATTTGAAAAAATTGATTTTTCACGATTTTGTCATCCCTAACTTTGAAAGCGATTTTTTCATCCCCTGTATCATGAATCGCGATTTCGATTTTTAAAGTGGATACATCAATCTTACATTCTGAAAAATCCCAAAAATGAATATTTTCCATCCAAAAACCTCGAAGTTATTCTTGTTTCAGCGGAGCTCTATTTTCGATTTTTTTTTCGAATTTTCCCGCTCAGAGAGAATTTTCCAACCAAAACTGAAAAATGTTACATCAAAATAAATTGAAATTTTCTAAGGAATCTATTTTTGCAATAAAAAAATGATGTTCTAATTTGAAAAACGGAAGTTGACGTCATTTCCGGAAAAACCGGAGGTGCTCATGCCTTGAAAATATTTTAGATTTCATCAGCATCGTGAAATACTTATAAGTGCTGAATTTCATGAAAATACGTTCAGTAGTTTCCCGTATGAATATGGGTGAGGTTCCTCGTGAAAGACCCTGTATATTAACAATACTTAGTATTCAAGGAGGATTATGCAGTACCGAAAAAAAAATAGAAACTCCAAAAGTCAACAAGGATACCTCAGCATCTGTAAAACGCAGGACCAAGCTCTAATCCAAAGAGACTTCGAAGAAGTACAGTTGCCCACCCATTGAGAGCCAATGCTCTGCATCCAATCCAAAAAAATAAATTTGCTCCTACAGAGCAAAAATAAATATTTCCATAACCATTAAGGGACTTTTATAGATTGCATCAGATCATATTATTTGTAAAACACTAGATCCCACATTAATTCAAGATTTAAATATTCAATGCCAATAAGATTATGGAATACTTACATTATCGCCACATATTTCCACACACCTTAACCAACAGGAGCCAATACATGATCATTTATTTATACTTTATCATTGCCACAATGGAAAACAATACGAAAATAACACAAGATACAGTGTTTCATCTTCTATCTTCCGATTTAGAATCATCAGTAGAATCTTTTTTATTTTATATGTCAAAATCTCATCCTAACCTAACCTTACACTAACACTTGATTACAAACGAACTCGGCTGACTCCCTGGCAAGCTTGTCAAATGTGAGTTTCTATACATAAAACAATTCCACACCATTATCTCGCTTTGATGAATAGAATGCGATAAACATTTTCGAAAATCTTTATAACTTCGAAAATTATATGACGGTTGATACTGACTCAATAAAACTTTTTGTGCGCATGTTCCAGGAAACAACCTGCTTTCGTTTTGTCCAAATATTTGTAACTTTCGAATTTTGAGCTAAAAATGGTCTCAAAAGACTAGGTTAGAATCACCGATGACGAAGTTTGCCGGCTGCGTGGACACAATAACTATCAAACGGAGCAGGCTGGCGGTTTGAAACTTTCAGGGTAGTTGGCGCATCAAAGTGCCGTAGTTGAGTTCGTCAATGGGCTAATGGTTCACCAGATTTGAAGCAATTCAAAATGTTGAGGGTTATTTCCCCAATATCCCAGAAACTCCTGGCACACATTATAATATTTCATGGAAAGGATACTGGAAGGTTACGGTACGTATAGTGAGAATCAACCATTATATGTCGAAATCTTACTACGTGTTCTCATTCACACTCGACTACAGACGGACTTAGCTGATTTAGATCCCTTGGCAAACTTTTTAAATACGAGTATTTGTGCATAGAACAATTTTCTCACGAGTTACTTCAAAAGTTATACGACAGTCGATACTGACTCTACAAAACTATTCATTTCATTTCAAACATTAAATTGAAAGTAGCCTCTATAAAAAGGTTATCAATGAATACAATCATTTGAATTTACAGATTTCTCAGCAATTCATTCACATAATAGCTTTGTATAATAATATCTCACGATATAGTTTCAGTTTTCTCAATGTACTACGTATGAATGATAAATTTAATTATTATATCAACTAACATTCAATGATTAAAGTAAAAGCTTGAGAAAAGGGTAACATAATGATATACAATGAAAAAAATTATATATTATTTTGTTATAGCATACTACGCCTAGTATACTTTCATCTTCTACCTATCGACTCAAAATCATTTATTTCATATTATAGTATAAATTCTCCCGTCGTGCTCCTATAAAGAAAAAAATTTATACTGTAAGCGAAATTAGTGATTTTGACTGAAAGCATAGTTAGACTCATATATCCGCAAAGATAACTAGACTCAATCCAAATTCACATTATATTATACGCATCAGTTCACTTCTCTTCCATTGAAGAAAAACAAACTTCAAAATAGTAACATTTATTCTGAAAAATGTAGCAAAACTTCAACTGAGAATAAGTAAAACTGAAATGCATATAGCACTGTCTTTCATCAAAACTTTTTCAATTTTCCCAGAAAATTGTATATACTCATTGTAAGTATAAAATATTACAACCAAGTATATGTATGAATTCATTAACCCCACAACCATTTGTTTCGAATGATGTCACTACTTTGGTGAAAAATCATCTAGTACCTTCCAAGTATAGTGAAACTCATAACAATTTAGATGTACCTATTCTTGATAAAATGCTAAACTATCATTCATTAAATAATACAGATTTTTCTTCAAGAATATAGCTTTTTCTGGAATACCTTTTCAAAATATATTTCGATATTAGTATATGTTGCCATGATTATAGTAAGATTTGAATATCGAAAGATATTATGTGGAGGGATTTCAGAAAAATTTATATTATCATAGAAAATAAGTAATATTCAATGATTGAGTTAATAACCTGTATCAATTAGACTCGTGTGAATTCAAAAAGTCATCATTGTTTCAACTCTGAGCTCCCAAAAACTGAACCAATACTACTGTTTCGAAAGTGAAGTTAGAAAAATTCTTGTTCAAAAATTTTTTTTTGAAAGGTATGGTGGTGAAGATGAAGGTTTCAATGAAATCAAACAACGGTGAACTTTAAACGAATTTTTCTATTTTTTCGATATCAAGATAAATTAAGAAATTCATAGCACAAATATGCTTGCTAAAAATCAATAAACATAATCATTTCATAGTCCTAACGTTGTGCCGACTATTGTTTTATGCTTATAAATAAAATTCATAAATGCTACCTTGAAAATGCTCAGGACTAATTTCATCTTATGCTCATTTTTGTGGCTATGCTTAAGATGAATGATGCAAAACTTGGGACTTCCTATAAAATAAAGAGGGGAATCTACAAAAGGGAGTATTATGGCAATATTCTAATTCATCCTGTATTATATGAGCCAGGTCCATCGCAAATACGACAAAAATATGAAATATGCTTAGGAACATACAGATTTCTCCTTAATTTTCTTTTAGTTTTCTATGAATGTAAGACTTTCTCCTATACCATGAATAAAATCTACACTGGGATCTTCGGATGGTGACGAAATATTTTCGAGTGTTATTTCATGCTAAAAAAAACAAAATGTAGGTATGGTTTTCACCAATATCTGTGGATCTATGAGAATGACTAGTTGAATAGGATACTACATGATTTTTCTAATCTTCGAATATGCTATCCTCACTGTGAATACGGGTACTCACCCTTGCATAATGGAATCAATTCTGCTTACTCCTCTTCTTTCATAGTAGTTTCTATTATTAGAATTACAGATGATGACGACTCGATGAACACAAGTTGTTGCTGCTCATGCTCTTTATGAATTCGCGCATAGTGCAACAAATATAAGTATAGTTATGTCTACTGACTGCACTCTATCTGCATAGAATACTTCAAGTATAGCCTGTTCTTGGGTGGAGCTGTACTCGAATTAATAAGAGATTTCCTGAATTTCAACGAAGATACTTATGCTTAATGTACCAATTGCTACTATTCCATCAATAGAATACTTCCTTCAATTTAGAATTAATAATCTAGTTGGAAGAATGCTTTATTTTTGATTCAAAGCCAGAATTGGGCTACGATCAAATTTATATGGATTTGTCTTGATTTTTGCATTTTCTTTGCGGAATAGAAAACAATTTTCAATGAATCTATGGCATTTCTTGCTATTATACTAATGATATCTCCGTATTGAGAATACAACATGTCCAATGAAGTGTATCGCACTCTTGGAGAATGAGTATATCAGTATATTCATAATGAAATTAATATTTTCTACTCTCGAAAAAAAAATAGTTTCAAGTGAAGTATGATAAAACTTAGATTCAGAATATTTTGTCAAGACCATCTTTATACTTCAGTGGTTCGAATCATTCTGTAACCTTCTGGAAAATCTTCGAACCTCCTTGAAAACTGTTTCGACGAAACAACCTGTATAAAAACGGTTATATTCTAAAAGCATATTTCTGTTTTCATGAAGTGAAATTATTTTCGAGCTCGATTGAAGTCCATAAATTTCAATAATTCACGTAAACGAGCACTCCATCAAAGTGCTTTCATCTACAAACAATAAGTTGATCAAGAAAACATAATTCAATACAGAGCTTAAAGCATCGAAAAAACAAACTGAAGGAAGGGCGACCTTTCCGAACGTCGCTAATTCATTTTCGAACAATGGCGACCGGCCCAATTAAGCCAAAACATCTGCGTCTCGGCCGGTAAAGCAATTAGAAACATTTTAAGGATTTGATAAATGGCGGCGCAAATTCAATTTGTGTTTGTTTCAGGCACCTACTTTTTGCTTTACGACTTCATCGATTACTTTGAGAAAGACGGACCGAGCTTCTTGCAGAGGGAAAAGTTCCACGATATCATCGATACCATTTTTAAGAACATGACGCACTTGGAGCGGGATGCCATCAAGTTCCAGGTGAGTGTTGATTTTTGATGTAAGAAAAAATTTATGAATTTCACAGGAACATTATTGTTTTAATATTCTTTCACCGAACTCTTTGGTTTTTCTCTTCGAATGCTATCATTGTTTTTGATGTTTGAGATCTTGCACATAGTGAAGTCTATATTTATAACGTAGGAACTCAAAAACCAACAGTATGACAGGAGGTATTCATAACAGATCATACCTTAGTTCATTTCTGAGAAAGATATCTTATATGAAATATAAAACTATGTGATATATCTGAGTTTTCTAAACCAAAATAGACAAAATTCATTCAGGAAGGTCCTCACGGTGTATCGTTATTGTTCTACAAAAATGCAATTATCTCTGAAACTACCAATTGAAATGAATTGGAGGAATGAAGCTTGGGGCTCAATTCTAGTGAAGGAATGGTAGATTTCTCTAAAATTTTTTGCGATGGTCTGAAAATGATAAACTCAAACAAAAACAGGGGGGCATCAGATATGTTTGATGAAATTAAGTATTCACACTTGACAATTCCTAGTTTTCTAAAATTATTTCCAAAACTATCAAATTCAATACAAGACCTCGAACAGAAAAGTGTTGTAGGATTTCAAAAATGAATATAACTGATGAATGAGCTTTAATGAGTGCACTTCAAAAAATGAATGAATGATGAATGCCAACCTTCATGCACAAAGATCCGTGCAAAGACTTTTACAATAAACCTTTCATCATTAATTGGTGTTCAAGATGACTAAAAGCTGTTCAGAAAAGTTTCAAAATGAAACCCATAACACTATTGAGATGTTCTGATTTCAGTAGTAATGAAAGGTCCAATATGATTTCATTTGAAATATATGAAACGAGAGTCATTTTGACTGCAAAATTATAGAAAGAAAGTTGAAGACTGTTCTCACCCAGAGGAAGAAGTCCAGTAGAAGGATTGGATTGACTTTTTTTCGCTTTCAACCAGAAATGTTATTCTAACACCCAGTTCAAGGCAATAGGGGTATAGGTATATCTCAGGAAACAGTTTGCATCAATCAATACGCAAAATTCTGTAATGATCACTAATGAAGGCGAATGAAAATGAAAACCTTATCAACATTACCTAAAATGGAAGGTGGCTTTTCTAGAATTTTTTACCAGAATACATCATTTATCCCGTACAAGACGGAGATTTCACTTGATTCCAAAATCGAACATATAACGAGCAAAACACAATTTCATCAACAATTTCCCAAATAATCCAACACAAAGGTTGAAGGGAGAAATAAATATTTATCGGAAATAGTTAGTTGATAACTTTAGTATTCGAGAAAAATCAATGATAAATAAAAATAATAATAATATAATAAAATGCTCTTCATTAGATTTACACAAATGGAATTTTGGATCAGATTTCTTTTTGTTTATTTAAAATGGATGGGAAATGTTTTTTTGCCTGCTTATGCTTGAGGAGAGAAAAATGAGATATAATATATTTGACATTAGATCAATGAAAATCTACGTTGAATGACAATCAGACGGACAATCGAATAAAAGGGGGTGTCTGAGAATTCTACTGACGACTCAAACATGGTATAAATGAAAAATGAAGAAACAAAATACACAATAATAATAATAAGTGTTACAAGCAACAACTTGAATATTTTAAATAAGTTAAATGGGTTAGGAAACTAATTAAGAGGGTGGAATTTTTGAAAGGGTAAAATCCATTCAATGAGTCCGCAGATCTCCTTATTCAGAATTTTATTTCCCCATATTTGTGATAATAATAATAAACTTATAATGATGATATTATCGACAGAAACTCAGCAGGTAGCAGTAAATAATATTACCTTCATTTGTTTTCTGTCCGGGAGGGACTTTCGACCTGTTCTGGTCCTTCAAGGTATGGTATTTCAGATCCTCAGGTGAACCAAAAACGCTACAGGCCCCTCACATTGAAGAATTGGCTCCCGTAGATTCATAATTGTTTATTTAGCACTAGAAATTTCATTATATATCGGGAATGAACTGAAAAACTTATGACATAAAGTATGTCCAGATGATATATAATATACTGATTAGATCGAATTAATTGAAAAATGAGAGCTGAAAGGTTCATTCAGAATTTCGTGAGATTAAAATGATCAGGAGATCTCCGGATATTGAATATGAAAAAATTATTTTAAAATTTTTTCATCTCGAAATTCTGCTCGAAGTCGTTCATCAGCATGATGGTGATTTTTTCATAATATCTGCGGATGTTAGGTTCTCATGTTTTTTTCTTCAAGAATAATATTTATTGATGGCCCTATGAGATGATGCCAAGCAGAGTTTTTTGATTTTCTTGATGAATTGCTTCTTTGCCCTCAAAAAATGGAAAAAAAAACAAAATATGGACGTATACAGGGTGATATCACTGGAAACGTGAGAAGTCTGAAATTTTCCTAGTCCAGATCTGGTTTTTCATTTTGAGAAAGATTTGAGGAAAACAGTCCTGAAGGGCGACAAGACTGCATAATTCGAAATAATTTCACCGATAACTTCAAGATTTTTCGAACTATGAAATTTCACTCATAAGGGAATGTTTATTGATCACCCTGTATGACGGTGCCAAGCAGGAATTTTGAATTTTTATTATGAATTAGTTCTAAGTGGTTACGAAAACGAAAAAAAATCAAAAATCACTCGATGTTTCAATCTGATTGCATCCGTTCTTTTTGAAATACATATTGCGAAAATAACGTTGAAATTCCGGATAACAACGAAATTTGGAATTTTTTTCCCTTATATATCCGAAGCTTAATATCGGATCGAATCGAAATTTGGACTATTAATACTGTAAAATACTGAGTCAAAGGCCTGGGCAGAATTTCGTTGAAAACTGAGGAATGTTTTATGAGAAGAAAAATTTTCAACAAATTTAGAAAAGTATTCGAATGAACATGTTTTTTTTTAAATTTTCTAACAACCGGATCGACACACAATTCTGCACTAAGTTGCGCATTGGCATTCACGCACTATCTACGAAGTTTTGATCTGATCGAACAAGTACTTCATGAGATATCGAATAATTAACCGCAAAATTTCAAATTGGCCTAACTCCGAAACTATTCGACCGATTTCACCCATCCATGAACTTAACTGAGCTATTTGGACTCCAAACCTAATCTGGCAATTTCAAGTTGCTAGATCATTTCCTTCGAAAGTTAGAGCACATACGGACAGACGAACAGAATTGAATTTAACGGATTATCCTTCAGGGTGTTCAACACAATCGTTTCAAACCATTTTTGGCTCAAAAATTCGAAACTGACAGTCATTGTGACGAAACGATAGCGCGCTGTTCCCCAGAAGAGGCGCGTAAAAATGCAAGCAACACACTAACTACGCAGCCTCTAATCGATAGGTGAGTATAATATTATGATCACCATAAGTACGCTCAAGAGTTCCTACAATACATACAGAGAATTCCAAAAATGAACTCAATCGATACATAGATTGAAACCGACTGTTTTATGTAAACTACTACACGGTGCTCATCGATATTCTCTTCTCAGGTAAAATATTTTCAGAATCCTGATACTCCCGATTATCCGAAAAACTACGATTTTTCATATGAACCTCATTTTATACACAAATATAATGGCATTACAAGAATGGGTTATTCATTGAAAATATCTCAGACTAAGACTCATACTAGAGTGCATTTCCCAGATATTTTAGTGAATCTGGAATCTGTTTGCCTCAAACAGAAAATTTGCATATTTTTTTCAATTTTGTATATTTTGAAACTTCAAGTAAAATGAAATTTCGTGAAATTAGTCGTGTTCGTTCCGTTTCTGGTACCTACGAGAATGTATTTGTGAAATACTTATGTATTGTGAATCGTTGTTAATAAACGAGGAATCTGCTCGACTTAATTTTGTGTTGCTTACATCATTGGAAATTCAGAGAGTAGAACCACGAAGTAACAAGCGACTGAGCTGGGTATACCTAGTGGTAATGAAACGTTACAGTATCTACCTGGACATATTTAATTCAAAAAAGTCAACTTGATAAAGGCTATTGATATAACAATTTAAAATACAGATTTCTCTGTAGTACCTTTACATAATATCCTTGGATATTGATTTGATATAATACGATATGAACACGGGGTAATTTTTTGACATATAATATAATATAGAATAAATGATACTCTTGATTCTCAATCGAGATAATCGAGATATGTCAGTTGATATAATAAAAAAAATGTCATTGAACACTTAGTACGTCGAAGGCAATAAAAGTATATCATAAGATATCAAATGATATCGAAAGATATTATATAAAGGAACTAAAGAGAGATCAGTATTTTTTAATTGTTCTACCCATACGGTTCTTAGAAGTGTTATATTTCGACTTTGATATAATTTATTCGATGCTAATTCTAGTTGAACGAAGAAATAATCGAATCTATCGATGGGAATTGATCGATTGGATCATCAATTTCTTGAATTTGGATTCGTTAACATTAGCGAACCAGAAATTGATTGAACAATGAAGGTTGTTTAAAACTTTAAGTGTAAAAATGGTATATAACAAGTTTTATTGCATACATCACAATTGCTCCTTAGTAAAGAAATATCATTCACCACAAACTGAGGTCAATTGAAATAATCTCCATAACATCTAGAAATCATATTGAATTTTTCATCAAATATGAAAAAGCTGTACAGAATATTCGAAATTCATGAATTCACGCACAAGTACTATAAATGGAATGGGTAAAAGTCCAAACAAACAGTCACAACAAACTTTGATGTCCATGTCTGTGAAGGAAACATGAATCATTTGATAGAAAATTCAGATTTTTCTCACCAAAGTTGATTCTGCCTCATGTTTGGTCCCAATTTCATATATTGTATCATCCATCAACAAATTTTTTCGATTCATTTCATTTTTTCAGGATCATTATGAGATTGTTTTTTCTACAGAGAAATATTTTTTCCGATGAACACTGTAATCGGAATTCATGAATGTATACACTAATACATTTGTAAATAAAACTGGTAACAATATTCAAGGTTGTGTTCCAAAAAATCAAGATTGTACCAACTAATCTTTGAGTGGAGATTCGTTAAATTCCTTCTGATCAGATTCTTCGATATGAAACTGACATAGAAATCTATATTTTTTGGAAAGCCACCATGTCTGAGAAAATGATCCACAGTAAATAAAATAGAAGTATCCCCTCGAAAGTACAATTGTTTCTTAACACAAAGATTATTTTCCACCAGATATCTTTATTCTAAAATTTGTAGAACAATCAAACTATGTAAGGAGTTCTACGCATTTGGAGCTGAAAAAATGGAATAATCATAAGCTCAATGGGTAGAACTAGTAAGGATTCGAGTTTAGAAAAACATTGGTCCTCATGAACTTCCTGCGTAAGGATTCGATAGAACTAGATTTACTTCAATTTTTGCTATCGAAAACCTTATAGATAAACCAAAGATTTTCAAAACCCACATGATCATCGCTAAAAAATTAACATCACAACGGCCATTGAATATGTAAATGTCCATTTATGGATCTTTTCATATTTTTTGCTCTCGTTTTAATACCTTTCAGTTTTATTGCATGTTTTTCAATGTCCTTTTATGGATCTTTTTAGTTTTTGTTCATCTCATGTCCATCAATTCGGATCTTTTAGATTTTTGTTCTTTCGAGTTTTCGTGTCCATTTATGGATCTTATCGATTTTTACAATTGTTCAAGTCAATTTCATTTCTGATGAAATATCACAAAATGAAAATGCACGAATACAGTAGCAAATGAGATCAGTAGAAATATTGAAGGTTGTGCTGCGAAAAACTTTGATCGGATCATCGAATCATTGCTTATGGATTCGGTCTATTTTTTTTGATTACATTTCTCGCTAGGGAATTGACATAAAAATCGAGGTTTTTGAAACACCACCTAATCTGAGGAAATGATGTACATTGAATACGACGGTAGTATCTATTCGAGGTTAATTGTTAGTTTCACACAGATTATTCATCTTCATATAATCACAAATTACAATAAAATATTCCTTAATGCATAGAACAATCATATTATCAACTTCTATGAATTCGGAAAATAGAATTGAAATCTGAATGGGTAGAACTCGTAGGGATTCGAGTTTGAAAAATGATTAGTTATCATTAATTTCCAGCGTATGGATTCGATAGAATTAGGGTGTTTTTCTTTCATTGGAAAACCTCAAAGACGGACAAACTTTTTCTGAAACTCACATAATTATAAATAGAAAATTCATCATGAGATTTGTCATTGAATATGCATATCATTAATGTCCCCTCATGGATCTTTTCATATTTTTCTGCTCTACTTTTAATATATTTTAGTTGTAGTTCCATGATTTTCAATGTTCGCCTATGGATCTTTTCATATTGTTCGTTCAACTCATGTCCATTAATTGGAACCTTTTTTTATTAATTTTTGTTTTCCCAATTTTTGGAGTCCAATTGTGGATCTTCTTGATTTTTCAAATTCGTAATTTTTGATAGAGAATGTTCTTCATACTTTATACGCAAATACAGTAGCAAGTGAAAACAGAAATCTTGAAGGTTGTGTTCCAAAAAACTCTCATTGAGTCATCGAATCCTTGCCTATGGATTTGTTCTATTTCTTTTGATTAGATTTCTCAATATAAAATTGACATTGAAAACGAGTTTTTTTGAAAAACCACCATATATGAGGCATTGATTTATATTGAATACAATAGTGATATTCATTCGGGGTTAATTGGTCAGTTTCACACAGATTTTCTGTCTTCATATACATTGAATTATTTTCGAATTCATTCGAGTTTAAGAGAACGTTGGTAATCATCAATCTCCTGCATATAGATTTGACGAAATTGAAATGATTCTTGTTTTTTCCATTAAAGACCTAGTTATTATTGCCTCGCTTGAATATGAATGCAAATATGACATATTTTCAGTGTTATTAATCTTTGGCATTCCCTTCATTCGTGATGCAATGTTAATTTGTTGACCAGTCCGCCTGTATTCCTTTTAAATGTAGTGTTCCCCTCAGATAACAGACCACTTATTTGCACTAATGAAATAACAACACACTCCGATCACCATCACCGTGCAATACAGAATAGCATATTATGTGCCATGTGCCTGACTAACTTTTTCAGGCGCATTGACATCTAGTAAAGATGATTGCTAATCACCGAAAAGGATAATATCACACCTTGCGTTGATTGAAAGCTTATTTTGGTATTTTCAATATAGTACATCAATCATGATAGTCATATTTCTGCGTGTAACCGGGTATCCGGGACATGCGACTAGAAAATATAGAAGAAACAGGGAAATGAAGGATGAAATCGGCCAGTCAGAGAATACGCGGAATGGCGATAATTTTGAATTCCGCAACGTGAATGATGTTTTTGCGCGCATGTTCTGGGGAACAGCGTGCAATCGTTTTGTCCAAATGTCTGTATTTCGAATTTGGAGCCGAAAATGGTCTTAAATGACTAGGTTGGACTCAGTGATGACGAATTTGATCTCAAAATCGATTTTGTCCGGACGTCTGTATGCACGACTACGCTCGTACGGAGAATCATATCTACCTGAAACTTTCAGGGTAGATTGCATTTTAAAATGCGACGGTTGAGTTCGTTAATGGGCAAAATCGGCCAAATGGTCTGGGAGTTAGAGCCTTTTGATATTTAGAGGTCGTTTCCGTAATAATTCGGGACTTACAGAAACGATTGAATCCAAACTTGGCAGTAAGTTGGGGTATAACGACGCGCAACTTATCGCGAAATTTTTTTGAGATTATACTGTTACTAAAAAAAAAATTCTTTCGAACTATTTTTTTTAACTATCTATTACAATCGATGGAAATTTCGGGCATACCTTGAGCTCCATTTGACACAGCAAATTAACAGATTTCAATTCGATACGGTTATTATTTTCGGACATATCGAGGAAAAATTATGGAAAATTTCGTGGTTTTCACGCGCATGTTCTGGGGAACAGCGCGTTATCATTTCGTCACGATGTCTGTAATTTTCGAACATTGAGCCGAAATTGACTAGGTTGGACTCACTGATGAAGAATCCGAGGTCAAAATTGATTCTGTTCGTCCAGCCGAGTGCGCTATAACTTTCGAAAGAAAGATTCAAATTTTCAGGTGCGGTTAAGATCCTGAATATCTCGGTAAAGTTCGTTAATGGGCCAAATCTGCCAGATGGTTTTTGTGCTACAGCCATTTGAAATTTTGATTTTTCAATAACTCAGATTTTCGTGTGAACTTCATTGCTGAAATATATGAACCACTTAGTATCATTCACCAAATCCTCACAATGCAAAATCAACATGTCGTCAAAAAATTGTTATGTGCAGGAAGTGGTGGGGGCATTTTTCAGAAACTGGCAAACATTTTTTTTCCGCTCATCTTCATCTACCTTGAGCGTCCTTCATTCAGACAAATTTCTATCAAAATATCCCCTTCAGAAATATTTTATTTTAATTATCTAAAAAGTCGGATACCATGCGCTCATACGGAGTGCCTTATGATATATTCGCCTGCCCTGAAAATGCATGTTAACAATA
Source organism: Myrrha octodecimguttata (assembly GCA_958510865.1). Taxonomy (NCBI): domain Eukaryota; kingdom Metazoa; phylum Arthropoda; class Insecta; order Coleoptera; family Coccinellidae; genus Myrrha; species Myrrha octodecimguttata. The sequence goes on from OY294061.1 coordinate 6,084,818, forward strand.
ATGTTCATTTCAATCTTGCTCGAAAACTGTTTGGAATATCGGAAAAATGCTTCATAGAAAAGGTGTTAACAGATAATACTAGATTCAGATAGATTTTTCAAAATTTCAATAGAACTAATAGTTTTCTCAAAAAATAAGAACATGTGTTGTTGAATCCCCTTCGCCGTGGCTGAACGTGAAGAGGCGAGTAAGGCGAACTCTCGCGTGTAAACTGGTGTTGGACTAGAAATAAGCGACCTCATGCATCGAAGCGTTCATAAGGTTCAGTTTAAGGATCATTCTAGTAACATTCATGTTATTCGCCCATTTTTCAGATGTTATTATTGAAATAATCGATTTCTTATATATGTTTGAATATGTTTATACATATTTTATTGAGTGTCTGTTAACTTGTTGATAAATATAGTTATTTGCATGAGTTGACAAATCAGTTTAGTGGATGAAAATAATTTTTCCAGAATTTCTTTAATATGTAATTGAGTATATTAAATTATGCATTCGATTTCTGTTGAGTTGCGAATAAATATACAAATACATGCAAACTTATTTGGATAGTCGATCAAAGGGCATTTTGGGAGGATTTCGAATTCTATTTTTCAGATTTCGCATATGGCTTCTAAAGTTGTAACTGAGATTATTGCTCCTCGGCGTTAAAAAATTTCATGAATAGTCAATTCCAACTGAGCAAATATTTCCCATTTCCTACATCAACATCAACATAGTACTTCGAACTGGCAGGCAAGAATGTCTCTACAGAACATCGTAGTTGAGAAAACCTAGAAAAGCACTGACGTGAGATCAGGAGCTTTTATGCGCTTGTTCCGTTGCCAAAGCTGTCATCTATAGTAACTTCAAGGTGGCATTTTTCATTGAAGGGCGATTCGATCCATGTTTTGGGAATAAGGGGAACTGAAATTTTGAAAGGGTATATCTGCGGAATCATTCGGTAGTTTTCACTAATTCGTCAACTCGGCCTTCGTAATTAAACTCCAAACTAACTTTACAATTATCAAGCTACCGAGTAGATTCTTATTAGAAGTTACTTTGCTCACTATCAGTGGTTAGGCCGGCCGTAACGGTAACAGAACAAGCGTGTAAAAGGTCCTGACCTCACGTCAGTGCTTTTCTAGGTAGGCTTACTGGAGAGAAAAAAAAAATGGTCGACTTGGAAGTACAAAATATGTATTTTACTGAGTTCAGTGAAAGAAGGATTAAACGTTTTAAAGGGCAAACTTCTAGCTTCTAAGTCCTTAGAATAAAATGCGATGTAAGAGAAACCTAAGTATGACAAGAATTTCATGAAATTCAATCAAGCTGATATCATTGCCCTTTTACTTTTGACAGCAAATGTGATACAAGGAATTCTAGAAAAAGTGATATTTGTCTGGAATTGCACAGACTTCTTGATAAAAATGTTGAGAAAAAGACATATGAAGTTTGTAGGTAATTTTTCAGTTACGTTAAACAAGCAGATGATGATATCGCCATGCATATTACAAAACTGAACAATATGTCGAGCAGTTCACAAAAAGACATGTCCAAATTAAAAATAGCACATGGAAGGACATGTCGTTGTAAGTTACCTAGTATTCTTAATATTCGTAAAATATTGAAAACATTGCCTGCAGAGTATATATTTCCTGTTTCAGTTTACCTGGAGTCGGATACTAATAAAAATGTGGACAATTTGATAGTTATGTGTATATAAAAAGCACAAGCAACCAACCATGTGCCAACTTAATCCTGGGAGGCATTAAAACACAAAGAACGTTGCTTTGTCAGCTTTTTCTAGTGTTGTTTTGTGAAAATAATAATGATAATTTTCATGTTGATAATAGGACAACACACCGCATCACAAACTAAAGTGAGTTGTTGGAAACCCTTATATCATTTGATCAAGATCATCGAGTAAAAATCTAGAAAAGCACTGACGTGAAGTCAGCAGCTTTTACGCGCTTGTTTACATTGCGAAATGGTGACTTGGAAATTTCAGTGAAATTTCAATAAAATATGAAAAATCTTGAAAAAAATTTTCAAAAAAAAAATTTTTTTTTTTTTCGAATTATTTCAAATGGCTGTAGCACAAACACCATTTGGCAGATTTGGCCCATTAACGAACTTAACTGAGATATTTAGGATCTTAACCTAACCTGAAAATTTCAAGACTCTAGGTTCTTCCTTTCGAAAGTTACAGCGCACACGGTCGAACGGATTTTGACCATGGATTTATCATCAGTGAGTCCAACTTAGTCTTTTGAGACCAATTTCGGCTCAAAATTCGATAATTACAGATATCGTGACGAAATGATGTTCCCCAGAACAAGCGCGTAAAAAGAGCAAATGGGTACTCCGTACCAGCGATTGGATATGGTGAATTCTAGTACAATCGAACGTGAATGGAGAAAGATACGAATTGACGCTATCTAAAGTATGGTATGTTTTGAGTATAAGAAAACATTTTTATTTCAACATTGTTTGTCAGATAGAAATCTGGATAGTGAGTTTTCTTCCAAGGTAGAAGAACGCTGTTTCACATTATCTGAAAAAAATTACTTAGTGATCGGAAATGCTCTCAAAGGGCTTATATGAACCTAATATAAATGCTAGAAGAGCAAATATTCCGAAAAAATTAATTTAATTGATAAAAAATGTTTACAGCTTTACCACGAAAGATTTGAACATGTCTCAAGTTTGGTTCAAAGAAAAGAGCTAGATCACCTGGATCTCCTACACTCAACGTTACCGCTACTATGTTCTCATCAAAGGATTGGAAAATGTACCAGCATGAAAGAAGGCAATATCTTGCAAATGGATCCACTAGATCAAGACATGTCCAGATGGGTCCATTGACAAATACGAAGCACGTTTGATGATCAATGGTTATTCACAGCGAACAGGTGAAGATCATGACCAAACGTAAAACCCAGTATTCAAAGGTGAAAATTTTAGACCATTGTTGAGTATGGCTATGTGGGGTGTCGTGTGCCCTGTGAAATCAAACACGCAATAAAGAAAAGGGATTAGCCTGTTCATTTTACTCTCGAGTGTTACAGCAAAACTGAATTCGAAAGGCAATAAAATTCTTTTTGTTGGGAGACACAGGCTAACAATTCTTGTTGTAAATCTCCTTGGGTATTGACAGGTAGTTCTTCGCTGACTCCCAGCCGGGGTCGATCGTGGAGCCAGAGATGTTTAAGCGCCGGTCGGTACTGTCGTGGGCGCTTCCGTCGTCGAGGGTGGTAAAAAACCAGATGTTCTTGGAGCACTGAATCTTCTTGAATTTATTCGCCTTGACGAGGATAACGATGAATGCAGATGTCGAGTCAGGAATGAAGCGTATAGAATATCAGATGAAGTGATTTTTGAGAGCGGAGCGAAATATATTTATAAGATTTTTCGGACATATAAATTCCGTGTTTCGACTCCGCCCTTTTCTCTGTTTTTCTTGAAGTGGATGAATTCGCTACAGCTGCTATCGAAAATATGTCTCTAACCCAATTTGATGTATGCAGCTTCTCTGAGTGAGGAGTTATACCTGAAGCAACCCCAAGGTGACAGAGATGGTAGCAACAAGGGTTGCAAATTTCGACGCAACTTTGATGGTCTGAAACCGGCACAGGGCGTTGAAATGAGAAATTAAGTGATCACATTCAGAAACCTTATTCTGAAAGATCCAATGCAGATCCTTGCTCATACATAAATAAATATGAAGAAGACATGCTCCTACTGGCTCTTTGTGGTGATGATGGGTCATTAGTTTTCAACTGTGAAATAATGAAAGACACATGCTTCTCAAATTTACAGACGGAGTTTGAAATGACATCAGCTTCTCATATTTCTGCAAAGAAGTTGAAAAAGAGGCTGGAATCTTCCAGGAAAATCAACTAGCTTATAAAAAGAAGATGGTGGAGTGATTTGGTATACAAGATTGCATACCAGTTTCTACGCCTATAGTTAAAGAAGGCATCCAGTCAGAGTCAAGGATGTTGAGGATGAATTAAATTGCAGTTTCCTTTATAGAGGAGCAAATAGTGCTTTAATATGCCTGATGACCGGTAAGTAACCGAACATTGCTCCTCATGCGTTTAGTTTGGTTTCAAGAAAACTTGAAAATCTTTTCAATTCTGACAGCAGTTGACCTTCAGTGACGCAGATTATGGTGGTGATAATAATATAGGTCGATAAGCTACAGTTGTTTTGAGTTCATATGCAGATGGAGTTATATCTTGGTATAGTCAGCGCCAAATTTCAGTTTTCATTTCTACCACAGAAGCAGAAATAGTTGCTGCTAGTGAAGCCGCTAAGGAAATGGTTTGGCTTGAGCGTCATCTCGAAGATATTATATATTTGGGATCTGTACCATCATCGATGCTCGATAATGAAGCTGCTTTCTCTTCTAGTAAGGAAAGGGTGAGACGTTTTGTGGAAGTCTTTGTTGATTTGGTTGATTAACGTTTGCAGATCTTTTCCATATTTTTTCAGTTCTATAGAATAGCAAGAATATTATCCTAGAATTTACTGATTTTTTTGCTATGAAATCTGATAATTTGAGCCCCATTTTTTGATCGATGTAGATAGGTGATTTGAAGAATCTGATTGAAATAAGAAATTGATGGTTTTGGTTTTTCTATTGAAGATTTTGATTTTTCAACTTTTCTATATTAATTTCAAATATATTATTCAACACAGATAGAAAGTGGTTCAGGGAGAAGAAAGAACTCTGGTAACAATACCTACTAACATTAACACGAGGACGAATATCTATCGGTGAGTCAACAAATATTTCATCTGGATCATAGCTGATCATCCAATCAAAAGAATGGACGTCAATCAATTTTGCTATTTTTCGTGTTGGATTACCCAACAAAATCACCTTTAATACTTAGGTTATGGCCATCGATTTCCTCATATTTTTTTGTGTGCGATATTGCACGTTATGTTTTTTGGTAATTAGGGCTATTTCATAGGGGCTGTTAAAAAAGGGTGTTGAACAAGGAGTTTGCTTTGCGATTTTGGCATTTGTTGTTTTGAGTAAACCAGGCTTCGTTTTGGGAAACCGAGGTAATGCATATTCCAGCACCCGCATCGATTTGAATCATTGTGTATGATTTGATAGCAATTTCATTGAACAGAAATCAAAGTATTCTACACTCCAAAGTTAGGATTCGTAAGATGCACCTGGTATATGGCGCGCTCTTTCTTGTTAATACTGCAGCATTTCGTCAACCAGGTCATTATTATCTGGAGTCTTATTTGTGGTCTGAAAAGTTAATCGATATGAAGATCGGTAATAACCGTGCAAGCAAACTCTTCGGACATCGCTTTTTCGCTGTAGACACTTTGGTTGTTGGATGATTAGCTCTGATCAGGGTGGAATGCGTGTCGACTTATCGCGACAGATATTCGTCCTTGTGTTTATGTTAGTATAGTTTTTTAATTCTTTGAATTTGGGATTTTGAATTTTCCTCAGAAAATAGTTTTTTTGAAATCAATGAAGCAGTTTGGATACGATTTCGATGTAAATAACTTCAAAATTTTTAAAAGTTTTTTTGACTACCAATGGCTATTTCAATCATCAGAAATACGGATTTTTCTGCAATATCTCTACATAATATCAGTAGACATTTATTTCTTACGACATACTTTTATTATCCACGACGCACAACGTCTTGAATGTCACATTCGATTACTCTATCAACTGGCATATTATGATTGGAGTCAAAAACTTAGGAAAACGGTAAGTGAGTTTTTGACTTCAATAATTATATGGCAGTTGATACAACAATCACATTTTTCATTCAAGACCATGTACATCGAAGATAATATCGTAAGATATCAATCTCGACAAATATTATGTGAAGGTATCACAGAAAATTTTTTTTAATGATTTTATTAATAACCTTCATCAAGTAGACTCTTTCGAATATAATAATTGCTATGTCGTAACAGATACCTACTCATCTCTATTGCGAAATGTACCAGCGAGGTTTTCAAGTATTTCCTTCCATCTATGTTTATTATCTTTTCATGTATTTTTCCCAACATTTGAATTTTGTGGAAAATATAATTTTTTTCAGTTCAAATTCAGATGTACTGATTAAAAGAAAATTAAAAAAAAAATATTCCTTGAAAACATAAAGCTGAAAGTTAACTCATTGCAAAATATAAAGTAATGGGTGATTACGAATAGAACTAATGCAAAAAATACTAACCTCTGGAATATATGTAAAAAGTTTTTATCAGTCTCACTGAAATCTGAATATGACGAATTACCTTGAAAGCGTTTCGAATCTTTTCATTTCACAGAAATCTTTCGCGTGAATGTTGGAAAATAGAGCCATCAACATGTGTCGAGACGTTCAGACTGTGTTATTTATAATTCGTATTTTGCGTGTTGGGTTACCCAACAAAAGCATCTTTAATACTGAGGTAATGGCCATAGATTTCCTCATTTTTTTTGTGTACGATATTGCACGTTATGTTTTTTGGTAATTAGGGCTATTTCAGAGGGGCCTTTAAACACGGGTGTTGAACAAGGAGTTTGCTTTGCGATTTTGACATTTGTTGTTTTAAGTAAACCAGGCTTCGTTTTGGGAAACCGAGGGAATGCATATTCCAGCATCCGCATTGATTTGAATCATTGTGTATGATTTCTTAGCCATTTCATTGAACATAATGATTTACTTGGATGGCTCTTCAACGGATTATCGAAAAGGATAGATTTTACTAATCATTGAGCGCGGTTATGATATATTTGATAGCACAAGGTTTCTTGAACTCGTTCAATGCACACAAGCAGAGCCGACGAGTCTCATAAAGATGTCTGTCGATGTATAGTCAGTCAGCTTACAATGCAAATATTAATTCTGGAATATCACAATATTTGCAATTTAAACGCAATCACTGTGGAACAATTCGAAAATGGTTTCACCAAGTGGAACTTAGCTAAACAATATTTGTGATTTCGAAAATATTCTCCGCAGATCAATATTCTTATTTTTTCAGGTTATTCGTTCACCTCAACTATCGACATTTTTCAATGATATCTCATCTTTATTGTCCATTTTAAATTTTTCTATACTACATTTCTATACTACTTTTTGAATGAAAAGTGAAATGCGCACCAGAGCTTAACCAAGAATTCTAAGGCTTTCGAGGGTTTTTCGACTTTACTGTGAGAAAATTAAGAGATCAAAGGACGTAATAACCTTTAACGTGAACTAAAATCGATAAAGTCAGACATATATTTGGCTTTTCTGCCATGTTGCAATTCACCAAAAATTACTGATGTTTATAGGTTTACTAGTCTTAGTAATTGTGATGAACGTTACGCACATCGATCGAAGTATTCTGCACTCGACGGTTAGGATTCGTATCATACTCCTTAGATATGGTGCTGTATGTTGCTTATATTGCAGCACTCTATCAAACAGGTTATAAGTATCTAAAGTCCTGTCTGCAGTTCTCAAGGTAAGTCAGTCAGTAAAAAACATAAAACAACAGTTACCATACCCCTTGAACATCGCTTTTTCAATTTAGATGCTTTGTTTGGTTGGATGATTAGCTTAGATCAGGGGTTCCCAACCTTTTTTGATCGAGGACCACTTTTGTATCTTTCTTGTTAGCAGGGACCACTATGTAGGTATAATAAAAACACAATAACGACTGACTCACCGCCCGCGCTAATTTTAAATTCATTTCGCGGACCATTTTTAGGCTTCTGGGGACCACTGGTGGTCCACGGACCACTGATTGGGAACCACTGGCTTAGATCAAGGTGGAATAATTGTTAACTTATCGACAGATATTCGTTCTTGTATTATGTAAGTTAACTTATTATGATATTTTATATGGAATAACCGAAAATATTCAGAAAACAAGAATTGATTGGGACTGTTGAATCGATAAATGACAATAATAGTTGGGTCTCCATGCATGAAAATCCATTACATAAAGCCAAGATTCAGTTCAGTTGAAGATTATGCTCTTTCATCTCACTTAAATTATCAGAATTATCATGAAAGAAAAAGATTTCAAAAGAAGGCATCTCCGCCCAACATGTTTTCTACGTTGTGATCATGGTTGATGCAGAAACAAAACTAAAAAAATCATGCACAACAGAACTCGCCACGAAAACAAGGACAGACTTCAAATTATTGTCATTTTGAATCTTTCACGTGCATTTTCTTCAATATCATAGGCGGCAAATGATTCAAAATGTTTGCGATTCGGTTAAAAAAAAGCCCTTAAATATATCCATTGAATGTTTTATCACAATGAGTCTACCCTATTGCATATATTGATACCATGGACGTGAAACTGATACCAGACTTTACTAAAAAGGTCATTTGAAATTTTATTCCCAATGATATTGAGGAAGAAAGACGTCATGCGTGGCATCCTGCCGTTTTTCATACAAAGTCAACCATTTGATTTGAGGCAATGACTCACATGATCATTATTTACTAGTTTTAGTCATGAGTTCTGTATTCTCCTTCAAACTATCCTCCTCAGACATGGGTCATGAATGAAGTCATAATAGTTAAGCTGTGAAAGTACAAAATTATCACAAAACTCTAATATACACTGTTAGGTTAATATTATTCTGTTTGGAAAAATAAGCACAAAGCTGATATATCCATAGTGCTATTTACTATTAATATGCTCAGGGAAGGGCAAGTCCTGGTCTACATTCAGTCCCAAACTATTGACTTGACTGAAAGTTTGATTGCTTTTCCACTTATATCAAACTTTAATGTTCCTATACTGTGCTTTTGTTTTTAGGAAGTTGAATTTTGCTTCTATTGTGTGGACCCCATTTCTCAAAACTTATATTGACCGATTAAAAAAGAATCAACGGAGGTTCTTGTGTTATTTGGCGAACAAAAGTTATTAAGTGATATTCTTCAAAATGATTAGTTTTAAGTACAGAAGAACAGTCGGTGACGTAATTTTCATCGATAAATTGATCAGCAATCAGATGGAATGCCTCGATATAAACCCTAAGTTACAGTACTATACTCCCATGAGGAGATTTAGGCAGTTTGATACATTTTATTCACCAGCTAGGCACACTTGCAGCGAAATGGACGCCCCAATATACAGGGTCTTTCACGAGGAACCTCACCCATATTTATACGGGAAACTACTGAACGTATTTTCATGAAATTCAGCACTTTTGAGTATTTCACGATGCTGATGAAATCTAAAATATTTTCAAGGCATGAGCACCTCCGGTTTTTCCGGAAATGACGTCAACTTCCGTTTTTCAAATTAGAACACCATTTTTTTATTGCAGAAATGGATTCCTTAGAAAATTTCAATTTATATTGATGTAACATTTTTCAGTTTTGGTTGGAAAATTCTCTCTGAGCGGGAAAATTCGAAAAAAAAATCGAAAATAGAGCTCCGCTGAAACAAGAATAACTTCGAGGTTTTTGGATGGAAAATTTTCAGTTTTGGGATTTTTCAAGATGTAAGATTGATGTATCCACTTTAAAAATCGAAATCGCGATTCATGATACAGGGGGTGAAAAAAACGCTTTCAAAGTTGACAAAGGGATGACAAAATCGTGAAAAATAAATTTTGTCAAATTAGAACCCCATTTTTTTATGGCAGATATTGAATCTACGTTAAAAAATAATGTGAGTGTATGCATCACACCCTTGCCCTAAAATGGATATTTTCTGAGTTATTCACAAAAAACTGTTTTTCGTCTTGAATTTTCAGCTATTTCTTTTCCCTTCACGCCAAAAAGATGAAATTTTCAGGAACTGTTATTTGAACCATGCTGTAGATTTTTCACCCCTTCTTGAAACCGACTTCAAGTTACTATTTCAGTATTTCAGTATTTCAGTATTTCAGTATTTATTAAGTATAACCCACTAAGGCAAAGCCAGTTGCGTGGGTGTAGAAAAATGTACTACAATTTTCAAATATCACATCATAACATGAATAAAATATTAGACCACTCAGAAAAACAATACATGAAGTGAAATAGAATATGTGTATAGGTGTAAGCAACAGATCAACAAAAAATATAAAGAATATCAAAATATCAAGAATCTTCAAAACAAAATACAGAACAAGCATGAGTTTTAAAATCTTTGGAATTAACCAATATGAATAAACTAAATAACACTAACTAAAAAAAAATCAACAATAAAATGTGGAGAAGAATAAGATTAACAAACATATAAACTCAATGAGAAATGCACGATTCAATAATACAAATATGCATGGTAACCAATATAAATGGAACGAACAACAAACACAGAGCACACAGACAGAAGTCAGCAACCCACAGTTTAAACACAAATCACCGAAGGATCCACCAGGCGGTGGATTGATTCCCTACTAGTATTCGCGATAAAGGACCCAATTTTTTTCTTAAAAATTCGCATTGAGGAGACACGCCTAATTTCGACCGGAAGAAAGTTATAGAGGCGATTTGATAAGTAATTGTAGGTTCTTTGCACAATGGTTTTTGAACAGTATTCAGTACGTAAAGGTGAACCGCATCTCAGTCTCGTATTATATGCATGATCCACATAACCGAGACGAAACCTGTTCCTGTGCCTCTCCACTACTACCTCAGAGAAGTATAATTGCCTTAAATCTAGCTTTTTCGTTTCTTCAAAGAGGAGTTCCGTAGAATATCTCGTCGGTTTCTGGAATATTATTTTTAAAAATTTTTTCTGTAATACATGTAATCCCTTGAAATGAGTAAAAGCTACTCCTCCCCACCCCAATATTCCGTACCTGAAGCGTGACTCTATAAGAGCATGGTACACGACAGACATTCTGGAAACATCCAGAATTTTCCCCAGGCATCTCACCCTGTACAGAGCACCACGATTAGGAGAACCATGGCAAACTCTCGCAGTTATAACTAGAGAAGATGCTCAAAGTTTTGACCGTTAATTTCTAGACATTTATTTATACGTCTCAGGAATGCTTCGTGCGTTGCTCTTCATATTTCATCGGGAGGAAGAGATCTGCAAAAGTGTTTAAAAACCAAATTGAGTTTCAAAACTATGAATCTAAAAATCTAAACAAACCTGAACGCATTTCTGACTCGTTCTATGCAGTCCTCTTTATCAGTCAGGGGAGTTGAGTAGACAATATTTTTTATCCTACCCCAAACATAACAGTCTAAAGGAGTTAAATTGGGAGAACGTGGTGGCCAAAGATGTGGACCATTGTTCGCCAACCATCGATCTTCAAATAGCCTGTAGAGGATATTTGACACATTGAGTGAATTGTGTGGAGGCGCGCCATCTTGTTGATACCATAAGTCATTATGGTTCTGTACTAGCGGCTCAATTATTTGAGTCAATATGTCAGAATATCTATCTCCTAAGGGAGAACATTCTTTAAATAATGCAAACATGTGTAGTGTTCTATCTTACCAGTTAAAGTCCCATCATAAATGTGAACATCGAGAATTGCATTATTTTTGATGGCGCAAAAAACATTGAAACTCCAGGTCTCTTGAAAGTTCCATTGTCTGAAGTGGTGGTTGTTCTCTTCATCCCAATTATGACTGTTATGCCTATTGAAAGAACCATTCTTTGTGAATTTAGACTCATCTGTCCAAATTATACAGTCCAAAAAGTTTTCATTCTCTTGAAATCGAATCATCATAGCTTCGCAAAACTCTGTTCTCCTGACGAAATCAGTTTCCTTCAAATGCTGTACCCTATTGAATTTATATGGGTGCATTTTATGTTTTTTTAATATTCTCCAAACACTCGATTGAGATAATCCCAGATCAATCTCGGCATCTTTGAGAGAATTTTGAGGATTCACACGAAAATATGCAAGAACTGTAATTTCGTTGTTCTCATCTTCTACTACACTTTTTTCTCTGTGTGTAGTTTTCTTAACGAAAGATCCGACATTTCTCAAGTTTGTCATGGTTCTGTTAATGGTATCTCTCGTTGGTCTGGGTCGGTCAGGAAACCTCTCAATGAACAGTCGAATCGTTCTATCTACAACTTTATTACATTCTCCATGAAGTAGAATGAGATTCAAATAATCTTCATTGGTAAAATTAGGCATAGTGATCGATTTTATAACTTGATACGAATTATCACCAAATTAATAGTAAACACAAAATACTACTGAATAAAGAGGAATTTGGCAGATGTAATTAATGATATCTATCATTAAAAAAAAAAAATGTAAAACATGGTAAGTTTTTGCATATGGTTCATAAGGAATTATTTATTTATCACTGGAGAGAAAACCGATGGCCGATTAGTTGAAATAAAGAGGTTTCCGATACAAATTCGAATCCAAATTCGCCATCTATTTAGGAACAACCTGTAACTTTTTTCTCTTGCATATTAGGGTAGTTAAATCCAGAACATGGTTTAAGTGACAGTTCCTGAAAATGTCATCTTTTTGGCGTGAAGGGAAAAGAAATAGCTGAAAATTCAAGACGAAAAACAGATTTTTGTGAATAACTCAGAAAATATCCATTTTAGGGCAAGGGTGTGATGCATACACTCACATTATTTTTTAACGTAGATTCAATATCTGCCATAAAAAAATGGGGTTCTAATTTGAAGAAATTGATTTTTCACGATTTTGTCATCCCTAACTTTGAAAGCGATTTTTTCACCTTCTGTATCATGAATCGCGATTTCGATTTTTAAAGTGGATACATCAATCTTACATCTTGAAAAATCCCAAAAATGAAAATTTTCCATTCAAAAACCTCGAAGTTATTCTTGTTTCAGCGGAGCTCTATTTTCGATTTTTTTTCGAATTTTCCCGCTCAGAGAGAATTTTCCAACCAAAACTGAAAAATGTTACATCAAAATAAATTGAAATTTTCTAAGGAATCTATTTCTGCAATAAAAAAATGGTGTTCTAATTTGAAAAACGGAAGTTGACGTCATTTCCGGAAAAACCGGAGGTGCTCATGCCTTGAAAATATTTTAGATTTCATCAGCATCGTGAAATACTTATAGGTGCTGAATTTCATGAAAATACGTTCAGTAGTTTCCCGTATAAATATGGGTGAGTTTCCTCGTGAAAGACCCTGTATAGAACGCCTGAACACTGTAACCACCTTCTCACAACTTATTGATCTTTTTTCAGCTTGAATCTATTTGAATTATTTTGTCACTTCTATTATGCTTGTTACCTGCATTATTGAAAATTTCAATTTGTCTAGTTTGATTTAGGAATAGAAAATCTGATGTAATTTACTTTTCTTTAGAACTTTCTTTCCTTTCTAATCTGTGAACACATTTTTTCTGGGTATTAAACTACCTGTTTTTGCTCCATAAGTGTGATAGATAAATGAATAGTTTTTCTCGGAGTACTCAACAATATTATGAAGGAAATAATGTATGGCAGGAATTGCTTGATCTGAATTTAACGGAGTTATTTTATTGTGATCTGTAGCATGGCGTATGTCATCAGTTATTTCATTCAAGACTGCAACACAATTACGACTCTCTCAAAATGTTGATGTTACTTATGTTGAGAAATCATAACTTTCTGGGGTACAAGGTCGAAAAGCAGCGTTTATCTAACATTTTCTGTGATGCATTGGTGGCAATTCGCTTTAAGTCATTGAAAGGGGGATCCCAAGCCTTAGAGATGGTAACAAGTCTATCCCTTTTCCATCCATTGGAGACGAGAGTTGATATCGTTTTATGTAAGACAACCAAGAATTAAACAAAGATTCAGTGAAAAAGGTTTATGACATTGAATCTATAAAACGAATCATGACATTGATGATTATCCTCAGAATACTGGTGAGAAATTCTAGAAAAGCACTGACGCGAGGTTAAGAGTTTTCACGCGCTTACTCAAATTTGTTGCCAAAGAGGTCATCTCTTTACGTCTCGACACTACTCAACGCAGCTTTACTTCATGATGGAAAGATTTGGCGAAATTTGGCATGAACCTCCTTGGAAAGTTATTGTGTTAACGGCCAGCCTAACCGCCAATAGTGGGCTGTTTAACCAAACTGGAGCGCAGTATTCAGCGGTTGGGTAGACAGGACCTAGTGCAGAGGAGCGCGGAGTGGAAGCCGATGCTTCCAAAGTTGTGCCGCACAGTTATTGAATCATGTTGATTCTTGTTTTTGATTTTTCAGCAGTTCATGATAGATGTTCTCTGAAAGATAGTGTTCTATAAAGGGTTATGCCTTGATATTTAGGTATTGTGGGTAAGTAAGGTGTTTTCAAATTGTATATTGAGTTCTCATCTGGCGAGTTTGTTGTTTAGGAGGGAGCAGGTATCTTCTGTTCTGGAGGCATTAGTTTGGAGGCTCCACCTGCGGAAATATTAGCCTGCACCTTGCCGCAAGTACCCAGTCATCAGCGTAGCCAAACTTTCTTGATCTTGTTTTTGACATGTCGGCAATATGCAGGCTAAAGGGGAGCGGGACAAGGACCGAGCCCTGTGGTAGACCGTTTCTCAGTTTCCTCGGGTAGCTGATATCAGATTCCATAGCTACCTAAAACACTCGGTCGTTAAGCATGCCGTCTATCAGTCGGACTGTTAGTTTGCAGGGGATTACACGTAGGAGCTTGCATATCATACTCTCTCTCCACACTGTATCGTAGGCCACCGATAGGTCAATAAAAACAGCTGAGGTTTTAAACTTTCCCTGAAATCCTGCCTCAATGTAGGTGGTGAGTGATAGTATCTGATCTGCGCAGCTTCGCTTAGACTGATGGCGTGCCTGTTCGACCGGAATCGCTTCAAGTATTCTTGAGCTGATTCTGTTATAATACTGTCACAGACAGTGGATTTATCGGTCTGTACTTCAATCTAAAAGTACTTCAATGAAAAATGACAGTTGAAAGATTCATATGGAATTTCGTGGGGACCATATGATTAGTAGATCACTCGAATCACTCATATATCTCCAAAGATCATTTGTGAAAGCAAAAGTTTCAAATTAACATTGGATTATTTCCAAAAAAAAAGTAATTTTTTCTATTTGCTGCCTATTCGAGGTAATATCAGAAAAAAATTTATATCGCCATAACGTTTGACATATTTATTTTTCAATATGTCCTAAAGTTAATATCGTATTAACCTGAATTTGGAATTTCTTTTGCCAAATATTGACTTGAAAGTGAAAAAGCAATTTCTTGGAAACAAAATATATAACATATTTTCCATCACAACAATCCCCTGACCACTCTGCGTAATGTTATGTGGTAGTATCATTTCACAACTGATCACGGAGAGTCAATCTAACCGCTGAATTTCATCGAAATTTCATCAAAAGTCCCTGAAAAAATGCTACAACAAAAATTTGGAGAATTTGTGAATAAGGATTTCTCTGAAACTTTTCAACTACTAGATGCACGTGAAATTTTTATCAGGTTACACGTCGATATTCAACTAATAACGAAGTCCAAATCTGACGGAATCTGCACTTATTGAGATATTTAGAAATAACCGCTAAATTTGACATATATTTTGCCTATATTTCCTAAACTGAATTTCGGATCAAATTGAAATTTGGAACATTATCGAATGCTATTCGACTTTTCTTCGCCTAATTTCTCGCAGTCTGAATGGTAGTCTCCGAGAAAAAGATGTCAACAAAAATGTGGAAAATTTTCGATTAATTTTTTTTTAATTTTCAAACAAGTAGATCAACTCAGAGTTCTGCACTAAGTTTTCCGTTTGTATATTTCAACTGCCAACGAAGTTTCAATTCGATAGCATCTGTGGGGTAACATTGAAATCTGATCAACAGTCTCCGTGAATACAAAATTTTTCAGCAAAAATTTTAAACATTTTTGAAAACTTTCCAACAACTTAATACATAATAAAATTCGTGTTAAGTTGGTATTATAGAACTGATTTAAAATTTTTAATTCTACTGAATCAGTGCTTTATATCGAGGAACCAACCTTAAAATTGTATATTGTTAGAACTCAGAAACTCCTCGGCGGACTATTTTCATATCGTCATATATGAACTTTAGCTCATCTGCAACAGTCTCAATATCATCTGCGGTCGCCTGCCGTAAAGTAACCAATTAGAAGGAAGGGTTTGTGGTCAAAAAGGACTGCAGAATGTTGGCCGTGTGAGCGATATGATAAGTTTCCCTACTTATTCGCTTCTTTACGAAAGGAGACCGTCGATTTGTGATCTGCTCGTGGTACGTGTGAGTAAGTCCTTATGATTAAGTGACAATAAATAAGCTAGTTTTCGTTGATTCATCAGAAGGTATTCTACATGTTATCACCGGAAATTTCATATGAGGAAGCATGAAGTCTAAAGGAATTAGCCTTTATTTGTGTGTTCTCATTGATAAGCTTCTCGAGAGATAGCTTTACAGAAACTGATTTCGGAAACCGAGAATTGGCGGCATCAGATCCCAACAAATCCATAGTAAAATCTTCATGATCGATAAAATGGACAACCTCCATTAGGATTAGTAATGCGGTCGCTTCAAATTCAGAGATAATGTCGGCATAAGGTGTGCCAGACCTCCAGAAATGCGCCTCAGCCTGTATAATGCAGAAAGCTTCAGAGAGTTCTTAGCTTTCACCCTTTCTCCGTCGGTTATGAGTTGGTTGACTGCGAGTGCCTTAATCGTTCATCTGACAATATAAAAGCATGACTAGCTCAGACCAAGGGAAAATATTTGTTTCGTTTATAGATTGATATTCATTCTGTGCTGATGGTTGTCGATATATGTTTATATATATATAACATATATAAACTTCAAATTTGATATTTTCACGTTTTCCTCTTCTGGGTTGACTACATGTATCGAGCGTTCACGTTTTGATGGTTGGATCAAATATCTGCTGCGATAGCGGTTAACTGCTACCCGCATTTATATACCCCCCCCCCCCTCAAAGAGGGAAAGATGGATGTCATGAAATTGTCACGAAAATCTACGTCATAAAGGGTCCTTAGATGACACAAGTCAAATTTTTATGTATTGTAAATCCCTCATATGATGATTTCACGAATATGAACATATGATGTGATAATGATTGTTAGGATCAAACAATGATGAAATGAGAATTAAATGATCGATGAGAAAATAAAATGTGTTCTTAATGCTCAGAAAATATTAAATATAAGCGTGAAATTTGCAGTAAATTCGAGTTATAAATTGAATTATTCAATGGAAATGAAATATCATGAAATCTTGAATCATATCTATTTTCTTTTACAGTATACGGACTGGGAACACGTGAATGATGGATACTTGAACCAGAAGATGGTTGGAGATGTCGTTGGTGATTATTTTTTCGTTTGTCCTACGAACGACTTCGCTGAGCTTGCTGCTGAAAAAGGAATGAAAGTGTATTATTATTTCTTCACGCATGTAAGTCTGCCCATTTACTTTGTATTCTTTATCACATTTAGAACCTATAACTGAGGAAGCAGAGGAAATATAAAAATTATAATATGATGATAAGGATATCGTAAGTTATACTGATAAATGTTATGAAGTTGTTTTGAGCTATGTCAAGCTATATGTCGCTGAAAGGATGAGAAAAATTTTTACTTTTCCATTTCGGTTTTCTAGCAAGCTCAGAATATTGATTTCTAGAAAAAAGGTTCATAAAAGATGCAAACAAACCGGAAATATTAGCGAATAGTGTTGTTCACAGGACTTAGGAGGGAGTGTAAGGACGAAACTGATAGATGTTACAAAAAATATATTGAATTGGTTGAATTTGAGATTTCCACTAACTTTAAATGTTTCTGGAAATTTGTTAATGACGAAAAAAGGCAAAAAAGATTTCCAAAATCCATGTGTCTCGGGAATAAAACAGCGAACGATATGCTTATATTGCGGATATATTAGGGAATTCTTTTCTGGAACATACAGAAAGTCAAAGCATGACGATTCGCGAGAAATATATTATAATACTATGATGGCAATGTTGATAACAAAAGTTGTTATTTCTATGAACCGGAAGTTCTGGATCAACACGTTACCAGAGAAAAGTGACTCTTGACCTGACCGGATTTTCGCACTTTATCTGAATAAGTGTAGTTCCATTTAAGCAGGACCATTGAGTTTCTTATTCAATCTGTCAGTTAATTCGGGTTAATACCTAAGTCATTGGATATCAAGTTATATAACCCCGGTATTCAAGTCAGGCGATGCTAGTGACGACGAAAATTATAGACATGTTGGATAATTTAATCACCAACAAAATAACGCCTAGATTCAAACAATTCTGATAAATAAGCAACATAGATTTTTTGTCAAAAGATCTACGATAATTACTCTGCTATGTTTTATTGACTTCGCCCTGTCAGCATTCAGCGATAAGTTCCAAGTCGATACAGTTCATACAGACTTCACAGAAGCATTCGATAGTTTGCCTCATTGGCAGCTCATCGTCAAACTCGAAGCGATAGGAAGCGATAGGATAGTGGATTTCGGAATATTTGAGTGGATTGATTCAATTCGTCAAAATTTCTGATACGTTCTCCGATGGCATTGAAGTAAGTTCGGGCATTCCTCAAGGATCTCTCATTACACCATTATTATTTTATGCTTCATCAATGACATAAAACTGTTATAAGATTTTGTTACTTTCTTCTATTTGCGGAAGATCTAAAGTATCGGCTCAATGATTACTTATTACTTCCGAAAAATATTGACAGTATTGTTGAATGGTGTGTTCTAAATGAGCTAGACATTAATGTAGATAAGTGGCAGACTATGCGATTTTTTCGAACCAGCTCAATGATCTCGTTTAACTATTCGGTAAACACTTGCCCACTAAAATTGGTCAAAACAGTCAAAGATCTTGGAATCCTGCTTGTAACTAATTTAAGTTTTACAGAGCACATCAAATATATTTCATTAAGAGCTTTCAGAATGCTGGGCATTCTCAAAAGACTAATGTAGGACTTCAATGTATCCTCCATCAAGGCAATGTACATAGCGCATGTAAGAAATATTAGGAAATAATATTCATGTGTAGTATGGTCACCTCATCACGCTGTGTATAAACAAGCCATTGAAAGGGTCCAGAACAAATTTGTGAGCTGGATAGATTACAAATGGATATTATTAACTTCTGAAACTATCCAATACGAGGCCATCCGAAACAAATTGTCTCTCGCATCATTTGAAACGAGACTAAATAATTTCGAAGTAATACTTGTCTATAAGATTTTGCACAGCTACATTGACTGTCCTTATCTCAATATTTGAGTTGAAGATATATTTCATAGTGCCTTGATGTCACAAACTTTCATTTTTGTTTATGATATGGGTACTAGAATTATTGTTAATTTGTATTTCTTTATGTAAAATGGCTTGACCATAAATGAATAAATAAATGAGTAAATAATAACAATAGGAGAAATAGAAATAGAATTATAGTCATGGAAATTATAATAAGTATAAAAATGTTGTTTTTTCATCGAAATCGCTAATGTAGTTCACAAGATGTAATTATAATATTCAGGATATATAACATTGAGAAATATGAATCTTAGAAATGGTCAAATCGCTGCTAAGCACTGAATTAGAGTATATGTAGACTTTCCGTTAATGTAGGGTAGCAAGCACGTGAAAATAGGTGAAAGGTATAGGTAAAATAAAAGTTCTTCTTGATATTGATAAAACGAACCGACTAGACCTGTTTGTCGTCATAGCCTAGAAGTCTTTTGAAAAGAAGTGTGGACTTTTATTCTACGAAGGCCACTTTTTGTCGACAAAAATTTCTGTACCTAATTCCGACTTCAAACTCGGAATTATACCTTATTTCAACTTCAAACTCATAATTACGGATAATTCCGACCTCAAACTTCAAACTCGGAATTACGGATGAATCTGAATTCAAAATCGGAATTATGCTTTATTCCGACTTCACACTCGGAATCTTACATATCTCGACTTTAGACTCGAAATTTAACATATTTCGACTTCAAACTCGGAATCAGACTTATTTCGAATTCGAAGTCAAAGTATGACTAATTCTGACCTGTAACTCGGAATTAGGTATAATATCGAGTTTGAAGTCAGAACTAGTGCAATTAGGGAAAGAAGTTTTCAAAGCCCTGCAAAATTCAAATTTTAAATGGAAAATCGTCCGAATGTAATACCATTTCGCATGTTACAGGGTAGTCGAAATGTACCACTTCACTTGTAGCGATGTAGTTGAACTGTATCATTCACATGTTGCCATGTAGCCAACTTTGTTTCGTCAATATTTAATTCGAAAATACCAATCTTATTGAATTGAAATTTGGTTTACAATTGTGAATTATCGAAGTGGTGTGTTATGCAAAATTTCCTGAAGATCATATGACTAGGATTTTCGTCAAAACAATTTCAAAATCTTCCATAACTCAGAATATCATATTCCATATGCTGCTTCAATTCTGTTCATCTTTATAACGACCATATTAAAATGAATCATATGAAAAGTCATCTTCGTACAGCTGTTCCACGTGAAAAAAAGTTTTTCTGATTTGACTCCCCAAACAACAAAACAACCCGAAGGAAAAAATTTGGAGGAGGTGTTGTTTTGGAAGGGTTCATTTCGGAAATTTTTAACGAGATCGTGAAATCACGAAGGTGTGGATAGATAGAAGAAAGACCAAAATTTGGATTTCTGTCAAACATATCGCCAGAAAAACCGAAATCTTTGTTGAAAAAAGTTCGTGAATCTATCGAAAAGTGTGAGTTTCAGTTGAAAATGTGAAAATGTAGTTCCGTGTTCTCTTAATCACGCTTTGCTTTCAATATATGGTGGTACTATTCCAAAAGCATTTATTAATTCCTCATAATTCTTTGTTTCTTCAAAAATATTTATGCAAAGTCGTGAATTCTTTGATTTCATTCAGAAACTGAGTTTTGCAAGGTTTGGAAGATTTTTTCCTCCAGTTACACTAGTTTCGAGTATGAACTCTGAGTTGAACTATACTTCTACATTATCCATTAAAACTCGCATTTTTTGAATGATACAAGATTTTTTTGAATAGATGGTGTTTTTTCTGACGATATGTTGGACAGAAATCAAAATTGGCGTATTTTCCCTATCCATCCACATCTTCGCGATTTTCCGATCTTGTCCGAAATATCCGAAATGAACCCCTTCAAGACATCACCCCTTTCAAAATTCTTTCTTGTGGTCTTTCTGTTGTTTGGAGACTTATCGAATTAGAAATACTTTTTTTTCACGAGAAACAGCTATGAGGAAAAGTTTTCAAATATCCTAAGTCATGTATGCCCACCATGATGACAAAAAAAATTGCAGCAGCATATGGCAAATACGTTGTGTTGAGATATCGAATAATTAGAAAATATTCACGAAAAAATTTCTAGTGATATGATCTTCAAGACATTTTGCATCCGTCTTCACTTAAGTACTTCCTAACTACAAACCGAGTTTAAAGTTAATAAGCTCGGTATGGTGAGGCTTCAAGCACACCTTGAAAATTCCAAGATTCTAGGTATGTTACTTCAAAAATTAGAGCACATGCGAACGGTTGTTATTTTTTCAGTAGAATTATAGCTCGCAACATGTTGATGGTAAATTTGAAGTAACTCACTTGTCAATTGTATATTGGAGCTACCTTCTAGTATGTAACTGGTACAGTTGAACTACCTCGCTACATGTAGATTGGCACATTTCAACTACCATACTCGATTAGTTTCTCTTTTAAAATTGAAATATCGCAGGGTTTCGAAAATGTCTTTCCCTATTTGCTCTTATTCCGACCTCAAACTCGGAATTTCAGCAATTCCGAGTTCAAAGTCGTCTAATTCCGAGTTTAAAGTTTAATCACCTGATCTGTTCAGAACTCAATGTTTGTATACCTTGTCATTAAAAACGAACTTGAAGGACATACATATTTCAATTGTGAGAAACTAGAGTTCTCAATAACGAGATGGTATATTGTTGGCAACCCCTTAACAATGAGCCCATTCATTAATAATTTCTGCTGACTTAAGCATCTATCTGAATAATATGAAAAAGCAGCACATCGCCATCAGTTCAGTTCAGCTTTGCCTTCCAGACAATTCACATCGTCATTTTGAATGAAATTTCGTATTATTTCGTATTCAATGTGATAGTTGATAATTAATAAGTGCTTTTTCATTTAGTCTTATTCTCTTAAGTTAATCCCATTAAATTAAGTGCTATTGGCCTTTCAATAATAAAAGTAATTATAACTGTTTTCAACGCAATGTGGACGTAATGTTTTCATTCATACTTGGATCAACCCTCATCTACTACATCAAGCATCATCTACTACATCAAGCATTATCCTCTCGCATCTCATACTAGTTTTACTGCTATTCTTTCCTCACATTGTTATTCTATTCCAAGAGGAAATAACACAAAATTTGGTGACAGCGGCGGGATAGCCTCATCAAATCTGTTAAAACTAGATATGGCCACAAAAAGCAGGACTTCCTCCAAATTGTGACGCATTCTAGGTGTGAGGACCACTTATCTACCATCTGTGGAACTGGATCAGACGATGATCATAAGGAGTCAACGCACCGAGCATTGGATCAGCATTCCTTCATTTCAGCACAGCTGTTAATAGAACTTACTCTCCAACAACTACCTGCTACACTACTCCACTTCTGTAACTGGGTCTGAAGATCCACCGGACCATCGGGTATCTACGCAGAAGCAACCTACTGTGTAACTGAGTCTGAAGACTCATTGGATCCATTATATTATAAGTCAGAATCTCACCTCGTGGTACCAACTTACACCTGATTACAAACGGATTAATCTGATCTGATACCTCTGGCAAGCTTGTGAAATGCGCATGTGCATAGAATAATTTTGACAACAGGTATTGAATCATCGTTTTTCGTTGATGGATGAAATATTGTAATAAAAAAAAAAATCAAATCAAAAATCTATTTTTGAAGGTGTAAATGTAAAATCACAAATGTAGTGGAGGGGTTCTTCTACCCATATGAGTTACGTAGGAACACATTAGGTATCATCGTAATTTCACTACCTTAAATGTCTATTCGTGAATATTTCGGAAATGATCAAGAAAAATTAATCAGCGTGGTAAAGGTTTAATTAGATTACAGAAAAATTGCACCAATCACAGAAATTTTGTGAATATTTGCAAAATTTCTGTGTTTTCGTGTATAGTGAATTCTCAAATCCTGTCTTTTCTAAGGAAAACTGTACTTCAAATATTTTTATACAGAAATAAGAGGGAAATTATCGTAAAATTGATGAGATTAACAGAAAAGGGTAAATATAAATAAACCCAAACACCCAAATATAGCAGACTGAAGCTAAGCTGAATCCCAGTTTAGAAATATGTTCATCCCAATTCAGTGTATCATTCACATAGATTCCCAGGAATTTTGAAGATTGAGTTAGTTTTTTCAAGATTTTTCTGTGACAGAGGCTTAGTAGTACTACTACATTTTCATACTGGAGTATTTCAAGTTGTGCAAAGAAGTATTTGAATGTCTTCTGTAGGCTTATGTCTTGAGAGTTTTACAAAGTGAGGAATTCCCTTGATCTGCCTGTTGGTTAAGAAGTTTTTATGTCTGGTAATTTCAGTACTTTCATTCTTTTTTCGAATAAACTTTCACAAAGTACCGGATTATTCTGTCCATTATTTCAACATTTCGATTTTTGAATTCCTTACAAGGAAATAGCTGAACAGAATCTTCCAACCATGTTTATATACGTGAAATATATCCAGTAATACCAGAAAAAAAAATTCTTTGGCATGCGCCAGCTCTCTGGAATTATCGAATTCACAAATTTTTTTCTCAAATTCATTATTTTCCCAGAGTAAATAAACATTTAGATAAATATGTAACCACTACGACCTCTATGTAGAGAGGACGACGTTGCGTAGTTTTCTGACAGGAATATTACTATAACCTAATATTTTCAAAATATACACGATGAAATGTGTCAGAATGTCATGGCCAACCGTGAATGGAGTATACCTGAAACCACTTATTGAAATATTCATTGATGGAGTCGGTATAAGATACGCAACTAACAGAACGATACCATTCAAATGTAAAAATTGAATGAAAGCAAAACTAAAATAGTTTTGTGCATAAGAAAAACCAAATGTCTCAACAGATACAGACCTACTGTCTACATGAGTAAAAATGAATATATAGCATTCACTTCACCAATGGCCTCCAGACCTAATTTCACATAATATATAAGAATAGACGTCAAGAAAACCGAGAGTGTCCAAAACTCGAGATACTTAGGACTTTTGATTGAGCAACAACTTAAATGGAACTATCATTCGGAATATTGAGTAGATATACAAATATAACAAAAATTCTCAGATCAACAATCCCAATATGATATATAACTCACCAATGGAGTTCATCATTCCGTAAGATAAACTAGTTTTGGGAAGACCAAGTTATTGCATATTACTCACATTGAAAATTGCTTCTGGATATGTTATTGAAATTGTATACAGTAAAGACAGACGATATCCCACTTGATTTCTATATACAGCAAAAACTCTTTTGAGTCAGTTAAGTTTTAACTTTTCATCAAGATATAGCAAAAGTCGAAAATAATCACCTGAAACTTCAATTCAATTTTTCGTTTACTCAGCTTCACTATGTGCAACAAAACAGTGAAATAAACTTCACCCAAGTATAATAATTAACAAGAACGCAATAGAGTTTATGATCGCACGGTGTTTTCCCAAATTCTCTTCATCGTAGATAACGTACATAACTTGCCACACTCGTCCTACTTTCTGAGGCGATGAAACGTAAAACTGGAACTTAACTATATAATATACAGTGATGACAATCTCACAAGGGTTTATGCTCTTCTTGGAATTCAGGAGTGCCGAGGGCGTGTTTCACAACACTCAGATCCAGCCGTATACGAGAGAAGTTGCTCCCTGGATACTCTAGAATGTTAATGACGTTATCATGAACGTTGCTGAAGGTTCATCAGGTAGCGATGAAAATATTTTGAACGTTTTGTACGCAGGAAGTATGATGATGAGATTCTGAAACACTGAGGTATCTCAGTGGGATAGTCGTTTCGGAATAAATTTTTTCTTATAGTTATCATCTTGTCGCACTCCATTTGAGTTGGAATAATGCCTTTTCATAGAATTCTTCACGAATGAAAAGAGTTTTTCCTTTCTTCATCGAGATAATATTTATCGTACCACATGAACTTCACTAACCATGGTTATTTATTCGCCCACATTGGGATTCACAATGCTTCCAAGCAATAAGCTGATTTTATGACAGACCAGCTTAGTATACAAAAGATCGACCAAATCAATAGTCAAGACTTCAGCTCGACCACTAGTCGAATTTTATTCTCGCACTCAAGCCAAGCTTTTCTTTCCTACAATTGCCATATATGTTCAGTACGAAACTTGAGAGCAAACAGTAACTCAAATATAACGGGATGACGTTGTTGGAAAGGCTATGTTGAAATAAAAGAAAGGTTTGTCTTTCTTATGCAATTTCTTTATTGGCAATAAATGCACTTGGAAGGTTTCTTCACTCCTCGAGTGTTAAATGAGAACTAACTCTAATAATCTAGAAATAATCTAGCATTCCTTGAAACACGAAATGTAAGCTTTTCTTCATGGTCCCTCGGCTCATGCACGTGTATAACGTAAACATTCTGAAGAGGCATTTCTGCTCAAAGTCAACTATAACAATCCTAATCTCAGAATTTATTATTTCGGAGTGAACCACAAATAAACGTATCAATGATAAACTAATGCGACTTAATTTTTGAACATTCAACAGGGACTTGAAAAACCAACACGCCCCCTCAAAAATGAATCTCATTTCAAAAGAGAAAAGATCTAAGTAATACAATTCATTAATTCAAAACAAATAACCTTCCTTGTGCTTTCTGGGACATGTATACAAATGGTCCAACATTCGTTGCATGGGATTAGGGAAAACCCAGAAAAACCTAACCCGACCATTTCATTTAAAACTACCATAATATCATATAATCGATTAGTTTTTAATCTATTCCATCGCTCAGCTCCAAGAATTTGGCTGATAGTAACGTTTCTGCGGAGACATCTGCAAGCTGACAACCTGAAGGAATAAAATTTGATTTTATTACATTCTTCTCAACTGATCACCTAGAAAGAAATCATATTTTGTATCAATATGTTTCGACACTTTATGAATGATACCAACACAACCAATTCATTCATAAATTATAATCGGTATTGTAATTTCAGAATTGATACTAGTACTGGTACTCTACAAATATCCATATATCCTCTTCCATGACTTCGAAGAGGATCATCATCCACATATTGAGCTTCTTTTCAAGAAGCCGTCACATATAATTATCGTTTAGTATAATAATTGTACTTTATAACTGTAGAATTTTCTAATAATTCGAACATATTACTAGTTAACCTCTGTCTTTTTCGACATTGCTTCCTCAATCAGAATCAACATGACTACTCAAAATTTTATCATTATCATTTCGGATATATGTAACTCGAGATCATTGGAGCCTTTCATATTAGTACCCTTTTCAAACATTTCCAAATTTATATGTTATATTTTTATTCAGATATCTGGGATCTTATGAAATTCACAGTTATACTTATATCTGAACTTGTACAAATCATTGAGTACATTGAACATCGCATTAATTGCGATCTGGTGTACCATATTTTTCATATCAATTTAATTCAAAGTCTTGTTTTTATTGGCAGTTATAGGTTTACAATCATGCATATTAAACTTATCCAAAATATTTTCTTCGAAGGATGGACATTTATTTGAAGATATTTTATTATAATTTCTAGTAATTCCTATCTTGAAAAAATCTGTGATATGTTTGGGGACCATCATATAAAAATTACTCTCGGATTTTAAAATAATGTAACATAGTTCAAAGAATCGACACTTGCTGTTATTCTCATGAGATCATAAATATAAAGTATAATTATTTTTACTATGTTTCATCTCTCTGCAAATTATATACACACTTCTACGGGAATAATTTTAAGACCCTTTTCCTTGCATTTTTTTCATTTTCAAATTCTTCAAGCCAGCATCTCGCTGTTTTCTTCAATCCATACAAGGATTTATGCAATTTTCATCACTGTTTATTCCTTCATTATCTTTACCATTATTACAATTCATTCCTTCAGGAACTTCCATATACTAGATTTTCACTCGACTATTTACGATTCAAGCATTTATATCCCATGGATTTTTTTAGTGAATAAGATTGATTTTCAAATACTGTCATGAGTCTAGATCTCGAGATTTTTACAACTTTCAAATTTTTCATTATGATCTATTCAATATTTTGACTGAAACCATTTTTAACAAGAAGAGCTTCATGAATATATGAATTAATCATTTTATATTTCTCACTGAAAACCGTTAACATTCTACAATTCGTCTATTACGACAAAGCTCAGAAACTCATGTCCAAGCTCTGTTTATTTTCAAAAATGCAATCGCATTTTCAATGGCTCGTTATCAACTCTTTGAATATCACCATTTTTTTTTAATATATCTATTGTTAATTTAATTCCATACAAATTTTCCCTTCCTTTTCGATTTTTCTTCAATACATTGAATTTCATTCAAAATAGACAGAGCACACAATGAACCATTAACTGTTATATTTTTTTTGTCATATCGAGGAATTTGAAATTCTCTTTGAATTGGAAACTCTTCCATTTCGAAACATTTCCGTTTATGATTTTCAATCTCTTGAAACATAGTTTTTGCATTATCTAATAGTACCTATATCCTTTCAAATTCTTCACTAGAAATTTCTAGGTTTTCGGATTATTATTTCTTTTTTTTTGACTTGACGTTTCGTATCCGATTTATCGAGACAAGGTATTTCAAAGACTCAATAACTAATTATCAGAAACATCAGCAGATCATATCTGATTCATCGATATCAGATTTCTTTCAACTCAGTAACCTATTAATTTTTACTATACATCAGGAAATCAGTTTTATATCTGATTTAGGAATCAATATCAGATTTCTGAAATATAAATACCTATCGATTTGACTTTATATTAAGATCTGTTTAATATCAGATTATTCAACATATAATTTCTATATCAGGAAGTTCAGTTCAGTATCTGATTTATCAATATCGTATTTCAGAGATTCGATCACCTATTGATTTTGACACTGTGTCAGGAAGATCAGTTTCATATCTGACTTATCAATATCAGATTCCAAAGATTTTATCACCTACTGATTTTGAAACTGTGTCAGGAAGATCAGTTCCATATCTGATTTATCAATATCAGATCCCAAAGATTTGATTATAACTACTGATTTTGACACTCTCAGAAAGATCAGTTTTATATCTGGTTTAGCAATATCAGTTTTTAGATATTTTATTACCTACTGATTTTGACATTATGTCAGGAAGTTCAGTTTTATGTCTGATTTATCAATATCAGATTTCAGAGACTTTACTTCTACTGATTTTGACCCTAAGTCAGAAAGATCAGTTTGATTATTGGAGTTTTCATAAGTTACCCCTCTAGGCTTTATTTCTGACCTCGATAAATGAAAGTAAGTCGCATCCTCATCCGCAATAATATATTTAACTACTGAATATTTTTTTTCAGTATTCACATTCCAGACTTCATATAACCGTTCGTTTCTAAGCCTACTATTATTCTTCTCGATATTTCCCTTCAAGCTTGTTTTTTTTTCAGACTTATTATGTATATATGCCACTGAACCGATTGCTTCGAAATATAAATTATACTCAAAGTTCCTTTCTATGCCACAATTTATATGGTATTTTTCATTCTATCAGAGATTCAGTTCAAGTTATATTTTTTCAAATGAGTAGCTGTTAGGACAGAATAACAACAAAAAAATCATCCAAACGAAACTCCAGCTATCATTGTACGAGCTTTTCCTGTGATCTTCTCTATATACCTATTCTCTTCGATACACCATTTACCTGAGGAGTTCGAACTTTTTAATGATAAGTAATACCTTTTCGTTCGACAAAAGATTTCATTTCATCAAACTATTGTTCTCCTCTTCTATTGCACTATAAATCAAGAATTTTAAGTTTATTTTTCTTCACAAAGAAAGAAACAGAAAAAGAATTTTTTTATGTTTTCTAATAAGTTACAAAATTCTTCGATATATTTTTTTTAATTAATCGAAGGAGCGATCGGACTCAAACTTCAATAAGTACAATAAAGATTGTTTATTTCAGTAAATTTTCACCATATATATACTTAAGTGAATTTTTATTGAGCTCCCTAGTTATTAATACCAGCTTCACATCAATTATCATTTATTTATTTCGCTCAAATTTGTCTGAATCATGAAAAATTATTTCAGTTTGATTTTGTTTAGTTCTAAGAATCAATTTCTGCCCTAATCTTTCCCCATGTCATAACTCATAATTAAATTTCGTCATTCCAATCACTTGCGTACTTGGACAGGGCATTTCTCATTCACCTCTACAAAGGTTTACCTTTCATTGAAGCCTTACCACCTCTTTGTTTTTCGAAACCTCCATGGAAAACTATTGTCATCCATTGCTGTTGGGATTTACTTTGATACTGATAATCAGTTTGGTGGAAGTTAGAAGCATAAAGGAACATTTTCGCTCGCATTTTCTTGAGTTACTTCGAAACCCATATTTCGATATCGATATTTTTTATCCACGAGATAGCCAGTTAGGTCGTCCTTGTTCATCGAATGATCCAAAGAGCCCGCAGAACTTTTGTACCCATATCACTCTCTATTTAATTTCTTAAATTCAAGTCGTGATATTCGTGAAAATTCACCATATATTGGTTCCATCTGTTTTGCACTATGTCCTTTGCATTGTGTTCATGTTTTGTGAAATCAGGAAACTAATCAGGGAAATAGTTTTCAAAGATATTCTTGCTTTCTGTACCGCTTATCACCAAGTTTGTTTTTGACACATCATTATCAACAACAATAATGTTAATAACGCAAAGATTTTGATTTCCACACACTATACATATATTTTTGTACCGAACGGTTTGATGTTCCTCCTTGAATTGATGTTTCCCATTTTTCATGGATATAGTTCTTGTTTCACTCACGAACACAATATTTGAACAATTCAATGATTTTCGCGTAAACTGGGTCCATAACCTGTTAGAAAGGCTATGTTGAAATAAAAGAAAGGTTTGTCTTTCTTATGCAATTTCTTTATTGGCAATAAATGCACTTGGAAGGTTTCTTCACTCCTCGAGTGTTAAATGAGAACTAACTCTAATAATCTAGAAATAATCTAGCATTTCTTGAAACACGAAATGTAAGCTTTTCTTCATGGTCCCTCGGCTCATGCACGTGTATAATGTAAACATTCTGAAGAGGCATTTCTGCTCAAAGTCAACTATAACAATCCTAATCTCAGAATTTATTATTTCGGAGTGAACCACAAATAAACGTATCAATGATAAACTAATGCGACTTAATTTTTGAACATTCAACAGGGACTTGAAAAACCAACAGACGTTTGGAGGCTACAGTTCGTTCTTTTTCAACTAACTTTATGTGTGGAAATGCTTGGAAAAAACTCTGACAATGTACAATATTGTGCATTTTTTTTCAATTTTCGGGAAAAATATAAACTGAAATGAAGGGAAGAATATATAAAATTGCACATTCTAATAAAAGAATTACTGGAACCTGCAAATTGACACCTCGTTGTCGCCTTTTGACGTAGGTATTTCGCGCATATTTCTCGCTGCTTTTGGTATCGTTGTACCATGCAAACAGTGGCCAGTACCTGACCTTGAGAGGTCCTACAAAACGTGAATGTTGTTGTTTGCCCTTGAAGAGAAAGGTTCAAGTAAGGCTTATCAGTGGAAAAACTATTCACAATATTCTACTACGCAAGAAAAGGAATGACTTGTTTTGATACCTAAAACAAACACTTTCTCTCCTTAATGTAGATTCTTTGCTTGTTTTTACGAGCAAGTTGTGGTAAAAAGTGCCATTTCAGTCCAATCAAATGTCTGTAATTTTGAACAAAAAATTTCAGCGATTGAATTGCACATTAGAAATTTTCAGGTTAGATTCAAACGAAGAAATTTTTAGGTTAATTTCGCTATAAGGCAAAATCGGCGAAACTGTTTCGTTATATCCGTTAAAAATGTTCGAGTTAGTTCCTCAATATCTCCAGAAGTATTGATGCAATCAGTTAAAAGTTTTGGAATGGGTTGAATTATATTTACTTCATGTAAACAAATGTGAGGATTTACTCGTTATTAAGTTAAATCCATATATTTTTAAAAATGCAAAGTGGTCTGAAATCTAGTATTTGATTGAAAAATTTTGGCTTAAAGTTCCATACAAAATTTGGTATGGTGAAACGAAACGTTTTTCGTTACTTAAAAGAGCTCCGTCAACGATTCATCTTTTGGTAATTTTTCCTTTTTTCGGTCCGAAATCAGTGATTTCGTTTTTCATAAAGTAATTTCTAATGTCCTTGCAACCTCGGAAAGTTAATGCAGATTGATTTTTCCGTCTTTCGGAAATTTAATAATTTAATTAGTCCATTTATTAAGGTTTGTAGTGTAGATGTTTCTATCCTATATTGAAAAACTGCCGTTCAAAAAACACTGCATAAAATTTCACGTCGCAATTTTTTTTAGTTGTTATTCGTTTTTTTGTGACGTCTGAAGGCGCAAAAAAGGGTTGACATGTGATCGCTCCGTTGTCGATACCGAAATGTTCCAAATCCTCCTAGGATGTCAGGTGACTGCAATTGACCAATGAGAGGGATTGTTGACCGAAATTTTGCATGTGTGCCTCCTTCCCTAGGCCGACGTTATAAGAGGGCCTGTTGAGAGCAATGAGGGTAATTCCGTTTAGATTTCCGTTAGATTCAAGTTCATTTGATTCCGACTTAATTTCCGAAGATTCTCTTCACATTAAGATTCTAGTTTTCACTCTTGATTTAGTAGCTTGTCTCCGAAATTATTACCGAAAATTCTCCGCGGTTAATTACCAATTTGCAAAAGTTATTGCCAGTTTTTGAGAGTGTTATTCTCATCGAGAATTGCAGCGTTGTAAATTAGTTTTGCTGCTTAGTGAACGTGTACGAGATAGAGACTCCAGGATACCATAGTGCCCATCCGGTTAGACCCGTTGGTGAGCATGAAAAAATCAAGGATCGTCCTGTCTTTCCGTTTGATTCTCTTGTGTTTCCGATCAGTGTAATTATTTCATTCCGTTACGATATTCGGGGCAAAATTAATTCGTTGATTGTGCCGTACGCACATGTGGCGATAAGAGTTTTCTATTGTCCGGTCTCTCAGCATGTGGGGTTGTGGGGAGTTGAATTCAGCTGGTAGTCGGAACATCGCCGTATCAGTATGATCTTTTGATATACAGGGTGTGGTGAAAGTTTATCGCGCCGGTTGTCGGAATTGCGAGAGTATTTGTTGGGTCTTATTCCCAAATCCGTCTTTTATCGCGACGGTTGTTGGACTTCCGGGGGATTCTTATTTGGCTTGGCTGTTCGTTGGATAAAAACTTATGTGTAGCACTCGAGGTGGTGGTCCAACCCAGTCTTGACAAGTTTGAGCCCTGCTGCCTTTCAGTTCACTGGTCCTTGCCCTTTTAAGGACAGACTTCGTGTCTAAGGATGGTTTTCCGAGTGTATGCGTTGGTTTTTAACCCCAAATCCGTCTTTTATCGCGCCGGTTGTTGGAATTCCGGGGGATTCTTATTTGGCTTGGCTGTTCGTTGGACCAAAACTTATGTGGAGCACCCGAGGTGTTTGTCCAACCCAGTCTTGACAAATTTGAGCCCTGTTGCCTTTCAGTTCACTGGTCCTTGTCCTTTTAAGGACAGACTTCGTTTCTAAGGGTGGTTTTTCGAGTGTATGCGTTGGTGTTTAACCTCAAATCCGTCTTTTATCGCACCGGTTGTCGGAATCCTGAGAAATTCTCATTTGGCTTGGCTGTTAGTTGGATAAAAACTTATGTGGAGCACCGAGGTGGTTGTCCAACCCAGCCTTGACGAATTTGAGCCCTGTTACCTTTCATTTCACTGGTCCTTGACCTTTTAAGGACAGACTTGGTGTCTAAGGGTGGTTTCCCCAGTGCAATTCCGTAGCCTTTACTATTCCGATTTCAAACAAGGCTGAAAATCGGAAGCCAGTTATTCGAAGTGTGCTAACTGATAGCCTGATCTGGAACGCAAGTCAATATCACGATCCCCGTATTATTTAGTTTGACCTATTACACATCACCACATTGAACGCTCTCATATATTTTCTTGCTCTAACCTCACACAACCCGTGTTTATACACCCTTCCGTTCATTAATCATCATTATTATTGCTCGTATCATTCTATTCAATTCCGTCCGTTACCGTTATTCTGTACATATTACCTACTATTACACTGCTAAAGCCCGCCATACACGTAATATGAACTTATTGACTTCTTTATATTTTGATTGACATTCCTGTTATTTGCATTTCTTATATTCAATCTATCCGTATTGAGTTAGATCGATTGCTGTCTGAGTTTGTGTTTTGATTACCAGGACATAGGGTGCTTATTATTTCTGATCGTTAACTGCTTAAACATTGATATAATTCTCCTGACACTGCACTCCTGTTTGGACACTGCCTTCGGTGGCGGTGTATATAAGATGGTGAATATTGTAATAAAGCTGTACATATATTTTGAGCGTTTTACTGCTGTAACCGTGCAGTGTCAGGGCAGTCTGAGAAGGAACATATACTGATTAATCGCTACCAGCTTAGCTTGAACTGAACCCTTCTCCAACTGTTTCAAAGCTACCCAAAGGTGATAAACTCAGTGAGCGATTCTGTAGGGAAAGCCACACAGGTTACTCCATCACCGAAAAAAAAAAAACGTCACGAGGGATCATATTAAATGTTAGTTCCAACACCCAGTTCTGTTACTGTCTTGAACTCATTCAGAACTGGCTCAACTCACACGTCTGCGCTCATCCTAGTTCGGGACCAACTTTGAATAGATAGTTGGAAAGTGCTGGAAACGAATCTGTATGTCCTGATATGAACCTTCGGATCATGTGGTATCCTACGAACAAGATATAAACGCTGAATTGGGTCATATGGAGGACGAAAGTGATATAAACGTCACATCACTGAAAAACATCATTATTAGTGCCGTTAAAACAGCAAGAACACGATGCAAAAAAGGAAATACCTCAAAAATGGACAAACTCAGCACATCTACAGAGGAACTGATGAAGACAAGGAGGAATCTGACAGACAAGTATCCAACAAATACCGGTCAGATGAAACAGCTCAATAAAGAAATCCCAAAATGTGTATAGGATTATACCTCATTAAAAAAAAACAAGAAATGTCAGTGCTTTTCTATGTTTTTTGAGTTATTCTAGAGGAAACTTCGATACCGAGGAGAAAATCAAAAATTTTACATATTTGTTTTTCAATATCTCCAAAAATTATGAGCATATCAAACCGGAATTTGATACAATGCTGTGAATTATGGGACTTAAGGTATAACCGATTTTTTTTAGTGAAATGAATAGTTTCCGAATAAAAAACTTTTATTCGAAAAAATGTTTAATACATTGTTTTTCTAAATTAACTGACAGAACGATCTCAACAGAATTTGTGATAAGTTGCGAGTTGTCATGCTTCAACTGATTGCCAAGCTTCAATTCAATAGCTTCAGTAGTTCTCGAAATATCAGAGAAATAACCACAAAACTAAAAACTCCGAAGCCTTTTGGCCGTTTTGAACCATTAACGAATCCAACCTTTGCATTCGGAAATGCAACTAATTATTTGCTGGACATTATCGAATTTAACACCGGATTCGTCATCCTTGAGTCCAACCTAGTCGTTTGAGACTATTTTCAGCTTAAACTTCGAAGAAAACAAACACTTGGGCAATACAATACAATATCCTCTTTATTTGATAGTATGTAACTACAAGCATGGATACATAAGAGAAACAGTGTCAAGTGTCATGCCACATAGTTAAACCAAAAAAACAGACAAACAATATGGTTCCAATTCTATTACAAATTCTGTCATTTTTCTCTTGAACGATTTGAAATTTTCTTCATGTCATGAGGTAATCTATTAAAAATCCTCATAATCATATAAGAAGGATGTTTTTCGGTTAAAGATAATCTATATATGGGATAATGTAAATTTAACGATCCTATAGGGTAGTTGCTTTTAGTTGTGTGGGCTGAGAAAATATCTCTATTTTTGAAAAAAAAAAATCAAGCACTCCACTAAATATATACCTTATACTGTAAGCAATCTGTTTTTTCCAAATACCCCTCTGCATGACTGATTAAATTTCATTTTGAACATATATCTTATTATCCTTTTTTGCACAATGAACACACTCTCTTCTTCACAGCATGATTCCCAAAAAATGACGCTATTGCGGAGCAAAGACTTCAAATTCGCGAAATATATTATTTTCATGTTCTTAGCACTTAAATACTCTGAAAATTTCCTGAGGCCATATCCAACCCTGCAGAGCTTTGACTCCAAGTGATTTATTTGATAAGACCACCCCAGATGCCCATTCAGATATACACCCAGAAACTTGACAGTCTTCTGGACAAAACGGTGGTACGCTGTTTTCCTAGATCGTAAAACTCAAGATTAAAGCGAACAATAGAGCAATGAAGTCACTTGGAAAAAGCTTCTCAGAAGGCAGGAAATATATAAATGAACTTCGAAACAAAAATGGCAATATAACAAAAATAAAATGAAAATAACTAATATCGTCACAATGTTTTATGATATGCTGTTAAGAGATCCGCAGGCTGAGTTATAAACTCGTGGAAATGAAAAATAATAAAACCGTAGGTGAAGAGTAAATGGAAATCGCGGCTATGAAGCATGGAGGTACAGCTCTCTATCAGGCTATTTGTAAACGGATCAACTACTGCCTACTAAACAGTAGAGTTCCTTTTCAGAGGAATCGATCTGCTATAATTATCTCTCATTAAAGGGTGACATATCGAAACTGTAATTAGTCTCCTCTCACATGTGTATGAATTATTGTCGAAAATTTTTAAGAAAATATTCACCAACAAATTAGACATGTAGCAACCATGTGAACAAGCAAGCTTGCGATCAGGATATGGCATAAAACATCTTCAGATCCTGAAAACCCTCATCGAAAGATGTGTGGAATACAACCAGTAGGGAAGAGAGGGGCACCTTTCAACAATATTTTAAGGACAGTTTCTCTTATGGTTTCAGTTCCAGGAACGCAATCATTGATTGTACCCCATAATCACACTGTTTATTGTGGTCAATTTTCAGTAAATAAGTTAATACACCTGAAAATCTTGGTGTTATTATCAAAAAGTTGAAGTGGTTACACATATTCATAGGGGTCCCGTGAAGGGGCACATTTGAAAATGATGAGGGGTAGGCTTGAACACAAGGAAAAATATATTGAAACCTAACTATTTTATTCAGTCGAATTATTCATATTCCATATTGAGAAATAATTATCTTATGTTTTAACAAGAATGATTTCATTGAAAGTTAAGCAAGGATGAGGTACCCTTGGAAGCAAGTAGTTGGAATTTCCGAACAACGTCCGTGAATTCCACACTGCTGAAGTCATCTACAGGAGGCAATTTGAATTTCAACCCTTTTTTTCAGGAACTGTACCTTTGAGCTGCTATCTATATTTTGACCCTGTATCCGTCCAACATATTGCGTCACAGTCTTCCTCGTACAAAACTTCACCAGAACATAATCGTTTATTGACAAATGTTGGTAGACAACTTCATCTAATTCACTGTCGGTATCTTGTTCTGAGAGGGTGGTGACGTCATCCAGCCGTCCACTCAAAAACGACTCTTGTGACGTAGTAGGATAGCTACGAGCTACGAAGAATCTATGATAGCTACGAATAGGCTACGAGATGATGATGGTCGCAAAATGAATGTACATAATATATGTTTTTGAAATTGAAATTATTAAAATTAGGTTGATATTGAAGAATAAATTCATCAACCACTATACCTATATTATTCATACAGTCCATTCTATTGAAGTATAACCAGAGGGTATCGTCAGAGTCATCATAAAAGGAATATGTATCACTCTCATTCACTCAAAAAAGAGGTAAAATTGAAAGAATTTCAAACCAAATGAATCTGTGTTGCTAAGTTTTCTCGAAAATGTCAATTTGACGATAGTCTCAATTCAAAACGAAAAATAGAAAGAAAATAATTCTTAAAATTTTCTCCTTTGTCTGATTGAAGAGGTAGATTTCTACACTGAAACGTCACAGTTCACTTTTTTTATCGTTTATATTGTTCCTGGATTATTTATTAGAAAATCTGATTTCCAAGAAAATGCCCTTGACAAATAGTTTAATCTGGCGAACCGCGAGGGCGTGTTTCATGAAAAAACAATTCTTTTTAATTTGTAATAGTTCTGTTTCAGATATTGGGATTGAAAACTCAGAAAAAATCTGAAAAATGATACGAAATCCTCCCAAAATAAGCTTTAATCGATACTCTCACTAGATGTTTCTTCTCTTTACAGGACTCTATTCTTTAAAATTTTCCTAGTTGAAGTCAAAATTTTGTTACTTTTTTTCAGATCGTTAACCATCTCAACTTTCTTCATAACCTTCTTGCCTGTTTGTTTATTGCGATTTTCTCGATTTCTAGTTTCAACACTTTGTTTTCAGGTGTTTCTTTCTTGAGCGACCTTTTTTTCTTCTACGAGAGTTTTCACTTCCAACTGGTGCCTTAGAAAAATGAGAGCAGCGAGGAACCTGATCGAAGTTTATCGAGGCAGATAATACTACGTCAGAGATATTAGATGAAGCAGTAGATAGGTTATCAGTCTTTTGAGGCGACTGAAAGTTTGTGGGGCCATTTGATGACATAGAAAATTGGACATTAGGAGATCTATCTGTAACAGAATCTGTGAAAATGCCTTCATCCAAAGGAAATATTCCTGTTTTCCTGAATCCAGAAATAATGTTATTCAACGTGGGAGAGTTTTGAAAGGCTCTTCCGGCCAGCTCGGCGGTACTTTGAATAGTGATGGTTTTTCTGCGGTGCGAAATCATCCAGTTATTGAAAGCTATTTTGTACTTTCCTTTGAAGGGTCCTAATACAGGGATATCAACTGGGTGAGGGCGTTACTATTGTCATGCCATTGTTCCTTGAATATGAGATTGCCTCCAACTAACAGTGAATTTCTTGGTTATCCATAAGAGTTAGAATTGAATCTTGTTTGGTGCAATTTGTATGATTCACTACGTGCTCCAAAGGTCTCAGGAAGAGTTGTGTTGGCATCCAGCCACTACATGGACTATTCAGAAAACCAATACTTCCGGGCGGTTTGCCGTTCATGAATGTATCGTGAAATGGAGCTCTAGGAATAATAAACACGGGTGGAATCGTATTTTCTGATGCTCTAATAATGCCAACCACTGTAACCAGAAACTTTTTGCCCCACCTGCTTTATACCCTTTTCAGCAAATACGTTGGGAGCCTGCACCACTGTCATGACAGCGGTTTCATCTAGGGTGTATATTATGCTTGCTGAGAATGGGTGCTTTTCGAGGGCTCTACTGTAATTATCGGAAAAGTATTCGACATTTGTTCTGTGGAAACTGGTAGCCCTTGCCTTTTCATGAAACCTTGAAGCCATTCTAGGCCTGCTTGTTTATTTTCTACCGACGAATTTGGAAGCTCTCTTTCTAATTTCAGATCATAATCGTGGGCTCCTAATGTTCGCAGCATTTGGTATGTCAAGCCATAGTTTATACGAGTACATGCCAATGCATATTTCACAAGAAGTCCTTCTTGTTCGTTACTGAACACCTGCCAGAAGTTATGCTTCGATGAAAGTGTTTCAACTTCTTCTTCGGTTTATTCATTACCACGCAGTTTCTCTAATCTATAAAAGAGGACTTAGTGCGTCACTGCATATGAGCAGCCTTACTCAATGACTATTGAGTACCCGCTGTACACTTTCGATGGTCTTCTGCATATCTTCCTCTGGAAAATCCGGTTTTGTTCTCTTCTTTATATAGTTCCTGATCGTTGTTAGGATTGTAGAATGAAATTTTCGAAATAACTTTGGGATCGCGTGACAATGACAATTAAACTGAAATCTAAATGTCCGATTGCGTACAGAACAATGTGGGGCACATTCCAACAACATTGGTCAGTTTTGAACACCTTCGAATGGTGTTGAAATGTGCCCCACTCATGCTGATCAAATGTGCCCCCGGCAATGAAATTGTTTACAAGCAGGATTGAAAACAGAATTGGATTGTTACCTTTCAAAAACCAGCTTTCCAGTTCTTCTATATTTTCGAAGAACAATATTCTGGCACGCTATGCATAACTCACTGAACTAAACTCGTTCAGTTTTTCATGGTCTCCTAGCATTCAACAGAATAGGTTGTAAACGTATGTGAGGTATTTAGAACTTCTCGAACAACGATGCCGGGTTGAAATTATGTGAGATATTTTCATGAAAAAGAAATAACGTAATTGTTTGAAGGTGCCCCTGTTTTTGATATTAGTGTATTGCGAAAAGGCTTTCGATAATACTGATCAGATAAAAATGGAACAGGCCCTAACAGAATGCCGAGTCGATCATAGTTATACTACTGTTATCCAAAACATGAAATATATGAAAGGGCAACAACGAGTGAAAATTCACGAAAACACGAAAGACTTTCCTTTTGACAGATGAGTTCTACAGATATATTTCATATCACTTAAGCTATTCAAAACGCTCTTGGAATATACGTTGAAAGAGTTTTTCTTGAAAACATGGATATATAAACATGAACGTCGAGAAATAACGTCATTTGATATTCGCCGATGATATCGTCATACTGGTGAATCGAATACTGGTATCGATGAAGCTAGAAAAACGTTAAAAAGCCTATAGGATGATTTAGGAATTATGGGACTCAAAATTATTAACTGAAAAAACGGAGCTCATGACCACCCTAGTTATTATTGAACCACCAAATAATAGCTCTACCAAAACAAATAAGCTCGTATACATGTCCACGAAGTTCGCATCGGAAAAGAAAAAGAGATAAAACATCGAATTGGACTACCATGGGGGCATCTTTGGTAAAATGAGGCGTATCTCCAATTCGAATATAACGATAAGCCTGAAGAGAAAGGTTTTTGATTAGTGTATCACCGATGCTCACTCACGGAGCAGAAACTTCCACCCTCACAAAACAGTCAGCCAATTAAATAAGCATTTCGCAAATAGCAATGAAAAGTCATTGTTAGGGCTTCCTCTGAGAGACACAGTTTTAAATGAACAAATTCGTGAAATTATTGGTGCTACTGATTCAATTTTGAAGATAACAACTTGACGATGGACAAAGAAGATTTTGGGGTAAAGGCCTCGACAAGACGCTCATCGCAGTGGGGGACGATTCCCAACAAGATGGTTCTATGATATTGAGTGAATCCATACGAACTGGATGAATTCCGCACAGGATCAACAAAAATTAAATGGATTACATAGACCTTTGTCCGGCAGTTGACTCAGCCCAGTTGAATGTTGATGTTGATATTATATGTCATCCTGAAATATAACCTGTGCCCTCGATGTTTTTTGTCACCCCTGTTAGGCTTAGTTTCCATTTCCATCTATTGAGTTGTGATTTCAATGATTTTATTCACAGAAACGGCTCTACGTTGCACGCCAATGAGATTAATAGAGAGATAGGAACACAGAGTGATCCGCTTGAAACAATATATCGTTTGATGGTTAATCGATTTTAGCTTGAAAAAAATAGGAAACAACAACGATTGAATATGGTCAAAGACTATTCGTTTCTGAGATACAGGGTGATTTATTTTATTTTTTGCGGAACATTTAGATGGCTATTACTCGTGAACCGTTCAACGTACTCGCTTCAAATTTGGCAGGTATTGCCATCTCAGGCCATCAAATTGCTAATGGAAAACCATACCAAAAATATACATACGAGGACTAGGAAATTGCGATTTCTAGTTCCAGGTCTTATGGGACACTCTGTTCATGGAGTAAGGTATTTTTTCTAGTCTATATCGATGATTCATAAGAGATATTTCAGTCATTAGAAGAACCGGAGCACATGCTTGAAAACCTGGAAAAATGGTTCAGATCAACTGGCGTTAGTAGCCATAAATCACCAAACTGCAAATTGGTTGACATCAACTCTCTTGAAAAACCCAAATCTTGTGAAACTCTTGGCCGAGGTGGTGATAGAAGCATATCTCTATGCAGACGATACTAATATTACGGTATCATCCAGGGATATTGAGGTGGTGATGATAAGTTTGAGGCAATCCATGTCATTGGTTGAGAATTGATGCGCCGGGAATGGCCTACCTCACAACAGTGATAAAAAAACGGTAAACCCGCAAGATTTCCTGTCGCGAAGCTATAAGTGAGATATTTATATCATTGTAAGCAGTGTGAGTTCCCGAACAAAAAATATGCAGGCCAACATAGGCGGTCTCTCTTTGTTTGGAAGATATGGGCCCCCAAAGTTCCAAATTGTTGCATTTTCAGATCCTTTTTTCCGCCATAAAAATGATCTCTCACTCTTCAAATCTAGTTCATAAATCATCTTTGAACCTTCAACCAACGAATAGAGACACTTTCTTTCAAGAATATTCATTATTTAAAGGAAGGAAAGTGAAAATATTAGACAACAATTTAACCTATATTCCTACGAAATACTTCTCAATGTTGAAGCGGAGCTTGGCAACAGCGTCTTTTCATCGCTGGCCAACGTATTATGACCGAAGAGTAGTTGCTGGCGGGAAATATGAAATGATGGACAGCTGAAGGATATGATTGTAAGGAAAATGCGTCTGTCATTGAAGAAGAGGTGGTTATTCCAACATCAAAACAAAATCATTGAGAATATTTCTTTAAGGTTTCACTCTCAGTATTTTCGTTTGAACTTTCTTTCTATCCCCTTCAAAATAGGGAGGTTGTTATCCACTTCGTTTTTTGTTGTGTCTTCGAGATGGTTCCAGTTTAGAATGAGACTCCAATAAAATGGGTTATATAATAACCTCGATTTCATTGGAAATCTGGGAAGGGCGCGACCTATCACATATGAAAAAAATGTACGTTGAAATATATGTCAGGGTGTATTCTCATTCCAATACTATGTGTGTCAACCTTGTAGATTTCATTAGAAACGAATTTTCCTATTGGAAAATTTACAGTCTTGCAGTAAACAGTAAGAACTCAGAACATATTTCATTTGTCTTGCCAGCAATAATCTGTCATTCACGAATACGCACGATGGCACGATTCCGACCGATGAAATTTGCGCCATTGCCAAACTTCACTTTAAGTCTGAGTCGAAATCAGAAGGAAAAGAGGTTAAGTGGTTGTCCAGTAATTTCATAATTTCTTCATTAAATATTGATTATTCTTGAAAAAAGTGTTGCTTACTGATGGTTGAAGGTTCAAAGGTGGTTTGTGAACTATACAGTTGAAGTGAGAGATCGTTTTTATGGTGGAAAAATGGACCTGAAAACGACTCATTTTGGAACTTTGGGGGCCCATATCTTCCAAATTAAGGGAGACCGCCTATGTTCGATTTCTTATTTTTTATTCAGAAAATCACACTGCGTACAATGATGTAAATATCTTTTTAATATCTCGGCGACGGGAAATCTTGCTGGTTTACCAAAAAAACATTTTAGCAGATCCAATTCCGCATCTCCTAATAGTGTAGATTTTAGTTATGGTTCAGTTCAGACAAGTGTTCACTCGAAGCTTCTGGGTGAACATGTTGATGGAATTTTGAATTGGTCGGTTTACTGTGATTCATCAACGAGCAAGCTTAATTCTACAATATATATGTTGAGAGATTTGAAAGAATTGAATGAATGAAATACTTTAATGATACATTCATTATTTTCAATCCTATAAAAATGTAAATGCTACGCGAAGAATGAATAATTACTTTTTTTCCTCACAAAAATATCCAATGACTGAACAAAATACTATTCAAATGAGCATAAGATTATTTAAATACTTACCGAAAATGATGAGAAATGTGAATTAATTCAAAATTTTCAAAAAAAAATATTTTCAATCATAGTCGAGTGTGAACCTTTGTTTTGACTTGTTTTCTGTTGTTGTAGAAATTTTGAAAAAAACATATACTATTGTTATTTTGTTATCAATTTGTCGTAGCTATCTGATTCTGAAAAGATTTCATCTTTCGAACCATTTCGGTATGGATCATACGAATAGTTCAATGGTCTGAGATGACAATACCTGCCAAATTGGAAAAAATGCGTTGAAAAGTACGAAGGTTCCACCAAAACAATTAAATCACCCTATAGCTTAAAGGCCAATAGCCTTATGCCCGTCCTTACGTCGACGCGACCATCCCATATTGGTTAATCGATAGCCGAGCACTACTTTGCCAGTGCTTGGTGGCATGCTTGCTCAAGTCAATGAACGACCTACCTTGAGGCGTGTTCAAGCAAAAAATAATCACAAAATAGCGAAGATTATTCGTTCTCTGTGACTTTTCACAACCCAGCGTTTCTGTTTGTATTATAATCTTGGTGTTCTCTACTATGTACGATACTGCATGTACGATAACAGTTGAGTTCCGATATTCCTGGGCAGTAGATGTCATTAAATTTTGACAGTCGATTTTACTGGTACTGCTTTGGCAGTACGATGCGTTTCGAAATTACTGATACTGGCCAGTACTGATTGCTCTCAGGGAACGAAAATGATTTTCTAGAAATTCATCACAGTAATTGCAGAACTTAATTCATAGTGGTCCTGTTCTTCATGACCATCATGCTAGTAGGCACTACCCTTTTTTGAAAGCAAACCTGATGCCATAAATCATACACTCTGTCGGCATTTTATATAACAGAATTACGGTTCGTTTTATGGGGCGGCTTCTTTGACACCTTGAACAGATACTGTCATATAATAGCAAAATTCAGTGCGACAAACATGAAAACGTGAAAACATTCTAGATTTTACGGATATCCATGAACATCGCTGAGAATTGCCGAGAGTTTGCTTAATGGATAGGACCCTTGCTAAGCATGAGTCAATACTTGATCTTGTCTCAGCGGAGAATTTCTCAGGTAGGAGTTCTAGATCGGACTATGCGTACGGGCATTGGCCCCTATTTGAATGTTGTTTTTCGACTCCCCGAAGTACCATCTATTTGCCATGAAACGATTGACAGTTAGTTGCAGACGACCCCATATATGTTTATTTACG
This sequence comes from Myrrha octodecimguttata, assembly GCA_958510865.1. Lineage (NCBI taxonomy): Eukaryota > Metazoa > Arthropoda > Insecta > Coleoptera > Coccinellidae > Myrrha > Myrrha octodecimguttata. Next base: position 6,129,081 of record OY294061.1, read on the forward strand.
TCAATTAAATAGACAGAAGAAAGCCACAAACGCAGAGATAATAACATTATATAATTTTCTGTTCAGAGCTTGAAATAAACATCATTTCATTAACACTAAATACATTTAAACTTATTTAGAATGAATCAAATCTCTAATAAAATAATATCCTGAACTAAAAAAAAATGTTATTTTATGGAACCTTTCAGTTGCACGTGAAGTACTTTGCCGCTCACCCAGAATTACCATAACAAAAAAACTCATCCTTATTCGTTATATTGATATTTTTTGTGACCTTTTATTCCAGTTCAGGTTGATGATAATTGCTTTGAAATTTCCTGTTAAGCATCCACTGTTGCTTCACCCCTTGAACTGTTTATAGATTCATACATCGTTTAGTTTGTTTGAGAGTATGGAGTGCAATCGTGGAGCCGGATAATTGCCAAACCGCCTACCGGTTTCCTACTGGGATTGAAAACTCTATACTATATTTCTTCTGACAAACTGATATTCAATTCATCTGATGGGAGTTTTGCTTTCGAAAATACTCGTGAATATCTCAGATGAACGAAGTTTTCACGAATCGGGCACAAGTTCTGATGTGATACGTTTTAAATCATACATTTTTTTTGAATTTTCTTTTTACGCGCATGTTTTTAGCTGTGGGTTTCACAGAGGGTTTTCAGTATCATTCAATAATCTTATCTGCCCTATCCCCATTTATTATCAAGAACAAACTTAACTATGATCAGTCACCGAATGCAGCTTTCGAGTTTACATATTCTCAACTAGGAAGTCTATAGGAGATGGTTAGGTTTCTTATCTCTTGTGACACTATTCGAATGCGAAATATTTTCCAATTGTTGAGAGAAATTGTGTTTTTTCAATGGATTCCAACATCGCTTCTCGTGGCGTTCTAACCTTCTCAACTGTTAACTGCAATTTCAAGGTCCAATTATCATCGAAACGGAGGCCATCTCCAAATGAAAATTTCACTTATCAGGAAATTTTTCTGGCAGAAATGGCTTTGAACAGAACCATGAAAAAGATCACTCATATTTAGATGTCATTTTCGAACGCTCGAGTTATTAATCCAATTCATCAATTTAAATTGTGATTTCCATTACACCATTCATCTATTGGTTTTGATGTGTATTAATCATATCCACACAGAGAAAAAATATAACTTAAATATAATAATATTACCTTGACACAAACGAATTTGATGCTTGAATAGGGACAAATGAATTTTATTTTGATTCAAGACTTCGGTTTATTTGGAATTTTTATATCCCATTTATTCCATTGAAACAACATATTTGTTCGAAGGAAGAAAATAATTTGTTCGGAGCCAATCAACATATCAGTTTGAAATTGAGAAAAAAATTTCTCAGAAGGAGTAAAATGATTGTTCGAATGAAACTGAAATAGTACTTGGACTGAGATATGTTCGTTGGAGGAGTAGGTCATATGTATTTTGAATAAATAAATAGATTTCTTTTTTTGAAACATCATTCATTTGAATGAAACGAAATTTTCTCATTTTGAATGAAGCCCTCATCTTGACCAAGATAAATATATATAAATATATACAACCTCAAAAAATATTGGAATAAATAAATATAGAATTGTTTTCTCCAAAAACATTTATTGGAAGATAAATGAAATTGTACTTAGTGTGCATGTAATAATATAAAAAAACACAAATATCAGCAAGAAGCCAAACGCTTAATGAAATGATAAAACGTTCCATTGAAAAAGGACTCACCCTACAAACCGATTTTTGGATACGTTCAGACCGCAAGCCTCTTATACTTCATCCATAATATTATTTCACGTATAATAAGTATTACTTCTCATTATCTTTACGATTTCAGTTCTTGAACTTCGACTCTTACTCCTCTGCGATTGCAAATCCGACAGGTACAAAGTAGAGGATTCGCATTGTTTCTGTAACCTCAATTCTTGTTGGCGATCAAGATATGATGAAATTTGAACCATAGTTGAGTTTGAAATAAAGAAATGCTTTATTTCGAAGGAGTCCTTAAATTTTTTGTTCGTCATGAACGTATATACAAGGTGATTAATGAGTGACCTTACATACGTCAATGGCGGATAGAGGACTAGAGGATAGGAAGTTATTTTGTTGAGATTTGATAGTCATATTCCTCTGTTAGAACTTGACAGTATGCCATTCTGGGTAAATCTGAATCCAGAGCCGAACTGGAAAAATCGTGATCACCTCTTATTTGTTAAAAAAGTTCATTTCCTGTGCCATCCAAACTGAAGAACGATTATTGTAGCATTTTTCTTGGCTTTCAAATCCAATGAAAGTTTTTCAAAAAAGCAACCAGAAAATAAGTTTTTCAACAAATAACAGATCATATTTTTCAAGCCTAGCCCTGAATTTAAATTTACTCTGAATGGCATATTGTCACGTTCTAACAGAGGAATATTACTAGCAAATTTCCACAAAATAACTTCAAGCGTTTCAGAAATATCGCTATCAAAGTTTTATATCAAACATTCAAAACGCCTTGTATCTTCGTATCGTATGAACAAAATTTTTCGATTGATCTTAACTCGCCTTGAGGTCCTTTATCCACCATTGATGTATGTCCGGTCGAAAATGAAAACATTCTTACAAATTCTTCTTTGCCAATGTTTTTGCTGGAACAGTTAAGGTGTGCCATCCGGATTGAAGAGCGATTATTATATATTTTTTTCTTGGTTTTTCGAGTCCAATAATATTTTTTCGAAAAAGCGCTCAGGAAATTAACTTTTCCAACGAATAACTGTAGATCACAATTTTTCCAGCCCGGCCCTTGATTTGAATTAATCCAGAATTGCATATTGATGAGTTCTAACAGGGCAATACTCCTTGCAAATTCCTACAAAATAACTTCAAGCATTTTAGAAATATCGCTCATCAAAGTTTTATACAAAAAGCCCTGTATCTTCGTAACTAACGAACCAATTTTTCTTCGGCGGATCTTGACTCGCCTTGAAATCCACTATTCGCTATAGATCACTTCGTATTATTTTGGATCAAACATTACTTTGAGTCGACACAATTCTGTTAAATTAAGAGTGGGTTGCTTACAATAAAAGGATTTGTTGATCCCAATTGACGAAAACTGCCGATAAACAAATACTTGTATTATCAGGTAAATATAAGTCGAATATACCAATTTTTTCAGTTTAAATAATACTGTTTTCTTAGTGCACATCGAACTCCATTAACTCATAATCGAAAATAACCGAAATGAATATCCTCACATATTTCTCCATCATGCTACCTTATGTCAGTCTGCTGCTCCCCCCGTCTTTGAGATATCAATGGCCGAACTTGGCTTTCCATCCCAACAACCCTAAACAAACATCAGAGCATGACCCTGTTCCCAATCGATGACCCAGTCGTTCTGTCCACTTACCGAAGGTTGCCTTCGGAGTCCATATGTCTTCTTCGTAATGAATAGGCACATTCTACAGACAATTTAGTCAATAATCTTGTCGTCCTATCGTCTAGAACCCCACCTCATTACATATCGATCGTAATTGCAGGTAATCGCTCAGTTAGAGTCGTTTTCATCATGTCACTTTTCCAGGGTCAGGTGGCCTTTTGGGAGGTCCAACAATGTTTGTAGACCTAATGGTGGCACCGTGTTCGTGCTAAAATAGAATAGGAAACAGATTTTAATTCTTTTTCAAATTAAATATTATATCTGTTTCAGGTAACTGGTTCTGTATGGAGTTGCAGCGAATGTTAAAATCAATCACTTCACGAGAAATTTGTCTCATCTAGGCTTCAAAATATAACATTATTTGTATTCTTCAATTTCGGAAATTGTTTCCCATTACATGTAATTATTACCAGATTCAACTCGAAACTGATTTATACCAGAACGAACACATAAAGAGAACATATATTAGCACAGTAATGCGCATTTCAACATCTTCGCATATACTGGCTGATCACTATAACACCCCTGTTCTTATTTCCTACATAATTTGTAAATAACAAATTACAAATAGTCATGTATAATCATAGAAAAATAATATTGATGCAGCTATTTTCACATACAGATGTAATAACAGAATGAACGATAAAAGCTTGCTTATGAAACAGAGATCTCGTTTTCATTCATATCATACTTAGGCTTCCTGGATCTTAAATTATATCGTTTGCACTCAGAATTCAAGAACTCCTCATTATTTTCAGTTTCTGAAGTATAACTAGATTCTATGAAATTTTAGTCAACCTGCTCGATTAAAGTATTCGCTGAAATAGCTTCGCCATTGAATTCTCTGGTTGATAAATCAACTTCGTCAGAAGGACACGTTGGATAAGAATTCCGCGAGGATCTACGATAAATTTGGTCAGAGTATCGTTTAACAGACTTCCCATCAGAGGATTCAACTTCATACATAACATTCCCTTCTTTTTGAACAAGGAAAGATATACACATCAACAACCAAACGTTCAGAATATGCATTGATTAACGCCCTCTTGAAAGTTTTTACTGACTTTTCGGCCACTCCATTACTTGATGGATGATCAAGTGGTTAAAAGAGATGTCTTATCCAATTAGTTTTCGTGAAAGTCTTGAATTCAACTGAATCAGATGGTGGGCCATCATCTGAAACAATTACATCGGGCAACCCGAAATGTGAAAAAACATCGCGAAGTACATTGATAGTCTTATTAGCATAAGTCGTTTTCATTTCGAAAGCTTGAAACCATTTACTATGAGAATTAGGTACTACGAAATACTTTTATTCTTAATTGGACCATGCTTTTCTCGTATTTTGCCCGGTAACCAAAATCGACTAGCTTTTACTTTTCCTGAATTTACTGCATATTTTGCATTCCGCACACAATTTACAAATATCCGCAACTATATTAGGTCAATAAATATACGGTCTTGCTAAAGATTCGCATTTATTCACTCCCAAATACGTATTGTGAATTTCTCCAAGTATATCTTTAAGTGAACTTCCCTGATTAATCACACGATATCCCCAAAGGATACATCCATTTTCAATATGCAATGAATCCCCTTCATGCCAGTTATGTAGTAGTTTAGTATCATTCACAATATGTATGTGTCTGATCTGCCACCTATCTTGGTTTCTCTATCTGTATCTTACGCTGATGATGTGAATCTGTACAATGGGTCGGCCTGTCATCGGACTCTTCAGAGCGATCTTGATTTAGTGGTGAGCTGGCGTTCCGATTGGCTGCTTCCACTGAACATATCGAAGTGTCGTGTCTTACATCTGGGCAACAATAATCCGAGTAAACCTCATTTCATTGATGGTTTTGCTGTCAAAGATTGTCTAAGTAAAGTTGATCTAGGTGTTGTCATAAGCAGTGACCTGCCGTGGAGCCAACACGTACTTCATACCCTAAAGTGAAACAACGGCTTTACATGATCCAGCAGTGCTTCAGAGGTAGTCTGGATAAAGTCACCGCTTTGTACAGGACATGCATACGTGCACTCTTGGAATTTGCTGGTCCTGTTTGGTATCCATGGCTACGACGAGATAGTTGAATGCTCGAGTCTCTACAACGACGCGTTAGGAGGCTGCCATTCGGAGTTCAAAGACCTAGCTACCAAGAACGTATAAACATCATGAGTCTTGACACATTTGCAGATCGAAAGCGTAGAGGAGATATGATAGTCACGTTAAGGGCACTGAGGCTATTTTTCGGCACCGATCTATCGTATCTCCTTGATTTAAACACTAATTCGCTCAGGGGGCATGTCATGAAACTGGCACGGAAGAGATTTCATACGAGAAGCCGCGAATATTTTCTCAGCAATCGATTTCGATTGCTGGAACCAGCCTGCACAGGATATAGTTGAAGCTACATCGGTGAACGCCTTCAAGAATACGTTTGACATCCGAAGGACTAGTGCGGTGCTGTAGTGTGCGTGTGTGCATTTGTTCACTTTTATTTTTCTGTTCAATTTCTCATTTGGTTTATTTTTTGAACGTAATTTTGTTGGAAATTTTATAGTTTTCCCCAACTATGTAGCAACTGTAATATTATGAAAATAATATTATTGTTGATAACAAGCAATTCTGGTCATATGTCTCTGAAATGAAAAAGAACGATGGCATTCCGCGAATGATGACTCATGATGGAGAAAATTTTGAATCATATGGGGATATATCGAACGCGTTCATTAGTTATTTTTCAGGTGTGCATGAGGATTCAGATTAGCCGGTTATCGAAGATCAATATACGGCAAGAAATGGAGATTCTTTCTGTGTCGAGGATATTTCTGTTGAAAATATCAAAACTGAAATTAAAAAATTAAAAACAAACGAAAGTTCAGACCGGATTCAGTTCCAGCTATTTTTATGAAATCTTGAGGAGACAGTTTCGATTTGCCCCTCCATATAATTTTTAACGAATCTTTAAGTAACGGGGTGTTCCCTGATAAATGGAAACTGGCGAAAGTTGTCCCCATTCATAAAAGCGGTAGTATCAATAAAATAGAGAATTATAGACCAGTGTCAATTCTCTGCCAATTCGGCAAAATACTCGAATCCATCATAAACGGTTATTTTTTCCGATTCATTACCCCAGTAGCACACAATCTTGGCTAAACATTGATTCAATATTGGCCCAATATAGATTCATCGTACATCGAAAAACGAGTATACGCCAATGTTGGCCCAATATCGAAATTTGTGATAAGGCCAATATTGTGAATTAGTACTTTTGCCAATATTGGCCCAATATTGGGATGAGTGGATTGTGCCAATATTGTTTATCAATGGTAATGCCAATATTGGTCCAATATTGGGCATAAGTTATTAGCCAATATTGTAAATCACATTGCTACCAATATTGGCCCATTATCGGGATAAGTGGATTGCGCCAATATTGTTTATCAATGGTATCGCCAATATTGGTCCAATATTAGGCAAAGGTTATAAGTCAATATTGTAAATCACATTGCTACCAATATTGGCCCAATACCGGAATAAGTGGATTGCGCCAATATTGTTTAACGATGGAATCGCCAATATTGGTCCAATATTGGGCATAGTTTTTTACCCAATATTGTGAATTACATTGGTACCAATATTGGCCCAATATCGGGATAAGTGGATTGCGCCAATATTGTTAATCAATGGTTTCGCCAATATTGGTCCAATATTAGGCAAAGGTTATAAGTCAATATTGTAAATCACATTGCTACCAATATTGGCCCAATACCGGAATAAGTGGATTGCGCCAATATTGTTTAACGATGGAATCGCCAATATTGGTCCAATATTGGGCATAGTTTTTTACCCAATATTGTGAATCACATTGTTACCAATATTGGCCCAATATCGGGATAAGTGGATTGCGCCAATATTGTTAATCAATGGTTTCGCCAATATTGGTCCAATATTGGGCATAGGTTATAAACCAATATTTTAAATCACATTGCTACCAATATTGGCCCAATATCGGGATAAGTGGATTGCGCCAATATTGTTTATCGATGGTATCGCCAATATTGGTCCTATATTTTCGCATGGTTTTTTTGCCAATATTGTTAATCACATTGCTACCAATATTGGTCCAATATCGGTGTAAGTGGATTGCGCCAATATTGTTCATCAAACGTATCGCCATTATTGGTGGAAAAGTTCTTTTGGCCAATATTGAAAATTACATTGCTACCAATATTAGCTCAATATCGAGATGAGTGGATGGCGCCAATATTGTTTATCCATGGTATCGCCAATATTGGTCCAACATTGGGCATAGTTTTTTGGTCAATATTGTAAATTACATTGCTACCGATATTGGCCCAATATCGGGATAAGTGGATTGCGCCAATATTTTTTGTCAATGTATCGCCAATATTAGTCCGATATTGGGAATGGGGTTTTAGCCAATATTGAAAATAACATTGCTACCAATATTGGCCCAATATTGGGATGAGTGGATTGCGCCAATATTGTTTTCCACCGTATCGTCAATATTGGTCCAATATGGGGCATAGTTTTTTGGCCAATATTGTAAATAACATTGCTACCAATATTGGCCCAATATTGGGATTAGTATATTGCGCCAATATCGTTTATCAATGGTATCGCCAATATTGGGCATAGTTTCTTGGTCAATATTGTAAATTACATTGCTACCAATATTGGCCGAATATTGAAATGAGTGGATTGCGCCAATATTGTTTATCAATGATATCGCCAATATTTGTCCAATATTTGGTATAGTTATTCGACAGTATTGTAAATTACATTGCTACCAATATTGGCCCAATAAAGGGACAAGGGGATTATGAGTGTGAATCGTTTTCCTGTGGAACTTCGGTTAATGGCAAACTTTGGAGGCTTGCACATACTCTAGAAGAATATACTGTAAGATTTCTGAATTCCCTTGAAAAATCGAATACTTCTGGTTATATTATTCCTTTCAGGTTGATTATTTTGGACGATATATCGAAGCATTTTGTACATGTAATAGTAGAATTTAATCTGAACTGATGGGTTAATACATCAATTCTCATGAATTTACCGACTAAGCTTTCCACTGTTTCAGGGGACTTCATTTTGGAGATATTAATCCGAACTGAAAGCTATCCAGATAAGTATTCTGATACTACACAAGCCGAAATTCCGAACAATTTTGATTATCTTATTGTCTAGAGTCTAGAGGAGATATTCAATCTAACGCGTGTTCGAGTCAAAAGAAAATTCTGCAATTTATTCAGGCGATTGGGACCAGTTAAAACAAATTATTGTATATTAAAAAATAGGAAATCAAGTAACTCAGTATTAATCGAATATTCAGAAATAAATTCATTTATGCTAATTCTGAGGTTATTTCGCACTTACAGAATACTTTCAACGTATTTCACCAATGAAGGTACATAATTCCATAATATAGGTTATTATCTGTGCACAGAAAATTAAGTCACCCTGATCATCACACCTGTTGAGGTAGAACTAATCAATAAATCCTTAAAATAAGTATTAGTTATAATTTATATTTCCAACGAATAAATCTCGAAAAACATCCCCTTGTTGGCCTCAGGGCCATTTATCGCCCGAGAGTGCCTTCCGTCTAACCAGATGCTGTTTTATTGCCCTTTGCTTACATTTCAAGGAGTTGTCGCGTATCATTCTTCGATTCACATTTTATTTTTACATAATATTCCTTTTTGCATCCCGATAGTTGTTCCATCCCTTCACTTCCTAATTCATTAGTGTGCAACGAATCTTTTTACGAGCTTGTTTTGGGGAACACAAATCATTATTTCGTCACGATGTCTGTAATTTTCGAATTTTGAGCCAAAATGGGTATCAAACGACTAGGTTGGACTCACTGATGAAGAATCCGTGGTCAAAATTGATTCTGGCGTTCGGCCGTCCTTCCGGCCGTGTGCGCTGTAACTCTCGAAAGGAACTACCTAGAGTCTTGAAATTTTCAGATTTGGTTACGAGCCTGAATATCTCGGTTAAGTTCGTTAATGGGCCAAATCTGCCGAATGGTTTTTGTGCTACAACCATTTGAAATTTTGATTTCTCAATAACTCGAAAAATATTTATCTGATCGAAAGGAAACTTGGTTGGAAGATGCACAGTGTCAATGGGAAGAATTATCCATGGAAAAATTGGAGAAGAAAATTTTTTTTTTCGAAAATTTTATATTTCATTGAAATTTCACTGAAATTTCCAAGTCACCATTCCGCACTGTGAACAAGCGCGTAAAAGCTGCTGACTTCACGTCAGTGCTTTTCTAGATATTTTATAGTTAAGGTCGGCCTAACTGCCAAACGTAAAATTAAAAGACATTTAGAGACTTGATTTTTTTTGTTGAACCGGTTCAATTCCGAAAGCTGAATTCGCGATTGGGTGAAACCATCCAATGACGCCACATATATATATATATAATTAATTACAAGAAATTCGACACATTTTTTTTCTCAATATCTCCAAAGATAAATATCAGATGGAACTGAACTTCGAAACACTGTTGTAAAATACTGAATCGAGGTTCTCACCAATTTTATTGAAATCTGATGAAAAGCTTCCGGTTGAAAAATTCTTCAACAAAAATTCCCAAAATATTTGAATACATTTTTACAGTTTTCCACCCCTACGGTCCTAACAAAATTTGTCAGTTTTAAGTATTTTTCTACTTACTACATAGTTTGAATCTGTTCGCTTCTGTTCTTCTTGGAATATTGAGGAAATAACCTCAATCTTCCAATATCTCCGAATATAAATATCGGATCAAACTGAAATTCGAAGCGCTGTTTTGAAATATTGATTTCAAGCTTTATCCCAATTTTCAATCTGATCGTGTCGATAGTCATCGAGATATTAAAGAAATATTCTGAAAATTTCAAATAACAACGAAATTTTACATATTTTTTTCTTAATGCCTCCGGAAATAAATATTAAATCAAATTGAAATTGGAAAAAACTGTTGTAGAATACTCACTCCAAAGTCGGCGCTGAATTTCATCGAAATCTATTCAATAAACTAGAAAAAACAATTGTTTTTTCGATAAATATGTGAATAATTTTCGAAAAACAATTTTTTCTTGGTTCGCGTTAATATATTCTCCGAGTAATTACGAAGTTTCGATGTGGTCGCATATGTGCTTCTCGACATATCCAGGAAATTTCAAACAACGAAATTTGACAATTTTTTTTTCATATATCCCCGAAAGCAAATATCTCAAGTTTAAATTTGAAATTCCGTTTTTGAATATTGATTCCAAGGCCTGTGACGGATTTCATTAAAATGTTCCGAGAAAAAAAAAATTTTTTCACAAAAATTTCAAACATTTTCGGGTAAACATTTTTTTCAAATTTTTTAACCACTAGATCCATACGAAATTTTGCGGAAGGTTTTGCTTTGGTATCCTTCTTATTATTATCATGTTTCGATCTGATCGCATTTGTTTTTCTTGATATGTTGAGGAAATAACGTCAAAATTTTTGTCATATTTCTCCGAAAGTAAATATCGTATCGAATTGAAATTTGAAACGTTCTTGTTGGAAGACTGATTCTAAGATATATGTGCCAAATTCAGTTGAAATCTGATCAACACTTTCCGAGAAAAAGAAATTTCCAATGAAAATTTCGAAAATTTTTGAATAATTATTTCTATAAATTTTTCAACAATTAGATCCATACGAAACTCCACACTTATTTGTTTGTTGGTATTCAAGAACTTGTCACGAAATTTCAATTCGATCGAATCAGTTCTCCATGAAATATCGAGAAATTAACCTCAAAATTTCATATACTCCAAAAATGTTTGGTCGATTTGGTCCAATAACGAACTCAGTCGAGATTTTCAGGATCTAAGCCCAACCTGAGAAATTCAAAACTCTAGGTCCTTTCTTTCGAAAGTTAGAACGCACACGGCCGGACGGACAGAATCAAATTTGAGTCTAACCTAGTCGTTTGAGACCAATTTCAGCTCAAAATTCGAGAGTTGCAGACATTGTGACGAGACGATAACGCGTTGTTCCCCAGAACAAGCGCGTAAATACAGTGGAAATTACCGAATACATATTCATTCAAACCGTTAAATAAGAAAGTAAAAGGATAGAAACCCATAGGCGATTGAAAAGCTATCTGTGCAAAATGCCTCCATTCAATGTAGAACGAGAGCATCATTAAGGGGTTACAGGTCCCCGTAAGTTCAGGTACGATGACGAATGACGACAGAGCGAGCTAATAGCTCTGGGAGCTACTGTATCGTTATAATACAAATTGTATGACAATTGATTAAAACATTTACAGATTGATCGAAGCAAACCCTATCCAAATGATGAATTGAAAAAATAGTTCGAGCTCTGAGCGACAAAAACATCGAAAAACGATAAGTGACAAACCCTTGCAAGGGCAATAAAATAACATCTGGTAGACGGGTGCCACTTTCGGTTGTCAAATAGCCCTGAGGCAATAACAAGGGAATTATTTCTAAGAATTATTCGTTAGAAATGCAAAATATAACAGATTATTTGTTAGGGTTTATAAATTATTTCAATACTATATTCAGGTGCAACGATGAGTGTGACTTAATTTTCTGCGCACAGATAACCCCTTATACGTATTAACCTATAGAAAATAATTTACCTTCATATAGGTGAAATACGATGAGAGTATTCTGTAAGTGTGAAACAAGCTCAGAGTTAGAACAAGTATACTGAATATTGGCGTGCATTGTTCATCTCGTAGAGGAACGATAATTCCATTAACAGTTTAGTTTATATTCGAAATAATTTATGGGATTGAAATAGGTTGGAAATGAGACACTAATTCATTCCTTCAAGCGACGTTTCGCGACTGTTTTGTTGCTTCTTCAAGCTTTTTAATATAGAATACTTATGAATAAATCAACATAGTATAGGATTTCAAAAACTTATTTTCCTACCTCGGAAGCAGTTATTTGAATTGAAACAGTATTTTCATCGATATTGAATCGGAAAGATAAACAAAACTGACATGTGACGTGACGAACATATGAATGAAATCCTGTTCTTCGATTCTCAGATGAATAACTTTTTGGATGAACAGGAACCACTACCACATCAACACATCCGCTGCTTCGGAGGTAAGAAAATAAGTTTTTGAATTCCTATACTATGTTGATTTATTCATGTTGTTTCACTAAGTATTCTATATTAGAGAGCTTGACGAAGCAACAAAACAGTACCTAGCGAAAAGTGAAGGAATGAATTCCAATCCCACGAATTATTCTACATATAAAAATTAATGAAAGGTATACGAGATCACAGTCGAGTGTACTTTATATTGTGATAATAAGATATTTTATAGCTGAAATTTGACGTGCCTATCTTTGAAACATTTTTCGTGTCTTTTGAACTATTCATATTTTAGCGTCACAATAGTGACGTCACACGCAAACATTTCAGAAAACAGTTCGTAAAAGTCGAAAACATAAGTTTGACTACTGTTAAATCTTTTATAACTGGTTTTTTAGCGCCGTAGCGGTGACACCGGTGACGTCACACGCAATATTATATTCCATTTTAGCGAACTTCTTTATGACGTCATCAGTTCGATGGTCGCCTAAAACGGATTTTTCAGAACCTTCCGTTTTTTGTTGGTTAAAATTGATAATTTTCATCCTCATCAGATTTTGGATGCTATGTTTTCTTGCTCTCTTCAACGCGTGCGGAAATCATTGTTATTGATGAATAATGAAGTTCAAAAATCAAACCTTCTCCATATTTTGAAGATTCATACTTTCATACATTAATAATCACGAAATTTCACTGAAATGAGTGAAATATCAAATAACGCGGTCTCCTAACTCACACAAGCATAATAATCAGCAGCAATAATAAACCTACCTCTCCTTAACCCGGTTTGAAAAGCTTAATATTCTATTAAAGTGAAAATTTTCCTGAAATACTTATCTAACCAACTAAATCAATACAAAAACAGTTCAGAGTTATTCAGCGTTGGTCGTAATCAAAACAAATACAATGTATTATAATATTACGCATCATAAGCCTGAACTCGTATGGTCATGGGTAGCCCAATGGTAGAGCTTTATACTTGCGGCGCAGATTGTCCGGGTTCTATTCCCGCAGCGGACGATTGGTTGGTGTTGGATTTTTCAGGTTGGTGGTTTCTCGTATTTCTATAGGTGGGTCGTACGTCAGAGTCTCAAGTTGGTGGGTTTCAGGAAGGTCGGTGATGGGGGGTGGTGGTCGGTCATGAGTTTCGTAGTGGGTTGATTCTGTGTGTACTTGAAAAACGCGAATATATTTATAATTTTATTTTTTTACTTTTTGAATATTGGGCCAATATTGGTTTCGAATATTGGGCCAATATTGGTATCCAATATTGGGCCAATATTAGTATTCTATATTTGACCAATGTATATTTCCAATATTGGGCTTATGTTGGTAACCAATTTTGGCCCAATATTGCAAAAAGTCAACATTCATTATTGGGCCAATATTGGTATCATATATTGGGCCAATAGGGATGTCCAATATTGGGCCAATATGGATGTCCAATATTGGGCCAAAATGGATGTCCAATATTGGGCTAGAATCGGAATCCAATGTTGGCCCAATATTGCAAAAAGTCAACATTCATTATTGGGCCAATATTGGTATCATAAATTGGGCCAATATGGATGTCCAATATTGGGCCTATGTTGGTATCCAATATTGGCCCAATATTGCAAAAAGTCAACATTCTTTATTGGGCCAATATTGAGAAACTATGTTGGGCCAATATTTTCACAATATTGGCCCAATATTGGTCCAATATTTGTGTGCTACTGGGGTATGCCTAAACTTACTATACACCAGCATGGATTTTTCAGGCGAAGGTCGGTGTTGACAAATTTGGCGCCTTATATGCACTAGACCAGTGTCAATTCTCTGCCAATTCGGCAAAATATTCGAATCCATCATAAACGGTTATTTTTTCCGATTCATTATGCCTAAACTTACAATACACCAGCATGGATTTTTCAGGCGAAGGTCGGTGTTGACGAATTTGGCGCCTTATATGCACTATTTGTCGGAAAGTTTTGATTTGAGAATTCAGGATGATGCCGTATACACTGACATGGCAAAAGCATTCGATTAAGTTCACCACGGAACACTTTTGAAGGTTCTCTCGTCTTTCGGTATAACGGGAACGCTTTTGGACTGGTTCGGATCTTATTGGTCCAAGAGACTTCAGTATGTAGTTATAAATGGGATTTTCTCCGATGTAGTGGAGGTAACATCTGGTGTACCTCAGGGCTCGCATTTTGGCCCCTTCCTTTTCTCTGTATATATTGACGACATTTGGTCTTGTTTTTTGTATACGTTTTATGAATTGTATGCCGACGATCAAAAAATGTATAGGCGCATTTGTTCTCGTGAGGACTGTCAACTGCTTCAGGAGGATCTCGATCGCTTGTTTCAGTTTTGCTCACGTAGATATTTGAAACTTAATGTGGAAAAGTGCCATCTCATTACTTTCACTAAGAATTAATCCCTCATTAGTTATCCATATTCGATTGAAAAGTTCACCCTTTGCAGAAAAGAAGAGGTTATAGATCTTGGCATAGTTTTGGACACAAAATTATCGTTTGCAACTCATATAGATTAGATTGTTGTCAGAGCATTCAGAATGTAAGGTTTCGTCCTAAGAGTAACGAAACCATTGAAAAATAATAAACTCCTGAAAATTCTTTATGTAAGTTTTGTTCGGATTATTTAAGAGTACGCTACACCAATTTGGTCACCATTTTATTAGCAGTTCAAAAGGAGTTCATTGAATATTTAAATTTTAGATCGAATATTGTGGAGAGGTTGGATTATGTTTCGGGCCTGAGGGCGCATGGAATGGCGAGTATGGAGAGGAGAAGGGTACTTATTCGACGGCATTTTTCTCTACCGTATTCTAAATAATTATTTCGATTCGTCCATCGTGAATTTTATAACCTTCAATGTTCCTGTGTTCAACAGCCTCGTAGGGTGCTCTTTTTCGTTCCGGTTGCACGTACGTCTCTGTTTTATAGTTCAGTTTTTTTGAGGTCGATGCGGTTCTATAACTGGCATATGAACAATATACAGTGTGTCCATGGATTGGGTGCCGGTGAGGTGTAAAAGACGAAAAATTTTCGCGTTGGACTCTGCTATTCTGGAATCCGCTCTTGCTTGGTCTCAAACTAAGATGTTGAGAAAATGAGCCAAATAAATTAATATACAGGGTGATTTAGAACTGATTTAATGAAAATTGTTGAGAATAAAGTGTCTTTGTTTTGAAAGATATCGAAAAAGTTTATTGAGAAAAGTTGTTTGGAATGACGAGTTGCTGCAGGAACTCAATTTTCAGATAAATCAGCCTACCTTGACTTATAAGTTCATGAATATTTTTAATCCGATACGCGAGATATTTTGTCATGATCAAAAATTTAAATTTTGACACTATTTTTTTAACAGGGTTACGTGATACCGTAACATTTGGCCAGCGTTCATGGAATTGTCTTATTACTCCCTGATACGAAATGTCTGCACCTAAACCGTAGCACTCCACTAAAAACACTCTTGTTCTATGGTCAACATATTTTTAACTGGAAAATTTTCGTTTATGACGAATAAAATTTACGTTTCAAGTCACGTCTGGCATTTGTAACCATGGATCTTATCAAATATTTTCATAACCTATTTACAAAATCAAAGTTGATCGTTTATCTGAGAATCGAGATTTAGCCGTGTCTTTTGATTCTAAACAACTTTTCTCAATAAAATTTCTCGATATCTTTCAAAACAAAGGCACTTTATTCTTAACAATTTTCATTGAATCAGTTCTAAACCACCCCGTATATTTATTGATTTGGCTCATTTTCTCAATATCTTAGTTGGAGACAAAGCAGGAGCGATTCCCAAAATATCAGAGCCTTACTCGAAAATTTTTCGTCGTTTACACCTTACCGGCACCCAATCCGTGGACACACTGTAGATATTTTTTATGTTTCAATAGGTGACTTTGGTAGAGCATTGATGTCTTATTTGATTGGAAGTAATATTTGAGTATAAAATCACAGTTTATAATTTTGGGTTAGTTCAGATTTCTAGTTGTAATATATAATTTGTATTGGCTGTTCATCATATTTTTTTTGCTGTTATTTTTTGTAATGTTTGTGGACCACAGTAATTGGGATTCGTCTTGTTGTGGTCCCTGATTATCAATAAATAAAGAAATAAATAAACTGTAATAATAATAATAATAATTATAATGATAATGGTGATGTTAGGCCATCCATACAAACAAAAACCATACACTTTATTCAGAATTGAATCCTACATAGTTTTCTGGCAATTTCTTTAGAATTTATCGGTGAATTTTCTTGAATATAATATAAATAACCAATTTCATTTTCTGTGGTATTTTCTTCATTTATTTTCAAAGGCAGTCGTGACAGAGCATCCGTAATTGAATTATCCTTTGTATTTATAAATTTAATTTCATAATCAAACGCCGACAGAATGACACTCCATCGCTGCAGTCGTCTAGCTGCAAAAATAGGAATACCCCTTTTTATCACCAAAAATAGAAATGAGAGTTTTATGATCTGCGAGTTATGTGAAATGATGAACGTAAAGGTATTGGTGAAATTTACTAATTCCAAAAATTATTGATAGATCTTCCTGGTCAATTCGAGTGTATTTACTTCCTGATTGAGATAAAGTTCTTGAAATGAAAGTAATGGGCTTAGTTTCCCTATTTGGTAAAAAATGAAAAAGAACAGCTCCCATGCCATAAGAACTGGCATCTGCTGCTAGAAGCAAGGGTCATTCAGAATTAAAATGAATCAGAACACGTGCTGAAACTAACCTCCTTTTTATTTTATCGAAAGCTGATTGATGATTAAAAATGGTTCATCTCTTCTCAATAATTTGTACGAAGGATTTAATTTATATGCAATATGAGGAATTGGCCTGGCATAATAATTTACCAAGCTTTAAAATGATTTTAACCCTGTTTCATTCCTCGGATTCCTTACTCTTAGGATAGCCTCAGTTTTACTTGGTGAGGTGTGAATTTCTTCATTATCGATGACATATCCTTAATATTCGATAGTCTCTTGAAAGAAGAAACTACATCTGTCCATTCCATCTCTCAATCTCAACTCATTCAATTCCGAAAATAGTTATTTAAATGCTGTTCTTTGGTCTTGGAAACTATCAAAATTTATCCAAAAAAATTTAGACCCCCTGCATATATCTGAAATGATTTTCAATGCGTTTTTGAAAAAAATCCTGGACTGGATGAAACACCATACGGTAAGGAGTATATTAAAATAGCCCCAGATAAGAATTAATAGTTACTAATTTTTTCGACTCCTCGTCTAATTCAAACTGAGCATTAGCCTGAACAAAATCTAGTGTACTGAAATATTTGTGAAGCTAATAGGTCCTCAATAATTGGTAGAATCATAGTGGACCATTCGCTAAATGGTACTCTCTGTAAAACACTTAGTTCAACTAAAGAATTCAACTCATCTTCGACCTTGGTTTCCAGTGCAAAAGGCGACGATCGCGTTTCACAATAAACAGGCTTAGCATTGGGTTTCATATAAAGCTTAACTTTACCACCATTGGCTATCAAACATCTTAGGGAACTTGCTGTTTTAAAATCTCGCTGTCTCATTCATTTTGAAATTTCTGTTGATATTAAAGACTTTTCCTGATTATATCAATCAGGAAAGTCTCAAATATTTCAACCAGTCACGTCCTAGCAATGGAGGACCACCACCCGGAATGACAAATAATTTCAAAAATGACTTGTAATGCCCAGCTATTTCTACCTTCGCTTTCAAATAACCAAGAGAATCTATTTCTGAACCAATGTAAGATTAAGATTTCAGAGATGTACTCAACAATTTGAACATGTAAAAGTTAGATTTATAGAACATTTCCGAAAGCGTTATCAGCTGAAAGATACATAGCTATTGACACAATGTTATTCAACTTGTTTCAAGCAGTTGGACAAGAGCGATGTAGTTTTCTCAAATGTTACTCACTCCAGAATTCCGATCTGATAATGGTATTATAACATTAGGTTCAGACCTACTAGCGAGGAGTTCATAAACTGAAATTGCATTTTATCCATTGAGTCGGTCCGTCGTGCATATTGTAATATTCCAAGGATTCAACCACTAGTTTTTGAGATCTTCTACATTCCACAGTTGAACTTGTTAATTGGCAAAATACGCTCAACAATGTAGTAGTCATTGCATTCCGAAAGATTGATGTATTCTCAATATATTCAATAGCAATTTGACAGTTGCTCGTAAAATGCCAAAGATCGTAGTGGTAACAAGAAAAAACACTAGACTCTTTCATTTCAGACACTACTTATTGTATTTGTCTTAAATATTCCTTTACTTTTCCTACCAACCCTTCTAAGTATTTCTGCAACCATTGTAAAAAAAATATGGAGAAAATAAATGTCGGCGATGGGATCCAAGTCCCATTCCCAGGGAGATTCTCAATGTATTTTTAATGATAACCCCGAAAATATGCATCGATCAAATTGAAACTTGGTAGTTTTATTGTAAAATATCGACACTACAAAATGGAAGTTTTTTATGAGTTTCTTTCATGTTACCTTTAAATAATCAAAAAAGCACAGGCGTGAAGACATGAACTTTCACGCGCACGAATTCTTAAACAGATCGGTCAATAGAACGACTGTGCAATCATCCTCTCCTATAATACTGCAAAATTTTATAAGGAACACAAAACCAACAGATTCAAATTCGACTATATCTGTATTTCAGGCCATCAGATCGCAGAAATAATACTTTTGGATAAATTTATCTGTGAAATATTCCAGTGAAATTCATTTTCTTGTTTTCCTGATTTGGTTCTCGGGGCATGATCTCCATCAGAAAATTGTATGTATTTTCCAGATCTCCTTTCATTACTTTTGTGTTGTGTGTAAGTGTATGCTTGACTCCCAGATTTTTCGGATGCATTCGATGAGTCGAGTATAATTTGAAATATCTTCGCGAAATATATTATCATTTTTTCAACATGGCGAATATCTGTCGATAACTCAACAAATATTCGATAAGGATCAGGACTTACCGTAATGTTTGGATGATAAACTCTGATCAAGGTGAAGTCTTCCCTGACTTATCGCCAGATATGCGTCCTTGTGTTTATGTTGGTTTATTACTACCGGAGCTCTTTCTTCTCCATGAACCAATTCCTATTATTATCATTGTTATTATTATTATTCTCATTGTTGTATACTTCTGACGTTTTGTAATTTCGGTCGAATCTTTGTTTTTTTAATTAACTAGTACAAAATATTATAACTACCTTCCTCATATCCCAGAACAACAGATCTTATCTTTCGGTGGATATGTCGGTTAGTATTGTAGCGAATTCATCCGCTTCAACAAAAACGGAAAAAAGGGCGGAGTCGAAACACGAAATTCGAATCTCTGAAAAATCGAATAAATACACTTCGCTCGGATTCCAAAAATCACTTCGCTTGACTCGATTCGCCTCTCTCCAATCCATCTGCATATCACCGCTAAGAAGATATTCGATCTCGACAACATCTGTATTATTTCAACCTTACGAGGCGCCACGAAGAAATTCCAGAAGGCCCAACATCCGGTATACCACCCTCGAAGACAGGCGCCTACGCATCCCTTGTTCCTAGTCCGACGACAACGAGGACTACCTGCCGCCACTACAGAAGATTTATAACCAGAATTGTTATACTGTGCCTATTCAACAAAAAGAATTTTAATGCCTTTCGAATTCACTTTTGTGTAACACTCGACAGGAAAATAAACAGGCTAATTTGTTTTCTTTATTGTGTGTTTGATTCCACAGAACAGACGCCCCCACAAATTGGTGACCCCAGACGACCGCAATAAGGAATTCCAGTGGCGTAGACGACATCAGGGCCGACCCGAATTCTTGAAGGAAGGAAGAACGTACCTCAATCAGCAAAATGCAGAGCGACGAAGCACAAATCTCCAGAGTCGCAGTCCGGATGCCAGAATTCATTTCCGCCGACCCGGAACTATGGTTCGCTATCGTAGAAGGAATCTTCACCAGTGCCGGCGTGACTTCGGATAAAACGAAGTTCGGACACGTAGTAGGGGCCCTACCAGCGAAGTTCGCAACCGAAGTGAAGGACGTCATCCTGAAGCCACCACCTTCTGAGGCCTACTTCACAATCAAGACGGAGCTGATCCGACGGCTGTGCACATCCCAGGAAGAAAAGACACGCCGCCTCCTCGAACGAGAAGAAATTGGGGACCGCAAACCATCACAGTTCCTCCGACATTTGAGGGGCCTAGCCGATTCCAACGTACCCGACGCTTTGATGAAGACCCTATGGTTGAGCCGACTACCCAGGCAGATCCAAGTAGCCCTCACCATCGTCAAGGACAGCGAGCTAGAGGACTTGGCAGCCCACGCAGACAACATCGCCGAGGCCTTCAAACCACCCGCATCCCAGATCGCTGAAACGACGTCGACACAATCCCTTGAGGCGATGATGAACGTCCACATGGCGCAGCTCACCCTTGGACTGAACCAAGAGATCGCAGCACTCCGAGCAGAAGTGGCAGCCCTCAGCAGACGACCGACACAACAACGACACCGAGAACGTTCCAGGTCCCGAAGCCACAGCAGACAGCGCGCAAATGGATTCTGCTGGTACCACCTACAATTTGGAAGCAACTCCAGAAAGTGCACACAACCCTGTTCCTTCCAGTCGGGAAACGACAGGGGCAATCACTAATGACGGCTAGTGATCCCAGCCCAGCACCGCGCCGTCTCTTCATCACCGACCGGGAATCCAAGAGGCAGTTCCTGATAGACACCGGCGCCGATCTCTGCGTATTTCCTCGCAGTGCAACTTCTGGAAGACGAGAGAAGTCCGACTACACCCTCTCAGCAGCCAATGGTACAGACATCGCAACATATGGCACAATCAACCTCTCGCTCAACTTGGGACTACGTCGCAATTTCACATGGAGATTCGTCGTAGCAGATGTCTCCAAGCCAATCATTGGAGTCGATTTCCTCAGCTTCTACAACCTACTGGTGGATGTGAGAAACCAACGCCTCCTGGACGGAACCACTAAGCTCACCACCAGAGAAGAAGCCACACAATGCAACATCCCGGTCATAAAAACTATCAGCGGCTCATCCAAGTACCACGACCTCTTCATGGAATTTCCCAGCATAACGAGACCTGAGGGAGTCCCGATGAACATCAAACACCATACAAGGCATCACATTCAAACAACTCCTGGTCCATCACTGTCATCCAGACCACGACGCCTGGCACCAGAAAAACTGAAAGCAGCGAAGAAAGAATTTGAAGCCATGATCAACCTAGGGATTGCACGTCCATCCAAAAGTCCATGGTCATCCCCACTACACCTGGCACCAAAAAAGTCAACCGACAGTTGGAGACTCTGCGGAGATTACCGAGCTCTCAACGCCCGAACAATACCAGATCGATATCCAGTCCGGCACATTCAAGACTTTGCCCACATCCTGCAAGGAAAGAGCATCTTCACCACACTGGACCTTGTTCGAGCATACAATCAGATACCAGTTGCTGAAGAGGATGTTCCCAAAACAGCCATCACGACACCCTTCGGAATGTTCGAATTTCCATTTATGTCTTTCGGACTGAGGAACGCTGCTCAAACCTTCCAACGCTTCATCGACGAAGTACTACGAGGACTTGACTTCTGCTTCAGCTACATCGACGACGTACTAATCGCCTCAGAATCCGAAGAAGAACACATCGAACACCTCAGAATCGTCTTCGCAAGATTCCAGGAACACTCGATGACACTAAACCCATCCAAATGTGTTTTCGGCCAGCCTGAAGTCAAATTCCTAGGCTACCTCATTTTCGCTGAAGGCACTCGCCCACTACCAGATACAGTTACCGACATTTTGGAGTATCCTCAACCAACCACAGCCAAGGAACTCCGACGATTTCTAGGTATGATAAACTTCTATCGTCGTTTCATACCCAGAATATCAGACACATAATCACCCCTCAACGACCTACTGGTACCGAAGCTCAAAGGGAAGGCCAAAATCAACTGGACTCCAAAGGCTTCAGCGGCATTCGAAGAGTGCAAAAAGAAACTGGCTACAGCAACTCTCCTATCACATCCCAAAGACGATGCACCCCTAGCCATAGTGAGTGATGCTTCAGATACAGCAGTTGGTGCAACTCTGCAACAACTTCACAATCAAGAATGGCAACCACTAGCCTTCTTCTCGAAGAAATTATCGGGAGCAGAAACCCACTATGGAGCTTATGATCGAGAACTCCTTGCCATCTACCTCGCCATCAAGCATTTCCGACATATGGTAGAAGCAAGAAATTTCACCATTTTCACAGACCACAAACCTCTGACGTTCGCCTTCAAACAGAAGCCAGAAAAGTGCTCACCTCGACAGTTCCGCCACCTCGACTTCATCTCGCAGTTCACCACTGATATCCGCTACGTACCAGGTGATCAAAACATCGTCGCCGATGCCCTGTCACGAGTCGATGAACTTTCAACGGCCCTCGACTACGCATCATCGGCCAACTCCCAGCAAAACGACGATGAGTTGAAGAAACTTCTACATGGCAACACGGGACTTCAACTGAAAATGGTCGAGCCACTTGGATCAACCGTCGCAGTGTATTGCGATACCTCCACACCACTTGCTAGACCCTTCATCACGAAGCCATTTCGGAGATCAGCTTTTGATATTGTCCACCGACTGTCACATCCAGGAACCAACGCAACAGTCAAACTAGCCAAACAACGATTCGTTTGGCCCTCAATCAATTCCGACTGCAGAAAATGGACAAGAAGCTGTCTCCCATGTCAACGAGCCAAAGTCACCCGTCATGTAGCAGCACCACTTGGTGATTTCTCCCAAGCTCCTAGAAGATTCGAGCTTGTTCATTTGGACATCATAATAATGCCCCATTCTGAAGGATTCCGGTATTGCCTTACCTGTGTCGACCGATTCACCCGATGGCCAGAAGCAATCCCCATTCAGAATCAAGAAGCAACCACAGTCGCCCAAGCGTTCTACTCCCAATGGATCTCGCGATTTGGAACCCCCCTCAGAGTAACAACGGATCAAGGAAGACAGTTCGAGTCATGCTTGTTCAAAGAACTGAATAAGTTGACTGGCACAAACCATCTTAGAACCACCGCCTATCACCCAGCAGCAAATGGAATGGTAGAAAGGAGCCATCGGCAACTTAAAGCTGCGATCAAATGCCATCAAAACGACCGATGGACTGAAACACTTCCAACAGTTCTACTCGGAATGAGATCAGCATGGCGAGAAGATCTAAAATCCACCTCAGCAGAACTGGTTTATGGCGAACCACTAAGATTACCAGGCGAATTTCTCGAAACAAACAAACAGAAAACTGGAACTGACGACGTTTCGGAATTCGTAAAAAGTCTTCGAGAACAAATTAAACAGATAAGGCCCACGAACGGAACAAGACATGGAGAACGGAAAAGTTTCGTTTTCAAAGACTTGGCCACAGCAGAATATGTCTTCATTCGTCACGACGGTCCAAAAGCCTGCCTACAACTACCGTACGATGGACCATTCCAAGTAGTGAGACGAAGTCCAAAAACTTTCACCGTCAACTACTATGGAAAGGAAACGACTGTTACAATCGACAGAGTAAAACCAGCGTACATCATCAACGACGAAAATACAGAACATCAACCAGACAACCAGCCTAAAGAACGGTCAATTCAACCCACACAACAGGACCTCAATCATCAGGAAAGACGAACTCGCTCCGGAAGAAAAGTTCATTTTCCGGACCGACTTCAAGCAGGATTTTCGTGACTTCATCACTGGCAGGGGAGTGTGTAGCGAATTCATCCGCTTCAACAAAAACGGAAAAAAGGGCGGAGTCGAAACACGAAATTCGAATCTCTGAAAAATCGAATAAATACACTTCGCTCGGATTCCAAAAATCACTTCGCTTGACTCGATTCGCCTCTCTCCAATCCATCTGCATATCACCGCTAAGAAGATATTCGATCTCGACAACATCTGTATTATTTCAACCTTACGAGGCGCCACGAAGAAATTCCAGAAGGCCCAACATCCGGTATACCACCCTCGAAGACAGGCGCCTACGCATCCCTTGTTTCTAGTCCGACGACAACGAGGACTACCTGCCGCCACTACAGAAGATTTATAACCAGAATTGTTATACTGTGCCTATTCAACAAAAAGAATTTTACTGCCTTTCGAATTCACTTTTGTGTAACACTCGACAGGAAAATAAACAGGCTAATTTGTTTTCTTTATTGTGTGTTTGATTCCACAGAACAGACGCCCCCACAGTATATTTCTAAGTAATGAGTTAAAAAATATCCCAGTATTTATATTTCATTTTGCGTCATGTTAGGTTGGCTATATTGGTGAGTCCGAAGCAAGCTGTCAGATAAAAGGGGTATTTAGTGGCCAGAGTACGGTGCACAATTTTTTCGACTACGTCGTGTCGTTGCTTACATGTTACATGTTGCTTACATCTGCTACAAGTGAGCTCCATCCACCGATGATGTTTCGTAAGGTCTCACGATTTTTCTAAGAGACTTTAGAGCTGCCACGAATGATCTTGTATACAAGGATTTTTCAGTACATACTTCAAATAGTTTTTTTCAGGTGAAACCCCATCTTATATTGCTGAAGAAAAATCTTCTATTTCTAGAAAAAACAGTCCTATTCAGAAGTGCTAACTTGATAACTTTATGCCAATAATATTCGACTCATTCTGTTAGCAATGTTCATTTCAAGGACTGACAGGTGTATTATCGTTAAAGACCATTTTCTTCCCAAAATTTGAGATTACAAAACATCAAATTCAAATGTATTGCTCTGAAGTAGAGCTCAAAATCATTCTGAAGTTGCCAGATTACTTCGTTCACGACCCCACACGATAGAAGCAGCGATAGAAAATTATTCAATAAATCACAATATTGTGCTTCTTCCGAAAGACTTTATCTGATGTTTAAAAAATTGAGGTCGTCAACTCATGAGCAACCAGATGAGTTCCGCACTCAGTGCACGGAAAAATAATACGCTTTGCATTTCCATTCATAATCGTACCAATTGCTTCTTTCATGGCGAGGAATAATCGCCTAATTCAAAACGAGCACTTGAATGAAGTCGCGCAAAACTAACCTCGTTAAAAGTTCTAGTTAACCCTCAATTCTTTGACTTGTAAAAAATGATGCCAGGAGGTGAACCTTTGATGGTTAAGTGTGAACCGAAACGATTTATATCTATCATTATGATTTTTTTTCAGTTTTCCACTCCCGTTATTTGAATCAAATAAAATTTTTTCATGGAAAAAGTCCTTGCTAATTGCAGGATTGAAATATTTGTCAAGGGCAGTTTTAAGGAGAACAGGTTGCCTAATGAACAATACCTAAACAATACAAATAATAAACAAAGTAAACTGTTACATTTCAGAGTACACATCCGACTCTCTCATCAGACAAACGAGAGAATTTTTAGATTTTTTTTTGATTCTTAATTTTGTAAGATTTAAAACAAAATGTCAAATTGACAAAATTATTCTGAGAATTATCTGGTTCATCTGATGGAAGAGTCATATTTGTACTCTGAAACGTTAAAGTCCTCTATGTTGATACTTTGTCTTGTTACGGTATTGTTCATTAGGCAACCTGTTTTTCTACAAACTGCCCTTGACGAATAGTTCAATCCTACACTTTGCAAGAGCTTTTCCATGAGAAAACAATTATTATCAAGAATCTGTAGTTCTATTTCAGATATTGGGTTTGAAAACCCAGAAAAAACAGCAAAGTTATACAAAATCCTTCCTGAATGAGCTCTAATAACTTGGTTTCTATCCAGTTCGAGGTAGAATATTCATTCCTCGATGGACTCTTTCGAATTTTTTATTTCGCATCGTCAATGGTTCTAACTTCTTCATGAAATGCTAACGAGTGTTCTATGTAATTCAAAATTGAGACAGTTCATGCCTTACCCGTCGTTTTATTTGTCATATATTCCAAAAATTTTGATTTCTGAGACACCAAAAAATTTTCGTCGAGGTTACAGTTTCAGCGTCTAACAAAACATTCGTGCGAATAATAAATCTCATCACGCATTGGACAATGAGGAATAGAAAAATTTGAGTTAACTAGTTCGGTAAAAAATCATTCAAATCATTGCAAATCGGCCTAGGAAATCGAAAACCTGATACAAATCATTGCTGTTGTCAGTCAGTAGAAGGTCCAATGTGGTTGACCTATATCTTCACAAAATTGAAAGGTACAAAAAAATAGAGGTCATAGTTGGGGCACGTTTTTCCTTGCAAACGCAATGGTGAGAACAGCCGATTATTTTTTGTTTTCGATTTATTGACAAAAACTCGTTTATAAAAGGAGTTTTGCGATCTTAGTGGGCTATTTCACGTAGAATTCAGGTGGGCAGGAACTTGAGTTCATATCTTTCAAATTGATCATTGAAAAGGGCATGTAAAATGTAACAAATGTTCTGTAATATTTCCACAAATAATGGATATCAGGCCATTGTTGATATCGCAAAAATTAGTATGACACAAAAATCAGAAAACGAACACTTCTGATGTTCTCACAAATGCTTTAGCGAGGAAGCGAAACCTTCGAAATATTCCACTCAGTTTTCTCTACCTCCTATGGTTGCCAAGATGTAGTTCAGGGGCGTTAAATTTTGGCAACCCTCTACAGGGTGGATGGAATGTGTAATACCTTAACTGAACCCTTTTCATTATGTATATAGTAGTTAGAGAAAATCATAATGAATTACGAAGTGGAAATAACTTTCTTCTGACACTCATGCTTTCAAACTGATATCCATATATGTTTTGCTTTCGAGCTCTACTATAGTGCATTTCATTGATTAGGGCTGAATAAGGGGCAATTCAGAGAGGAACGGTTTGTCAGTCAATAGCTATATATTCTACGAATTTAACTTCCGTACAGACGTGTTCAATTTAAGAATATATTTCAAATGATGAAGTGATCTCATCAAAATTTTGCAGTGTCGGGTTTCAAAAACTTATTGTATGTGCACTTACTTTTTAGAGCAAGAATGCTTTCGAACGGTTTTTATAACACCCTATAAAGATTTTTTAGTGAACAGTGAGGAAAAGTGCTCACCTAAAGTTCGGAAACATCATAAAAGACAGTGGTCCAATGGTAAGGGCTACGGCCCAATGATCGTAAGGTCCACGTTTCAAGACCCTGGCGGGAAAATTTTTTTTTCTGTTTTCCTTTCCTGAAGGAGAAGAAGGTAACATTTATATTTTGAACCCACTTAACTTTTCGAGTGGAGAGAGAACAGAAAAAAATCTAGAAAAGCACTGCCGTGGAGGCAGCAGCTTTTGCGCGCATGTTCAATGTAAATGACCGCTTTGGCAACGAAGTTACAGAGGAAACAACCAAACGTGCGTAATCCCAAGAGTCCATGATCGATTGGAAATGATAATAATAATATGAAAATGAATAATGAGAATACACATAAAAAGTGGTTTATCTTGACCACGCGATGGCATTGAGCCTAAGCGAAGAAGAATTTGAACATGTGCGTATGCCTTCACGGCGGATCTAATCTGTATTTCAGAAAATATTGGAAAAATATAAATTTTAATGAGTAGATCTACGGAATCATTGGGCGGATTTTACCCATTCACGAATTCGACTTTCGTAATTAAGTTCCAAACCTTCTCCACAAATATTGAATTTGTGAGTTATTTCTTTCGTTAGTTTACGTATGTTTACGCAGTCAGCCGTTAGACCGAATTCTTGAATGGGTAAAATCCACCCAATGATTCCGCAGATATACCCATTCAAAATTTTATTTTCCGAATATTTCCAAAAATACAGATCAGATCGAATTGAAATCCAGTACTCTATCGAGAAATAACAGTTCGAAGGTTCATAGGGAATTTAATGAGGATAATTCTTGATTTGTACCAAAATAAAACAGCGATATCGAGAAGAAAACCTTGAAATTCTACATATTTTTTCTCAATATCTCCAAAACTAATGGCCGTATGGAAATGAAATTTGGTACACTGCTGTCAAGTATGAAGTTCAAGGTATAACTGAAATTTATCCCGAATATGAACGCAAGTTCAAAAAAGAATTTTCCTCGGAAAAAATTTTAAAACAGTTTTATTTTCTATTCATTAACCATGGATTTCAAAAGAAGTCTGCTCAAAGTTGCGCGTCGTTATTCTCCAACTAACTGCCAAGTTTCAATTCAATCGCGATAGTTGTTTCTGAGATATGAGGAAAATAACCTCAAAATTTCTAATTGCTATAACTCCGAAACTATTTGGCCGATACGACTCACTAACGAACTCAATCTTCGTAATTCGAAATGCAACCATTTCTGAAATTCTCAAGTCGATTAATTCCTCTATATGCCCGTTGTCGTGGTGACGGCCGAACGGCCGGCTGACAGAATCGATTTTGACATCGGATTCGTCATCAGTGAGTCCAACCGTTTAGGACCATTTTCGGCTCCATCATCGAAAATTACAGACATTCGGACAAAACGATAGCATGCTATTCCCCTAGAACATGCGCGCAAAAAAGGATCACTACCTAATCCACTATATTAATACGTTTCAAAAACCCGTATATTCTTTCAACAATTTCTGAACTCTGGTTATGCAAAACAATGATATCACACTCATCTAAATGATCGACTAGAGCATGTAAGGCGAGTGTCCAAAATCTCAGGTCCTAGGCCTTTTTGATTCAACTACTGTTATCATTGTTGGATGGTTAATGGTTGTAGCTATTGGATTGTTCGGTGTCAACAGGTAGAATTGCTGGTAGTTCATAAAATGGTACGTCTTGAGGTACTAGTGGATTTCCAAATCGAGTACAAGGAAGAACTACAATAAGGCCAGAAAAGTACCAAAAATATCAGTTACCAGAGGCGAAATGGGCATCTAAAACTTTAAAACCCAAAAAGTGAGAATCAAAAAAGTGGGAACCCAAAAACTGCTGTGAGATTCTAAGAACAATCACTACTTGTTCATTTACGCAGGATTTCCCTCTAGTCTACCTTCCCATATCTGAAAAGAATGCATGTTGACAAAAATCGATTAGAAATAGACCAGAGAATCCATTTGAAGATTAATAAGATATGAAGAGTTGAGCAAATTGAATCACAAAACCTTCTAGCTACAATTCTCAAAAATGGCATTCCTACATGTGACAAAATATAGTAAAAAGCAATTCAAATTTAGATATTAGGCAATTCAGTATAGTTTAACTAAAAGAACTAACCCCTATTATTCTATATTACAGCACACAGCTGACCGTTTTTCAAAATCAGTGAGAATATTATAGTCAATTAATCGACATAAATAGATCAAATAAATCCAATCTCTACCTTGAGTTCCTTGCCAGAAAAAACCCAGGCAGAACAAAAGGATATCTCGGGCGTCAAGTTCACCAGAACGAGACTGCGCAAAAGGAGTGTCGAGCATAGAATACAAAAAACAAGTGTCAGTTGAAAATTGAACTACTGAAATCATTAACTAAAACTTCGCTCATTTTATTGTTCAAATGTTTTTTGTACACGTTGAGTGAAAAAACCACAGTGTTGTCGTGATTTGGCATGAAAAAAGTTATAAAGCATACACAGAACACAACTTATCTTCTAATTCACATAAGAATATAACCTGTGAGAGGCTTCCTACATAAATCTAGGTAAATAGGCAACAATATCCATAACAATCAATATCTGCGCAAATTAAGAAATGCAGCCTTGAAGTCGCTACCGAGATTTTTCTAAGGTTTACAGGACGATTTTCGGAAATTGTGAAAATTTCGAAATTCTCCATCTTCAAAAAGATTTAACTGATTTCAATGAGTTTTCACACGATAAGTGATGTCACAGATTACAGGTAAAGTAATTAGTGAACGAAATTTCTTGTCAAAAATTCAGGAATTTGAATACTTTGAACAATTTTCAATTCTACCATATGTGTATGTAATGTATAATATTCGAACACGGATATTGAAAGAGTAGCCATATCTGCGTGAAGGTAAATATTTCGAGGTAAAGCACATGAGGTACGTGTGAGACATACAAATAGGCTCATGTTGCCAAGGTTCAGATCGGCTTTGTTTCAGGGATCCTTCATGTTGAATGCAGTTAGCATATACTATGACTTTCAGTACTTGTTTAATAGTTAGTCGAGTGGTTAGTAGAATCATCTAAGGAAGCAGCTCGTACTCTGCCAGAATAGTTTAGTTGGATATTGTTACTGTTGAATTTCTGCTGACATATTTTTATTTGTTGTCCGGATCTTTTCAGAATTTTTTTTCGTTTTAGTATTTCAAAGACCTGTTGTAAGAGGTTGAGTAGAATAGCGTAATTTAAAATTTGGCTCATGATTGTATTTCATAGAATACAAATAAGGGCCCTTTATTATTATGATTATTATTATTATTATTATGTCAAGTCGACAGAGAGACTTTTATTATTCCGTATTGAGCAATGCTCTCACAATATGACATGTTTTCAGGATTACAGATTATTATTATTATTAATAATAATAATAATAATAATAATTATAATGATAATAATAATACAATGAAAGACTAAGTAACATTCCTGAAAATGGGGCCTATAAGTACCTGGGCTTACATCGAAGTACGAAAATCGATCACACCCAAATAAAATCAGAACTGACTACTGCATTCAAGAATAGACTCAACAAATTTATGAAAACAAAACTGAATTCCAAAAACCTCACCAATGCAATCAAAACGTTTAGACTACCCATTCTGACA
The DNA here is from genome assembly GCA_958510865.1 of Myrrha octodecimguttata. Classification (NCBI taxonomy): domain Eukaryota; kingdom Metazoa; phylum Arthropoda; class Insecta; order Coleoptera; family Coccinellidae; genus Myrrha; species Myrrha octodecimguttata. The sequence goes on from OY294061.1 coordinate 6,160,472, forward strand.
TACTCATTCGGTGGCATCAAATGGTCACATACGAATATAGAAAACCTTCAACTGTCTATCCGAACTGAAATGAAAAATACAAAAAATCTCATCCGAATGCATGTGAAAGAAGACTCACTATACCAAGAACTGAAGGCGGAAGGGGAATCATAGATATCCAGTCTCAACACATAACCCAAATTAAGACACTCCGATAGTTCTTCCACACAAAACAAACTGCTCTACATAAAGCAGTAGTTAAAGTTGACGAAAACTACACACCACTTGATTTATCACAAACACCAAAATCACTAGACAGATACAGTCAAACACAGTCACAAATAACCATGAAAAATGACTACATCAACAGAAAAAAATCCTACAGATGGTTTTAACAGATGGTCAATTATTTCCAGAAACAGAAGGCTTCTTACGTGGCATCCAAGATCAGGTTATTTCCACCAAAAATTATAGAAAATTCGTTATCAAGGACCCTACCATCATAGATGATAAATTTCGGAAGTGCTACCAGCAAAATTAAACTATAGAGCATATAACAGAGGGATGCAAAATTCTAGCTGGAACAGAATATTCTGTAAGACATAATTCAGCAGCGAAAATAGTTCACCAAGCATAAGCAACCACTTCAAAACTCGTATAGAATACAGAACCATATCATAAATATACACCAACAACTATAATTTAAAACGAAGATCACGAACTATACTGGAATATCGACATTCATACCGTTAAGACGATACCCGCAAATAGACCTGATATAACTTTCCAATGTAAGAAAGAAAAAATAACATATGCCAAAACTGTTAAAACTTGGAATAGATACCGCTTTACATAAAAACATTCAAAAATCTGTAATCTTAGGAACATGTCACACTGTAAGAGCATTTCTCAATACGGAATAATGAAAGTTTCTTTGTCGACTTGGCGGAGCCCGTCAGTACAAAACTATAAACGACCACTAGCGTGAGAATATTGAAATCATGACATAATAACAAAAATATCAATAATAATAATAATAATAATAATAATAGTAATAATAACAATAATAATAATAATAATAACAATAATAATATTATTCGTATAATATCCTTCTTCACAAACTTTATTTGGTTTTTTTCTATCAGTAGTGGATCACAGTGATCAAATGCTACTAAAAGTTATTTCAAATTTAAGTTTGAGAACTTTCTCGTTATATGTGCCGGCCCTTGGGTGATGTTTGTTATATTTCGTCATTATTGTTCGAACCTTTCTTTCCAAAGTTTCGAGGTCTGCGTCTGACCATCTGATAACTCCGAAGGAGTATCTAAGCACCGGGATAGCATACGTGCTTATTGCTTTTATTTGTCTACGCCAAACTGCATTCGTATGTCATTGCTGAGTTGTGCGACTAATGTCATGGTGTGTTTCAGCTGTTCCACGCTTCTGGCATATAATTTGAAGTCGTCCATGTAAAGGAGATGAGTGATATTGTAGTTTTTGTTCATTCCTTTGATCGTGAAGCCTAGGGAATGTCTTGATTCAGAATGCTCGAGATGGGGTTTAGGGCTAAGCTACATAGAAGACAACTTCCTGAGTATCCTTGAAAAATTCCTCTTCTGATTTTGATTTCATATGTTATGATTGTAGATTCATTTGGACATTCAGGTTTGACAACGAGATTTGTTTTCCATTTATGCATAATGCTTTCAAGGAATTGCAGGATAACGCTGTTGATCTTATAAAGCTTCAGGCTGTTGAAAATCCAGCTGTGTATTATTATTATTATTATTATTATTATTTCCTTCTTCACAAACATTGTTTGGTTTTTTCCTTTCAGTAGTGATCAAATGCTACTGACAGGGATCTCTGAGTACTCAGGTACCTGTCCTAATGTTGAAAGTATTATAGGAAAAATATATACTTCTCTTGCATTCCAGAGTGCCTTCAGTTCGAACGGTAATTGCTGATACTTTGCTATTTTCTGCGTTCTGGTTTTCTCCAAGTTGTTTGAGTTCCCGACAGTAGAATCTATCAGGTATACCTTCGCTCATTGCCTCTTTCACAGAATGACTTCTGGTCGGTTACTCATAGTCGTATTGTCTGTGACGACTGATCTGTGCCAGTAGAGTGTGTACAAGTTATGCTGGTCTTGAAGCACCGGTTTAGGTACATTTCCACAGTTTGATTACATTTGCGGCATTATTATTATTATTATTATTATTATTATTATTATTATTATTATTATTATTATTATTATTATTATTATTATTATTATTATTATTATTATTATCATTGTTGTTGTTGTTGTTGTTATTATTGTGTGTTTTCACAGGTTAATTTCTAGTCTGAATGCAATATAAAGTGAAAATCCAAGTTGGTTTGCATTTTGTTTCGTCGTCGAGGAAAAGGTGTTTTATGAATTTAGGAATTTTCTTATGATTGAGAAGGTGTTGGTAACAAGAGCTTTTGTGTATACAGAGTGTAACAGCCAAATGGAATAAATTCGATAACGAGTAAATGAGGGGGTGTTAGGAAAAACGCTCAGACACGTCGATTTGTAATTTTAAATGCACATAGTTTTCAAGAAAATAAAATTATATAGGGTGTTCCATGCGACCGTGGCCTATACCAAATTTCTTATTTCAAATGTAACCCCCTGTATATTATTTAATTTTTTGATTCTTCAGAAAATTCTAGACATAATTTATGTATGATGTCCTATACCTAACTTCAACATTTTCGGAAATATTAAGTGTTTTGAGAAATGTTGAGTAACGTTAGAAGACAATTCTACACCAGATTAGCATGTTGCCAAGACATTCGCGGCGAGCATTTTGAACATTTCCTACGTTGACATTAATGTTTTTTTTTGTTTTTTTTTAATTATTAAGAAATAATCAGTATTACTTATTAGGTTATAAGTGTAATGTACCGAATTTGTGGAATAAAATACTTTTTTTTATTCAAAACGTTGATTTTTGAACTAAATCTGAAAACACTTATTATTTCCGAAATAGTTAAAGATAGGTATAGGACATTGTGCATGAATTGTGTCTAGAATTCTCTGAAGAATCCAAAAAATAAATAATATACAGGGGGTTGCATTTGAAATAAGAAAATTGGTATTGGCCACGGTCACATGGAACACCCTATATAATATTATTAACTTGAAAAATATGCGCATTTAAAATTACAAATCGACGTGTCCGAGCGTTTTTCCCAACACGCCCTCATTTATTCGTTATCGAATTTATTCCATTTGGCTGTTACACTCTGTATATATTCAGACAAACCCAGATTGAGAAGATTATGTAAGAATGATTTGGGAGTAAATTCAGTTGCAGATATAAGAATGGAACGGTTGTCAATTTATTCTGATTCGTTTGATCTCAATCTCGAGTTCTCTGTATTTTTGTATTTTTTCTTGGTATTTTTTTTCGGCTACTATACCAGTAGAGTTTATTACGAAGATTCTCTAGAACCTTTTGAGGTATATATTGGTAGTATGGAGTTTTTTCTTTCAATAAGTCATATTTGTTCGCAAGTGTTCGATGTATTATGCTGGCTAAATTATTATGTCTTTCTGTGTATTTTGTTCCTACCAATATTTCACAGCCGCTAGTGATGTGTGGTCTCGGCTTGGAGGAGGCATTTGCTGCATTTTTCACTTTCAGGTATTTCTTTCGTGATATATTTTTTCTTGAGCTGTTCTTATGAGTTCCTGTGTTTCTGGGTAGAGCTCGCCTTTTTGGAGCCATCTATATGAGAGTTCAGAACAACTGTATTAATATGCCTGGAGTGCAGTGTAACGTTACAAAACGTTCCACTGTTGATTTCAGTTTCAATCAAGTTGAGTGTGTGTTTCGCATGCGCAACCCTTCGAACCCGGTTCAGCTGATGAAGAATTCTTTCTTTTTGGCACGAAGAAGCTGAAGCTTCCACACCTTGCTAGAGTTTAGCGAATTAACGTACCTCGTAATCCATAAACATATTGGAATTCTGAAGTCTTATTGTTTCTTATAAGACATCTATTCAAAAGGTGGTAAGTACTACGTATATCTCGATCAATATTTTTTTTATTTATTTCATCCCTTGCAGGTTAAACAGGTCGACATGTTCCTTTGTATAATATTGTGGATTTGATTTCTTGCCTCATTCTTACTATCGAATAACGTGCTCTCATTCCTGAGATCTAGATATTTCATCTCATATTTATTACCTTGTAAATTATTTCAATAACGCCTGGAGTCACTGGAAATGAGATCACGTGTTACAAGCACTATCTTATAGATTTGAAATTTGCAGTCCTTGTACCGGGGCTAACGTCCACTGGAATATGTTAGTACCGGACCCAGAGTTTTACTGGATTATCTTAGTACCAGAGGCAATCATAACTGGTTTATCTTAGTACCGGACCCAGAGTTTCACTGGATTATATTAGTACTGGAGCGGATTATTGCTGAAATGCCTTTATAGCGGAGCTAATTATTACTGAAATATCTTAATTCTGGACGTCGCTGTGAATGGGAGCTCTAAAAATTGGACGACCTGCATTTTGCCTGCATTTTGGAGGATCGTAGCGCTGGATCCTTTGCCTCACACCATCACGCCTACCATTAAGATAAGTGCTCTTCGAATCCCGTATCTCAGATTCACTGTACCTGAATTTGTGTTTGTGAATAGCAATTTTAACTGTAAAGTTGAAATAAATAGATGTGGAGTAAGAGGTTGCATTATAACCACCAGATTAAGGACTCGGGGTACATTCAGGAGTAAATTTGATTTCAGCAGTTCTATCAATTTCCATGTAGATATTTTTCTTGTTCTATTTCTTCACTCGAAGATATTTGACTCTTGTAATCCGAAAGTTTTAAAGGTGTATATTTGCGATTTGCTTGTGTTACACTAAGGGTAAGGTTTGATGTTGACGCTCTGGTATGAAAGTATTGAGGTGGGTTTTCAATTTGTCTGTCCAGCAAGACTTAAAACCCTCTTCCTCCTTTTTTCGATCCAGAGTAACTTCTTGCATACAAGCATGTGGGTGGTGCGCTCTATGATAAGTAAGCTGTGTTGTGAGCATCTTATTGAATTGCTCTAGTTCTGTGTTGTTTGACTATATTATTTCGAAGGAATACGTTAGTATGGGTACAGCATAGGTATTGACAGCTTTTTTTGTGTTTCTGTAGTTCAGATATGATTTCAGTATGAGCATGATTCTCGTTTCAAAAGCTCCTTTTAATTAATTCTTTGCATCATTCACATCCACATTGGTATGTTGGTCATACTGTAGATTTTTGTATATTCCTTCGCCTTCAATAGCTTCAACTAATTCTTTACTTGACGTCGTATATGATTCTGCCTTATCCATTTGCCTGATTCCATACTCCGTATTCTACATTTGTTTATTCCAAACTCCATAGCAACATCGTTAATGAAGTATATTGTTACTCTCATGAGATTTTTCAGTTGGTCTTGTGTTTCTGCATGTAGTTTGAGATCGTCATGTAATCAGATGATTCATTGTATGTGAAGTTTGTTTTCGGTGTTTTATTTTGAATCCCATTCCTGTGTTTTCAGTGCTTAAGACCTGTACAGAACCATAATGCACTTAGGGTATCACCCTGTTTATATGAATGATTTCTGTTGTGATGTCTGTGTTCATGTGTTTGAGGACTATTCGAGGTCTCCAACTCTTCATGGCAACTCTAAGAAATTCATTCAACTATTTTCTTGTTCACTTTATATATTGCATGGACCTTTAGTAACCAAGAATGGGGTGCAGAGTCAAATGCCTTCTTGTAATCGATGTAGTATGTCTGCAAGTTTTTCTTTTTGATTTTGGCATGTGTTGTCACCACTGTGTCTATGATGAGCTGTTCTTTACATCCCATAGTTTTTATTTTTGCAGCCTTTTTGCTCTTCTGTTAGGATATGGTTTCAATTGAGGTGTTTTTCAATTCTGTTAGCAATAGAAGCAGATATTATTTTATACATGGTAGAAAGGCAGCTTATACGACGGTAGTTCGCTGGATTTCTGATTTCTTAAGTTTCTGGCTTTATGTATGTGACTCCCTCTGTAAGGTAGGTTGAAATGGTGAGAGGGTTTTTTAGAATATTTGTTATTACTTTCTTTACTGTTTATTACTTTCGCTCAGGGAGCATGTATATTCGTAAACTTCTTATACCAAAAGTTTTGTATTTGGTCAGGTCCCGGCTCCCGCCAGTTTTGAGATTTGACAATTATCTGACTGACTTCTTCGGCGGTTATGATTGTGTTGTCTTCAGCTTCTAGTTTCCTGTAAGTTGACTCTTCTCGTTTCATTCATTCTGCCTCGTGATTGTGTTCATTTGGTTTTACCCAGATAAATTTTCAAAATGTAGAAATTTCTTGTTCTTTCAGAGGATCAAATTGCTCTTCTTGAGCTCCATTTTTAGTGAGTTGTTGGTGAAACTTTTTTTCAATCTTTATGAACATACTGTCGTCTCGTTTTCTGTTATTTGATTTCTTATATATTTTCATTCTGGCAGCATAAACAGCAAGTATGTGTTTCAGAAAGTCCAAGGTTACTATTGGATCTCCGTTCTTTTGTAGTATTCCTTTCAATTTCTTCAGTATTTTCTCTGAGTTTGTGCCTTTAGAATATTGAGTCATTCTATCAATATCTGCTCTGGTCTTCGTTACCTTGTTCTGGAGTAGTTTTTGCCATGCTTGTGGTCGATTAGAAATTGTGTTTCCTGACGATATACTTAGGTTTTGTCCCTTCAGTATCAAAATGGTTCTTGCAGCACAATAAGCTATCAAATGGTGTCTCTCCATATTCAGGTTGTCTGTTAGAAACCTTGGAAGCATGTGGTTTATGTTTTATATAATTCTGCTTATGCCGAATTTGAGATTCAACTTTGGTACGGGAGGTTGGTTGTTAGGATGCAAACCCTATAATTTGATTATTTCTTCTTCGAATTGTTCTTCTGTTTTACTCTTTTCGGATGACAGATTTATGTTCTGTAAGCAGTAATTTTCATTCTTTAAATGATCTACTGTTGGGGTGGCTTCGCTTTGTGCTTGTGATCTTTCAGATATAGGAGTCGGAACTTGTATTGTACTGTTGTTCAGCTCTTGTGCTATTTCTGTCTTGATCCTTTCCATTATTTCTGCTGGTATTTTGTTCTTAGTTACTGAAATTTCCTTTTGATCTATCGGTCTATGTTCAGTTAAGTACCATATCTAGATATATTGTAGTAAAAAGTCGATACATTTCGGGCGTAAAACCCGCTGATATTGTTTCAAGTTCTGAAGATTTGTAGGAACATCGTATAATATCCATATTCATCTGGTTCCGATTCATAGGTTGTCTCGGTCGTACATCTTTTGTGGTTGCCAGTATAGACAAAGCACTGTCCGCTGGTTGTTTGGCTGTATTTGATTCGGGAGACACGGTAGAGACCCGCCTGGTCAGTCTTCTACAACTGGTGGCTTGCTCCCTGTCACTGCCAGCACCAGCTTCAGACGTGCCCTGGCGTTCTCCAGTAAGCGACTCCTTTCCGGGGCTTTTCTTATTCACCATATTCATTGGTGGCTGAGACAACTCGATTCCGTGAGGGCGTCACTTCCCAAGTAGTTATACTACTAATGTGCATTATCATTAATATTGTTATTATTATTATTATAATTATTTTAGTAATAACTATGATTATGATAATTATTATTATAATCATCATTATTATTATTATAAGTTGGTTGGAAAGAAAAGCCATTTCCTTTTAATTTTTGCGCATTTTTTCATAGGGCCATGAGCGAAAAGTTTTCCATGTGTACCAAAATTTTTCATTTGTCACTCGAGGAATAGAAAGAAGTACTGACGTGAAGTCACCAGCTTTTACGCGCTTGTTCATATTGTGAAATGGCGACTTGGAAATTTTAGTGAAATTTTAACGAAATATAAAGATGTTCAAAAAAAATTTTTTTTTTCGAATTTTTCCATAGATGATTCTCCTTATTGACACCGTTCATCTTTCAACCAAGTTCAATTTCGATCAGATGAACATTTTTCGAGTTACTGAAAAATCAAAATTTCAAATGTCTGTAGCACAAAAACCATTTGGCAGATTTGGCCCATTGAAGAACTCAACCGAGATATTCAAAATCTCAACCTAACCTGGAAATTTCAAGACTGTAGGTCTTTTCTTTCGAGAGTTACAGCGCACACGGCCGGACGGCCAGACGGACGGACGAACATAATCAATTTTGACCATGGATTATTCATCAGCGAGTCCAACCTGGTCGTTTGAGACCAATTTTAGCTCAAAATTCGAAAATTACAGACATCGTGACGAAATGATAACGAGCTGTTCCCTAGAACAAGCGCGTAAAAATCAAACTTTAAAACAAATAACCTCACAACACCCTGTTAAATATATGTCCAAGAATACTTCTCAATATTATTTCATTCATAATTATTGTCTCCACTCACGTATTAAAACATTTGCTGATTTTGGTTGCGATAGTTGTCTCACAGCATGGACTTGAACACTCTTCATTTCTATTGTGATTCATTCTTCCGAAGTACGTACAGTCAAATGTATAGTATATGAATAAGGGTATGTAAGCAATGTATGTACAATCATAGCGATCTTGTATACAGATTTCAAAAATGAATAAATTTGATCTAAAACAAAAATCCACATGGGGAAGTGGCAAGCAAGATGGCATGCAATCTTTTGAATGCTGATATATTTTCTGCGGATGAAAATAGATTCCCATGTATTGGGTCCTTAGCCTATAAGACGAACACATTATTTATAAAGTGAAATTGAATTCAAAAAACTAAAAACAGTGAAAAAATGTCAATACTCAAAAACATACAAAATACCAACTTGCCAGCATGTGTCGGACAAAACGGCATACCTGCGAATATGATAATTTCTGCAGTAAAAATCAGAAACCTCCAATAAAACTAAATATGTTGAAGATATCTTTTTTCTTAAAGATAAAATAATAAAAATTCTTTTCAACACACTCGGATAATGAAAGCAAAATAAATGCCAAAGAGTGTATTTTGCCTGCAAGGTTCCATCCCATGTGTTTCTTCGCAACATCGACCAAGGCTTTTATTATATTATTTACATCCTCCTCTCTATAATATTTTGTGTGATGAAACGATCTCATTAGTAAGTTGTTTAGAAATGAAGCCATTCCATCTTACCCAGACACTATGTGTGCCAACTTGCCCTATTTAGGTATTAAAAAAAAATGAAAATATCAACATCTTCCTAACAACTTTCCATGACAGTGGATGCTTCGAAGCTGAGCTCATAATGAGCTAATTCTGTTCGAAGAGAAGAAGGTTAAGAAGAACTCACTGTCAGTAGCAGTAAAAAAGGCGTAAAGACAAGGTTAGCTCCTTACCTTGAAGTCCAACACGCACATAAATCCCTTTCACAAATAACTTATCAACCACCAGGGTTGACTTGCTGAAACTATGTCAGTATACTCTTGCCACCATATGTAGTCATTTATTGGAAGTTGTAGAAATTAAGCCGTAGAATGTTCTTCAATCCATTAAGCCCGAATATGCCACCTTGCCTGCCTTTCCCCTACTTTATTTGCCAACGCACGCATAAATATCATATCTTCACCTGAGTAGTGTTGTACAATTCAACGCTCAATTTGGGAGAATTTTGTAAATAATTGTAAAAACTGCCCTTGCGATTTGCAGTATTCATATTATTCATCAAGGACAGTTTCCATAAAAAATGCTGTCTAACAAACAATATCGGTATAATGCGAACGACTGATGAAGTAAAATGAATTGTGTCAGAGTCTTTATCTGACTTCTCCGTCAAACAATAACGAGAACATTTGCTAAATATTTTATCGCTATTGTCGGTTGATCGAGTCAGATATACTCTAAATCGTAACAGTTCACTTTGAATTATTCCGATAATGTTTCTTACGCAACATACTTTCTAGAAACTGACCTTCACAAATAATCTGACTCCTGCAATTCGCAAGGGTGTTTTCTATTAATAACAATTTTCATTCAATATTCAGAAATTCTTACCCTGATATTCGTGAAACCTAGAATACACCTGAGAAATAAATAACACTGTTCTACTAATCACCAGATACTTCGCATTTGGTTGATTTCAAGTCAATACCTTAATTCATGAGGGGGTAAAGATTATGATAGCATAATATTCTCACATACTTGACGCCTTCCAGATATTCCAAACATATTTGCCTCACAAACTGCCGGAATTCCTCAATTTCTCAGTCTCATTTTTGAGTATCTTCTCAGAGCGAACACTTGATTCAATTTTTCACAACTGAAGTCGGACGTCTTGGAGATATGTCCCTTCTTTTTATGCTCTCTCACTGACTCAAAAGGAATAAATACTTAGTTCTTGCTTTTTCAGAGAAGAACCCAGAATTGCTGTCTCTTCCATTTTCTACGCAGGTCATTCGGGGCTTAATTTGATTCCTTAGATTCCGTATGTGGAAATGAAACTACATGAAAGGGAGAGGTAAAGGTACGCATAGCAGGGTTGTTTTCAAATGGTTGTATATTTTGGGGACAGTCCACTTATGTAAAATAGTATACGACACATGAATTTATTCGGGTAATTCTCATATATACAGGGTGTCCGGTAAACCCTAAAAAATATTTCAATTGATTATAGACTACTTCATGATCATTCGGAATATCGAAACATTTTCAGGTAAATTTTCACCGTTTCAAGATGATAAGCTCTTTGTAGATTCGTGAAAAATCGATTCCTCTCCTCAATGTTCAGGATGCTATGTCTAAATTGCAACTGACTCGGAAAATTTTCATACTGAACATTGCTGCGATGAAAGATGCTTTTTGGATATAGGAAACCATTCTCAAAAATTGATACAATACTGACATATTTGAATTCTTACAATTTTTATTCTCTCAACCAAGACCCAATTTTCGAAACGAAATTATAATCACGTGAATGTGAACATTCCATACAAAAATTTTCGTCTTTTTCAGACTCCAACATTGTATGAAACATAGTCTGATTATCTCTAGAAGGGGTGAGATTTTCGCTGCGAGGAAATATTTTGATCTTTCCTCAATTTTCACAATTTCGACAAAGTGATTATTCTGTTAGTAATTCATTTAGAGGAAGTGATGAACTTTCCATGACTGGTTATGAATTTATTGCAAAAGAATTTTCACAAAAATAAAAAAAACAATTCCAAATCTTCTTTTAATTAACATCTTCGAACCAGAGTTTCAAGAAATAAATTGTATTTAGAGAAATCATTGAATGACTCACTATCCTTTCTGATCCAGATATGATTTTCTTCGAAGAATGACATGCTTTGCCACTGCACACCATTCCAATTGTTCCAGCTCTTTTGTATATAATTGGAGCGTGGGCAAATAGCCCAAGTAAAATAGGTCACATATTTGCACTCAGATGATCTGGGCTGCCGCAAGGTACAATCTATTATATTGGGTATATGTATAAGACCCCAATATATTCGAACATGTGTTTTATTACTGACTTGTAATTTTGCAGTAGGAACTGAACCATCTTTTAGAAAAGTAGCCGAGAGTATTACTTGCTATGTTTATGTTTGGGTTGAACGTACCTAGTACAATGGATGGGACATCCTGGACCCCCAGATCAGTGTACTAGAATCATTTGATTAACTTCACTCGGGCTATTGGAAGAAGTTTCAGCAACAACTGCAATTTACACGAAGCAAATGATACGGTGTATACACATGCTATTAAAGAATCATGGGAAGGGATTAACACCATTTGAAAAGTCCTTCTTGAAATAATATTGTGTCTGGATTTGAAAGGATAGAAGTCAATTCAATTTTCTCTTTGAATATTAGTTTAGTGCAATTAATTGCTTGGAATTCTGGTTGGATGATATTAATCTAAAAAAATTCTGAAATTGTATTTTATTCGATGGAAGATTCCTCAGCAATGAATTCATCATAATTAATTTATTTTTATTATAATTTATTATATTTTATTCCGATGAATTTGCAACAGAATACTATTTTCGTCAAAATTGTGAAAGTTGAGAATAGACCGTAATATCAACAAAAATATCATCCCTTCCAGGTATCATAATGAAATATGATACAATTTTGAGGACCGGATAAGTGCATATTTTCATATATAATGCTCACATTCACGTGGTTAAATGTTTTTCTAGAAAATCGGCTCAAAGTTACGACAATAAAATAGGTAGAATTCAAATCGGTCATTTCATCTCCATTTTCCACTGAATTGAATAATTTTTTTCAAACTTATTTCATACATACAAAAAGCAACACTCATCAGCAAAAGTGAGTGTTTATGGAATATTTCGAGTCAAAAACTTCAGAAACCACTTCAGCAATAGAGAAGCCTAATTCGGATCTGCAGTTTCTAATAAGTTTGCTCTCAGGTGAAGTAAAATGAACTGACCTACGGAAGAGACAGTTTAAAAAAGAATACCTTAGCTTCTCGATGAACTTTTGTGTTTATTTTACCTACTCGAGTCAGTCCAATGTGTCCACTCAGTCGAGTCCTTTTTTTTCAACAAGATAATATGGCGAACAAGCAGCACCTATCTAAATATATATTCATACTTTTTCACCTGATGTCACATGGTCTTGATAGACAATACTCCCTCACAGAACTTTAATGTGAAAATTATAATGTATTTGTTATTTTAATTTTTCATTAGAATGCTACATTTCGAAATAATCTTTTCAATAACCCCATCTGAGTGTAATCAATAGTTTCTCTGTAGTTTTGTTTGGTAATATAAGGTGATAACATCTTCAGTACTGTTGAAAAAGTATCTGGATTCATCCGAAAGCAGTTCTGAAACTGCGTGGGATGAGCCTTTAATTCGTCGGCACATAAACTTGCTCCATGATTCTTGAGCACTTCAAATGATGGATGAATCCTATACCGCCTTCGTTTCCCATTTGTTCGCCTATACTGCCACAACATCATAACTTCGGCCTCATCAGACGACGACATTTTGAACTAGTGATTTTTTATCACTTCGGTGTGCGAGATAGCTTAAAATGCATTGCCTGTTGCTCATTGCCTATTGCTGGCTGCTTATTACTTGTTGCTTCGGAGTGCCAGCCGCAACCTCCGGAACGAATAAAAATTAGGAGAAGCAGAAAAAAGGACTGCGGAATCATTGTTGGGACTTTAGGAATATGAATTCAGAATTATAAACGAATATTATGAATAAATCACTTTGTCTGAAATATTATACTGAGAGGAAAAGAATCAACGAAAAAAAACTGATGGAAAAAAAAACCCGCAGAAGTGAATTGAAGCCAAAATGCAGATGCCTAAATGTAGTTTCAATAACAGAAATAACTCAGCTTCCTGGAATTACTTGTCACTCAAAAACGGCTGGAAAGTTAGAATTTCAGTTTTCAGTAGGATTCACTCGAACATTGAACTCCAATTCAAAAATACAAAAACCTAGAAAAGCACCGACGTGAGGTCAGGAGCCTTTACGTGCTCGTTTACATTCGAAGCCACTTTCTTAAGACATTTTGCATGAACCTTCACGCCGTCATTTTTTGAGTGCATCATTTCGATTGGATTACATCTGCATTATTGGTAATATTGGAAACATTTCGAATGGATATATCTAGGAAATCATTTCAAGTTTTCACGAAAACGACCTTCTCAATTAACCCCCAACCTTCTAAGAAAATATCGAGTCGCTAAGTCGTTTTCTTCCGCTGTTATTATGGTTAAGGTCGGCCTAACTGTCAACCGTGAAATGAATATCGGCTCGAACAGAAATTTGAAGCACTGTTTTTACGCGCTTGTTCTTGGGAACAGCATTTCGGCACGATGTTTGTAATTTGCGCATTTTGAGCCGAAATTGGTCTCAAACGACTAGGTTGGACTCTCTGATGAAGAATTTCAATGAAGCATTAGTTTTTTTACCACTTTTCACAAAGATATATTCGGAAAATTTCATAACCCTAGACGCAGTGGAATCAAAGCTGAAGTAGAAGACTCACTCCTGGCAATAGACTAAAACAAAATATCTTCTCCAGTTCTAGTTTTATCGAAATGGTGGATTTTGAGCAGAAAAGTATTTCAACGATTTGTAGTAATTGTGAAAATTGATATACCCAAGGTTTCAATTGATCCGATGTCAAAAGGAAAAAAAAATATCCGAATTGTTTTTTCCTTTCATGTTTTTTTTGATGGCATTCCACTGAAACTTCAACGTATAATTCGAATATGCCGAAATCGGCTTTGGTTAGTAAGAAAAAATTATTGATATTTTCAATTCCATCCAGACTGTAAGTCATGATTATACCTCGTTCACCTCAGTCGATAGAAATTAATCTGGAGTATAAATGTCCAAAATTTTAATTTGATATAATAAATATATAGGTTGTTGTGGGGCTGAACCTGATTTTTGTAATACCCGATATATAGAGATTCCTGTTTTTCATATACCTCTTTGTCAATGTTTTTCTGGAAGAGAAGTATGCCCATAGCAAACCCCGTTGTACCGCGTTGGAAATATGAAACAATTTCGCCCTATTTTTTGTTGCTTATAGAGTCGATTATCGCAATGGACTTGGAATCAAAGGGCTCCGAGTCTAGCCCAAACCCTGGGGTTAAACAGGAATGGCCTCATAAGACTTCACTGGACACTTTTCACTGTTGAGTGGAAAACTGGTGCCTCTCAAGTTCAAGCTATAAGACAGCTTACGACGAACACATCTGATTCTTCATTTCATGTTTTCATTATCCTGAGGCATGATTTTCTCGAGATCTTCAACATACCTATCCCAATCGAATTGTATATAGAAGTCATGATTTAGTATTTTTACTTCTGTTACGTTATTTTTCTGCTCGGAAACTATCAATGTAATATAAATTGAAGGATATGCAGTTCGCGGCTTAGGTCTAGCGAAGATGGGGTGGACTTCTTAAGTATTTTTCGAGCTGGTCTGAAAATAATGAACTCTGACAAAAATAGGGGGAGTGGCCAGATAGTTTTGATGGAATTAAGTATTCACACTTAAAAATTCCTACTCTTCAACATACATTCTCAAAAATATCATATTTAATACAAGACTTTGAACCAAAAAGTGTTATAGGGTTTCAGAAATGGAAAAAACTGATGAATAAGTTTCAATGAGTGCACTACAAAAAAAAGTGAATGAGCAGAGAAATGCGGGCTTTCATACAGAAATATCTTCACAATAAAACTATTATAATGAATTGGCGTTCAGAATTACTGAAAGCTGTTAAGAAAGAAATGTGTAGTTGTAGTTTGTATTAGGTTTGAAAATTAACACACGTTAACTCTGAGTGAGTTTATTATGCATCCACTGATGCGTACAATACAAGCGTTGTGCTAAGACTGTCTGCGTTTTTCTATGCTAGGTTGGTTTAGGTTGCATACACGAACCACCACCTGCCTGACGCCTACAGGTCGAGCAGGGAGCAATTGGAAATTTTCTTCTAAGGGCTGGTATTATGAAACTCAACTGGAATGTATCTTTAATTTCAACTGACAGTTTTGACAGTTGTATTGGGACATTACTGTCAAAACTCTCAGTTAAAGTAAAAGATAACTTCCAGCTAAGTTTCATAATACCGGCCCTTAACCCAATGAGGGAATAGATCGCTGCTCAAGTCACGCTTCATAGACGTCGAATAAAATTAATGATAAGGGCTGCACCAAATGAAATCAACAACCATCGACATGTTCAGATTTCAGGATCACCTAATATATGGTCCCATATGATTGTATTTGAAATATATCTAACGAAAGTAATTTTGACTGTCCAATTATATAAAGAAAATTGAAGGTTGTACTCATTCAGAGGGAGAACTCCAGTTGGATTGGATTGGATTAGCTTCTGTTCGTTCACTAAAGCAATAGGGGTGTCTTTATATATCAGAAATCAGCTTGTATAAACCAACACGCCAAAATTATACACTGATTACAAAAAGCCTGTCAAGATATTACTAACATTACCTAAGATGGAAGGATATTTTAGTGGATTCCAATAATCTAAAATATAATCAGCAAAATCAAATTCCATCAACAATTTTCTAAATAATCTAACATAAAAGTCGAAGAGGGAAATGAATCTTTATCGGAAGCAGTTGATAACTTGTATACCCGAGAAATACGAATGTCTTCAATAAAATGCACTTCGTTAGATTTACGCAGATGGAATATGGTAGCTGTTTTCTTTTGTTTATCGGATAGGAAATGTGTTGTTGACTGCCTATGCTCAAGGGGCAGATAATGAGATATATTTTTAACAACAGAACTGTTTCACCATATTGTATCCGCCATCTAGTTTTTCAAATATTCTTGCGAAGTTTACTGTGAAGTCTTGTCCTATTTGATTCGGCGGATAAGATCTGGAGCTCTGTGTGGCGTCACTGATATCCAGTATATGCGAATCAATTCTGGGCGAAGGAAATATTGATCCAATCAAATGATTTTCAATTTGTCACATCGACACATTGAGTGAATTTTCCTTGCAGTTGGTGAGACCTGTCCTGCCCAATATGAACAATATTGTCAATATTCAAGTCGCCACTGGTACCTGATTCAGCTCATCCAAATTTTGCACTCTGGCTCAAAAAGTATGGATGGATAAATACCCTCTCTCCTGAATGAGGCCAACGCTCACCTATCGGCGAAACACCAGGCCACGACAAAACGGAAATTTATTCCCCTGATAGACTGTTCTGTTCTGTAGCAGTAAAGTGGGCATTGTCCTATTTAATTTTATGAAGAGGATAGAAGTCCACGCTTCCCGTTCTGATCTTGCCTGGCCCGTTACCTTTATGTGGGCGTTGGCCTTTACTCGTCATTTAAGAAAAAGCAAATCTCAAACTCTTACAACTGATTTTCACATTCGTTTCTGATTGAACGGAGAACAAATCTCGCTCTCTTGACAATGTTTGTTACATGAGCAAGGAGAACTTTGTGTAAAAACAGAGAAAAAAATTCGTTCATAGGGGGATATTTCATATGGTTGATTCCGATCAATTCTTTCAACCGTGTGTGCCTGATGAAAGCAACTCCCATAATCTCAAAGAAAAGGGGGGATTGGGTGAAATCTTGCTTTCATTGGTAATTGGATGGTACTTTCACAAAAAATCGGTAAACTTGATCTTTTTCGTTAGTAATTCTTTAATTTATCATTCTGGTGAAGAGGAAAAGCAACTGAAGAATGCAATAACAAGTATAATAATTTCGTGAAAAAATGTTCTCATTGGCATATGAAATTCTGTTTATTCTCACACTTGGAATTTTAGGAAGTGCTACTATTGGAACTATAGGAGCGTCCGCACATGACCCGATGTGCTCGACGCTTTTCCAGTTTCACCTCTTGTTTCGGCTTTCTATGCAATTCAAACAAACGCCACATCGACATCGAAATGTGTAGAAAATGGGGCCAAATTTCATAGAATGGTTTCGAAAAAAGAAAACTCACCTCCGAGAAGAAAATTGTGAAAGCATAATTTTAGAAGAAATTTTGTTAGGAAAAGCTACTATGATTTGGAGAAGAAATTGGCAAAAATAAATGAAGGAAAGGCTCGTACATAGAGAGTTAATGCATTTCCACCCATCGTATAGATCGTTAATGCTCTCCTGAATTATTTATAAGGGACTGTCGTTTTCTACGTATAACCTGAAGAAAAGAATTGCGATTATCTTGAAGTAGAACTGGATGAGAATCTTGAATAAATAAAAAAATTGAATCTGGAAAATAGGAAGCAAAAGAGATTTTTATTCACCTAAATGTATCCAGAAATAACCAGCAAAATGAAATTGTATCCATATTTATCATTTCATTATTTCTGTGGAAGCCCGCTGGAAGTTGAAAAGCACAGAACATCAAAATATAAGAAGTGCAACCTGCCTTGTAAACTATGCGCAACAATTGTGACATTTCTCCTGTCATATTATAAAATAAGTGGGAATATTCCATTATGGTTCTAGGGGGTGTCCGCCAGTTGAAGTATATGTCATTTTTCCTTTGAATTACATTGGTGCTCTGTGGTTCAGTTAATATTTCTAATTATTCTGTGTTCTAAATTTAAATTGAATGGAAAGGAATTTTTGTCTTCAATTAGAAGAAAGCTTTATAAATAATAGTTTATTGAATATAATAATTTTTGCAATTACATGTGTGTGAAAAACTGAATTGTAGGATAAACAAGTATCCGATATTTGTCTTTTACCTAACGAAATATGAATACTTATAACACAGGTTGCGGTTTTCTGGACCGAACAAATACAATTCGCTCCTAGAGAAACCAAATAAATCCATAATAAGGGTTGAAGAAATATTTCTGAGAAGGTTAGCACTGATTCACAACAATCCTAATGTTGTCACAAAGATTAATACATTCACTTCACTAATTTTCAATAACACTGATTCATCAATGGAGGGGAGCGGCATCCAAAAGTCCAAAGAAACTGCCAAAATCATGTAGAAATCTTCAGTCCAAGTCCTTCCTGGCAATACCACTTTTCTAGAAAATCAATCAACAATTAGACGATGAATATTGAAATAAAGATTAACTATAAATACTCGGAATTAATCTTTCAAAGATAAGACTCCCAATAAGATAGTTCCCTGAATGAGGTTCATTAAGTAGTACTCCACTATGCTAGTAGAATATTCACACGAATTAAATTTATGAACTGTGAGAATAATAAGTGATATAATCCCAGGTAAAACTTTCGCACCCGGCCAGTAATTATTATTCTTAGAATATGGGAAATATATGTTATGTTTCTGATGGTTCAACTGAAAAGATTTTTAGGCTGGAATTGCCGAATATACATACCTAATAACATATCAAATTAGGTCTATGCGTATATACAATGTCCCAATAAATTAACTGACATTATGCCATAGCCTTTGTATTAAGATGGACTTTCATACTGTTTTCACTAGAATCTAAGATTGAAAAATTGTGAATACACATGCCTAAATGATGGATTATTTGTACTGCATAGGTAATGATAGTCAAAGTAATTACCATTTTTTTTATCTTATCATGGTTAAAAATTAGTGCTTGAGCTCATACATAAATGGTTCCTCCGAATTCAACATTATCTGAATCCTGAAAATAAATATGGTTACACATATTACACCTGAAAAGATATTAACTTCATATTACACGGGTATTATTTTAATTTCAATTATCAATAACAAACTACCACAAAATGCCATTGGCATATCATTTGACACAATGTCATTTCATTCTTCCATTTCGATATATCCACGACATACGTTTCTGACTGATAAAAATAAGTGGAAACGTATGTCCTTGTTTCTACTTTTCCTACCGTCGCTTCACCCCCCTGTTGAAAAGTAAACCAATACATTTGGAGGTTAGAATGGAAAGCACAGAATAGAAACAAACTAAAAAGTGACAGAGACAAATACACCGTAGGTGGGAAATAAAAGGAATCTATAAAATTTCATTGGAATCGTTAGTTGATTAGTTCATTAGTTTAGTTGATTTTGAATGAAAATTTTTTACTAAAATTATCATTCAAAATATTAGTTCAGATCAGAAAATCCACCCTGTGGAAGAGAGGGAGAATTTCAATCGAAATTTTTGTTATTGAATCTCGATATGAATTTGAATTTTCCAAAATTATTTCAGAATGTATATATAGCAGGGATAGCAGATACCTAACTTATTATCCGAAATAACAATACTGCGATCTTTCAAGACGTTATTTCATGTTCTAGTGCCCGGATTCTAGACAAGTGAACTTTCGAAGCGCATACGAATTCCAGAAATAATTACTACCCAAATGCGTATGCGTATAGAATGTTCCTCGGAATGTTTCTCTTTGCAGAATAGAGGCCCGGAGTCATCAGGAATAGCGTGCTGACGTCCAGATGTCAAGTATTTTGGAAATCTCAGCCAAAAACTTGAATGATTTGTATCACTTATGGAGAGTTCAGGGTCGAAATCAATTCTTTCGACTCTTTCTTTACCACAATAACTTACTTCGACAACTACTAGAAACGCAATTAGGTTATCATGGGGTACATGGAAGGATTCTGCGTTTTTAATGAGCAGTTGAGATTGCAGATTTGGTGGAGTCGCTCAGGGCGTGGTCCTCAGGTACCTCTATTTTCCGCTTCTTCCTGACTCTTTTGTTATCCGGCGTCCTTTTTATTGAAGTTTGTGTGGGCGGCATGGAATTCTCACTTACAGGGTCAAACTAGGAGTTAGGCTCGTGTTGAGTGGTTTGATCACTAGATGATAGGATCTCTGAGAGTCCTCTCTTGAGAACGGTAATCTCACCCGCTTGTGGTATCGTAGAGGACGGATGATGATCAACTTGAGAATAGTTTGTTGGGGCTTGTATCAGTTGGGTGTTGTGTACTTGAAATGTTTGTGGGTTAGGGCAGGTTGATGCTACGTGGCCAGTTTGACGGCAAACAAAGCACTCCATTATTTCTGTTGAAAGGAAAATCCCATATTCATTACCGTCGTATTGGACTAAGGTGGATGTTTATAGTTCGTAATTCTCCTTACGGGGGAAAATATATACTTGTCTTCGGGAACTAAGTATGTGGGAGTACTGATCTCCAGGTATACCAGTTTTCAAGAATGAAACGGGGGAAGCCAATTGTAGGTCGAGGTCAATTAAGACTCCCGTTATGTGATCGTGAGGGATGCATTGTGAAATATTCGAAATCACAATCCTCTTTGTTGGCGAAGCTAGCCTTCTCACATTCAAATTTGTATCACCTATAATCACAGTTGGGTGAGTTTTGATAAGTTGATCTACTAGTTCTATGTTGGCTAGGTAAACGCAGATATTGTTGTTAGATATTCTGGAGGCGAAACAGATATTTTTCGGTTGAATAATGTTATTCATAGCCTTGACGTAATCGAAGAGTTGCAGGTTGTCCTCTGCATGGAGCACTATAGCTTCTTCTCTTTCAGAAAAATTGATTTTTGGAATTGTTTTAGCAGCAGCTACGTAGGTTTGGGAGTTCATTATATGTTCAGTGTTTGTCGACATTGTTGTTTTGTGTTCAGTAAAGTTCATGGATGCCATATGCTTAAAACCTTTGTACTTAAGAGTGTTAAGTTTGAAGTTTATAAGGTGAAAAATATCAGCGTAGGCTTTATATATACCATAGTGTATTATTGATTGCCTACCAGTAGGCTGTGAAGAATCCGTTTAACTATCAGCCTTGTGTATAAGCTGACAGAATAAAGTGGGAAAAAACTCGTTCGTTTACAAACGAAGTCGGGGTAGAAAAAGTTTTTCAAATTTTCCTTAAATAACTCAAAGTGAGTATCACTTAGGTATACTATTATAGCACACTGGTTGAGAACCACTTATTTCGTAATTATGTAGATTCAATTGAAAACTATTGAAGAGCGATGCAAACACCGTAGGTGTAGACTCGCGAATCTCGATGGTATTATTGTTGCGCAAAAATAACCTCATAGTTGATTTGAAGCAAAATCTCTTAGAGGGTAAAATTGTAAAATTCCCATTAAATTTAAAAAGCACAAAAATAATCAGTATATCTCAGGAATCAGTTGAAACGCTCCTTCGAAAATAAAACAGAAGGTTCTTTTCAAAGACGAATTCTAATTCATGACAAAATTGATAAACGTCCTAAAATGTACGAGAGAAAAGTTAATAAATCGGATTCAGAGATCATTTATCCTTCTGATTCAACTAGATCATTTCAAGTTATTATGAACAAATGTAATGTGGATATATCAGGAAATGAAGAATATTTTCAAGAAAATCGAAAAGTCGTAAACAAGTCAAAAGGTACCACTATAAGAAAATTTAGTATCGAATCGAATACTTGAAAGGAAATTTGATGAACAAACGGCTACCTACCATCCTAAACTTTTCAATGCTTATAAGAAACAAACTTCCTGTAAAATCCCGTGTTGTATAGCAGATACGCAAGAAGAAGACATGAAAAACAAATATCTTTACCACAAAATTGGACTAAACAATCAATGGATTCATTTTAATATTTTACACATTTGTCTTTCCTGAGCAGTTACATTTTTTATGCTTTTCATGCTGATGAGCTTCCTTATTCATTTTTTTTATTTAGATCGTTAGATTCTCATCGAATCAGATCAGAAAAATTCAAATTTTGTACATAAAAAAAATCAATTACGTCGCAGATCATGCTTAACATCAAATATTTCACTATGATCCAAAAAGTACTTCGCAGTTGTCTGAAGAAAGCAAAAAAAAAAATTTCATGAAAAAAATAGTTCCAGTACATCTCATTTCAATGGGGCTGATGCTTCAATAATAATTAATAACGAATATAATTTAATAACATCATAACACAACATCTAAGAGGAGAACGAGTACTCTTTAATATCGGTGGAAACATTGCAAATAATTTTTTCGAAACTTTGAATGCTGAGGATAAAAGTATTCACAGTGCGTACTTCAATACCATACAAAGTAATGAACGAATTGTTTCAGTCAATCAAAATGAAATTCAACAAAATTTTTTATGAAATTGACCTCGAAACATTTAACGGATTATTATACGATACAGTACCTCATCTTTAAAAAATGCACTTTTGTTTATGTTAAAAATGGCTCATCAATAATATCACCTACGTACATTTCCCTATGAAAACACCTCGATACCCAATCTTTCATCTTATATCCTCACGAAAGAAGACACAACCATGTGGGAAATGAAGTAATTCAAGAGGTCAAAAATTTTATATCCCATTCTGAGGAGATCTTGTTTACACCGACTCCAAAAAAGATTACTAGGAACTTCGTCTTGAAATTGCATCACTTTTCACCATTCAACAAAAGCCGATCTAATTCCAATGGAAGCTGAATCAGTAACATTAGTTCAAAATAAATTAATAATGGAAGAACACATACTTATTTCATTGAATTACTTATTATTGTATCAGAATCACTCTGAAACGGAATAACACTTCGAATAACATTTATATAATGTATTACTTTGAACATTAATTAGGCCATTAGTTGGAATTTTTATCTTCAATTGAATTTTTACTTTGGCTTACTTCAAATATATTTGGCGTCAATCGATATCAGTTCTCAGCAATATTTTCTCTGATATTGTACCATTTTATATTCCAATGACTAGTAGTTATAATGAGGAAATTGTTCCATTTTTTAGAGTTTACTTCCTTATTATTTTGAAACAACTCACATGATTTTAAAGTTGAATATATACAAGCTCCATTTCTTATGCATCAGTTGCTTATTTCTGTCCAAGCTGTATTCCCCAGGTACCTTCTCACAGTAATGGAACAGTTTGGTTCAATCTGAGTGACAGCTATTGATTTTGGAATGTTTCTTTCTCAAGGTTGAAAGCTCACTTATCACAGGAATAAAACTCAAACTGTCTTTATAGAATATTAAAAACTTCAACGGTATAAAATTATGGTACTACCAAATACATACATAACGAATAATAAAAGCATAAGATGGGCAAACAAGTGAGAAAACGGTAAAACAAATAATACTGACGCGATTTTTGTGCGAAGGAAAGTCAAATTTGAAAAGGATGGCGTAGCACATCCTCCTATTGTTCAAACAGTAATTGGCAGGCGTCCACGTATACGCTACCATCAAAGGTTAATTTCATCTTCGCTTCGTGAAAATTAGAACCGACATATCAGGAGAGTCAATCAGAACTTTTCTGATAGCTCGTCCTCTTGGTCATAAGTCAACACCAAAATGAATGGGTTAAATCCGTAGAAGGATTTTGTAAGTACAGCAATTAGAAATTTCAACTACCCAGTTTTCCCAAAAACATAGATAGTATCGAGAGTGACCTCGTATTTGAATTTGAATAGCAGCGTAAAACCTCCTGACTTATCTTTCATGCATTTCAAGAATGCACGGTAGCAAACTACTGGTATTCTATCATTCAATTATAAAATGAGTAAAATTACGAGTTGAAATATGTCGCATATCAATTGTTGAATTCATGTTAATTGTTCGGAAGCATCTATAGATAAACTTGTCTGACCAAAATAATAATTATGATAGTTAATTGGTTTTTATATTGAATCTTCTGATTGACATATTTTTCGAGAATTAATTAGGTATCTGTTTCGAATATTTTATAGCGGCGGTAGCTCAGTGGTTAGAGTGCAAGCCCCATGATCGTAAGGTCTGGGGTTCAAGCCCTTGGCCATGAAATTACTTTTCCGGTTTTTAGGGGACCGTCCAACCATTCGCTGTTGGGTAAACAATTAACAGTGCTGTTCCTAACGTGGCGCAAGGAATTAGTAACAAAGCCTACACAGAACACACCCGGTATCCTAACTCGAACAAGCTTCCTAAGCTTCTGAGGGGTTTCGTTGAAGCCTAGGATAGTCGGAAAAAAAAATACAAATACAAGGCAAGTAACTGATGCCCCCAACAATTGGTCGCTCGTAAGAACCTTCACTGATTTAGGTATATCGAGATGATTTTCCCAAATAGTCATTAGTCGATATTGGAAGCCAACGGATATCAGAATTATAAAATTATTCAAATTATAAGGCATTGAAAGATCTCAAACATGCACTTGTTATTCGGTTCGGATGAGACGGAAAACGAAAATGGAACACATGATAATTCACAAAATTAAATGGAAACCAAACAAAGCCCTACGGGGTCTACCAACTAAAACACTGCTCCTACTCACTATTCACGATTAAACTCGAAAAGTTGGCTCTTTTGAAATGAATTGAATTTAATTATCGAGTTTTACATGGTGGAAATGATGCTCATTGCTAATTTCTACTGAATATTGAATTGAACATAGCAAAAATTGAAAAAATGGGTATATCCCGTGTCTCAGATTTCGACAGATTTCCTAGGGAAGAATCATTTGCGGCATCCATATTGGATAATTTAAATTCCCTTGTTCTGAGAAAGAATTATACGGTCAGCCGCGTAAACACGAATTCACCCTCTTTCCCCTACAATCTCTGGAAACACCGCAAACATATGAAAAACTGCGTTGAGCAATGCATCGCCATATACAGCACATTTTTCTTACGAAAGTCCGAGATGAGTTGCATTAGAAACAATATATTTCAAATATGTTATGACAATTCCTGAGAGGCAACCTCTCAGAATAAATGTAAGGCATTAATTGATTCCTGAGTAACGGAAATCACTTCGTTACAAACTAAGCCGAGTCGCGATTTCGCCATCTCACTCTAGCCGTACCCAAAGGAAACCCAGCAATTTTTTCGACAAGAAATATATTCAATCGTTTCGTAATCTACTGAAAAAAAATACAAAGCATAACTGGAATCTGTTCTTAAATTCGATATTTCACATTCCTTAAAATTTTTGTAAGTATGATGCTCGATGTTTGTCAGAGGAAATTGTGTGAAAAATATTGAGCCAAACTTCAACAGAACTCCAGATGATTCCACTCCGGATATGAAGTCCTATTTAAAAACGATAAATATCGATTTTCTTAGTCAAACGGTATTCAACATCGTAGCGAAATTCTAAACAACATAGACACGTGATCCATATCATAATGAATGTATTCATTATTCTGTAGTTTTTAAAAAACTATTGTAGACTGCAACGAGTCCATTTACATCTTTTTTATAATTCACCGTTTCAATGAGTGCTATTTCGATCATTTCACTAATAATCTTACGATATTTGTTGCTATTTGAGCGGTATAACTATTTCTGGTCTATCCAAATTGAAATGGTGACTTTTTATATGTATGAGAAGAATGAGCTTTTTTTCTGTGTGATTTTATTGAAATCTGTTTTGTTATGAAATACTTAGGTACAATCAATTCATCTTCTCGAAAATTGTTGATATCTTTTGTAAGGATAAATTTAAAAAAAAAAACTACGCACTGTTCCATGTTATTGTGTTAGAAATGTGTCCTTGTGTGTTAACTATTTTCCACTTGACCTTGTCTACAAAAGATCGGATCACCTACTTGGAATGTCGTTTTCACTAAAAATGTTTAAATTATTTTCATTTTCGACTCGATCTGAAATATTGGGGGAAAAATAAGTATATATTATTCACTTGATCCAATTGTAATTGGATTATTTGGTATACACTTTCAAAGTAATAGTGGAACCGAACAATCTTAATCGATAGGATATTCGGTATGGAAGATAAAAGGAGGCCCCAGTTGTATGTTTCCGAATTTCATTTTATATTCAAAATCTCTCTCGAAGTATTAAGTATTCACCACTGAAAATATATTGAAAATCTATCTCACATTTATGTGCACGATGGACTATAAGAACTTATACCATCTCATATGAATTCATACCTGACTCGAAAAGTCGCACTCTTTTTGTATAATTTTATAGGTTTCAACAATTTTATAGATTTTCAACGTATTCATACAGTAATATATGAATTCATATGTGTTCCTTCAAATTCATTCACCATAATGTGCACTCATACGTTTGAGTACAAATTCTTTAATGATATTCTATCGTGACTCCAATACGTTTTCCTTGTACCCATCTCCTGCATGGATTTTCATATGCTTCGAATTTCATTACCACATTTATTATCAGTGCAGTCAGTTGTTGATGAATTTGTTGAATTGAATTTCGAATCGAATTATGCAAGTGCAGAGCAAATTGGATTCCTGTAACTACCTTTGTAATCCCATGCCCAGATAACGTTGAATCTGACATGCCGCATGAAGAGAACGTAGGAGCTTCTAACCCGGTTGATTATTTCCTTGGATATTCTGATTTGGATTATTGATACGAATTTCATGCTCTATTCAGCTCATTTTTTGAAGCTCCTTGTATTTCTTTATAAGAGGCAATCCCATAGATCTCCTGTTGTCTCCGAATGCGCTCAGATTTATTATTTGGTGGTCGATTAGAGGTTATTTTTGTACGTTTTTGCATTATTTTTCAGGTTTCCATTGCCTGAAAGAGAACCATCAGATATTAAATAGAAATTGTTCTCCATATAAAAAGCCCTTGCGAATTTCAGGAATGAATTCATTTCTCAAGGCAGTTCCTAGAAATAATTTAATGCACAGTAGTTCCCTCCAATTTTCGTTTCTTGAGACTTAAAACATGAAACTAATCGAAAAAAAAAATAATTTAGCCGATTTTCTCATTTTTCTGTCTATTGTAATATTGTTGATTGGGCAACTATTTTTCTAGAAACTTTTCAAGAAAAATAGTTTTAGTTCTTCAATCTGCAAGAGCTTTTTCCATAAACACCAATTTTGTTTAATTTTCGATAGTTTATTTCCAGATACTAGAAGTAAAAGCTCAGAAAACACCTGAAATGATATCATTCTAGAAAAACCTCAGTACCAGTTCAAGGTATTTACCGGTCGGGGTGTGAAATACCGACGAGTCCCCTTCACGGCTTCGATGCTGGAAGTTCTATTTGCGTCTAGGCCTTTCCGGGCCCTTTCGGGTCACGGACACCTGGGCAGCTGTTTCAAGCACCTAGTGGATAAACCGGCACTAGGTCATATAACAAATTATCAACTGAAAATGACCTTCAACAATATGTGTGAATTTTTCTTTTTGACTAAGGGTCTATGATATGCTTGGGAAAACATCAGCTATCCTCGTGTTCACCTTCCGTCATTAATCCAACAAATATACTTTCGGAGGCAGACCAACTGCTTTAGTGCCTACCACATAATCGGATGACCCCAAACCAGATTATTTTTTTGGTCTCACTCTCAAACTCTCATAGTCACAGCCCGACCCCGGATTCCTTAACTACTTAGCCATTTCATTTTCTGGGTGAGTATAATAGGATATGCTGTGGCTCATACGCAAACTTTTCTTCTTCCATAATATTTCGAGCATGCAGCATCCATCATTCGGAGTCGTGTGCGGCACCATTTGTCATAATCATAACGCCATCCTACGAAAATATGTTATGTACACATCACCCAGTGCATCAAGTTGGATTCAACAGGCAAATATTCAATCTTTTTTCTGATTCGATTCAGTGGCAGAGACCTCTGTAATTTCATCATTCCGGCTTCATGCTTAGCTGGGCATGACATGCGTTTCACTCTTTTCTGACTTTCCTGATTGCGGTTTGGCGGAATTGGACGTTATTATTTGAGCGGCTTCGAGCAACAGCTATCCAGATAAATTTGTATTTGTTTTCCATTATTGTGGATTATTAGGATTTGGCAGTCGATTGCAAATGCGACAGGTCACAACTGGATGACCAGTAATGTATCCTCATTTTGATACAAAGACCCAGCCTCGCCTTGCTGTGGGTTACGCTATCTTTTCGCACTTTTTCGGGGAATTAAAAATTTATCATTATGTCCGAATGGGATTTTGAGATAGTACATAAAAATCGACTGCACAGACTAGTTTCGGCTCTCTGATGAAAGATTTTTGATACAATTTGACACCCTCCGTATGTTCAGCCAGTCTGCAAGTTGATTTGTTCAAAAGTATGTAATCGCAAACATAATAGCTCCCGTCATTATTTCTTCCCTATCAGTTTCAGATTCATATTGATCTGTCAGATTCTGTCAAAATATCAAAAACAAATCTCATGTTGACATAGAAATTATTCAATGTTAAAATCTTCCGACTTCAAGAATTTCCTTACTGAATTATTTTTGTATTTACATTTATCAATATTTGCAGTCTTGGCTTCAACAGAGGTTCTGTCATAATATTAGCCAGCTGGTATTCTGATGACACCTTTTTCACTTTGATTTTATTGTCGACCACTAGCTCACGGAAAAAGAAATGTCGAATGTGAATGTGCTTCATGCGGCGGTGGTATTCTGGGTTTTGTGTCAACTTGATAGCAACTTCGTTATCAAGCATCTATGTTGAATGGGGAGAAAACGAATTCACGCTTTTCAAAGTATGTTATGCCTGAGGTATATAAAAACATTATTTATTGTCTGCTCAGATAGGAATCCTGAAAGTGGGATTGTTCACAAGGCAGAAAAATGCTGTTTCACCCTATCGGGAAGACTTTCAGAGAAGTTTTATGAACCTAATATGAAACTTGTAAGAGCGGAAATTTCGAATGAATTCAATTTGATTGATAATAGGAATATAATACAGCTTCACCACGAAAGATATGGTCATCAGAATTAGTAGCATGGGAGAATGGTATTGAGCATGTATTAGGCATTAAATTGAACCTAGATAGTGACTAGTGACGTTGGCGAACAATATATCTATGGAAAAGCTTATATACTTAAGTTTGGTACAAGGGAAAGAGTTTGCTCACCTGAATTGCTGATCCATTCAGATGATTGTGGGCCGTTAGAAGGCAAGTGGAAATCATATTAACATTACTATGTATTATTCAAAGATGACTGTTGCAGATATCATTTTGTCTATTTCATAAAGAATAAATTTATTACATATTTATTGCTGTAATAAAAGCTAGTGTATATGCCATAAGGGAGATTTTCTCAGGTAGTGTCAGTGAATTTGACAAAAGTAAAGTGCCGGTAATCCTGAGGAATCATAAAAACAAGATAAGTTTTGCCATACACGCCTCAATAAAACGGTTGTGCTGAGATACAGCACAGAAGAGTCGTAAGGTCGGCAAGAGCTTTGATGCCTGAAAGAGATCAGATCTCAATTATCGATCATGAATGGATACTGTTATATGAATTTCGAACCGGGCAAGTTCTTCAAGGATCGATAATCAATCACCTCCTGGGTAAGAGCACAGGAAAAAGGTCAATCCCAAGCATCTTAGAATTATTGGTAGCGTTTGCTATGCTCATTACCAAAAAAAAACTGATAGCAAAGGAACAAAAAAGGCTTTCAAAAGTATTTTCATGGGCTACCATCATGACGATCGGTACAGAATTTTGTAACTTCAACAACTAAGTTTTTCAGATCAAGATGTATCATTTTTGATTAATCTTGAGAGATAGTGAATGGGGCTGAAAACGAGAATCTTTACCACTTCCACGAGAAAGTGTTGTCATATTCACAAAAATTAGCATTCACTGGAAAATGATGGTTTTGAGGATTGATGTAGAAAATATCCATGCAAATCAAAAAACACACAAAAAGAGGTGATAGAAGAGAAGCGAAATGATCTTGAAGTCGAACATGATGCTGAAGAAGTCAAATCTGTTGAATTGAGAAACATCATCGATCTGAGAGGACAAGTGGAATAAAAAAAAAAGTAGACTGCATAAATAATAAGAAAATTTTTTCATGGCAGTTGCTGTAAAAATACACAAAGAGCCATTATCCTACGAAGAGTCTCTATCTTGCAATGAAGTTGAAAAGTGTATTCGAGCTCTGAGAAGACAAATGAAATAACTGCAAGAAATTTGTACCTTTTAAATGACAACCGTACCAGTAGAAAACAAGGCAATACCTTGCAAGTGGATCTACAATATTAGAGCAAATTCAGATGGGTCCATCGACAAATACAGAGCACGTTTGGTGATCAGAGTTTTTTAACAGTGAAGAGGTGAAGATCATGACCAAACATATGGCCCAGTAGCAAAAAGTACTACAATATCTTGATTGAGGTTTCTGCTAACGAAAATATCCTCAAGGTAACAAAGATGGTAGCAACAAAGTATGCAAACTATAGTTAAAGAAGGCATTCAATTAGGGAAAAGTTGAAGATAAAATGAATTGTACTTTTTTTAGGAGCAGTCGGTACTGTATTGTACCTGATGACCGGTACACGATCAGACATGGTTATGCGGTTAGTGTATTTTCAAGCTAACTTGAAAATCCTTCCACTCCTCACTAATCAAAAGTGAAACGAAACTTGGAAGGAAAATATTGATCTTTGAATGACCAACAAAGCAGGAACCACAAATAAGTTCGAGACTCACAGTGATGCTGATCAGAGTGACGGTAATACTGAAGATTGATCAACTATAGGTGTTTTGAGTTCATTTGCAGATGAACCTTATCTTGGCAGACCCTATGCCAAACTTCTGTTTTACTTTCTAGTACAGAAGCAGAAATAAATGCTGCTAGTTAAGTCATTGAAAAAATAGTTTGGCTCAAATGTGTATTTAATAAATAAAAGATTTGAGATCCAAACCAACATAGATGCTTCATAACAACTTCGTTATGGTGGAGCCATAAAATTGCCGTGGTCCTACCATATATCAATGCATAAGCTAGGTGAATGGGCGAACGCGGTGTTAGTCAGATCTGCACTAGCTCTAGGGGAAGACCAGCTTTCGAGGTGTCGGTGTATATTTTTATATGCATGTCATCTTGTTTCCAAATTAAACTCCCCACCCCCGACCGTCACCGTTCTTGGGAGATGCTTTAGTCGAACATGTAGTACCACAGGGAGGTGGAAGTCCAACCGGGAGTGCTACTGGTGCCACCCCTTGGAGACGTTCTCGTGGGGGCCGTGGCTCGAGCACTATTCAGCTTGGCGGGGGATGTGAGTCTCCTGGACATCCGTTCTTGTTGCCTCTGCGTGTGCTGCCTTTGAGGAGAAGTGGCTGACCTGGACCGGTCAGCGTTAGAGGAGAAAGAGTAGGAGCACTCCACATTGTTGTCTGTATTCTACATTGAATTCCAGCTTTACTCAAATAGGAATTACTATGCAGGCAATGTCTCTTATATTTCACAAATACGAAGAATATCAGGTAGCTAACAGTTACATCTCATTTCATGTGGTATTTTATTTTCAGGAATTTCTTATTGTTAATTATTCCACGATTTTTTTAGCTTTAAGGTACTCATTGCGATATCATTATCTGCTTATTTTACGTAACTCAGAAATTGCTTTCATACCTCAAATGCCTTTTCCTCAATGTTTCTATCATGAAGTCTTCGCAATTCCAGCCAAACATCTTTATAGTGGAGAAATACATGGTCTTTTTTTCGAATTCTCTTGTGTCATATAGACAGTCGAAGGTGAAAGAGTGCTGAAATCAGCTTGATTTAATTTCATGAGAATTTTTTTTACTTGTTTTTTTTCAGCATTGCATTTTCTTCTAAGGTCTCAGAAACTGGAAGTTCGTCCCTTACAACCTTTTATCCTGCTTCGAAAAATTGAGATTTGGGTAGAAGGATGTAACCCTCGTAAGAATCCCGTGAACGATCTGAAACGAGATTGTAATGAAACCTCATCGGACCACATTTGTGCAGCTACTACGATTGTCAAAGAGCTCATGACACATGTTTCATGAAGTGTTTGATTCAAGTTGAAATAGTACATGATGGTTTACAAAGACTGAATGAGTTTGTAATTGAAGGACCTCTTGACCTATCGTTCATTTTTTGATGGGTAAATCGTCGGATCGATTTTGTCCTGAATCGAGCACATACTTTTTTGTTACCTAGAATATGAAACTTTGGGGTGATTATGTTCAATGTTACTTCCTCTTTTTTTGTCACCTAGAATATGAAACGCTGGGGTAATTCGTTCAATATTACCTCCACCAATATGATCTTCCTTACTGATTTCTTCACTATACGCAAATTAAATTACAGAATATTCTTGTTTTTGTCAGAAAACCCTCAATTCCAGACTCACTTTGCCTTTATATTACTTTATGAAACAGTTCAACTTGAATTAAACACTGCATGAAACTTGGATAATGAGCTCTTTAACCTCCATATAGTCAATATCTATCAAGAAATATTTTACTATGAGTGAACTTCTTATATGAAAAATCATGTCAATTGTTTATATGTCGAGTGCAGTTATCTGCAGATGAAAGAACAGGACAATTTTTTTGACGAAAATGAGATATGATCTTTTTTTTTAAAGAATTTGCATTACTTTCGTATAATTTCTTATCATTTCAAGCGCCACTGGAAAAACAGCATTACAAAGGCCATTTTATAACTGGACATTATCTATCTACCGCAAATATACTGTAGAACGAAACGATTTCGGTGTTCATGAATCCTTTTTTACGATTAACCTTATTTAATTACTGCAGTAGTCCATAAAATATAACGCACCATTTCCCAAATGAGAATGTAATGCAGACAGAATCGTGGCGATCGTTTCCTTCAATTTCCGGTCGAAAAGGTCAGTATTTTATACGAAGTGTTTACACCGAGAACAAAATAGAATTATAGGTATAGACCTGTTGATCTTCTTTCGGCACATGGAACGAAAACATTGGGTGGAATTGAGAGTCATCTAGAAATATTGCAATGCCATGAAACTCCTGACACCTAGGTGTACACTCCAATATCATTTGAGTATGATTGCTGAATAATGGAAATTCGTTTTTAAATAACGAAAAATCAAAATGTATAAAGTAAGGGATAGAAGAAATTTGACAAATTCTTCATTTATTTTTTTCATTTCTTATTATTTCATTTAATTTTTTTAACAATTGCAGACTTCTCAAAACTCAGCTCTGAACATAATGGGTAACATTTTCCAAATTCATCCTTTCTATTTTGATATCTCACGAAATGAATCAAGATGATAGCTTCACGGAATTGAAACCGGTATTGAACATTCGACAGAGTGTAGACGAAACCATCATAGCTTTTGTCGGCTCGCTTGTAATATTATAAGTCGCTTATGGCTTTTCTCGAATACTCAC
This sequence comes from Myrrha octodecimguttata, assembly GCA_958510865.1. NCBI lineage: Eukaryota > Metazoa > Arthropoda > Insecta > Coleoptera > Coccinellidae > Myrrha > Myrrha octodecimguttata. The sequence goes on from OY294061.1 coordinate 6,194,037, forward strand.
CCTAAATATTCATAACTTTACCTAGTGAGCGTTAAATAAGATCATAGTTAATTTCACAGAATTAACGAGGTTCAGGAGTGCATCGAAATTTGTTTCTTATAATACTATTTGATCACTTGATCCATTGGATTGGAGCTTGGCATTTAGTCGAGGCATAACGGCATGCAACTTTCTGCGGAATGTAATCTACATTTTGTTAATAGTAAATTGAGAAAACTACAACTATTTGATTTTTTATTTAAAAGATATTATATAAAAAATTCATTTAGAAAAAATTTCTAATGAACCTTTGGTAAATGAGGATAAATTTCATAATACTTTGGAATTTGAATATGTTGGTGAAAGGGGGTTCACTTCTAGTGAAAAAAAACTACTCAAAACAAGTTTAAATTATTCAAAGGCAAATTACAGGCTAATTTCTGACGGGTTGAACGAAATTGAGTGGGATTAAAGATTTGTGGGTCTGGAAAGTGAGCAATGTGTTGATGGATTCTATAGTGAGATCAATAGGTTGATTGAAGTTCATGTACCGAAATCGTCATTCTGCTCGATGAATTCACCGGGTTGGTTGGGTTTTTTAACTATAAAAGTAATTATAGAGAAAAAGAGGGCTCATAGAAAATGGAAAAGATTCAAAAATGTTTCAGACTATCAAGAATTCAAGAGAGGAGTCGTTCAAAGTATCTTATAGAATCTGACTATCGAAAATACTTGGACTCTGTTGAGTCCTCGGTTAGTTCCAATCCGAAATCTTTGTGGCAATTCCCAAAAAATAAAAGAGGTGCCCGTGTTTCGATTACGGTAATAAAAGAGAATTATACAGGCAGGGTAATTACTGATCACCAAAACATTGCAGAAGAGTTTTCTGATCATTTCACTTCCGTTTTTAATCCATCTGATAATGTGATGAATCCTTCTAAAATTGATGGGAAATTTCGAAATGTCAAGCCTTATAGCATACTGTCTGAAACTATTCAGAAAAAAAATCTACCAAGATCTACCAAATAAACTCCAGGACCGGATAATCTGCCAACGTGTTCATTGAAGAATTGTGCTACTGCTTTCGTTGCTCCTCTTTACAGGCTGTTCAATATGTCACTAAGTGTAGGTTGCTTTCCGACAATCTGGAAGACAGCTTGTGCCAATACAGAAATCGGGAAATAAACAAATTTCAGAAAATTATAGACCTATATCTATATTATGCATCATAGCTAAAATATTTGAATCACTCATATACGACTATCTATTTAGCGAAGTCAAGAACATCCCAAATGTTGAGCAGCATGGCTCTATGAGATGTTGAGACAAACTTATTTTTATACACCAATTTCCTTCTCAAGCAGATGAGCTCTGGTTTTCAGGTGGATCCTTTCTATGCTGATTTCAGCAAGGCCTTTGGCAAAATTGATCACAATATTTCAATTAGAAGGCTTGCTGAGGTTGGTGTGTATGGTAGTTTGCTGAGGTGGATAACTTCTTATGTTGATGGCAGACGTCAATCGGTTGTCATCGGTGATTGTCGTTCTTCCTACATGGTTCTTACTTCTGGAGTTCCACAAAGGTCTCATTTGGGACCTTTGCTGTTCAATATATATGTTAACAACAAGGTACGGTGCTCCAGATTCGCTAGGTTTCTTATGTATGCTGACGACCTGAAGGTTTTTTGTGCCATAACTAGTTTGTTGGACTCAGTCAGGCCTCAGGAAGATTTGAATAGACTCTTCAAGTATTTCCAGGAAAATTTTCTGTTTCCCAATTTCAGTAAATGCCATTTCATAATATTTTCACGCAATAAAATATCATCAGTGCGCACTATGAAATAAACCACAATAGGTTGAATAGACTTCGTGATAAAAGATTTTGGCATTTTTATATGACTCAAAGCTTATTTTCGATCACCATATCAGATATATTTCCAAAAAGGCTCATAAGATGCTGGGCTTTATATTCAGTGTTTGTAAACATTTTTCGCCAATGCCAGTCTGTCCCAGCTCTGTTAATAGCATACGTGCAGAGCATTCTAACATTTGGATCAGTTATTTGGAATCCATGTTATAATGTTTACATCAATCGGTTAGAAAATGTCCAGAATAAGTTCATCAGGTATGTAAATGAGAAATTTCATCAAAATAACGTTACTAACAATGGACGAATAACGATCATATAAAACGCGAAATAAATGTTTATTCCATATTCGTCAGAGCTCCACCAATTATCACCTGAACTCGCCTCTGATTAGATGCCTCAAATCATTTAATTCGATATGCAGCCTTGTTGATGTGGATCCTTTTTCTCAATCATTTGATAATTTTTCTGGTACCTTGAGGTGATTTTTTGTAGAAAAAAGTTAATTGTGTAGTATTCTTGTTTTCTATCATCTGTTATGTTTTGATATATGTGTATTGTGGATGAATCGTTGGATTTTTCCCTTTCTTTGTATTAAAGTTTTAAGCACCACTGTAATTTTTGGTGAGTACATATAAATAAATAAAATAAATGAATAAAAAATGAATAAATAAAATATTCATCAGTTTGGAAAGAATTTCGTACAAGCCGCGGAATCTATATTCCACAACAGTGGTCTGAGCTTCAGTTTGATTCGATCATAATTTTTGAACCTCTATGGAAAAAGTATGTCGCATATAGTTTTTTTTCCTCGGTATCGTTTTTATTTCGGAAGCATCTCGAAAAATAATGATTCATTTTGATGAAACTTCGTCGCCAGTGTGAAACTGATGAGAATCATTCTCGCCAATATTTCAGGATGATCCTGTCATCAGTACAATTCAGCAAAAAATCGAAGTTTTTTTTAAAATTTGTGATGTGCATTTCCATCCATATTCCTATCAAGAAGTTAAGGTGCATGCGGGGGATTGAAACATGAAAGAATGACCGCTTCGGCAACGCATTTGAAAACGCGAGCATAAATACGGACTGTACGTCAGTGCTTCTCTAGAACTTTCAAATTAGTTGTAGAGCTCATTATGTCCATCAGGTATTATTGACTCAGAGGATTAGCAGGAGAACATCGCTCTACGTTAAGCTCACCGATTGCACAATGTATACATCACTTCACAGCAGAAATAATAATTTTATTCATTATGATAATATAGGAAATCATACTCATTTTGGTAAATACAGAATTAAGCCATGCGGCAAGATGGGTCTGAATGGTAAATTTGGATGAAATTTTAAGGTCGGAAAGATACCTTATACATGGAGACCAGAATATTCCAATATAATAGGGAGTGGAGAATGGAATATTGACACTGGTCGATTAGTATTCCTACTTTCCCTTTGTTTTTTCACTACTGGGTAAGTGAAATGAACACTCCATCACAAGAACACACTTCTTTTGTTCGATTTATTCATTTCAAGGTATTATAATTGTTAAGTACCTATTTAAATTCAGCAGAATCATGCCATAAGTATTCGGTGAAATGAGAGAAAGAACTGGCACCAACATATCAGGTGAGACTGTTATTAAACTGGCCCATCTAATATGACGAAAATCCCGAAATTCACGTCGATCAGATCACAGCACCCACATACGAACCGGAACGGGTAATAGGATTGTAGGTCATCGATCGTAGTCAACTCCTCTCGCCCTTTCACCCCGTGGCTGCCGGCGGAGCTCCTGTTGCTGATCAGTACCGTAACTGTTGATTCTCTACTCACATTAGCTCTTATTGAAAGTTTGATGTCTATTGCACAGTAGATATAAAATAGTTTCTGAATCCAAAAGCGAACTCCTGTTGAAATTATCCTACGAATATATTGAGTCAGTTCCATGTATCAGAATTCTAACAGAATTATTGATTTCTGAGCTTCCGCTCAATACAGATTTTATTTATGCTTTCTTTATGAAATATGCTGATGAAATTGTTCATTATGAGCGAAAAAGCGATTGGATTCTCAATGATGATTGTTCACATGTTATAAATCATATGGTGAGTGGCTATATCAGAAATGAGTATTATCTGAATCCTGAAAAATTCTAGAGAATCAATGACGTGACGGGAGCTTTTACGAACTTGTTCAAAGCACTATTGACCCTGCCAAATGCATGCTATTTGTTGTTTGCTTATCTTCTTACTATATGTTGTTGAATATAGACTCCACGGTGTGTGCGTATGGGCAGAATACAATTTGACCACAGCTGCTTCCCAGTACAAGGGCATTGAAATTCAAATTGTTAGGTTTCGTAATGAACAGAAATATTTTTTGGAACTATTTCGTATAACGCCTTGAACTCAAGTGCTCATTCTCAATCTCTCATAAACTGACTGAATTCGTAATGTTATCCGTCCAGAAATCTAAAATAGGTTTTGACTCAAATGTAGCTGATTGTATTATTCCACACTCAAGTGAAATCTTGAGTAGGGCTCAATTCATAAAATATAAAAAAAATATAAAAAATAACAGTCAGAATGAAAATATTTTGATAAATGAGAATCGAAAGAATTTCGTCCATTCAAGATGCGCGCAGACAACTGAACAGCGGAATATATGATATCTAGAAGGCTTCAGTCAGCAATTTTTCAGATACTTCATCTACTGCCAAGCTCGTATCCAACAGGGTAAACATTATTTCACCTAGTAAAGTGAAAGAATAGAATCATTCTATTCTTTAGTAATTGAATAAGGTGTGATCCTTGATGAGATTATTCTCGGAATAGAATCGGCGTATGATAGGTCAACTTTTTCGTAGAGTTACCAAGAAAACTAAAGAAAGTGATGATGCGAAGATTCCGAGTATATCTGAATACTTATTCGAATTCGGGTTCCTGCACCATTTAGTAACTCTAAAAATTGCACTGGCGCATTTCATAAGATGTTTTCCTCTTACATCCCGATTTATCGGTTCAGTATGGGTTTTTTTTTCACCAGGATTATTTGATGGACTCCATTAATCATTTCAGTAAGTTAGCAATCAATTTCTGGATGTCCAGTTAATCCGAAAATTATCAACTACATAATCCTTATTCCTATATAATATTAATAATTGTGATTGCACTTTTCCGTGAATGAACTACACTGATTAAGATGGTTCAAACGAATGGTTCGAAATCATTCTTTCCCAAAATTATTATGAAAATGGAAGTAAGTGTTCAAGAAATTATTAGTACCTTTTATGGGTAACCCATTGTCTATACCCAATTACCCACCCTGATTTATGATTTTCCTTTGACCTATGGACAGAATTCAATTTGACGACTGCTCAAATACTTGGGTAAAATATAATACCTCGCTCCTATTGAACAGTCGTGCGAACTCAATTATAATATACTCAATCTGGAAATTTCAAATGAGAATAGAATTGGCGCTAAAATCTCAGGATAAAAAAAAAGTTCAAATGCATCACTCAGATTCCAGAATATGATTTCAACGGTCAGTCTAAGGGCCGATCCTAAACACAGTATCTTCTGAAACTATTAACATGGGGATAATAATAATAATAATTCATTGCATCCTTTGAGACATTCCACATGAAAAGGAAGATTCAAAACATCTAATTATTCTTCAAAGACAACTATAAAATGAATGAAAGAGAAGAAAAGAAAACTTCAGTGAAACAATAACAGTTATACAAGACATTTCAAAATCAATACAATACGAAGATTCAGAAAACCACCTACTTTCACTCTATTACTTCTTCGAAATATTCACTCTTACTATAGAAGCACCTTTTCAAAAAAAAATCTTTGATCTCTTTCTTAAAAGTAGAAAACTTCAACATTTTCAACCTATTTGGTAAATGGTTATAAAATGTGATGCCCATGTGCGTAGGTGAATACACGAATTTAGTTGTCTTGTGAGCTGGAATGCATATGTTTTCTTTCTGCCTCTTATTATACTCATGATATTGAAAGCATGTTTTTTGAGATCGAATATTCTTCCTAATGTGAAGCAGGCAGTTCAATATATAAAAATATGGAAAACTCAAAATTCTCCGGGGTTTCAGACCGCATACTAAGCGCATTATTCTCTTCTAGGCAACAAAAACGGAACTACTCCCAGATGATGCACCCCATATTCAAATGAGTATAATCGAGTGAATAGTACATACTGTTATGGTTTTTTCTAAATCGGTATTTAAGAAACATAAAAAAATAACTTACCAATGAACACAAATGCATATACTTATTCAATCATTCATTATCATAATATACAATTAAGTTAATTCCAGGCCTCAAACATAGTAAATGCTATCATAAGATATAAGAAATGTACAAATCAATCACGATCCAGTAACAAATGCAGAGAATTCATTCTAGTATTTCAATAGTTTATTCAGGGCACATAATCCTTTCAAATTGTCTTTCTCAACAGGCTTCTCATGATCTGAAAGTATAAGAATTTGTATCAATACCTTGAATTTTATGAAATTGCCTTATCTAGTCAAAAAGTAGGAAATTATGAGGAATTTAAGTAATATTTTGTTGAAAATTATTATGATAGATTTGAATTGAACAGAACTAGCAATCACAAGCAGAAATTAGATGTAGAATTCCAAAGAAAATGTTAATTTAGGATAGAAGTTATGTCTCGACCCATAAGTTGCATATAATGTAATTATCAGGTTTCCAAAGAAACAAAATTGCAGCTATATTTTAGGAATAGGGTTTATTTAATATAATGAAAGCATGTTTTGGCGATTGTAAGTAGGAATTCAAGAATACTAGGCAAATGAAATTGTTAACTTAGAAAATTGTACATTTAGGCATAAAATTCGAAAAATTGTATATATTAGAGATTAAGAATATAGGCAAGAGGCACATCAAAGTACAAAGAAAAACACGGCCGAATTTTCTAGACTAGGTTCGAAGAAAGAAAACTAACCTCTGAAGAGAAAACTGCGAAAGCATCATTTTTGGAAGACATCTTTAAAAGCAAGGCTACTAAGATGTTGAAGAAAATTTAGAAAAGGTATAAATACCGAAGCTCGAGCACAGAGTCCATTTTTAACCATCGTAAAGACTGTAGCTGCTCCTCGTAAAAAAGTTCTCGATACATCGTAATATTCCAGACAGAAACGAAAGTAAACCATAATTGAACCAAAGTGACTGGCATCCTGGAAGCATATTATAATTAAATACATGGAATAGTGAAGAAAAACCAAGATAAACTTACAGTAGAAAGGGAAAAACCAGCAGTTATCAAATCCACACAAGTAAATAGAAATATAAACTTCAATTCGAAGACAATCCTTGGAACTCGCAGAAAATAAACAAGACGAACTTTGGAGGTTATCCAGAAATTCCGAACCACAGAAGAACATCAATTAACAGAGTGACATAGACTAAAAACACCGTGGGTGAGACTAAAAGGACATCATAAGTGATTAAATTTAATTTGATTATTTGAATTAGGTAGTTAGTAAGTTTGGCATTCAAATCAATTTCCTTAAAATTATTTCATTAAATATTATTATTCGAAACTATATAAACTATTATTTCACGTCATAGAATCCACCTGAAAAAGAGACAGAAAGCCGCGCAAAATTTAAATAAAATACAAAATTAATATTTTTCGTTATTGGATCCTGTTAAAAATTCAAAATTCAAAATTTTTCAACATTAAACAACATTTCGATTCATAACAATACTCACTATTGACTCCATGGGGAACAATGCCCTAAGGCGCTTGAGGGCTTAAAACGCACTACTTAAACGCTTACATACAGAATCAATATGATTTAGCCATCGTGAATTTTTATCAACTTGCAGACCACCTGTATATCGAATAAAAAATCACCAGATACGTCCCAATATAATCTGGCAAATCATTAACCAATAGCAGAAACAACAACGGACCCAACACCGATCCCAGAAGCCCATTTCCTAAGGATATTCTCCAGAGTCCCGTTGACCACTCGGACGAAAATGTGCCTATGAACCAGAAAGTCGCGCACCCAGTCGAGGAACACTCCTCTGAAGCCAAGATTGTAGATCTTTTCGATAACGATAGTCGTTGAGCTGACTTATATTAAGATTCCATGAAATTAGATTCTTTTACTTCAAATATCGATGAAAGGATATTCTGGCAGGATTTTGCATTATTTTCCAGTATTTTGACAGGTTATGATTAGAGATAACTGCAAAAAACCGTTGCGAGGTTGAAACTTTTTGTCAGCGGTAGTTTTTCGAAGGCATGGAAATGTTGCCTTATGGAAAGTATCGGAATAATTTAAACAATCAACGAAGTGAACTGTTAAATTCCATCATTTCTCTGAATATCACGATCGGGACGAACTTCAGCAAAATTTCATATTTCAGATTAAATAATGCATGAACCCATGAAACTGATGGCATGAGGAGCAAGAACCATATCAGCAGTTTACTAAAAAGTAGTAGTTTCTCGAACCATCACAAATATCACAGCCTTGATTAGTGAATTTTATCCTCACAAAATATTATTGTCGGTTCCGCATGGACTAACAGACATATCAAGAGCCGACTCTGCATTGTAATTTCGAATATTAAAATTATTATCCTTGAATTTTTCCCCATGACGCATTTAGGATATTATATTACTATCCAAAACGCCTACGCGAAGTGCAAGTCCATATCTGAAATGCCTATCGTTACAATTTAACTCGGTCCCGAATTCTCCTCGAACTTCTGTCTAGACCGCTCCTTTCATCATTTTCCGACCGAGTGGATCGGCAATTTGGCACGTTTTCCAGAACTACAAAACTGTAAAACTATATTCCTTCTGTTACAGCGTACAAGCACCTCGTTATGGGGAGAGTGGATGGGCGTGATGCACGGCGACGAGATCGAGTACGTGTTTGGACATCCGCTGAACATGTCGCTCCAGTTCAATTCCAGGGAGCGGGAGCTCAGTCTGAAGATCATGCAGGCGTTTGCCAGGTTCGCAGCAACGGGGTAAGTATTTTTGTGATGATTTATATTCGTTTTGAAACAAGTAGAACGAATTCAAACAAGAAAAATTGGGAAAAACTCAGCATTGATATCTGCCTAACAGCCAACCATGAACACAATAACTTTCGAAAGAAACGACTTAGAAACTCGATATTTGTAGAATAGGTTTTGGGTTGGTGCGGTCCAGTGTGGAGTCCCTGGTTGGCGCGCGATGCTCAAATGCTTGAGAATCTTCCGAGACGGCTCACCCGCATCTTCTTTGGTATCATCAGACCAACATATGAACAGCGCGCACAAATGATGAACTTGCCCTCTTTTTGCGATCGTCGTCTCCACGGGGATCTCATATTTACATTTCGCGCACTCCGTGGATTTGTTGGCTCTGATGTGCCCAGACTATACAAACTTAATGTCAACAGTTCGCGTGGCCACAGTTTGGAACTTTCACGTTTTTGCAGTACCTAGGTGCCCCGAATATTTCCTCCGGAATCAGGTGTTTGGTGTCTGGAACCAACTCTCTGCTGATATGGACTCCCCCTCAACAAACTCTCTCAAAAACGATAAAGACCGGTGGCCTAGAGGTGAAATTTTGTAGTTGTGAATTATTTTGATTTTTTGGGACACTATTATGATATGATGATTTGTACTTGTTCTTGACTCTACTTCTTTTTTGTTTCATTTTATGAGTGTATAGGTTCAACCTCAACTCAATTACATGCTTCAATGATGATAATATTAATGGTAATTACGAAGGTCAAATTCGAAAATGGGTAAAATCCGCTGAATGATTCTGTAGATATACCCATTCAAAATGTAATTTTCCCAATATTTCCAAGAAGACAGATTAAATCGAATTGAAAAAGAAGTTTATGGAAAAACCTGGAAAAGCATTGCCGTGAAGGTAGCAGCTTTTGCGCGCATGTTCAAATTCGTTGGCAAAACAGCGGTCATCTCCATTGAATTTGCGCGCAAAAGCTACTGCCTTGACGGCAGTGCTTTTCTTAGTTTTTATGGTAATTTCTCGTGTTTGATTTTGTTGACTAAAATACTGCCGAACGTTATTACTCAGGCGAAAAATGTCCGTAAATCTCCGATCAGGAGAATCGAAAGGATCATTTTGCCGTTTTAGTCACATTCTTTTCCAAACCGGAAATTATCCAGTTCTCGGTGAATTTCATCGGCCTTTGTTGCGAATATATGCAGCAATCTATGCCCAGTGATGATCGAATTCCACATTCACCCGACGATTCACTTCGGAATCAGTTCCATTGATTTCGTCGAATAAAGGTCGAATCGTTGAGGGTAACCGTATCGAGATCGAATTAAACTTCGGAATTGCACAGAAAAGCTCTAGACACGAAGTATGTGGAGTTCTTCTACATTCATACGCCGGATCCTCCAGGGAAATTGATGTACAATCATAATGACACTAAAATCGAGTGATTGTTATGGAAAACTCTCGAAGGCCACCAACAAACCATAGCTATCTATCCGTTATCCAAATTAAATTCGATTTCAATTAAGGCCGTCAAAGGGTACGCTGAACCGACAACCATTTTTTCATCCCAACTCCACAAAAGCAACATCATTTCCATTTATCTCCGACCGGAGTAACAATGGCCGAAGATTAATTTTCCATGTCAAGGTGCAACAAAAATCATGCAAATTAATGGGGTAGAACCATTTAATATAAAATTAGCGGTATTCTCTTCCATTGTGCGAACTAAACCCTCGTTCCATTTGCATATGTATCCAGTCTATCCGGGATTTCAATACGCTACAATGTGGGGTATGTTCCATTTGGCAACAATGGAGACGGAAGAACGCATTTCGATGCGCGCGGTAGCATACTGGAAGGCTATCATTTATTCATTTATTTCCGGATAGGTGCAAATGGCTGATATCCAATACGTCCATGTGTCAGTTTTTCCACCGTGCAATTGCCTTGGAGATTCCAAGTGGGGTGAATAATGAATGCGGTCGAAGTGAAACAGATGAAATACGGTTGCTCTGGACGATACGTCACCTGTATCAACATAATATCTCCGATGTGTAACTGAATACTGAAAATATAAACGTGAACATTTTTTGACAGATCTAGCAACCAATGAAATTTTGTCATTTCATGTCATTTGAAAAAATTTCACCCAATTATGTCAACATCACACTGATAATTGCATTCAGTGCAATTATCCATAACTATGACCACACCATTGAGTTAGACAAAGTTCAAAAAACTTTCCGCTCAATATCCATCAAACATTGACAAATGCTAATAATGACGAATTTCTCAAGCTCGTTGCTGGGTCACAGCCCACAGTCTTTGGTTTCGGACTGTCTCCAAGGAACGAGCTTTCGATTGCCATACAATTATCTTGTTTATTGTCAATGTCCAAGGGATATTAGTACTGAAAATTACTTAATTGAAAATATGAGATATTTTTTCGGGTGTGATCGAATATACTCTTTCGAAGTTCATATCAGTATACAGGCTGTATAACGTTGAAGGTACATACATACATCGATTGAGCATACACAAATATTTCTATTACTATACTAATTGAATGAGGTGACGCTGGGTCAAAAAGGTCGTTCCACATATCAGCGATCTCCTTCGTAGCCGTTAGAGTAAAGAAAAAGCGGTAAATTCACATAGGTAGATGAAATATCACCCTACTTCCCATTGAAAAAAAAAGATATCTCAATGGAATTGGTAATATTTTTACAAAAATCCAAAATATAGTGAACATTTCAACACCAATTCAGGTATACTCGATCAATCGGATAACTGCATTTTATGGGCGGGGCCTAAGACACGACCAAACGTCACGGTTAGTGTTGTCATTTGTCAGATAATGAGACGAATATATGTTATTTGTGAAAATATGCATCGGAGTATGTCTTAAATAAGTGAATCGTAAGTTTTAAACGATCTGGATGCATTAAAACGATTGATAAATAGACCTCAAGTTAGTCACTCAGCTTAAAAGGAAGGTAAACAAATATGGATATCATTTTTTGAGCCTATATTATATCGTAAAAGTTAATTACTTGAATAAAAAATATTTCCGTCTATTCAAAAATATGGATCTATCGTCCTGCAGATCTACCACATAGGTAGATCTATCATTAAATGAGATTTATCGCCTAGGTTTATCTATCACTAAGAGAGGTCTGGGCGCCCTTGTATCCTTCTATAATTCGAGTTGTCATGTCACTACGCAAAGCATTCCAGAACACCAACTCATGAGCGAGTTTAAGATTGAACGTTCAATAGGAATTCGAAATTCGAAATGGATGCTTTCCCTTTGTTCACTCATGTTCTGCAAAGCTGTTAAAGACATCTCGTTTCTAACTACAGTTACAAGTGTACATGTTGCACGAGTGAAAGGATGGTAAACAGCACCAATAGGAAAGGGTTGTTAAGGCTATTAGGGTAGTGCTACGCTATCCAGGGTGAGTCAGGTAAATATATGGAATAATAGGTTACTACTAATGGGGGTGAGATTCTTGCTTAGCAATCTTTCTTTTCTCTTGACTATATGTATACCTTCAAGAGTATTCGAGTGACTTTTGCGCGAGCTTTTTCGGATAGCTTTACGAATATTTCTGAAACTAAATGCATATAATTTCTAGTCTAGAAGAAAGGCCATCCAGTCCAGGAGCAGTATCTCTGAGCTCTAGTGAGTACTGCTTGATAACATCCTCATTGATCCCGATGTGGCAAATTTCATCAGATATTCGAGGAAACTTAACTCCAGGGAGCAATCCAACAGGTTTATTTACGAATGCGAAAGAGAATACCTCCGTTAATACATTGACCGTCCCAAGCAAATCCTCCCACGGTTTGTCGGACAAATCTCGAATGGTAGGAAATCTAACTCGTACGCCCATCGAATTTTTCACATATTTGGAGAATTTCTGCTTGTTCTTGGCAGAAGCCAGTCCTCTCTTATACTGTGTATTAGCCTGTTTCTTTGTATTAGAAGAATTATTGGAATGATTTCGGTGATTCTAAGTCAGTGCCTGATCTACTGCGGAGATATCGCTGACATAAGGACTTCTTTCTTCTTGCCATCCTTAAGACTGCATCGTTTATCCATGGTTTTGCAGTGTGAATTATAACGGAACGAACAGTTGTGCAAGACGTAACAACCTCATCAACCACCTCCAAAAAGGAACTCCACATTCCATTGCGGATTTTCTCAGTGGATTTAGGATTTGAATACAGAAGACGAAATTCTAGCTCCGCTGCCAGGGCGCTATGATGAGATTTCCCGAATGGTGGTGAATAGTCAATTTAGGAAACGAGATTGAAATCGAAAAATAAAATTAAATCAAGTAAATATGGAAGCTGACCATCTCTGAATCTAATTGGTTCATCGACTAATTATTCTGAGGCAGTCCTGCTGATGAGGTCTGCATAGGGATAAGAGGGGGAACCTGAAGTTGGCAAACTGTTGAGAGGCAATTTTATGTCCGGACAAATAGTCTTCAGTAGCAAAAATATTGCTGTGATGAGTAGAAGCATTGTGAAGGCATTCCACGAATGGGCAGTCGCCTGGACCAAGGCGAGGACGATAAATGCATCCAGTTAATAGAGAAAATTGACAGTTATGAATTTTCAGGAAAATATTAACAATGCCAGACCAGTCAAGGTGAGCCACATCAATTTTAAAATGATTAACAACGGTTTCTCGCACATAAATACATACCCCACAGTCCCTCGAATCATCAGGTAAGATTGGACTTTTTTCTGTATCAGGAGTCTGTACGATTGTTGGGGATCCTTTCATATACTTGATCGTGATATGTTCTTCTCCATTGGACTGTCTCTTCTTCTGTTCCCTCCGCAATGTATCGAGCCCAGCTACCTGACTTTCTGTTTTGTCATTCCGTAATATGGTGTCACCAAATCTTCCCTCAGCAATTAAAGGAGATTTATGGGTTGGAGAATGTTAATCTTAACCATGCAGGGCGTGATTTTTCCTTCGATGGTAACCGAACGTCGGTAATCAGGCTTTGAACAGCCGATTCAGAAATACAATAAACGATAGCAGAGGAGATGAAAACATCATCCTTGGGCGGATTTTTCCGATTCACGAATTCGACCTTCGTAGTCAGCCTCGAAACTTCTCTACAAATATCGGGTTTCTAAGTAATTTCTCTCAAAAGCTAATTTGTTCGTAGCCGGTATAACCACGGATAGTTAACCAATTACTGAACGAATATGCTGATAAACTGAATAATTGTTGAGCACGTTTGGTGTTTGATTTCGATAGCCGAATTCGCGAATTGCTAAAATCCGTCCAATGATTTCCCAGATATACTTATGGAAATATTTGTGAAAAATTGGAACGATATTACCATTCATTGAAAATTATGTGCTTTGTCAAGCAGAATTCTGGAACAGAATTCAAACTATTTAAGAATACGTTATGGAACTCAAACATTCATCAGAAAATTCGAAAATTTGGACCAAAAAATCAGGGAAAGACGATTAAATGGTACTTTAAACAATGCTCTGAAGTTTAAATTGCTTAAACAAGCTGACTAAGCATTGGGGAACTTCAAAAATATTGAAAAAACTGCCGAAAGTGCCTCCAAGCTTACGAACAGTTACGAAAATGAAACTCAACAATCAAAAATGTTCAAATTACATGAAAATATCTTTGCAACGAAAGGAACCGTAGATTGTGATAGGTTTCATCCAAACCACAGAAAAAATTCAATATTTGTTCCTGGTATATGGAAAAAGAATTGTAATGTGAATGACAAATGAGGAAGTACTGTCTCTCTGGTAATAATTAATTACCGAGTATAAATATAACTTCTATAACCTGTGAAAAAGTTTTACATCACTCAGGTCTTTTAGCGATTTCCATAATTCAGCTAATCTCGATTTCTTTTCTCCTCAAGTTTCGACAATTTGCTACTGTAAGTCAGCAAGAGAACCTTTGAATGTGGAAGGTATCAAATGTCTGACGTATGTTGTCAAAGTTCACTCAACGACTCCACCAGTGTTGATATCCACCAACCCTTTCATGTTGCAAAGAATTGGATTATAGCACCTTCGCTCGTGTTGAAAGAAACAGAAAAACTGATGAACGTAGCACCCAAAGAGAGAGAAGAGTTTACTGAAACCTTGCTGCCCGTCCGGTAAGCAGTTAAGGGCTGCAAAATAGATCTTTAGGTGGAAGTGTTCGCGAAGTTGCGGAGCTTCATCAATACTTCTTTAATTCAATTTTAGAATAACATACATATAAAGGTACTTCATGAAAACATATAATCATGCTTCAAACATTCTTCTGAAAATAGTTGAGCCTTTATGAGTGAAAATATTCATGTTGATTAGCGCCCTAGCAATAATACGGTAACTTTATAAACACACATTTTTCTATCTGTTTCATTGAATATTCGTTGGAGAGAATGCGCCATTGTTGTCGCACCCTCCGGCCACACGACAATATTACACGTATCAGCACTAATAATGAAAGGTGAGATAGATAACTCACATTATTGCATAGACTAAATTATTCCATATTGGACACTTATTTGATGGATCGGTTTGTTCGAAATATTCATCAATACGAGTTCCAAACAACTTTAGCGAACAGATCACAATAAGAATCATCTAATTGATGGTAATTTTATTCCATATTCAATTAATTGTTTTTTAACCATATACTACATTAATCTTTCCTCAACGTTAATAATAATGGATTGTGAATAAATGTGTAGTGGCCCAATTGAAGAACATTTCATATCAATAACATTTGATTTGTCATTTGAGGACATAGTAATGGTTCCCTACAATGGTGGATGAATACTAAGCAAGATAATGGGTGATCTTACACACATCTGCAGTGACAATTGTAGGGCAGTGAAATGAACATTTTTATGCAGGAACAACAAACAAACCTTTTGTCTAATTATTAGCTTTGTGGCTAGAATTTTCATTTCGAAGTTTCAGAAATGCCTAATAAACTTTTTAAATATCATTGAATATTGTCCTGTTAAAATTTAAGTTGCTTACAAATAAATATCGGCATGTTTATGAACAAAATTTCGGCGACATACACAATATAAATTTTTTTGACGGATTGATTGACGCAAAATGATACCTTATCTTTTTATTCCGAAATTATATTTTTTGACGAACCGCTGTAACCTCCAATTACTCAAATGGGGAGTACAGACTTGTTATGCTCCATTCGAAAGGACATTTATTCTCTTTTCAAAATAGTTGCGGTTCTCGAATTTATTGCTGTTCACTAAAAAAAACAGCAGCTTTTGTGCGCAAATGCGAACTCGTTGCCAAGTTTCACATTTTTTCTCGTATTGGCCCTGCCAAACGCTTCCTTATCTTCCTGATGGTAAGATAATCCGGTAGCCGAATATCCGGAGCTCCGGCCCCGTAGCTTGCCGAGTATTCGGTTTTTAGTCCGCCGAAATCACTATTCGTTTCATCTCTAGTATTAATAACTCTCTATCCTATGCTTTATCACTCGAGCCGCAACTATCAGGGGTGAGTTGGTCTTTAAGTTGGTCTGGCTAGAAGCTGCCACTATCAGAATGGTCTGGCATCTGATGAAATATCTTCTTATATGTACAGGAGAAACATATATAAAATTCAGCTTTTATAGAATGAGGAAAGTACAATCATGTTTTTTTGATGTTCAACCACGTCTTGCAAAGGGTTTCCACTATGCAAATTGTCTGTCAATGGAACTACTGATTTGTCATTCAACCCAGAAGAAAATATGGGTGCTTTTTTATTTCAATCAATTAAAGCGAGGAATTTAATCGAGCGATGAGAATACGTGACGTTACGTGATAAAATCCATCGAAAATTCAGTAATCATTGGGTGAAAATAAAGACAGGGAACAGAGAATTTTCGATGAATTCCGTTATAGACTTCTAACCTCAAGTTTGAATAAACTGTTTTCTTGAGTAGACATTTACAACTAATTCACTGTATATCAGTTAGCCTATTCTTTAGTAGTTATTGGCTGTGTTTCTGCACATATTTCCCTTATATATATCATTATTATGGATGCGATACTGCCTAGCATCCTTCCAGTTGTGAAAAATGCGTTAAAATCTTCTTCAAGTGACGATAGTTCCAGTGGTGGTGGTAACAAAAAAAAAACTTTTATGCATGGAGGTATTCATTTTCAGAGGACATTACAAGAGATCCAGTTAAAGCTTACTACACTCAATTCAAGAAAGAGTGCAATAACAGCTACAAAGGGATTTTTATCAACCTTGTGGATCTTGGCCAGTCAAGAATCGTTTAGGGGGTTCCAGATAGATTTGGGGTTAGTCGTGGGCACGCCCACAAACTTTTTGCGAAAACTATCAAGGCAGTTTACAATCATAAAAAACGATATATCATGTTTCCACGAAATCTTGCATCAATAAGACATAATGTTTTCCAGTTTAATAATTTGCGTCACAACTCCTCATTTCCTAATGTCGTGGGTTGTGTAGATGGCATACATATTTTGATACCTGCTCCTTCAGGAGACGATTCTTATTATAACAGAAAAAAAAACACATTCAATGCTACTGCAGGTGGGTAATCCCCAGTGATATTGAAAGAACAACTGTTATTCAATTAATTTTCTAGGCAAACTGTAACGCTGACGGGGTTTTTATGGACATATTTTGTGGCTTTCCAGGTTCTTCACCTGATAGTGGTATGTGGAAAGCTTCACCAATATATCATAAACTCAAAAATGATAATCTCTTACCTGAGGAATTCCATTTACTGGGTGATTCTGCTTACGCTCTGGAAATGTTCATGATGGTCCCATATAGATAGATAGATAGATAGATAGATTCAGGTGACCACTGTCACCTGAATCGTCGGCAGAAAAATTTTAAGACTTTCCTCAGCAAAACAAGGGTTACAGTCGGACAAGCCTTTGGAAGACTGAAGGGTACTTGGAGAAGATTGAAATATTTGAATATTGAGAATTTATCATACTTCAAATCTGTTGTCATTTCAGCCTGTATTCTACATAATATAGCTGTGAATGAAAAATTAGATTATGAAGAAACTGACAATATTGACATAATGATAGAAGATTCAGATTATTTGAGGTCAATGAAACCAATACTCGAGCTCAAAATAAAAGAGACAGACTAGCTTAAGAGTCCAGTTTGTCATGTATTCTTTTGTAAATAAATGTGTGTATTTGATATTAACCTGAAACATTTCACTATATATAGGCCTATATGTATGAATGTATATTTTGTTTTCTTTGATACGAGAAATTTTCTTTTTCAAAATAACTTTTTCGGGTATGTCGTTTAGATTTAAATAATAAAAATTATTATGAACAATTTGTTTAATCGAAACATTGTGAATCAAGTTGAAAAAATACATGAAGATGAATTATTAATGACAGAAAACATGAAATATATTGGCTGAAGGACCTTAGATCGACTACCATTCGCAATAAATTGCATTTGCAACTATTATCATCATGAAATATCAACTTAAAAATAAAATCCTCTCATTGTAAAAATGAGGTCGATATAAAATATTTTGACAAAGGTAGGAATTACACACACGTTGCACTCAACATTAAAAAAAGGTTCATTCATATTATTCATCACATAATTCATTTCATAAGGGCACTTATGGCAGCGAGGTAATATGGTCAAATTCTGATAGGAGTCCATTGGTGGAGTTGGATATATGAAAAATAATAAATGAAAACAAAGGTCTGCTCCACTCGAACATTTAAGGAATTAAATCTTTTCGAGTGGAGCAGACTTTTGTTTTCATTTATTATTTTTCAATATGGTCAAGCTACACTACAATAACATATAAAAAAATTGTTTGTAAATATCCCAGAATTTTACCTAGTTTTTGAAAGCACTAGGAAGTATGTATTAATATATACACAAAACAAAAAAAGTGAAATATAGGGTTGAATAATAGGGAAGAATCTCAACATCTACAAAAAACGATGAAAAAAAAAACAGTTCACCAAATATCACAGAATTTCACCTAGTTTTTGAGAGCTCTAGGTAGATATCCACAAAACAAAAAAAAGGAAAAAAAAAGGTTAAATAATAGGAAAAAAATCTCAACGTCCACAAATATCAGTCAATGAAAAACAACAATAAGAAGGTATGACCCAAAAAAGCTTGGTCCACATAAAAAAATATAGAGGTGATCGGAGTAATTTTTTATTGAGCTTATGGCTGAAGCTAGGTTATTAATTGCCTCTATTTCTTTTAGTTTAAGCTCTTTTTCTGCCAAGTTTCCAGACCTCTTACTGCCTTTTCCTGCTCCTTCTGTAGTTTCAAGAAGAGGTAGCGATTCAGAGTAACTCCACCCAGTTTCCTTTTTTTCCTACTCGGCTCAGAAGATATTTCTGCCTCTTGAGTTTCCTCTGATGGAACAATGTAGTTGTTAGATGATGAACCTGCACTTTCAAATATCTCATCCTTCTCATCATCCAAGGTGCTTCCCAGAAACTGTTTAGGTGGAACACTTGAAGCTTTATAACCTATGACTGCATCCATCTTGTCATAGTATTCCCACCTGATAGCACCCTCCCCAGAAGACTCTTTTTTTGTTGGCCTGATATGTATTGAGGAGGTATTATTTTGTGTAGAATCATCAGTACTTGCGCTCATTGTTCTATATACTTGTTCAGCATATCGATCCCTTATATTACTTTCTGAAAATTATTATTAGGTTCATTCATTCGATGAAAACTGAGGAGTAAAACTTACCACTACAAATTGCTGTATCCAATTCAATGCAAAATTCATTATTATTGTAACATAGTTCCACCATTTTAGAGGTAGACACTTCAGCAGGCGTTGAGTTATCTAAATTATACAAATTATACATTTATCAAAGTTCAACTTTCCGTATCGACAAAGAAAACAAAACAAAATAAATATGACAACTTCACGCCAAAACATTAGAGTGAGGTTAGAATTATCTATCTAATCAGTTTGATTGACCTCAGAGTACGATGGATCCGATCAGTTATCGGAAATTAATCGATTGAGCTATGTTGAAAATAAGAACGATCTGCTGAATTTCAGCGGACTTTCACTGATGAAAATAAAAACACATTGATGCATTGACGAATAATTGATTTGATATTTCGATTAAAATAAAAACGCGTCCTGTGGAAAAACTGTGCTTTATTCTTTTACGGAAGAAGGTTTGTCACGTCACATCTGCTAAGGCCACTATAGTTTGAGCTTCATAGTGGGACATGGTTCCTACCTTTGTGGGAATATATGCCGACGACCTTTCAGCTTTTATAAAATCATGAAAGTCTGGAGGTCACGAGCTCTTGACATCGGATTCATTATCAGCGAATCCTACCTAGTCGGTTGAGACTATTTGCTTTTCAAATTTCGAAAATATCAGACATTTAGACGAAACGATAAAACGATGTTCTCCATTACATGCTCAGCAAATCGGAAAACAGAAGTCTATGATCTCTACTGCACTCAAATTCAATCTCTTCTTATCGTACACACATAGTCTTCATGGGTTCGGTCCGCAAACGAAAACGATTTCTAGCGACTTTTGAGATTTAATTTTTCCAATGCTTCACAGAAATTCATTCCGTTGTTCGAGCAAAATTCAATAAATAAAAATGAATTTTTATCGACCTTTTTTGGCCGATGTATCTGAACCAATCTGCCAAAAGAGTCCGTATTCGGAATTTCGAAATTTACAGAAATAGAAATTAGAATTAGTTGGAACATGAAGGCTTCGAGGTTTGTATCGAACTCCATAGGTTTCACATATCATAAGATTGCATTTCTTTTTTGATCAAGCAATGATCAGATGGAACAGTACATGGATAGTCGAATCCTGAGTTTATCAATTATCAACAAACAAATCACTGCACCTGACCCCTCAACATAACTTTTTTCTCGAATTCTTTCAGGGAAACCCTGCTTGCGTATATATATATATATATATATATATATATATATATATATATATATATATATATATAGCTTTATTCGACCGCACATACAGACCCGAATCTATACACTTGACCGCCTTTCCAGTCCAAAAGTGACGTGTTCAGACCCGGTCCCGGGTCTCTTAGCGTCTGACCATGTTTTTGAGGTCTGGGGGGTCAGGGGATGCTATAAACGAAATTTCAGCCGGGTGTAAAAAATCGGTGATACATCATATTATACACAGAAAGTTTCAGGGTTTGGCCAGTGCGAGGGCGCTTCTGCGGGAATCAACTAGCTGTATAAAATTCGTATGATTAATCAACGTTTCGATTCCCTGAACTTGGCAACACTGTACAGCGAGATATACTAACCTGGAAACTTCTATTATGGATACTTGTACGATCCCGCTATGGGGAGTCACCGTCATGGGGAAAGTTTATTGTGAATTCTCCATAGCGGACGAAAATGAGATGTTTTATATTTTCGAGCTACACAGTAAACTCAGACGCCCGGTAAAGGGCGTTGTCCTCGAAACATATGATATGATTCCATACAGATACTCTGAATTAGATATTTCATCTTTTCGACCAGTAAAATGGGAAGTTGCTTTTTGGTATTGTAGTTCGGCAAAGGGTCAATAACACATGGGAAATCTTTCATACAGAGTTTCAAAATTGAATATTTCAAATTAGGCTCGTTCCTTCATGAATCAATAATTAAGGTATCGAATTCTTAGAACATTAGGAGTTTGGTGATATTCTCCGTTTGCAAAGAAAGATATAGACAATAAAAGGTCATCACTAAGCATATTTGATTCACCATTGGAAGGTTAAATATTTTGGGAGACAGCTATGAGAAAGTGTGAAAGGATAATATTCTCTTGATGGAGTTTAATAATCAGAAACAAAGGAATGTTACAGAGCTATTGCTACACAATAGCCTTTCAGTAATATCATCCGAGATACGACGGATTTTTTTGTCACATGACCACATATCGTATCTGGAGTGATCGAACGATACAAAGAGAAGAGAGTTTATGATAAATAAGTATTTCGACCGGTTCAGGACTTTCTTGGAAGAATAAATATGTAGAATTTCGAAATTTTGCGGTTATTTTCCCAATATCTCGAGAAGAAATGACGTGATCAAATTGAAACTTCATGTCTAGCTTAAAACAATATGTCTTCTGGATCGTTGTGAAAAAAAAGTATTTTCAAAAATTCCCAAAATTCTTGACAAAAATTGTTTCTACTTAACAGATTTCAATGAAATTTGGCACAAACCTTAAAATCAATATCCAACCGAAGCACTTCAAATTTCAGTTCTATCTGATACCAAATCCAGGAGATATTGGTAAAGAAATATGTATGCCAAACTTCGTGGATATTTGAAAATTCAATGTTATTTCCCCAACATTTCATACGGAACTAACGCGATCAGATTTAAATTTCGTAGATAGTCATGTATTAGGGATGCGCAACAATTCTTTAAATTTCGTGAGTGTGTTACGGACTCAAAATCAAAAAATAATTTCCTTTCGAAAATTTTCCAAGTTTTATTCGAGGTTTTTCTGCGAAAACAATTTATTGCATTTTGATGATATTCGACACAGACCTTGAACGCGTGTTTTAATCTTTGGAGATATTGGAAAAAAATATTTCAAATTGTATAGTTATCAACTAGGTATCGTTGTCATTTCTGAAATACTTCAAAAAATACTGAGCTGGACATGATGAACATCTTAATAGTTGGAAAATGCTATGAGCAAATTGTTGCGAAATTTCGTGATGATCGTTCGATTGGATCGATCAAAAAAATCAGAATTATATCTGCTGATCGACTAATGATATGTGCCTCATGAAAATCCGCAGGGACCATCGAGTGTTCATTCCTCATTGAAGTACTAGATTTTTATACTATTTTATCTGTATTCTTGGAAATATTGGCCAGATTAAATATGTATGTTCGGGACCATTGAGTGGATTTCACCAATTCGCAAATTCGGCCTTCATAATTGAACTCGAAACCTAACCTTCATTCATCAAGTTTCTGATTAGATTATTTCAGTAGTCTTTTTTTTACCAGTAAGACCGGCCGTTAACACAATAACTCCCGAGAAAAACTTCGATATTTGTAGAGTTGGTTAAGACTGCAGCTTGTTCCTTTCCAGTCAAAAATTTCTAATCGAGAAGTTTTCAGGTAATTCCTCAAGATGAATAAGTCAGTGTCCAAATGTGTTCAAACTATATTAGTTTTTAAAACCTGAATCCAAGAATTTTGCTTCACGTGGTGTCAGTTATTTCTTGGCGTCCATTGTACAAGCCAGAAAGAGCAGCGTGGGTATGTGATACTTTCACGTGATGGCCGCGAAGGAATTATCGGTACGACTTAATCGTAAAATGAGCCTGTTTTAATAGAAGCACAATGCGGGTACATATTGTGTTATGTTCTTTAAATGAGTGTTCTTTTCGAGTATTGAACATTTCAATTTTCATCCTCTTATGGATGCAGTAGAGACTCTAACAAATGAGTGTGGTTCTATATATGAATACTTTTTACGCGCTTGTCTGGGGAACAGCGCGTTATCATTTCGTCACGATCTCTGTAATTTTAAAATTTTGAGCCGGAACTGATCTCGAACGACTAGGTTGGACTCACTGATGAAGAATCCGTGGTCAAAATTGATTCTGTCCGTCCGGCCGGCCGTGTGCGCTGTAACCCTCGCAAGGAAAGACCTAGAGTCCTGAAATTTTCAGTTAAGGTTAAGATCCTGAATATCTCAGTTGAGTTCGTTAATGGGCCAAATCTGCCAAATGGTTTCTGTGCTACAGCCATTTGAAATTTTGATTTTCCAATAACTCGAAAAATATTTATCTGATCGAAATGAAACTTGGTTGGAAGATGAACAGTGTCAATGAGAAGAATTATCCATGGAAAATTTCGAAAAAAAATTATTGTTTTTTTTTGAAAATTTTTATATTTCATTAAAATTTCACCATTTCGCAATGTGAACAAGCGCGTAGAAGCTGCTGACTTCACGTCAGCAGATTCTAGCAGGTTCTAGATTTTTCTTCTTTATTTTGTTTCTGTTCGATCATTGGTTTCGGAGGAACAAATTGAAATCGACAAAAATTTTTCGTGCCTCGGGAGGGTTAATTTTTGGGAGAGTTGGGAATTGAAAACTAATATAGTTTTAGTTAATTATTTTA
Source organism: Myrrha octodecimguttata (assembly GCA_958510865.1). Lineage (NCBI taxonomy): Eukaryota > Metazoa > Arthropoda > Insecta > Coleoptera > Coccinellidae > Myrrha > Myrrha octodecimguttata. The sequence continues at coordinate 6,218,099 of OY294061.1, forward strand.
TTTACTTTCAGCCATCATTCCACATCTGGAGTTTGGCGATCTATTTCTGAATTTTCCTATGCAAGTATTTGAATTCGGATCATTTGTCTTGCATACATTTTAGAGTCAATACCTATTTTCAGAGAAAAAGAAAATATTAAATCTACCTCTTCATGCTGAATCAAATATAATTATTATATATTTTTTAATGATCCTTCATTGTTCTTGACACTAGTAATCCCCGTCGTAAGTTGACTGCCCCTTTGTCCTAATTTCGAAACTAAACGGAAAACAGGAAGATGTAGACATAAAATTGATTCCTTAAAAATCTGCCTTCACAGAGCATACCACTAAGTTACAAATTGTCTCATGTTCTTGACCTCTTAAATATTGATTCACGAAATGAACATGATGACGGCACTGGACTGGTGTAGCCTTTTCATGACTTTCCGGTTTGTGAATCGTGATGATGAATGGAATATTTAATTTTCAAGATCTGTATAGAAATTTCATGATGAAAATATGGTGTGTTTTTATATTTTAATCGAGATATCCAATCGATTAATCGTAAATGCACCACGGAGTTTACATTTTCATCAGAGAAATCCCGAAGAATTTCAGCAGGGCGTTTATTTCAACGTAGTTTAATCGATCAATTTCTGATTACTAATCGGATCAATCTTACTCGGAAGTCGATCGAACTGATGGATCATTCTAACCTTACTTCAATGTTTTGACCGGGAGTTTTCGTGGATTTATCGAATATTGTTAAGTGTATAAAGTAGAAAAAATGTATGGTGCAGATGTGCAGATGATTTGAAAAAATTAGCTATAAAAATAAGATACCTAGGTACATTTTCCCCAATACGATTATAAGCATTTACATGTCTTTCATTATTTTTCGTTTCCAATTCAAAAATTACGAATTCCTCATCACTAGCAGAATTATCATCAAGTTTCTAACATATTTTGCACAACGGAAATAATTCCGCATCCATAATAATGATTTCTGATAAGAATATGTGCGAAAATACAGCAAATAACTATCACAGAATGATAGGATATCTGCAAAACAAATGAAATGATTGATTTCTGAACATTATGATATAAAGTATTCGTTATCAGTAATTATACCAGAAAAACCGTTCATTAAAATTCAAATCCAATAACGAAATTCATCGGGAATTCACTGATTTCTGTCTGTAATTCCACCCTATGTTTAGGAACCTTTCGAGAGATTTGATGATGTCACGTCAATCGTTTTTTCATCGCTCGATGGAATTCATCGCTTCAACTGATTAAAATAAAAACGCACCCATATTGAACTGTTTTAGCCGTTTCCTTTTTGGTAGTTGGATCGCAGTTAGAACGAAATTTTTATGACTTGTTTACAACCATCAATGGTACTTAAACATAGTAATTAAAATTCCTAATAAACATACCCCATGACGACGGCCAGCTGCAAGCATCAGCGGGATTGTAGAAGTCCACAGAAGTGTTCTTCAGTATAGCGAGTCCTCGTCATGAGTTATTCTGATTCTGAACCTTCGAATTGGATATTTCAGCTTTTCCACATAGTATGCAAGCCGAAAAAAACAATTCCGGAGCTTATATGATCCCGCTATAGCATGCCGTCGCCATGAGAAACGTTGATTTTAAATTCATTACATGGAACTCGAATATTTGATATTGCATCCTCTCGACATACACACCGAAAATCGACACTTTGTCAAAACTTATGCAAGCCCGGTGAAGGATACAAGCGTCGATAAAAATGTTTTTGCCATGACTCATATTTGGCTTGGAAAGTTTTCATGTTCGTGATTTTTATCGATTCAATATTTCATAGATCCGAATTTGGATCATACAGTTTGAAAACGTTCACTATTGGCACATGATTTGAACTTGTACAGAGCGAACATCTCTTTATTTTAATGTCTTTTTCTCGAGTTTTGTGAATGTTAAAAATCTAGTCTATTCAAACCGTAAGAGAATGAAGTATACAGTATGGTTTCATTGGATGTCAATTCAGCATGGGGAATAAAATAAATTGCACTTTTCGTGACAAAAAATATTCCCGAGTAACAGAATTATACAAATAAATGCAAATAATAGCGGTGCATTTTCCAACTAGTTTTGCGAGCATGTTCTGGAAAATAGCGTACCATCGTTTTGTCCAAATGTCTGTAATTTTTGAACGTTGAGCCGGAATTGGTCTCAAACGACTGAGTTGGACCCCCTGATGACGAATCCGGTGTCAAAATCAATTCTGTCACGATTGAGTGAGAATACAGCCTTCTATAGACTTGAAACAATGATTAAACAAAATTCTCTTGGTGTTGACTGAAAATTCTACTAGAGTTTGGTGGTATATTTCTGAAGCATGCTATACAAGTTGGAATTAATGGTTGAGTTTTTTCGCATAAATTCCAGAGTCAATAACAAAAGCATATTTCGAACGCTGTCTTTAAAATCCCGGTACCGGTCACACATTTTATCATTGCATAGTTGATGACGTCACCCGTATGACGCACAAGTTACCGGGATCAAGCAAATCCCAGTAAAAATTGTAGTCTTGGGCGGTTTCTGTTCATCAAAGTGAAACCTGACCTTACTATTAAATTGTTTCGTTGATGTGTCAAAGTGAAATGTTTTCCCGAGTTTTCAAACATGAAAAAACTGAAGAACATTCAAAAATTTTGAGAAAGTTGAGGAGAATTTGGAATTGTACAAGACAAAAAAGTTCTGGAAAAGGGACGCTTGATTGATTACAGCCAGCAGAAAAAAAAATTCTGAACTTCAGGTTCAGGAGCTTTTAAGTGCTTGTTTAATTTCGTTGCTTCACGCTATCATTTTAACAATATACTAGATTTCAATTCAATCAGATCTGTACTTATGGAACAAATTTGATTGGGGATATTTTCAAATGTTTTGGGCGGATCTTTTCCATTCACGAATTGAGCCTTCAGAATCAAGCCCCAAACCTTCTCTATAAATATCGAGTCTCTGGGTCGTTTCTTTTGAAAAGTATTGGGTTTTCAGTTGATCTTACTGCCGATCGTGAATTCGACCACTACCCAAAAAAGACTTGATACTTGTAGAGCAGGTTTATAGTTTGATAACGAAGGCCAAATTTGCGAATTGCTCACCTTCACCCAAGGATTCCGCAGATATTTCAATTCGAAATTTTATCTTAAAAGATTATCAACAAGACACATGGGAAAAAAATTCTGTACCTCAGTACTTGATTGAAAAATTACAGCTTCAAGGTTCAGGCAGAACTTCGTGAGGACCATGAGATTTGAAGATCGCAAAATTCTTAAATTTTTTGTGTCGATTATTTTAATGGAACGATCATCAAGAAATTTAGCACAAATTTAGGCCTCAGCTTCCGCCAATAAGCTACCAAGTTTCATTATGACCGGATCATCATTTCGAGTCATTCCGGAAATCAAATGATACCGAAGAAAAAGGTTCGAATTTTGACATATATTTTTCCTGTTATCCCTGAAAATAAGTCGATGAAACTGAAACTGTGCTGCGTAATAGTAACCTCAAGGTCTATGCCAAACTCTTAGAAAAGTGAGATGAAAGATACCTATTTCATTAGTGTTACATCCCAAACTGTATATTTACGAATTGACTCGAAGTAAATCAGTAAATTCGATTTAAATAAACTGGCCGTATAAATTAACATAATTTTAAATTATCCAAATGACCATACAAACACATTCGAAACATCGAACTTGACTTAGATCTCGGTACCTGGAGCATCATCAAAAGTCAATGTAGAAAATTCATCACGGTTACCGGGAGTCTAGACACAGCGTAAAAAATAAGGTTAGGTTTCACTTTGATGAATAGAAACCGCTAACGATTTTTTATCGAGATTCGCCAAGATCCTGGCACTTGGTGCGGCATGTAGGTGACGCCATCAAATATACCGAGATGAAATCTGTGACCTATACCGGGATTTTAAACATAGCGTTAAGGATATGCATTTTCCTTGAAAGAAATTATTGACTCTGGAATAAATATATTCTCATTATTCGTTAGAGTTTTTTTTTCCTCCCAATACCCAAACCAGTAGGTTGAGAGTAGGTTGTTGGAATTGAAACTTAGAGATAAAAAATTCTTTTTAATCGTGATCAACTACCTAATAGTGAAGGGCTGAAAGAGTTCAATATATTTATTATGAAATTCTCATAAAAATCTTGGAAATTTGATATGTCATTCAGCTCTCTGATTCACAAACCACAGTCAGGAAAACTTATGAGAGTGTAGTGCCGTAGTTATTTCGTGAATCAACATTTAAGATGTCTCAACCTCGAGAAAATTTGGAATTTGGTGGTGTTTCCTGTGAACACAGGCCTTGAAAGTACCAGGTCAATATCATTATGACCTTGAGCATAATCTTTCGCAGCGAATTTCAGTACATGTTTATAACTGTGGAACTTCGTGTTTTTTTCTCGGTACCTATCATTGTTTTTTCCAGAATAACTTGTAAGCAACTGATTCAATCATGATGACGCCCAGCTAGGTCAAAAAAACAACTTTTTAGAAAATTTCGCGATGATCATGTCATAAGAACAATTCGAAACAAAAATTGAAATTTATATTTCGTATATTCTATATTTTGCGATCTTCGGATCATATCCTCACGAAATTCTGTACGAACCCTCAATCATCATTTTTCAATAAAATACTGGATATCGATTCAATCCAATGTGAATTTTTGGAAACATCGGAAAAATAAAATTCGATATATCTCCAGAATCATTGAGTAGATTTAACCTTTTAACCAATTCAGCTTTCGTTATTAAGGTATAAACTACTCTACAAATATCGAGTTTTTAAGTTGGTTTTTTCCGCTCACGATCGGCCGTGAGAACGAATTGTTGAATGAATAAAATCTATTTAATATTTCCGCCGATAACCCATTCAGAATTTTATTTTCGGAATGTCACCAACAACACAAATTAGATCAGATTAAAATCCAGTACTTGATGGAAAAATGACAGCACGAAGGTTCATGCCGAATTTCGTGATGATGATATAATTAGAAGATCACCAAATGTGAATTAACCTGACAAAAATATCTTATTTTCTATTTTGATATCAATGACGAAAGAAACAGATTTTGAGAATTCCTCTAAACTATATGTGTAATTCATATGAAGTTTCTGACATAGAAGAGGAATAATGGTCTTAAAACTTCAATTTTTATTGGAATCTTCATGCAATGCAGGGTGAGATGTTTCGTAAGTTTGGCTGTACTACCACTTTCAAACCAACAATAATTACTACTTTCGCAGTCACATAGTTAATAAAATCATTTCAGATTAATAAAAGTTTGAGAGGTCAACAGTTGAAACTAGAAATACGGAAAAAACGACATATTGAAACAAAATTATTTCTCAATATGTATTTGTTCGGTACTTACTAATTAAAATTGAATTTTATTTCAACATATAGTCTGTTCCGTAGTTAAAGTTTCAACTTCTGACCTCTTAATTTTTTATCAACCAGACTAAATGATTTTATTTACTGTATAAATATGCAGCCAGTAATTTTTGTTGGTTTTAAAATGGTAGTTTCGGATTTATTTTTTTTGAGGTTATTTCCCTGATATTTCAGGAACTGCCCAAACGATTGGATTGAAGGATGGCGATCAATTAGAACATAAAGACGCGCAACTATTTGCGAAATTTTGTTATTGCTTTTAATTGTCATAAAAATTCAATTCAATACGATTTCAACTTCCGGAAATATTTGGAAACTTTTTTTGAAATTTCTTGTTTTGTTTTCTCTGTATCGTTGTTTTTTCCGGAATAACTAATAAAATTTTGATTCCATCATGACAAAACTTGGTAGCCTGTTCGAAAATAATGATGAACAACTGTGTGTAGAGTTTCGTGAGCATCGTGTCATCAGAAAAATTCCAAGAAATTTTTTTTTACTATCTATGGGACTTCGATGGCTAAAAGCATCTCCTCATGAAAAAATGAACACAAGTAGTAATAATATTATAACCATAGTGGATACGAATATTTGATAAGGATTGGAACACCTTCAGAAAATAATAAATATTTCACTATTTTACAAAGTATTTGATCTTGATATCACAATAAATCGAGATACTTGACCGAAGTATCTCATTCGCATTCGATTCAATTTTCATCATCAATTTGTTTCGAGTAGACATTAGGATCTCTTCATAGCATAACTTATACAAATTCGACGATTCAACAAGTTGACCTTCTTTCTTAAACCCGTTCATACACCACAATCGACGCTATTGGTCCCGAAAATCTGGCAACAGCGCTGGGATTTCGAACGTTGGCTGGATATGTTTGCGTGGTATATGAGGGATCGGATTGGGGGCGAAGTGGTTCGGGTTTGGGAAACGTTATCTACTATACAGCTTTTTTGTCTTAAAGAAATTCTTTCCCCTCTCAGGCTGCCTAGTGAGTTATATTTTAAAACAACTCATTTCCACTTTATATACTCGTCAAAGTCATTTGGATCATGTGGGTCTTAGGTAGCCTGTATGATATATCGGGACTAGATGCGTCTATTGGATCAATATATATATATATATATTTTTATATATATATATATATATATATATATATATATATATATATATATATATATATATATATATATATATATATATATATATGTAATTCGTCAAGTTCGGGGTCCGTTTCGGTGACTAGATGGTTAGTTTGGGGACACTTGTCAAGTTTGGGGTCCGTCCTCAAACTTTTCTTAGGTGAATTGGTGAGTTTGGGGACCTGTCCCCAAACTTTTGCATGAAATGTATAATTGGTTAGTTTGGGGACATTTGTTGATAAATGATATTTTCGGGTGCAAAATTATGTTGAAAATTATTTCTCATCATCATTTGTTTGCTGAATTGAAATAAATACGCTTTGGATATTCCCAATATTATTTTATAACTTCAACTGATTCAATAAGTAATATTGAACATGTTGAATTATTCACTTCCAAAGAACGTAATACTCGAAATCCCCTAAAATTTCATATAATATCATCTAATCTGACGTGGTCAGTTGGTAGGGGGATACTTGACGAATAATATCGTTGAGCTAAAATTGTACGACAAGAGTTTCGAAAACAAATAATCAAGAATAAATATGATGAGTTATGAAATTACCCCGAAAATTACCCTGAGTATTCCCAAACCATATTTCGAATTCTCACACGGATTCATTGAAAGCTGCACACAATTCGTCTACTAGTTCCCTGAAACGGGGGGATTCATTATTCTGCCGAATGTTTATGGTTTCGGAATTTCGGGAAGAGAGTCTAAGATGATTGAAAAATTATCTCGACGATGGATAATTCTTGGTTTTTGAGTTCTGCCTTATTTGGTTCGGAAAGATAAAATATGAAAATTAGGTATAACAATTTATTAACATATTTGAATTCTATTCATTAAGTATTTTTCGGGTTGTCGAGAAATCAAATTTAAGATCCCTATATCTCCGAAACCACTGAGCGAATCGTGTCCATTTACAAATCTAGCGAGATTTTCAGGCCCTCAACATTCCTTTTGGGACAACAAGAAATAAATTTGAGACAATATTCGGCTGAACATTCGAAAATCCCAGACATTTAGTCGAAATAATAACGCTGTCCTCGGAACAGGCAATCCAAAATCGTATTATAACGGCTGTCACAAGAATCAGGTTCACCCCCAAAAAAATCTTCATTTTGCAAGATATCGGATTGAAAATTTGCACATTCATAGTACAGATTGTTTTCCAACGACTGAGGTAAACTAGGTGTGTCTATAACTTCCGGTTTAACTGGAAATGGACGTAACTTTTGATTTTCTCATATGAACGGATGCTTGTTTATGCATATTCGAATTATACGTTGAATGCTGAGGGCAATTTAGTCAAAATTAAAATAAAATGACGAAAAAAAATAACTCCAAATGAAAAATTTCGGTTTTGTTTTAGACATCCGATCAATTGAAATTCTGGATATATTAATTCTCATCATTATTACAAATCTTTGAAACATTTTTTTAATCAAAATTCACCTTCAAGATAGAATTTACAAGTGTTTGGTTTTATTCTCTTGTGAGGGGTGAGCCTTCTGCTCTAACTTTAATTACACTTCGTCTAGGTTTATGATATTTTGCACTCATACTCTCCGATCATACAGTGATGGGATAGAGAAATAATTTTAGTAATTGCCGGGTGATATTTTTGTGAAGAGGTAAGAAATCGAATGCTCCACCGAAATGTGAAAAAAATGTACCCAATTATCTTGCTATAAGATTGGAAATTGAATAGAATCATTTTTCTAATCAGATACTGTTCAATCAGAAAATATGCGTGCAGAAAAATATTTCCAAAAATACAGATCGGATCGAACTGAAGTCTAGTACAATTGTTCGAAAATAAAAGCGTGAAGCTTTATGCAAAACCTCGTGACGAGATAACTTCGAATTTGATCAAGCGCCTAAAAGCATTTCTGCATTTCTGAAATTTCTTGAAAATTTTTCTAGGTCAGTATGAACAACGAAAACCCTATCTTGGACAAGATAATATACCTAACAGATGGACTAAAAATCGTTTTAAATATCGATGAAAAATATTTTGGTGGGATTCTTCATCATTCTTAAGAGTTTTTTCAGTTTTCTCGTCGAATATCTGAGGAAGAACTATCTTATTATTTATAGATTTCGCCCCTGTGGGTTGCGGGATTTGAACAAATAACAGAGGCATTTTCTCGAAAAAATGTTGCCTAATGAACAATATCGAAACAGTGGACCATAGTTACGCAAATTTGCTAAAAAAAAAATTTTTTGTTAGGAAAATTTTTATATTAGGTGAGTCTAGGTTCCTTTGGTTTTCAAAATGATTACTTTGACAGAAGTACTTAAAATAATAAATATTGCGAGAAAACAATTACCTTATCATTAGCAATTCATTGTCTGATGAAAGAGTCAGATATGGACTCCAAAACGCCACATTTCCATTCGTTAATCGTTTGTACGGTTTCGGTGTTTTTCATTATGCAACATTTTCTCAAGAAACTTCTTCTACCAAATAGTTTGAATCGGGCAATCTGCAGGAGCAGTTTGTATAAAAAAAATTATTCAATTTTCAACAGTTTGTTTTCAATATTGGGAGTGAAAACCCAAAAAACTATAAAGAATAAAAGAATGTGTTCGTTCATCATATGAATTCAATTTATAATCAATGTAGCAGTAATTCGCTTTTAGTATTCCGATATGAAGGGGGTTTTAATTGTCAGGAGGAATAATGTGAAAACATTCATGTTATTCTTTAACGATGTTTCGGCTAATTTTTGGCCCTTTTTCAAGCTGAAAATTCAAACGAAGTGAGATCAAATTCATTGTGAAATGTAACTATATACAATATATGTATATGGATAATTCTATGAAATTCGTCAAGTTTGGGGTCCTTTTCGGTGACCTCATGGTTAGTTTGGGGACCTGTTGCATGAAATGGATAATTGGTTAGTTTGGGGACATTTGCTGATAAATGATATTTTTGGGTGCAAGATTATGTTGGAAATTATTCCTCGCTATTATTTCTGTGCTGAATTGAAAATTTTGCCTTATGAATAATATCGAAACAGTGGACCATAGTTAAGTAAATTTGCTAAAAAAAAGAATTTTGTTAGAAAAATTTTTATATTAGGTGAGTCTAGGTTCCTTTGGTTTTCAAAATGGTAACTTTGACAGAAGTACTTGAAATAATAAATATTGCAAAAAAACAATAACCGTACCATTATCAATTCATTGTCTGATGAAGGAGTCAGACATGGACTCCAAAACGCCACATTCCCATTCGTCAATTGTTTGTACTGTTACGGTGTTTTTCATTATGCAACAATTTCTCAAGAAACTACTTCTAAAAAATGGTTTGAATCTGGCAATCTGCAGGAGCAGTTCGTATAAAATAAATTATTTAATTTTCAACAGTTTTTTTTTAGATATTGGGAGTGAAAACCCAAAAAACTATAAAGAATATAAGAATGTGTTCGTTCATCATATGAATCCAATTTAAAATCAATGTAGCAGTAATTCGCTTTTAGTATTCCGATATGAAGGGGGTTTTAATTGTCAGGAGGAATAATGTGAAAACATTCATGTTATTCTTTAACGATGTTTCGGCTAATTTTTGGCCCTTTTTCAAGCTGAAAATTCAAACGAAATGAGATTAAATTCATTGTGAAATATAACTATATACAATATATGTATATAGATAATTCTATGTAATTCGTCAAGTTTGGGGTCCTTTTCGGTGACTTGATGGTTAGTTTGGGGACCTTTTGCATGAAATGGATAATTGGTTAGTTTGGGGACATTTGCTGATAAATGATATTTTTGAGTGCAAGATTATGTTGAAAATTATTCCTCGCTATTATTTCTGTGCTGAATTGAAATAAATACGCTTTGGATTTTCCCAATATCATTTTATAACTTGAACTGATTCAATGAAGAAAATTGAATATGTTGAATTATTCATTTCCGAAAAACGTCTTGCTGGACATCCCATAAAAATTCATATAATATCTTCTTATCTGACGAAGTTAGTTGGTAAATGGATACTTGCCGAATATTAAAGATGAGTTAAATTGTACGACAAGAGTTACGAAAACGAATAATCAAGAATAAATATATGATTAGTTATGAAACTAACCCAGAAATAACCATAAATATTCCCAAACATATTTCCAATTCTCACACGGATTCAGTAAAGGGTGTACACGATTCGTCCACTAGTTTTCTGAAAACAGAGGTTTCATTATTTTGCCGAATTCGGAATTTCAAGCAGAGAATTGTCTCAGATGATTGAAAAATTCTCTCATTGATGGATAATTCGTAGTCGAATGTTTTCTTGGTTCTGCCTTCATTTGGTTCGGTAGGATAAAATATGAAAATTAGGAATAAAAATTTATTAACAAATTTGAATTCTATTCATTCAGTATTTTTCGATTTGACGAGAAATCAAATTTTAGATCCCTATGTCTCGGAAACCACTGAGCGTGTCCTGTCCATTTACAAATCTAAGCGAGATATTTAGGCCCTCAACATACCTTTTCGGACAAACAGAATGACAGACAGCAATCAGGTTCACACCCAGAAAAATCTTCATTTCACAAGATATCAGATTAAAAATTTGCACATTGATAGTACAGATTGTTTTCTATCGACTGGGGTACAGTGGGTGTGTCTATGACTTCCGGTTTAACCGGAAATGGACGTAACTTTAGATTTTGTCATATGACCTGATGCTTATTTTTGCATATTCGAATTAAACGAATTCTGAGTGAGAATAAGTCAAAATAAAAATAGAATGACGAAAAAATAAAATTTTATTAAAAAAAAATTATTTTTCGTTTTAGACATCGGATCAATTGGACTTCTGAATTGGACTTCTGAATATATATATGTTATTAGAAATCATTGAAATTCCATTTGGATTCAAGTTACAGTTAGGTGTTTTATTTTGGTCTCTTTCAGGGGTTGAGCCTTCTGCTTAGAACAGAAGGCTCAACCCTTGATTACATTGCTACTAGGCCTATGAAATTTTGCACTCATAGTCTTCGATCATACAGTAATTAGATATAGAAAATAATTCAGTAATTTCCGGGTGATATTTTTGTGAAAAGAGGTAAGAAATCGAATGTCCCATCGAAATGTACCCTATGTATAATCAAGCTCTATGGTTGAAAATTGAATAGAATAATTGTTCTATCCAGATACTGTATAATCAGAGAATGTGCGTGTGAAATTTCATGAACCTAGACCCAGTATAATTACACTAAGAGTAGAAGGCTCAACCCTCTCATGGGACTAAAACAAAATACGTGCAACTTCTGTCCAACTGGTCGATTTCTTGTGGAAATAGATTTTGATGATTTGTAATAACGGCAAAAATTAATATATTAAGCATAAAAATCGAACCAAAGTCAAAACTAAAGAAAAATATTTGTGATTGAAATTTTGTTCTTGTTTTTTTTTTTTTATTTTGACTGAATTCCTGCCAAAATTCAACGTAGAATTCGAATATGCAAAAGTATACATCAGTTCATAAGAGTAAATCGAAGGTTTTGTCCGATTCTGGTTAAATCAGTAGTATGAATGTCCAGAATTTCAATCCAATATCTTGAAAAATGTAGATTTTTTCGGGTGTGAACCTGGTTCATGTGACATCCCGTATGTTATAAATCATTAGCTGTTCATAAAAGTTGAATATTGGAACCCAGATATCTAAACAGGTGCGTAAATGCTCCCAGATTCATTTATCAAAATATATGGCAAAAACTTCCATCGTCATTTCCTGAAGTCATAAACACCTGTGAGTGAATTGTCGTACAATATTCATTCTCCTAGTCGGCCAAACATAGTGAAAACAATTGAGGAATGCACCTACAGGAAGTCAGGAACTTGTGTACTCTTGGTCCAATCCATAGGAAGAGCGATCACCCAGCCCGGTACTAACCCTGCCCACCCTTGCTTGATTTACATATCAAAACAATATCTGCTAGTTGCATAATCCCCATAAGAATTTTATTTTGAACCTCCAAACCCTTCGTTTCACAACCCACGTATTGCTTTCAACTCGTTCTGATAAGTATTTTTGGAAATATTGTAAAAATATCATTTCGAGATGCCAAACCGCCGTAAGCACGAACTTCTGGAAGTGATAGCTTACAGTTCCGAATTTCCTTAAAGCTACACCAGCATTTATGGCATACTTCAAAAATACATTGCTCAGAATTTTGTAGACATTTATTACAAATTTGCGTCCCAAAGCCAAAATTTATTACAGCTCCCGTTTTCCAGAAAAATGGCGTGGGCCAGCTTTAGATTGAAGCTGCCCCGCGCAGTCTGTATTTCCAAAAAAATGCAATATTTAGTGATCGGATTGTCGCCAGAATTTCTTACACATTTATTACAGATAAATGACTAGCAAAAAATTCAAAGTTATTCACCACGAAGGAATAGACACCCCTAAATATTGAATATTCAAGTTGATTATGCATCCAAAAGGTGGACGGTATGAAATATTTCACATACTTTCTCAAACGAACATTAAACGACATCATATTGTCCGATGATGGGGATGAAGCATCCCCAAACATCTGGAAATTTCTATTACGTAATATACGAAAATACATTTTTAAAAATATTGTTGAAATATCTCGAAATTCTACGTAAACATTTAAGCTGTCATTTTACTGAAAGATACTGTATTTCAGCAGAATTAATATTTCAGTGGTTCAGAATAAATCGACAGAGTTTCAATGACGACATTTCACAATAATACATGACATTTGGTACCTACATGTTATTTGAAAACTAACAGGCGGCCAACGGTACAAGAAGAAAGAATATATTCACGAATTTCATGAAAAAACAGAAATTAGCTAGTTGTGTACCTTAACCCGTGCGGCACTCAAACATATCATGGTAACGATATTTAATTTGAACTCATATTATAACTAATGAAAACATGAGGTCCTCAAAGTTTACAGTATATCAAAACTTGTCGAAAAAACTGTTTTTTTTTAAATTTAGGGGTTTTAATTACTCATAACAAAAATTTTCACTGATGTATACTATAAAAAATAAATATATACTCAGCGAACGTTGTGGAAGCTAGCGGTCCCCAAACTCAACAAAATATAGCAAACTTCGCCAAAAACGTTTTTTTTCGAAATTTCCGAGTTTGTATTTCTTGTAGCACAAATGTATACCTATGTATACAATAAAAATTACCATTTGAAAATGACCCCAAACTTGACGAATTACATACGTATATATATATATATATATATATATATATATATATATATATATATATATATATATATATATATATATATATATATATATATATATATATATATATATATATATATATATATATATATATATATATATAGTGGTCTAATCCACGCATCCGGGCCCATTACGTTATTCAGGCTACCTAACACCCACCCGATCCAAAATACTTAGACGTGTATATAGAGAAGAAATAAGCTTTTTGCAAATATAACTCATCAGGTACCTAGAGAGGGGAAAGAATTTTTCTCATCGAAAAAAGTTGCATAGTCAATATTCTTCTTCGAGCCAGAAGCTTTCCGCCATCATCTCATTCCCACATTATACAAATGACCACTGTTCCACAACGTTTTCGGTCCCAGCGGTGTTGCCAGATCTTCGGGACTAATCACGTCGATAATATTATATAAATGGGTCCGACAACGATGATGTAGTAGTATTTATCGTCTTTCTATATTATCTATGTCAAAAAATGCGAATGATTACTAGAAGTGTCTTCCGGTTTTCACGCGCCTGTTCTAGGGAACAGCGCGTTACCGTTCCGTCACAAAGTCTGTTATTTTTTAATTTTGAGCAGAAAAAAGACTCAAACGATTAAGTTAGACTCCCTGAAAAAGAACCCGTAGTCAAATTTTATTCTCTTCGTCCATCGGTATGTGCTCTAACTTTCGAATGAAGTTAGCGACTCGAAATTCTCAGCTCAGGATTGGAGGGCAAATATATCAATTAAGTTCGTTGATGGGAAAAATCAGCTTAATTGTTTCAGAGTTATGCCTATTTGGAATTTTTATGTTAGTTCTTTAATACCTCAAGAAGTAGGTACTGATATACGATCAGTTTGAAACTTCGGAATTAGTTGAGATAACCAACGCGCAACTTCGTGCGACATTTTTGCGCGCATATTCTGGGGAACAAAAAGCTGTGGTTTTATCCGAATGTTTGTAATTTTCAAGTTTTTTCCTGAAAATGGTCGCAAATGACTATCTTGGAGTTACTGATATCGAGTCCAGTGTCAAAATTGATTCTGTCCGGCTGGCTGACGACACGATAACTGTCGAACAAAGCGAGCTAGCGACTCGAAACTTTCAGGTTGCGTCGCGCATCAGAGTTCTGCAGCTAAGTTCGTTAATGGGACAAATCGGTTGAATGGTTTCTGAGTTATTGTCATTTAAAATTTTTCAATTAAATTCCTGATATTTAAGAAACTGCTCAAACGGTTTAATTGAAACTTGACAGTTAGTTAATGTCAGATAGGGTTTAGAGTCCAAATATGTTGGTTGAGTTCGTTGATGAGTGTAATCACCGAGATACTTTCGGAGTTAGGCCTCCTTGAATATTTGAGGTTAATTCCTCCATATCTCATGAAGTATTGACTCGATCGAATTGCAATTTCGTAGATAGTTTTGGACTACCAATGCGCAACCTAGAGCAAAATTTTGTGTTGATTCAGTTGTTCGAAAAATATTTTTATACGAAAATTTTCAAAATTTTTGTTGAAAATTTTTTTTTCTGAAAATTGACTAGATTTCGATAAAACTCAGCACGAACTTTTGAGTCAGTATTCAACAAAAATGTTTCAAATTTCAACTCGATCCGATTTTCAATTTCAGAGATATAAGAAAAAAAAATATGCCTAATTTCGATGGTCTTTGTAATTGTAACGTTATTTCCGCAATATCTCAAGGAGTACTGATGCGAAGAGATTCAAACTCCGTTATCATTTAAAGAATACCAACACGCAACTAAGTGCTCTGATTCAATAGTTAAAAAATGAAAAAAAGATATTTAAAAATTTTCCACATTCTGTTGAAACATTTCTTTTTCAGAAACTATCGAACGATTTCTATGAATTTTGGCATATACTTCGAGGTCAGTATTAAACAAAAATATTTGAAATTTTAATGTGACTATTTTTATCGGAGATATAAAAAAATTTCAACTTTCGGTGTTAATTGAAATGTCAGATTTCGGTGCTGATTGGAATGTCGAGGTTATTTCCTCAATATGGCAAGATATAAAGATGCCATCAGATTGAAACTCTGAAGTTAGTTGAAGAATGCTACCTGATACAAAAATGGATATATGGATATAGTCGTAAGATTTTTCTTGAAAATCATCATTCGAAAATTTTCGTCATTTTTGTTGAAATTTTTTTTCGCGGACTATTGATAATATTTTAATGAAATTTGGTACAGACCTTGAGGTCGATATTGACCAGCAATATTTATCATTTCAATTTTATTCGATATTCATTTACGAAAAAAAGTATGTTGAATTTTGTTGTTATTCGAATGTTGAGGTTATTTTCTCCATATCTCAAGAAGTACTGACGCGATCAGATTGACAATTCTTAACTAGATTGAAAATACTGCCGCTCAACATTACCAAAATGTCTTGAGGATCATAATTGTGCAAATTCTGTTGACAAAAATTGTTTTTCGGAAACAATTAATCAGACTACCATAAAATTTGGCACCAACTTTCAAGTCATTATTCAGCAAGAGTGCTTCAAATTTCAGTTAGATAAGTTATTTGTTTTTGGAGAAGAAATATGTGGTTCTATGGAATTTTTGGGTAATTTCGTCAATAACTCAAGAACAACTAACGCGATTAGATTCAAACTCCGTAGAAAGTTTTAGAATACCAATGCGCAATTTCAGCGAAATTTTTCAGTGATCGTACAGGTAGAAAATTTTTCACGAACTATTCATCAGATTTCAGAGTGAGTTAGCGAAGACTTTGAGGTAACTCTTCAGCAACATTCTTCAAAATGTCAGTTTGATTGTATATTAATTTTCAGAACGATTTGAAGAAAGATTATTAAATTGCTTGGTTCCATCCTAAATATCATTGTTACTTTCGAAATATTTCAAGAAATGCTGATCTGATGATAATGAAACTTGGTAACTAGTTGTGAATTGCTGATCAGTAAATTTGTGCAAATTTTCGAGATGAGCCTTAAATTAGACCAATAAAAAAATCCTCAAATTAGAGCAATTAAAAAAGATTTCAATATTTTTTTCAATTAATTTTTAGATGGCGGCCTGGCAATTATATGGTCCTCACGAAATTCCGCATAAATTTTCAATCTGCCAAAAAAAAATAACAACTAAAATGTGATTCTTTCTTGACTTATCCTATACACGTTGTTGTGTCTTGAAGGATCAATAAAGTATTATTATTATTATTTTGATTGAAGTATTGGTTAATAATTCTTTATGATTTGTGGTTTCGAAAATATTGGAATAATCAAATTGGCGTATTCTACCAATCCGCAAATTCGGCTTCCGTTATTAAATTCCATACCTACAATGCAAGTATCAAGTCCCCAATTAGATTCTTCCGGAAGATATTTTATTAATTATCTGTGGTTAGGGCGGTCGTAAAAACATTAAATCCCTTAAGAAACGACTTAGAGACTCGATATTCGTAGAGAAGGTTTTCTGTTACGAAGGTCGAATTAGTGGATTGTAAAATTCGCCTAATGAGTCCGTAGATTAAGGTACCCATCCATTCAAAATTTCATATTTTCACTATTTTAAAAAATTTGTGCGTTTGGCGGGGTCAATAAGTGAACAGGATTACAGGTGCTTTGGCAACGAATTTGAACAAGCTCGTAAAAGCTCCCGACCTCACGTCAGTGTTTTTCTCATTCTTTTAGGTAATAATTTCAGCTGGGCACACTTAAGGGTCTTGAGACGTCGATGTACTACATATTTCGAATCAAAATATATCTCCGCGAACATTTCCGATTCTGCTTTGTCGTCGAACCATCTGGACTAAGTATTTGTATTTGTTATTCCTTCTTTCTCAACAGGTAACTCTGAGGATTGAATTGTTGGTTGGAAGTTGACTTTGAAGTACTGACACTAAGACTGATGGAAAATTTCATCAGGAATGTATAACCAGAAAAATTATGCGAATCTGAAAATTTTAGATACAGGGTGATTCCGGAGGAGACCGTCAGATTTTGGGATAAGTTTACACTAGTCAAGACAGTCTCGGAACACTGTTTGGTTTATGGTTGGGGGTCTCTGTTGAGAATATACAGGGTGATTTGTCCGATTCAACCGATTTTACTTTTATTGATAACTTTGGTATGGCTTATTCGATTTCAATGAAATTTTCAGCGTAGTACAGTAGTGTTGAACACATTCATTGGTTCCGAATTTTTTTTCAAAATAAGCGGTAATTATTGTATTAAATCCAGATTAATTGTGCAGGTTGAAAAAACACCCTGTACATAGCGTTTCCTAAACTACGCTATCTGTTTACGATTCTACTATAATAAGCCATTATTTGAGAGTTTCTATTTTTTTTGGCAAACTTCTAGTTTTTCGAGAAAATTATTTCAAAAAATGATAATGTCGAAATTTCGTTTCAATCGATTCTACTTTTATTGAGAACTTTGGTATGGCTCATTCAATTTTAATGAAATTTGCAGTGTAGAACAATCTGAATGAGTTCATTCAATAATCGCAACAATCTCTCAAAATACAGTGTTGTAATTATGATAATTTCAGATTAATTGTGCAGTTGGAGAAAAAACACCCTGTACATTGCTTTTCCAGAACTTTCTTATGCGTTGCAGATTCTACAATAATATGTCATCATCCAGAGGTTTTTAATTTCTTTGGCACACCTCCGGTTTTCCTAGAAAACATTTTTGTAGAAGAGCATTATCGAAATTAGGCTCACAAGCAGTGAGAGTATTCCGCACTAGGTAGGAAAGCTGTATCGTCCAAGATGCAAAGTTGTTCGTCACTTCTGAAATATTCTTTTCAAATTCGAAATATATTCCGAATTGAATGGTTTCATACAAAATATTAGCAATTAAATATGAATTTGGAATTTGAAAAGAATATTTTAGAACCTAAGAACTGCTTCGCATCCTTGGATAATAACCCTTTCCTACCTAGTGCGGAATACGTTCACTGCTTGTGAGCCAAATTTCGATCATGCTCGTCTTCAAAAATGTTTTCTAGGAAAACCGGAGTTGTACCAAAGAAATTGAAAACCTCTGGATGATGACATATTATTGTAGAATCTGCAACGAATAAGAAAGTTTTGGAAAAGCAATGTACAGGGTGTTTTTTTTCCAACTGCACAATTAATCTGAAATTCTGAAATTATCATAATTACAACACTGTATTTTGAGAGATTGTTGCGATTATTGAATAAACCCATTCAGTTTGTTTTACATTGCAAATTTCATTAGAATTGATTGAGCCATACCAAAGTTCTCAATAAAAGTAGAATCGATTGGAGCGAAATTTCGACATTATCATTTTTTGAAAAAATTTTCTCGGAAAACTAGAAGTGTGCCAAAAAAATTAGAAACTCTCAAATAATAACTTATTATAGTAGAATAGTAAACAGATAGCGTAGTTTAGGAAACGCTATGTACAGGGTGTTTTTTCAACCTGCACAATTAATCTGGATTTATCACAATAACAACCGCTTATTTTGAAAAAAAATTTGAAATCAATGAATGTGTTAAACACTATAGTACTACGCTGAAAATTTCATTGAAATCGAATAAGCCATACCAAAGTTATCAACAAAAGTAAAATCGGTCGAATCAGACAAATCACCCTGTATATTCTCAATAGAGACCCCCTAACCATGAACTAAACATATTTTCGAGACTGTCTAGACTAGTGTAAACTTATCCTAAAATCTGACGGTCCACTCCGGAATCACCCTGTATAGGCTGCTTTAGAATACGATGTGAATCCAGTCATTTAAAAAAAAAGTCCTATGTTCTGAAACTCTTCATTTTTTTGCTATAGGCAGTAAAATTTTGAGAAACGAATCATTCTCTCATCGTAACTCTAACATCAGAATTTAGATGAAATTTGTCACAAGGCAGAGGCCAATATATATCTGGAAAAATATTTTGTATTTTTCTGAGTATTTTCGCAATAATTTTTTTTCAATGACAATATGGCAAAATAATAGACATAAATTACCAATTTGACTATCTTCAGGCGATACATGCGTGTCGCACGAACAGAAATTTTTTTCGTTCAATTTGAGAAAAACTTCCGCCCATATCTTCAACTTCATACTCTACAGCAATGTACCAGATTTCATTTTAACACGGTCATGATTTCGGGAGATGTTGGGAAAAAATATGTAAAATTTCGTGTTTTTTTCTTGATATCGTTGTTTCCTCCGAAACAACTCAAAAAATACGAATTGTATAAGAATGAAACTTTGCAGCTAGTTTCAAAATGCTAATGGACAACTTTGTGCAGAACTTCGTAATGATCGTGTCATTGCAACTTGAAAAAAAAATTTTTTTTTTCAATTCAATATTCTGTAATCTTCTCATCACATTATCCTCATTAAATTCTGCATAAACCTTCGAGTTGTTATTTTTCGATGAAATTCTGTATATCAATTTGATCTAATCTGTATTTCTGGAAATATTGGGAAAACAAAATATTGAATAGATTTATCTGAGGAATCGTTAAGATTTTGACCATTTACGAATGCGGCCTTTGTTATTAAGGTCCAAACCTACTACACAAATATCGAGTTTCTGAGTTGTTTCTTTCGAAAGTTGATTTTTTTTATTTACTGGCAGTACGATCTCGACGAAATTTCGCAAAAGTTGCGCGTTGTTATACTCCAACTAACTGCCAAGTTTCAATCTAATCGTTTCAGTTGTTTCCGGATTATTAAACAAATATCCACAAAATTTCGAAGGGCTGTAACTCCGAAACCTTTTGGCCAATTGACCTTTCGTAATGCAACCTAACCTGATAGTGTCAGGTAGATAAGATTCTTCGTACGCCCGCAATCGAGAATACGGATGGCCGAACAATCGATTTCGACACTGGATTCGACCTAGTCGTTTGAGAGTTTGAGAGAGTCGTTTTCGGCTCCAAATAAGGAAATTACGGACATTTGAACAAAACGATAGCGCGCTGATCCCCTAGAAGATGCGCGCAAGAATAACAACGCTCAACTGATCACGAAGTCTCGTGTAGATCTAAATACAAGAAAACTTCTGTTGAAAATATATTTTTCTCGGAAATTATCGATCGAATATCGAATGAATTCGGCAGGGACCTAAGAGTCAATATTCAACGAGAGTTTTTCGAATTTCGATTTGATCCCATATTTATTTTCGGATATTCATGGAAATCCATCTCAAATTTCGTTTTTTTTTTGTGAATCAGAGGTTATATCTATAATATCTCGAGATGTACTGAGGCGATCAGATTGAAACTATTGAACTTGTTGACGAATAGCACCACGTTCCATAACACAAAATGTCACGTGGATTGTTATGGTGAAAAATGACTTCGTTTCTGATAATATTTTGAGAAATCGATATTTGGGGAGGTATTTTGATTCGATACGCCTGTGAAAAAAAACAATTAAGTTCAAATGCACTGTGTAAACATGCCATTTAAGAATCATTTGGATTGAATCTGAAAATTACTTTTGAGTTAGGACTCTCAATTTTCAAGAAATACGATCAGATTAAAGCTTCGTACTTAGTTGAAGGATAAAACGCGCAACTCACTGCGAGATTTCGTGAGAATCCAATTGCTAGAAATCTAAAAATAAGTTTTATTATAGATAGGTCTTTACTTTTTGCTTTTTGAAAATTATTGAACTTACAATCCAAACTGTTCTCTCTGTCACCGTTTGTAAAAATGGAATTTTGACTTTTCTATCTTTCAACTGTCACCGTTTAAAATAATAGGATTAAATTAACTCAAAAAACGAATTAATCTTAACTTACATATTCTACTTGAATTGTCCGAAAGGAATGAGAGTTCGTGCTCTATGCACTAGGATAGAGTCTTTTGTTTTGATATTTTGCTGAGGAACAAGAAATCAGGAAAGAAAAATCCAAAGTACCTTTATGAATTATATTCAAATTTCCTCACTTACACAGCTCGAGGTGTTCATGAAAATAAGAACAAAAACATCAGTTTTATCACAAACTTACTTCAACCGATATTGCAATACAATTAAATTCATCAATTGAACGAGGAAATTCATACTATCATGTTTATAACATAACAACAGACAAATTTCTCAAATATATTTTCCGAATCAGTGTTTCTTCATTGAGGAGACATCAGTAAAACCTATCAATTTTAATAACTCATTGTATCTAACTAAAAATATAACGAAAGAAAATCGAAATACGATGGGTTAATCACATTAACATACATTTTCCGAAACGATTTCACCTTTTCCTTACAAGTAGAAAGCTTATTCCAATAGGTGTGCCTGAAGACCATACACCAACTCTGACAGTGACCTCTATTCCATGAATACACTATTTCCGCCGTGAACTCAAACGGCCCTCCTAACAAGCATAAGACCAAAAGTTATCTCAAACTCTTACCGCGACCTATTTCCACATGTCCTTAAAATGGACTCTACAATAACCGAATCCATCGGTTCAGTACCCTCCTCAGCACACAAAAAAGACACAAGCTATTCCCGCTTGTCCTTCGCTCAGCCCCTCTAATAACCGAATCTATCGGTTCCGTACTTTTCTCAGCACAACAAAAAACTCACGAGCTAACCTCGCAAATACACTGTCACCAAAAACTCTACTCTACTAGTAAGGAATCGGATTTTTCAAATTTACTATTAACTATAATTGATCAACCCAGCCCTCGAATTTCCTAACATTATTTTGTCCCGAAGGACCGCCCGTTCTCGCGGTACGATCTACATTTTTTTTTCTAGAGCTATTTCCGCCGATCTCCGATATGCAACTGCCTTTCGTACCGAAAAAGTGAGGCTTTCACCCCTCTCAAAAATTTCTCTTAGTCAGCTTTTCGAAAGAGAACTTTACTTCTCCCAGGTAGGTTAGTCAAAAATTTAACTCCACATTTTTCTTATCTCGGGCTTTAGTTGGAAAATATACTCTTATCGCTCGATAGCGGTCTGCACGAAAATTGATACTCGACCTAAGAACAATATTCTCTTTCACGACGTCCGTCCGTATGAAAAAACGAAACTATATTCGAAGCTACTTCGTCTCATTACTTTGACTTCTTATCAACTCGTTCCAGACATCTCAATTCTAAAAATATTCCAGACGGATATAAAGCTCTTACATTGTTAAGATCGAAAACTTGAAAAATTTCTACCTCAGGTATTACAACAATAATCAGGTCGTTTATTCTTTCAGGAGCTATTACGTTTGCGATCGGTAGTAAGACTGGCTGTAAACATGATAACACCCAAAAGGAATGATTCAGAGACTCGATATTTATAGAGTAGGTTTGGGGCTTAATTTCAAAAGCCGAATTCGTGACTGTGTTGAATTTCCCCAATGTTTGGTAGATAGAAACATTCAAGATTTTATTTTTCCAGTAAGTATTTCCAGAAATAAATATCGAATCGGATTGGAATATATTCCTTGACTGAAAAATGATGGCTTGAAGATTCATGCAGAGTTTTGTGATTTATAACCCTATAGAATGAAGATCTCCAAATTAGTCCATGAGGCAGTAAAGCTGCGTTTGAAGGGACCAATCATCTGAATATGCAGTCGATTCTTTTTCCAACGAATTTGAACAAGTGCGTAAAAGCTCACGTCAGTGCTTCTCTAGAATTTTTAATTCTCGAACTCGAGTCATCTCGGCGAAATGAATGAAGTGGTCTGAGTCGGTGCCACAGCATAGTAGGCTCGTATGCGTTTTCTGAATCGTATTATACTGTATGTCAAGCAACTATACATTCAAATATTAAGATCTGATCGGATATTTCGAAATAAATATGTTTCACTACGACGACTGTCTACAACAGGTCTGTGAACGTCTTTCGTGAGTGCCGTATTAGGGCTTGTACACGTCTTTCGCGGATGACGTTCTGGGGTATGTATTGTGAAGGATGGAAATATACAGCTATGCAGCTGTCGAAAGGCTGCGTTGCCATATTTATGGGCTCTTGACGTTGGTGTTATAGTAAAATGATATACAAAAACTTGGTGCCGAAGGCAGCGCCCTCGCACTGGCCGATCCCTGAAACTTTCTGTATATTTTGAAGAGTATAACCGTAATTTCGGACCCGGCTGAAAATGCACCCCCTGCATCCCCCAACCTCCCTGAGTACCGTGGTATGGTCAGACGTTTTCAGACCCGGATCCGGGTCTGACAACGTCACTTTTGGCTTGAAAAGGCGGTGAGGTATAACGTTTTGGGTCTGTATGTGCGGTCAAACAAATCTATATATATATATATATATATATATATATATATATATATATATATATATATATATATATATATATATATATATATATATATATATATATATATATATATATATATATATATATATATATATATATATATATATATATATATATATATATATATATATAATAGTATTAGGTTAAGGGATGTCGATCAATAATAAACAAGATATGTTTACTCTTTATTCATGTAGCCAAGCTTTCGAAACCGATTAGTTTCTTCCTCGGGGCAACTGTAAAACAACATCACATTTAAAATTAGGAACATAAACAATCAACATTTATTCACTGAATGCGAGGTTAATCTTTAAGTCATCTACACTAAACAATTTCAAAATAAAATACATATAAGTGGCAATTCAGTCATCTAGGATAAAAATTTTTCTACAATTCAATCAAAAATTATTATGTTATTTACGGTAACTGTCAAAGTCACCCATCTACTGGACCATCGAAAAGCGGTTTATTCGAATACTCTAGAAGATATGAATATATTGGGCTTAGATTTTGTGTATCTGTTTATATATATATATAACAGCCATCTTTCATGACCTTGTGGAATAATCCCACCCGAATCCGTATCTCCAACATAAAGCATCCCTCGTCAGCCTATATGTGTGTCCCGTCTACGTTCAGCCACCAGTGGAATACATAATTAGTAGGGTTAATCTGGATTATACCTCAAGAATAATATCTCAAAGCTACACTCGTTTTTGTTAAGTCTAATTATATCACCGCTTTACCATAGCGTAATCTGCGGCCAATATAAATTACATTTTCTCTGAGGTCTATGATATTTTATACCTTCTATCTCTCTTCCAACTAGTTATTGTTTCCCAACTTCGAGATTCATAAAGGATTAGTATCACGAGTTGGAAAGATTTGTATAATATTTCATTCACTTCTATAAGAGCTACATGATTCTTCTGCTCCAAGAGAATGATGATGTTCATTTCTGATCAGTTTCTATACATGAGGAAGATCATAGTTTGTCAAAAACAAAATAAAAATCTGAGAACACGAAGAAATCTTTTTGTAAACAAAAATGTACAGAAATCCATCTCATGTTGATAATAAGTCTTTGCATATCTCTGTTTAAATGATGTATTTTTAATAGTCTGGTTCCGCTGGTGCGTTTAGTGGAGCTCACGTAACGTCAGGAGCTTTTACTTGCTAGTTTGAATTCGTTTACTTGTTCGTTCGCTCATTGATCCATCCAAATGCACTTTTACGTTCCAATAAACTGATCTAGACATCATACCCGTACAACCAGTTGGTGAGTGCACACGTGTTACCTCTGATACGTACACATATCTTTCCTTATCTACGGTGAGCGAAGATAACAAATCAATACTTTTCCTCATGTAGATGAATTAATTTCATCTTGATAATTCTTTCAAATATTGTTATGTATAATGACTTGTCTCATACACCGTGGTGTCTTAGGGGATTAATAAATTATTATTATTATTATTATTATTATTATTATTGTTCATATTACTGTATTTGCGGAATAAACATATTAGAACCTCATCTCACGGAGCTCGCACTCGGCGGTGTTAATACACCCAAACACCGGCATATATTTCTCCCGAGAAAATATGCAGATGATTATCTTTCATCTCAAACAAAAAGACTGATAAAACTAGCAACATGGATAAAGGAACCATACACGATCCATCCACCTCGCAATCAAATAACTCACCTAAAACATCATACGCAAATGCAATTAGATCAGCTCCGACACAAAGTTTCCCAACAAAGGAGCAAGTCATCATACTGAATGCAATTGGAGATCTCCGTAACTCTGACTACATTAAAGCTATCCGAAATTTAACTGGACCAGAATGTATAAGATTCATATCACGCCTTTCTAACCAGAGAGTCTGTATATTCTTAGGTAAAGTGAAAACAGTCGACAAACTATTAGAAAACCGATCTAGAATCAACATAGGAGGTTTAGATATTCATATCCGAAGATTTATAACCCCAGCGAAAAGAATCATCTTTTCAAATGCATGTCCTTCTATTCCCCGCGCAATCATTGAAGCAAAGCTGAAAGCTACACTAGTCTCGAGTATAAACTTTCTGAGGGCTGGAATAGAGGGAGATGAGTTTTCACACATACTAAGCTTCAAGAGACAAGTGTTCATTAGTCCACCGGAAGACGAAGAAAACAGTTTCCCATCATCTTTCCTCCTAACATACGAACAAACCACTGACAGAGTTTTTTGTCTTCTGATACATAAGTTTATTATAACTGCAAGGAACAAGGACACATAGCAACCACCTGCCCAAATACACCACAAGCCATAACAACCAGTGCACTTGGGCCTCCTGAGCCTACTCAAAATAACCGGAGTAATCGGAGACTTTCAAGGAAAATCAACAGATGGAACAAGAATATCCCACTACCGAAGAATCTGAGAATCCAAAGAAACGACGTGCCTCAACCAGTATTCCAAATTCACCAACTTTGAAAGGAACAAATAACCCTCTAGGAGAACCATTATCTGGTTCTAATGCTGAAGAACCGGAAGAAACTTTTGTGGCACCTACGCCCAATCCATCAAAAATAAACACAAATAAAAAGCATAATACCTCATAACTTCCCCAATCCAGTCAAAACCTCGATGTAACTGAAACAATTTTTCAAGCAGACCCTACACAATTGCCCTTCGAATTCCAACATTTCAAAAAGTTCCTTGAACTCAGAATCGTGAATAAAAACCCATCCAGTAATGCATACAATATGACTGAGAACGTTGACTTGATTATACACACAATCGAAAGTATATACCCACACTTACCTAGTAAAACTACCACAACAAAGATCACCAAAATATAAAATAAGTTACGAGCCCAACTGAAACTCGAAGAGCACGAAATGTCCAGTAGTATAAGCGTAAGTTCACAAGAACCGGTCGATTTATCAGATTAAAATGAATCCCTAACAAATAAACAACAATAATTCAAAATTCATTATCATCCAATGGAATTGCCGCGGCTTCTATAACCATCTTGAACGAATACATGAAATCCTGAACAAGTATGATCCTGACATGTTGTGTCTACAAGAAACTAACATAAAGGAAGGCAATTCACCACTAATGAAAAACAATAATGGTTACTTTTATAATCGCACACATGCAAGAAGTGCGGTGGGGTAGCAATTTTCATAAAAAGATTAGATCACGCTGAGCAAATAAATACACAAACCAACCTAGAAACCATGAAAATATCTATAAACATTCTTAATAAAATCTCTGTATGCAATACTTACATTCCTCCCAAACAAAATCTTCAAGAATCAGAAATTGAAAATCTTATTAAAGAACTTCCCAAACCCAGTTTATTCCTCGGTGATTTCAATGCTCATAATCCTGTATGGAGATCCCAAGGCATAAACAAAAAAGGCAAAATATTCGAAAATATTATCACAACATCTGATCTCCTAGTTCATAACACCACAGAACCCACACATTTTATTAAATCTAATTTGGACTTAACACTATCCAATGCCTGCATTAGCACTGACATAGAATGGGAAGTTCTGGATAGTTTATACGGTAGTAATCACTTTCCTATTAATATCACTTACCAAACTGGAATCAAACATGATCAAGAAGCTACTGAAAGCTGGAAGATAAACCAAGCAGACTGGGCCTCATTCAGTGACTTTTTAGATGGTGAATTCCAGGATTTCGAATTGAATCATGACATCAACACCCTTACTGACAATTTCACTAGGCTGATCGTTAAAGCTGCCGAGCTTTTTGTAAGGAAAAGAAAGAACACTTTGAGGAAAAATTACACTCCATGGTGGAATAATGATTGCCAAAATACCGTTAAACAGACGAAACACCTGTTATACAAGTTGTAAAAGCAAAACACTCCTGAAAACCTTGAAAATTTTAAGAAACAAAGAGCAATCACACGACGGATCCTGAAACTCGTTAAAAAACGATCCTAGCAAGATAATGTATCTCAGTTGAACATAAACTCTGATATCGAGGAAGTCTGGCATAAAATAAACGCTATTAAAGGCAAAAGGAGGACGCAGGAAATAACAGCTCTCAAAGACAGAAATCTGAACATGATCACAAACAAAACCAATATTGTCGAAATACTCGCTGAAAATTTCCAATCCAATTCATCAGACGCAAACTGCACTTTTGATTTTCTGCAATATAAAAACATAAAGAACTCATAGAACCAATTAGGATAAATGAAGATAACCCAAATCCAATCAATGCACCTAGAAGAACTGAAACACGCCATTGACACCAGTAAAAATAGCTCACCAGGACCGGATCAAATTCCGGCAATCTTCCTTAAATATCTGCCTCAATCAGGCTCCTTGATACTCCTAAAAATGTTCAACAAAATTTTCAACGAGAACGTATTTGTGAGTAAATGGAGAGAAGCTCTTATCATACCCATACTCAAACCGAAAAGTCCAAAGATGGAGCCTAAAAGTTATCGTCCTATGTCATTGACTAACTCAATGTGCAAACTCATGGAGAAAATAATAACTAAAAGATTATGCTTCATCCTAGAAAGTAAAAAATTAATGAGCAAATATCAAAGTGGATTTCGCAAAAATAGATCAACAACAGACAACCTAGTACAATTACACACCGGAATTCTGGACGCCCTCGCAAATAGAGAAGAATTAATTGCAGTCTTTTTCGATATCGTAAAAGCCTTTGACACTACCTGGAGGCACATACTTCTACAGAAGCTGCAAAAGATGAATATAGACGGAAATATGTTACACTTTATTCAAAACTTCCTAAGTGGTAGAACCTTCAAGGTCAAAATGGGCAATAACAAATCAAGAACATACACACTACAAATGGTTTACCACAAGGTTCCGTGATCAGCACAACATTATTCCTGATAGCTATTGACGACATAGTTTCCTCAACAAAAGCACCCATAAAACCAACACTTTATGCCGATGACTTTGTCATAATGTGCCGTGGGCAAAACTCGGACACAACTATAAGCATAATACAGGCCTGCATAAATAAATTGGAGACATGGTCTAGTACCTCAGGTTTCACCTTTTCACAAACCAAAACCAAAGTTAGAAAGTTCACAAAAAGAAATTACAAACCATATCTACTTAAACTCATGGGTACCCCACTCGAAAACGTGAAATACCACACCTTCCTCGGACTAATCTTTGATACCAGACTAACATGGAACGAACATCTCAAGGAGCTAAAATTAGACTGCATGCGGAGGTTGAATATAATGAAGGTTTTATCAAATATACACTGAGGAGCAGAAGAGAAAACTCCATTAACAATTAATATAACATTAATTAGATCCAGGCTTGATCATGGATCAGTCTTATACGCTACGGCAAGCAAAACATCACTAAAGAGGCTCAATGTAATACAGAACACCACGCTTCGGCTAGCATTAGGTGCCCACATTACTAGCCCATCAGATAGCCTGTGCTAGGAAGCAGGTGAACTGCCCTTATCACTACGACGATAAATGCAACAGCTAACATACGCTGCAAGAACCAAAAATATAAGCAAAAATACCAAAACAATGATAACTTCAAGCCTCCGTTGTATTACCTGGTCTCTAATTCATTGAGCCCTTCTATTCCAACTGCAATCATGCATAAAGAACCCTCTAATCCACCCTGGACTAATAAGAAACCCAAAGTCAACATAAGACTCATAAAATACAACATAATGGAAACCCCAAGAGAAGTTATACAAAAACATTTCAGAGAAGTGGTTTCTCATTACAAAAACGCAGAAATAATATACACAGATGCATCCAAGTCGTCGGATGGGGTTGGATGCGCTTTCCTTTCTTTCACAACAGTTCAGATGTATAAACTACCGGAAAACAGAAGCATCTTCACCGCTGAACTAATAGCAAAACAAAAAGCAATAGAATATGCTATCGCCCAGAACATTCCAGATACAGTCATATGTTCCGATTCATTGAGCTCAATTCAGGCAATTCAAAATTTATATTCTAAAAATCCAATAGTCATTAACATCTCAGATCTGATCAACCACAACCAGGAGCCAATAAAAATAACCTTAATGTGGATACCCTCCTGTCGTATATTTCAATGAAAGTCTTCTTTAGTTTATTTATTGTCTCTTTAATTCTCAATGGTAATACGGGTACTCTCTGACTGCTCAGACTTACTACATTGTCACAGTACATCTTATTAATGAAGTGGGGGGAATAAGTATATGCGCAAATCAATATGTTACATTTTCCACCCCTTAATTCAAAATAATAATAATTCTTTTACATTTTATATACAATAACCCTTAATTATTAAGTACATGTTATGTACAATATTTATATGAGTTAATTATGTAGCTTGATAACGCTCAGGTGGTTTAACATCGCGTTTAGGTCTAATATTCACAAATTCCTTGCGACTACATTCAATATTACTACTCTCTGTTGAAACTCTATCATCCATTACAACATTATTACTTGGATAAATTATAGCTGGTAGTGATTTTTTTAGTTGATTAGCATGTCTTTTCCAAGACTTTTCTAATTCTGGAATGTTAACAATAAACGTCACTCTACCAATCTTTTTTCGAATAATACCTTTAATTCAACTTGGTTTATTAGGATTGCGATAATCATTTGCTAAAATCTTATCACCTATTTTGAATTCTACATGATTGTTACCTTTAAAATACTTTTTTTGTCTTCTTTGCGCTGTCAGGATTGTATTCTTTAAATTACTACTACATTTCGGTTTATAAAAAATGCATCAAATCTTGTTCTGATCTCCCGACCAAAAACTAATTTTGCTGGAGATTCTCCGGTTGTACAGTGCTTTGTTGTACGGTAATCTAATAGAAATCTGCATAGAACTGTGTTCACGTCTACAGTGCCAGAGCATTTATCCAAAAAGGCTTTTTTCAATGAATTCTTTATAGTTTTCACGGAATTCTCGGCAACACCATTGGATTGTGGATGAAATGGCGGTATTGAAACGTGTGCAATATTATTTCTTGTTAAAAATACTTCGAAATCTTCAGATCTGAAATAAGTAGCATTATCTGAAACTAATGTAATTGGTAAACCAAACCTCGCAAATCTTTGTCTTAACATTTTTATTGTCGTTTCAGAGTTTGTTGATGAAGTCTCAAATACTTCCAACCATTTTGAAAAAGCATCTGAGATCACTAAATAATATTTTCCAGAAATTGGTCCCAAGTAGTCTATATGCAATCTCTCCCACGCCTTTTTTGGATAAGTCCAATTTGACAAAGGTACTTTTGGAGGATTGTTACTAATTTTGTAACAACTACTACAATTTTTAGCAGTGTTCTCAATATCTTTGTCCAGTTTAGGCCACCAAAAATGAGCTCTAGCTATGCTCTTCATCTTGATAATTCCGAAATGACTCTGATGTAGAGAATTCAAGAATGAAGGACGTAGTTTGAGAGGAATAATAATTCTGTGATTCCAAAAAAGACAATTATCTGATATTGAAAATTCAAAACGTCTGGAAAAATATGGCTTGATTTTATGATCATTAGTATTTTTTGGCCATCCCGTTTTTACGAACTTAATCACTTTAGAAATTATTTCATCTTTTCTTGTTTCATGAACAATTTGACCATAATTAATAGGCATTTCGGGACTATTTGATAAAAAATCACAATAATTTAATTCTTTCTCTTCTGTACCAGTAAAATTATTTTTATCAGATTTCAGTAGTCTAGATAAAGCATCCGCATTATTCTTACTTGATTCAATGTATTCTATTTCATATTGGTAACTAGAGAGATTGACGGCCCAACGTCTAAGTCTATTGGCTGAAAATTGGGGAATAGGTTTTTGCCGACCAAAAATAGATATTAATACTCTATTATCTGTAACTAACTTGAACTTTTTAGCGTATAAAAATTGGTGAAATTTTAAAACAGAAAATACTATAGCCAATCCTTCTTTTTCTATATGAAAATAATTCTTTTCGCTCTTAGAAAGTGTTCTAGATGCAAATGCTATTGGCCTTTCATTACCTGAAGAAAAAATATGACTCAGGACCCCTGCAACTCCATATGGACTTGCATCGACAGTTAATTTAATTTCTAACAGAGGGTCAAAATGCACTAACACTTCTGATGAAACTGAAAGTGCTTTTATCTGATCAAATGCCCTTTGGCAACTATCTGACCAAACATATTTTATGTCCTTTTTCAATAATTCATATAAAGGATATAATACAGTTGATAAATTTTTAATGAATCTACCATAATAGTTCACCATTCCCAAGAATGATTTGAGTTCCTTTACATTTCTTGGTACTTCGGCATTTTTATAGCTATTGTCTTAGATTCACTGGTATGAAGTCCTTCTTTATCTATTGTATAACCTAAGTATTCGATACTATCTTGAAAAAATTTACATTTGGATGAACTTAATTTCAAACCTGCAGTTTTCAAAATCAATAAAACTAATTTTAATCTTCTCAAATGCTCTTGTTCATCTTTTCCTGTAATCAAGACATCATCTATAAATACTATAACACCCTCAACCCCTGCAAATAGAGATTCCATGATTTTTTGAAATTTCGCAGGTGCTAACGCAATTCCATACGTTAACCTATTGTACCTGAACAATCCTTTGTAAGTTACAATAGTGGTAAGCTCTTTTGATTGCTCATCTAAGCCAATTTGTTGATAAGCATCAGATAGGTCCAACTTTGTGAATTTAACTCCGCCCTGCAGACTATTGAACAAATCTTCAATTCTAGGCAGTGGATGCTGGTCAATTCCGATATGTGGATTAATAGTTACTTTATAATCTCCACAGAGACGCAACGATCCATTTTTCTTCAAGACCGGTACAACAGGAGTTCCCCACAAACTGTAGTCCACTGGAGACAAAATACCTAAAGGAACAAGTCTATTAATTTCGGTCTCGATTTGACTCTTCAATGCATAAGGCACAGGTCTAACTCTATGGAACTTAGGTACAACATTTTTATTTTTCAATTTTATGGTAGCAACTCCTTTTGAAAATTTTCCTAAGCTTTCCGAAAAAACATCAGGGAATTCACTTAACAAATCTTTAGTAACATCGTTCACAAAATTAATATAACTGATTCCCATATTATAAGCATTTAAAAAATCTCTGCCGACAATGGGTGGTCCACCATTTTTGAATACGTAAAAATCTATTTTATTCTTCATATTCCTAAAATCAACAGTTGCTTGAAAAATACCTAACGGTTTGACTTTTGTTCCATTATAAAAATGTAAGCATTGATCAAATGGTTTTAATCTATATTTATGTGCATAAAATTCTGAGAATAACTCATCTGAAATACAGGAAACACTAGCACCCGAATCAATTTGACATGTAACCATATGAGATTCTATATTGACTTTAATTGAAAAGGGAATAGTTTTAGATTTTTCATTGATGTTAAATATATGTAAGTCGTCTAATTTTTCATGTAGTAAACTACTGCTTGAATTCTGAGTACCTTCATTAGATTCCAAATAATTATTATGCATTTTGAATCCACTTTTCCCTAGTTTTTGAAACAAACATAAGCTAGGTGTCCTTGCATTTTACAGAAATGAGATACATGTCTTTTGAAAAAACACTTATCTTTGCTATGTCCTTGTTTACCGCATACTGCGCAACCTCCATTAGTAACTCCATGTCCTTGCATGTGATGGCGCTTCAGTTGATGACGCCTGCTTTCGTCATATTTCTCTCTCTCATATTTCCGGTTGCTGCGACTGCGTATATGATGCAACGACTCCGGCTTGACTGCAAAACTTGGAATATGGTAGCCTTGACACGCGGCCATCTTGTTCTCCGCCATATTGATCGCTTGTTCAAATGTGGTTTCCTTTTTCTCTTCTAGCAATCTATCCTAAACTGCTCCTTTCTCAAAACCGCAGACGAAACGATCTCTAAGGGAGATATTCAGTTCCTTACCGAATTCACAGAACACAGCCAAACTACGCACTCTTGCGGCCCATTCCT
Organism: Myrrha octodecimguttata; assembly: GCA_958510865.1. Taxonomy (NCBI): domain Eukaryota; kingdom Metazoa; phylum Arthropoda; class Insecta; order Coleoptera; family Coccinellidae; genus Myrrha; species Myrrha octodecimguttata. The sequence goes on from OY294061.1 coordinate 6,252,208, forward strand.
TTATACTTTCGCCAGCTGCTTTTTTTGATTCGAAGAATTTGTAACGTTCAGCTAAAACAGATTTCTTCGGCTTGAAATGTTTATCGAATAATACCAATAATGAATCGAACGATATTGCTTCTGGAAGATCTGGACTGCACATGTTGAATATTAATTTATATGCTTCCTCGTCCAGCATGTTCAGAAGAATTGCACGCTTCTTATCTGCATCGGATATTTCGTTGGCAGTAAAATAATTAATTAATCTTGCCTTAGATATGTTCCAATCTGTAGTATTCATGTGAAACTCTCGTAAATTTCCAATAATTGCTTCGGTGGCAGGCATTTTCGGTTCACTTCACTCCTCGTCGCCAATTTATGTGGTATATTTCAATGAAAGTCTTCTTTAGTTTATTTATTGTCTTTTTAATTCTCAATGGTAATACGGGTACTCTCTGACTGCTCAGACTTACTACATTGTCACAGTACATCTTATTAATGAAGTGCCATATCTGAAGGAGAATTAATCGAGATAATGACAAGTTATGACCTTATTTCTAAACACAGAAACAACATCAAAGTAAAATGGACTCTTTTATTACACCAACGCAGATCAAAACTTTCCGACATTGAACTCAATTCCACGATCTCATTCAGAGAAGGAACGCTCTCATAACCCTAAGAAGACTCATACACACTCCTACCTACTGAATAAGGAACCTCTTCCATGGTGTCACACTTGCGACACCCAAATATCTGTCAAGCACCTCATTACTGAATGTACCCTCTATGAAATCCAAAGAAAGTTTTACAGAGTTAGCAACAAATTGGATGAAGCCCTCGACTCGACATCAAGAGACTCGAGTGCCTAAACAAACTACAATGTCTCAAAGCACTACACACTACAATGTCTTAAATCAAGATTTAAAAGCCATGTATTTCTGATAAATGTAAATGAAATGTGAAGTGATTGACTGAATAAAATTTTACTTATAAAAACAACTGTACCAAATCCGCTAATGACCTACTTGTCGAAGCGGAAATACATAAATAAATAAACTGATTTAGAGATCTTCTTTTCATATAAGTAGTCCTATGAACTTCTCTGCATGACCCTCCAAGCTACCATTTCTCAATCAAGTCATAGATTTGAATTCGATTCGATCCTTATTTTCGTAAATATTTGAATGTGTAGATAAATCATTTAACCCATCAACGAATTTGGCCTTCATATTTGAGTCCTAAATCAATGAATCTACGAGCTGTTATTTTTCCATCAAGTACTAGATTTAAATTAGATCTATTCTGTATTTTTGGAAATTTCGGAAAAATGAAATTGTGAATGAGTATATCCACAAAATCATTGGGCGAATGACCGTTCACAATAACTGAAAGAATATGCCTTTAGACTAGATAATTGTTGAGCACGTTTAGAGTTTGATTTCGATAGCCGAATTCGTGAATTGATAGAATCCACCCAATGACTCCCCAGATATACCTATTAAAAAATGAAGATCTGTTGTCATCTTTAGTGAATCTTGCTTGTGGTATGTGATATTGGAACGTTTGAGACTACAGATCCCACTAAGCAATGTAAAGTGTTAGTCATATTACTGAAATTTGAAGTTGTAATGTGTAATGTTGGTTATTTCCATTCAGTAAGGTTGTATATATGTTACTGTATTGCACATTTCTGCAGCTCACTAATATTGACAAATGAAACATTGCAAAGGTAATACTGCGGAAACATTCCAGAATAAATTTGCTGTGAATGTGTGTTTTGGAATATCCCAATTTTTCTTCAAAATTAATATTGCATATAGTTTGCCGCTACAAACATTTTCACATCAGTGCAATATTAGCTAGCTTAACATTGCAAAAGGTAATATTGCAGGTAGTTCTTAGCAATATTAGTGTATTCAATAGTAAGTTTTATTTGAGGTTTATGATAGTGTAGATGAATAATGTTTTATATCTTCGGTCTGAATTATTAACCTTCCAGATCACATTCGACCAATTTTTCTAGAGGCTTATAAAACCACCAATAAAATGTCATATCATCAGACCAATCAAATATGTTTCCCATTGAAGTTAAATATGAAAAACACCAAATTTCAGGTGATTGAGATATCAGGGCGATTTTTCGAGAATCCTGGTCGAATGTAATTTGGCAGATTTATGCTTTAAGATGAAGATATAAATTATTACAGCACATGGCGAATGAATAAATATTTTCGATATCTAATGGAACGAAAAAAAAGTAATCAACAGAAAAATGTTTTATCAGATACTTCCAAAACCGACCAATAAATGGACACTATATTTTTCGGCTTGCGTAAAATATCACATTTTTCACTTTGCTACTGTTTCGTGACGCACCTTCGCCAACTGACACAACGAAATCACAACTTTTTCACATTTCTACTAGAAAATTAGTTGAGGTCACCCACGCTGCATCTGAAAGATTGAACTCCAGAAATCAATAAGTATAGTATAAAATAATTATTTCTAATGAAATTCATTACTATGTAGGTATTTTCCGATTATCCCCCATATGAAGTTGGAAAATGATAAGAAATAAGTCTTAAAGTCCTTTCGTTTGCGAAGAAAGTGTAGTACTTTCCTGCACTCGGTGTAGATATACTATAGAACATCTACACCGATTGCAGGAAAGTGCTACACTTTCTTTGCAAACGAAAGGATATATTATGAAATAGAATTTGTTCGTCATAGATTGAATGAATCGAAACAATTACACTCATGTACTTCTGAATACTTTGTGGGATATTGAATATTCTATAATCATCCATATCCAGCCATGGACGAACATGAGTTCATTCCAATTACATATATGATCTGTCCCAGATGATACTTAGATTCATTTCATCACAGGGCTCATTGTTTAGATGTTTGCATTTATGATTCTTTGAAAAGCATAATCGAGCTTGAAAAATCGTCTTGTCCACTTGTCCAGTACAAATTATATATATATAGGTAGGTACTCGTACATGAATATGTTCTCACTTACCGCAGTATCATCATTGTTTAACAATGGCATCATAATTATTCTACGCATTTATGCTGTTGGATGATAAAAAAATCAATAGATTCGATCACTTTGAACATCCAGTGAGGAAAGACGGAAACACCATCGAAAGTCGAAAATACTGAAAGACACGCCAACAAAAGCAGAAAACGAACATTTATAGGTTATGTTATAACTCATCCAGCGTTGGCCAAGTGGATATTACCTTAGAATTTGTAACATTTCAGTAAAATGTGTCTTATCTTACTCGTGGAACCACCCTCTAATGCTTCAGATAAAATATTAATGGAAGATTGTGTTCATGAAGCTACAGCTATAATAGTGAACAAACATTACTCATATAATATTGTGCACTCCTCAGTTAAATTAACTTTGTGTAATGTTTCTCGAGAAACATTCAGTCAATGTTATTATATTCAATCTTCGATTATCCATTATTGCAGTAACTTATAAATAATAATATATAATTTTCTAAACTCAATAAAATTTAAAATCAATTTTCTATAGACAACCTTGTACAGACAAGCTGTAAACTATGTAGCTGTTCGTAATGTTTCGTGTTTAGTCGGATAATACATATCATTTTATTAATTCCTTTGTGTGAATTACAAGAGCTTAACTATTAACTTCCTCATTCTAAATGGCGCCCAACAAAACTGACAGCGTTGTCAGTGTTGCCCACTGAGCTCAAGTATGCAGTAAACCATAAAAAGATCGTATCGCATTGATATTGATAATTGACTGAAAAAAAAAGTTTTTAGGCTCATGAAGAATTTCATGAGGACCATATAAATAGTGGATCGCAAAATAGAAATTACCTGAAAACATTTTTCTTCAAATTGTTACTCATGGAACGACCATCACGGAATTTCGCTCATATTTGTCCATCAGTAGTTTCCAATTCGTTACTGAGTTCCATTATGATCGGATCAGTAATTTTTGAGTTCATCTATAAATATAATTCAATAACGAGGAAAGAACCGAAGAATTTGACATAGTTTTTCACAATATCTCCGAAGACAAATATAGGATCGAACTGAAATTGAACACCGTCGTTAAAAACTGACTTCAAATTCTGTGAGATTTGAAAACAGATGAAAATTTTCCAAGTTGATTGATTCTGAAAAGTTGGAAAATTTTCTAATCATCTTTGAATTCAATTTATTACTAGTATCATCCTCACAAAATTTTGGATATATTAGCTCGTGAATGAAAATAAATGTTGAATCAAACTCAAATTTAAAGCACGGTGCTAAATCTCTTTGAAATTCGATGAAACGAAAAAACTATTATATTTTTTCGAAGAATTTTTTTTCACGGACTCCACAAAAATTTTGTATGAAGTGGACCCTCTGTATTCTTACTAGTTTCAATCTGATCGCGTTAATACTTATTGAAATATAAAGAAAATAACCTCGAAATTTCATATTAGATCGAAATTCAAAAAATTATTTTCAAATATCCCAAAAAATTAACATCGTATTAATATAATATTTTTTCGAAGAATTTTTTTTCACGGACTCCACAAAAATTTTGTATGAAGTGGACCCTCTGTATTCTTACTAGTTTCAATCTGATCGCGTTAATACTTATTGAAATATAAAGAAAATAACCTCGAAATTTCATATTAGATCGAAATTCAAAAAATTATTTTCAAATATCCCAAAAAATTAACATCGTATTAAATGGGAATTTTAAATACTGTGGTCGAATATTGATCTGTTACTTATTTCATGGAAAATTGATTTTTTTAACATTTGCCTCATCCCCAAGAAATACTGCTCTGAGTCGTGCGTTTCTTTTTTTCTGTAGCGAACGCGATCTTTCAGTTAGCCTGACTGCCTGACATCACTGTCTCATTTCAGGTCAAGACATTGTAGTCGGTATCGGTAGACACTTATGACCTTAGGAACTACATGAAACTCTTGTTAAGCAATGGTGTGAGATAAGGTCTTTCAACGCTATTGTTCGAATTATTTCGTCAACACAAAATATCGTACCTATTAGCGCGTGGGTATTCTTCAACTGATTACAAAGTTTCAATCTGATTGCACTCGTTCTTCTTGAACTAATTCGGATGTAACGTTGAAATTCCAAATCAGAACGATATTTGGCATATTACTATCCTTATATCTCCGAAAGTAAATATTGAATAGAATTGAAATTTAAAAAGTTTATGTGAAATACTGATTTTAAGGTTTAAGCCAAACTTCGTCGCGAGAATGTTCATGAATACTCAAACGTTGCCCCATATTTTCTGAACATTTCTATTTTTCATTCATTGCGATAACTTAATTCTGAAAAGAATTATGTCACCCTGAGTGGTTTCCGTATCAATTAGAATTAACGTTAAGAGCGTTGCGGTTCAAAACATAAGTTTCTCGTTCAATAACCTCTAATTCATACGCAATAACAATAATTGACAGGTAGTAAAATTTTCAGTTTTGCTCAATATCCTGTGGATCCAACACGTGATGAATGCAACGTCTTGCTATGCCCAGAATAACATTATTGATAAATCTATTGAAACAGATCATCCCAAATTGCGATTACGGCAGCTTTCAATTGCGTCCGATTTTCCACTGTAGAAACTATGTTCCTCAGCTTTCTACGTAACATGTCCCAAACATGTTCAACTGAATTGAGTTCTGGAGAAAATGCTGGCCAATCGATTGCATTTATGTCAGCGTCATTCCGAAACTCGTTTACACAATAAGCCACGTGAGGGCGAGCATTGCATGAGCAAAAAGTCTTTTCAGATAAGAGGAGCGAATGGCACGACATGCTCTTGCAGAATGTTTTAAATATATTCAGTCGCATTCAACGGAAACAAACTCCACCACGGACCATTAAAAAAATATTTCGAGATGGGTACGGTTCCATATGAAGATTAAGATATCTCAACGAATAAAATGCGGAAATGTTCAAGAAAGTAACATCTTGGTGTTTGTAAACATTCTCGTCTGTCAAGATTTACTCTTGGGGTGTTCTGAATGAAAGCTTACTTTTCATTACTTCGGTCCACCCCTGTATATAACAAAAAACGAAGCAACTGAGGACAGCATCCAAGCAGTTATATTCTAGGAAACGAAGCTACAAAAGGAAAAAAAAAATTAAATCGATTGAATGGTTCAAGAGAAAATGAACTACAAACTTCATTGAGATTTTATCCGCTCCCTTAATTCAACCGGTGTGTACACACATGAAGTGCTGTAATTTCTCTTAAAATTGAGATATCGCAATGAATGAAAAATGGAAAGGATTAGAAAATATAAGGCAATACCAGGGTATTAATGAGCATTCTCGCTTGTCGACGATTTACTCCGCAGATTATTCCGAATGAGAGCTTACTTTTCACACTTTCTGTTCACCCCTGTATATAACAGAAAAAACGAAGTAACTGAGGACTTCATATGAACAGTTCCCAGCAACAGGAATAAGGCTACGATAAAAAAACTTTTTCTTAAATCAGCCGAAGGATTCAACAGAAAAAGAACTACAAACTTCGTTGAGATTTTGTCCGTTCCCCTAATTGTGCCAGTGTGTATACAGGGTCCTGCAATAGTGCGTTAGGCTTCCATAGCTGCCAAACCAGAAATTATTTTCTAACATACAGGGTGTTCCCAAATAAAATTATTCGACAAATGAGTGATTTTTCAAACAGAACACCCTTATATTTTCGCATATTTTGAATGCTCTTCAATACCTCTATCATGACGCAAAATATTAGGGATATTTTTCCAACGGTACGGATCTTATTCAGAAAAAACTGCAAAATTTCTACGAAACAGTAGTTCGGTAAAAGCCCTCCACCGATTGAAACTTAAGAATTTGCCTAGTCATCGTTTCTAAATTATCAACCTCTTTTATACAGGGTGTCCGTTATCAATGTCCAAATATGAAGAATTTCAAATGGTTTTTTCTCGATTTCTTCAAAAATAACATCCTGTATTTTTTTCCATGATGATGTACATAGTTTAGAACCTTACATTTTTTCAGAAGTAATCTTAAGATTATTTCCACTTCTGTGTCGAGCTCGAGGCTTCACTGCATGTAACTGAAAATTCACACACTATCCAAAGGGAGCTTGGTGTTGCCTGTAGTATAAGTGAGCGTTCAGTTCAAAGAATCCTCAAAAAGAATGAGTATCATGCCTACCACATTCAGATGCACCAGGCGATTACCGATAGCGATTTTGAAAGCCGTCTGAATTTCTGTAACTGGGCAAATTTTCAAATTGAACAGAACCCTACAATTTTTCAATTTGTTTAATTCAGTGATTAAGCCACCTTCCACAATCCCGGAGCCGTCAATAGGCACCATTTTCATTATTACTCAGTATAAAATCCATGTCTGCGGAGCAGTAAACTGCAATCATGTGATAGGCCCTCATTTTTTCAAAGGAAATTTAGATGGAGCTGCATATTCGAATTTCATTCAGAACATTCTCCCCGGAATGTCAGCAGTGTTACCTATGGAAATACGAAATTAAATATAGTTTCAGTATGATGCAGCACGTGCTCATTATTCTCGTCCAGTGAGGGATTTACTGGACCAACAGTTTCCAAATAGATGGATTGGTAGGGGCGGACCGACAAGATGGTCTACTAGATCACCGGATCTCATCAAAATAGATTTTTTTTGTGGGCATACGTAAAGGGAATCGTGTATGATGAGGTTCCAACAACAGCTTCCAATATGCGAGAGAGGATTGTGACTGCTCTCCGAAGCATTACTCCAGCCATGCTGATGAGGGTTAGTGGGTCATTCAACGATCGGATCACTCTGTGTTCCAGAGAAAGCGGACGACACTTTGAACATCTCTTGGATCATTAACACAATTTTTCTTTGTCTTCTTCAACGTCCGTTGGTTTTTATATCCAATATTTGAATAAAATTTTTCGTTCTGATTTAATTTTTCGTGCCTGCTCGACGCAGAAGTGAAAAAAATTCTAAGGTTACTTCCGAAAAAATGTAAGGTTTCAAACTGTGTACATCAAGATGGAAAGGGTGTTGCATCTGAAAAAATCGAGGAAAAACAATTTGAAATTCTTCATATTTGGACATTGACACTTCCAGCAATACTTAAGAATTAATGTGTATATGGGACAAATTGGGCCTCATTAACTTGGACCAGTATTCCTTCTTCCTGGATTGTATTCGAAATCATTTCTTAATTCTCTAAAAAACAACATCAGATTATATGAATGCAGCCTATCCTGGTAGATGGATTGGACGATTTGGTCCGATAGATTACCCAGCAAGGAGTCCGGATTTAACTCCTTTGGAATTTTATCTGTAGAGCAGGCTGAAGTTTGTAAAGTTCAAAAAGGTACAGTTGTGTCGTTAGAAGATTTGAGGATGAAAATTGAAGAAGCTTGCGATATGGTCCACGGCAATCCGCAGGAACCGCAGCGTGTGATTAACTCAATGGCAAAAGATGATCTCTTGTACCCCAACACGGTGGAAAGCACTTCGAGCAGTACATTTGAGTAAAGGAAGTGTCGTCACCCAAATACTTTCTTATGTTTTGATTTTCACTTTTATACATTTCTGAATCATTCTTAATTTCCGTAAATTCTTTCAATTCTTACCAAGCAATAAATACTCAGTTATATCGAATGCAACTGAGCTACTTAAAAGCCAACATATGTTCATGAGAAGATCGGTAGGCAGTCTCAGCTACCTATCTACTGCAATGTTTTTCATTGGGGCGCTCACGTTTTCTGGTAGATTTGTTTTTCCTACGTCGTTTTTCCTACATCAGCGATTTTCTCTTGGTGAATGTTTTACATATTTGGAAAGCTGAGACTAACGGGAAGTTTTCACAGTTATAAAATCAATACCTCAGCTCGAGCATTTTTCGAGAAAACGGCGGATGAAATTTCATATTGATTTCCTTATTGGTCTGAATTTCTCACTGGACCTTGGTTCTTCCGGTTCCTGTTGAATTTACTTTAGCAAAACTAAATTCAGTGAATGTAACACCTCTTTTTCTTTTTGGATTAAGGGCAAATTTATTGCCGTAGGTCTTGTCGTTCTAGAGATATGCTCTCTTTTCTGGAGCAAGGTAGGAAGTTTCCAAAAAACAAAAGAATTTATATCTGTAAAACCGGAGGATTCTAGGAACAAGTTACGAGGATATTTTTTGTTGGAAAGGATCTGTACTATCACCTCCTTCAATATTTCACATCAACTCTGGTACAGCCTGTACAGGAGGATACTGAAAAATAGAATTGAAAAAGAATACAGTGATTTAGAAGCTGAATAACAGGCAGGTTTTAAAGCTGGGACATCAACTACTCTTCTGTTTGACTCAGATCATAGAAAAAAAGTAGCAGTATGCCAGGAGCTACACATTGTATATGTAGACATGTAAGAAAAGCCTATGATAGCAATCCCCAAAAATTACTATGGAATGCTCTACATGAAACCAACATAAATTCCAATCTGATAACAGCCGTAAAAATTTGTATAAGTGCTCTTACTCTGAAGTGTAAATAAGAGGATCAACATCTAAAGGCTAAAAGTATCATACCATATGGAAGTGAGGTATGGCCTCTGAAAGCGTCTGTAGAAAGAACCCTCCAAGCAACAGAAATGAATTTCTGGACGCGTGCATCAGGAAGATCAAGGTGAACAGATTCATGAATAACAGAATAAGGGAATTATGGCAGTAACTCATACAATAACACAGGACATCAAGATCAATCAGCTCAAATGGTATGGACATCTACGAAGAATGGAGGACCAGCGACTACCAAAACAAATCCTTGATTGAAGACAACAGGGAAGAAGAAGAAGAGGACACCCAAGAAAGAGCGGGAGCGAAGGAATTGACAGGGAGACAACGGAAAGAGAATTGGGTAAAGATCTGTGGATGGATAGAGAAGCTTGAATAGTAGGCATCGGAAGACGTCGGAGAACGTTCTAATACCGATTTATTTATGTACTTATGACTACGCCACGTTGTCATAAGCTCGGAACTGTAACAAACGATGCCGGTGCGACCTCTCGTGATGACTTGGTATAGCTCATATATCAATGAAAAATTGGGTACCACGAATTTATATATTTGGTACACCCAACTCATAAATATATTGTGTTTGGTAAAAAATTAATATATCGTAATGAATAATGAATATATCGGCATGCAAAATGAATATATTGTTGCAACTAATAAATGCATTGGCTCGAAAATACGTTTATGTACGTGAGATACCACTTTTGTCCAAAACGGCGTCCTACAGATGGGATCTGGTTTTAAATAAAAAACAAAACTCGGTGCGAAGAAAAATATCATTGTTACTTCATCCCATTTCCATATCTGTCTTTTCAAACTATAGACAGTTGATTTAATATTGAATTTAATTTAATTTTGGGGGAAGTAAATCGAAAGTTATTATAATGTTAAGATTTCTGCAGAGCGATCTCTTCTATTAATTCCAATTGCAATGAAATTGTTCTGAAATATTTTAGGTTTTCAATTTGTCAACTAAAGCAGCTCATACAAAAATTGAGGTAACATAAACTTCGACATTAATTGAAACCGATTGTACCTACGACAATCGGTTGATAAAAATATAAATTCTATAACTCTCACTTCTGCAGGTATACGATTCTTCAACTCTTCCATTACGTTTTATTCAGATTTGTATCCAGCAATATTTGAGAAAAAAATATTTTTTGTAGGAAACCGGTGACAGACGACGTGAATTGGCCGCTGTACACAAAGGACCAACCTCAGTATTTCATTTTCAACGCTGAGAAAAACGGCATTGGAAGGGGACCCAGGGCGACAGGCTGTGCTTTCTGGAATAATTTCTTTCCGAGGCTCAGGGAGAATCCGGGTGAGTTTTCATTGGTTTATGTCAGTTGTCACCATCGACCACGGTTTGTATTTCTTGGCGCTGATATATCTGACTGAAGGTGAACCGTGTCACGATCTTTCAACTATCTTATAACATAGACTACCTTTGATTGAATCGTTTAGTGACTGAACTCAAATGAAATGACTTGTAGTTAACCTATGGTTCTACTGCTGATCTTCTCGCTATATGATTTTTGCCAGTAAACCAGAGTTCATTGAACTGGCTGTACAGTATTCTTAGGATCGGATATTTCCGGTTCATTGAATTGGTATTGAAGAAAACGCCCAAGAAGATTTGAAATGCTCGTTCAAATTTATAGCTATATTATAAGAGTAACTCAAACAGGAGCTGAACCACATTGAGGTTGCTTGACCGAAAAAATGAAATCAATTTCTCCATTCTATAGTGATATGATTCCCACCAAAGTTTACGTACATTTTCAAGATATCATTTAACAACCATAAATATTTTTATGCAATCGATATAACAATTATATCCATTCAGGTACTCCACCTTCGTATCCTACGACTTTACCAATCTACAAATTTAAGAAGGTATCATCTTAAATGTTGGTTTCACACAACATCTACGAAGTTCAGTTCTCAGTAGGATAAAATGAGATACTGATGTTATAATTGTTTGAATCCAACAATGATAACATCATTATATCATTATCATTACTTGTAGTCAATTATTGGATGAAAAGTTTGGATGATGTCGAATATTTTCAAACATGCTAGGAATTTCTGAAACCACTTGCAAAATATTTCATAACAAAATTCTGTTATTGAGTTATACTGAAATTTTGTTTTTGATGAAAAGTTGAATTCAAATTTTGTTCATTGAAGAACAATTCGGTGTAGAACCGCGACTCAGTGGCGAAAAACACGACCAAGTAATTTTGAGCTGCTCCTCTGCCAGTCAGTTTTTTTATCATCAAGGAAATTTTGCAGAAACCAAAACAAATTGAAGTCAAATGAAGAATTGTATGGAGTGGACTGTGTATGCATCAATATTTCCCAACCGTTCTGTCTCTTAAATCGCAGTCATCAAAGAAGTGTGTGGCCTGGCATGATCATGATGGATCACGATTCCTTCTCTTTTTTCCAATCCTGATAACTCATCCTTGACTGCTCCATTTTAACGGTCAAACTTTTCCCCTTATTATCTGTTTTGTCATATTTCATCATCAGATCATACCTCGAGTTTCCGTCTTTGAAATGAAAATGTGGAGAATCGCTCGGACCCTCCAATTTCTGATCCGAGGGGGAACAACTTTTCTGCCCCTTGGATCTCCGTTACTGCAAACCCCTAACGGGTGTGAGCATAGCCCCTTGATTTTGAATAAGGATGGGAGGTGGTACGATATCTCATTTTGAACATCTTATCTATATGTACTATATGATCCTGAAATTTCGCTTCAAAAATTCCATTGGTAAAGAAATGACATAGTCGAAGAGCTCATGACACGTATTTGATTCAATTTGAAATTTTACATTATGGTTTCTTTAGGATTGATTAGTAGGTAATCGAGTTTTTTTCTGTCCTATCTGGGTACACCAGATACTCCGCATATAAAGGAGTTGTGAACCAAACGAAAATAATTCGACAATTTGATTGCCATAGAGTAGAGGAATCAAGGAGACAAATCATTTTGGAGGGGCCATCATTGAAAAAAAATAACACCAAAATTGCATTTTTAGGTGACAAAAATACGTTTTTGATTCATGACCAAACCTTCATGTGCCCTAGAGTAAGGAAGTCACGAGACAAATCATTTTGGAGGGGGTAACATTGAAAAAAATCACCCCAAAGTTGCAGTTTTCAGGTGATGAAAATTAGTGTTTGATTCATGGTCAAACGAAAACTATTCGTCAATTTAGTTACCCTAAAGTATAAAAATCAAGGAGACTTATCATTTTGGAGGGGGTAGCGTTGTATTTTTTGCACCGAATGGACTGGAACCGCTTTGAAATCAGACAAATTGAAAAATTGTTGTTGTTTTCAATAACCACATTGTTGTATTACACAGATACCAAATCTGCTCCGATTGGTACGATAACCTTGAATAAGTTTGAAAAATCGTAACTCATCACCTAATAACATACGCATTTGTATAGCATAATGTTCAATGTATATGATTTTATCGAGTGCCCTAAATGTAGACAAAATTTTTTAATAACCATTCATTTTGATATATTCTGTGGAATTCGTATAGCCTCTTATTTACACATACTCATGCGTAATCAGTCGAAAAGGGCCAGAAACTTTTTATAATACACAAACCTCGACACAAACATTAAAACAGATGCAATGACGTGAGGTGAGGAGCTTTTTCGCGCTTGTTCGAATTAGTTGCCAAGGCGGCCACCTCTTCACGTATAGACCCCGCCGAACGCATCTTTACTCCCCGATGGAGAGATTTGACGGTCTTCTTTTGATATAGTCTTCTCGGAATTCTGTATGAACCTCAAGCTATCCCTTCTCGAACTTATACTAGAAATTATTTTGGATTCCGTTATTTACGGAATCATTTGGCGCATTTTACTGATTCACTTTATCGATCGACTTTCGTAAATTTTAATTGAATTCGAACTTCGCAATAGGTTTTTTTAATGTATTTTATTATCATTGGAAGTAAATATTCTATTCGTAAGAATACTGACCAACTCCAATGGCCGTCAAAAATTGTTAACGAGAAAATGATTTTATAAAGTGGGCTCTGCATATTGGTTGTTTAAACGGTCGAAACTTCGCGCCATCCGTGATGTATCGGGTTATATCCACTCTCTCTGGCTTGTCCTGTACCGCAAATAGACAGCGTCGGCTGTATAGATGGGATAATCGTGCAATAACGAGTGACGTAGGGGGCGATCTACCGCGTATCACCCACTTTGATCTTGCGTAACGATTTGACCATTTTCAATTCTTATTATTCAAAACTCTCGAATTGTAAAATGTGTGATAGCATACATTTTGATTTTGTATCGAAAAAGATTTAGAAAAACAAGAAAATATGATAATTTGTTCTACCCATTTCACCGAAAACCCTACTTTACATATATCGAGTCGTTTCTTTCGAGTTATTGTGATACCGATCGGCCTTTCTACCGATAGTGAACAGAATAACTTTCGGAAGACTGTACTTAGAGACTTGATAATTGTAGAGTTGGCCGAATTCCTTGAATCTGGCAGTATTTATGCTTCTAGTCTATCAGTGAAATATTTGTTTTGATGTTTGTGAAAATGAATTGAAACCCGGAAAAAAGTGTTTCTCGGAGTGCCTTCCGAAAAATTCTAGTATTATCATTTCCGTATGAGCATCCTGTAAGAGGTCTCGAATATTTCTGAACCCAAAGTATTATTCGAATAAATACGACATTATAAGATGACTAGTTAGTTTTGATTATAATGTTTTTTACTCTAATGCAGAATAACAGATCAATCAACTGTTGCAAAATTGCAAAAGAGCTGCTAATTCAATTATGTTTGTATGAATTAATCGTTAATCGTTGCTTTCACTTGTATTTCCTTCCTCAGAGTTCTTATTTCATTTTAGTTGATATAGTTATTTTATTATGTCTGTTAATTATTATCAAACCTCGAAAAAAAATTGTTTGTTCTTTTGCATTAAGAATAACAGAATTTTGTTGTAATTTTATTCAATACTAACCCCCTGAAATGGTCTGCCTCCTTGATTTTCATTTTTCATGGTAACTAAATTGACGAATAGTTTCTGTTTTATGATGCGTTAAACACTTATTTTTGTCATCTGAAAAATGCAACTTTCGGGTGATTTTGTTCAACGTTACCTCCTCCAAAATGATTTGTCTCGCTGTTTGTTTTAGTCTACGGCAACTAAATTGTCGAATAGTTTCTGTTTGGTTATGAATCAAACACTTATTTTTGTCACCTCAAAAATGCAACTTTGGTATGATTTTGTTCAATGTTACCCCCTCCAAAATGATTTGTCTCCTAAATTTTCTTACTCTACGGTAACTGAATTGTAGAATAGTTTCTGTCTGAAAACTGCAACTCTGGGGTGATTTTGTTCAATGTTATCCCCACCAAAATTATTTGTCTCATCGATTTTATTACTGTAGGGCAATTAAATTGTCGAATAGTTTCGGTTTGGTTATGAATCAAACCCTCATTTTTGTCACCTAAAAACTGCAACTTTGGGTGATTCTGTTCAATGTTACCCCCTCCAAAATGATTTGTCTCCATGATTTCCCTACTCTATGGCAATCAAATTGTCTTTTTTTTCTGTTTGGTTCTGAATCAAACAGTTCTTTTAGCCAATTTTTTTTCGCGACTTCTTTGTTTGCGCATTACCGGGTGTACCCAGGTAGGACAGAAAGGTACTCGATTACCTACCGATCTATCCTAAAGATGTAAAATCATCATGTAAAATTTCAACTCAAATCAAACACTAAGCGGACTAAGGGGTAAATAGTGGAACAGCGCCTACTTTTACA
The DNA here is from genome assembly GCA_958510865.1 of Myrrha octodecimguttata. Lineage (NCBI taxonomy): Eukaryota > Metazoa > Arthropoda > Insecta > Coleoptera > Coccinellidae > Myrrha > Myrrha octodecimguttata. Next base: position 6,267,582 of record OY294061.1, read on the forward strand.
AAAGGGCAAACAATACCTCGAATATAATAGGGTGACCTTGTTTTCACGAAATTTTTTGGAGCAAATGGTTGAGAGAAATTGTGAAATACGTTATAGTGGCACTTTTTCATATTCGAGAATTTCAGCGAAAATAAAACTCAAATGGAATGAAAAATGGAAAAAATTAAAAATATTGCGCATTCTCACCAAAGAATTAACCAAATCCCAAAAAAATTCCCAGAAAAGAATCACTGAAGCCTTTCATACACCCCGTTTTTCCCTATTAACCCCGAAAGCTCTCCGAATTCTAATATTTCTTGCGGCTATTGGCAACGCTGAAGCGTGCATACCATATTCCAGGTGCCTGATCTTGGGATGTTCAGGAGGTCTTATGAAACTTGAATGTGTGGCTTTGTTACCGAAATGCGCCAAGCCGTAATTCACCTGCACATGGTAGTTTTTGCTCTCAATAATATGAGTACTAATTACGTTTGAAATGTGTCGGATACGAATAAATTTTCGAGTTAAATTTCACATTGCCTCCTTCACTATTTCCGCTGTTATTCCATTATCGATGAGAATTTTGAAGCAAAATTTAAGGGTCAAATAATAATCGCTCCGATTTTCAGAATTAGTTATTACAACCCTCCTTACCCCCATTCAAAATCAAGGGGTTGTGCTCACCCCCGTTAGGCGTTTGAAAACGGCGATAAATAAAGTGGGAAAATCGAGCTGTTAAGTTTTCGTTAGACCAACCTGTATAAGATAATTTCCCTCCAATCCCAGCTCACACTCAACTCGACCTTGTTAGCAGTTTATTCAGGATTGTGGAAGGTCATTGTCCTTGTTTCATAAATCTTTTCCAATTGGTATTCTCGTATTCCATCTATTTTTCGCCGCCCGTAAAGATTAGCTCCAAAGAAGGTTCGCATTCGTTACGTTTCGACAGAGTTTCACTTACGGTAATTCATTAAATGATGTTGCTTTGAAGCAGTTCATGAAGCATCTTGCCATCTAGTTTCTTCCTGTACCTTGTCTTGCACAAGTGATTCGTAACTTATGTGATTGATATTTAGTGCCTTAGCTATCTCCTCACAGCTATTGTGCCGTCTCGCTCCACCATTAGCATAATTTAATCCACAATTTCAGCGACTAGTCGATCAGATCAAGTTTCTCATCTTTTGAGTTTCCGGAACGGAATGAAGAAGACCAGTTCTAAGTCCAGCGTCTACCCACAGGAATCTTCCGCACACTTTTTTTGGATTTTTTTCGCAGTATTTTCATATTTCTCCGGGATCCGCTGACGAAAAATTGGTGGACCTGATTATATGATCTATTATTTGATTTCTAACTTATTCACAGAAGAAATTATGCAAATAAACGTGTGGTCTTAGTTCTAAATACAGAGGGCTAGAGTTCTGGGATTTTTTGGAATGGTAGCATTGGTGATTTGAAATAATAATTTCAAAATATTCAGACATTATTTCGGTCTTACATTTCTGAGGCTTCAAACTTCGCTTGAGAATTCTTTTCTCATGGAAATGATTGTGTGAAAATAGGTACACGAGTGATTCTCTAGAAAAACACGGACGCAGGCGATTTTAAGCGCTTCTTCAAATTCGTAAACCAATCGGTTTCCCATTCAGGCATTGACTCCGCCAAACGCTGCTTTCCTTCATGATGTTCTGATGATATTGCACTCATGAAATTCTGCATGAACTCTGAAGCTATCTATTATTCCTCAACCACTGAATTTTCATTCGATTTAATCTGTGGTTTTGGAGATATTCGAAAAATATATTCTAAATGGATATATCTATGAAACCCGTCGACGGATTTCACGTATTACGTGCTTCACAAATATCGTGTCTTTGAGCCATTTCTTCCGGATATGGGGGTCTTAATGGTCGCTTCCATCTTGACAAAAAAACCTTGGAGTCTTTCCGAAACCCAATAACTTTCTAGTGAAACAACATAGAGATTCGATTAGTGTAGGGTAACTAGTGAGCCAGCCGATCCACCTTGTCGATATATTCGTCTTCTTATATCGATAAATTGAATGGATTGTCCGCAGAAACTGTACTCCCCATCACTTGAATTTTAAAAAACACTTAAGGGTACCTGCATGTCATCTGTATATATTTGAAATTATCTATTACGAAATAATATCCAATTTAATAATCATTATTATAAGATTATCACAAAGTGAAAAAGGGAAAGCCACACTGCTCTCCTATATTTGTAATACTATTAAATCCTCCAACCAAATTTCTTCATAAACTTCCATATCCGAAATCTGTAGTTAGGGAAATAGTAACGATAGAAAAGAAATTTTGCACTGGGATAAAGACTTCATGATATAAAGAAGGTGGCGATATTGGATTTGATGTCCTATTTGACCTAATTTTGATGAAAATTTCAAGGAATGTATTTCATCAAGAGGCGAAATGTTTCGCATATTTGAGAGTTCTTTAACATATTATGAATTACGATTGAGGTTGATTCATTCATTTAATAAGTAATGGAATATCAATATTGACCAACCTAAATAATCATATTGTACGAATTTCAAATCGCAATAAATGAAAAATGTTCATATTCTCATGAAGGGATGAGAATTGAAAGATTTATAGTTCCGTATTCAATTATTATTCAGTAGAAACATTTATAATATCATAATAGATCATAGCGATAATATACAATATTAATTTACATTGATATTCATACAAAAATTCTATCCAAAGGACATAACACAAATAAGTAAGATGGTTGGCTTAGTAGGAATGAGAATAAGGTTGAATGGTTTTTTCAGAATTTTACAATACGCACTAATACAGAAGTCATTCCTCGAGGAACAATCATCACGGTTGCTTCTCACTATCCGTTTTGTTACTTTTCGCTACAAAAAAAATATATATGAAAAAATTATTATTTTTCTTCCGATGTTATATCAAATATATACTCTCGATACTGATTTCCCACTGAAAGGATTATTCATTACTCATCTTAGATTGTATTGAAGGATTTAGCCAGTTACAGTTTTTGTTCCTTGTCTTATAGTTCAATCAACAGAAAACGACACTGACACCACACTGACACAAAAACATCGACGATCAGCATTGAATAAATTAGTGCGTGTAAATTTACATCGTCCGGAAAATTCCCAGTTTTTTAACGGGTATGAAAATCTATGGTTTATCCACAGACAACACATATTTCTTTCTTCAATTATAATATATACATATAGTACTATTTTTATAACTAACACAAATATGAACTTCCATAGATATGTTAGATAAGTATTACCATATCAGTTTTTGCAAACCCATATCTTAACTTCTCTAGATTCAAATAAAATTTCAATGAGCTGCATAGAATTTAATAATAAGAAATGAACCCATAGAACTATACAACGTTCATCAGTGAGTAAGATAGAAATATAAAAAAAAATCATGACATCAAGATGTCATCCATAACATAACCTAAAAAAAACTACAAACAAAACAATACATTTTGCTGCAGATTTCAATCAAGGATCCAATTAGCAGCCGTGTGAAATAAAATTACTACATATTGCTTCATTACTGCGTTCAATTGTTACCCGAGGTAGTTTCCAAACACCTCTTCAGATGTCGACAGATATTTCGAATAAAGTTCTTATAATATGATCACAAGTAAAAATGAAACTAAACAATGGCATACATATTCGACATTCTCTTCGATATATCAATTCAAGAAATGATGAATAACCGAATAAAATCAATTCACATACATTAACTTATTACTACGATCAATCGCTGTATGTGATAACCCTGATCGGTAACTTGGTTTCATCTCGAAAACCCAGATGTGAGAAATGATATAAAACAAATTCCATATATGTGATCTGAAGGCATAGTTGAACAAAATTAACAATTGAATGTAATTTTCTTTTATCTAATCATAATTATTAATAGTAGACTGATTGAATATAATTGTTTCCAGAATGACTTAAAATATCTACGTTTACATTAGAATCAGAAATGTTTCATGAATTACATAGTAATTATCTTAAGCCAAAAATAATAATTATTGGGGCACTTTGGTGTTGAAACCAACCCCTACCATTAATTGATCTGAAAGCTTGTATCCAAACATACATGAATAATTATTATAATATGAATCTTTCACATTGGCAAGGATAATTTTAAAGTGATGATATCTTGGACTCATCACTATGATTAATCAGGAACAACAAACCACTAAATACTGCTCACGCAAATTCAAAACTATTTTTCTTCATGGGGAATGGAACCAAATAACAGGTTGGATGTAACACTTTAACAGTAAATCTTATTCAACACTGGATATCCTTCTGAATAATAGAACAATTCAATTATTAGCCCTGTTTCAAATTTTCTTTATATTTTAGGTTGTTCAATATAGAAAGGTTCTGGAGACTTGTTCTTGTTCTATATTATTCGTTTCAATACACCTCTCAAGAATAACTACCACATTTGCTTACCTTCGTTCATAGAAAAGTGAATTTTCAATGTGAATGTATCAATGGAATCAATTAATGCATCCAGATTGTTGACAAATTAGGATTTACTTATTCGAGACACATTTCGATGCAAAGGTAAATCATATTCAACACTGTGGTTCCTTCTGAATAAAAGAACACTGTAATTATTAATCCTGGTTCATAGTTTATTTATATTTTTGGTACGTCAATATAGGAAGGACCTGGAGACTTCTTCTTGTTCTATAATATTCAGTTCAATTTTCCATATCAATGGAATTAATTAATGCTTTCCGATTGTTCGAATCTCCTGATTTATTTATCCCAGATACATTTCCATGCAAAGGTAAATCATATTCAACACTGTAGTTCCTTCTGAATAAAAGAACAATGTAATTATTAATCCTGGTTCATAGTTTCTTTATATTTTTGGTACATCAATATAGGAAGGACCTGGAGACTTCTACTTGTTCTACATTGTTCAGTAAAATTTTTCATGTCAATTAATCAATAGAATTAATTGATGCTTTCAGATTGTTCAAAACTTAAGATTTACTTATTTAAGACCAATTTGCATACAAAGGTAAATCTTTTTTAACACTCGATTTTTTTCTGAATAGAACCCTGCAATAATTAGTTCCAGTTCATTTTTGGTACGTCAATATAGAAAGGACCTGGATACTTGTTGTTGTTCTATATTATTCGTTTTAATTTTCCGTGTCAATTTATCAATGGAATTAATTGAATCAGATCGTATAAAACTCAGGATTTACTCAATTCAGACACATTTCAATGCAAAGGTAAATCTTATTCAACACTTGATTTCCTTCTGAATAACAGAACACTGCAATTATTAATCCTGGTTGAAATTTTCCTTATATTTTAAGTTGGTCAATATAGGAAGGTTCTGGAGACTTGTTCCATATTATTCGTTTCAATACACCTTCCAAGAATAGTTCGTCCCAATACACCTCTCAAGAATAACTTTCATATTTGTTCACCTTCCTTCACTTGAATTTCCTGTGTCAGTTTATCAATTGAATTAATGCATCCAGATCGTTTGAAACTTACGATTAACTCATTTAAGACATATTTCGATGCATATTTTCACAAATAACATATTTTCGTCTTGTGAAATCTTGAATTTGCAACTGTAAAAGTGACATTATTTCTTATTTGACAAATGACAGTACTAACACTAAACAACCGTGACGTTTCGTCGTGTCTCAGGCCCCGCCCATAAAATGCAGTTATCCGATTGGTCGAATATACCTGAATTTGTGTTGAAATTTCACCATATTCTGGATTTTTTTTAAAATATTAGCAATTCGATTGAGATATCATTTTATTCAATGGAAGGTAGGGTGATATTTCATCTATCTATGTGAATTTACCGCTTTCTCCTAACTCTAACGGCTACGAAGGAGATCGCTGATATGTGGGACGACCTTTTCGACCCAGCGTCACCTTATTCAATTAGTATAGTATAGAATTAATGAACTGGCAGTCATTCCCAATCAGAATTTTATTTTTCGGAGATCTCCAAAAAATAAAATAAAATTTCAAAGTTCACTGCACAATTTCGGCAGGACCTATCGATTAGAAGATCGGAAGATATGAACTATGAATGAAATATATCCAAAAAACAGTTTTTGATTGTAATGAGGTTTGTGCATCAGCTCGTGATCGGTTAGGTTTTTTTGAGTTTCTGCGGAAGAAATAAAATAGGTATAGGATGAAACCAGAACAGATGCCGCGCCAAGATAGATGCCCCGTTTCTGAAATGCCTGATACAAAAATGCGAAAGAGCCAAATGCCGCGCTTATTGCACACCACAAAAGATAGTCGCCCCGATTATTCAAGGCATAGTTGCCCTACAATATATCTATCCACTCTTCCTATATACTATAAGACCTCTTGCAAAATATTTTTGAATTATATTTATACTACGCCCTGACGATTTCAGTACCTACTCACCCGTAGATATTTTAATATTGTATATGGGTAATTGCGTGTGAAGTATACCTAAGAGTTTAATTAATACCGACTTTGCTCAATAAGCTTTAGTGGGCCTTCCTGAAAAAATTCAAACGGAAAGAAGGTGTGGTGGTTGAAAAGATCAGCTAAAGGCTTAAGGATGAAGTGAACAGAAAGGAAAAGATGATCACGGAAATATCAAAAAGCTTTGAGACTTCTGTTTGATACATTAAGCAGGCGTTATGCTGATAGAAACTGAACGAAGATCTGTGCGTTTCAATAACAAAAACGAAAAAAAAACAAAGGAGTGTATTTTTTGCATAGAGTACTTCAAGATTATATAAAATACAAGATCAAAATCTGCATGGATTTGATGTTTAATATGCAAGAAATGGCTACATGAAACATACACATTCTTCAGAAACTTTTGTTCAAGATGGGTTGAGCTTGAACAGATTCCTGGTGTTGAGTTGAGTGTTGAACAAAACTGTTTTATTCATTTTATTGAGAGAAACATAAACATTTTTTCTTCATTTTGTTGTTGAATATATGTATTATCATCGCGATGAGTACTTCTCTACTTTCATTCGAATGTATCAATAAATAGCTTATCTATTCTATATTCTCTACCTGCTGATTGGTCAGATGGGCATCTATCCCTAAGACCACAGGCGTATATCCTTTCTATGGTGTGGCATCTGTCTCTATGAATAGGTCTCATGTCTCATGAGTACTCAATTTTCCCAGAACTAGTATGAGCTAGGTGAACAAAAACAGATCCGGAAGCTATATTGAAGAAAAATATGCATAATGACCTGCACTGAAACAATTCAAATGATAAAGCAATGGCAATATTTTTTCAGGAAAATTCTCTCGAAAAATAGTTACAATCCCGCGAGGCTGATCAATGTTGATAATGATACGCATTAGGATTTGATGTTTTTTCCAGATAATTGAATATAATTATAAATCCTGACAAAATATCTTTTAATCGATAAAAGTTTACCTAGTTATCGAGTTTTCGTTTCCCTCATAACCATTAATTCCCACCATTGACAAAAAGTTTTAACTTCGCAAAATATCGAGGAGGACTCCTGTTACGGACTGATGCGTAAATTGAAAATTTGGAAGTTTGAAAAAGAAAAAAATAAAAGTGAAGAAAAAAAATGTTAGAAAGACACAGGCACCTACCTTAACCATCGGCAATTGTGTTCCTGGTTAGCTAACCTGTCTTCTGTTTGTTGAGAATGCCACAGAACGAAGATATTCAAAAAATGCGATCTAATTACGAGGAAGATTGTGATGCGCTACGATACGTTCACTATGAAATGCATATGTGTACTGAATTCTTCTCGGTAGTGTCTTGCCAAACTTGAATCTCTAACATGTGACAATTAACAGTACAAATTGAACAATAAAATTTTGAATTAATAAGGAATCGAATAGTTATCGAATCCGTAACATTACCGCCCACCTAAATTATGATGTAATTTATAATTTTGGAACAATATAAAGAAAAAAAAACACAAAAAAAAATTGTAAAGAAAATATATCAAAATACGAAAAAAAAAATGTTTATGATTGATGTGGTAAAGGGCATAATTTGTTGATGGGTCTTTATACTGTATCCCCTGATGTGCGTACAGTAGCAACTCGGGCAACTCCATCTCTACCACAATGGAGTTCCTCAATCCTAGCTAGGCGCCAACGAAGTGGAGGAACATTATCATCTTTAATGAGCACAAGCATTCCCCTTTGAATTAGTTTAGAATGGTCCGCTTGCCATTTCACACGCTGTTGCAAAGTATTCAGATACTCGCAATGCCAACGCTTCCAGAAGTCTTGGTGGATACGGGTTAGTAACTGCCACCGAGATAGTCGATTGTGAGAAATATCTGCAAAATCATTTTCTGGAAGAGCCGTTAGAGGTGCTAATGTGAGGAAATGACCCGGACTCAATGCAGACATGTCGTTAGGGTCATTGCTCAGTGGGCATAATGGCCTCGAATTTAACACTGCCTCAATCTGAACGAGAACAGTATAAAGTTCCTCATATGTTAGTATTTGTTGCCCTATAATTCGAATAAGGTGCGCCTTAACTGACTTGATTCCTGCCTCCCAAAGACCTCCAAAATTTGGGGCAGATGGAGGATTGAAACTCCATTCGATTTTTTCTGCTTCAGTAGCACTTTTCATTATTTCAACGAGTTGTCGTTGGGCTCCCTTGAAATTCGTACCACAGTCACTAAATATTCTGTTGCAGCGTCCCCTCCGAGAAATAAACCTCTTTAGCGCCGCCATGAAAGCTTCTGTCGTGAGATCAGAAGCTAATTCCAAGTGCAAAGCTTTCGTTACAAAACACACAAAAAGACATAAGTAAGCCTTTTGCGACTTAACACCTCTAGATTTTGATAAGGTGATGTGAAATGGACCTCCGAAATCCACTCCAACATTTTGGAATGGTTTTATCTGATTCACCCTTGAAGAAGGTAGGTCTGACATTAAAGGTTGTATAGTTTTTGGGTTCACCTTAAAACACTCGTGGCAATCAGATACGTAACGACGGATGGCTCGATTGGCCGACAGTATCCAAAACTGTTGTGACAGAAGAAACTGAAGAGTTTGATGCCCCGGGTGTAAATGAACTCGATGAAATTGTTTGACTATTAGTTCAGTGAGTCGATGCTTGGAGGGTAATAGCGCAGGGTGTTTTTGATTGAAAGTTAATCCACTAAAGGCAAGTCGACCGTCCACCCTGAGAGTACCGTCTTCATCCAGAAACGGACTTAATCGCCGAAGAGGTTTTGAAACAGCTTTATTTTCGCGAAGTTCCTGAATGTCCTGCCAAAAACCCTGGTCTGAACAGCTCTGATGAGGAAAAAAAGTGAATGTTGTAACTCCGAAAGCATAATTGTGCCAACTTTACGCCGACCCGGATTTTTGGCATTGTAGATGAATCTGAACAAGCATGCCAAAATATTTTGAATTTTGCGCAATGAAGAATATCTAGAGAGAAAATTTTCGACGAAATCTGAGGATTCGAAAGCAGTTAAAACAAGGTGACGTTCCTCCTCAGATACAATTGTTTGTTCTTCCACTAGTGGAAAAGAAACAACTGGTAGCTTCTCTGTTGATTGAAGGAATTTTGGACCCGCCTACCATAAAGAACATTTTATGAGTTCGTTAGGAGTAAGACCGAGCGAAGCACAATCTGCAGGATTGCACTCTGACTTGACGTAGTTCCAATGGTCGGGAGATACCAATTCCTGGATTAGAGAAGTTCGATTGCTCACAAAACTCTTCCACCGATGGGGAGATGATCGAATCCAGGAAAGCGCCACAGTTGAATCCGACCACGCAAACACTTCATCGATTTTCAACGAATCACCATAGCTTTTGAGAACAAAAGAAATCAACTTTGCGATCAACAGAGCAGCGCATAGCTCTAGCCTGGGGAGAGTTACTCTCCTTACTGGTGCTACCCTGGATTTCGCGCACACTAGAGAGGTGCTTACACTTCCATCTTCATGGAAGAATCTGAAATAAACGACTCCGGCATAAGCCTTTTCACTACTATCTCCAAATCCATGCAAATCACATTTTGTGAGGTGTTTAGAAGATAATTCACGAACAATTCGAAGTTTGGATAAACTGGATAATTCAGCTCTGCACCTATTCCAACGATTACACACATCATCTGGGGGACGATCATCCCATTTCAAACCAAGGGTCCATAAGTGCTGGATGATATATTTACCAATAATGGTAAATGGAGCGACAAATCCGAGTGGATCGAATATCTTAGCAATATCTGAAAGAATTATACGTTTGGTACAAGCCCTATCATCCAATTTTGCACAGTATGAGAATGTGTCATCTCTCGAAAACCATTGCAGGCCAAGGATTTTAACTGAGGAATCATCATCGAACGAACGCAAATTCAGTAATTGGTGTTCCTCCGGAATATCTTTTAGTAGTTTTGGGTGATTGCTACTCCATTTACTGAGCTGAAATCCACCCTTGTTCAATAACCTGACTAAGTCAGCTTGCATTATGAGAGCTTCTTTCAAATCGTTGCAACCAGTGACAATGTCGTCTACATAGACATCGGAAAACAAAACCTTTGAGGCTATAGGATGATTAGCCTCCTCATCTTGAGCAAGCTTTTGTATAGTTCTGAGAGCTAAAAACGGGGCTGAAGAAATCCTATATGTTACTGTGTTTAGTTGATATATTTTCAGAGGTTCATTTAGCGAAAATCTCCAAAGGATTTTCTGAAAATGTCTATCTGAAGGATGAATCATAATCTGACGGTACATTTGTTTAATGTCCGTAGTGAAAACAAACTTATGAACACGAAATTTCAACAATATGGAAATTATGTCCTTTTGTAGTTTTGGACCAACCAAAAGACAATCGTTCAATGACTTGTTTTCAGGAACCTTTGCAGAGGCGTCGAATACAACCCTAAATTTACACTTGGAAGTAATTTGATCTGTAGTGATGACTACATGATGGGGGATATAAAAATCCTTTTCCAGAATAGGACAATTTGACACCAATGACATGTGTCCTTTATTTAAGAACTCCCTCATGAAATCTCCATATTCTTTATAAATATCAGGATATCTCAATTGCTTACGTTCCAACAATAAGAAACGCCGCAAAGCCATAGAATATGTATCACCAAAATTCTTAGTACCGAGTTCCCTAAACGGTAAGGCTACAGAAAAGCGACCTAAATGATTGCGTGAAAAAGTTTCCAAGAAATATTTCTCGCACAGAACATCTTTCTCCGACTGATAAGATGTTGCAGGAATTTCTTCTAACTCCCAAAATTTCTTAATTGTCGAATCAAGTGCTGAATCGATTGTTAAGTGAAAAGAATGAACTTGAGTAGATAACTGCGGAACTTTACCCATCAAAACCCAACCGAATACAGTCTGCAATGCTGTAGGTTGAAATAAATTACCTTCAAGGCGACCTTCCCTCAAGATAAGCGGAAAGACATCGGCTCCAAGAAGGGCGTCAATAGGACCTGGAGAATGGAATCTTGGATCAGCTAACTTAATAGTAGAGGGAAATTTCCAATGATGGTGAGGTATGAATTCATTTGGCAGGTTGGAGCAGATTTTCGGCAATACGACTGCATCAAACGTGAAATAGGGATTCACTATTTCGATGGGACGAATGGTGCAAGTAACCGAATAAGAAGCTAATGAAGAGGATTGACCTAAGCCAAAAATGGATAGAGAGGTTTTAGAACAGTTCAATCCTAACTTTTTGACACAACGTTCAGTGATAATATTTGCCTGGGATCCGCCATCCAATAATACTCGAATAGTTTGATACTGTCCTCGAGCATCAAGTATTTCAACACTGGCAGTTGCTAGCATTACAGTAATGGGTGGATCAGAAATATTCGTTAGAACCTGAAGACCATCTGAACCAGATGGCGTAGAGTTGTTCCGGTCAGACGAGCTAGGAGCAGCTCTGGTATCGTCAGAATCAGAAGATCTGAGAGGATGCAAATGCAAGAGAGTGTGATGATTCATGTGGCATTGACGACAAGTAGATTTCGATGAGCACTGTGAAACTAGATGTCCAAAATGAAGACAATTGATACACCATCTATTATCTTTGACAACCTTAAATCTTTCACTGGGAGATTTTTCGAGAAATTTCGGACACTTATAAATGGTGTGGTGTGCTTTGCAATAACTGCACGAGACTTTATCAGAGGAAGTTGATTGAGCGAAAAATGATGAACTTTTCTTACGACCATTTTCGGAATATTTCGGTTTGTGAACACCTGAAGAAGCTGTCTTCGGTGAAACCGAAAATGCAAATGACTCGAGTGAGGTACATTGGTTTACTAAAAATTTATACAATGACTGGTAAGAAGGAAGTTCTGTGGAAGATTCTTGTAATTCGAAACGTTTGATTGTAGAAGTATCTAACCTTTGCAAAAGAGTATGAAATAGAATGAAATCCCACGCATCTGTGGGCAAATCCAAATTTTTCAAAGCAGTTAAATTCTCTGAGAACACTGATAATAGGTTTCTTAAGCCATCAACAGATTCATTTTGTAATTTCGGAGCATTGCAAATTTCTTGCCAAAATGAGTTTGCGAGTAACCTTTTGTTCTGATATCGGTCAGTTAGTGCTTGAAATGCTAGGTGATAACTTTCATTAGTTAATTGAAAACCTTTCAAGATATTCTTAGCTTGAGAAGACAAAGAGCTCAAGAGATATTGAAATTTATCAATGTCTGATAGCGAAGCATTTTTGTGAATAAGACTGTTGAATATATCATAAAATGTGGGCCAATTTTTATAACAGCCATCAAACATTGGTAAAGCAATTTTCGGTAGTTTCAAATTTGGTGTTTTGTGACTTTGATAGTCAAAATCCACTTCACTGCCAGAAAATAAATTAGCATAAATGGTTTTTATTGTGAAGAAATTATCCATAAATGTACTCCGAATTGATTTTTCAGTTGCTAAATCTGGATTTTCAGTAGTTGATATGATTGAAACTATAGTATTATGTAGAGATTTGAATTCTTCGAGAATGCAATCTAAATGTGAGCAGCGTAATTTCAATCTTACAAACAAACTTTCATCTGTTACTGCAGCTTGAGCCAGCAACAATATCTCCTCAATTTCCTCCACCTGTAGTTGGCGCAAAGCTTTTGTCTGTTTGAGTTTATTAGTACTCATAATGTTTTACTCTCAGTCAAACACTATCAAAAAACCCAACGAAAACAACAATTAAGATAACTTTCTCATTTACAGGAACCCTGTATGCAAAATTGAAGGAAAGATAATTCAAATTATTATAGGAAAATTAAACTGAAAATAAAAATTTCTGCAAAAATATGTAATGTTGTCAAATATTGAGCGAATCAAAAAAAGGTTAGAAAATATGGCAGAACCATATAACGCGAGTGATAAGGAACGAACTCCCAGGATGAGAAGAGAACTGATGCTCTTGTCACCTGTTATCAATCACAAGCGATAAAAATCAACTTAACACAAATAATTCTGACTATATTTTCAATATTCAAATTCCAACAGACTGTAATATCCGGCTTCGAAAAGGGACCAAATAATGTTACGGACTGATGCGTAAATTGAAAATTTGGAAGTTTGAAAAAGAAAAAAATAAAAGTGAAGAAAAAAAATGTTAGAAAGACACAGGCACACCTACCTTAACCATCGGCAATTGTGTTCCTGGTTAGCTAACCTTTCTTCTGTTTGTTGAGAATGCCACAGAACGAAGATATTCCAAAAAATGCGATCTAATTACGAGGAAGATTGTGATGCGCTACGATACGTTCACTATGAAATGCATATGTGTACTGAATTCTTCTCGGTAGTGTCTTGCCAAACTTGAATCTCTAACATGTGACAATTAACAGTACAAATTGAACAATAAAATTTTTAATTAATAAGGAATCGAATAGTTATCGAATCCGTAACAACTCCTAAGAATAATAATGTCTAATCTTTAGATATTGAAAGCGGAGACGTAAAATAACCCTAAAAACTATGAAACAACATATAGTCCAAGCAAACAATAGTACACGAAACAGGAATTGGTAGAGTTATGTAATATATGAAAACTCACATATAATAATGTGCGATTCGATTGAGAGTAAGGCTGACTAATGAAGTTATTATGGTAATAATCTACTATCACCTTACAGTCAATCTTTGGAAGGATCTAACTTCGATCCCGAAGCAATTTGTCGAAATATTCAAAATTAGTACATATATTATTTTGAGAACGAGCATTACATTCTTTGGTACATCACAGTGTAAGCAGAAGAGATGTAAACGGGGAACCATACATTTTTACGTATTACGTATAACGGACCAGGCATAATTGCATAATTGGTCATTTTACACTAGAAATCTAATAAAACATCGGGATTAAATGAAAAACTTGTGACATATTATGTAGGGATGACAATACTAGGGAATAGGCATATTAAACAGGCCGGAAATAATGAATAACACTTGTATGTGCTAACGGTAGGTTTCCGTTAGCCACAAGATGAAGGATGTATGAACTCTGCCAGAAGTCAAAATACTTATGTATCGCCAGATCTTACAACTTCAAATGTTTACCTTTGTACTCTCTAGGAGCACAAGCGATAACATACGTAACCTATTTCAAGACTTTTGCTTCAGCAATCCGAAAGTAATTTCCAGCAGACGAGTACAGGAATTCAAAGGTTTCTAGCTATCAAATGAGCCTTATTATTATATTATGAGTTTATTTACTTTAATACCTGAGTCCTGCATCATTAACAAGAAAACACAATCAGCAAGAATTCCCACCCGTTCGAAGCTCTCGCCGAATTGTGTGAGGTATTTCTGCGAAGAATGGATATACAGGGTGATTCTGGAGGATTTTATTTTCATTAATAACTTTGGCGTGGCTCATCGGATTTCGATGAAAATTTCATCATAACACAATACAAATGAGTAAATTCGAAACTTTTCGAAATTTCCCGAAACATGCAGTTGTCATCGTGATAATTTTAAATTGGTTGTGAAGGTTGAGAAAACACCCTTTACATTGCGTTTTCAAAACTTCGCTATCCGTTGAGATTTCAGCATTATTTCGAAATTTCACTCTGAGCGAATTTAATTTCTTTGAGAACTTTGGTTGGCTCATTCAATTCCGATGAAGTTTTCACTTAAGGGCAATATGAATGAGTTCATTCGATAGTTTCAATATTTTCGGAAAATGTAGGTATGGGTTAATTTGAAATCTGGAAAACTGTGCAGGTTGAAAGAACATCCACAACATTGCTTTTCCGATTTTTTTACCCCTCCGAGATTCCAAAATAATGAATCTCTATTCAGATGTTTAAATTTTTTTGGTGCACTTCGGGTTTTCCGAAAAAAAAATTTCAAAAAGAACATTATGGAAATTTCGCTCAAAAGTAGTGGGAATATTCTGCTGTATCGTCGAAAGATGCAAAGCTGTTCGTCATTTCGAAAAATATTCTTCAAAAATTAAAATTTCATTTCAAATTGTATAGAATCATTCAATTCACAAAATTGCTCAATTCAATTTTTGCACGCTTCCACTTTTCTATAAGAGGATTATTTCTATGAAAAAGCGTTCGTTAGGTGATTTCATTCAATATTGTACTCCTTTGCGCATATAAAGTAATTGTCTGAATTCAATGATTCCATACCGAATATGAGCATGTAAATATAAATTTATATAACATAATCGCAAGGACGAATATCCGTCGATAAATAAACAAATATTCCGCCTTGATCAGAGCTAATCATCCAATCAACCAAAACACCTACACCGAAGAAGCGGATCCGAGTAGAATGACTGCAGCTGTTTCACAATTGTTATTGATCGTCAGGTCAACTTAGCTTGCATAAACCGCAGAGAGTTCTCTCGATACTTGTTACCTTTCAGTAGGATCTCTGCAGTATAACAACTACAGCGCGCCATCTGCCAGGAGCATCTTACGAGTCTCACCTTCGAGTGCAGAATACTTTGATCGATGTGTATGACGTTCATTCCTTTGTCGCATCAAGTCGCTGTAACTGCGATATTGCAGCTTTACAAAAAAACCATCACGACATTGGAAACACCCGGTTCATGTGGATTCCCACAAGACGAAAACGTCCAACATCTTACAAAGATAGGAATTGGTTCCACGGAGAAGAAAGAGCTCCAGTAATAATAAATAACATAATCACAAGGATGACTATCCGTCGATAAATCCACAAATATTCCCCCTTGATCAGAGCTAATCATCCAATCAACAAAAACACCCACACCGAAGAAGCGGATCCAAGTAGAATGACTACAGGTGTTTCACAATTGTTATTTATCGTCAGGTCAACTTAACTTGGATAAACCGCAGAGAGTTCTCTCGATACTTGTTACCTTTCAGAAGGACCGCTGCAGTAAACAACTACAGCGCGCCATCTGCCAGGAGCATCTTACGAGTCTCACCTTCGAGTGCAGAATACTTTGATCGATGTGTATGACCTTCATCCTTTTGTCGCATCAGATCGCTGTAAGATGCTTCTGGCAGATGGCGCGCTGTAGTTGTTATACTGCAGAGAGCCTTCTGAAAGGTAACAAGTATAGAGAGAACTCTCTGCGGTTTATCCAAGTTAAGTTGACCTGACGATCAATAACAATTGTGAAACAGCTGTAGTCATTCTACTTGGATCCGCTCCTTCGGTGTAGGTGTTTTGGTTGATTGGATGATTAGCCCTGATCAAGGAAGAATATTTGTTGATTTATCGATGGATATTCGTCCTTGTGATTATGTAATTGATCATTACTGCAGCTCTTTCTTTTCCGTGAAACCAATTCCTATCTTTGTAAGATGTTGGACGTTTTCGTCTTGTGGGAATCCACATGGACCGAGTGTTTCCAATGTCGTGACGGTTTTTTTTTGTAGAGCTGCAATATCGCAGTTACAGCGACCTGATGCGACAAAAGGATGAACGTCATAAACATCGATCAAAGTATTCTGCACTCGAAGGTGAGACTCGTAAGATGCTCCTGGCAGATGGCAAGGTGTAGTTGTTATACTGCAGCGGTCCTTCTGAAAGGCAACAATTATCGAGAGAACTATCTGCGGTTTATCCAAGTTAAGTTGACCTGACGATCAATTACAATTGTGAAACAGCTGTAGTCATTCTACTTGGATCCGCTTCTTCGGTGTAGGTGTTTTGGTTGATTGGATGATTAGCTCTGATCAAGTGGGAATATTCGTGGATTTATCGACGGATATTCATCCTTGTGATTATGTTATTTATCATTACAGTAGCTCTTTCTTCTCCGTGACACCAATTCCTATCTTTGTGAGATGTTGGACGTTTTTGTCTTGTGGGAATCCACATGAACCGAGTGTTTCCAATTTCATGACGGTTGTTTTGTAAAGCTGCAATATCGTAGTTACAGCGACCTGATGCGACAAAAGGATGAACGTCATACACATCGATCAAAGTATTCTGCACTCGAAGGTGAGACTCGTAAGATGCTCCTGGCAGATGGCGCGCTGTAGTTGTTAAACTGCAGAGGTCCTTCTGGAAGGTAACAAGTATCGAGAGAACTCTCTGCGGTTTATCCAAGTAAAGTTGACCTGAAGATCAATATCAATTGTGAAACAGCTGTAGTCATTCTACTTGGATCCGCTTTTTCGGTGTAGGTGTTTTGGTTGATTGGATGATTAGCTCTGATCAAGGGGGAATATTCGTTGATTTATTGACGGATATTCGTCCTTGTGATTATGTTATTTATTATTACTGGAGCTCTTTCTTCTTCGAGAAACCAATTCCTATCTTTGTAAGATATTGGAAGTTTTCGTCTTGTGGAAATCCACATGAACCGAGTGTTTCCAATGTCGTGACGATTTTTTTGTAAAGCTACAATATCGCAGTTACAGCGACCTGATGCGACCAACGGATTGACGTCATACACATCGATCAAAATATTCTGCACTCGAAGGTGAGGCTCGTAAGTTGCTCCTGGCAGATGGCGCGCTGTAGTTGTTATACTGCAGCGGTCCTTCTGAAAGGTAACAAGTATCGAGAGAACTCTCTGCGGTTTATCCAAGTTAAGTTGACCTGACTATCAATAACAATTGTGAATCAGCTGTAGTCATTCTACTTGGATCCGCTTCTTCGGTGTAGGTGTTTTGATTTATTGGATGATTAGCTCTGATCAAGGGGGAATGTTTGTTGATTTATCGACGGATATTCGTCCTTGTGATTATGTTATTCATCATTACTGCAGCTCTATCTTCTCCGTGAAACCAATTCCTATCTTTGTAAGATGTTGGACGTTTTCGTCTTGTGGGAATCCACATGAACTGAGTATTTCCAATGTCGTGACGGTTTTTTTGTGAAGCTTCAATATCGCAGTTATAGCGACCTGATGCGACAAAAGGCTGAACATGAAACAAATTTCCATAAATTTATATATTTATTTAATATTTATTATATATTTATAATTACCCCACACCATTACATGGAAAAAGGGAATCGATTACATATAAATATAAATAAAGAATTTGAAAGTTCATTTCGGAAATGAGGAATCGCTTTGCATCCTTGGGATATACTGCTTTACTTCTTCACAACCTTGTGTAGTATTCTCACTGCTTTGAAGCGAAATTTGGATAATGTTTTTCTTTGCAAATAATTATTTCTCAGAAAACTGGAAGTGTGCCCAAAAAATTAGAGACACCTGTAGGATCACTCATTATTGAAGAATCTGAAACGGATAAGAAAGTTTCGAAAACACAATTAATAGGGTGTTTTTTTAACAAAATTAATTTCGAATCATCACAATAACATACCTGCATTTTTGAAAATTGTCGAAACTATTGAATGTACTCATTTTGATTTCAGTACACTACAAATTTCGTCAAAATTGAATAAGCCATACCAAAATTATCAAAAAAAGTAGGATCAGCGAGTGAAAGTGAAATTTCGGAGATTGCCTTTCTTGGAAATTTTTGAATTTGCCCATTTATATTGTGCCACGTCGAAAATTTCTTCGAAACCAGATGAGCCATACCAAATCAGTCTAATCAGATAAATCACCCTGTATATCAAAAATAGGGACCCCCAAAGATAAACCAAACGTTGTTTTGAAGCTGTCTTGTTTGAACTGACCCTGAAATCTGACGGTATCCTCTGGAATCCTCCTGTACACCTACTTTGTTTCATTTCATTAAGATATTATTCATGTCAAGTTCTGTACCTTGAATCCGCTCTTGAGAAGGATTCCAGTTAGCTCAAAAATCACGGAATTTCTTCATTGTTCAATTTAAAAATATCTCTAGAAAATCCACCTGGCGATATAATGCTTCAAATGAAATCTTCCAAGGTCTTTCTCAGCAGCGTCAGAGTTTTTCAAGAAACTGAAATTTCATTGAAATCTGATGGAAATATTTCGAAAACAAATATTCTGTTCGAAAACTATTTGCCCATCTTTCCTAGAATCTTTATTTATTTTCTAATAACTAGATCCCAACGAAATATTGCAAGAATTTGCGCGTTGGAACTATCCAACTGGTAACGCAGTCTCAAACTAATCATGTCAGTACTGCTTGAGATATTTAGGAATTAATCTCAAGGAAAACTGTTTGGTTTATTCGGCATAAGCTGATCTTATCTACACTAAAGAATAGTTGCAAGTTATGTTCGACAGTTTATGTGGTAACTAACGGACGGCTTGCAGATTCAAGTTGAGTTCCAATATTCCTAGCCAGTGCTTGTCAGTAAATTCTGACAGTTGATTTTACTGGCACTGCTTTGGTAATTCTTCTTATCAGTAGTTTCGAATTTACTGATACTGGCCAGTACTGATTGGGAATATCGGAACTCAACATCAATTAGAAAAATGTTATTCCATTCTGACCGTTCATCAAAGCCATCTTCTGGAAAACAATTGAATAATGATAAAGCGCTGTTATCAACAATAGAAAGGAGAAATAGGCGTGTCGGCTTATATTTAAATGATTTGGTTCGATTTCAGTACCATTGCCAATGATAAAATGAAAAATTATACTGCAGGGCATAAAACAGAATGGATCAATATTCAGCTTTCAAAACCAATCAGATACTTGAGATTATTTGGAGGATCGTCAAGTTGGCAACCTTGTGTATTAGAGTTAAAGATGTGCGAGATGAATATATCAAAAAAATTAAGGAAACAAAATGTGACGCCAGGGGCTTTTATGCGAATAATCGAATTTGAACGGATATATCTACGAAATGATTTGGCGGATTATACCCATTCAGGAATTCTACCCTTGTTTTTGCACTCCATATCTGCTCTGAAAATATTTCTCCAAATTCCAGTTACCGAACGTTGTGTTCACGGTAAGTATAACGATCAATCATCAGCACAATGGGAATCCACTTAGAGACTTGGTATTTGTGGAGCCAGATAGATTATGAAAGTAGAATTCTTGACAGTATTCCTGAAGATGTTGAAAGAATTGAATTTCAATAGTTGTGGAATCATTGTGTTGATATAGCTAATTCACGAATTCACCTAACTGCGTACTGATCCTTTCCAACATTTCTTTCACATAAGAAAAAAGTAATGTCACTGCCATACTCAATGATTTTTTGGGACAAATCGGTTTTTCCTATTTATACCTTTGTTTTAAACCATTTTCCGGTTCACTTAGAGCCGCAAAGAACGGTTATTTCCATATCGCCCGCCTTGTTCCGCCTCTCATTTCCCAGATAGTCCCGATAGGAGTATTTGCCTTATCAAGGGATACTTTCAATGTTTACCTCCCCCTATCTCGTAGAAATTAACCCCCTCGTTTTCTGGCTTCAGACGTAGCAACCCCCTACTCCTCAAAATTAGTCAGATCAAAGGGTACGGACTCCAATTAATTTCGGTATTTCCGGGACTTCGGCGAAGAAATTGATAATGGATTTTGATTAAATTACGACGGAAAGAAGACGATGCACAACAGACGGGCGTCTATCTCACCTTCTCTTATCGCGTTGAAGCGTTCTAGTACGCACTGTGCCGTCGGCCAGAAAACTTCCAAAATAAGTTTGTGTATAAAACTTGAATTGCATTAAGACGTTGAATTATTCTTGCGAAAAATATTTGACGAGTTTTCGGATAAAATGTTGTCGTCTGGATAATTCAATTACTGGCCCGTATGGTTGTTGGTTTGCACTGGATGGAAAATCCAGCATCTCCATGAAAACAGAATAAATTGGATTTGAATTAAATGAAATGGATTATCCTTCATCTATTTCATTTTCATACAGTGTACAAACTTATTGGGGAATAAAATTTGTCAGAGCATTATATTACATTCACAATTAAATTCAAAATAGGTTCATTTCATTTTGTTGTTCTGGATATATTTTGAAATAAAGGGTGATTATTGTAAGTGCTGTAATACCGTTTAAGTATAAACATTTTCTTCTTTTGAATCGTTAAAATGTGAGAATTTATGTGAAATATATTTTCATTTTGAGGAAGAGGATTGAAGCATTACACTGACAAATTTCGATTTAGTAGATCAATTCTTGTTGATAGCATCGATGCAACTGCATACTGTGAGATACAATGGTTTCCTGGAAGATGACGTACGTTAATGTACTTGTACTAAGATAAATCGAAAGTTAAAATTTATCCGCCTAGCATAGTGAAATACAGTAATATCATTAAAAGAAAAGCCTTAGCTAACCCAACAGTATCCAACTGTTTCTGTTTCACTCAAAATGCAAGATTAACTGAGACCACATAAAATGGAAGAAAGAGTGTCTTAAGAATCCAATATTCGATGATCCAAGTTGACATTCCAAAGGGGACGCTCTGAAATCCTCCTCTACTCCCTCGTCTGTCAACGCTCTACACATGTCATGTCTTTACCCTGTACATAACTTCAAACTTCATAAAGTGTGAATATTATTAACAACATTGAATCGTTATACAACCCATTTTTTGAATTTAAACTAAGGAGACAAATCCACATACGGTCCTAAGTGCGCCAGATCTACAGAAGATTCGATGAAACAATCAGACGATTATATCATCAATACATGTGGATCCACAGAAGACTCAAACTAAACCAAAAGCCTTTCATCAAACATACACGTGGTTCTTGGGAGGTACAATCACCAGAGTGGAAAATCTACAGGTGTTCCAGGAGTAGAGCAGCAATATCATATCATTGGTCAGGCCAGGCCAGTCTCATCTAAGCAAGCTACAATTTAACCTTTAATTTCATAAATAATTATTAGTAAATTAAAGGAAATTCTTTCTGCTGAAGATGTTCTGGTCTCTCAATCATCAAAAGATTTCAGACATTTTTGGATAAAGTAAACCAAAAACAATAGTCAGATAAATCAGGTGCAAATGCAAGTTTATGAAATTGTAGATACTTTGGAGGAATATGGTAATCTCCACTTTAAGTGCATTTCCTTGGATTCAACTAATAAGGAAGAACATAGTGAAGTATTGGAAGAATAAGGAGAATCTAATTCGTTAGAATCCACTGGGCGAATACAAATGTCAATGACACAAGTTGTGTGTGAAAGTTCTCAGAATAATTTCACTAATCTGCCTCGTATTGATCTTCCTAAGTTTTCATGAGGTATTAATCAGTCGCTAGAATTAAACGATACAGTTTCATCACTCATCTACAACAATGAGACTTTAAGCAATGATAACATTTTTTATAACCTGAAGTATTGCTTGGAATAGGTCGAAGAGGAAGTGATTCACTCATTGAAAGTTCCAAAAAATTTAGACAAATATGACAATCACCTAAGGAAAGGCACCAAAATGATGAATTGATGATAAACAGTCGCGATTCTTCCGATTCAAGGACCAATCAGAATCCATTTGATATTCACACATCAAGGATTGTTCAGTAATAGTCATCTCACGCTGAGAATGTAAATAAATAATAATTAAAATAGAATGCCGTCTACAGTACTTATTTCGGAAGATATCTTCGATAACTTGATAAGCTTTCACTGCATAGAAATACTTTCATCGAAATGCAGAAAGCCGTAATTTTGAATACCTGCCGTATAGTGAGGAAATTTCTTTCGGTCTAATGATCGTGAAAATTCCTATTGATGTTCACACATCTGAGATTATTGAGTAATATCTAGTTTGATATGAGAATGTTAATGATTATTAATGATAAAATGATAATAAGGATAACGATTATTATAATAATAATATCAATAATATAATAATAATAATAATTGACCAGACGAAAGACATATGGGAAACAAAAGAAAAGGAAAAGAGAACGGATAAAAACAGAATACAGTAAAACAAAAAACATAAAGCTAACGAATTGAATGGGAATACCCTAGAATTTCCGAGGATTTACGGAGAATTCATCAAGGATTTACCGGAGATCCACCGATGAGTGAATCAGCTGTTCATTCCTGGCCCATGCGCACTACACATGATTCAAGTTATCCTTAGCTACGATTCATTCTGTTGCAAACAAATCTAAAAAGAGTCTACTTTCTGCGGGATTCTAGGAAAAACTAGTTGAAAACTGAGTAAAGAAGCAAAAATACCGGTACATTCATTGATAGTCAACGAAATTCAGCGAAGTCAACAGGTACCTACAGAATGACTCATATTATTGCAATCGCAATTCCATTAGGAAGCTCGGATATATCTGATAGGGCTGATTTGTCGTTACTTTGGATATTTGTCAGAATTGTTGTTGATTATGCTGTTAGTACAATAATGAAGATGATTGTGTTGAGAAAAATTGTAGGAAAGCACTGTCTTGTCGTTAAAATACAAGTTCATTTCTCACAAAGTTTTGCGACTACCTCCAAGCCGTCATTGAACAACAAGATTCAAGATTTCGTGTTGATCGAATCTGTATTTTTAGATTTATATCATCTAAAGAATTATCGGGCGGATTTTATCCATTCACGAATCGGACCTTTGTTAGTAAGCCCGAATCGTTTTGCATTAGGTATTCTATACGGTGGATCTAATGTTGATTGTGAATGTAATAATTTCATAAAGTGAAATCTTGGCGAAAAGATATTTTGTATGGCAGATTTGAAGCTTAGTTGCAAAGGCCAAATAAGTGAGTGGTTGGATGCCACATAATGATTCTTACTAGTAACTCTACAGAAATTGAGATGCTATAATAATTCTTTCAGGAGTTATTGTGTTTGCGATGAAGCTAGCGGCCAAATATGAATACAATAACCTCCTCTCAAAATTAGTAGAGCACATTTGGAGCTTGATAACGAAGTATGTGTTCCTGAATGCGTAATATACACCCAAACTTTTTGCTATTCGAAATATTTCAACAATATTTCCGAAAGTACATATATAATTGGGCTGGTGCATTGTTTCATGTCAAAGATATGTGTCAAATTTCATCAAAGTCTGATGGATAGATTCTAATTATACAATC
The DNA here is from genome assembly GCA_958510865.1 of Myrrha octodecimguttata. Classification (NCBI taxonomy): domain Eukaryota; kingdom Metazoa; phylum Arthropoda; class Insecta; order Coleoptera; family Coccinellidae; genus Myrrha; species Myrrha octodecimguttata. The sequence continues at coordinate 6,292,001 of OY294061.1, forward strand.
ATGACTCAATTCTGCATAGGTTTGTGTGTTGGCATTCTTCAACAATTAAATACAGATTTGTCTGTATAACCTTTACATAATATCTTTCGATATTGATTTGATATCTTACGATATACTTTTATGTCTTCGACGTACTACGCCTTCAATGACAAAATTATTATATCAACTGGCATATAATGATCAAAGTAAAAAACTTGAGAAAAGTGTGAAAAAATGAAATACAACCTAAAAACAATACTAGACACAGTGTTTCATCTTCTATCTTTCGATTTAGAATCATCAGTAGCATTTATTCTATATTATACATCAAAAACTCACCATGTGTTCGTTACGTACACTTCACATCAATAACGGAAATAAGCAGGTTTAAGTCCATACGCATGCTTGTTAGAATGGTGCATAGAAACAATAATGCCAGAGATTTTACTTTCACCTTCTTCTTTCCTTGACAAATGAAATGCGGTAAAAAACATTTTCCAAAATCTTTAAAACCTCAAAAATTAAATGACAGTTGATATTGACCCTTGAAAACTATAAGTCTTCATTCAAATATTAAATTCAAAAAAGTCTACTTGTTTAAGGCTATTGAAACAACAATTAAATACAGATTTTTCTGTAAAACCTTTACATAATATCTTTCGATATTGATTTGATATCTTACGATATACTTTTATGTCTTCGACGTACTACGTCTTCAATGACAAAATTATTATATCAACTGGCATATAATGATCAAAGTAAAAAACTTGAGAAAAGTGTGAAAAAATGAAATACAACCTGAAAACAATACTAGACACAGTTTCATCTTCTATCTTTCGATTTAGAATCATCAGTAGCATTTATTCTATATTATACATCAAAAACTCACCATGTGTTTGTTACGTACACTTCACTTCAATAACGGAAATAAGCAGGTTTGAGTCCATACGCATGCTTGTTAGAATTGTGCATAGAAACAATAATGCCACAGATTTTACTTACACCTTCTTCTTTCCTTGACAAATGAAATGCGGTAAAAAACATTTTCCAAAATCTTTATAACCTCAAAAATTAAATGACAGTTGATATTGACCCTTGAAAACTATAAGTCTTCATTCAAATATTAAATTCAAAAAAGTCTACTTGTTAAAGGCTATTGAAACAACAATTAAATACAGATTTTTCTGTATAACCTTTACATTCAGACTCGAAATTCAGCCTGAAAATTTCGAGATTCTAAAGGGTGTTTCAACAAGAACTTGTTAGTTAAAACAAAATAAAACAAAGAATTTAGTGGAAAATGAACAAAATTTTTATTGTATTACAAAGAGAAAAGTTCGGCAATAATGAATGAAAAATTATATCTGACAAATGTCTACCACAACCACGCTGACAGACGCTGATTCTTTCATCAAAATTTTTAATCACTTTTTGGCAATAATAGATGGTGAGGTTTGTTTGTCAAGCTCCGATTCTAAGTCTATTATTTCCAACATAATTTCTTTTTTCCTATCTCGCTCTTCATCTGACTCTGGTGCAATTCTACGCAACCTATGCGAGCAATGAGATAACCTATCAGTGATTCTTTTAATTTCATTGTCAGAAGGTGTAACAGACAATTTAGAAATAACATTTTTCAAATCAGCAATCGACAAGTTCAATTCATCAAAAGATGCCTTGATCGGATAATCATCCTTAATCTCTACAAAACTGCGATCCCCTTTTTCCTGTGCTAACAAACCCCTCAAAAGTCTACGTTTTAACTCTACTGTAGGTGGAATTTCCTTACCAATTCTAATAGTAAGTTCATAAGCAAGTTCATGAGTTTTCAAGTTATTTGGATTCATTGCGGCTACTATGGTTGAAGAAAATAAAATTCAATCAAATGAAAATCAGAAAATTCAACAAGACATCACCCAAAGTATCATCGGTTCAGAGCTCAAAAATCCATTCTCCCCTCCAAGCAAAAGTGAGAGCTCAAAGCAAGAAAAAACACAAATCGTGGCCCCACGTTGGGCGCCAATTTGTATAACAATAAAAATTTACAATTGTTATATTTAAACCTTGAACTCACTCAACCTATTTGCATGGAGAGGAAACTGAAAGACTGGATTACTAACCAATCCAATATATTAATCTTTCACAAATATCTACACATTTTTACAAACAATTTCTGAGCTCAGATTATAGAAATACAAGGAAAGTAACACTTATCTAACGGTCGACTAGAGCATGTGTGTTGGTGGTCGAAGATCTCAGGTCGTAGGCCTTTTTTATCCAATTTTGGTTTGTACTCTTGAACTGCTTGGTATCACAGGTGGAATTGCAGGTAGTTACGCAAGTTGGTATGTCCTTGGCAGATAATGGTCATAAATCAGGTGAACAGGTACTCGGTATCCAAAAGATGAGAACCCAGATAGTAAGGTTCCAAAAAGTTAGATTCCAGGAAGTCAGTTTCCAGGAAGTGAAATTCCAGGAAAAGTCAGGTTCCGGGAAGTTAGATTCCAGGGAAAGTGCTAGAAAATTCGAACAAAATTACCACATGTTCATTCGTGTTGGCTTTACCCTCCAGTCTATCTTCCAAAATTTTAAGAGAATGAACAATGACAAAATTCAACTAAGAAAAATATATAGACTGGAAAATAATCCACTTGAAGATCAATAAGATATGAACAGATAAACTATATGAGTCGCAAAATCTCCTGGCCACAATCTCCCAAAATGGCGTTCCTACATGTGACGAAATATCGGAAAAAGCAAATAAAATTGATATATTAGGTCATTCAGAACAGTTAAATTAAAAGTACTTACCCCTAATACTTAATATTAGAGCACACAGGTAACAATTTCTCAAAATCAATGAGAATACTAAACTCAATTAATCGATATTGATCGTTAATATAAAATCGATCTTTGCACCTTGAAAACTCTGCCAGAAAAGAAAGAAGGAAGCCGAACGAAGGAACTCTCAGGCGCACCTTCGTCAGACGCGATTGCGCAAGAGTATCGGGAACACAGAGTTCGATATGTATCAAGTAAAAATTGAACTACTGAAGTGTTTATCTACTACTTCGTTTATATTATTGTTAAAATGTACTTTTAAACCGTTACAGATGGAGGGTCTATTTCGTTAATGACATCACGGATTTTGAGTTTTAAGGCTGCAATCGATTCGATTGACTCCGTATAAACTCTGTCTTTAACATAGCCCCACAAAAAATAATCCAGTGGTGTTAAATCACACGATCTGGCCGGCCACTTAACAGCTGAATTTCGCGAAATTATGCGATCGGGAAATTTGGTTTGCAATAAATTCATCGTTTCATTGTGTGTGACATGTGGCACCGTCTTGTTGAAACCACATTTCAGTGACATCCATGTCATCAATAATAGGCCAAAATTTAGTTGTTAGCATCTCGCGATAGCGTGATCCATTGACTGTTACCGCATTTTCAGCCTCATCTTCGAAAAAAAACGGCCCAATCACAGCTCCAGACCACATAGCACACCACACAGTGACACGTTGAGCATGCAAAGGCCTTTCAATAATTGCTTTAGGATTTTCAGAAGCCCAAATGCGACAATTTTGCTCGTTGACGTACCCTGATAAATGAAAATGTGCTTCGTCTGAAAAAATGATTTTTTGAAAAAAACCAGCAGGTTGTTCCTGAATGAACTCAGCGAATCTACGGCGATTTGAATGGTCGGTCAGCTTCAATTCCTGCACCAGTTGAATCTTCAAATGGTGAGGCTGAAGCCTTATCTTGGCTTTGAAAAGCCAAATCCTTTCGCAAAATTCGCATTGTTGTGCTTTTGGATAACCTCAATTGTTGAGAACGTCGTGAAATTGATAACTTTTGATCTTCTTCAACACTGTGGCTCACGGCAGCGATGTTTTCTGTTGAACGACCCTGTTGAACTCGCGTTGGTGTTGGCACATTTTGTACCGAGCCTTTCGACTCAAATTTCGCGACCAAATTCTTGATAGCGGTCTCAGAAGGACGTTTATGTTGTCCGAAAATATCACGAATTTTACGAAATGTAACTTTAACAGAACGACCATTTTCATAGTGGATTTGATTTATTTTAATGCGATTTTCGAGCGAAATTGAATTCATTGTAACAATTGCCAAAGCATATACTGCGAATACGTCAAAAAACTAAATGTCAAAACTGTCATGTGGTACCGGTGTTACCACATTGACATTTTCTGTCATCATTATAAATTTCTTGAAAAATTTTCAATCAGCTTATTCTTATTGTATGCATTTTACGCACATAATATGCTTCAGTTACCTGGTTTTGTTTTCCTCTCGATAAATACGTCCGGAAATCAAAATAATTTTTGATATTTGACTTCATCTCATTAGATTTGCAGGCAAATTCATATTTCATTGATATTTACAATACTTAAGTAGAATTATACTGACGAGTATATTCAAATTGAACATTTTTTCGTGCTTGTCCAGATGCGGAACAACGCATTATCATTTCTACCTTATATCTGCGATTTTCGAATTTTCAGCCGGGAATAATCTTGCAAGAAAACTCTGGTTTCGCATTTAATTATATCCGTAGCTGCTCTAACTTTCGGAGTAAAGTCTTGAAATTATCAGGTTGAAATTTGGAGGATATATCCTGAATCTTACAGGAAATGCTGATTCAATCCAATTGAAACTTCACAACTAGTTGAAAAATACAATATTTTTCGAGTATCCTACAGTTAGGAAAAAAAACGAAATTTCAAGAGTTTTGCAAATTTTCCTTGAAAAAGTTTTTTCCTTTCGGAAGAATTCATCAGATCTCTATAAAATGCGACAGGTACACTGAATACCATATTCACCAGCAATCCACCAAATTTCAGCCATATCAGACTTCTCGTTCCGAAAAAATTCGACATATTATTTGAATTTGAACAAGCGCGTAAAAGCTCGTGACCTCACGGCACTGCTATTCTGAAATTTTTGATATTTATATAATGAATTGATAGCCCTCCTTCTTATTGTAGATCAATAACTAAATTGAGTTTCTCTGAAATGGAGATTCTATTTACTATTGAAATAAACAAACATAGGTAAAATCTGACCTGAAATGGAGAAACGACATTTTAAGCTAATAATTACAATTATTAAAATATGACATTGACAAACAAAAACGATTAACATAGTAACGTATAACAAGCAATGTGATTTTAAAGGAAAAAGGTAATTTTTCCTTTACATCACCCCTCCTGGGGAAGAAAATATTTGCAGAATATTTTGATGTATAAACCATTCGTTCTCTTCAAACTGTAGTACAAACTGGAGTTAATTTTGAAATATGAAAATGGTTTGACTCTAATTTCTTGTGACCTGTGTTAATTTTGTAGATAGAGTTGGAAATTTTTTCTTTTATTCTGAACGGTCCAATTTTAAGTTCATCCAATTTTTTTCTGTTCAATTTGTTCCCATTCTCCACGAATACCAGGTCACCTACATTGTAATTATAATTTTTACGACCTTCATCATAATTTTTTTTGTTGTAATTGTGACTTTTAATTGTATTATTTAGAGCAATTTTCTTGTCCTGAATCCAGTTCTTAGAATTATTTTGTTAGAGCTCTTTTGGCAAAATTGTTACGTCTGTTCCAAACATCAAATAAGAGGGTGGGTATTTTGTAACGGTATGTTCCGTATCATTGTATTTTCCCACACACTCTTTGGCTATAGTGGTCCAAGCCACTTTATTCTTATTTTTATTTATTTTGCATCTGATTTTATTTATTAGTGTTTGATTCAACCTTTCATTCAAATCATTTGAAAAAGGTGAATCTACGGCAGTGAAGATTAATTTGATCTTTTTCTCTTCCAGAAATTTCTTGAATTCTTTTGAATTGATTCCTGGATACTGATCTGAGAGAATAGTTCCTACTTCTTCAATTTCAGAGAGGTTTTCCATTAATTTGATGAAGTCACTTGAATTTTGTGTTTTGGAGGTTAGGATATAAGCATATCTTGTAAAATGATCCACAAGTAGGTGCATATATTTTTTTGTTGAACGTGATCCTCCAAAACCACCAATGGTATCTATCGACATAATTTCAAAAGGTTTTGTGGCTGGGCCCAGATGTGACAATAATCCTATTTTCTTTTCTACTCTTGACTTATTTTTTAAACATGTAGTGCAATTTTTACATACTTTTTTTATGTTGTAAGTCAAATTTTTGGCGGTGTAAAACGTCCGATCATATTTTGCAATTGCCTGATTCCTACATGGCATAAGTCTTTATGTATAGTTTCGATTAATTTAATACTGAAAGTTTCTGATAAAATGATTTTCTCTTTTTTTCGAACTTTCTTAAAGTAAACATTAGACTTTGTTGTCAAACTTTTGTCTGTTTTTTGAATACTTGGGTTTTTCTTCTGATCTTCTAGTATATCCTCTAATTTTATTAAATTGACTATTTTTAGTTGTTCCTCTTCGTTTTCATCTGGTTCCAGAACAGGATTTCTGCTGAGGCAATCGGCTTCTGCATTATATTTACCTGGAGAATATTTCACTTGAAAGTCATATTGTGAGAGGTAGTAAGATAGATCTCCTAATTCTTCATCAGTCCTTGCTTTTATGTTCATATTCTCCAAAGGTTTATGATCCGAAAATACCGTAAATTTTCTTCCAATCAATTTGTGTTGCCAGTATTTCACACACTCCTTTATAGCTAAGCATTCTAAATAAATGGCTTTCTTTCTCTTTTGCACCTCATTTAGCTTTTTTGCTAACAACAAACTTGCATCCGTATAGATATGTATGGGTAAGTTTTGGTCAAATATTGTCAATACTGGTTGAGTGCACAATACATCTTTTAGCTTTTTAAATGATTCTTGACATTCTCTGGTCCAAATAAATGCCTGTCCTTTTGTAAGAAGATTGTGCAGAGGATCTAACAGTAAAGCTGCATTAGATACGTATTTGTGATAAAAATTTATTTTACCCAAAAATTGCCTTACATTTTTTTGTTTTTTTGGAACTGGAAAATTTCTAATTGCTGTTAAATTATCTTTTAATGGTTTACCCGAATTGTTCTGAATAATATGGCCAAGGTATTTAATTGAATCAGCTGCAAATTTGCATTTTACAAACTTTAACCTGAAGCTTTCTTCCTTAATTGCTCGAAACAATTCCTTCAAATGTTCCATATGTTCAGAGAAAGTTTTTGAAAAAACTAAGAGGTCATCAATGTAACACACAGTGAAATTTGAAAGTTTATGTTTCCTTATAATATTGGACATAATTCTCTGAAATATCGCTGGTGAAGTTTTCAAACCGAATGGTAGACAAGTCCACTGAAAATGACCTTCTTGTGTGACGAAAGCAGTCTTGTATCTATCGGTGACTCGTAGCGGAATCGACCAAAACGCTGAATTTATGTCCAGAGTTGAAAAAAATTCACAGTCTCTAGTTTTTTCGACTAAATCCTCAATAAGGGGAAAAGGTTGTGCTTAGGGAACTACAATTTTGTTAAGGTCTCTGAAATCTATGCACAATCTTGATTTTCTATTTTCTTCCCTTTTGAATGCTAATGTTACTGGGGATGCAAACGGACTGTACGATTCCTCTATCAACTTTCTGTCCAATAATTTTGAAATTTGTTCTTCAATTTCTCTTCTGTCATCCATCGTGCATCTATATGGCCTCTTAGAGCAATACTTTTCAACCAGTAAATCAATATGTGCCTCATATCTTGACACAGTGCCGATATCGTATTTATCTTTCGCAAAAATAGATCTGTTTTCTGCTATCAATTCATCAATCTTTGATTTCTGATCGTAACTTAAATGGTTCACATTAAGATCAAAATTTCTTTCTTCGAAACCTTCATTGAAGTTAACAGAGTATTTATCATCTATCATTTTTGAATAATTTTCAATTCCTTCTGAAATGAATAAACTCTTTTTATTTTCTTCTAGATAAGTATTGATTTTAGAATTGATTTTTTCTTTTGTTTGAACTGCTTGACTTATTTTCAAATTTTCATCTTGTTTCAATTAAAAATTCTTTATACAATCCAGTCCAATCAAAAAATCATAATCAAAATTTTTTTGTCTATTATGAACGCATTGACTTTTTTTTCTACATCGAAAATTTTTATATCCAATGATACAAGACCATTTGATTTTTTTACGCCATTAATCGTTTTTAAGTTAGTGTCATTATCTTTATTTCTGTGCTCATTATTTATCTTCAAAAGTCTTGAGTTTATCAATGAAACATTTGAACCAGAGTCATATATTCCAAAAACTTCAAGATTTTTATTCAATACGAGCTTTATTTTGATTAATGGCGGTACATTAAGTTTTTTGAATCCTCATGTTTTATTTCGCATTCTAATTCTGAATTGTTCACGAGTCTAATTTCTCTTTTCCCTTTAACTTTATTATTTTCATTATACCAACATAACGATTCAGGATGAAAGCGTTCGCCTTTTTTCAATCTTTCACAGATACTGCATTTTTGTTTCCTATCTATGTTCAGTTTTCTATCATTGTTTTGTTTAACCAACTTATGGCCGAGTTTTTTAATTCACCAAATTGGTGTGGTGGAAGAGTGATGGATCCACCAAATCGTTTTTTTATTGTTGTTTGAATGACGTAAATGTCAAATTATTTAGTCCAACATCCACCATTTATGTTCTATGTCCACCATACTCCACCACAACCACACCAGTTTGGTGAATTAAAAAACGCACCCTATTTCTATTGACAAGATGCTCCAGCTTACCAATTTCATTGAATAGATCTTTTGTTTCAAAAATATCTTCTTGATTAATCCTATCAGTAATGAATGTTGGTAACCCAGCAGCAATTATCTGAATGAGTGTACTTTGATCAATAGTTCTACTCATTTCAAGCATTAATCTTTCTTTTCTTATAGCATACTCTAATAAAGTACCTGTTTGGTATTTGAAAGATAGTGCGTATCTACCAGCGGACCAGCCTTTTTTCTCGAATGGTCGACAAAATGTTTGTTTCCATTCTGACCACTCAGATTGTGCAGTTAATTTCAATATCATTGAATTGTACCATTCTAAACATGATTTATCAAGAAATATTCTAAATATTTCTACTTTTTCTTCATCTTCATTGATGTTGAATCTTATACATTCTTTTTCGAAGAACTCCATCCACTGGTATGCATTGACATTTTTCTTACCATCAAATTTCTCAAGAACAAACCTCTCAGCAATTTTCCTCACATTTGGTTTCTTATTTTTCTTGCGATTTTCTTCTAGCTCTCCCAAGGTTTTCACCAGTGAAGTATTTTCATTACTGATTGAATCAACGTCTGAATTCTTCATATTTGCTTCTTCCAGATACTCATCTTGAAAGATTATATTACCATCATTATCAAAATAAGCTTTTTTCAAATCTTCTGTTAAGGAAATCCATACACTCCTTCTTTGATATCTTTTCTTCAATGTATTTTTCACTCTTGTAAAATTATTTGAAGTACATATTTCTTTATGAAGAGATATAAATTGATTTCAAGCGATGGACCAAAAGCTCCGGTTATAGTTGTGGTTATCCAAACTGACATATAGGCAAAGGATTATCTGTCAATGTGGATAACCGTAACTATAACCGGAGATTATGGTCCATCGCTTGAAATCGATTATAGACTGATACTCTTCAGGTACCAAAAACGTTTTATTTTCCTCAGTTTGAATCGAAGTTAAAGCTAAAAAATTAGACTTTCCATCTTCTGTTGGTTTAATTTGAAACGAGAACTACAATCTTGACATTTTTTTCTGTTGCTTGCAAAAATGTCGTTTTATAATGAATTGATAGCCCTCCTTCTTATTGCAGATCAATAACTAAATTGAGTTTCTCTGAAATGGAGATTCTATTTACTATTGAAATATACAAACATAGGTAAAATCTTACCTGAAATGGAGAAACGACATTTTAAGCTATTAATTACAATTATTAAAATATGACATTGACAAACAAAAACGATTAACATAGTAACGTATAACAAGCAATGTGATTTTAAAGGAAAAAGGTAATTTTTTCTTTACATTTATACTAAGATTTGTGATTTCAGAGGATTTATTTGCCAAAGAGAATTTACGATGTAGAACATTTGGGGTAGATAGTTACCCCTCGAAAAAAACCTAACTATTTCATATAATAACCTGAAGAAAAAGGACCACACTTCTCCAGTCTGGCTAATCAAAGGAAAAACCTACCTTATTCCCGAAAATCAACAAACCGATACAGCTAGCAACTATAGATCCATCACTAGTATGAACACTACATACAAACTCTTGACCTAAGTAATAACAGAAAGAATCTATTAGCGCCTAGTTTTCACAAATCTGCACCCCGAAGAACAAAGAGACTATATAAAAAATATAAAGGGATCCAATGATCATCTTCTTACCAGCAAGATGATACAGAAATATTACAAGAAGAATAGAAAAAACCTATCAGTTGCCTGGATTGACTAAACAGATGCATTCGACAAAATATACTATCCCACCCTTTTCAAACCCCCTTTGCCTTTAATTAAAACTATTTATTCATTTATTTATTAAAGAAAAGGAATACTAACAGTTACGATGACATTAAGGGTATCATATAACCATAAAAATTAATATTAACAGTAACCAAATAGAAAAACAAAACCAAAACCAAGAGTATCCAGTAAAACAAAAGAAAGGAGTGGAAAATATACATGAATTAGATATTGAGTGAGAAATCTCCCAAATTGAGCGAGAGATATAGTGAAAATATCAACATCAGAAAACTCTGTATTAAATGTTGTCAAAATCCGGCAACAACAATAACATTCAACTTACGGAACGGCACAGCAAACATCTCCCTTGATCTTAATCTTTTCTCAAGGATCTTCTAGAACACAGATCGAAGTATTGAAGGAACCGAAAGGACGTTATTTAAGATGTTATATAATATACACATGTCGTTCATTTTCCTGCGCATCTCAAGGCTAAGCAAATTAAATCTACCTTGAGCCCCCGAGTAATCATGATTGATTATTTCAAAATTGTTTCGGTAGGATAAGAATCTTAAGAACTTGTGCTGTATGGCTTCTATGCGTTCTACATGACACCTATAATAGGGATTCCAAATGGGAGATGCAAAATTCAATTTACTGAACAAGAAAGAGTAATATAACGTCAGGAGTGCTTTACTACTTCTGAATGATTTTCCATGACGTAGTGTGAATCCAAGCATCTTATTGAAAGTTGAAATGACGTTATCAATATGCTCTATGAAATTTAGCCTGGAATCGAAAATCACACCCAAATCACGAAGCCTGTTGACCTTCTGCTGCTGCACTCGATCTACCGAATATGAAAAATTAATTATGTTAGTTTTTCTCGTGAATGTTATTGAAACACATTTATTCAAATTCAAAAACAAATGGTTTTCCCTACAATACTCTGATAACCTATCAAGATCTTTCTGAAGCTGAATACAATCGTCTATACACCTTATATTGAGAAATATCTTGAGATCATCCGCATATAACAAAAACCGAGCATAATGGAAACAAAAATATATTGTTCAAATAAATTATAAATAACAAGGGACCCAGATGAGAGTTCTGAGGCACCCCAGAAGTACTGTTAAACTGTCTCGATTTCTGCCCATCAACACATACAAATTGTGATCTCCTTGAAATGTAGGATTCAACCCATCTCAACAAATCACCACAGACTCCCACCTCAGCAAGCTGACGCAATAAGACATAGTGATTTATTTTATCGAATGCTTTTTTTAGGTCAGTGTAAACTACGTCAACCTGATACTGAGATTCGAGTCCTTCATGTAGGGAGTCCAGGAAACTCATTAGATAAGTCTCCAAATTTCTGCCCTTGATGAACCCATGCTGATTTTCTAATATCATATTCTTAACATGATTACAATATACAATGCACCCTGATCGTCTTGTTAAATGAATAGGAATAGGAATAGGAATAGTAATGATCGCTACCCAAAAATACTTTCAGAATGAGAGGGATTCGGTGCGGTTCCTTCAAGGCCTGAAAAAACTTCAACACCAATTTTAATTGTATTGTATTGTATTGTAGCTGATTCTCCTAGGTTCCGCTGCGGAACCCCTCAAAAGCTAATGCTTGTGCGAGTAAGGGGACCAGGTGTGTTCTGTATAGGCATTGTTACTAATTCCTTAATTGAAGTATAACATCAGGAACAAATTGCAGTATATGGTGAAGTGAGTTATGCTCAAGCAGTAGATAATATCCAATCTCTAATGAATGAAACAAGCAACCACAAAGGTTGTCCAACGGATAAGTTTCCCTTATGAAACTCAGTTGTAGAAACAGTAGCAGCGTAAATAATATATGAGACTGTGTGTATGTCGAACGTTACTGGGTTATTGGACCTTTTATGCATTACGTTGACATATAGGCGCCAATAAATGATAAATCATAATAGGTTCATGAGAAGATACTCAACTGTCGGTACATCCAGATTCTAATGTATAAAATATACAGCCAGATATAACTATATATGAATGACTTCAATGAATTTGATATATTTGATCAATTCATAGTAGAATGCCACCATATGTAGGATAACAATAAGCAGATTGAAGGCGCACAGAGGGGGTTCTAATGCTAAGCATCCATCAGTCATCATTCCACATTCGGTTCACACAATCTAACCACTGTACTTGTTAGTTAGGGGTGAGTCCTATTTTTTTTATTATTGGGATCCAGCCATACGGCCTTTTCATGGTCTCGCCCTCACTCCACTAGAATCTAGCTAAAGAAGTCCTGAACCCACCAGACGGCTCTAATTCAAGACAGAAAAGTGGTTGGTTCCAAGCCGAAGCCTACAGATTGTAGTGAATTGATCTATCGCATTATAGGAAAGTAACATAATGAAGGGATATGAATAACAGCAAAGTAAGGTGTGAATGTATGTAAGGTGTAAGTGTAAATGGTAGTCGATATGAGGAAACGGAGCAACTCAAATATTACCCGCTTCTATAAAGACTAACCAGACTTCGTATCAACACCGGATTAAGTATTCTACACAAATAGCACTGACCATTCACTAGTACTGAAAATTGATGAAATCCTTAACGATCATAGAGATACCTTGAACAGGGTGACTGATAACATTTCACATTATAACATCGAATTGCGTTGGTTCTACTTCATAATAGATGAGATTGAATAATGACTAAAGGTGTGAATAAGCTTGTAGCAATTGTAAAAATGTAAAAAAGGCTTACGTGGGTGAAAGAATGTTCAACAAGAACACTGCGCTCAGATAAAGGGACTGAATCGACTTACTTGTTCCATTGGGGATTAAAAAGAGAATGAATCATTTCTGGCATTTCGTATCTGATATTTCTAGGTTAGTTTTTCCACCATTGAAGAATCAACGTTTTCTTCTATGATTGAGAGAATCACGGTTTAGCACATAGACGTTGAACATTTGAATTAGGAAAATATTATAATTCAAAACCTGGTTCAGTAACAAAATTCTCCACAGCTGGATAATAAAAGCACTAAATATTATTTAACGTACATCTGATATTATTAAATCCTTCCTATCCAAGGTTATAGTCACTGAATCGGGGATGGAAGGAAATAGGCGAGTCTATGCTGTCGTCAAGGAAACTCAGTGCATTTCTGATGGAACAATAGAGAACGTGTATACCATCACATTAAAAAAAAGATCCCTCGAATGTTGATTTAAACTTCTTAAAAAAAAGGAACACTCATCATAAAATATAAGGAAATTAATCAAGGTTTCTACCAAGAAGACTCCCTATCAGCACTTCTATTCTTCATCACTCTATTTCCGCTGAGTTCCATACCGAAATTATTAGCTTAAACTTCATAGAAACAGCTACATCGAAATGCAGAAAGCCGTAATTGTGGACATCTGCCACATAGTGAGAAAATTCCTGTCAGTTCACCGACCAATCGAATTCCTTCTGGTATTCACACATCTGGGATTGTTGAGTGTTCTCTATATTGAGCTACGAAGGTTTATATAGATAAAATAATAATAATGATAATAATAATAATAATAATGATGATGATAATGATGATGATGATGACGATGATGATGATAATAATGATAATTATAATAATAATTTCATATATAAACGTATAAAAGCCTTTTGAAGAAATTTTAAATTTCGCATGAAATCGCTGAAGAAGAAGTACAGCATCCTGTCAATCAATCATTCCGATTGATTCTTGAAGGGTATCAGCATCCACGCATGCGCATAGTGCCCCTCCAAGACCCGTGGTGCATATGTGCACTAATTTAAATCCGAAAATTAAATACTTGCACCAACAATAAAATAATAATTTTATTATTATAATACACAAATACAGACAGACAGAGAAATTAAAGCTAAAAAGCCAGACATAATCGTGAAGAACAAGAGACTTAAAACTTAAAATGTAGCTATTTCATCAGATACTACAACATGACGCAGAAAGAATCAGATAAGTACCTGAAGTATGAAGACTTGCAGACTGAATAACAACGACCCTGAAATATGAAGAATAAGATCATCCCTATCATAATACAAGCCACCGAACTTCTATTAACAGAAACACACAGCCCAATCAGGAAGGTACCTGGTAAACACAACCCTGTCAGCCTACAGAAAGCAGTTGTATTTAGAACTGAACATATAGCACGTTAGATACTATGATACCTAAAATCCATCAAATCATAAAACGCCACAGGGATATGGTGTTTCCCCTATGTTTTGTTTGGCAATAATGTTGTCACAGCCTGGACTGTGTGATCTCAACTAATAATGATAATAATGATAAGGATAATAATAAAATCATAAATAATGATAATAATTATGATAATAATGATAATTATATTAAATAATAATGGTAATGATAATAATAATAATGATAACCAACATAGCCCAAACATAGATAAACATGAATCAGTGAAGTGGTTGACAATCGGTAAGCTTTTCCCCGAAACCGAAGGCTTCATGATATCCATACAAGATAGAGTCGTTCCAACAAAAGATTACCGAAGAGTTATCATCAAAGAAGGCATAGTAGACCAATGCTGTAAGTGCAAACAACCTAGAGAAACCATCGAGTATATCATGGGTGGCTGCACCCAAATAACTTCTACTGAATACAAGACCCCGCAAGATAACATGGAAAAGATCGTCCACCCAGAACTAGCTAAAAAGTACAACCTTATCAATAAACCATACCCTCCAAATTATCAATATACGCCAGAAACAATTTTCACCGATAAGATGAGAGACATAACATTATATTGGGACCGATCAATCCTGGCTGACTTAACATCGAACAAAAGGCCAGACACCATCCTTATAAACGAAAAAGAAAAAAAATACATTATAGATGATGATGTCCCAAATACGCATAATATATGAGACACGAGAAACACCAAGATTGGGAAATATCAACAACTAGCCTTTACACTAAAATAAAAAAAAAATCTCAAAGAAGTTGTAATAGTACCCATAATAATATCCACTACCTACCTTGTGTCTATCTTCTTGGAAGAATGACTTTCCAAACTGAAATTAGATAGGGACATCATAAACCGTCTGCAACACAGCGTCATCCTGTCAGAGTGCAACATCACTCGCAAGTTCCTGAACCATGTCTGAAAACCTTTCAGTTAATTCACATCAAATCATGGAGAATTTGTTTACATTTAACTGATCTACTCCCGAACTACCGAAATTACAATTTCGTGGATCCAAAGATAATAATAATAATAATTACAATGAATATAATACTTATAATATAATTAATAATGATAACCTATCGAGAACAAAAATACCGGAAAATACTCGCATTCAGATGCAAAAAGCTGCCATTCTGCAGACGACGAGCATTGTGCGGTCCGTGATAATTGGAAGTTCCAGGTGTACTCATTTTATCCAGTTTTGATCTGTGACTCACCTGATATGTACCTCGAAAAGGAAAGAAGAAAGAAATAATAATGATAATAACAATAATATATACTTCCTATAATACTTTCAACACTCGGACAGGTATCTGAGTACTTAACAGAAACTCTGAAAAGCATCAATATCCACCCTAACGTAATTAGTAGACTTCAACACTCTGTTCTTTTATCTACGGCACATATAACGAGAAAGTTTCCAAACTTGAATAAGAGATCCCTGTCAGTAGCATTTGATCACTGTGATTCCACTACTGAAAGGAAAAAACCAAACAAAGTTTGTGAAGAAAGATACAATAATAATAATGATAATGAATTTAGTGAAAGACGAAGGTGGTAGAGGAACTTTGAACATATTTTGGTACCAACATCCGTACGCTTTTTCAATCCATAATAAGGTTACGTTTTTTGTCAAAACGTTCTGAATAATTAAACTATTTATTCACACTCATTCAAAAATAACTAAACAATAAATTGTATCGGTCTGTGCACAATTTATTTCCATACAATTCATTTTCACTGATCACTTTCCGCTTAGAATAACTCCGTTGAATGTTCTAGCTACCAGGCGGATGACGCATAGACGTCCAGAGTTTCCTACGAGACTCTCGGACAGATAGGGCTGTACTCGTCTCACTGTTCACTCTTTAAGCCTGTTCTGTCCCAGAACAGATTTCATGAATTCCTCAGAGGACCGTGGTGAAATCTGCAATTGTCAACATTTCTTCAGTAGCTCTTCTGATGGGATTAACAGTCTGCGGTTTTGCTATGCTTTTCGATCTGCTTTGGGTTGAAATTGCATACCAAGATCTCTTTACCTGTCTTTTGAAAGACTACTTCAAGCATACTTCGCATAATCCACCAATTCAGTTGATCCAGTCCACAACCTAGTTTTGGAACAGCTAATTTCCTAATCCCAAAGCGTTTAAGTTCTTCTTCAAGGCATGCAGTGCTGCTCATAATTTCTGGTAGGTGGGCTTTTGATAGAAATACTGCTTGGTGACTATGTAAAAAATGAATCGGCTCCCCGACTCCAATCTCGGGCATTTTTTAATTCTGGGCGTCCAAAATTATTCCTGAATACTTCTCCTACACATTTTTTGATCGGCTGCTACACAATAAGCAAAAGTGTATTCCTTGGAAACTGTAAACAGGTCTTGATAAACTTCCTGTGTGACGCCAAATCTTGCAACGCGTGTTCCCCCATAGTTATTCATGAATTCCTGGAAATCGTAATTTTCCTTCGCCTGAACCTCGATGAGACGTACTTCTTCGTCACATTGTGTTGACGCGTACGGGGCCAATCGGTTGGAATGGACGACCTTCGGTTTTCCTCTGGGGAGCTTCCGTAACCGGTAAATTACATCATTTATCCTTTTTATAACTTCATATAATGTTAATCTTTCAATCTTGAATAATTAATAGAATTGTTTCTCTGAATGCAGAGAAAATTTTATTTCCTCAAAAAAATACAACTTATAACAAATCTTAATAATAATTCAAATCATACCTGAAAGCAAAGTAACAACCTTCAACGTGAATTATTCAATGTTTTTTTCAATTTCAACTCGATTGAATATTCCTCTCGATTCACAATTTCAATTATTTTAATCCTGTTGTCATTTTGACATCAAATGTGATTTGCTAATTGTCAATTTCAAATATAGATTCTCTAAATTCTGGGTGGTCCAAGTCTAAGTTCTTTTAATTTTTTAGAATGAGTTTGTTTCCCCATTCAACATATACTGAGTCACCGACATTGAAATTATATTCCTTTCTGTTCTTATCATATACTTTCTTATTATACAATTTATGGTATTTGATACTTTATGGTAGAAATTGCTGTGGGTATTCTCTATGAGTTCTTTAGAGAACCCTTTTGACAGTATAATTTTGTCTTCATTCCTTACTTTCTTGTAATATAGACTTTAGTTTTTTGAAATGAACCTATTCCTGTTATTTTTCAAATCTTTGTTCTCTTCTTGATGTGTCAAAATATCTTCAATCTTCATTATATTCACAATTCTCAATTAATCATCTTCATTCTCTTGGGATTCTAATACTGGATTTCCGCTCAAGCAGTCTGCTTCCAAATTTTCTCTACCTGGACGGTATATTATCTCAAAATCATATTGTGATGAATAATGAGTGAGATCACCCAATTTTTTGTCTGTTCGAGCTTTAATATTAATTTTTTCTACAGGGTTATGCTCCAAAATACTTTAATTAATTTTCCTATGAGCCAATTCTGTCAATATTCAACCAATTCTTTTATCGCCTAACATTTTAAGTAGATAGCCTCCTTTCTTTTCTGTGTTTCGTTCAGTTTCTTTGGAAAATATGCCACTGGTTTTTTCAACTTTGGAATACTCATTCATTTGTGATTGTTTTAGAACAGCTCCTATCCCTGGTGAGCTTGCGTCTGTATATATAGATCCGGATCGAAAATAGCTAAGATTGGCTGAGTACACAGAAAATTTTTCATATATTCAAACGCTTTTTGAAGTTCCCCTGTCCAAAGGAATTTTGGACCTTCTTAAAAAATTATGTAATGGCTCTAGAATCAATAAAATTTTGAGTACGTATTCGTTATAAAAGTTAATTTTTCCTAAGAAATGTTTTTTTTGATTTCCTGCTATAGGAAAATTTTGAATTAAAATAGGGTTGTCCCTTTGTGACGACCTTTTTTCGGGCTTGTGTGACAGTACGGTTTTTATTTAGTTTCTCAGGCGCCAGTTGCAAATTTTGGTTCAAGGTTGCAACACCTTGTCGTACATTTCTCTGTCCTTCCCAGGTAGCCTTTACACAGTTGGAGAAGGATTCGGTGCAATCTGAGGTCTTAGCGATTGCTTGGTGGCAATTTCTTTATTTATTGAGAAGACACATATCACAGGAATAAAACTCACACTATGTATGTACAAATATATAACAACACTTTCACGATGTCACTTACACTGTTGACCACAATTATATTTACACAAAGAGCTGTCCTTTGTGGATTGTCAACGTGTCTAAACATACTATGACATGATCAAAATAATTATTTACACAGTATAAGAGTTGATCAAAGTAATGAAATAATGTACAGTCAGATGTTAACAGAGCAAAAATATGTGACCTTGAAATGAGCGGAACGGTAAACTGTATTGAGAAATGAGATGAGCTAGCAGAGGAGGTGATAAAAGCGGTAAAAATGACAGTAAATTTGTGAATGACGGACAATGAGAGCGTATAATGAGCAAATACAACTGAGAAAGTAGTAAACGGACAGCCGGCTTTGACTACGGTATTGACCTGTGTTTCAAGGAGGCAAGTTGATCCAAATTCCTCAAACTACGAGAGTGTGCGGCCTGAAGGGCGCACTCACTTCAAATCATAGACGCCCAGGGCACAGGGCTTTCGACGCAACCCAATAAAAGAGGAAAATCCGGAAACACTGTCGACCTGCTCCAAAAAAACTGTCGAATATGACAAACCAAAATACAAGGACGTGACTACAAAGCACTCGGTGAATCTAAAAGGGACATTCGGGAACGTTTCACCAATTCAAACTCGAATCACAGCCTGTATCTTTCGCTCGAACTCAGCCCAGAGCGTCGGATACAACCAGGTAATTCGAGGATAACTTAGGTACAGTATCACCTCAATTCAATCCCTAGAGAGGGCAATTGAACGAAGATTGTAAGTAATGTCCCTCACAACGTTCCCGAAAACACTCTAAAATTATTCAACGAAATACCAAATAATATAGCTAATTGATTACTCGATTCGTATTAAACGAAAAATGGAAATGGAACACAGGAAAATATATAGAAATCAAACGGAAAGCCAAATAAAGTCTAAAGGGTTCTTACCAGGTAAAACATCACTTTAACTCACTATCTTTACGGTGAAAACTCGAGCCTTTTGCTCGTTAAACGCAAAAAGGATTTTAATTGAATTGTTCGACAAAATCGAATTGAGAAAGTTGTAAAAATTTTGATCTATACTGAAATATAGCGCTGAACTCAAAAGGAGATGACTCAAAAGCTCGAAAATACTCTCAAAAAGTTGCCCATTTCGTCTAGACATGTCCTATTATAACTTCGGAAAAGTGGGGATGTCACATGTCCAAAATTTCGATAAATTTCCTAGGTGAGGACGCTTTACTGTTCCCGATTGGTTCTTTCAAATTCCTTTGTTCCCTGAAAGGATTATACAGCAGGTCGCGTAAACACTTATTTACCCGTTTTTCATACAATTGAATCTCCGAGACCGCCGCAATCATGTGAAAAAACTGCGATAAGCAATGAATCGCCGGGTATAGCATGGTTTTTATACATAGGACGGAAACTGAAAATGCATCGGACTAAATATGATGGAATAATACCTTTTGATAGGAAATTTCTCGAAACGAAATAAAACTTATTAAACAAATCCTGAGTGACGAAAATCACTTAGTGGAGAGGTCGGAGATTGAAATGCATCGGAATAGATTTGATGGAATAATTCTTTCATTCCTGCTAGGAAGCCTCTCGAACTAAATGAAGCTAATTGATTTATTTCTTAATAATGAAAATCACTCCGTTACACCTCATTGAAGAAACTGAGTTGTTCTCTATGATGTAGCCCAAGTATTGCAAGGAATCCAATGCGAATGAGCATTTAGAAAGTTTCAATCTGAAACCTTTTTTCATGACTGATTCTAACAATTTAGATAGGTAATCTGAATGCTCTTCAAAAGATTTCGAAGAAATCAATAAATCGTCTATAAAGTTTACGGTGAAATTCGATAATTTGTGTTCCCTTATAATAGTACTCAAGATTCTTTGAAAGATGGCTTAGGCAGTTTTTTAGCCAAATAAAAGACAGGTCCATTGAAAATGACCTTGAGTAACAAAGCCTGTCATTCTTTCATCTTCGATTCGTAGTGGAATAGAGCAAAGTGCCGAATTTTTGTCGAGTCTCGAAAAATATTAACAATTTCTTGTTTTTGTAACTGAATCTCCTATCAACGGAAATGGTTGTGATAGAGGAACTTTTATCTTGTTCAGTTCTCTAAAATCTATACACAGTCTCGATGTTTTGTTTTTCTCTCTTTTGTATGCTAGTGTTACCGGAGCAGCACTGGGACTATAGGATTTTTCAATTACATTTCTCTCGAGTAATTCTGAAATTTGAGTTCTTATCTCTTTCTTATCTTCGGTCGTGCATCAATAAGGTCTTCAACTACAATATTTATCTACAATAAGTTCTATTCGGGCTTCGCACTATGTTGCCATGTTATATGGCGAAGATAAGTTTGTATCTTTTTAGGGGTCACCGATTATGAGGTGTTATTGCGTAGTCCATGTCTCTATGTCATTTTTAGACATATTAAATTTTATGCACAGGGCCTATTTATTCATTTCTCAAGAGTCGAATGCGGCTAAAGCAACAAACGAGAGGTCCGAGAGAGATGGAACTAGTTCGAGTAGGACCATAGACAAGGTTCAAATATAAATGCTCGGTTATTTGTATTCTGTGCTTACTATGCTGTTTTGCATGGAGAGAGAGAGAGATGGAGATTGATCTCACCCGCAAAATATGTGATGCTCTAGAAATACAATCAGGCATTTACTCAGAGAATCTCCAGGGAAATTATTTTTTTTGCTTGATGAATACTCAATTGCACTCCGACAATGCGCGCTATAGGATGGTATTGTAGTTAAGGTGACTATAAACCATGGAATAATATATACTCATGAGGGTTTCAGTAGAGACGGACCCCTCCGGACAACATCACATTTATCTTATAACAATGTGACAAAAGTCTCAAGAATCGAAAGAAAATAATTCTTGAAATTTTCCATTTTGTTTGATGAAAGAGTCAGATTTGTACTCTGAAACGTCACAGTTCGTTTTCTTTATCGTTTGTATTGTTCCTGTGTTGTTCATTAGGCAATATTTTCTGCAAGAAACTGTCCTTGACAAATAGTTGATACTGCAATCCGCAACAGCGTTTTTCATGAAAAAAACAATTTTTATTTAAGTTTTAATGGTTCTGTTTCAGATATTGGAAGTGAAAACCCATAAAAAACCTAAAAAGTAATGCAAAATCCTTCCAAAATGAGCTTCGATCGATACTTATCATATTTATCTTCGGCAAATATATTTTATATTTATCTACAAGATTCTCAATAGCTATTTCTTCATGATAATTCAAATTACTTGTTAGGACTTCAAAAATTTCTATTTCTATATCTTCATTGAAATTTATTCGATATTCTTCTTGTTTTTCGGCTGTATCAGAAACTTTCTGTTCTATCACCAATTTTTCATTCCGTGTCAATTTAAATTTTATACAATCCGATCCAATCAAAAAGTCGTTTTTGAAATTTTCATCACTTATCATGAATACATCCATGTATTTTCTTCATTAAATATTTTCGCTTTCACTGTGACTAAATCATATATTTCATTCACACCATTAATTGTTCTAATGCTGCCTCTTTGCATAGGTTTGTTTTCATTTGACTTCAAACGTATAGGTTTCGCAGTTATTAAAGAAATATTCAATCCAGGATCATAAATACCAGATACCTCTCACATCTCATTCAGCAATACGTTTGAGCCTAATTAATGCTGGAATGATTAGTTCTTTGGGTATATGTCGTTCAACTCTACTTCTTTTATTGAATTATTTATATGTGCATCATCTGTTGTATCGACATCGCTCTGAATGTTCCCGCTGAAAAGGCAGTTTTAGTTCAATTTCACTGTTTCTTTTTTTTGCTAACGCAATAATTTGATTTGTTTTTGATCGTGATTTGGTTTCTGGTGTGTGAATTTGAAGTTCCTAAGTACGCGAGCTGAAAATACATAATAATGGCAGATATTTGTGTCGTCTGTTCGACGCATCTGAACCGCAGGTCACCTGGTTTGAAATGTACTGGTTTTTGTGCTGGGTATTATCATTCCAAATGTGTTGATCTAACGATGAGTCAACTGAATTTCTTGTTGGAGTCTGAAAATGTGAAATGGAAATGTTCAACTTGTGTCGACGAGGCTCCTGTACGAGGGTCATCGGAGACGGGAAGATCCCCTCCGGATTCCAATATGGATGCTATTCTGGAATGTATGCGTGAAATAAAGTCCGAAATGAAGGAATTCCGCAGAAATCAGGAATCCCTCACAAAGTCGGTCAGTTTTTGTTCTGATAAAGTATCTGATTTCGAGGCCACTTTAAAGAAATTAGCGGAACAAGTAAAAGTCATTGATTCTCTAAAGAATGAAAATCATGATCTCAAGGAGAATATTCAGAATCTGAACAGGAGATTGAATGACCTTGAACAGGTCTCCAGAGCTGGCAATATTGAAATAGTAGGTATCCCACAGAAGAATAATGAAAATCTAAGATCTGTTGTCAAATCTGTCCATCAGTCCTTGGGGGTAGAGTTTTCAGATGGCATGATTGAGGTCGCACACAGAGTTCCGGCATTCAATAAGGATCTGCCAAAGAATATAGTTGTAAAATATTCTGCTCGTGGCACCAGGGACGATATTCTGACAGCGGCAAAACTAAAAAGAAATTCTTCAACTAGGACCGTATTGGTTGATTACTGCCCTGATGCAAAAGTTTACATAAATGAACATCTGTCCCCTGGAAACAAGATTTTATTTAAAAAGACACGAGATTATGCTCATTCCAAGGGCTATAGATTCGTCTGGGTAAAAAATGGCAATATATTGATGAGAAAAGATGAGACCAGTCCAGTTACGCGCGTTTTAGACGAGCGGCAGCTGCGTACACTGTAACCTTCATTTTTTGTGTCTTGGTCCTTTGGTTAAGTTGAGTTTGTTTCGATGGCTGTTTCTTTTTTTTATCAGAATGTACGTGGTTTGAGGTCTAAACTTAGGGACCTGAAGTTGAATGTGTTGAGTAATTGTAGTGACATCATCTGTATCACTGAGACATGGCTCAATGGTAGTGTGAAGGACTGTGAGGTTTTCGATAGTGAATATTCTGTATATAGAAGGGACCGGGAAAATTCTGCAAGTAAAAAGAGCGATGGTGGTGGAGTGTTGGTGGCAGTGAGAGCGGAGCTTCAGGTTATTGAACAAAAGGAATGGCAGAGTGAGGCAGAAGATATCTGGATATCACTTATCACGGAGACTGGCAAGAAGGTACATATTTGCTGTGTATATTTACCTCCTAGTGATGATTATGCACTTAGTAGCTTTAGAGACAAATTAGATTATATTTCAAGTTTTATATGTTGTGATACGATTTTGATATGTGGTGATTTCAATATGCCGAACATAATTTGGGATTATAAACCTCACTGTTCCTTTCTGGTTCCAAAAGGTAAAGATAATAGATTCAGTTTGATGAATGATGTGTTAGGATTCTTGAACTGTAAGCAGTTTAATCATGTGAAAAATTTCAATAATAGAATACTAGATCTAATTTATTGTAATGAACTATCAATTATGAATCTCACTGAGTCTAGTCACCCTCTGGTGATCGAAGATCCTCATCACAAAAGTCTTGAGTTCCTGGTTGCTTGCTCCGGAGTGAAATGTCTGAATTTCGCAAGATCATTTTCGCACAGCTTTCGAAGTGCAGATTATGTGGCTATTAATTCAGAATAGAAGAAGATTGATTGGTTGGCATTGTTTAGCCGGCAATGTATAAATAATTGCTTGGATTTATTGTATAGTAAAATTTATGAACTAATTGATATGTATGTACCATGTAAAAAAATCCATAGTAGTTTTCCGAATTATTTCAGCAATAGTACTATAAGCTGTATCAAAGAAAAGAATAAAGCTCATAAAAGATGGAAGGTAACTTCCCGTGATTTCGATTATCGGGTCTTTTCGGAGTTGAGGCGTAGGGCCAAAAAAGCAATTCAATCTGACTATAGTTATTACATCTCTTCCGTTGAAAGTGAACTTCCGAAAAATTCCAAGCGATTTTGGCTGCACCTGAAAAATTGTCGTGGTTCGTTCCCAAGCAGAATGGCATACAATGATAAAACTGCCGAGGGTTCGGAGGTTGCCGATCTTTTTGCAGACTACTTTAGTGCTGTTTTTCAACCATATGAGCAGAGATTATCATATCAATCCACGGATGTCGGCAATTATGATTCGTTAAATAAGATAAGGGTAACCGAAGATAGGGTCCTTGAGGTTCTCTCTGAACTAGATGAAAATAAAGGTGCTGGACCTGATGGATTACCGTCCGTTTTTGTTAAGCGATGCTCTGATTCATTGTACATTCCCCTTTGTATCATATTCAACCGCTCATTTGTGGAGTGTGAATTTCCCAGTAGATGGAAAACGGCTTACGTTGTTCCGATTCCGAAAGCAGGTGACAAGCATAATGTAGAAAATTATAGACCGATATGCAAATTGAGTATTTTTAGTAAAGTCCTTGAGTTTTTCGTTCATGAGGGAGTTATGAATTCGGTTAGATCTTTAATCATTCCGGAGCAACATGGGTTTGTTCCCAAAAGATCAACTTTGTCAAATCTGGTCGTCTACACGAAGTACATTCTTGAGGCAATGGACGATCAGGTTCAGGTTGATTCTGTGTATACCGATTTTTCTAAGGCCTTTGACAGGGTGGATCATAATATCCTGATGAAAAAATTGTTGTTGATTGGTGTGCATGGTGACTTGCTGAGGTGGCTGTCCTCATATCTAAACAAAAGGTCTCAGATTGTTACTGTTAATGGATTTTTTTCACCATCTTTTTCTGTAACCTCGGGGGTACCCCAGGGTTCTCTCCTTGGACCTCTTTTATTTATAATTTACATAAATGACATGAAGTCTTGTTTCAAGTTTTGTAAATTTTTGGTATTTGCAGACGATGTGAAGATCTTTTTGCGCATTGTTGACGCCTTGGACCATCTAAATTTTCAACGTGACTTGAATGCATTCAACAACTACTGTATCAAAAATAAACTGCATCTCAATTTAAATAAGTGTAGCTGTATAACTTTCAGCCGTAAAATACATATCAATCTTCACGATTATTATCTAGGTCATTGTGGACTGGGGCGTCAGCATGAGGTGAGGGATCTTGGGGTAATATTTGATGAGAAGCTGTTATTTGATTCTCACATCGATTATGTGGTGACCAAAGCTAGCCAGATGCTGGGATTTGTGATAAGATCGTGCAGAGATTTCAGCTCCATCGAGGCCCTTAAGGCTCTATATTTTGCATTTGTGTACAGTAAACTATCCTATGCGTCGGTTGTTTGGTCTCCACAATATGAGACTTATAAACATAGACTAGAAGTGGTACAGAACAAGTTCTTAAGATGTTTGGACCATAAAGTCACGGGAAACTATGATAATATTGCAAGTACGATCAATCTTAGAAAAAACTATTGCTTCCGCTCATTGGAAAGTTGTAGGGAGCATAGTGATCTTATGTTTTTGTACAAGCTGTTGAATGACTATGTGGATTCACCAACATTGCTATCTTACATAAATGTGCATGTTCCGGCTCGGTCATTGAGGGGTTGCTCTGTTTTTGAGGTTGCCTTTCACAGAACAAATATGAGAAAACACTCTCCGATAAATAGAGCGGTGGGATTGTTCAATTTAAAGTATAGTGAACTAGATATATTTTTCATGCCGATAGGCCCATTTAAAAAAAGACTTAATTTGCTTAGTTAATTTTCATTTCTGTATTCGTAATATTTTATTTCATGGTAACTAGCTTAAATGTTCTTGGGTGATATGTAGATCTAGGTTGTTGCACATATTGTTTTTAGTTGTATTTTTTTGTGGATGTTTTTTTGGGTGTATACCTGTTGACATCCTATTTGATCACAAAATAAATAAATAAATAAATAAATTAACATGCTTTATTCTTTCGTCTTTCTCTTTGAACCATCATTCAGCTGTAAAATGAAAACGTGAGCCTTTGCCTTTATTTCTACGGATTTCACAGGGTAACTTAACAGTATTTTCTCTGTTAGTGCATTGTTTGTCAATTTTCTTCTCAGAATTTTTCTTATATACCAAATGTTCTAATTTTCCTATTTCATCATAAAGATCTTCTACTTTTTCCAATTTTTCTCTATCAACCATGTCAGAAACAAAACTTGGCAAACCAATTGAAATGAGATCTATCAATGTTCCACTATCAATAGATTTTTTTGGCTTTAGCGAAAGTTTCTCTTTTTTTTTCATAGCGTATTCTAATAAAGACCTTTTTTGATATTTAAATGAACATGCGAATTCTATGAAAGACCAACCTTCACCTGCGAATGTTATACAATATATACAATATTTTCTCCATATTTCCCATTTAGATTGAATGGTCAGTTTCATCAGTACAACTATACCAATCCATAGCACCTTTTTCCAAGAATTATCTCAAGATTTCAATTTTTTCATTCTTTCTCGAATCCAAAAATACATTTATCTGCATAGGAATTTCTTCCATTGAATTTATAGATCATGAAATTATCTCCAATCAAAACTATATTTCCTACTACAGTTTGATCTTGCCTCTTTTCGAATGAATCACCACCATTTTACTGATCTTCAAGAATTTCTTCCTGAAAAATATCTCGAAATTGGAGATAACCTCCTTCATCTGAATAGGTAGCAGAGAAATCCTCATGCAGATTGATTCATACCCTTCTTATTTGGTTTTTTTTGTAAATAGAATTTTGAACTTTATTAAATGCTGAATTCTTGATTACTTCTCTATGGAAACTTGCATCTTGGTAAACATCAGGAATAGAATGAGTACGGCCATCAATTGTTCTAATCGAAGTTACCTATTCAAAGAACATTCGTTTTTAGGCTCTTTCACACATATCTTGAAATCTAACCTCAACTTGTCCATTTTAATGATATCAACAAGAATGATGTTTTATATTGTTAATCTTTCAATATTGGATAATTATCAATAGATTTATTTCTCTGAAAGCAAATAAAATTTTATTTCCTCAAACAAAATATAACTTATTTGAAATTCTAATAATAATTCAAATCATACCTGAAAGCAAAGAAACAACATTCAATGTTAATTATTCAATCTTTTCCTCAATTTCAACTCAATATACGACTTGGCCCAAGTTGCCAACGCACAATTTTCTTCACACATTTACTATCACTAGGGAACGAGAATTTCAGGAATAATTCGACATGATAAGGTTCGCGTTATTTATAAATATCCGTGAAAGATGCCTCGGCTCCTCAAACAAGATAATTCCTTCTAAATAAAGGGTTTTGTAAGGCTAAAATTCAAGTTGGGATTCCTGATTTCCTGTTAATAGTGTCAAGATTATAGAAGATATGTTCCGCAAATCAACTTGGTTATTTCAGTTGCCGGTATTCCGTTCCGTAAATATGAAATAGTTGGTTGGTTCCTGAAAAAAAAGGTTAATTACGGAATTTGATTGATGAAAAAGCAATCTTTCTGTCACAAGAACATAGACATATTAAGTCTATGCACCAGAACGACAATCAATGTTTTATGGTTACATATCCGAAGCATAGAACAATCTTTATTTACCTTATGACCCATAGACCATTCCTAGTAATTTTTCCATTGTTGATTGTTGCCTCTCCTATGTTCTATGGATCATAAAGTAAATAAAGATTGTTTTATGCTATGGA
This sequence comes from Myrrha octodecimguttata, assembly GCA_958510865.1. Taxonomy (NCBI): domain Eukaryota; kingdom Metazoa; phylum Arthropoda; class Insecta; order Coleoptera; family Coccinellidae; genus Myrrha; species Myrrha octodecimguttata. The sequence goes on from OY294061.1 coordinate 6,320,563, forward strand.
TATGTTTCCATAGAACATTGACTGTCGTTCTAGAGACGGAGAGAACGTTTTTTCATCAATCAAATTCCGTAATTAACCTTTTCTTCAGGAACCAACCGAATATTTTATATTAACGGAATGGAAAACCGACAACAAAAATAACCAAGTTTGCGGAACATATCCTATATAAATTTGACACTATTAACATGGAATCAGAAATCCCAACTCAAATTTCAGCCAAACAGAGATGATCTGAACAAAAACCTATTTTTGGAAGAAATTATCTTGTTTGAGGAGCCGAGGCATCTTTCACGGATATTTTAAAATAACGCGAACCTTATCATGTCGAATTTGTCCTGAAATTTCCTTTCCCCAATGATAGTAAATTTGTGAAGGAAATTGTGGGTTGGCAACTTGGGCCGAAGTCGTCTGTTGAATATTCCTCCGATTCCCAATTTCAATTATTTCAATCCTGTTGTCACTTTGACATCCAATGTGATTCGATTAACTCACATAAATCAATTTCAAGCGATGGACCAAAATGATTTTGGTTGTTCGCGGTTAACCGTATTGGTTATGTGTCAAAGGATATAATGACGTCACAACCAGTAGCCAATGTCATTGTCGCTCGAATGCATTGGTCTAAATCACAAAATATAAATCCTTTTTGAGCTGTGAAAACTATTTTGACTTTTCATTCGAATAAAGGTCAAAGGTTTCGACAGTGTTCAGTTATAGAGAGTATACTCAATAACAGATATTCGTGGTAAAAAACTTGCATTACTGCTATTGGGAACTTATGCGGAGATGCCACCGCTCTAACGGTTACATTTGAAACCTGTCAAAGCTAGTGGTTTTATGTAAACGAACCGTAGAAATATGATGGAGAACGAACATTTATTAAGAAGAGCTAGAATATTTAAAGAAATATTTATAATTTTGTGTTAGATTTCTTGAGGAGGAATTTTTCGTTTGGATCACGACACAAAATCCTGCTTTAAATCGTTCCTGGAGGATAATTTCGATGTTATTTAATGTCTGTTGCTTGGTGGATAAAAATAAACCAATATAGTTCACTTGAATTTCTGGAAAAATAGACACCTGAATAAGTAATTCAAGGACTTTTATTAATTTGAAGAAGTGCTGAATGCAGGCCATATTATGTGGTTAACCTAGAATCAGTCCGACTCATACTATTTATGTTCTCCTTGTTGACTAACAAGTGAATCAGTAAAATGAAAAGATAGTTTTTCTGCTTTAGTTCTTCTGCATTGTATTTTGAAAGAAAAGGAAATAGATAGACATATAAATGATATTATTTTCATATCACAGCAGCTTAAGATACAAGCTTAGTGAAAAATGGCACAGCTGGTTCAACCTACCTATACAGAAATGAAAAATATTAGTGTATTTATATGAATGACTTCAGCTTTTATCAATTATTAGAGTATATCTAATTATTGTCAGTTTTCAATCAGATCACTCACTTTGAATATAATTTTGTGTAGTATGTGAAGTAAGTAGCTGCAGAAGTGCTCAGTAGTTTCCCTGAAGGAATCAAAATCAAAATTCTCTTATTTTCATTTACACCTGCGAACATATGGTCATGAGTTGTTCCTGAAATGAATACGTTATATTTTACCTTCATGAAATTCAGGCCTTTCTCCTATCAACGATTTCCATGCCAGATGCTGTTTCCGAATTAACTTCACTTTCATTTGGCTTTGGAGAAACTTAGGGCAGTAGATGATCCTTTCTTCTTTGGCCATGAATAACATTGAGTTGAGGAACATAACAATAATCATCTCGGTAGGATGCCATTTCGAATTAATAAAATCGAAAATTTTAATCGGAACGAAAGAAACCGATGAATAAATGTTACAAACACTTTGGGTAGGTATACTAAAAGTTCAACTCGGAGAACAATACAAAAATAAGTCACCATTTAAAAGTAAATTGGCTGTTTCAATATCCTCCACCTGAACATTGTACCCACAGCCCAGATAATTCAGGGAAATCAAATAAATGTTTTGACTGTTAACGCTTTCGGCCATTCAAATACTCCGTAATCCCAACTATTTTGATGGACCGCTCATAAAAAACAATTCCAGAGCTGAGTCAAAACCGCAAAATTTGGTTATAGATGTGGTCCTTTCACAAGTGATCTATGACGTCATGGAACGTAAACTGATAGGGTAACCAATTCCGCTTGAAAAAAATGGCTTAAACCAAAAAGGATTGGTTTTAACCAATCTGTTCCGGTAACTCACTTCAAATGATTAATTCCTACATTAATATGGTCCTTTTCACTGTCTCTGCAGCTTCGGTGATAATCCTCTTTTTTTGCGGGTTATACAACCACACCAGATCTCCTTCGGTGAACCCTCCTTCAGTGGCCTTGATATGGTAGTGCATTTTCATCCGATCAGTCTTTTGCTGCATTTGATTGCGCACCTTGTCTTGAACGTAATTTAGCTTGCTCCTCAATTTGCTGACGTTGTCCTCCCCGGGTACATCCTCTACAGGCTTATACCCAAACTCAAGATTACAGTAGTCTAATTTCTATGCCCAACATTATACTGGCTGGAGTTTCCTCGGTAGATTTTTGAATCAAAGATCTTTGTGCCACCGTGAATACATGCAAATATTCATTCCAGTCCCGCTGGTGATCGAAGACTACTTTGGCTAGATGTTTTTCCATGGTTCTAATCATTCGTTCGACCATTTAATATGATTGGGGATGCAGAGGTGTGGTTCTTGTCTTATTGATTCCCAATATTCTACAAATTTTTTGGAATAACATCGACTCAAAATTTTGGCCTTCATCACAATGCAACTCCAGAGGTATTCCGAATCTGCAGAAGAATTTTTTGACCAACTTATCAGCAACCGTATTTGCCTCGTGATTAGGAATACCGTACGTTTCCACCCATTTGGTAAAATAGTCCATCGCTACCAAAATGTACTTGTTTCCATGGTCCGTTTTGGGAAAGGGACCCGTGATGTCTATAGCTACTAGTTCCATGTGAGATCCAATATTATATTGCTTTATTGGAGCCTTTCCTTTGTTATGATGGCCATTAGCTGCAGCACAAGCCTTAAAAGTTCTACACCAGTCTTTAACGTCTTTCTTACAGTTAATCCAATAAAAACCGCTGCCTGACTTGCTCCAGCGGCTAAGTAGGCCCAAAAGGTCGACCTGAAGTTCCATTATGCAGTCTTGTCAAAACGAACGCCACTCGACTTTTCGGCACAATCAACTGAAGCCTCTGTTCAAATCCATCGTCATTCTCCCAACAACGCTTCAGAAGACCTTTATCGATCTTTAATGTTTTCCACTGTGTCCAATACGACTAAACATTTTGACTCAGTCTGGATACTTCTTCTCGAGTCGGTCGCCTACCGTTCTTCTTCCTGTGTTCGTTGAATTTCTTGAGGTAGCCAGTCATCTCCAATTACTGTGGTCCGTCTCAAATTGGCCTTGTCTTCCACACGTGAGCAATGGCTGTAACTCTTGGAGCACGGTCTTATTAATAAAACATCAGGTCGTAGATATACGATGACGATAAGCTATGACTCAACAATCCAATCAACCACTTATACCAAAACGCATAGAATTTCTAAAAATTATTACTACCTTTTTACATCATTACGAAAATTCATCACTTTACAATATCCAGAAGATCAGACAGGTTAAAGCTTATCGACTGATTCAAAATGAATTTTATCTAGAACTTAAAATCAATAGGTTCAATTGTACCTTCAACGAAAAAATTTAATGTTTTTAATATTGTTGCTATGACACGGCCATTATGAAATTTCTCATAAAATTATGTATCAGTATTTCTTTACAAGTTGCTATGTTTCTTCATGATCTGGTCAGTATTTTTCAGTTATTTTTTTAGCCGCCCACAGGTCGATCAGCCGAAGTCCATTTCACAAAATAGCATATGGAAGCATTAGGAACTAAAATGAAACATTATTACTGTTTGGTAATTATATATATCCTAGGACGTAAACACGTCTATCCTATACACATTTCATGTAAAAAATAACTAGATTTTTTGGAAATGATAAGGTATGTTCGAACACTTGCACGAAACATTAATAATGATCCACAGTGAAATTTTCGAAACTGGACTTCGGTTGATTGCCTTGAACGGCTCATATAAACAACGATATGGAGAAAAAGTGCAATTGGCTAATTTTTCTGCCATATATACGAATATTAAACAACTTTTGTAAAATATAAAATTCATGGTCTGTGCAGAATTCCATAGAGAACCGAAGGTTTTTTTTCTGACAAAAGAGTAAAAAAAAATTTGGTAAATTCAGTGATACGATTCCATCAAGTATCCGAAACTAACAGCCAAGTTCAGTGAGACTGCATATGTTGTTCTTGAGATATTGAGGAAATTACTTCATAGATTTAAGTGAAAGCTTATTGATGACCTTGAATGGCACAAGTCGAATTTGTGTGCAATATTCAAGTAGGTAGCTTTTTCCGTTCTGAAGTTCCTTATCGTGAAAATGGTGGTTCGGTGGGACAGAATGGATTTACACCTTTTTCTTCATCATTGAGTTCACTGTGGTTTAGCCAATGTTTGACAAAAAATTCAAAAATTACAGACCTTAGGCGAAAACGATGAAAGGCTATTCCTGAAAGCTTGTCCTAAGTAATGGTAACACCTATGGGCTGGTATAATAACTACCTATTCAGTTGCTGTTCTGGCTATAACAAACTTCTCAAAAAGTTTCAGCTTTGAGATAATTATACGAAATTATTATACATATCCATATACCTATTCTATTCAAAAGTTGGTTCTTGAATTACGTTAGATATATGTAGGTGTGATGATAATGCGAAAGGGTTAATTATAATTCAACATTCAGTTGGGAGCTGCAACCAGTTATACACAATAGTTAATTAATGTCTGCATATACTCGGGTAATTTAATTTTCCTTCGGGGAACTCCAGAATATTATACAGAGTGTAACATCCAAATGGAATAAATTCGATAACGAATAAATGAGTGGGTGTTAGAAAAAAAGCTCGGACACGTCGATTTGTAATTTTAAATGCGCATATTTTTCAAGAAAATTATATTATATAGGGTGTTCCATGTGACCGTGGCCAATACCAACTTTCTTATTTCAAATGCAACCCCCTGTATATTATTTATTTTTTGGATTCTTCAGAGAATTCTAGTCACAATTCATGCACAATGTCCTATACCTATCCTTAACTATTTCGAAAATATTAAGTGATTTCAGATTTAGTGCAAAAATCAACGTTTTAAATAAAAATGATTTTATTTCACAAATTCGGTACATTACACTTAAAACCTCATAAGTAATACTGACTATTTCTTGATAATTAAAAAAAAAACGAAAAAAAAACATTAATGTCAATGTAGGAAATGTTCAAAATGTTCGCCGCGAACGTCTTGGCAACATGCTAATCTGGTTTAGAATTGTCTTTTAACGTTACTCAACATTTCTGAGAACGAAAAAGTTGAAGATAGGTAGGGGACATTGTACATGAATTATGTCTAGAATTTTCTGAAGAATCCAAAAAATAAATAATATACAGGGGGTTACATTAGAAATAAGAAAGTTGGTATTGGCCACGGTCGCATGGAACACCCTATATAATTTTATTTTCTTGAAAACTATGCGCATTTAAAATTACAAATCGACATGTTCGAGCGTTTTTCCTAACACCCCCTCGTTTATTCGTTATCGAATTTATTCCATTTGGCTGTTACACTCTGTATAATACCTAAAACAATCAGAAATTGCAATTATTTCACACGTGTAGAAATAGACCAAGTTCACAAAAATATGACATGTACAATCATAATCGACCTTGTGAATCGGAAACAACGATTGAAAATACGCTGCGAATTCGAATTAAGGATAATTGTTTCTTCATTTTCGTAACTTTTTTCGAGATTATTTCATGGTTCTATAATAACATCACACTTTCAGTATGTTGCGCTGGAAATGATATCTTGATGATTCATTAATGAAATATTTATGATTGTAAAAATTTAACCTCATGCAAATTGCAACAAATTGCGATGGATTTTATCACACGAGTTGAAAATGATTGAAGATTTGATAGAAATATGCGTTTTCGAATCAGTTCCATATCAGTAACGAGTCCCTCGTGTGATCCGGCGCTACATGTTTTCGGACAGGATCGTTATTTCTTCATTCAATTCCGTTTATGAGCGTTCAACATGTATTTTCTAGATTCTATCACAGACGAAGATATAACACTCGTATCATTGGCTAGGAAAACTGATGTGACTTGTTTCATTCAGTTTAATCCTTCACCTTTTTTCCGAAATCATCAAAATCTCGCTAACATTTAATTAATATACTCCCTTGAAAAATCCCAACGACAACGTAGTTGAATTATAAGTTCATCAGACAATAAATCGAAATTTCGTAGAATTATTTCCTTCTAATACTCACGCATCTCAAGAATGTTGTCCAATTAAATAACTCTGCTATTTTCCCTTCTTTGTTCGACGAAGGAATCAGATAAAGACTCTGAAACGATACAATTCTCTTCATGGATCGTTCACATTGTTTCGGATATTGATATTGCTCAGATCAAATCAAATACATTTTTTCCTGGAATGTAACCTTCTCGGCTATTTTAGATCTTGCAAAAGCCAGGGCGTTCTTCATAACTTGAGTTGATTTGATTTTTTATGAAGTTTTCAGATATTATTATAATGTCAGAGGACTCCTGAAAAATAATGCAAAAAACTCCTCCCAACTATTCTCTTGTTGACATTTATAGAGTATAGTTGTGTTCTATTCAGGGAACGTTTTGGCCACTCTCTCACATTCAGCAATCTCTTGCAATGGCTGAGAACAGAGGATCGAGCCAGCAGGTATCGCCTATCATTAAAACGAACTCGGGCAGTGATTATACATAGGTAATATAGAGTGTGACAGTTCTGTATTTCTTGAACAAGCTTAAGGAACAGGTATGTGGCAGTATTGCTTTGACACGAAGTGCATGTTATTGTTTCAATAATGTCTGTGCTTACACAGAACCAGTCCACTCACGTCGTTTACAAAGGAAATCTATGTCAATGCATATATGACTCCGAATAGAGCTACTCAGAATTTTAGTAGGCGTTTGGGGTGCTTTGGGGTGCCGGTCAGATTGCAGATATAGGATTTCGTTACTCTAGCCGCTTTTGGGCTCGATTAAAGAGGTTATAAACATGTAAGGAAACTGAAATGAATTTTTTGTCCCATTTATTTGATGAACTGTTTAGTATTTGATCCATCATAAAATATAATCCAAACAGCTTCGTCAACAAAATCATTTGTTTAGTCATCTCTGAGATTATATTTTATGATGGTAGTCCTCTTCATATGATGTTTCAATTGCACAACAACAGGAATTGGAATCGAACTTGTGTGGATTCGTTCATAATGTTTTTTGGATATAATATAAAGGAATCGCGACTGAAGTAAAAGAATTACAACCTCCATTATTCAATTAAAACTATGAGATGTCAACTAAAATTGCACAACCACAATGATTGAAATCGAACAACGTTGGTCTATTCATAGTTTGCTTTTGTATTGGAATGAATCTCATTATTTGTGAAATTATCACAATCAATACATTTTCCAGTTGAAGCAATAGTATGTTAACATAACTTGATTTCAATGAACAAGTTTTTGTCAATAAAAAACCTCTTTTCTCGATAATTTACTTCTACTTATATATATATATATATATATATACATATCTTCTCTATTAATGAAAAAGGTGAGCAAATTTAGATTTTGCTTAACTTGCTGAATTTATTCATGGCAAATAGTATGGCAAGTATCTGGAACAGTTTGGCAGACTTTACGTAAACATGATATATTGACCACAATATAGGTATTGAAAACTTAACGAATAACATATCTATATGAGTTATAATTCGATAGTGTTATGGAAAATGTAGGACAATTAAGTTTTTTGAGGAATTATATTTCTTGTTTATAAATGTTTGAAGTTTCCTCATTCCTTTCACATTAATTCGATTGTATCCACATATATTAGAAAAAGGCCTGCAATGAAATGAAACACACCCAAACTCCCACAAGATTTTGAGGAGTTTCCTAGAGATATATGAGTATCAGTTTTCTGAATTAGGAGAATAGGATTTCCATAATATTTTTGCTGAATTTTCATTTACTCCAAATTATTTTAACAGGAAGTTTAAGATGTGACAAAACACTCGCTTTGGTAAAAGAAATTTTGCTTTACAAATGCTTTCCGGTTTCATCGAAAATCTTAGTCTGATTTGAATCTTATGATTGCTGAATCATGACAAATTCTTTTCTACATTTCGACTTTTGATGTTCCAAAGTCAAATATTCAATTTGACACCTGTTTTGACATAGAGAAAGTGTGGTTATCTCTGTTATTTTCCGGCCGGAAAAACGCATACGATGAAATGATTTGTCTTGTTGATCTGTGGTGCTAATTTGCACATGAGCCCCACCACAGAGTTCAAAAGCTGATCAAGCCTCCAAAGTACGCATGATATGTAGGAATGGCGTATTGTTCATCCTGCAAGTATCTCAAGCGCCAACAATACCTCGAATATAACGGGGTGCAAATGGTTGAAAAAAATCGTAAGAATGTGCAATGTTGCCCCTTTTTCATATCCAAGAAATTTCGGGCAAACAAAACTGAAATGAAGTGAGAAATGGAAAAATAATAAACATTGCGCATTCTCGCTGAAGAATTAAGTATATCCAAAAAAAAATTTCAAAAATGCTCACTGAAGCCTGCAGAACGACACCCCGTTTTATCCTATAAACGTCGGAATTGCATGGCATTTAAATGTGGTTGTGTTGCTTAGCTGTAATCGGTATTGGTTCCTCTTGAGCAGAGTTCTCACTTTACGTTCCGTACCCTTCCAGTATTCTCTTCGTAAAATATTATAAGGTGTGAATGAATTGATGTATGTACACTATATGTCCGGTTTACGTTCGGTCAACATGAAATCTGTTCCTGCTAAATTTTGACTCAAATCATACGGGAGGGATACTGGAAGGTAACGGAACGAATAGTGGGAATCAACCCTTATTATTCTGATTGAATATATTTGGGTTGCCGGTTTCAAGAAAACCGTTCTAATGCTAATCAATTTCAAGTGAGTAACCAAAACGAAGTGGTTGAGAACTATCCATTTTGGTCTAAACCATTACATTCAAGCAATATCGGTTACTTTGAGTATTTTCCGATATACAGGGTGAGTCTTTGAGTTGCACATTGATTTTAACTATAGATTCCTTCAATCAAATGGAAAACTTTTTTCCTTTGCCTTTTTTTCATATTCAGCTCAGATAAAAAGTTGCAAGGATTTAAATATTTCTCAATGTGCTAATACACTCCTACATTTCCTTTGCGGGTTCACCACAGATATATTTTACGGTGATCTCTTTTGCACAATAACTAATCCAATATTTGAAATTCAAAGAAACATGATTGAAAAACTCATTTACTCAGTTAATTCTTTCGATTTGCTGCTTTTTGCGATATTATCGCAAGGTTAACATTTCACTTCACTGGACTCTTGTAATAGTGATTTTCCACTTGATATTTTCGAGTTATTCAATTTCCATTCCACTATAAAATTATACACAGTTCCATCCTCGCCCAATCTTATATTTAGGACTACATAATTTTTCCTATTTCATCAAATTCATACATGAATCATTTGAAATGAATCTAAATCAATCAAACTAACCTAAACACATCAACTGAATTCTATAGAAAGTCAGGTTCATAGAGATGAAGACCTAGCCTCCATATTTGTGGTCTGATCACGTAATGGCATACACCTAATATAAGTACATAAGTGCTATGCGGAATAGATAAATATTTCTGTGTATTCTAGGGTTCGGATATGTGAAGACGGAACTCAATTTACCGTCTTTACTAGCTCAGGGACGGATCCATAAAAATGAGGTACTAATTTTATAACATTCCACGTTGAATATCTCCAAAACGGTGGGTTTAAGGAGAAATTATGAGTTATAATTAAGAATTCTTAAATGATTGAAGATTCTTATTATGACCTAAGATAAACTTCATCTGCAATCTCGATGCTTACTACATATAGTTCTATGAATCGTTGAGTCTATGGGCCGTATTTATAGTTGCTCCCTGAGGCTTCCTTACTGAAGGCCGCCTTGAATTTGCTTTTCTATGCAACCAAATACAAGTTAGTTCGCATAGAAAAGCGAATACAAGGCGGCCTTCAGTAAGGAAGCCTCAAGGAGCAACTATAAATACGACCCTATAACTCGAAAACTGTCTGAATTATGAGGAAAGTGATAACTGTAGAGTATGTGTCATATTTATAGAAAATTCTACGCCAAAACTAATCTCATTCATATTAACTATATGAAAGCTAAAAAGGAAAAAATAATTTTTTTGTTTGGAAATTTCAATAGCCTGTATCTTTTCACTGGAGCTTAATCTGGGAATATGGCATATGAAGAAAGTGTCTTATTTGATGAGAGGAATCTGCGCTTGAAATAAATGTTCATCTTGAAGATTCATCCTGTATACTTCGAGCACTGTCCAGTGCTCTCACTGCGGAGAAATTCGTTCCGTTATGGACTGTCAGTATACTGACGCAGTATCGTACAGAAATGTTCGACGTGCTCCCAGTGCTTTGAAATTTAAAGTATTTTAATGAGGTTATGTACCGTAAAGGTGAACTTATAACGTGTTTATTATTAAATTACGAATGAAATACTAATAATTTCAACTGCAAGGGCTGATATAGTCAAATATTTATTGTAATCCTCCGATGATGACTCTGACGATGATGTAGATCTCACATACGTTTCTGGAAATCGAACGGGACAAAATATGATCCCGGGAACAGGAAATGATGTAGGAAAAACAGTTTTCCGAATGTCTGATCGAATTAACAGGAAATATGAATATGCTGAGATGGCTGAAAACGTGAGCAGTAATATAATTGAGGTATGTGATAAAAATGATGTAAAAGACCACGGAACTGCCAATTTAAAATCAACCTCTTCTTGAGTACAAAATGATTTCAAATTAAAGGTTGCCTCACTGATTTAAGATCCTTGTTTGAGTACAATTATGTTCTGTGCTTCTGCCCGCAAATACTAAATTTCCGAAACAGAAGATACCAAGTCTTGAAGTTTTTTGGTAGATGTAGCAAACTGCCAACGGCGTCGGAGTTTCGTTGTTTCTAGTTTATCCTCAACATGCAGGTCCAACAAATGAGGTGCTCTTCATCAATCAGGAACTAGTTAAGATTTTTAATAGAACTCTGGAATCGATGAAGAGAGTAAGGAGAAGGCCGAATTACAAAACTATGGTGCAGGATATGCTTAGGGAGTTGAAGGAACCAGATAATACAGCGGATCATGAAACAGGGACTACGGAACATGGAGATACGCCAAATATGGTTGTTCAGCGTGAGCTGTTCACTTACCTGGTAAAAGCAGATCCATTCGATGGAGATGAATTTAATGCTCGATGGCTGAATGACATATGCTCCATGGTACACTCGAACCCTAAAAATCATGTTGGTCTTGAGCTAGCCGCCTATCTTCAGAAAACTTTTCCACCTGAAAAAAAAAGAATGCATTGATAAAACGAAGCCATCAAGATCAGGGTGGAATGCAAAACAAAAGAGGAGAGAGGAATATATAAGGGTGCAAGATTGGTGGCGCAGAAAACCGGAATAATGCGTAAGAAGAATTTGCGAGGAAAGAGTAGGTCATGATGATTATGGAAACGAAAAATCTAGAAAAGTACTGCCGTGAAGGCAGCAGCTTTTGCGCGCATGTTCAATGGAGATGACCGCTTTGGCAACAAATTTACATGCGTGCAAAAGCTGCTGCCTTCACGGCAGTGCTTTTCTAGATTTTTTCGATAAAGTACTGCATTTCAATATTGTCTAGTCTGTATATTTGAAAATATTGAGAAAATAAAATTTCGAATGGGTATATCTACGGAATGATTGGACGGATTTCACCCATTCACGAATTCGACCTTCGTAATTAGGCCCCAAATCTTCTCTACAAATATCGACTTTCTTCCGGAAGTTGAAAACTCGATATTTGTAGAGAAGATTTGGACCTTGATTACGAAGGCCAAATTCGTGAATGGGTAAAATCCACCCAATGATTTCGCAGATTTACTCATTCAAAATTTTATTTTCTCAATATTTCCAAAAATACAGATTGGATCGAATAGAAATCCAGCACTTCATCGAAAAATGACAGTTTGAAGGTTCATACAGAATTTAATGGGGATGATATGATGAGAAGATAACAGAATATTGAAAATCTGAAAAAAAAAATTTGAAATTTTTTTTTCGAATATTTCTGATGACACGATCATCACGAAATTTTACACAATGTGCTTCAATATCTTCAAACTAGCTGCGAAATTTCATCACGATCGAATCAGTCTTTCTTGAATTATACCGAAAAAAACAACGATATGGAGAAGAAAACCACGAAATTCTACATACTTTTTTCCATAACTAACAGCCGTGTGTCGAATTGAAATTTGGTTCACTGCTGTGAAATATAAAGTTCAAGTCATAACTGGAATTATTCTCGAATATGAACAATAGTTTCAGAAAAATCAAACTTTTAGAAAAAAATTTTGAAATTTTATTTCTCGAATCGAGTGACTGTACGATTTCAACGGAGTTTCGCTCAAAGTTGCGCGTCATTATGCTTCAACCGCCACGTTTCGATCCAACCGCTCCGATAGTACCTCAAATATGAGGGCAGTAGCCATAAAATTTCAAATGGCTATAACTCCGAAATTATTTGGCCGATTTGGCCCATTAACGAACTTACCCAACAAGTTTCAAGTCGCTAGCTGGATCTTTTCGGCAGTTATCGTGTCCACGGCCGACCGGACAGAATCGGTTTTGACACCGGATTCGTCTTCAGTGAATCCAACCTAGTCGTTTGAGACCATTTTCGGCTAAATCATCGAAAATTACAGACATTCAGACGAAACGATAGCACTGTCATACTGTCGAAATGTCAGGCATGACATAACAAGAGATAAAACATGTCGCAAAAACTTTCTCACCTCGAGCTCGAGGTAACCCACGACAACTTATGGGTGCCGATCACAACCGATGAGATCCGGAAGGTCCTACTCAAGAAAAACACTGAGCAGAATACCTAACGATATCTTGGCACGTATTTTAAACATCTTGATGTGGCTGAATAAACTCCCAGGAGCATCGTGTCGATCCCGTTCAGTCTTACTGCCTAAAAATAAAGGTGCCAAAGAACCCGGTTGATTCCGTCCAATTACAAGGTCATCCGTAATTGTGAGGGCCCTTCATTAAGTCCTGGCTAACCGCATGAAGATCATCCTTCTAAATGCAAGGCAGAAGACTTTTCGGAATACCGAGGGTTGCGACGAGAACGTTGTTTTTCTGGACATGGCTATCAAATACCATCACAAGAAACTCAGGAAGATGTTTATGGCGGAGTTGGGCATGGCTGAGGAGGCATTTTATTTAATCTCTTTTCCAGCTCTCTTTTTTAGCCTTACGGACAAAAGGTTTTCACAGTTCATGATCAATTACATCCGCAACATCTATGAACAGGGAACAACAGTACCAAAACATGGCGAGTGGCAGTCAGATCCTATCCAACATGTGGTGTGAGGCAGAGTGATCCCCTATCCCCCATAATCTTCAATTTGGTGATGGACGGTCTTCTTAGAGCAATGAATTCTGAGATAAAAGTTGATATCGATGGCATTAAATTTAATGTACTACCCTTTGCAGATGATCTCGTCCTTTTAGCGTCCATGAAGGAAGGACTGCAGAACCTCATCGATAGAGTGAATGATTTCCCCAAAAAATGTGGTTTAGAGGCCAACGCAGGCAAATGAGTTACACTTGCCATTCAGAATTCACCTGAACAGGAAAAAATTGTTGAAGATCCCTTCTGTACTTTCGAAAAAAATAATAATATCTACATACCAACCATGACAATATCCTCTGTATGGACCTACCTGGGCGTCGGGTTCGGTGTCCATGGCTTGAGATGTTGTGATGAGAGTGGCATATTGCAGAAGAAACTATATCAAATATCCAGGGCCCCATTAAAGCCCCAACAACGTCTGTGGACAGCAAGATCGATTGAAATAACTGGCGTCATTTATCATCTAGTCTATGGTCATGTCAAATTTGGTCATCTGGAGAAACTGGACAGAATAATGAGAAGGAGTATCCGCAGCTGGCTCTACCGTTCCAAAGACTGTCCTAACGCATACTTCCATGCTAACATTAAGGATGAAGGTCTTGGGCTTCCATCCTTTCGATGATGGGCTCCGTTGCAGCGCCTGAAAACTTTAGAAAAGCTTAGAAAGAACCAATATCTAACCTAACCTAACCTAACCTAACATTGAGGATGGAGGTCTTGGGGTTCCATCCTTTCGATGATGGGCTGCGTTGCAGCGCCTGAAAACTTAAGAAAGGCTCAGAAAGAACCAATATCTGGTGACTAGTAATGTGGCAACTTTTCAAATGTTTGAGTCTGCTGATGCAGATAGGTGTCTGAAGCTCAACGACAGCTCCATAATAACATCTCCTAAGGTTTTCGCCAAGATGTGGTCCGAGAAGTTGTACAGCTCTATTGACGGTGGTCCGCTGAAACATTCGGCTGATGTGATAGGTCAGTATAGATGGGTTGGCTCCCCTTAAATGTTCCTGTCCAGGAGAGACCTCGTCAATTGCAATAAGGCCAGAATCGCGGCATCTCCATCTGCTACACGGACGTCAAGGGGTAGACCAGGTGATAGAGTGTGCAGAGCTGGATATGGTGTACCTGAAACTAATAATCACATCATTCAGATATGCCATAGAACACATGGAGTTACAATTAGACGCCACAATGCAGTTTCCAACTACATTGCCCGAATCCTGGAAATCAAAGGCTATCATATGGAAAACGGACCTACCTCTTCAACAGTTGAGGGCATGCGGAAACCGGACATCGTTGCAATGCTTGAAAACACCAGCTGCGTTGTGCACGCACAGGTAGTTGGAGAGTAGGCTAATCTGAAACAACTAAATAGAAATAATATCAACTATTGAACTTTTACCAACACAACACTCCACTTGAGAATGAAACCAAAACTAAATATGGGTGACAAAAAGTGCTTACCCACACTGCCAGCCTCAGCTGGAGAGGTGTATGGTCGAGGACGTCAGCTGAAGAATTGATGGGTCTTGATATCATCAGGAAGAGAGATCTTCCAGTCATATCCTCCAGGGTCCTGATTGGAGCCATTGCTGCCTGGAACATATTTAATAAAGTAACATCAGCAAGAAACGGCAGGGATGGTGGAAGAAGACGACATGGAATAGGGTGAGATGTTTAAGAATAGACCGTTTGTATAGATGTCAGTGAAGTCTGCCTACTGTCGTCACACGGATCATCCATATACAGTTTGGAGCAGCTAAATGAAATGAATTCATTAGATTCATCATTATACATAATCAAAGAAAATATCAACCAACGTTACCTTCAAATTTCAAAATGCAATCAACGTTAATATGTCATTCCTAACTTGAACTCTCCTCCAGGTGACAACAGTGGATCCCTTTTTTCAAAAATTATAGAGAAGAACTTTGCTATACTTCATTCGAAAATATTTCCAAAACATTCATGCTCTTCGCATTTGTTGTCGAGATTAATGAAGAGAAAGTTATATTTCTGCATGAACAATTGGCTACCTCAAAATGAAACCTGAATAACGAATGCCATATCGTATTGATAATATGGGTAAATAAAACACTGTTACTGCAGTAGATCTTCAAAATGAGAGCCACTACCCTGTTTGTGACATCCTGTTCTATCAGATAGCAAAAACGTCTAAGCAGCGAGAATAAGCGTAAAATTTAAAAAGTTGCCCATTAATACTTTCAATGAAATATCCGTCTGACGAATTGGTTTCAAGAGTTATCATAGTTATCAGTGCTAAAATTTTACAATTTTCCTGTTATAATTAACAGAAGAAATAGGGTTTATCTGTCAGAATACTATGAGATAACTATTTCGAAAAAAAATCCGATAGTGGATTATGAAGAAAGAACACGAAAAAAGGACAACGTTGTTCGCCTATAGTCCAAGTCCCTAGGCCGAAAAAAAAGTTTATGCATAGTTTTGAAAATTTGTACCCGCATGTTTTTGGATAGCTGAGCAGAAATTTCCACTTTGCCCGGAAAACTGTAGAAATCTACGCAAAACCTCGAATGTTCGCCACTTGTTGTGGGCTTTCGTGATTTTTCAATTAGACTATAATGCTGGTCTGACGGACAAGAGCAATTCTACTCCCGCCTGACAGTAATTTTTTATTAGAGCCATGGAAGTTGGAGTACATGATGAAGCATATTACGCATGACAGATTGCAACCGCAAATCAGACGATTAGCGGTGCCACTCAGCCAGTGTCATCTGCTATGCATCCAGTACCACCTAGGGGTCATAACATGCACTTGTGAAATGAGTCGTTACTTCTTCCAGTCAAATCACCTCAGAAAAACCAGGGCTTTCGAAGAAAAGAAGGGTGATTCGTAAACGCAGCTAAGATTTCTGTAGCTAAGCCCGATATTCATTATGAGATAAGTTGAATGAAAATTATTTCAGCAAATATAGATAGAAAATTTCAAAAAGCACTGCCGTGAAGGCAGCAACTTTTGCGCGCATGTTCAATGTAGATGACCGCTTCAGCAACGAATTTGAACGTGCGCGCGTACCAAATTTCAGTTCGATACGATCATAAGTTCTGGAGATATCGGGAAAAAATATGTCAAATTTCGAGGTTTTCTTCTCGATATCGTTGATTTTTTCGGTATTACTCGAGAAATACTGATTCAGTCCTGATTAAACTTCACAGCTAGTTTTAAGATGCTAAAAGACAACTTTATGCAAAATTTCGTGATAATCGTGTTATTAGAACAATTTGAAAAAAAAAATTTATATGATTTTCTCATCATATCATCCTCATTAAATTCTGTATGAAACTTCGAACTGTTATTTTCGATGAAGTAATGAATTTCAATTCGATCTGATCTGTATTTTTGGAAACATTGGAAAAATAAAATTTTGATTGGGTATATCTACGGAATCATTGGGCGGATTTTACCCATTCACGAATACGACCTTCGTAATTAAGCCCCAAACCTACTCTACAAATATCGAGTTTCTAAGTCGTTTCTTCCGGAAGTTATTGTGTTTACGGTCAGCCTAACGGCCGACTGCGTAAACACAATAACTTCCGAAAGAAACAACTTAGAAACTCGATATTTGTAGAGAAGGTTTGGACCTCAATTACGAAGGCCGAATTCGTGAATGGGTAAAATCCACCCAATGATTCCGTAGATATACCCAGTCAAAATTTTATTTTTCCAATATTTCCAAAAATACAGACCAGATCGAATTGAAATCCAGTACTTCATCGAAAATAACAGTTCGAAGTTTCATACAGAATTTAATGAGGATGATATGATGAAAAAATCATATAAATTTTTTTTTTCAAATTGTTCTAATAACCCGATTATCACGAAATTTTGCACAAAGTTGTCTTTCAGCATCTTAAAACTAGCTGTGAAGTTTAATCAGGACTGAATCAGTATTTCTCGAGTAATACCAAAAAAAAAATCAACGATATCGAGAAGAAAACCTCGAAATTTGACATATTTTTTCCCGATATCTCCAAAACTTATGATCGTATCGAGCTGAAATTTGGTACACTGCTGTGAAATTAGAAGGTCAAAGTGTGAGTATAATTTTTTTTGGATATGATGAATGGTTTCCGAAAAAAAAATTTTTTTGTAAAAAAATTTCGAAAAAAATTTTTTTTTTAATTTATTGACAATATGATCTTGACGAAATTTGGCTCAAAGTTGCGCGTCGTTATACTCCACCAAACTGCCAAGTTTGAATCCAATCGCTCAAGTAGTTTCTGAAATAAAAAATAAATAACTTCAAAACTTCAAATGCCTATAACTCCGAAACTATCCAATCGATTTGGCCCATTAACGAACTTAACCGCGGCATTCCAATGCGCGACCTACCCTGAAAGTTTCAAGTCGCTAGCTCACTTCGTTCGACAGTTATCGTGTCTACGGCCGGCCAACCGGCCGGCCGGCCGGCCGGCCGGACAGAATCGATTTTGACACCGGATTCATCATCAGTGAGTCCAACCTAGTCGATTGAGACCATTTTCGGCTCAATCATCCAAAATTACAGACATTTGATCAAAACGATAGCACTCTGTTCCCCTAGAACATGCGCGCAAAAAAGAAAAACATAATTATATTCAATTACCCTCGTTACGAAAGCAGTACAGTGAAATGAAATTTTATTTCAAAGTTAAATTCCTTGCAATAAAATATACTCCGTTGCTCAGTTGCCCGTTCTTCAATATCGTGAAGATTGAAATCCAATTAGAAAATTCACTGTCTCACTTTGCTCAGTCGCAAAGCTTGGCTATTTCATCTATTTTGTGAAATATCTTGAATTCCGTTTGGAATAAGCCGCAGTGTGCAAATCCGGTTTTAGAAAATCTCACAGTGCTGGACCAACTTCTTCGACATCATTATAACAAGATATTTGCAACTTGGGCAGTTACCATGGTTCATGTCAAAAAAATCAACCCATAATACAAATAATCAGTTTTCAGTTTTCACTAGGAATATCCAAGTATCACTGATTTCTTATCCGGCATGAATTCAGCTACGAATTCATGAGAGCTTATGACGATTCCAGCATATTCGATGGTCAACCCTTTCTTATTCACTATTGCTTGACCTTGAGATATTCACGAGGTTCAATGAAACTTGAATGTGGCTGTGTTGCCTAGTCGTAATTTAGCACCACGTGGTATTGGTTGCTCTAAAGATGAAACATTCCTTCTTAAACATTGGTGTATAAGGATAGAATGTCCGTGAAGTATTTTCATTGAAAAATATGTCATCCTGACATAATACATGTCACAAGTTTTTCACTTTATTCCCGATATTTTATTGGATTTCTAGTTCGAAATGAACAATTATGGATCTATGGGAGATGATTCCCCAATAAAGGGGCCTGTAGCGTTCTTCGTTTATCTGAGGATCTGAAAATCATCGCTTGGAGGACTGAACCTGGTCGAAAGACCCTCTCGGTCATGAGCAAATGTAGGTAATATTATTTACTGCTTCCTTCTGGTTTTCTGTCCCTCTTTCTGTTTCTAATATTATGTCAAGATATTTTGTCGAAATGAATTCAAGATGACGAAAAAATAATTTTCAAATGAAAAAGATGCCATGAGGTTTTTATCTGTGCTCTTGTATCATACGCAAATATGTATGGTACCCCGTTTACATTTCCTCTGCTAACACTGTGATATATCTTAGAATTGTGATGCTCGTTCTCAAAAGAATATATATATATATATATATATTCACTTCATTATTCAAACGCAAAAAAACTCCAAGAATAAGAGTCGTTCATCGAAAATCACTCCCGGAAGAAACGGCTTCTTTGTATTTCTTCGAAAAATTGCGTAATTTTTCTTACGCAGCCATACCACTTACGTTTTGCTTCAGAGCATGAGTAATTCGATCTCTAGATATAGCATCCTGCAACGAACGCCAAAAAATCTAATGAACCACTACATCCTCACCTCGAGGAATTTCTATGAAAATATTGACAAAGGGTGAGAGACATCGACAGCAACATAAAATAGGATTTATTCCCGAACCCAGGTCGAGGTGTAATATGAAAACGGTCGATGGGAACCATTTCTCCACAATCCCAAAAAGGCATTCAAGAGACACATTTTTTGCCTGCCGGCCCGGACATACGGCCTCGTTCCAATCGATCTTTGCCCGCCCCCTGGGGTACCTCATGGCTTATACATCCTGGATAGCCTTAGATCTCGTAAATTTCCGTAAAGATCGATGCATGTTCAACGCTAGGACGTGAGTTGTTTGGAGAAATATTGTTCTGTTTTTACTTTCGCACGTAACGCAGGCATGATCGTGAAATATTCTGATAATAGGGGCGGAAACAAATGGAGAAAGGCCGCCCGCCTGGAGGAAATTGAATTTGGTTCTCGGGAGTGAAGGTTTTTTGCTCTGCATCGAATTTCTTTCAGGCTACTAGATGGAAGCGAAATTGTATGTTATAGATTATCAGAACGAGAAACTGCGTCAATATGAGTTGGTGTTCCAGTAGTTATGATTCGAATGAATGTTTGTTTAAGTTTTGACTGTTAATTTTTTATTGAATTCAATAGGGCAATGAAATTCTTAATTTATTAAATTGATAGAAGATTTAAAGACTCTTCAAATTACATATATTATACTCAGATCGAACTTGAATTTTATAACATTCCGTTTTCGAATAAGAAGTGGCCGTGTAATCTTCTTTTTTTTCAATCCGCTGGTAAAAGTAACGAAATATTGAGTTCATTGCGCAGAGTTATAATATCCAGTACGTTTATGGGATCACATCGGATAAACTATCATTTAGTTATTTATTTAGGAATTGGTTTCTCGGAGAAGAACAGAGCTCCAGCAATAATATGTAACTTAATCACAAGGACGAATATCCGTCGATAAATCAACAAATATTCCCCCTTGATCAGAGCTAATCATCCAATCAACCAAAACATCTACACCGAAGAAGCGGATCCAAGTAGAATGACTACAGCTGTTTCACAATTGTTATTGATCGTCAGGTCAACTTAACTTGGATAAACCGCAGAGAGTTCTCTCGATACTTGTTACCTTTCAGAAGGACCGCTGCAGTTTAACAACCTACAGCGCGCCATCTGCCAGGAGCATCTTGCGAGTCTCACCTTCGAGTGCAGAATACTTTGATCGATGTGTATGACGTTCATCCTTTTGTCGCATCAGGTCCCTGTAACTGCGATATTGCAGCTTTACAAAAAACCGACACGACATTGGAAACACTCGGTTCATGTGGATTCCCACCACAAGACGAGTTGTCTGCAAAGTCAAGCAATCCTCAAGGGATTGGATTATCATAATAATCTTTAAGTCATCCAAAAACAAAAAGGACCGACAGACTCTAAAACACAAGATGATATTATTTATATACATAATAAATAACGAAGGACCCGAGTGCGATCCCTGCGGCATCCCAGATATCACAACAAAGTTATCACTCCTGAAACCCTACACCGAAACGAATTGCTGTTCATTAGTAAGATATGATAACAACACGCCCGAGACTCCAACCTCAGCAAGTCTCACTAATAATGTATTAATGTCAATTTTATCGAATGTCTTGCGTGAATCGGTGTACACCACATCGACCTGCAGCGGGCATCGAGACTTGAGGATTGATTTGGGATTTAATGAGATAAAATAAATGTGGGTATACAAGAGATTCAACAACTTTTTCGAAAACAGTTTACTAATGGGTCGGTAATTTTTTTATCTGATCTCTTTTACCACTTTTGAAACACACACACCACAGTACACAACAGGTAGTTTTCCACAACATCGGAGATATACAAAATCTTAGTGAACAATTGAATATCTTGGTGAGTGGTGTATTCAGGGGCGAGCAAACTAACTTAGCAAAACGAGGTGGTATATAATCAGGTCCCGCTCCCTCATTCTCCTTTAGGTCGCGGAGGGCCCTATCTACTTCTTCTTGTGAAAACTGAACAAATGTTAGGTTATTTGAGGAATTTCGTATTTCCACACTTTTGATGGAGTTACTAGTAATTGGTGGAGGATACACGATTTCGAAGTATTCAGCGAATAAATCAGCAATTTGTGAACCCGAGCTACCGCTGGTACCATTATCATACATAATATTTGGTATGCTATGACTTTTTCTTTTCTCAGGTATAAAGTTGAATATCTTTTTAGGATCTACTTTGACCTGCTCCTGAATCGTCGAAATATGAAGGTTATGGTCCTCTTTTATAAGTTTTTTTGATCTCTTTCTCAATGCTCCAAACTCCAGAAAATCACTCACATTCACGCTTCCACTGAGTGTGTTTTCTTATTTTCTGTTTCATCTGCTTTGTAAATTTCGAGAAATACCTGGGAATTTTTTTAGATTCAGTGTATTTTGGAACGTTTTTTTCAATTAAATTATATGGAATTTCGTAAAATGTTCCAACATCCTTATCTACATCAATATTGGTTAGTGTCTCATGCCATGGAACCCCCGAAACAGAGGCATTTATTTTAGCATAATCGGCTTTTTTGAAATTATAAAAAGTTTTCAAGTTATTTTCTGAAGGTCTGCCAACACCAATATCGAATAAAAATTCTAGAGAAGGATGGTATGAAACCTCATTGACAAGCGGGCAAGAACAATATTCAACTATGTCTACTCTGAAAGAATTGAACATAATGAGGTCGAGGATTTTATTTTTGGAATTTTTCACCCCATTGAGCTGCATTAATTCAAGAAAGAAACATATGTCAATAAGGTTCTCATTATTCCCAACATTCAGTGGATTGAAATACTTATCGATGCCCTCATTTGACCACGTGATAGTGGGACAATTAAAATCTCCCAACATCAAAACAACATTATCCTTCAGCTTACCCTTAATGTTTGATAATTTTTAATCAGACATTGCGTACAAAATTGCTCCACCGTGAACTGATGTGGTTATAATCTAATATAGATACCTGCATCGGATAAAAATATACAAGCATAAATACAGTTCAAGAACCGCACAGTTATAAATGTTTCAGGAATTATTCATATTGTTAGCGGCTATGAAGAAGTGACTTGGTAATGACCCATTCAGTTATATTATCATTTGCAGAAATCAGGTTGGTATTGGAAATAACAGAATCTGCTTTGTTTGTTCATGTCATTGGTTTTGATTGATCAAAATGCAAAAATAATTGTATAATTTGAGTATGGCTAAAACAAGTGACCTAATTTGGTTTGATACATTTCTGAATGGAAGAAGGTATATTGATAAAATATTTTAACCCGTTGTCATTCCATTCACTGCTGTATGGCTTAACTTCCTGTACATACATGACGATGCTACGCCATACACATCAGGAATTTCGACGAACGTTTTAGAGCACAGGAAGATCTGTGTTTGCGTGGCTACCGCATTCCGTCAGCCACAGGGGCATGTGTGGGATTCTAATCAGATACCATATTTCATTGTTGATAGATAATACAGAAAATCCTTTTTCATTTGCACACGGGATTGATGCAACAGAGTTCCTCAACATGAAATTGATAATTTGATTTCGAAATTGCCCAGAATATGTAAAGAATAGGTATATAGAGGATATATTTATTTTCGAAGTAGGTACTTCATTGATGATTTCCATTTTGTTGTTTTTCTTATATTCCTGTAGTTACCCCAAATTTCCATGAAATGAAGTGTCATTCAGGCAACTACACATTTCCTCCATTCAATTCCAAATAAAGGAAAACTCCGTCAATTCATAGTTATCAATGAAATATTTTGAATATCCCTGAGGATTGCGGTTCTATGCACCTACTATTTTGGTAAATCAAAATTGAATCAGAGTTACTGGCAGCCTGAATGCAGAATATAGAGTAAATACATGGAATCTTGAAACTTAGCAAAAAAATCCATACAAGTAAATTAGGGACGATTAAACTTCGATTTAAAAATCTAACTTTGGAACTTGCAGAAAAATAACACTAAGGAGTTTGGAGGTTATAACAGAAACCCGAACCCAAAAATAACATCAAGAAAAAAGTGACATAGACTAGAAACACCGTGAGTGAGAACAAAAAGGACATTATAATAAGTTTTTTGAATTTAATTCAATAAGTTGGGTTATATAATTAGCCAGTTAAGCATTTCAATTGATTTCCATGTATTATTTTCATTAAATACTAGTATTACAAATTTCACAAACGTTTATTATTTCAAATCATTCACATCCACATTGAGAAAGAGACAAAGAGCCGCGAGAAATTTAAATCAAATTTTGTATTTATTGCTTTTGGATCTTGACGATCATTCAAAATTTCAAAATTATTCAATTCATAACAACAACTCGATTCATAACACTACCTTCCTGAAATTTTCTCAATATTAAAGGCTTTCATTCTTATACTGAATTCAAAGGAACCTTTTTGATAGATGCTACTGATACAATCTTCGAATAAACAAGATTTTCCTGTTATACGTTTACATAATATCTTGCGATAATGATATCTCACGATATTGTGTTATTGTTCTCAACCTACTTCGTCTTGAGTGACCAATTTTTAATTTATCAACTGGCACATTATGGTTGGAGTAAAAAACTTAAGAAAACGGACATAAACAGACACAGTGTTTCATCTTTTATCTTTCGATTTAGAATCATCCGAAGCATTCATTCTAAAATATAATGTATGTCAAAATCTTAACACATGCTTTTACCAACACTTCATTGTAAGAACGAACTCAGCTTGTCAGAATGTGTGTAGAACAATAATTTCACAAGTTCACACCTTGTTTTTTCTTTGATAAATGGGATTTTTATTGTATTCATCACTACTCAACGAATGCATTTTATAAGTTTTCGTCGAATCATTTGAAATTTTCATATATCTGGAAAAATTCAGCAGGGACAGAATCTGTCTGAATAATCAACCTAACATCATCTCAAACGCAATGTTTCACCTCGGTCATAAAAAACGACATAAATCATGAGCTCTGCGTGAATATTAATAAGTTTGTTTCATTTCAGATTCAGCGGAAGCCCCTTGTGTCAACACTTACCTCAGCAAGATAGGTTCAACGGCTACACGGATAGATTTGCTGTTCCCCTCAATTATATGGAGCCAAGCTGTTATCATCATGACGGCCTTCTGTCATGTATTGTAGATATGGATCCAGATTTCTGAACGGATGTGAGCAAACTACGTTATACGTCACTCAGACAAGATGTAAACCACTTAGTTGAATTACATTGCTAGCTTTAAATCGGCGACCTAGTATTAGAGTAGAGGTTTGGTAGAGGTTATAGGTAATGAAATTGTGAGATACTTTTTATGACGAGGAGTTTTTAGGCTGAGACGTGTTTCTATGGTTGCTGTTGAAATTTTTGAATTTGCGAACGAGGTTTATGGTTGCGATTGAAAGAAATGGGTTAGTTGCGATGGATATTGAGAGAGGTCCCTAATGAACTCGGTTATACTGGTCATTATGCCCACGTTTAAAAACATTTGGTATTCTTTTCAAGAATATTCGTGTACTAACTGGTTGGTAGAACTAATATTTTGTTTTGATGCTTTGACCTCGATATTATTTCATCGGAAGATGTTCCTGCTATAGCATAAATACTAAATGTGCTGAAAATGTGCTATGATAAATGATAAAAGCAGAATTATTGCAAAAAATTTACTATCGAGTACATCGCGTCAGAACGTGTTAGCTTTTAGTATTGTATTTTTAAAAGAGCTATTTAACTATTCCGAATAGCGAATTTATGTTTTCCGAGTTTCTCTCGTTCGCAAAATTTTTCGCATAAAAAACTGAATCACCTTTTATACAACCATCGATTGGTGGTTCTAATGTCGAAGCTCTCAACAATACACAACATGAAAACTTCAACACTACATTCATCACACATTACTTGGGTATTTATGAATCTTCATCGCAACACGTTGTACTCGATGAAAAAATGTTAAATTTTCGCTCTCCCATATAATTTGTATGTCATTTGAACTGAACATACAATACAATTTCTGAAAGGAAAACGTAATTACTGTAATTTTACTTTTTTATATAGATTTTTTTTGTGGGCGTTATTCTTTCGATCTCATCCATTTTCTCAATTCCATTTCAATGGATGAATTCTATGTTACCTCAACTCAAGTTTTTCCAACCATTTTGAAAAAAGTCGATATTTGTCGTTTTTTAAAAGGAATCAACTTTTCAAATCTCCATCTTCGACCACTGTCATTCGTTTTGAATTCATTTCTGAGGAAATACTGAAGTTCAAATTAGAAAGAAGAATTTGATTTTTCTGTCGATACAATCTTGATCAAGTGAGTTCGGAAAAAAGAAAGTTCATAAGATATTGACTGATTTAATTTCAAAACCAAATCTGATTTTCCTAGATAACTGTGACCCTAATATGAGTGAATAAAAACGGTTCTATCCTGTTTGTGAATAGCAAAAAATATTATACCATCCCATTTCATGGTTGAGTTTGATTTTGGATTATTCAATATCGATGGGTAAGCATTTGTACATAACTAACAGAGTATAAGATATACCTCGAAAATTAAATGAGTAGTGTATCTATATGGTTGGGCAAAGTGAAAATTTTGCGGATCTGATCAACGCCAATTCTTGACATTCAAATTCAATGTTCAGAATAATTGATGCATTGTCATATCAAATTCTAATCTCTTTTTGAAATTATTAAATAACTTCTTCCGAAATTTTGCAACTTTATTCTACAGTGTAACTATCAGGAATGAATTCAAGAGATTCTTCATTCATTTCGAACCGTTATATCAGTGAAAATTATGTCAAGGTCGTTGATTTTTACTTTTGAGTTTAGTTTCAATGAAGTAAGTGAAGCAAAGTATATATAGAATTTGATTTTGTATAAATAATGAAGGTGAAATTTATGCAAAGTCAGAGACAATCATACATATGTACCCTTATAGATATACACTACGTAAAAAATCTTATGTTAGTCGTAGAAGCTTAAAAAAGCGCATTGCATTGCATTGCATTGCGTATTGAATCACTGTTGGAGTTCAAAAGTATAAGAAATAGAATCAAAGTGACAATGTTGGTTTGCAATGTAAATGTGAAATTGAAAGTGGTGATAGAAAACATATCATTTATATTATCAATGAAATGAGCCAAATTGTATATAGAATAAGTCAATTTAGGAAATTTGCTTTCTGGGAAGAAATTCGAAAACGAATTTTATGTCCTATTAGTGGTGATATTCTATATTTCCCTGAAAAATCATCTATTGGGAAATTTTTGCAGTTTTCACTGATTGTGAGATATTTCACAAAGAGGTGTAAATGGTGTCATTTTGAGTAAAATGCATGTCGATCGAGAAAGAAGTGATGCAAATGAATATTAGGTAGGATGGCAATTAGTTCGATAATTTTGTTTAGTAATAATATTCCTATGACTGGTTTTATTAACATTAACCTTACCCTACTTGACTCATATCTCACAGAAAGATATTTGTGATCTCCGGTGCTGCTCTTGAGATGAATTATATAATTAACTAGCTAATATCATGTTGTTATAATATCGGTGCTACTCTAAAAGGTACCGTAGGAATTCAATTATTTTCCTGAATTCTGTTTAATCCATATTTCATATCATCTCTGGCAATCAAACTTCCACACGAATACACTCGATTTCACCGACACTGATCAAATTGTTGTTATATCAACCTTTCAAGTCATAAATATATAAATATTTTCACTAGAAATTCTATCGAAATTTCTCAAGGAAGATTGAAAGAAAGCAGAGTTGATGAAACTGGTTTTCTAATATTTTGTTTCATTTACTCTTTTACTGTGAAAACCTCTCTTGATCTTTGTACCTCGTCAGATATATGTTTCTCAACACAGTACTATTTTTTTCATATTCTGTTTTCTAGTAGAGAAATAATGCGTTGCTCCCCATTATCTTCATCAGTGTTGTTACCTTTCTATTCTCTGATTATCTTCAAATAGTTCTTAAATATATTTTCCCTTTCTCGAGGATTTTCTGAACTTCAGTCAGGATCTCATCCTGCCCAGACCCTGCTCAGTTTTCAATCCTTCCACAGATTGATGCATTCCCCCTTGTTTGATGTCACCGTTTCAAATTTGAATCAATATGATGATCTGATAATGAATAACCAAGGCAATTTGACTTGAAACTGCAATAGTGAAATAAAGAGTTAATCTGACATTTACTTTCAGCAGAAGATGTGAACCATGACAAGTAAATGATCAGAAAAAGTGGTTTATTCCTTCTTCCTTCCTTAAACTGTTTTGGCTAACTATGTGTCCATGGTTATTCCTTATTTCACTTGATTGATGAGATAACATTCTTCTGGAATTGAATTCGAACCTGATCATTCCAAGATTTTCTAGAATCCGAATTTATGATTTCGGTGCAGAAAGACTTTAACATAATTAGTGTTTTTTCTCATTTTATGCCATATTAATCGACTTAGTTGAAAAACCTCGCCCAAATTGAAAAATTCGGATAACATTCCGAATTATTTCGGTGGAGGTTGTGAGATTGAGCTGACATGTAAATCCAAGAACGTTATCTGACGACTTTTCTGAGTGTTAAAAAAAACTACACCAAGGCATCGATCTCATTCTATTTTATATTTTGCAAATGCGGGAAATAGCTCTGGTGTCACTATCTTATACAGAGATTTTTTTACTGATATCTCTAAAGCTACGATTTTTTTATGGTTCTCACTAGTTTCCTGAATTCATTTCACATTTTGGACTAAATCGTTTTTCACTGAGGTCGCTGTTATTTGGTGAGAGATGCGGACAACTTGAGGTATTTGGACACCAATTTGTCGCACAATTAATGATAATGTGCACATTCTTAAACATATACTGGTAGCTTCAGAATACCCGAACATATATTGTTCATCTTCCAAATGTTGATTACCGATACGAAGGTCTATCACAGATAGCTGGAGATAACAAGTATTCCACTGTTAGTTTGTTTCGACCTTACGCAGCAACGCGGTAATAATCGAATCAAATTGACCTTAATTCACAGGGTATCCCGACATATAGGTGAATGGCTATTCACAGCTGAATTTTATGGCCCGAAATAAAATCGAAACTTTTTATCAACATGTATCGGAATTTTTTTCTGAAGGATATATATCTCATAGAAGATAGCGAGCTGGACATAAGGCAACAACTCAATATCAATTGAACTAAATGTGTATGGATTTCAAATTCGGTACAGTGTCGGGAGTTTTCTACTCCCGAGAGATGAGTATCATTTGGTATATTTTCAGGAGTGTAAATGGGACAGAGGTGCCCTTGAAATTTGACTACTAAATCTTTCTAATTCGAAATTCAATTCGAATGGTAGTTAAAAGTTCAATTGATATTTAATTGAAACTATATTGAGGTCGTCATTTTTGAAGGGTTACATTTCAAAAACTTGAATTAAAATAACATCATAATCATACGCAGCATAGATAACACCCTCGTTCTGGCACCATCTGTTTGAAGACGGAGTATGTTAATATTTGGCACAGGTTTCAATTTCCACTTTGATGTGTATTTCATTGATTTCCTTACACATTCTAATGGAAAAATATTACAGGTTTCAGCGATCTTTTTTATTTTCAGTCTATATAACCATACCAAAGAGACGCAAAAAGTCTATTGCGGTTCTGGACACCTTGCTTAAAATAGTTGAAATTACCATCACAGACTTCCCAAAACCAAATACGAATTATATAGCCGAAGTTCTGACCGTTTCTTAGTCTTGGCTCTACTTTCAATTGAATAATTTCCACGGGACTTCGTTTCAAGTAGTAATGCGACCAAGTGGAGAAGGTTTCTTTATACAGTTAAAAAATATGCTTCCCTCAGAAGTGACCCGCCTCGGCGACCTGACGGAAAAAGTTTGGGAACCTCTGCCCTAGTGAGCTCAGATTGCTGAGTCAACTAGGACACAAATTTCTCATATTACTGTTCTGAGTACTTTTCGTGATTTTGTGTATGAAAGAGGAACGGAGGACTGCCTTGCTTTTCGAATATAAAGTATAGATTTGTGGATATTTCACATAACAGTGAGCACTGCTAATTTCAGATGATATAACTGGTAGGATATGATGATCGAACTACTGAATTCTAAAACTAGAGATGAATGTTTGTTGAACTGTAGAATCTTTTGGAATGATAGATTATTGTGAATCTTGTGCAAGCATTTCTATGTTCGTTTTATATCTGTCCAACACCACGCTCGTCAATTGTATAGAACAATAATTCTTCATAGTTTCACTGAATTTATTTATGAGTGGCTACAACGGAAGAACAAATAAAATTTTGAAAGCTTTGAATATGAGAACCTTTATTCGTATACAGAAGGCTTTCCAAAAAAAGGATTTATGTACGACTCTGTCGCATTCTTCTGTTGTGGCTATTTTATTTTCATATGTCGTTTGATGTGAAGGATAATCAACATGTTGTAATGCTGCAGCAGTAAAAAAAAAACTCAATTAGGACTCAGCAGAAAAATTCAATAAGACAGGTCGGTGGATTCCGAAATAGAGCATTTCAGAATATTTTCTCGAATTTTTCGTTTTAATGCCAAAGTAATATTGTATGAGAAATAAGGGATATAGTCAACTGGAATATCAATTGAACATAGTCTGAATAAAGGAGTCTACACTATGATTCCATGTGTGTACCTACTATGAAATGAATTGAATATATTCTTGTTCCTTCATACAGTATTGTACAATTGAAAGATAAAAATTATTTCCGAAATTATTTCAATTATTCCGAAGAAATGCGACAGCCAAAGCTATAGTTGATGTATTATGACAATAGTGCTTTTGCTGAAAATATTTTGAAACATACAGTGTTGTGCATGAAAGTGCAGTGTCACCAGGCAGGGAAGGCTTTAAAATATAACCTATTTATATAGAAACTGTCGAATAGTTCTGGAAGGTTGGCTTCCTCAAAACCTTGAGTACTTTTCAGAAATGTTTTAGTGTACTCGTATATGCTATCGCAAACAAACGGATGGAAAAAAAATAGTACATTCATTTTGATTTAACTCGTTCCAGTGAATCAAGCATTTTGGTTTTAATCCGTTGGAATCAGATCCTCAAGGAGCATGAATGAGTATCGTTTCATACACGAAATCCATTCAGAAGTTCTATTCGTCATGGCATTGCACTCACATGGATCATCAGTGACATTTCTCATGGCTCTCGAATGACTCACATTCTGAATGAAATATCATTCATTTTATAAGTGGTCTTAACGCAATGTAGCTGGTGAAGCGCAGCCAAATGCAGATTGAAATTATCGGAATTATAACTGAAAACCTAGGGTTTGACCATATATTCTTTTACAGGTCCTAGATATTCAACTTGTGGATGAGGAATCTCAATTTGCTATTCTTTGTAGCATTTCTTTATCTAAGGCTGTCATTTTCATCTGGATAGTCGGCGAATAACACAATTTCTGAACGCGTAACATCGAAAATCAATAATTTTTGAAATTTTCCCTTTATTCTACAAAAACGCTATAGTCAACAGTTTCGTTTAAATTCTCCATAAATCAGTTATTTAAGAGCATTCAGTTCTGGAATATAACGGAAAAATATTTGGAGGCCATGGTTTCTTCAAAAAAATCCTTCAGATGCAATCGGTTGAAAATAGAATAAGAATGCACAAGTTGCTACTTCTTCATTTTGATGAATTTCCGCGAAAATTAAAATTGAAACAGAGTGGATAATCTAACCATTCATAACGCTTTAAATTATCACAAAAAAATTTGTAAACTTCAAAAAAAATTCTCGAAAAGTAATCACTGAAGCCGGTGAATTCTCTCCTTTTGATTTCGAGATCTATAAAAATTTACGCATTCAAATATTTCTCGCTGCAACTGGCATCATTGCAGCATGCAGAGCCAAGGCAAGTGCCAGAAAATGATATGTTCATGAGGTTTTATGCACCTTGAATGTGTGCCGAAATCTACGAAGTTGCAGTTTACCAGCCCTTTTCTGAAGAATCCCATGAACTGGATCTAAACGATATACTGTTTGCTCTCAGTTGAAGGATTTGAGTATTGAAGTTGGTTGTGCTGTTTAACATTGAACAGAAGTCACATCTACAAGCTCAGTGGCTGATGCCGCACACATAAGAGCAAAAATCATTTACCATTACATTTTATTCGTCTGAAGTATTTATTATGAATTTTGTGTGTATAAAACTGAAATTTTCTTTGGAATAAGGAAATGAAGCCAATATTTCATTCCATTTATCAATGACATTTCATTTTCAAACAGTTCGACACTATAAAACTTTTCACGGTTAATTGGCAATTTCCTTCAATTGAGTAGCTCTGTATATTATAATGATGTCAATCAGAAACTAAATAGGCTTCTCATTTTTATAGTCTGCTGATTATTTAATCTGTGGATAGTAATCAACCAAAGAACAAAACAAAGTCTGGCTTGAAACTGCTTTTTCATTATTCAGACCCACTGATCGTTCAAATGCTGTATTTGAAAATATATTGTTTTTAAGTCTGCTTCCTGGTACCTATTCCTTGAATTCAGTGGAATACATTTATTTGTCTATACACAATATATCCTCAAAGAATGAGACGATGCAGGAAAATTGAATTATAAATGAAAGATATTCAAGAATTTCGACTGAAATGCTTTATTTCCTCAACCTTCGACTCTAATTGGAAGGTGTTGTAGTAACCTAATTTCCTTTTATGCATACTGCACATAGTCAGAAGAATTCATTTTCTAGACCTTTTTAAATAATTTCTGAAATAGTATCCTGAAATTATAGTGAGTCAATAACTCGAGCTTGATTTTCATTAGTGTTGATCACAAATTTTATCTAACAAATCATCAACACCTTCAAAATTACAAGACCTAGCCGTCCACATCAAAAAAACAACACACCGCTTGGGATTTCAGAAGTGGTAAAAGCTTGCCACCTCACTGTCGTTCTTATGCCTGTCTTAGAT
Source organism: Myrrha octodecimguttata (assembly GCA_958510865.1). NCBI lineage: Eukaryota > Metazoa > Arthropoda > Insecta > Coleoptera > Coccinellidae > Myrrha > Myrrha octodecimguttata. The sequence goes on from OY294061.1 coordinate 6,353,340, forward strand.
TAGTGCCTATAATATTTATATTTATCACTTGTACTACTTTATGAAACATCTACCAATATTATATATAGCTATTTACATTTATTATATTGTATTTAAAGAATAAGAAGCACCTCAATTAGCTGTTGCTGTGAAAACTGTTAAGTCTAACTTAGGAAATGAACGAGGACTAGAAATTCGTTTTACTTGCTATTCAAATCTGAAAATTTTCGGTTTATATTCTATTGTTTTTGTATTAGGTGACACGTACTGCAACAGCTGCAGAAAATGAGACATTTTGAATGAAAGGGGTTTTTATGAATACTAGAATTCGTCGTAAAGATGGAGACACATAAAGATTCCGTGTATGTTTCAAACAAGCTCCGACACGGTTCATGAAATTGAAGAAAAGTTGAGTAAATTTTCAAGAAAATATTACAAAATCATTCATATAAAATTTTTCTAAAATTATATTGGAATGATGGACGAGATCTTCGAATTATTCAATAGCATTTTAGTCGATATTGTTGAAATCAACTCGTGACACAGAAAGGTGCGAAGATCTCGAAACCTGTTTTAAAAAAATCAAACATATTGCAAACTTCATTTCAAGCCATATTCAGGCTTTCAACCCAAAAAGAAGCACATCACACTAAAGAATTCAGAGTCTTGACTAAGCTCTTTGAATTTGAAAAGACAGAATACCGAACTTGAAGTTGAATATCGGTTTCAAACTTGCAGGTATAGATACATAATTCCAACTTTATAGTTACAATTAGTCCCTTTCCGATTTTGTGGTCAAAATTAACCTCTTTTTTCGACTTCATCCAAAAAATATTATTCGAATAAAGATTGTAGAACAAGTATTCATATATCTGAGATTAAACGCAAAAATACGTATGATTCTGATTTTTTGATTTCGAGTTCATAGTCTGAATCATACAAAAAATATTTGTCGTGGAGATATGACTGCCTTGAGCCCTCAATTCTGCAGAATATAAAATTCAGATATTTATCGAATTCTGAAAAATCAGCCATTTTGTTTCCTTGCATAAATATTCTATATATTTTAGGAAATATACTTTATTACAACACCAATTCCCATTTCGTGGAATCCTCAGGCTATAAAACTTCGATATGTTCTTAAAAGTTCCGACTGTTATTTGATGAGATGAGCATACATTTTTGACACGAAATTGCGGAAATTAACACATTTCACGTTTCTGAAACTAGCATCGAATTTGATGGTTACGCCTTGCTCGAAATGCTTAATCATGGAGTATACAGGTGTGTTTCATGATAAATATATGCGCAGAACTTCAGGATGTGATAGCTCGTCCAAAAATATGAAAAAAATATTTTATCAACTTACCCTCTGAAACGCATGATTTCCGGGATACAGGGTGTTGAAATTGAAAAAAAATCATTTTTTTGCTAATATATCCGGAACCCTTTATCGTACAGAAAACACCTTTCATGAGTATATTCTTATTATAATAAGCTATGTTTTGTGAGAGATTTTTAAGTCTTAATTGGTGAAGGGTTTTGAAGGGATAATGGGTGTTTTCCTCCCAAACTCCTACGCTAATGAAAAAAGTACGGTTTTGGAGATGCCCATTTGAATCACTGTTTTGTACACAAAAAAGGATATTTTGAAACACATGGTCAATTCTTTGAACTATTTTTTTTTAGTAATTAAATCAAATTCATCTGAACGTTAGAACAAGTAACATAACAATGTTTTCCAACATAAAAGTTAATTTTGACATCCGACTTCAGAGCATATGACAGTACCTTCTTTGTGTAGAAAAAAGTGGAGGTCCAAATGGGCGTCTCAAAAACCGTACTTTTTCCATTAGCGTAAAAGTTCGGGAGAAAAACACCCACTGCCCCTTCAAAACCTTCACCAATAGTCTTAATTGGTGAAGGTTTCTGCACAAAACAAAGCTTACTATGATTAGAAAATAGAGCTTTTTTCTGTACGATAAAATGTTCCCGAGATATTCGCAACAAATGATTCTTTTTCAATTCAACACCCTGTATCTCTTAAATGGTGGATTTTATAGGGTAAGTCAATGAAGAGTTTTTCCATGTTTTTGAACGAGCTATCGCATTCTGGAGTTCTGCGCATATACCTATCATGAAACACCATGTTTACTGGAAAACTATCTTTTTATTTATATATCATGTCCTTTTTTTTGGAAAGGATCCATGTGTCTCTTCTCCATTACGACAGATATTAGGTATTCGTTGGAAATCCAAGAATTCCAAGGCTTTCACATATTTGTCGCCATTTCAACCCATGTTATAGGTTTTTTTTATCACTTGTTGGTTTAATTCAACTCATCAATATCTTAAAAATATTTCCTAATGAAAAGTTTCAAAATGATATGTTTACAATTAATATTCCAAACATCTCGATTCGAAATCAGATTTGAATACAAATATCAATATTCCTTATATCTAGTATGAATACACAAATATTTTATTCTAGCTCTAGCAAACGAACAATCTTATGATAGCTTAGGAAGCACCTGATAGACTGACTATAATGAATTCTTGGGTTTCTCGTCCTTGTTCCTTTGTTGAACTAGTTCCTTCGACATATTTACCTGTATTCGACAGGCGGTACGATATGAAATGAGGCTATCATATTTGGTTTGTTGTTTTCAGCTTTTACACATATTTTAGTCGATATCCTGAAGTCCATCTTTTTTCCGTACCGTCTATGCAAGTAGTTTATTGGCCTGCTGTAAATGTGGAAAATGTTGTTAAAAATATCAGCAGTATAAGGACAAAACCTTTTATGTTTAAATTTGTAAGGTTTTCGGGAAACTTCTGAATCGATTCTGATAATCCGAAATATAGGAAAAAATTTAATTCTTCGAAATAAGGGGATTCAATTCATTTCCATTTTTCAGTTTGAAATCGGATAAGCTCTGTGGCTTTCGTATCCTTCGAGGGACTCATTCGCATGCATAAGAAAACTTTTTAAACTCAGTATGCTTTCACACTGAATACCTTGTGAATCATTCAGAATTTCCTGCATAATCAAGGAGAATTTTCTCATTTTAATTCAAAGAAATTTCTGCATTTTAGCAAAAATAAAAATCACACGATCAACAGGGTAATTTATCTCATGCGTTCTTGTATTGCTGATAACTCAAAACGCAATAATTTGCGTTTTTGTGGATAATTACAATTACTAATCGATGAAAATATTATTGTAATAAATACGCATTAACAATGGAGATGAAATCATATACATATCATATAAGAACTTCACACATATCATAAAATGTGACTTCGCTGTCCTGTCCAATAAATAAGTAGATATTTAAATGTGTAACGATCTGCTAAATGAAGTGTTTGATACGAGAAATGTCTTTAAAATGTATTTTCTAAAAGTATACCCTGATGAGGACATATCACAAAAATGTATTTGTAGAATTTTAAGCCAAAAAATATTGAATGAATCCAAGCAAACTCGAGAATTTTCATGCGTTAGTAGATTTCAAAGATTTGAGCTGAAGTTGAGCTACACAGAAGTTCTCGATTTTCTGTGATCCCATTGCAAAAAAAAATATATTTGAGTTTAAACTTTCTTCAGAAGGCATCATAACCTTCTGGATCATGCTTTTGTTCGTACGCATTTTGATGTGATAAGTGATAGATTGTTTAAGCATGCAAAATAGCATGCTATGTTCGGGCTATACCATCGTCAGATTGACGATTTTTCTTTCATAAATAAATATATGCCTTTTCTTCATGGACGATGATGAGTATGGTATTCGGATTCATTTTCAGTGGTAATATACAGATGCCAAAAATCATTCGGCAATTTCAGACTTATTGTGCACGCAGGATATCATCTGATTACTGATGTATTTGTGTTTTTTTTGGCATAGCTGCTTCAAAAATAAAACATTTATTAGAAGAATATCCACTGCTTTATATCGAGAACAAACGAAACATATCAAAGGTTTGAATGAACTTATTGTGCTTGACGAAATCTACTACTTCTAGACAGAATCACAATTGTTGGAGATAAATCTGGTGATCTGAGGGACCGAGTAATCGATAGATAGGTATAACACGATCACAAATGTCCCCAAAATGCCGAATTCGGGGAAACTATTTTATACTTGGATATTTTTCAGCAGAATAAGGTGGTTTATTGGAACCTCTGATACAGCAGAATTGTATGTTATTGATAGAATATTAGTGGTGTTCCCGATATTTTTTTTTTAAACCTATTTTATCTTCAATGCAGTTACGGCAAAAAAGACCAAAAGCTTTTATTTCCATGGAAACCGATAAATTTCATGAATAAAAAAATGAAATTTACATATGCAATGAAATTTCGATGACAGTTTGATGGTCGACCTACCCTCACTCTGATAAATTCATACTGCATACATCCTCCCATCGTAGGCTGAAAAGCAAGCTTTACCTGGGATGAGACGAACAGTGGTCCACAGATTACAGAAGTATCAGTTGCAACAGTTGATATAAGCAGTCCCCTAGACATGATGTAAATAATAAAGTGGGTGCTCATGACCATCCTTTCCCTTCTTAGTTGAGTGCCTGTATGGTTTTGAATACAATTGCACTGTATCATCTGTGATTAAAGAAAAATTCTGAAGGGAAATAAGAATAAGGAAACCTCCGCTGACGTAACCTGCGTGAAATACGCTTAGACCAGTGGCTTCCAAGACGCCGATGAACATACCACGTTCTATTCGCATCCTAGGTCAGCCTGGAATTTTTGAGTAATAATCGCGCCTACCTGTTCATTTAGTTTTGGTTCACCACAAAACCAGCACATCTTATGAAAACATTGTAAATTCCAAAGAGCACAAAATATTTCAAGATCTGAAAACCATTGATGACAGAGATATGTTTTCATTATACTGGTTCAGTAATATTCATATTGGAAAAGAGTTCGTCGTCAGTTAAATTCTGGTCGAATATAGATCGAAATCAAAACAGAGAAAATCACAATTAATGATAAATTCGAATTCCCAATTTTATTGGAAACAAGTTCCTCTAAACTCGATAGTCGAAAATAAAAAGGAAAACACATGAATGCATGAAATACTATTCCAGTCCATTTGTGTAAATGTTAACGTACTGCGTGCAGTGTGCAGCCCCAAAGAGATTTAGTTTCGCAAAACGATATTGATGGGACGTTTCATTATTGAAATTTCAAACAGAACAGTTCGAATGTATCGTAATCAGAATATTTCTATCAATTCTAAAATGAAATTATTGGAAAGTCAGTATCAAAGCGTATCATGATGCATATTTCTACGATAAGACGATATATATTGCTTCATCGATAACGTATTCTACGAGTTCTGTGCAAAGAAATACCAGAGGGTTGGTTTCTCCAGCCGAATATTGGATTAGTTGAAAGGTTAACCGCGCGAAAATAAAGGCAAAACACCAAAATACCGAAAGATTTTTTTTCATCTGAACAACTATTCATTAATTCCATTGATGATTGATTTAAAATTCTATTAAATTGGGCGCATTCCGACGATGGAATAGCTGAGAACACTGAAATATAAAATAGATGATAAATTGTAAATTTCATTGTGAAATGGCTGTTCAAACTGTAACTTCGGGACTAGCCCAACTCTTGGTTAGCTTTTGATTGGTTTGATGTAAGATGAATCTATATTATATAAATATACGTAAAAAAATCGCTCTGAAAAGTCAATATTAATTAGTTGAATTAGATTAGACACTTATATTGCATACGAGATAAGTAATGACTTATTAATATATAGCTTAAACTTGTAATATTATTAGAATGATGACCGTAGGCCTATCTTGTACACAAAGAGTTTATTAGTTTTGTACATTTCATAACCGTTATTATTTTTGGATATTTTACTTGATATCTAATCAACTTATCTTTTACACACTATCATTTAATCTTTGTTTATTACCAAACTATCCTTTAAATTAAATGAAATATGTAAATTATATGGTGTTTTATTCAGTCCACATCTCATAAGAATAAAAAATCTTTTGTTTTCTGTTCACTGCGTTCTGACAAAAAAATGACTTCAATGAATTATAAATTTACTACAGTTCATGCGTTATAGATATACTAACTGAGCTTAACCTGGCAGAAAATTCATCGACCAATTTCATCATGTGATCGAATAAAATTTGTTTTTTACTTGCCAATGCCGAAAACAAGAAAATTTTCATCTCAATTCCTCTTTTATATTGAACAATGGTTTTCATTCAACTGAATTGATTTTGGGAAGTATACAGGGTGGTCCGCGGGTAACTGTACATTGATGGTGATTAGTTGGTACCTTGGGAGCCACAAAAATATTTGAATATGGGCGAGGCAATTGGTTTTCAGGTTGAAGGGTGACTTATTGATTTTTGCAGAACATTTGGAGGGCCACAGCTTTTGAACCATTCAACTTTTTCGCTTCGGATTTGCCGAGTTTTGTCATGTCAGGCCATTGGACTGTTCATTCGAACACTACCGAAATAGTACAGACCAGGGTACTCCGGAATTTTGATTCTAACCGCCAGGTCCAATAAAACATCCCATATAGGGAATTTAATTTTTTCGTTAATATCATATGATTCTGCGTAGATTTTTGCTAGGTGTGAATTGTTACATTGGTGAAGTGGAATTAAAGTATTTTCTTCCCAAAAAGTATCGAAGTAATGCACTCACACTCACATAATTATTGAACTAATATGAACAAACGTTTAACTTGCTCTTTATTTCTCTGTGCACGATTCCTTATTATTTATTATACTGTAAATGTACACTGCGATCTTCGTTTTGATTGGTTCATTTGAAATTCTGCATCAACTCTCATTTTTAAAACCACTGCCAAATTTCAATTCCAAGCAATTTGTATTCTTGGAAATATTGGAGAAATAAAAATGTGACTGGTTATATCTGCAGAATCATGAGGTGACCCTATCCACGAAGTTGGCCTTCGTGATTGAGGTTCAAACTTAACAGTGCGTTTGGTGGGATCAGTAAGAAAAAAGATGACCGCCTTGGCAACGAATTCGAGCTTGCGCGCAAAAGCTGACGTCACGTCAGGGCTTGTCTAAAATTTTGTATGTCTGACCCTTTTGAGAAGGAACCCATTTTTTAGCAAATCAACTTCTTCGAAGGAATGTGAATCACATCTTCCGTAGGCAAATAATGATCAAAATACTCTTACAAAGTTATGAAGAATGTGCTCCTTCTGGAAAGCGAATGTTCCATAGAGATGAAAAAACTCTAGTTCAATCATGAGGTTATCTTGACACAAGAATGATAGATTGTCAAAAAATCAACAAATATTTCATTTTTATCGGGGGTAGTCATCCAATCAACCAGTTTTTTCAGCATTCAAGAAGGTGAGTCATTCTGACGATCAGTAGACCTGCCGAAAAACTGTTTCATCCTTGTATTCTGGTGAGCTAATGATCAGAATGGATTTCTTTCATCTCCATGAAAAATTCGCTCTTCAGAAGTAATGCATTCTTCAGAACAGTAAGAGTCTTCTGCTCATTATTTTGCTACGCAAAATGTGACCTTTATTCCTTCGCAGACGTGGATTAGCTAAGAAATAGGTACTCAAAAGGGTCGGACGTTCAAAATTTCAGACGAGCGCTGACGTGACGTCAGCTCTTGGAGGCGTATCATATATGTAACAACCACACTATATAAATCTATGTATGTTATGTAAATATAGGATGTTCATACCCAGAAAACCACGCTGTTCCTTGCGCTTTCCCGTAACAAAACATCTAATAGAAATCATGCTCTTAGCTGATACGTCTCAATACCAATGTAACTGATACAAAATATTCAACATATCAATGATGATCTGAACTATTCATATAACATATACGTAACATCGCTATATTACTGAAGTAAAATACATGTTTCATGTTCATGTCTCTAAATGCTATATTAGTCGGATATATACAAGTAAGTGTTTTAGTTACGTATCATATATGAAGCGTATAAATGCAAAACCAGACATTTGACATTTTCCCAAGAAAAAAGTTACGGATGCACTAAGATACCAAGTTTACCCTCAGGTCCATAAGTAGACATTTTAAAGCCTCTATTCATAATTCAAATCAAGCCTCAGATGCAAACGCAGACATTTTTGTGAGCTCCTTAAGTGCAACAGCAGACATTAGCCTTTTGGCCAATCAAAGTGAGACTTCAGTAGTCAAGTAATTCTGCAAGCAGCGCAAACCCATACTGTTTTGTTAAGTAATCAGTTTGAGTTTAAAAGTGGTGTAATAAAGTGTGTAAATATTATTTAGTTTAATATTGAAATATTTCAGCTGAAAAAGAGGTTTTTGAGAAAGCACTATGGGAAAGATTGAGCGGCTGATGAACAGCTTAATTTTTTCAAAAATGCTTTTGAAAACCCTTATGAGCTAGATCATCATGAAGGCCCTGAAGAGGGTTTCTCTGATAATGAGGACGATGGTTTGAGAATTTAGATTTAGATTTTTGCATTACCTTTAAGATTTTTTGTTTTTATACAAAGCTTTACTGTTGCCATTAAGGATTTTTTTATACTATTAACATAAGAATATTAAAAACCTGTTTTCTAACTTTATTCTGTAATTTCCTCACGAATCTACATGTTGTCGTGCGAACTAAGATACAAAAGCAGACGTTTGCTAGTGTCAGGTGCAAAACCAGACATATCTGTTTTTTTTAGCAAAATATCTTTATACTGACAGGCTTTATTTTTATGAGTGATGCAATATTAATTTCTATCATCATTTTGAATATTTTGGTGAAAACGGGAAGTTTGTTAGGTTGAAACTATGATTTTGGCGGGTTTTTCTTGTTCTACTCAAAACGCTTATACGTAAAATGTCTGGTTTTGCATTTATACTCTTTATATGTAACAACGGCAATATATAAATCTTATGGTTAATGTCAGGTATATGTTATGTGAATATAGGATGTTCATACCCAGCAAACCATGCTGTTCCTCGAGCTTTCTCGTTATGCAACATCTAAAATAAATCATGCTCTTAGCTGGTACGTCTCAAAACCAATGTATCTGATACATAATATTCAATATATCAATGATATGATCTGAACTATTTATATATCATATACGTAACATTGCTATATTACTGAAGTGACATACATATTACATGTTCAGGCGATAAATGCTATATTGATCGGATATATAAAAGTAAGTGTTGTAGTTACCTATCATACATGTTACAACTGCGATATATAAATGTTATGATTAATGTCACGTATATGTTATGTAAATATAGGATGTTCATAGCATATTAAACAGATCTATACAAGTACGGGTTAAATTTAAATATCATGTACATATCATTCACAATATATAAATCATATTGTAAACGTTACGTACATGATATGATATATGTGAAAAACATTGCGAAAATGGCGTCTGGCGTAAATGCTGAAATTTTGGGGACATGGAGACAAGTTGATACAGTTCTGTAACTGGACTACTGATATATCACCTTACCTTAATTATTGCAGATTTATATTTATATCAGATTATTGAATTTATGATATACTACATAATATAAATAATATTATTCAATTCATAGATTCAAACTTTGTCACTCGAATTTTTGTCTCTTTTGCATTTCACGTGGCATTTAGTGAATTTTTCTTCAATTCTGTATTGTAAGAAACATTTTTTGAGGTGAGTGAATATATAATTATACTTCGAATACGTAATTGTATTGTGATGAATGTTCTATAATTTTCATTTGGCTTTACAGATAACCAGATTGAAGCATTGTTCAAATATACACCAAAAAAAGCTATTCAGAGACCGCCAAAGACGCAGATTAGTAGATGCTGAAAATTGTTGGTTCCCAAAAAAGCAGCCAGTTTCATCCGTTGTTGAACGAAAAAAACATTCCAGCTCATCTTATGCAAGTAGTGAGGAACATAAAGACAATGATAACATTCAAATTGCCCTGTTATAAAGTTCATTTACAAATTCATCTCATTACTACATCAGGCAGCAAGTACCCAGATTGAATATTATTTTGGAAAATCTTCCTTTCAATGATGTAGAGGTCATTAAAAGGCTTCATGACCATGTAGAGAAGGAAAATCATAAAATAACTTTGTGAGTGAATTTTTATTTCAGATGCATTTTCATAAATACTTGCAAAGCTCGAGTATTTGTCCACATTAAGTTGAACTGTTTCAGTACAGTTTCAGCGAGTGTAGAAAAAAATTTTTTCGGGAAATGGTTGCTTCTTATAAAGAGAACTGATAATGTTTTCATCTCTTAAAGATCAAGTACCTTCCGAAGATTGAAGCCAAATTTCCTATGGATAAGGTGGAAAGAATTACGTAAACGATCAGGACAAACAAATTAGCAATTCATTTCTTCTAGTCAGGGTTGAGAAATAATATTGAAACAAGTCATTTCTCTGCCTCAAAATAAATCAGAGTAAGAATTTGTAAAATTTATAGCATTAAGTATGCTGCTTTATATTTCAATTTCAGTTTCGTTCAAAGTTATTGATTTTATATTCAGCTCATCATCGTCCCCTAAATGACCTGCAAAAATTGTTTTTTACCTCAACTAGGAGTATCTGAATAAAGTTTACAAAGTGTTAATATAATTATTCACCACTTTGGAATCAACCAAGGATGTCTTCCATATTTGATATAACGTATAGGTTGATAAAGAAAATTTTTAAGACTGCGTAAATCAGTTTCAAGTTGAGAAATCACCTGTTGAAGTTTACTTATGCACTCAAAATTGAAATTTGCATGTATTTCATATTTTTTTCAGTTTGCTGTTCAAAGAGATTGATCTTTTCATCAAATCAGGAAGCCTTATAATTGCCATTTTATCAGATAGAAATAATGTTGAGTTTTCCATTTTGGTTAGTTGAGAAAATACAAACTTCGAGAAAGTAGCAGCAGCTGAGGTATAAGAAGAAATATTGAAGAAATAGTCATTGTGTACCTTCAAAATATTGAAGATTTTAAATAATTCTACGATATTCCATTTGACAATTTTGAATGAAACCCTTGGGTATATTGTGAATGATAGTAATGTGTTCTTCTGTTCATGAATTATTAGAGGAATTTCAGAAATTGTCGACTTTGTGGTGCAACCAAACAAAAGAATATGATTTCTGTTTAATTTTCCATCAATAGTGACTCTGTGAAAAATATCTTTCAACAAAAGGATGGAAGGAAAAGCATTCCTTCATTTAGACCTTCAATGCACCCCATTTATCATTCATTTATAAATATCTTTTTTGACGAAATTTATAAGAGAGATATATCTTGTTACGTACCAATTAATATTGGCTTCCTCCAGCTATTCTTCGCTATATTTCAGTTCCAAAAAATCATCGAGGTAGTTGAACCAGTGAAAATAACTACATTGAATGTAATTGTGTGAAGCCAATATATTGAAATTTTTTTCAAATTCAAATTTATCACTTTTTCCTACATGGTCAATGATTGGTAAATTGTTTTGAGTGGCATGAATCTTTTTCTACGGAGCATGCATTATGTTGTATAAATATAAATTTGTACTGGATGGCTGGTTGTTTGTGGAATAACTTCAACAGTTGAATGAGTGTTGGATTTCAGGACGATAATATCATATGAAAAGGTCTATAAATTCATCACGACAAAGATATCTACAGATTGTTCAAGCTTCCAGATTTGCCAAAAAAATTGGAAACTTGAACAAGCCGTAAATGTTTTCCTTATGATGAATGTCTACGTTCGTATAAAGTTTTGTCTTGGATTGAAGCACTCATTCAACTGATTAAGTTATTAGAAAAAAACTGGGCTAGCCTGCATTTAGTTATATTTATATCACACAAAATATGCTTTGTAGAAAATTTTCCGTATAATTTAAAACAATATATCCTTTCTGTATAAGATACATAACAGAAATATATCAGCTACATACATGATATAAAAAAGGTAAGTATCAGCTATGTAAATGTTATATTATAGAAACATATCAGATGGAATATACTGGTAATTATCTTTTCAATGTAACATGTAAGGTACAAATGAATTTTATGAACCTTACATGATACATAGCTAGTTTGTTACATGTTATGTAACGAAAGGAGGACATAGAGCCGTCGTAGAGCGGTACAAGGATGGAGCAGGCATATCGCAATGCTACATAACATAGAAAATTGCAATGTGTATGTTATATTTATGATATGTATCTGTGTTTGCTGGGAATTGGGAATGGTTGACAGACGAATAAAGAGCTCTAGTTCAAAAATATGAAATAGCATTACCCAAGAACGAATACCATTCGAAAAACCAACAAATATTCCACTTTCATCTGAGGTCACCATACAATCACCTAAAGCCACGACACTGAAGATGCATTTTCCAGGGAATTCAGTTACTGCTGATTCACAGTCTTACTTTCATACGGTAACGTCCTGCATCGAAAAAATAAGTAATGTTCCATGAATAAATCGAAAGCTTCAGTGTAATCAATAATACTAAACGCGTTACAGGCAACACCGCCGAAACCACTGCAAGAGATCAAGAAAAACTTTTGTTAAAAATGGGTAATTTTATGGAAATTTTTCGGATATTTCTAGGACTGATTAGGTCCGATCTCAGACCATGATTAGGAAGGGGAGGTTCCGAATTTTTCTGTCCTGTTGATCATTCTTCGCGGAAAAATAGAGAGATACTTTTAAAGAAATCCCAAAAATACTGAAAATATTGATATTTTCTAAAGGTGCAAAATCACAGGACAGAATTTGGCAACTGGGTTCAAGCTAGGTGAAGTTTTTTTGAGGGAACCCAACAAACAATTTTGGTCGGCACTATGCCGGTCCAGCATGTGCTGGCCAGACTTGGCCGGCTCGGCCATATGCCTATGGCCAACGCCGGTTCACTTCAATAATGAGACTCTGGCCGCCGGTAGGGCCAATGCCTGTTGGCCGATATTCCAGCTTCAACAGTGGCAACCGTAAATGGCCCAGTGGGAAGAATGCATATTGCCAATAAAAATGCCAGGATAAGGATAATGAATAATAGTAATAAAAATGAATTATGAATTTCCAAGAATTTATTTTCACCAAATCAGAATAAACATTGAAATGAAGTAAAATTAAATCTTTCTTCAGAAAAATATAGAATAAAATTCAACAAAAAATATCATTCTGAAGAAAAAATAACATATATTCGAAAAAACATACAAAAATTGATGAAAATGAAATAAAATCTTTTTATGAAGAAAATTCTTATGGGTGAACGAATAAGAAAAATTGAAAGAGCATGAATTAATACTGTAAGTACAAAAAAATTCAATAAATATATGTAAAATTGTTCAAGAGCCATTATTCTGTTTATATCTCATCAATATAACAAAATATATTGACATTGTCTTGGGTTGAAGTATCAAGTATACAAAAATTAATGAAAATATAATAAAACCTTTTTGTGAGAAACATTCTTCTGGGTGAACAAATTAAATAGAAAAAAATTGCATATCGCGTAGAAAAAAATTCAAAAAGTATATTAAATTGAACAGAAGCCATGCTTCTGTTTATATCTCAGCATTATTTATAATATAAAATTTTCCTGGAAAAAAATAACCGAAAACATATGAAAATTGCCTCGGGTTGAAGTCCCATCCTATTTTCCCTTACTTCTGCACCTTCAGTAATTGACCATGGATACAACCTCTTTAGTGTTAAATCGGATCCTGTGCCACCTTTGATCTTCTGTGATTTTACCTCCTTGTCTATAAGCTGCAATCTGCAGTCAGGACTTCACCACACAGCCAATCCTTGCCTTCGTTCCCATTCCTAGTTTAGAGGATTTCTTCGTTACCAAACTGAAGAGAAAAAAAATCTATTGGAGTGCAGGCATGACTCATAAATTACAGGTGCATATGGATATTCACAAACATTATATTTGTCTCTAACAAAAAGTACAGCGACAAAAAACAAATTACCGAAGGAATTTCATTTCAGCATATTAAATTCCATAAACATCATTTCACACGAAGCTTATCAAAGCGGCACCCTGAGAAATATTTGAAAAAATAATAATAACTGTTCTTTATTGCTACGCAAATGGCCATCGACCATGGTTCCTTCAGCCTATTACATTACTTACATATATACATTGATATATCAATAATAATAGGGTTTGGGTTGGGTGTTTTCTTTTTGAGTTGTAGTTGTCATCGTTGTGATAAAGGGGTAATATGTCATACATTTCCTTGAGATTTTTGAAAAATCTATGGTTGAGGGTATTCAGTCTTATTCTTATCGGTTCGACCTTAGTTCTGTCGTATAGAAGTTGATTAGGAGGGTTGTGTAAGATGTTATTGGGGTGCCTCATTCTTGTTATTATTCGTAGTGCCGATGTCTCTGCTACTTCTATTCTTCTACTTCTATTCCTCAATGCTGGTTCCTTACAATTAGCGTATATTGGTTGGGCATATTCCAACAATAGGCGGCATATGGTCTTATAAATTTTTGCTGCATTTTTAATATTCATTCCTTGCTTATTGTATGTCAGTTTGTCAAAGTGTTTTGTTCTTGAAATTACCTTTTTCTTCATAGTCTTTGTATGGAGGTTGGAGTTCAGTTTATTATCGATGCGTATTCCAAGGTATTTCATTGTATGTGCTGGCTTTACGGTTTTTCCATTAATGTATAATGAAGGTGATGTAGTGGAACTTCTGTAGTCAATGATTACATAGTGGGATTTATCTGGATTCATTCTCATTCTCCACTTGCTGAACCATTCAGAAACATCCTCTAGAAGCGACTGAAGTTTTTGAATGCAATTTTTGAGTAATCTGTCATGTGCTACCAGTGTTGTGTCGTCAGCAAACTGTAGAATGTATAGGTTGTTTGTGATCTCTGTAACAATGTCATGGCAGAAAAAGTTGAAAAGAATGGTTGAAAGTGGGGATCCTTGAGAGTGCCTTGTTTCGGACAAAAAAATTCAGATATAGTTTCTCGTACTTTTATTGCCAATTTTCTGTTTTCTAAGAATCGCCTGACGAGTCTGATGAGTTGGTAAGGGAGCTCCATTTTATCCAATTTGTATAGCAGTTCTCTATGCCATATACAGTCAAAGGCCTTTTGGATGTCTAGACTTAACCATGCAGACTTGAATTTTATGAGTGTTGTATTCTGAATGTTAGAGATTAAAATTGTAAGTGGGTGAGTTAATGATTTTTTGTTCTTGAAGTCGAATTGGAAATGAGGGATATATTCTTCAATATGGGTTGCCAGTTTTTTCCTAATTATTTTTCCATATAATTTTCCCAGTACTGTTAATAATGTAATTGGTCTGTAATTCTGAACTTTTTGTCCATTCAAATTGGGTTTTGCTATATTTATAATATGACCAGTTTTCCATATTACCGGAAATATCCCCTTACTCAGGCAGAGTTCATAAATTTTAATCAGGTGTGTATGCATTGATTCGTCTAACTTTTTCAGAATAATCCAAGGAATATTGTCCACACGAGGGGTGCTGTTTTTTGTGTTATTCAGTAATTCATAGTAATCTGTCTCATCAATTGTCATTCTTTCTGGAGGGGCAACATGTTTGTTGAAATATTCATTATACCATGCATTTACATCTTCCATTGTATTTTTGTCGAAATTTTGGTCTTCGCTGAAATTATACCTTTTTTGGTAATGTTCATGAAACAGTTTGGCTTTTTCTTGGTCTGTTACATATTGTTTGTCATTCTCTATCAAGGTTGGCAATTGTGGGAATTGTTTGTATTTGGATAATTTGTTCACTTCTTGATAGAATTTTTTACCTTTAGACTCGTTTATTTTAGTGCAAGCTTCAAGCCAGTTGTGTTCTCTGTACTGCTGTACCATTCTTAGGATATTTTTTTTGTATCTATTTAGTTCTTGTTTGAACTCTAGCTTATGATTGTGACGATAATATCTGTATATCTTCCTTTTGTGTTTAATTAGTTTAATTATATAAGGAGGTAGCTCATGTAGAAATGGATGTCTTCTTATAATGGGAGTATACTTTCTTATGGTGTCCATTAAAATTTTATTGAAGGATTCAATGTATGGCTCATCAATTTCAGTGTTCTCATTCTCTCTCATAAACTCTTTCACTTCCTCATTGACTCTTTTCACGCTGCACAATTTATAATTCTACGTTGCTATAGGTGTTATTATTTCTGGTTCTATAGTCATGTCGAAGTCTATCATGGCAAGGTGGTTAGAACCCAAATCGGGAGATAGTTCTAGTTTCGAAATATTTTGTTTGATATTATTCGTGTGCAGTATAATATCAGGCGTACTCTCTGGATTTTCATTCATCAGAAAGGTTGGCGCGGTCTCAGCCCTAGAAAAGTTGCTGTTTTTCAAGAATTTGTTGATTTGACTTTTTTCCCAGGTGTGGAACTATTAAAATCACCAATAATTCTCGAATATTTATACAGTGATGCTTTTGTGAACACCGTTTCTTATATTTTGCTGTTTGGGTGGAAATATACCAAAAATACATGCAGCTTGTCATTTCTGAATGGAATTGTAAAGTGTGTTACTTCGTTCATAGGATTATTTATTGCTGGCGGGTTGTCTTCACTAACTTTTAAAGAAGGATGGAACTGAATTAGAGTTCCTTCTCTTACGTTTTGTATTTTATATCCTATTTTATTAATTGTAGTCCAGTCTTTATAGTTCACATTTTTGTAATTATCAATTTTTGCCTCTACAAACATTGCACACGCTATATTGTTTTGTTCTATGAAATAGTTGATCACATGTCTTTTTGGAGCATAACTGTTGATGTTGCTGTATAATAATTTAATTGTCGATGTGAATTTGCATATTTATCTTGTTATTTGTTAGTTCTGTGGGCGAAGGTTCATCTGGGTCTTCCAAGTCAAACATCAACATATAAATTCGGTTCCCGGAGAAGACGACTGTAGCGTCTACATTATATTGGCTTACAAATCGCTTTTTCAGTTTGAGAATGAGTTCGTTTCTGTTAGTGTACTAACGATTGTTTATTTTACGGCAGTATGTATTTATGATATCATCATGTACTGAGATAGGTGCATGAATCCTGTTCGTTTTCTTTGCTACTTTTTCAATTTCTCTTATTCTTCTGTTCAGTGGCTTGATAATTGGGTTTGGTATTCCTTCAATCAGTTTTCTTGGGTGTTTGGGACACTTTAAGGACCAAGCCAAATGGTCCTCCGCACCACAGGATAGGCACTTGGGAGCGTTGTTTGTTTTACACTGTGACATTTTGTGGGGTCCTTGACATTTTGAACATTTTGGTGAGTTTCCACAATTTTCTGTTATGTGATCAAATTGTAGACATTTTCCACAAGGTGTATTAGTTGGCTCAGGTGGGTGACTAGGGTAAACTAGATAATGTCGATTTAAGTAAAACAGGCCATTATTCAGTAGATATTCAAAGGATTCTATTTCACCAGTGATGATTCGGATATATTTAGTTGGGATGTTATTGTTCCTTGAAATGATCCTTTTGCAGTACCTGTGTTTAACGCCAATGGATGACAGATGTTGGCTTATGCTTTCTTCTTTGATATTTATTTCCATCGATGCTATCACAACTGAGTACGTTTGTAGAGGCTCTCTTCTCTCACTGGATTGTTTTTGGTGCTTTGTTTCCTTGTATCTTAGTATCTTATTTTCTTTCTTGTCTCCTCAAGCCCCTTTTCAAGTATAGTCTTTTCGGTATTAGATTTCAGGACGAAACCTTATTTAGTTTTCAAAATTATGTCCTTAGAGTTTGGGAATTTAGATCCCCATGTGGCCACCATTTCAACTCTATCTATTTCTTTTTCTGTATTTATACAGAATAAATTTGTGAATTCCATGTTTTTGATTTCGTTCATTTTGGCCGAATAATTTTTGTTTATAATTTTTGTTGTGGAGTTTGTGTGTTGTGTTTGTTTCTGCTGATTATTTTTTGTTATCATAACATCTGTTGTTTGTATTTCGTTGACATTTTCAACTTCCATTCGTTGGGATATGTTTTGATTTTTGTTTGTCATTAATTGTGGCTCTTTGAAGACAATTTCTGGTGATCTACCTTAATTTTTTTTCTTAGGAATTGTGGAGTTCCTGCCACCTTTTTTTCTGCGTTTTTTAGTGGTATTTGTTTGAGATGTACTTCCTTCTACACCCGAATTAATGGTTGAAGATGTTCCGCTAGCTTGTGACATTTCTGTCCCCAGTGGATTCGAATTCTTCGTATACCAACTATAGTTGGTATTAAGTTAATTCAATTTGATTCACTTCAATTCTGAATATATTCGATATATTATTATCGGAGTTAATTCTTATCTGAACAGATGTTATCTCGCCTACTGCTCGATACGAACTGTGAAGAAAAAAAAATAAAAAAAAATGGAAATATTTAATTGAGTTTAAGTTCTCATTTTCATATGTATTTAAAATATGAGTGGAAATAATTGAAAATATACATACCACATTATGGAAGAAAATATTGCCACTCAAATCATCCCCAAATTCGTTAAGTTGACCTTCCTCAAATAAGTGAGGATAAGGATAACGGTGGGTTCAAGTGTTGAGGTTTTCAGTGCTTTCTGCTTGTTCACACAGAGCATTACTTTAAGCTATGTTCAATAGAATGTTACTTACATCTTATGCTATCCTGTCTATTTTTCTCATTAAAATATGCCATTTAGCTGAAAACAAAAATTTGATCAAATATAATAGGTGAAATTAGTCGTGCTAATTTCAGTATTATTGCAGTACTTTCAGTATTATTGCAGTAATTCCATTATCTATAATACTAAACGCGTTACAGGCAACACCACCGAAACCACCACAGGAGATCAAGAAGAACTTTTGCTAAGAAAGGGTTATTTTTATGTGAATATTTCGGATATTGCCGGGGAGGCTTGGCGTGATATCTGAACGTGAATAGAAAGGGAAAGTTTCGAATTTTCCCGTTCTGTTGATCTTTCATCGCGGAAAAATCGAGAGATACTTCTGAAAAATTACCGAAAATATCGATATTTCCAAAAGGTACAAAACAACAGGAAAGGATTTGGTCGCTTGGTTCAAGCTAGGTGAAGTTTTTTGGTACGAACAGAGAGACGAAAGACGAAATTGTGGCGTAACGGTTCAATTTTTTCGATTTTCACTTTCGTATTCTCGCAGGAATGATCGAAGAAAGTGACATTTTTACGAAAATCCGGTTGAACTTCGCCATTTCATATTTTTCTGTGGACTCGGCCGAGATTGGCTATCTGTGCTGCCTTCGGGCTCGATTTGGAGGTAGTATCCACTACTGTAGCGATGAATGGCAACATCGAACTGCGATTTTGTGCTGTTTTTGGTGAAAATTTGAACAAAGGCGGTTCTGGAGTTCGGAAACGATCGAGTACTTCCGTCAATATTCTCAAGCCGAAGAGGCGTTATGTTTTGTCAATTGTCATTAACATCAAATCGAATTTGTCGTCAAAATAGCATCCTATGTACATACATTGAAATTGGCGAAAATACAGTTGATTACGAATGGAAATGCATGAAGAAGTATCAATTAATGGTCAATACTGCCTAATTTCAACTCCAACAATAATTATTTCGAGAAAATTCAGGAAAATACTGATTATGCTACATTTACGGAAGAAAACAGTATGTATCACCTACAATTGAACATAACTTATCACAAGTTTTTCCAGCCTGAATATCATGAGGAAATATTCATTTTCAGATGTCAGATATTTTAAATGAACTGGACATTGAAAAGTTTTCTGTATCATTGAAGTCATAAAGTCAAGAAAGTTTAGAATGGGTTCAAAACTACGATGATAATCAGAATGCTTATCCAGAATTCGTCGAAAAAACATCTCATTGCCATAAATATTATTTGAAATGGTGGAGATTAAATCGACTTCAAAGGTGTACGTTATTGTTTTATTTTCATTTATCAAATGCATCAAGTATGATGATTTTGTAGTTTTGAGATGTGTGTGGTCGTGTGGTTGAAGTGAAATGCCATCCAAGCGTATACAAAGGAAGAATGCCTTTAAATGGCTGTAGAATTTTATATGAATCTCTCAAAAATCTCACTATCACCCCCTTGAGAATTCAATATATGTTGAACCATTGGAATTTTATGGTGAGTAATCGAATGTCATGATCATGGCAAATTTATGTATCAAAGTCCTAGGCTTAATCAAGTATACTTTGTCGAAAGATGGAATATCATCATTATGAAAAAAGGGGAACTCAATAGATTTGGAGGAGTGGAAATTGCAGAAATACTATACAATCTATAGATTAATTAATATACAGCTGGTGTGGGATAACACTGTATGATACTGTACCCCCGATATATTTGTTCATAATTGAGCACGAAACAGGTATATTCAATAGATTCTTACTATTCACAAGAGGTTAATCTCCAAAAATCACAAGCCGATGTAACATTTGATGCCAACTGATAATAGAAATGATAGAAAAGTGTGAGTAAGAAGGTTACATTATCAAGAAACGTATGAAATGTATTCACTCTATATAGGGAGTTAAGGTTTATCTTCAGTATACGTAATACTCCCGTATCCCCTCCATATGTACTACACCAAAATTTGGTTGGCAAAAATGGCATAGGGATGGAACATAACTTACACTTTATAATATTTTTCGTTGACAAAACGGGAAGGTTATGGAATCTATAGTGATAATCCATCTTCATCAAGTTGAAATTCATAACCACCTATAAGTAACCACTAATTTTTCTGTATATAGGTATAATTCCTAATGTATGTATTATATGAAATGAGATGAAATCTTCTGAAGTGAAATTTATCTATTGTAGTAAGGTATTCTCAAGAATTTTGTGTATTTCACAGGCTATCTGTCATTTTTTGAAACAATCGTGAGAAAAATTACAGATAAAGTTGAACCAACAACATCAAGATAGAGGTATATAGAGGCTTATGCAGATATTTTCTGAAAACAATATGAAACTTCTTAAATCGAAACATGCAACATTCCTGATGAAGGCTATTAATTGACGAATTCTTCACATTAACCCCTAACACGCTTCTCAAATGCACAAGTTCACTTTGTATCACTTAATGTATTCTATTGAACTATACTTTGCTATCGTTATCAATAATCGACAAATAAAAAATTAATTCAATATGCAGTTTTACATTTGTCCTCTTTGAAGAACATCATATCTTGGTTACTCAATTATATTTTAATATGTCAATAATGAATTGGTCATCTACATTTATGAAACATAATAGGTCCTTTCGTTTGCATAGAAAGTGCTACACTTTCTATGCCAACAAAGGACCTAATAACCTGACTACCTATTTATTATTAATTCCCGGAAAATGAACATCTATATGTTTAGTGAATATTGAATTGGAATAGTGAAATTTTTCAGTATTATTGGTGTCATTTTGAGAAATTCAATTGAGTTTTGTTTTTATAGACAATTTTATGTTTGCATGTGAGGCTTCGGTTATCGTCTATCCTTGAACTGAATTTTGACTAAATCGTGTCTGTATTTTTGTGAATATTGAGATGATGGAATTTCAAATGCGTTCAACTACTGAACCATAGGATGGATTTTGTGTATCCCGAACTTGACCTTCGAATTCGAACTTTAAACCTGCCCTGACAATTTCGAGTGTCTAAGTTATTCCTTTGCAAAGATATCGTGTTTTCAATCAGCCGAAGGCCAGCTGTATACGCGATAACTTTGCAAAGGAATGACTTAGACACTCGAAATTTTTCAGGTAGGTTTAAAGTTTGAATTCGAAGGTCCAGTTCGGAATGAATTAAATCCGCATGTTTCAGTAGGTGAACGCATTTGAAATTTCATCATCTCAATATTCACAAAATTCAGTTCGAGGATAGACAATAACCGTGATCGAATTTCACATTAGCTACTGATTTTTTTAAAATTTATAAACAGTGTGCTTCGTTTTTAAAAATTCAGTCAACTATTCAATTGATCTTCCACAAATGGCAAATCTACCTGCTAGATAGAACTGGGCGCTACCTATGTAGGTATCTTTTAAGTAGATCTACTGTCAAGATTGATCTATCGCTAGGTAGATCTGAGCGCTCACTAGTTCTCATTAAAATTTACTGCACTTTCGCATTCCATTCAGCTAAAAATAAAAAGTTGATATAAGATGTGAAAACAGTCGTGGTGAACTCTAGTTTACCTTCAGTATCAGGACAGTTGGAACATGATTTTGCTGACTCTTTAGCTCCATTCTAAGATTTCTAAGTCACACTGTATCAGACTGAACAGTATTGATTTTCGCTTTGCTTCTGATGAGAGAGAAATTTGAGTTTTTCAGCAACGTGAACAAGAACCTGTTAGAGGTTAGATTTATCGAAACCTTCAACCTCTTCTCTTTTGTTGAATTCGTCATCCTTCTATTAGTTCAAAATATTTACGGAAACACTATTTTTATTTTCACCAGCACGTAAACATCTTTCTTTCCTCCAGTAAATTCCACAAGAAACACAAAAGAAATCCCGATAGCCGGGACTCGGACTATATTCTGACAACAATCGAACAAAGACCACCGTCGACGCATATATAAGCCTAGGAACTTAGCTGCGCGGGAAATTTAAATGTCGAATCGAGAGTCGAAAAATTGGTTACAGACTTACACAATTCTCCATCAATAAGATTAATTAATTCCATTGAGTATTAAACACT
The DNA here is from genome assembly GCA_958510865.1 of Myrrha octodecimguttata. NCBI lineage: Eukaryota > Metazoa > Arthropoda > Insecta > Coleoptera > Coccinellidae > Myrrha > Myrrha octodecimguttata. The sequence continues at coordinate 6,376,054 of OY294061.1, forward strand.
GTTTAATACTCAATGTTAATTCATGAATTGGTACTGTTCTAAATATCGTACAAAATTGAACGAAAAATTTCTTTTCAATGTATAATTTTATATGACCATTGGTGAACAATGATATAACTACCTATATGATGACAAAATATGTCTACGAACCAAAATATATTTTGCTCCGTCGATTAATATCTCGTAATCAGTCATCATCATAACTTAATATTCCTAATTTGGATTTGATTTCGTCAGGCCATCGCTTGGTGAATTTTATGTGACCGATTATCGAATGCCATACGTCGAGTCATCTCTGGCTAAATTGTAGCTACCTGATTGTTGTTCACCAAAGATCGGGCCGGCATTTTGCCGATATAGGATTACCGATTCCGGCACGTTGCCGACGTGGCCAACATTGGACCGTAAGGCGGCCAGAGATTCAGTGTTTGCTGGGAACAGAAAGACGAAAAACGAAATTGATCCGTAACAGGCCCTTTTTCTCGATTCTCACTCTCGTATTCTTGTAGGAATGATAGAAAAAAGTGAAATTTAGACGAAAATCTGGTAAAAATTCGACATTTCAAGTATTTCTTTGAATTTCAGCACCGTTGGCTTTGACCTTCGGCAAAGATCGGGTACTTCCATCTTTTCGAGGTCACTTTCTTTCATAACCGTTGGAAAGTATCAAGTAAGCAAATATAAGAAATATTTTACTGAATAGAAGGTATTTTGAATTGAAATCATTCAAATAAACGAAATTCTCGCCACAACAAACCCCTAAAAGTATTACGGATTGAATATGACTCTTTTGATACAAATCATATGCTCTCGCCGGTATTTTTTGTCTGTATGGATTTCCTAACCCGAAGTACTTTGACTACCGGCAATTATCTCAGTAATACAAACTAATAAGCGCCCAGATCCACCTAGAAATAGATCAATCTTGACTGTAGATCTACGTAAACAGTACCTAGGTAGGAAGAGCCCAGATCTACCTAGCAGGTAGATTTGCCTTTTTGGATAGATCAACTGAATAGTTGACTGAATAATTAAAAACGGAGCACACTGTATATGAATTTAGAAAAAATCTGTAGCTGATGTAAAATTTGATCACGGTTACCGTGTCGTTTTGACAAATTTAATTGAGTTTTGATTTTATCGTCAATTTTTGGTTTGCTTGTGAGGCCACGGTTATGGTCTATCCTCGAACTGAATTTTGACTGAATCGTGTCTGTAGTTTTGTGAATATTGAGATGATGAAATTTCAAATACCTTCACCTTCTGAACCGTTGGGCGGATTCTGTTCATTCCGAACTTAACCTTCGAATTCAAACTTCAAACCTATCCGGAAATTTTCGACTGTCTAAGTCATTCCTTATCGCGTTTACAGTCGGCCGAAGGCAAAATTCCATCATCTCAATATTCACAAAAATACAGACACGATTAAGTGAAAATTCAGTTCGAGGATAGACGATAACCGTGGCCTCACATGCAAACAAAAAATTGACGATAAAATCAAAACTCAATTAAATTTCTCAAAACGACACCAACAATACTAAATGGATATAAAATCGCATGAAAAATTCATATTTCAACGTTGTACAACGTTATAAAAATTTCTTGGATAAAATCCGAAAAATTTCACCAATCCAATTCAATTTTCACTAAACATATGGATGTTCATTTTTCAGAAATTTCCAAGGTCACAAATTTACTGAATTTCAATATTTCCAGAACATCACTCTTCGACCGAGAATCACCAAAACATGTGGTCAGATTCATTTGGATCATATAGATAGTCGGATTCATTAGGTCCTTTGTTTGGATAGAAAGTATAGAACTTTCTATCCGAACGAAAGGACCTATTATGTCTACATATAAAGAAATTATAATGAATGCCTTCATAGTCATGTGTGAAGAAATTACAGTATTATGAACATTTAAATTTTCTGTTTCATTAATGGAGATGACCAATCCAAAAATGACATATTAAAATATAATTGAGTAAACGAAATATCATATTGTCAATAGGGGACAAATGCAAAAGTGCATATTGAATTAATTTTTTATTTATCGATTATTGATAACGATAACAAAGTATAGTTCAATAAAATACTTTTAGTGATATAACAAATTTCAAAAAGCACTGCCGTGAAGGTAGCAACTTTTGCGCGCATGTTGCGCGACCGCTTCAGCAACGAATTTGAACGAGCGCGCAAAAGCTGCTGCCTTCACGGCAGTGCTTTTTGAAATTTTTTTCTGATAAATTACTGGATTTCAATTCGATCATATCTGTATTTTTGGACATATTGTAAAAATAAAATTTTGAATGGGTATATCTACGGAATCATTGGGCGGATTTTACCCATTCACGAATTCGACCTTCGTAATTAAGCCCCAAACCTACTCTACAAATATCGAGTTTCTAAGTCGTTTCTTCCGGAAGTTATTGTGTTTACGGTCAGCCTAACTGCCGACTGCGTAAACACAATAACTTCCGAAAGAAACAACTTAGAAACTCGATATTTGTAGAGAAGGTTTGGACCTTAATTACGAAGGCCGAATTCGTGAATGGGTAAAATCCACCCAATGATTCCGTAGATATACCCAATCTAAATTTTATTTTTCCAATATTTCCAAAAATAGAGATCAGATCGAATTGAAATCCAGTACTTCATCGAAAATAACAGTTCGAAGTTTCATACAGAATTTAATGAGGATGATATGATGAGAAAATCATAGAAATTTTTTTTTTCAAATTGTTCTAATAACACGATTATCACGAAATTTTGCATAAAGTTGTCCTTCAGCGTCTTAAAACTAGCTGTGAAGTTTGATCAGGACTGAGTCTGTATTTCTCGAGTTATACCGAAAAAATCAACGATATCGAGAAGAAAACCTCGAAATTTGACATATTTTTTCCCGATATCTCCAAAACTTATGATCGTATCGAACTGAAATTTGGTACATTGCTGTGAAATTAGAAGGTCAAAGCGTGAGTATAATTTTTCTTGGATATGATGAATGATTTCCGAAAAAAAAATTTTTTTGGAAAAAAATTCCGAAAAAAATTTTTTTTAAAAATTACCAACAATATAATCCTGACGAACTTCAGCTCAAAGTTGCGCATCGTTGTACTCCACCTAACTGCCAAGTTTGAATCCAATCGCTCAAGTAGTTTCTGAAATAAAAAATAAATAACTTCAAAAATTCAAATGCCTATAACTCCGAAACTATTCGATCGATTTGGCCCATTAAAGAACTTAACCGCGGCATTCCAATGCGCGACCTACCCTGAAAGTTTCAAGTCGCTAGCTCACTTCGTTCGACAGTTATCGTGTCTACGGACAGAATCGATTTTGACACCGGATTCGTCATCAGTGAGTCCAACCTAGTCGATTGAGACCATTTTCGGCCCAATCATCCAAAATTACAGACATTTGGACAAAACGATAGCACGCTGTTCCCCTAGAACAGGCGCGCAAAAAATGCCAAAAAAAAATAATTAAATTAATGATTCAAGTGAACTTCCGCATTAGAGAAGTTTATCAGGGGTTTATGTGAAGAATTCATTAGTCGATAGCCTTCATCAAGTATGTTGCATATTTCGATATGAGAAGTTTCACATTTTGGAAATATATTTTTCCATAAGTGTGTTGAACTATGTATAAAGAAAAAATAAAGTACACACTATTATGTAATTATATTTTATTGGCAATCGATTTCGGTATTATACCATCATCAGGCCAGCTAGAAACACACAAAAGGAAGACATTAGACTGGTTATGAAATTTGGTTTTTTTGTGTAGGAAACATAACAAAATATGATGAATCGAAATTATAAAAACATAAAAACACAAAAACTGTTATGAGAGTCAAATGAAAAAAGTGTATGTTAAGTAGGCATGTGTAACCTACCATCCAAAATGTGAAAGCTGAAGTGCATTTGAATATGAAACTCACAATCGCTCTTTTCGAATAATGAATTTGTTAGTTTGTTGTCAGTTTTTCGATCCAATAGATGAAATGGTGGACTGAATGTAACTGAGACGGCGTGAAATGCTATGTGTCGAAGAGGAAAACGATGAAAGGTGGGGAAAGATGGTAACTTGGCGGGAGATTTGAAATGTTCATTGTGAAAGGGTCCAAAAGTCTGAAATATTTCTACCGTTGAAATCTGACAAGTCATTCAAAAGATTTTTATCATTTTCATTTTTAAGTATCTCGTATTGTTCCAGTAAAATCTTCTTTTGGAAATGATTTTCCTTATGTGAAATTATGAGATTTTCGAAAGTGGTTCTGTGATTGAGTTGCTTCAAATGATTTCCTAGAGCTGAATAAAAAATTTCTTTCAACTGAATAAGGGAATCGTCTATGGGAACGTTAGTGTACCAGTTGATGACGTCAAAAGAAAGTATAGTGTAATTTTTATGTGGGTCTAATTTTACTGATTTAATGATTTTGATTAATTCTGTAGAGTTTTTATCGAAAATGTTAATCTAAAATTAAGCTATTTTGTGAACATATTATTAATAAATTTTGAAATTTTATGGCAAGGGGAGGAGACTGCGGAGGTTATAGGTCTGATGTTCTTATCGTACTTATGCAATTTAACTAAACTATATAACTTGGGCAATTGTGGATTCTTTTCTTTCATTGTGTGAATTGTTTCGCCGTTTTTATGAAGAGTTGGAAGAACAATTTTGATGGTATTATTAACTTTGTTGCAAAATTTTAAAGAAGAATCATTCTCACATTATTCTATGCCGTTTTCCTCAACAAATTTCGGCGTTTTTTCCAAATATATATCTTTTTTTAATAAAATTAAACCTGCATTTTTGTCTGCTTTGGTCATCATAAGGTTGTTGTCTGCTATTTTCTTTTGTATATTTCTGATAGTTTTCTGTAATTGTTTGTTTATATTCAGCTGCTCTAGGTTACACACTCCTTCCTTTTTGCCCTTGAAGGTTCTCAGGTCTTCTGCAATATCTTTAGCTATTACATCGTAGTTGGGGTTACTCTTGATTTGCACTTCAATGTCAACTGCAGTTCTGTAGATGTCTAGTAAATGCGTAATTGGAGGAAATTTGTGTCCTAAGTTCAGAATTTTTATCTCATCATCATTCAAGTTGACCTTTGACAGATTGGTGAATCTGCTATGGAAGGTGTGAGAATTTGAAATCGGTGTTCTGATTTTGATTCGATCTTCGTTAATTAGTGTTAATTGAAATTAATTCCTATTTTTACTATCGATAAGCTTCTTAAGTTTCATCCTTCTCTTCTGATCGGAATCATAATTTGTATAATAAACTCCTTCTTCTAGATTCTCTATGAGTATCTGATATTCTATTGTATGTAAGTGCTTTAGGAGATGATAATGTAAGAATTTTAGTTTCGAATCAATTATACTGGATTCTTTATATTATGTACAGATTCTGTCAAAGGTCAACTTCATTGATGATGAGATAAAAATTCTGAACTTAGGACACAAATTTGCTCCAATTCCCCGTTCACTAGACATCTACAGAACTGCAAATCAAGAGTAACCCCAATTACGATGTAATAGCTAAAGATATTGCAGAAGACCTGAGAACCTTCAAGGGCAAAAAGGTAGGAGTGTGTAACCTAGAGCAGCTGAATATAAACAAACAATTACAGAAAACTATCAGAAATATACAAAAGAAAATAGCAGACAACAACCTTATAATGACTAAAACAGACAAAAATGCAGGTTTAGTTTTATTAGAAAAAGATCTATATTTGGAAAAAACGCTGAAATATTATGAGGAAAACGACATAGAATAATGTTGGGATAATCCTTCTTCAAAATTTTGCAACAAAGTTAATAATACCATCAAAAATGTTCTTCCAACTCTCCATAAAATCGGCGAAACAATTCACACAATAAAAGAAGAGAATCCACAATTGCCCAAGTTATATAGTTTAGTTAAATTGCATAAGTCCGATAAGAACATCAGACCTATAACCTCTGCAGTCTCCTCCCCTTGCCATAAAATTTCGAAATTCATTAATAATATGTTCATAAAAAAGCTTGGTTTTAGATCAACATTTTCGATGAAAAACTCTACAGAATTAATCAAAAGCATTGAATCGCTAAAATTGGACCAACATAAAAATTACACTATACTTTCTTTTGACGTGATCAACTCTTACACTAACGTTCTTATAGACGAGTCCCTTATTCAGTTGAAAGGAATTTTAATAGAAAACTATATGACTTATAACAGCCTAAATTTGGATGACACAGACATACAAAATTTGATGATACTTTGCAAGTTGATTGCTGAACAGAATTTTTTTTGTTTTTAATAATTCAATATATTTTATGAAGGACGGTCTGCCAATGGGTTCGCCATCTAATGGACTGTTGTCAGACACATATGTAGAAAATATAGAAAACCAAATTATGCAATTACCAAACAGAAACAAAATAATATTGTGGAATAGTTATATAGACGACATTTTTTGTATATGGGCATGAACACATGAAGAACTTGAAGATTTCTTCAACATGATGAATTCCAAATTTAGATTGAATTTTACCTCAGAAAAGTCGATCTCAAATTCCATAAACTTCCCTGATCTGACAATAACTCTCATAGAGGATAACACATTTCATCTTCAAAATTTATAGAAAGCCCACACAGGCTGACACGATAATCCCATTCAATTCATACCACGCACCCCCAATCAAAAGAGCAGCATTTAATTTTTTAATTCATAGACTCCTCAATATCCCATTATCCACATGGAAATACAACAGAGAATTAGAGACCATATATAAGATAGGAAAAAATAATCAATTCGAGGATAAATTTATAGAAAATATTTTCAAATCAATAAAACGAAAAATGGTCATTAATGAAATATACCCTCATTCATCGATCAGAGAACATTATATTACAACACCATTCTATGAAAATTTAAACCAAAAAAACACTTCAACTCTGAGTAAGTACAAATATAATCCGACCATAAACGACACAAAACCTTAGATAACATTTTAGTTAATAATAAGATGAAAACAGAACGCGAACAACATACTGGCATTTACGAACTATCATGTGCTGACTGTCAAGCGTTTTATATTGGGATGAAATAGAAGAATATGAAAAAGAGATTCAGCGAACACCAAAAAAATCGACCTAATTCAGCTCTAGGAAATCATTTGAAGCAACTCAATCACAGACCCACTTTCGAAAATCTTATAATTTCACATAAGGAAAATAATTTTCATGAGATGATCCTACTGGAGCAATACGAGATACTTAAAAATAAAAATGATAAAAATCTTTAGAATGACTTGTCCGATTTCAACGGTAGAAATATTTTCAGACTTTTGGACCCTTTCACAATGAACATTTCAAATCTCCCGCCAAATTACCATCTTTCCCCATCTTTCATCGTTTTCCTCTTCGACACATAGCATTTCACGCCGTCTCAGTTACATTCAGTCCACCATTCATCTATTGGATCGAAATACTGACAACAAACTAACGAATGCATTATTCGAAAACAGCGATTGTTATTTTCATGTTCAAATGCACTTCAGCTTCCACATTTTGGACGGTAGGTTCGACATTCCTACTTAACATACAGTTTTTCCATTTGACTTTCATAACAGTTTTTGTGTTTTTATGTTTTTTATAATTTCGATTCATCATATTTTGTTATGTTTCTTACACAAAAAAAAACAAATTTTATAACCAGTCTAATGTCTTCCTTTTGTGCGTTTTTAGCTGGCCTGATGATGGTATAGTACCGAAATCGATTGCCAATAAAATAAATATAATTACATAAAAGTGTTTATTTTATTTTTTCTTCATACAAGTTTCACATTGATTTAAAAAAAAACTACAGATGTCCTGTGAAATACACAAAATTATTAAGAATACCTTACTACAATAGATAAATTTCACTTCAGAAGATATCATCTCATTTAATATAACGCATACATTAGAAATTATACCCATATACAGAAAAATTTGTAGTTACTTAAGGCGAATTTTGGCGCTGTAACCACAGGTAACCATAGTTAGTAGTTACCCGTGACGTCATAGTCACGTAGTTACTTCTGTCTGTCAACTCCAAAGAGAACCTCACTTTTTTTCTTGATTCTGTCTGTCAACTCCAAAGAGAACTTCGATACTATCTTGTATCGGAAGACTTCTTTTATTTAGAAGAATGGAAATTGTTTCCATTTTTATCAAACAAAAGTGCAAAAACAACAAAAAAACCTGCCAGATGTTTCAAAAATGAACATAAAAAATTGGGTAGAATTCTCGACTCCGTTGGAAATTAATTTATCGTTATCGGGAAAGAAGTCGAATAAATTAATAAGGACTACAAGTGTATTCTTTATTGATATTTCCTGGCTTTCGTTCCTACTTTTGGAACTTCTTCAGGGACTGAAAACGAAATGATGTTACTTGAAATGAGCATTCACTTATAGAAGTGCTTGAAAAAAACTCACATTCAATGTGAATTTTGAATACATAGGACCAATTACTATCTATCATATAATTCAATGTTTCATCAATAGCTGCAACTTCTGAACCATAATTGGTTACAATATAGCAATTATTAATTAAAATTTCTTACACTTTCTTTTGAAAATCTAAAAACAACAACTAATACAAGCTCAAATGCAATTTAAAAAAAAATTTGCACAGGTACAAAACGACAGGAGCAGTGACTTCTTTCCCGATAACGATATATGAACATTAAAAATATTTGAATCTTCCATACAATATGACCCCCAATTATTTTCATTCTCGAATCTATGTTCATAAACTCATTCCATTTCACTCTTTCGAAAGAGATAGAACTACATACTACACGAGTAACCCTGCTCATGAGGAAGGTTACGCGGTATGGTATGCGTGACGTCATCAATACGTCATAGTTACATAGTTAGCTCCACGAAAATGTGGTAACCCAAGTAACTACATGTAACCACAATCTGTAGTAAGCTGTGGTTACAGCGCCAAAATTCGCCTTTATAGGTGATTATGAATTTCAACTTGAAAAAGGTTGAATCTTACTGTGCATTCCGTAACCTTCCTATTTTGTCTAGGAATAATATTATAAGGTGTGAATTAATTGATGAATCCTTCCCGGTTATGTTCCACCCCATGCCATTTTTGCCAACCAAATTTTGATGTAGCACATATGGAAGGGAAACGGGAGTGTTACGGAATATATACTGAGGATCAACCTTAATTATATTCTATTTCCATTATAAGTTGACATCAAATGTTACATCGACTTGTGATTTTTGGAGATTAACCTCTTATGAATAGTAAGAATCTATTGAATATTCCTGTTTCATTCACAACGATGAATAAATGTTTTGGGGGTACAGTATCATACAGTGTTGTCCCACACCAGCCGTATATTATTTGAACCATCTATAGATTGCATAGAATTTCTGCCATTTCCACTTCTCGAAATCTATCGAGTTCCCTTTTTTTCATAATGATGTCCATCTTTCTACAAAGTATGCTTGATTAAACCTAGGACTGTGAAACATACATTTGACAAGATCAAGTTTCCAATTCATCAGAACATTAGAAATGATCCATTTCGACATTCGATTACTCACCATAAAATTCAAATGGTTCAACATATATTGAATTCTCAAAGTGGCGATAATGAGATTTTTGAGAGATTCATATAACATTCTACAGCCTTTTAAAGGCAATCTTCCTTTGTATATGCTTGGATGGCATTTCACTTCAACAACACGACCACACATATCTCATTGCTAATTGGAAATAACATAATAACGTATACCTTTGAAGTCGAGTTAATCTCCACCATTCCAAATAATATTTATGGCAATGTGATGATTTTTCGACGAATTTTGGATTAGCATTCTGATTCTCATCGTAGTTTTGAATCCGTTCTAAACATTATTCACTTTATGACTTTATTGATACAAAAACTTTCCAGTGTCCAGTTTATTTAAAATATCTGACACATATGAAAATAAATATTTCCTCGTGATATTCAGGTTGGAAAAACTTGTGATAAGTTAAATTCTGTTCAATTGTAGGTAATACTTACTGTTTCCTCTCGTAAACGTAGCATAATCGGCATTTTCCTGGATTCGTTCCAAGGTTATAATGATTTTGTAAAATTATACCGATAACTCGACTTCTTCTTGAGATAATCATTGTTCTTGGTATCCCTTCGCTACCAGTCTGGCGTTTTTTTCATTATTTTGCTTCTGCTTGAATACCCATCTTGTGTCGTTAGCCTTTTTATCTTTAGGTAACGTTGTATAAACCCAAGTTCCATGTTTTTCGTGAGCTTCTATTTCATTTTCAATTGCTTCTTTCCAACCATTACCAATAGATATTGCTTCACTGAAATTTCCTGGTTCTTCAGCTACAAAACAATAAGCTGAATAAAGTTCAATCCTGAAGTTGGGGATCTGTTCAACTGATAAGCAGCACATCTTATGGCTTCTCCCCATAAATACTTTGGAAGATTAGTTTCTGCGAATAACGTTCTCACTTTATCAAACAGTGTTCGATTAGTTCTTTCACTGACACCGTTCTGTTGATTAGTGTATGGCAATGTCTGTTGTAGCATTATTCCATTCTGTCTGCAGAAATTTTCGAATATATGTGAGCTGAACTCACCTCCATTGTCTGTTCTTATGTTACAACACTTCTTACCTTGGGCTTCTAGCTGACGAACATAGTTCATAATGTTCATCTCCGCTTCATTCTTAGTACTTAGAAGATATACAACCATAAAATATGTGTAATCGTCAGTAATAGTTTGATAATATCTTTCACCTTCATTAGTAGGAGTTCTCACAGGTCCACCAATATCGCTGTTCAGGAATTCTCCTTTCTTCTGTGATCTTGGTTGTATTACACTTTGGAATGGTTGCCTTGTAGATTTTTCTTGACTACAAGGACTACATACCAGATCACTGTATGGTAACTTCATTATTTTTAAACTTTCTACATTAAGATGACCAAGTCTTTGGTGTCATATACATCTGCTTCTCGTATCCTCACAATTGCTCGACAAATTGCATCTTTCTTTAATAATTCTGAAACTAGCTATGTATAAATTTCCTATTAGTTTACATTTCATTTGCAAACTCTTGCTATTTGTTATTATAGCCCCTTCGTTCGGAAATGTTACAGCATTTCCTTGATTGTTTGTTTTCTTGACAGAGGTGAGGTTATGTGTCAATTTTGGAACAATGACTGCATTCAATGTCACAATTCTTACAGGGTTGTTACCAACTGATAATGTTAGTTTTCCTCTTCTTCTTGCTATCAACTTATCACCATTAGCTATTTTAATAACAAGTTCTTGTTCAAGTACTTCTACATTTGACATTAGATGACCAACCTGTTCTGTGACTAAATGTTCTGTCGCTCCGCTGTCTAGGATGAAATTTATAGTTTCGGTTGTCTGTTCTGTGACTGTAAGGGCTATTCCAACTTTCTCTTCTGTTGCAATAAATGCAACTTCTTCCTCTTCTTCTGTAACATGAGCTCTCTCTACCTTAGAACCTCTTCCATATCTTCCTCGATAACCTCTTTCTCTTGATTTGCCTCTGCCTAGATTACATGAATTTTTATGAGATTGTCTTTCCTCAACTTTAGGACAATCTCCAATGAAATGATTGCTATCGCCACACTCAAAGCATTTCCTTGGTTTTTGACTGTATGTAGTGAATGGACATTCATCTAATTTCACATTGACATCCGATGAATCTTTGTATTTAAGTTCAGCATCTAGAAGTCTACTCTTGACAAACTCGAACGTTATACCTTCAGACAAAGTTTCCAGAGTTGTCGTTACTACATCAAACTTTTCTCGCATAGTTAAAAGTAAAAAACATGCCTTATCATTATCATCTAGTTTGGATCCTAATGATTCCAATTTTCTCAACATAGACTCTACTTCAACAAAATGATCTTGAAGATCTCCATTCTTAAACTGGAGCTTCAACAACTTTTTCATAACGAAAAGTTTCGATAGGGGACTTTTCCTTTGAAATACATTCTCTAACGCTGTCATCATTTCCTTGGCAGTTTTGGAATACATAATGTATTCGATGTGACGATCTGTTATGCATTGGACTATAATACATTTGGCTTTTTTGCCATCAGCCAAATGAAGCCGCTTTACAGTTAGTTCCATTGATTGAACTTCTGCATTAGTGAATTTTAGAACATCGCAAATTCCTTCCGTCACAAGAAGTATGGTCACCCTGAATTTCCAGTTGGAGAAATTCATGCCGCTCAACTGAGGAAATGGCAATGGAACTGACGCCATTTTGTGAATTCTTTCCACCTTCGGCGTCCCTCGTCTTCGATAATGGATATTGTTTCAATTTCCTACTCACATATTTTTGTCGTTGCACTCGACGATTTCTGGGCCCATAACCTGATAATTATGTGTCTTTCTACTTATATTTGGTAGGAAGTTGGCAAGAGGAATCAAATTCAGTAATAACTATAAAACACACAGCTTCTCTATCAACTTTATTTCTCAGACTCTATCATAGACTATAGTTGAGTTCCGTTATTCCTGGCCAGTACTTGTCAGTAAATTTTGACAGTCGATTTTACTGGCACTGCTTTGGTAATTCTTTCTATCAGTACGAAGCGTTTCGAAATTACTGATACTGGACAGTACTGATTGGGAATATCGGAACGTAACATATATTGAACATCTGTCATCTATAAAACACAGAGATGACACAAACTGGGTACCAGTAAGATAACTAACAGATCATTAATGCTTCCTTATGCATTTCCATTCGTTATCAACTTTATTTTCGTCAATTTCATTGTAGCTTCCACATATGATGCTATTTTGATGACAAATTCGATTTGATATTAATGACAACTGACAAATTGACATACATATAACGCCGCCTAGTCTTGAGAATGTTGACGGAAGTACCCGATTGTCTCTGAACTCCAGAGCCGCCTTTGGTCCTCTGCAAAGTTATCGTGTTTACAGGCCGAAGGTGAAATTCCATCATCTCAATATTCACAAAAATACAAACACTATTTACTAAAAATTCAGTTCGAGGATAGACGATAACCGTGGCCTCACACGCAAACAAAAAAGTGATGGTAAAATCAAAACTCAATTGAATTACTCAAAACGATACCAATAATACTGGATGGATATAAAATCGCATGAAAAATTCACATTTCAACGTTGTAGAACGTTAAAAAAAATTTCTTGGATAAAATCAGAAAAATTTCACTATTCCAATTCAATATTCACTAAACATATGGATGTTCATTTTCCAGGAATTTCCAATGTCATAAATTTACTGAATTTCAATATTTCCAGAACATCACTCTTCGACCGAGAATCACCAAAACATGTGGTCAGATTCATTTGGATCATATAGATAGTCGGATTTATTAGGTCCTTCGTTTAAATAGGAAGTGTAGCACTTTCTATGCAAACGAAAGGACCTATTATGTCTACATATAAAGAAATTATAATGAATGCCTTCGTAATCATGTGTAAAGAAATTACAGTATTATGAACGTTCAAATTTTCTGTTTCATCAATGGAGATGACCAATTCAAAATTGACATATTAAAATATAATTGAGTAACCGAAATATCATATTCTCAATAAAAGACAAATGCAAAACTGCATATTGAATCAGTTTTTTATTTATCGATTATTGATAACGATAACAGAGTATAGTTCAATAGAATACATTTAGTGATACAAAAAAATAACAAAAAAATTTAAAAAAGCACTGCCGTGAAGGCAGCAACTTTTGAGCGCATGTTCAATGTAGATGACCGCTTCAGCAACGAATTTGAACATGCACGCAAAAGCTGCTGCCTTCACGGCAGTGCTTTTTGAAATTTAACTGATAAATTACTGGATTTCAATTCGTTAAAATCTGTATTTTTGGAAATATTGGAAAAATAAAATTTTGAATGGGTATATCTACGGAATCATTGGGCGGATTTTACCCATTCACGAATTCGACCTTCATAATTAAGCCCCAAACCTACTCTACAAATATCGAGTTTCTAACTTAGGAACTCGATATTTGTAGAGAAGGTTTGGACCTAAAACGAAGGCCGAATTCGTGAATGGGTAAAATCCACCCAATGATTCCGTAGATATACCCAATCAAAATTTTATTTTTTCAATATTTCCGAAAATACAGATCAGATCGAATTGAAATCCAGTACTTCATCGAAAAATAACAGTTCGAAGTTTCATACAGAATTTAATGAGGATGATATGATAAAAAAATCATAGAAATTTTTTTTTTCAAATTGTTCTGATTACACGATTATCACAAAATTTCGCACGAAGTTGTCTTTCAGCATCTCAAAACTAGCTGTGAAGTTTTATCAGGACCGAATCAGTATTTCTCGAGTTATACCGAAAAAATAAACGATATCGAGAAGAAAACCTCGAAATTTGACATATTTTTTCCCGATCTCTCCTAAACTTATAATCGTATTGAACTGAAATTTAGTACACTGCTGTGAAATATCAAGCTCAAAGTGTGAGTGGACTTTTTTTTGGATATGACGAATTATTTCCGAAAAAAAAAATTTTTCGAAAAAAATTTGGAAAAAATTTTTTTTTTGAATTTACTGACAATATGATCCTGACAAAATTTGGCTCAAAGTTGCGCGTCGTTATATTCCACCTAACTGCCAAGTTTGAATCCAATCTCTCAGGTCGTTTCTGAAATAAAGAATAAATAACTTTAAAACTTCATCTGCCTATAACTCCGAAACTATTCGACCGTTTTGGCCCATTAATGAACTCAACAGCAGGCATTCTGATGCGCAACCTATCCTGAAAGTTTCAAATTGCTAGCTTGCTTCTGTCGACAGTTAGCGTGTCTACGGCCGGCCGGCCGGACAGAATCGATTTTGACACCGGATTCGTCATCAGTGAGTCCAACCTAGTCGATTGAGACCAGTTTCGGCTCAATCATCCAAAATTACAGACATTTGGACAAAACGATAGCTCGCTGTTCCCCTAGAACATGCGCGCAAAAAGATAATTAAATTAATGAGTTCGAATAAACTTCCGCATTAGAGAAGTATATCAGTGGTTTATGTGAAGAATTCATCAGTCGATAGCCTTCATCAAGTATGTTGTATATTTCGATATAAGAAGTTTCACATTGTTTTCAAAAAACAAAAATAACAGATATAATCGGCATTTTCCTGGATTCGTTACAAGGTTAGAATAATTTTGTAAAATTATACCGATAACTCAACTTTTTCTTGAAATAATCATTGTTAGAGTTGGAATTAGGCGGTATTGACCATTGATACTTCTTAATGCATTTCCATTCTTTATCAACTTTATTTTCGTCAATTTCATTATAGCTTCCACGCAGGATGATATTTTGACGTCAAATTCGATTTTATATTAATAACAACTGACAAATTGACATACACATAACGCCGCTTAGGCTTGAAAATGTTGACGTAAGTACCCGATCGTCTCTGAACAAAAATCTGTCGACATATCAACAAATATTTCACTTTCATCCCATAATCTGAAGCTTCTATGCGGAAGAACGTTGTCCAAGGAATTCACTTACTGTTTTTCACGGTTTTACCACCGATCATTGACTCACCCTAGAAACGCTAAAGAGGTTTTAAGATACTTATTACATATTGGAGGACTTTCCCTGTAGTAAAATAAAATGAAGCGACTGTTGCCTCGTCCTGATGGTCCAGCACAAACTGCAGTATCGCAGATAAAGAGACTTGCTATGACAATTCGATGAAAATGCACATCGCTCAAAGTTTTTTGCACTCTAAGGTAAGAATTCTCAGAGTATGCTCCTGAGATGGCTCTCTATTATTTGCATACTACGGACATGTCATCCAATACATAATACGTATCCAGAAATCTCTTCAACGTTTCTAAGGTGTCAGTCTGATGATCATTAAAACCGTGAAACTGCCAAAACCTTAATTCGTTTGACAACGATTCTTCAAAGGCTTTGAATAATCATTCAATAGAATAAAAAGCTCAAATTAAGCTTAAACATCTGTTGATTAATCAATATATATTCTTTCTCGTTGGTAGTGAAGGATCAATAAAACTAGAACTATATTCGTTCTTGAGCTACGTTTTCGCTTTATTCGAGAGGTTCCGTAGGGCACTGATATTACAAAAACAAAAGACTACAACCCACACCGATAAGATGTTCACTGAAAATAAACGAGCCACTGACAAGTATAGTATAAAAGAACTAATAAATTAAGTTGGTATTGAAGACGCGAGGCAATAGATTGGCCTTGACAATAGATAAATAACAATAATTTCAATTTGAGAACAACTGCTGCAATAATATTGAAATTTTTATGATAATAATATAATAATAATTCATTTCCAGATTGTCGAGATTACAAATTGAATTATACATAAAAATTCATTTTCCTCAAGACAATCTCTATGAGCGGAAGGTGTACGATGACCAGCGGCACTACATTGGGTTAGAAAAGTTAAGTAAACTTTGTGAGTGTCATATCAAGAAAGACTTCAAAAAATCACTGACAAAATACAATCTGGAATTGTTGTTCATCCTAAGAAACTCTTTTTATTTATTGCCACAAAAAAACAAATATTTGTCTTCCCAGCTCTATAACTTTTAAGAGCAACCAATATCACGTGGTGCTAAATTACGACTAGGCAACACAGCCACATTCGAGTGTTATTAAATGTCGTGAATATCTCAAGGTCAATCACCTGAATAGCATTGAACGAGTTCAAACGTTGCCAATGGCAGCGTTGAATCTTAGAATTTGGAGGAATTCCGACGTTTACAGGTGTTCAGTTGGTATTCTATGACATATTTTTTGGGATTTACCTATTTTTTTGTTAGAATGCGCAATGTTAGTTATTTTTTCATTTTTCACTCAAATTCAGTTTTTCTTTTACCGGAAATTCATGAATATGAAAAAGTTGCAACATTGCGCATTTTAAAATATTTTTCAACCATTTGCACCAAAAAAATTCTTTTAAAAAAACGAACTCCGGACTGCAGAAGTCACACCGTTATATTCGAGATATGGTTGGCTCTCAACGGTGAAATCTCAAACAGGTCCAGAATCAAGTGATCTTTTTGCAAAATATTTCAAGAGTGGTCAGAAAAGTAGACAATTTTATTACTGCTCACTACAAAAGTTTTGCCATCAGTACACAAGGAACCAAACTAATTTCCATTGTTCTCGTTATTTTTGTGGTGTTTACTTCACTCTTGATGAGGTTGAACAGGCTCTGAATATGAAAAATAAAAATAAGGGAGCTGGACCCGATGGCATACCCTCATACTTCTTCGCTCTTTGGGCTCTTTCGTTAAAGTATCCACTCACTTTGATTTTTAATCACATTTTAATCTTAACAAAGTGGCGTGTTCCCTGACAGATGAAAGGAAGCATGAATTGTTCCCATATTCAAGAGTGGTGACAGGACTAAGGTTATGAATTATAGTCCGATAAGTTAAGTACTTATTTTCAAAAGAGTCTTTGAAAAATTCATCCATATTCTACTTCTCATTTAGTTGGTGACCAAATAATCCAGGAATAGCATGGGTTTCCTGAGGGGAGATCACTTGAGACTAGTCTCATTGATCTTTCTGAGTTTGATCATGGTCCCTGGGAGCTTTGCATTCAAGTGGATGCCAGAAATACCGACTCTAGTAAGGCATTTGATGGAATTAATATTGATCGGCTCGTATCTGCTCTTGCTGGTGTGTGTGGTGTTATGTTTCGATGGTTCGAATCCTATCTGACTAAGAGACATCATTTTGTGTCTGTTATGGGTTACTGCTCTAAAGTTTTCGAAATCATTTCTGGGATGCCTCAGGGTTCCCACCTTGGACCACTTCTCTTCTCAATATATATAATAACACAATGCTTCGAGAGTTGCAGATTTCTACTTTTACTGAAGACTTGATATGGTTTACGAGGATGAGGAGCATTGACGACTGCGTTCAGCTCCAGCGTGAGCTCAATAGTTTGACAAGTTTTTGCCTTTAAAATCATCTAGTCTTGAATATTTCAAAATGTGTGGTCACTTTTAGTAGAAACAATCGCCCTATTAGCTACCCGTACTGTCTCGGTGGTGAGGAACTATGTCGAGTAAGCAAAGTTCGAGATCTTGGAGTAATTTTCAACTCCAAACTGGTTTTTGATTCTCAAGTAGAGGCCGTTGTTAATCCGCTGATAGACTGCTGCGGTTTGGAACTACAGCTGCTGCACATCATGGTTGTTCAATTGAGGAACGGAAGAGTCAGTAATCACGGTTCTGTAGCGGTCACCATTGACTGTAACGTTATGGGCAGCATCGTCTTCAAAGAAGTACGGACCAATGATTCCACCAGCCCATGAAGCACACCGAACAGTGAGTTTGTCTGGATGTTACGGTGTCTCAACATACACTTAAGGGTTATTTTCACTCCGAATACGGCAGTTTTGTTTATTGATGTAACCATTCAACTGAAAGTGCGCTAAACAGAATTCCCTAACAAAAATCGCGGTCAACGGCAATCTTGTTTTGGGCCCATTCACCTAATCTACCCCTTCTTAGGTGATTGTGTGGCTTCAATGCTGCCACGAGTTGGATTTTGTAGAAAAAGTCGTCCATAAAGTGGTTAGACCCATATCGCATTCTTCTGCACGATGGCGAATAGACTGATTCGGGTATTTCTCTACGCTACGCTCTACAGCAGCTATGGCTTCTTCTGTCCCCACTGTACGACATCTCTGTGGATGCATATTATCAGTTGGAGTAAACGTGGTGCGAAAACAGTCCATAGTTAGTCATATTAATTGCTCTTATGGACGATTATGTTTACTGTAAAATGGACACAGAGCGCGATACGCATTTCGAGAAAAACCATTATTTTCAAAATGAATTCGCACAATTTGGAAGCGTTGTTCAGGCGTCAGTCTATTCATGTTGAAATGCCAGACCTAACTAAACACGAATCACTCGACAGCTGACAAAATGGCAGCCATTTAAAACAGTGTTGCCAACTCAAAGATAAAAACCTCTAAAAAAACAACCTTTAGTAACAACGAAGTTTCATAATGACCGGAGTGATAGTTTCTGACTGAGGAATTTTGGAAATAACAACGATACCTAGGAATTTATCCGAGAAATGTGACATATTTTGTAAATATCTGGAATTATGGAAACTATTGCTCAGAATTGATTTTATGACTATTGTGAAATTCCATTGAAATATAATGAATATTCAAAAAAAGTTTTCGAAATAGAAATTGGAAAATTTTCGAAAAGATATATTTCTTCAATTTTATTTCTGAAGAATTCTCACGAAATTTCGTGAAAAGTATTTTTCAACTATCTACCAAGTTGAAATCTGTTCTCTTCAGTTGTTCTAGATATATTTGGGAAATATACTAATCATTTTAAGTAGCTACGAACTTCGACATTTTTCTTTTCCAATATCTTTCAAACGAAATCCCAGATTGAACAGAAATTTGAAGCCACTTCGTCGAATACTGGCTCGCAGGTTTGTGCCAAATTCCTTTTGAATTATTCCAGATAGTCTCCGAAAAAAAACATTTTTGAACAAAAATTCAGAAAATTTTGGGATGAGAAATCTTTTTATTCTGAACGACTAGATCTATACAAAATTTTGCACTGAGTTGTGCGTTAGCATTTTCAAACTCATTGTGAAGATCTAATCTAATAGTATCGGTACTGCTGGAGATATTGGGTAAAGAACCTTGAAATTTCAACTCATAACAAAATTTGGCATATTTTTTCGCCATATCTCTGAAAATAAATATGAAATCCAATAGGAATTTCAACGATTGGTGTTAAACATCGACTTCAAGGTTGTGCCGAATTGCCTCGAATTCTTATTTTTATTATTCAACTACTAAATCCACTCGAAATTTTCCATTTAGTTACAAAGTTTCTTTCGAAACAAACAGAACTTGACTTAGAACCATTTCTGATATATAGCAGTTATTTTTTCGCCTGTTCAAGAAGATCCGATCCCGTTTTTTAGGGAATTTGGAATATTTCAGTTGAATATTGACTTGATGACATGCGACAACTTCCATCAGGATCTAATTCATAGTCTCCGAGGAAAGAATTGTTGCGCATTGTTATTCTTCAACTAACTATACGAATTCAATCTGGTCGCATTAGTACACTTCTTGAGATGTTAGTAGATAACCCCCAAAACTTATATTAACAACGAAATCTGGCATATTTTCCTCTCTTCTCTATATCTTCAAAAATAAAAGAAAATTTTACTGAAATTTGGGGAGGTTTCAGAATTTCTAAATGCCATATCTACACAAAATTTCACTATATGTTACGCGTTAGCATTCTTCAAATAACTACTAAGTTTCAACCTGATCGAATTAATACATCATGAGATATCGAAGAAGTAAACTGAAATTCAAAATTGTTACTCTTGAACTAATCGGCCTAATTTGCCAACTAACAAACTTCAAGATATTCGGGTTTCAAACTGAAACCGAAAGTTTTAAGACTATGGGCGACGGCGCACTCTTCATTTAAGTCCAACCTACTAGTTGAATTTGCCAAAAAGTAGTTCATCCATTACTAAATACATCCCACTTATCCGAGACCATTTTTGGCTCAAAATTCAAAAATTAAAGACATTTGGCCAATACGATAATGCTCGTTATAAGTTGCGGATTCTACTGATGAACAGGTAGGTTGAAACACAAACCTGGGTTGATATTTCGTATAACCAATATTGTATTAGTATTAAAGTGGTCAACTCATCAGCTGAAAATTACTCTTCATATTGTTTTTTCGAACGAAATAACATTTTGATGAATGGTTCGATATTTTTACATTTACTTTCGTGCCAACGCTGTGTATGATTTCAATAACACCGAAATAAATTAAACCATTTGGGAAGACAATTTACATTATTGAATTTCAACATTGACGCTCCACGATGATGGATATTTCTAAATAATTCGCATCAAATATGTAAATCTAGTAACCACGGGGACGCATTTAATTTACATCATTAGCGAATTTTAAATGAGTTTTTAACTGGTGAAGATACAAAATGAAGAACGCAGTGAGCACAATATATTATGTATAGATGCATATGGAATTTGACACATACAATATCAAAGCAGCGTTTCCGTTTTTAATCATTCACTTAATTTTTTCAGATTAAAAATAATATATTTAGGATATATCAAGGTCGTGGAAAAATTAATGCAGACGAGGAAGAAAAGGAGTGGAGAGAAAACAATAAACAGAATTCATATAAGGAATACTCCCCCACACTATAAATACACCTTCTCAGCAATAACAATTTTATTTTCCCCTTAAACTGTCCTTCTTCCATCGTTTGCAACTCATTCGGCAATTTATTGTAGAGTTATACGCCGGCAGAAGATGGTAAAACGCATATTTTTAGGTGTTCTCCCTCGGAGTCCACAATATATTACGATGTCTTTTTGTTCCATAGTCCAGATTCGAACAGTTACCAACTATGGGAATTGGAATATTGCTTTACAGGGTGTTTCACCATAAACTACTAAAATATATAGCCTCATAGATGAAATTGGGAAGTCATTTTCGCCACACGATATATACCCCGTTTTCGAAGCATAAGCGAGGTACATGGTGTTTAATGTTTAATATTCTGATGACTGGGTAAGTTATGCGTGACTTTTTGAAAAACGGTTTTTGTATATATCCTGGTAGTTTTGGGTGGTCAATTCAGTTGTGGTGTATAATTCCGCTGAAAATATATTCATAATGTCGAAAAAAAGAGTTGAAATTTATTTTTTTCGATTGTCGATACTATAATTTCAATGTACTCGATTACCTAAGACTTTTTGTGTAAACATTTCTCCCAAATTCAAACTAAAGTTTTTCTTACATGACTTCAGTGAAAAAAACGAGAACAACTCTGAAATTGGCAAATACAGAATTACTATTTCATAATATAAAGACGGTAAATAGAATGTAGAGTAACATGAGAGATAAAGTGACTAAAGCACACAATACCAATATTTTATCTGGCATCTATTGTCTTGACAGTCCAATGATATATATTGGACAGGCATAACAATGTAAAAATGATCAGTGTCATTTTCTTCAAAAGACAACTTTCTATTTTCCTTTCTATGTTTTATTTAATTTCAATTTAGAGAATGCCTTGATTTGTCAATTATTAATTTATGTCAATTCATATTTCAAAGATTGTTCATTGAAAACCTAAAGGAATAGCATTGTTTTTGATTTCTTCCAGGTTAGTGAGTTATTCTTAAGAGTTATCAGAGTTTATTTGTTATATTTCCAACTAAAGAAAATAAATCTTCCAGATTGAAGTCATCAAATCATCTATTTCTTGAACTGAGAAGTTGAATTGATTTACATTCTTATAAATCAAAAACGTAAGCTATCTGGTTGATATTCTAAGGACTGCACTGAGATTTCGAGCTATAATGACCACATCCATGAAAATTTGCGTAGCATTTGAAACATCAAATACTGATGCGAAGAAGAATATATTCAAGTTTAAATGGATACAGACTACGGGAACAGAAACATATTATGAAATACCAGAAGACAAACAGAATCCAGATGACCATTATGAACTTTTTGCTCTACCGAAGATGAAAAATATCTTAAAATCAATGAAAACAAGAGGTTCATTTCGTACATGTGTTATTTCATTGACTCCGGAATTAAAAGAAATATATTTTGATGCCGAAGAAGATGTGATGTTTAGGGATGAGTATTTACAAATGACTTATTCACCTGCATACGTGAGAACAAAATTTGGAGGAGAACTAGCAGAATCACGAAATACAACAGAACTGTCAGGCAAGACCAAGGAGAATAAAAAAGATTTCAAGAAGATAAAGGACAATTTTGTGCTGAATAATTTTGATGGAAAGAATGTTTCTGTGACTTTATGGTTGAAGAAATTTGAGTCGGAATGCATGCGTTGTGGAGTGGAAGAAGATATAGACAAAATTCTGGTTTTACGCTTGTTTTTGGATGGAATAGCGAAAGAATGGTTCGATTCTAAATTAATTATATTAGGTTTGGAAAATGATTTTCAAATATGGAAAAAT
The DNA here is from genome assembly GCA_958510865.1 of Myrrha octodecimguttata. Lineage (NCBI taxonomy): Eukaryota > Metazoa > Arthropoda > Insecta > Coleoptera > Coccinellidae > Myrrha > Myrrha octodecimguttata. Next base: position 6,399,189 of record OY294061.1, read on the forward strand.
AACTTATTAGATAGTTTTTCTGAAACAAGTTGGCATAAGCATAGAGAGGCATATTCATTTAGGTACATAGGAGGAAGTTTAGTTGACTATGCTTTCAGGAAAGAAAATTTGTTGTTGAATCTCCGAAATAATTTTCCAACTGACATATTAATTGATTTAATTGTGACAAGTTTGCCAAAATTTTTACAAGATAGAATCGATCGATCAAATGTAACAACTTTTGAGAAATTATTAGGTGAGTTACGAAAGTTAGAAGGTTCAACAAAATATGAAAACGCTCGAAATACCAAAAATGACAAAATGAACAAATCGGCCGAACAACTTCCTTCACTAACAAATAGAAAAGTGGATAAGAAGGAACCATGTTCAATTTGTGATAAAAATGGTTTCCCAGGGAGATTTCATCCAGAAGCTCTATGTCGCCTAAAGAATAGGAGATTTAATAATTTTAAACAAGAGAACGTATCCGGTAACATAAGAATGGTGAACAATGTTGGGGTACAGGATGAATTAAATGAGACCATTTCCGATCAAAAAAACTAGTTTTGCTGCCATTGATCAAATTGAAAGTGTTCGTAAATGATAATGAATTATGTGGAATTTATGATTCTGGCTCAAATGTCACTCTTCTGAATTCGAAAGTGGCAGATGAGTTATGTCTACACATTCAAGAGGATAGGAACACATTCAAAACAGTCAATGGCAGGGCAAATTTTTCAGGAAAAATAAGTACAAAAATGAGAATCAATGACATTGAAAAAGAAGTTGAGTTTTTTGTAATTAAAGATAAAAATTTCGAGTATGAATTTATCAAAGATTAGATATGAATGAAGAGAAAAAGATCGAATCTTTCAATAATAATAATGGTAACAATGATTACAACATCAACTTTAATGAAGGGATACCAACAGAACTTTTCGAAGCGAAATTAGAACATTTGACAACAAATCAGAGAAGTAAAATTGAAATGTTGATAAATAAATATGATAATATTTTTGCAAAACACAAATTTGATATTGGTTTGGTGCAGAATAATGAAGCACATATAAAACTTTTAGAACACAAATTTGTAGCCAAAAAGCCATACAGATGTTCAATGGAGGATCAAAAAGAAATAGAATTTCAAATAGGAAAACTGTTGAAAGCGAATCTGATTGAAGAATCTTCCTCACCTTTTGCAGCACCAGTCACGTTGGCATATAAAAGAGATGAGGGATCTAGGACAAGATTGTGTGTCGATTTCCGTGAACTTAATAAATTGATTGTTCCCGAACCACAGCCTTTCCCATTGATCGATGAAATCTTAGCGAAAACCCGTAATGCAAAGTTTTTTACTACATTAGATGTGAATTCTGCCTTTTGGTCGATTCCTGTTCGTATCAAAGATAGATATAAGACTGCTTTTGTGACGCAATTCATTCTGCCAAAATTATATAGATGATATTCTCATATTTTCTTCAACATTTGAACAACATATAGAACATTTAGAGGAGCTCTTGAAAGCAATATGTAAGGAAGGATTCAGACTTAAATTTATCAAATGCAATTTTGCCAAAGAAGAAGTCAAATATTTAGGACATATTGTTGGAAATAATACAGTACGACCCATAAATGACAATTTGATTTCCATTAGGAATTTTTCTCCACCAGATAATCGGAAGAAGATAAGGCAATTCTTGGGTAAAGTTAATTTTTATCACAAATATATTAAAGATTCCGCTAGATTATTAGAACCCTTGCATAATTTACTGAGGAAAGATGTAAAATTCAACTGGTCATTGGATTGTCAGGAAGCTTTCATTAAGGTTAAGGACATCCTTTGTTCTGAACCAGTTCTTGCAATTTTCGACCTAAATGCTCATACTACTATATATACTGATGCCAGTATTCAAGGAGTAGGAGCTGTTCTTAAACAAAAACAGATTAATGGTGAAATGAAACCCGTAGCCTATTTTTCTAAAAAACTGAATAAATATCAGAAGAATAAGAAAGCAATATTCCTAGAATGTCTGGCAATTAAGGAGGCAATAAAATTTTGGAAATATTGGCTAATGGAAAAAAAATTCGTTGTTATTACTGACCATAAACCATTAGAAGGAAAAGAATTTCGCACAAGACCAGATGAAGAGTTGGGTGACATGATGAATTATTTATCACAATTCGATTTTGAGATACAAAATGTAGAAGCAGATTGTCTTTCTAGAAACCCAGTTCTGGAGGAAACGGAGAATATGGACGAATGTTTAAGAACAGTTAATTTGGTGGCATTAAATGAAATAAAAAACGATCAGCAGAATAATCTCTTGATGATAAATAACATGAAAAGAACTATTGTACAGAAAGAAATATTTTACAAATTGCATAAAAATAGCAAAAAAATTATTTTATCAAATGATTTTGGAAAAGAGTTAATCAGAAAATTGCACAATCATTATGGCCACATTTGTGCTTGTAAGATAAATATGAAAACTAGAAAGTTTTATTACATTAAAAATATGGATTCGCTGACGAGAAGTTTGTGGATCATGTGATATCTGTTGTAAAAATAAAACCAGAGTAGGTCAAAAGTATGGACTTCTTTCACAGCTGGGTCCAGCAAAAGAACCCTTTGAGATAATGTCACTAGACACAATTGGAGGCTTTGCTGGAAATCGCTCTTCAAAAAGATACCTTCATCTCTTAGTCGACCATTTTACTCGATATGCATTTGCGAGTACTTCCAAACACCAAACAACCGAAGACTTCATCAAATTAATTAATAAAATTCAAGATAAACGACCAATAAAAACATTATTAACAGATCAATATCCAGGAATAAATTCGGAAAAATTCAGACAGCACATGAAAAATTTGAATATACAATTGATTTTTACAGCAGTAGACTGTCCTTTTTCAAATGGTTTAAATGAACGGCTGAATCAGACATTAGTGAACAGAATAAGGTGCAAACAAAATGAGAAGAAAACTAGAGCTTGGACGAAAATAGCAGATGAATGTATTGAAGAATACAATAGGACAGACCATTCTGTAACTGGATATAGCCCAGAATATTTACTTTATGGAAAAACGGATCTCATTGCTCCAGAAGAACTTATAGAAAAGAGTAATTTACCAAGAGATAAGGAAATAGCATTTAAAAATTCTTTACGTTATCATGAATACAATAAAAAATTAGTCGACAACAACAGGAAAGATTATGATTTCAAAATTGGAGATTATGTTTATGTTGAAAATAAATCTAAATTGAATAGAAAAAAACTTGAGGAAATAAGAATAGGACCTTTTCCAATAGTGAAGAAAATTTCAGACACTATCTATAAGATAGACATTGGAAATAGGAAAAAGGACAATAATTATTTCCATGTAACAAAGTTGCTCCCATATGACAACGCCAACAGATAGTGGTTGTTGCATACTTTGTGTGGGGGGATGTAAAAATGATCAGTGTCATTTTCTTCAAAAGACAACTTTCTATTTTCCTTTCTATGTTTTATTTAATTTCAATTTAGAGAATGCCTTGATTTGTCAATTATTAATTTATGTCAATTCATATTTCAAAGATTGTTCATTGAAAACCTAAAGGAATAGCATTGTTTTTGATTTCTTCCAGGTTAGTGAGTTATTCTTAAGAGTTATCAGAGTTTATTTGTTATATTTCCAACTAAAGAAAATAAATCTTCCAGATTGAAAACATCAAATCATCTATTTCTTGAACTGAGAAGTTGAATTGATTTACATTCTTATAACAATATCTATAAAATAGAACAAAACAACATAAAAATAACATAAAAGATATAAAAAAGAAGAATGTGGCCATCGATTTGACTTCAAAAATGTGGAAATATATGACGAGGAAAAAAATTGTGAGTAGAGAAACATTTTAAAGATAATCCACATGAATTTCAGAAAGTCGTCGATCATTTACTCAAGTCTGAGGGGGGGATTCTGAAAATTTATTGTAGTTGATAGTAATTCTTAAGTTACTTGTGCTTTTTATTTCTCATGCAGAAACATGTAATATTACAACTACCAAGTTTGAAAAATGCTCACATCTTTAATCAGTGGCAACGTAATCGTGAAAACCACACGAGCTATAGTTATTCTACAGGAATTTCAATTTGAATCGCTTTCAAAACATATTTTAAGTTTAATGAATGACAGAAAGTGAAAACCCAACGTTAAACTTGTTTCAATGATTTCCAGCAAATCCACCTCCGAAGGCCGATTGCACCTAAAAGAAGCTAATAAAGTACTACTTCTTTATGATTTCGAAAGTTTTGGACGCTGTGAAGGTTTTAAACTCAGCCTGAAGCTATAAAAACTCTTTTTCGGATTTATGAACTGAGATTGAATGTTTGGGTAAATCCTTCTGAAAACTGGAGTTCTAACTTTCAAGACTCTTCTGGCAAACTTGTAGTTACTTCAGGAAGCTGAGTTAATCTGGTTATTAAAATGACATGCAGGGCAATCAGGTCTCGAAAAATCTGAAACGTACCAACTACATAAAGAGATACAAGATTTGGAAACCCCGCTGGCATAATATATTAAAAAACACGCAAAAAATAATCACTCTAAAACTACAGAAAAAAGTATAACCTACATGGGTATTTTTGAATAACCGTAGATTTGAGAAAAAAAAAATTGAAGTTCCTACTTGGACCATTCTGTATAATAATATCTTGATAAAATTCAAACATATATCACGAGAAACCTTGATATTGAATTAAGGAGGGTTCGTATGGCAGATTGGTGAATATTCTACATGTATTGTTGGTTTTTTTTGTTGAGATTGTTACACTTGATCGAACTGCCGAAAGAAGAAGTAGGCATAGTTTAGTATTGTGAGGTGAAGATGAAAGCTTATTGTTGCATATCTCTGGTACAGATTTATATTTTTCGAATTTTTATCAGATTTCACAAAATTAAACATACCTCGAAAACCGTGGTGTGTTCCAAAAAACATTATAGTGAATAAATAAATATTCCAAGTTTGTTTTTTTTTTAATTGCCCAAGATACTACATTCTTCATGCTGATTTCTCCTACTTTTCATAATCGGCGACTCTATAAATAGAAAAGAGTTTGAAGGAGGAGAAAAATGATGACTGAGGAATCTAGGCTTCAGTTATAGAAAACTTCACACCAGAATTCATTTTAACTGGACTACACAGAAAAAGACAAATTTTTCTTTTCAATTTCAACAGCCTATATCATTACGAGAGCCGAATCTGTAAAAATGGTGAATGAAGAATGTGTTTGATTTGGTGAGAAGAATATATGCATGGTTAAAAGTTATGTACAACTCAAAGACTCACCTCGTATAAAATCCTTTCAATCCCCTCAGGTAGCTGACTCCAGCTGGAGATTGTACAATTATTCTCCAAATCAACAGTATCGTTTTTTTTATGAATAGGTAAAACCCACCAGCTCGAGGGCTGATGTGTCGAATGAAAGGTGGATACCGTTTCGTTCAAGAGATAGCGAATTCTTCTGCAATCAGGGGAAAGATTAATCTTGAAATTTTTGCGTTAGTTTCGTCATTACCATTCATAGCGACAGAAACATTTTCTGTCATAATGTAACTTTTTTTTTTCAAGCAAGATTTTGTTAACAATCTCTTTGTTATTGTTATGTTCGACGTCCGATTATAATGATGATAAAAATCCAGTACAACCAACCGTTTGCTGCATAATTTTCGCGCGCATATTCTACGGTAACAGCATGCTATCGTTCTGTTCGAGTTTTTCCTCGAAAACGGTCTCAAACGACTAGGGGGGACTCACTGATGACGAATCCGGTGTCAAAACGATTATGTCTGGCCGACGACACGATAAAAGCCGAAGGAAGAAGCAAGCGATTTGAACTTGAATGCGCCGGTTAAGTTCGTTAATGCGACAAATCGGTCGAATGGTTTCAGAGTTATGATCATTTGAAATTTTCAGATAAATTTCCTGATGTTTCAGGAATTACTCATACGGTTGAATTGAAACTCGAAAGTCAGTTGACGCATAACATCGCACAACTTTACATTAGTTCGTTGAGATCACACTGTCAGTATATATAAATAGAATATATATATATACAACATCAACATCAACACTCCCACCTCAAAGCTGTCTTCATTTATAGCTTCAATCTTGAGCAAAGCTGTTGATAGTGCCAGTAGCAGATATTTTGTAAAAGACAGTTTCGATTTTGCCAATCTAGTGAATGATAAAATATTACCTGAACACTATGTATTAATAAGTTTAGATGTCGTTTCATTATATAGTAATATTCCAGTAGAATTAGCGGTTACTGCTATAGAAAATAGATGGGATGATATAGCGCCACATACAGAAATTCCAAAGGATGAATTCATTAGAATCATTAGATTTCTTTTCAATTCGAACTATTTCATCTTTGATAATAGAATTTACAGTCAAGTGTTTGGTTCCCCTATGGGTTCTACCTTGAGCCTCATAATAGCCAGGATAGTTATGGACTATTTGCTTGACAAAATATTAGAAAATATTCTTCTTCTTTTTGATATCCCGATAATTGTTAAATACGTTGACGACATAATTTGTGCGGTACCTGAAGACAAAACTCAATTCATACTGGATAAGTTCAACGACTATAATGAACATATTAAGTTTACAATGGAGGAAGAAACCAACAACTCTGTTCCTTTTCTTGATACATTAGTCATAAGAACCAATGACAATAAACTGAAGATTGATTGGTATAGAAAAAGCATGAGCTCAGGAAGGTACATAAATTATCTGTCAAGTCATCCTATCAAGCAAAAAATAAACTTAATATTAGGCATGAAACAAAGAATCTGTAGGTTATCACATCCTAGTTTTCTTGCAAAGAATCCTAAGATACTTCATGAACTGATGCTAAAAAACGGTTATCCAAGACCGCTGTTAAGTAGATTGATTTATAACACATCCAGTGGGGATCAGTTGGTCGAAGGTAATGATGGTGGAGGGGCTGAGTCGAATGGTGTTGCTCATGTGCAGGGTGAGGATCTAGAACAGAACATATATACATCCTTACCTTTAGTGCATGGTGTTACCAGCAAGTTGATCAATTTGCTGAGGGAACCTAAGGTTAAGATAGCTGTAAAAAACCAATTTAATGTAAAAAAGTTGTTTTCAAGGGTGAAAGATAAAATAGATTATATGAAAATGTGTGATGTAGTATATAAGATTTCATGTTCGTCCTGTGATATGCATTATGTAGGCCAAACATCCCAACAACTAAAAAAGAAAATATCGCAGCATAAAAGTGATATAAAAAACCCCAATAAGAGATGTGCTCTGGCGGAACATTGTCGAACAACTAGTCATGTAATGAGTCTGCTAGTATTTTGGAATTTGAGAGGAATTTGCATAAGAGATCTTTCTTGGAAATGTATCACATCAAAAAAACTCAAAGTGTGATGAACTCTAAAAAGGATATAGAAAATATTAGTAACATTTATTCTTACCTGATTTCATGTGATCTTAGAAATAGTCAATTGGTTGATTCCTCGGATATAGATTAGTATAATTTTAATGTTGAAATTCTGCATTGTACCTGAAAAAGAAGAAGAGAGTCATGTCATTGAAGTTTGTGATTTTGTGTGTGAGTCTGTGGTTTAACCACTAAATTGTAACCTTTTCACGTGCCATTGTCTGAAAGAAAATTTTAGAAGATTAGTCTAGTTGTTTTTAACGAAAATCTATCTCACCTGCAGATTTGGTTCATCAATCTACTGGTCTGCAATTTTTTCATGGCGTGGACCATTTTTCTCGATGTCGATTAGCTTTAGTAAACCTCTGTTATTCGGTGAGCCCTATAATCATTGTAATTGTTACTTTATAACATCATGAACATTTACAGAGTCCTGAAGAAGGTTCAAAACTGAACCGAAACGTCGACTAGAGTTAAAGGAGTGTACGTTTGAATTGGCCCTTTCATTTATCCACCGAACCCTTAGAACTTTGTATATATTTATATATATTATTAATGTATTAAGGGTAATTCGACTATCGGGCAATTATGAAGAAGGTCAATTCTATTAATTGACCTTCTTCATAATTGCCCGATAGTCGAATTACCCTTAATACATTAATAAAATATTATCAAACGACTAGTACCGCAATTTATTCAATATATAAATATATATATATATATATATATTAATATAAAATGGAATGTGTCTCAAGCGGATTTCAATTCGAAAATTTGGTATCATCGTTGCTGAGTGTTCTGGTTTGGATATTTGATATACAATCAACTTTTGAAAGACGAGGTTTGGAGATTCAACCCATAGACCTATTATATTATATGGACATGGCTTAGAGAGAGGAGAAGAGGGCTGACAAGATTGGAACTAGGGCGGGCAAACCATAGAATACGGCAAAAATAAGACAGAACATTTTGAAGCCATAGACTATAATTATAAGTCTATGTTTGAAATACATTTTTTTTTTCAAAAGTTTTGCAAGTCGAATTTGTGTTTTCGGAAGTATTTCATACTAGATTTAGTGCATTCTAAACGTGTGAGATCATTTAATGCACAAAATTCGAAAGCTGCGTACAGACACGTGAGCTGGGCGCATTTCGAGGCAATTTGATTCCCCTTCCTTACAAGTTTGGACGGTGTTGAATGGCCCGCGAGCTATTCAAAACACCGTATTTACTTGTGAGGCAGCCCAATTAAAGTGCTCCGGAAGCCACTCAGCTCGGATGTCTGTACGCTTCTTAGGAAAAAATCATTTGGAGCTAAGAATACCTTCCTGAAACTGGCCAAAGAGAATTTGAAAGAAAAAGAGTCATTTATCAAATATTGTTATTGATTAATCATTTCGAATATTCATATCGGAGTTATGTTCACATTCATCACCAATTTTCAAAACTTCAATGTAATCTAATATACCAAGAAGAAGTCATTTCCCCGGAGTAAATGCTTGATTTTATCTCTAGATCGGCGTCATATTGTGCAACAGAGATCATTCTTCATCTCACTCTCCATGCGCTATAGAATACCGGATATTTGTATCGTGTATCTTGTCTATGGTCTGCCCGATCCAGTTCCTTCTTCCTCGGACCTCTCACTTGCTTCCTTATCCCCATTCGACTGTTAATAAAAACTCCGAATATCAGGATATGTTTCAATGAAACAATAATTTGTGAACATTCTTGATTGTATTTTGCTATATCTTTGATATAATTTGATTTTCATACACTGTTATTCTGCAACAATTGGGAATCTGGCTATTTCAAGACAGCCAATACGGCGCCGCTGTTTCAGTATGAGACGTGGTGTAAGAGACGTCCAACCTAAATCACAGTGAATTGTCGTATTGTTGAGATTTTGGAAGAGCCCACTGAAACGGTAGTTTTGTTGAAAACTTTTCGATCATTGTGAATGAATATTGCACATATTTTCTGAGTATGAAGTAAGAGCCGCTATCGTGAAATATTTTATTTCACCTCACAAGAATACCACCTCCACCAATAGGTTAATCTTGCCAGGAGTATAAACATAATCAATGCATACCGACCTTGAATTTAATTCCAGACAATCTGCAGTGCATTTTGAATCGAAAACTTATCAATGTTCAATGCTCAACCACATGAAATCAGGTTTCAAAGACTTTCAACTACAGACTAATCGGTAATTCCATATCACGTGTTGCAGTTTTTACGAAGTTTCACATTCTGATGGGCTGCATCTCGAAAATATGTATTCACTGTTTCGGCTTCGGGTCAGAAAGTGGGAGCAGTTAACTGCGAGGCAGACTGCGAAACAAAGCTCACCTCAAATGAAGACCAGATATCTAGTTGCTTGACACATGAGCTAAGTATTTTTAGTTGCAGTGACTAGATCAGTAGACTACTCCGTTTTCTTTGCTTAGGCAATTCTGAAGGTATTTTATCTCGGTTTAGCACAGATTTATCCCTTTTCGATCTCCTAATAGTTCACTTATTATTTTGATGTCCAGAAGTTGTCTTTTCCATAGAATAATCCCTTTTGATGAGCCTGAATTTCCATGAACGATCAGAGACACTTCGTTCCCAGATTGAGTTTCGGAAGGTTTCACACTCTTACATCAAGGAGATACCGATCAGCTGTTATCACAAATGTGTTGCTTTGAGTGTTCTATTGCAATCATTGAATTTCCTGGACAAGCATTTCAATCTGTTCAGTTGACTTAAAATTTCACACCCGCGATTCCGAAATATAGAGTATAAAGTCACTTTTAGGTAGCTCCATTATAGAAGGATCCAACGGGATTTCTTTTTCCAATGAATCATTTCGGGCACACAATGCAGAAGTCTCCAAAGAAATCTGAAGAAATGATACACGGACCACAGGTCAAATCATTTATTCATCCATCTTCACGCATTTTATTGATATGAAATTTCTTTCTCAAATAAAAATAATCAATACGATCATGGTACCTATCAATCTCAAGGAGAACATTGGGGGCAGCTTATACCTCATACAGAGCTGTGCCGAGCACTGATGGAAAGTGCTCCGAGCACAAAGCACTAAGCTCTTTCGAAAAGTGCTCCGGAATCTCGAGCACTAAGCACTCATTTTTTGTGAAATGCTCGCGATGACCAAGCACCTTCAAAAAGTAATTCGTTTACACGAGCACCAAGCACTAAGCACTTTTTAATATGGAACTTTGACCTCAAGACTTTTTCGGCCAATTGTTTGTAATTTTGGCATTTCTGTTTCTCGAAGTCGGAAAACCATCCTGGGACCGACCATAATTTGGAACCCGAACAGTGCTATTTTCCTTTGAGATTTATCGTGTTTACGACTGGACAGAATGGATTCTGACTACGGATTCTTCATTAGTGAGTCCATTCTCGGTTTAAAATTTCAAACTTGCTCACCGACATTCGTTTACTTCCAAATATAGTCTTCGCTATTATAATATGCTGTCGAAATAATGGAAACATAAAGACATGCCTCAGAGAGTGCATGGCCTACGGAAACTCGTTTTTGCGCGCTTGTTCAAGGGAATAGCGTGCTATTGTTTGTTTGGTGTTTGGTTTGTCTGTAATTTTCGAATTTTTAGCCGAAAATGGCCTAAAACGATTAGGTTGAACCCACTGATCCGGTGTCAAATTCGATTCTGTTCGGTCGGCCGTCCAACCGAGGGCCTGATATCTGCCGAACGGAGCAAACTAGAGGCTTAAAACTCTCAGGATAGGTCGAGCATTCGAATGCCGCGGTTATGTTCGTTGATGGGCACAAGCGGCCCAATGGTTTCAGCGTTATAGCTATTTGAAATTTGGAGGTTATTTCCCTGATATTGAAACTTGGCGCTTAGTTGGAGCACAATGACACGCAACTTCCTGCAAAATTTTGTTGAGATCGTACCGTTAGGAGGATTGAAAAAATGTTTTCAATATTTTTTCAGAAAACAGTTCACTACATTTGAAACAGTCAGTCAGAAACAGTTCACTACATTTGAAGAAAATCTGCTTATACCTTGAATTCCATATTTCATAGCAGTGTACCAAATTTCAGTTCGATATGTTCATAATTCTCAGAGATATTGGGAAAAAATATTTGGAGGAAATTTTGTATGGTTTTTTACTCAGTATCGTTATTTTTTTCCAGAATAACTCAAAAAATACAATCTCAATTATTGTGAAACTGGGTAACTAGTTTGAAAATGCCGATTTGCAACTTTGTGCGAAATTTCGTGATGATCGTCATTAGAAAAATCTCAAAAAAATTTTTTTTTTCAAATATTCAATATTCTGCGACCTTCTGTTCGTATTATCCTCACAAAATTCCGTGTGAACCTTCAAGTTGTCATTTTTCAATCAAATACTGGATTTTAATTCGATCTCATCTGTATTTCAGAAAATATTGAGTGTTAAAATTTTGAATTCGTGAGTGGTCACGAATTCGGCCTACGTAATTGAGGCTTCACAAATATCGAGATTCTAAGTTGAGTCTTTCGGAAGTTACTGAGTTTACTATCGACCGTTAGGCTTATTGACGAAAGCTAATGAGCAAATTTGTACGATTTCATGATTATCGTTTAGTTAGATGGAAATAAAATTCAAAATTTTGTTTCCACAAATTTTATATTTGAATCATGTCATTTTTTATTGAAGTACTGGATTCAATTCGATTTGATAAATATTTTTGGAAAAACTGGGAATACGAAATTGAGGATGGGTATGCATATTACGAAGGTATAATTCGTAAATGGGTAAAATGCGCCCAATGATTCCGTGGATATATACATTCAAAATTTTATATTCCCAATATTTCTCGAAAAGACGTAGATACTATTGAATTGAAATCCAATACCTGACGTGTTTGACTCCCTGATGATGAATCCGTTTTCCGTATCGATGTTTGGCTGTTCGGCCGTCCGTAAACACGATTACTCCCCAAACGAAAAATCTAGAGCCCTGAAAAGTTGCAGGGTATGTTCAGAGCCTAAATATCTCGTCTCAGTTCATTTATAGGTATAATCGGTCGGGAAGTTACAGTGTTATTGAAGTGAGCATAATTATATATTTTTGTCCCATTACTTCTAAAATGGACAGCTTCGAGCCAAATTTCGTGATGACCGTTTAATCGGGGGATCAAAAAACAATATTCGTTTCTATGTTTTCCGTCATACAACTAATTATCTGATTCAATTGATATTTATAGTATTTGAATGTAGAGATTGGTCATCTGACATAAATGACTTAAATCACTCATCCAGGATTCAGTTAAGCTCAAGAATTTCTTAAATATTCTAATTTTGCGATACCTACTCTCAGAATTTCTCACGAACCTGCACGCAATCATACTACATCAAAGAATGCAGAATATCATTTCAATCAGATCATTAGGTTCGAAATCATAGAGAAAACAATAATGAAATTAAATGCTAACCGGAACGTGTGACATACGAATACGAAAATTTAATAAGTATAATCCACGTGACTCCACATCAGTGGATTTCTTAAATTCTCTAACACTCTCCAGAACGGAATTCTAATATCTCCATGATCCAGATAAAATACGAAATATCCTATCTCGATGTTCTCAGCTGAAAGCTTACGCTTTGACATTTTGACTCTGAAAGCATTTTATTGTTTTCATATAATAGTAGCACGAAACTAAACTTAAACACATATATCACGAATGTGTCGAATGAGTATCCTTATATTCCTTGTCCGATGTTTCCAAACACCAGAGACAACCGATATATTAGTTCTCTTTGTCTACTCCAATCACGCGATAGCCCGAAATTTTCCTGTTTGACAAGTCCATGAAGGGCTTAGTGCTTAGTAATCCCGAAAAGTGCTTCGAAGCCCTACGGTGCTCGGGAGCACTTTGCGGTGCTTAGGAGTACTTTTTCGAATTACTAAACACTAACCGTGGGTTTCACAAAGCTTAATCCTCTGATCAACGCATTGATATTCTGTGGTATTTCTAAAAATGAACTGAAATTGAACATAGAAATGTCTTGATCAGAACAATCAAGCTAATCAGAGCTTTGTGAAACCCGCTGTATGCCTTCTCAAAAAATTCTCGAAGCACTAAGCACCGGCTTGATAAAGTGCTCGCGAGCACAGTGCTTAGGAGCACAAAAGTGCTTCGAGTGCTTTCACGAGCACTAAGCACAAGGCTTTGGCACAGCTCTGACCTCATACATGCAGCAAGTAGGACACAGTTATACGAGAACGTTGAACGTGGTTTTTTGGTCGAGTTAATACTAAAAACATTTTCCATATATATTCCTTACCTCCAGTTACAGCATTTTCAATGTACACATGACCTTCAGCTAGTTTAACATCTGTATGGAGAATTTATAATTCCAAAAGTTCATATTTTTGATTGATTCAAAATGATTACCCCAGTTTTTCGTTTTGTGCGCGGTTGCACAAGGATCAACACCGAGTACAAACATTTCGAGTCATTGAATTTAGAGTGAAATTTTAGAAAATGTTTCGTGGACGAACTGAAGAATTAGGTTATACAAAATTCACACCTTCTTCCGGCTGGCAAATGCTAGCATATAAAGCGAAATAACTGTTCGATATATTTAATGACGCATTTTATTTTGAAGGTTTGCGAGGTAGCTTCAAAATATTTGGGAGCGTGTCACGTTTCGTCCCGGCTTAGTTTTGGGGAATTCGTCAGAGCATGCACCAAACTAAGCCGTTTACATGCCTACGTGAGCGGGCATCCATTGTACAGATCTCAAAGGAGTTCACCAGACCGTTGTGGATGAACAAAGATCTTGAGAGGATCTACCAGGGACAGCGTGCGCGCTAGTGATCCCTGTATGATGACCGATGATGTGGCCGAGCGTTACAGGCAGGTTACGTAGGGTACTAAAGAAGCAAGGGATGGTACTGCGCTAGCGGCTTAAGTAAGAGTTAAAAGAGGGCGCTGGCATACATTTTAAATGCACCATACAATTTGAATCCTATACACGGTCCAGCGATTTACGCGAATTTTGTGTTGCAAAAATTCCGCTGTAACAAAACGAAAGACCATAAACTTTTCAAACTGTTCTGCAAGTCCCAGTTTATTTTGTGGTGATTTCAAAGATTCCTGTTACAGACGAATACTGTGTCGCGATTGTTCTCGACTTTGTAGGACCGAAAAACTGGAACGAAAAAGGAATATGGTTGAAAAAAATTTGGCTGCCCAATATAAAAACTACCTTCGATGGAGAAATTATTATATTAACTGGCATAGAATGATTGAAGAGAAAAGCTTCATAATAATATACAATCCAGAAATGATACACAGTGTTCTTTTTTGTCTTTCGATTCAGAACCATGGGTAGCATTTATTCTGCAGAATATGTCAAAATTTCAGCACCTGTTCTCACGTACACCCCACTACAACGGAATTTTCAAGTAATTTACTTCAATTGTTCTATGCCAATTGATACGTTTATTTTTCATTAAAGACGTGGTACGTTTCTTACGATGGAATATTGAAATATTTCATAAGTTTATTTCTTCAACACATGTATTCGCGAAATCAATCAACGAACGTATTAAATTAGGAATACCAATGATTATTTCCATATTCTATAGATTTGGCCCTTCTGATTTGATGGAATACTATAACAATAAATCACTATTGATTCGATCTCAAAATATCGAATGGAAACGATCACGAGTTACTGATGATACAATTCAATTTCAATGTAAAAATATGAGTATGTTCCATTTAGCTGTGCTTGGTGCAATAAGAATTCCATGAAGGGATGTTCCACATATAAAAACTGTCCATGTCATAAAATTATTAGAAAATTAAAAAAAAACAGTCATGGATTCTCAAAGATAACACATTAAAAAATATCGGAAAAATTGATAACCTTTATGCTCTTTGCAGTCCTATAAATATAGGTTCCTACTCACCTGTATATGTTTTTTGATCTGCAATTCTGATTGTGTAATTCAGAGTGATCTGTGGCATAAAATGTCACTTTTTGTCCAACTAAATATAAGAAATTAATAATTATTTTTAGAATTTAATTTGTGTCCAACATAAATTGACTGTTCTGATAACAGAAATAAGGGAGTTTGGTAGGCACCTTTGAAAATTTGCGTATTCAACAAGGATTTCAGAATGGTATTATTATCTCAGCATTTAGAGAGTTTTTTCAATTATTAATTATTTTGCACATTTTTATGGATTTAATGAATCTCTACATCCGAATTATTGATGTGTTGATTACTGGTTTCAAACATCTCCACTTGAGAATATTAATTCATACGTTAATAATTTTTTTTCTATTTTACTTTTTCATTGCTTTACAATTACATCCGATTTCATGGTATATTCTACCTACATTGTAAGTATCCCTCGCGTTGGAGCTTGATTTAAACGGCTGCATTCGTTAGTGGGTAACATGAACCTAGTGACTAGGCATTCAGATATATCCATTCCGAATTTTATTTTTCTAATATTCCTTAAAATTGAATGAGGTTAATGCAAAACTGGTTATGTGAATTCATCAATGGAGAGAACGGTTAAACTATGTTTTTATTTTCATCAAACTGAATAATCTACCTCTTCCTCTTGCTTTGTTCTCCACCAGAGAAGAGAGAGATAGGGGTCAATCGATTAATCGTTCCTATTAAAATAAAAACGCACCCTTATAGACTTAAAGGGGAAAAGGTTTACAGCTTTATAGTTTCTTACCAATATCCTAGGAATAGTCTGAACTATAGAACTGAGTGTTTGGACATAGATATTCACTGTAAATAGTTAATTTTTCAGATCCTACTAGAATTCATTGGATTAGTCACTAAGGGGAGATTGCAAGGTATAGTAAGGGTTTTTGGCCAACTCTACTCCACTGGAAAAATTTACATGAGCAGTGCAAATTCTGTAGAGCTTATGAATTTCAAATGAAAAGTCTCCATGTTTCGTTACTTCTTAGTTGAACATACTACAACAACTATTTCTTTAATGTTCTGATAATTTTTATGATGCTAAATGTCTCGCCATGGTCGCTCCTCAATAAATTCGAGTAGGGTGCGAACAAAAAACTTTCAACATTGGAAATTTGTTTACAAATGGTCAGTCCTATGATTTGGAGGTTTCCTAGTATATTGACAAATATTGACACCCCATATTTCGATAACAATTGCCAAGAAAAGATAGAAGAAATCAATTGAAGCGTTTAGTTGTATATGAAGAATCCAATATTTTCCGGTGTGACACCTTCATTTAGGAATCTTGTATATCTTTTACTAATTTGTTAGCTTCTAACTTGACAATATCGACATCATTCTACCTGAATAATTTTCCTAAACGAATGCCCATAATCAGTAGTTAAATACTGAAGAATTCAATTAAAAATTGTTCATTTGCATTGAAATAGGCCTTCAACGATATTCATCTTACGATCACTTTCAAATTAGTTTCTACCTGACCATAAAATTCTCATGTCGTTTTGCAATATTTCATTGCAAATAGAAGTCGTTAAATTTTTAATAGACAGGAAAAACAAGTCTCAATTTTTTCTCCTATTCGTCATTCCAACAAACTTCATCTGCAACATTCGAAACGCAGAAGCAGCCGAAAGACTTAATTAAATACATAGCTTAAGGTCAATTTCACTGATCAAAAAGAATTTACATAAATATCCAATTATATGGTGGATTTCATCGGTAAACGCGATGATTTAACGATATGCAAATTTGAAAGAGTTGCAGTATTGATGTATGAAATGTTATCGATGCTAAATTGAATACAGATAGTTTACCTGAGCACTTCCTCATTTATAAGAATCACGTTTAATACTACAAAGTATCCTTTATTGGTTTTCATCGGAAGAATAAATTATTTTTGGATTTCGCAGACTTCTGAAACGTAGATATTCTGAAGAAGGCTTCCAAGTTGGAGTCATTATTGATTATTAGCAATGGAAAAAACATATTGAGGAGAACATAAGAATAGAAACCGAAATTGCGGTTACATTTAAGAAAGTTCTTTCAAAAGATACAACTATAGGTAAGAACATAATTAAACATGAATCACTTATAATCATTGTGTATTTATTTACGATTCATTCCAAACTGCATTCAATAATCGATGAACTTTCTATAATAAATTATTCTATCGGTTGTGAAACTCAGATGTTATAAGATGATTAGTGCTTTTTTGGTAGACTTCACGTTATGACAATCGCGCTCTTACTCCTAAATTGAATTCATCACGATGCAAGAATATGATATTATGATACTGAATTATCCGCTAATATTTCTGATGCAAATTCTAGAAAACCAACTACGCGAGGACCGCGAGGTCAGGTGCTTTAACGCGCTTGTTCAAAGTCGTTTCCCAAAAGAGTAACATAATCACTGATTGACCACGCCAAATTTACTTTCAGGGGGAAATGAAATACTAGATCGCAATTCGATCTGATCTATATTTTTGTAAATATTCGGAAAATAAAATTTTAATGGGTGGATTCTACACATTCACGAGTTCAAACTTCATAATTGAGCTTCAAACCTACTGTATAAATACCGATTATCCGAGTCGTTTCTTTTGTAAATTATTATGTTCGTGGCTGGCCCAACAACTGGTGGTGAACACAATAATTACCAAAAGAATCTTCTTAGGACTTGATAATTGTAGAGCAGATTTGAAGTTCAATCACAAAGGCTGAAGTCACGAACTCGTAACATTCACACAATGATTTCCCAATATTTCGAAAAATACAGATTGGATTAAATTGAAATCTAGTGCTTGATTGAAAAGTTCCAGCCGGAAGGTACACGCAGAATTTTGTTTCTGAAGAGTAGTTAATTTAAACGGCACGAAGTTTGACGAACGCTTTTCCAATATTTTTGAAACTAAACATTGGACAGAAGTGAAAACTGAGCACTTTAATTGAATTTGTACCACAAGGCCCAAACCAAATTTTGTTGGAATTTGATGAATGTTTTACGAGAGAAATTTTATTTTTGATTATTCTTGAATTTTTAATTGATACTATTCTCACAAAATATTGCATCATATTGCTAGATAGTATTCTATAATTAGTTACAAAGTTTCGATCTAACCGCTGCAGTCTTTCTTTAGATATTGACGAAATAATCTCAAAATCTCAATTTCATCAACGAAATTTTTCATTTTTTTTCTCATATCTCCGGAAATGAATATCAAATCAATTGGGAATCTGAAACGATTGTGTAGAATAATGACTTCAAAGTTTGTGCCAAATTTGTAGTAATCTAATCAATAGTCTCTGAAAAAGCAACGAAAATCAAGAAAATTTTCGAATATTTTTTCTAATTTCCTTACAGATCAATCCTCATTAACTTCAGTAAACGTTGCCATTTTTCAACTTATTTCAAAGTTCCCAACTGATTTAATCAGTACTTTTTGAGATGCTGAGGAAATTACCTCAAAAATAAAAATTTAAAACAGAATTCTACATTTTGTTTTCCCAATAACTCTGAAAATGAATATCGGATCGGATTCAAATTCAAAACACCGTTAAATCTCAATTCCAGAGTATGTGCCAAATTCTATAGTTATCCGATAGCTGGTGTCTGTGAAGAAAGAACGTTTTGAAGAAAAATCACGAAAATTTTTTTTTTTTTATTTTCTAACGGATAGGATCTCAAGAAATTCTGCATGAACTTGCTCGTTGATAATTTCTAACTGATTTCAAAGTTTCAAAGTCATCGCATCAGTATTCTTTGAGGTTAAGAAGAAATGACTTCAAATATTTGAATCAACTTGAATTGAAGTGATTTAGACGTTTCAATTTGGTAGTTTATCATAAATAAAACAAGTTTGGTAATTTCTATGTTTTTACTACCAATTGGACATAATAATTTAAGGATTACATTGTATAACCGCGCAGTTTCGAATTTATTTCAAGTTCATCATCAGACACTGAAGATTTTACAAATGTTACAGAGTATTTATGTGAACACAGGTACGAAGATGATAGGCATGGTCAAAAAATCGGGCCAAAACAGAAAAAACACTTTTGACCGTTATGGAAATAAATACGTTTTGGCCCAATTTTGTAACCATGCCTACCACCTTTTGTACCTGTGTTCACATAAATAATCTGTAACATTTGTGTTTTGACCTGAATTGGTTTATTCAGGTGTTTTGGAGTTTCAATAGTAGAGACTCCGTGTGGATGAATTAATCGCACTTGATTAATTCTGTCGTTATCAAAATGAAGACACGACCGACGAATATTTCTGATCTTTATCAGAAATGTTGATGCTTCTTGAATAAGCAGATAATTGAAGGACTTATTGACCAGTTGATCAATATCGTTGCACTTATGACACGAAGATGTTGTTAAGGTGTATTAACAACGCACATTTAACACGTAACAAAAATGTATTTTCTTGTATCTGTATAGATAACAAGACCGAAATTGTATACAAGTGATTTGCACAATAGAATCTTCCTTCTATATCTTATTCGATAGCAAGGTAAGAAGCGACCTTCAAATGAGAAGTTACGATTTTTACAATACAAAAATTAACGTAAGGTCTTGTTTGTAAATTCGAAAGCAAATTGTTGTTTACTGTACAACGGTCAACTGAATAGTGTCTAAAGACTAACTAAACCCAAATAAGGAAAATTCCCTTCTTCACATTTTAGAGGGAGAATATAAATTTTGATTGGTTTTTCGAATTAAGCGACGCCCTTCTAAGATCCGAAAAAACACCTCGGATTGGCTGGGATGAAAGAGAGAACACAAATGTGTGAAGGTAACTTCCCTAAATGGTCTAATAAGATAAGTTCTATAAACTGTCACATGTGATGTCTGGATTCTTTGAGTACCGAAATATACCACCCACAAAGCTCCGATTCCTGGAATGCTAAGAGTTTGAATTTCATCTGCGTGTTTTCTGTCATGCAAAACTATACTTTATTGTTGGCTTGAGATAAAATGCTCTTAAAGCCGGCGTCAATTGATTTAAACCAAAAAATATTGAATTTGGGTCATATTGCTGGAAACCAAAGAATTCAGACTCCGACGTTGGAAAATAAAGAAAAGACAAAATATCATAAAATGCTGGGTCCATGATACGGGACACAACAATTTGTAAAATCTTCAGAGTCTGATGATGAACTTGAAATAAGTTCGAAACTGCGTGGTTACACAATGTGATCCTTGAATTTCCATATCCAATTGGTAGTGGAAACTAAGAAATTACAAATCTTGTTTTAATTATGATTAAAATCAACACAATTTCACATATATTCTTCCGAAACTAATTACCAGATCGAACTGAAATACTATTGATGAATATTGATCCAAAAGTCTATGCAAAGTTAAATTGAAAACTGATGAAAGTTTCCGATGAAAATTGGTTTCTTAAACGAATAGCTCAAGACTTTTTTTAATAAGAGGTTGGTCTTTTTTTTTTCTTCAACTGATTCCAAAGTTCTGAACTGACCACATCAGTACTTTCCTCGGTAATTCGTGAGATATTGGAAAACTAACCTCAGAATTTCAAATTCAATAACACAACTCCAAAACAGTTCGGTAGATATCACCCATAAATAAATTCAACCGAGATATTTGGACTCCAAACCGAACTCTACAATGTCTGGGTCTTTTCCTCCGAAAGTAAGGGCACATATGGATGTATGACTGGACAGACAGAATTGAATTTGAACACGGATTTTCCTTCAGGGAGTCCAACTTAATCGTTATAGACCATTTTCGGCTTGAAATTTGAAAATAACTGACGTTCTTACGAAACGATAACGCTCTGCTCCTCAAAAAAGCACACAAAAAGGCTGAATGGATTTCTCAGAGTTCATCATTTCAGGGGTGAATATTTTTCCCATTTGTAAAGGGACCTTCAGCAACATTTCAAAATGAAATACTTATTCTTTCATTCATTACTTCACCGATTTGTGCCTTTAGAATTGTCATTCTGGTGCTTTCATATATAGTTTCGAGATGAGAGACAAAA
The DNA here is from genome assembly GCA_958510865.1 of Myrrha octodecimguttata. Lineage (NCBI taxonomy): Eukaryota > Metazoa > Arthropoda > Insecta > Coleoptera > Coccinellidae > Myrrha > Myrrha octodecimguttata. The sequence continues at coordinate 6,420,644 of OY294061.1, forward strand.
CCTCAAAACCAGATTCTAGGATGCACTACTTCGTATCCTCACAGAAATGGAATTTCTGGAATAGCACTGACGTGAAGTCACGAGCTTCTTAGCCTTCGTTGAAATGTGAACCAATTTCCTCCGGACATTTCACATCAACCTTCAAGCCGTCGTTTTTCAACAAAGTAGTGAAATTCATCTCAAGAAGATTTGTATTTTTTAAAATATCGGAAAAACTACATTTCGATTACATTTACAAAAACCATTCACGGATACGACCTTCGTAAACGCCCAACCTGCTTGAGGAATATCAAGTCTCTAAGTAGTTTTTTCTGGAAGATGTTATGTTCAATATGTATCCATTCGAAATTTCATTTTTTTTTTCAAGAAAAATACCTCAGTAGAACTGCATCGAGAATCCATTCAGTCATAGTTTGCCGTAAGTTGTATGAAATTCTGCTTGCCAGACAAATCTCGTAATTCCATAAACCTTACTTTCTGTGAACAACTTAATCCTCGAATCCACCATTGAGAACATACCAAATCGTGTATCATAGAGAGGTCTATACGTTAAATATCAAGGATATTGTAACTTTTCCGACCATTGTTCACCATTATTTCAGCTTCGAAATATAACATTATATTCTGAAACATATGCTATCAATCCTATAGTAGTAGTTTTTCAATTTCGTGAATTTTCCACTGAAATAACATCAGATTAAGATTTTCAATCACTATGTCTGAGGAAAAAATGTTGTAAAACCTGCAAAAATCAAACTTCAAATGGCAAATCGCAACAGAAACTCATATATGAAATCAAAGAATTATACGGATTATCAAATTCTCAAAAATTTATTTCCTTCGAAAGTAGGACGACATATGGATGGTTGGCTGGCTGGACAGTATAAAATTTGATCCGGGATTTTTCTTCAAAGGAGTCCAACCTATTTGCCCATTTCTGGCTCAAATTTCGAGAAATACAAACTTTTGCGTGAAAAGATAACGCGTAGTTCTCCAGAACAAGTGCGTGGAATTGGTGATACGAATTTTTAATCTCAAATCCTATACTCCAGATTCCGCTGCAATTTTGAATAAGTTCAGTCAGTTTTCACAACCTATAACTCTCAGAAATTATTCATTTTATGAGCCGTCATTGAAATTTCGCAAAGGCACATACTTTGAATCTGTCATTTTCAATCAAGTAAGTATACAGTGCGCGTCAAAATTATGGAACAAATTCATTTTCTCAAAAGAAAAATATTTGGCAACAAAATCCTGTAGCAGGTAAATCTGGGTATCACTTTTACCAAATTTTATGCATTTTTGAAAGATTTTTGTTGCACCCTGTGCCATCCCCATCAACCCTCTAAATTTTTTAAATAGGGAAAGTGGGTTATGTGGTACTTTTTTGGCAAGGTCTTTGAATCTTCTTCACAGGTGTGCAGAAAATTTCGAGAAAAATTTTTTTTTTTTGAAAAATTAGTTAGTTCAAACAGGTTTTCAGAGTGTGCACTTTGTCATGGCTCATTTATTTCGAGACGATGGTACCTGATGAAATTTGTCAACGAATGTAAGTCGACCGTTACAGTTTCATTCATGCACAACTTTCAACCCCTACGAACTCTTCAATGGAGAAAAAAAAATGGAGGTTGAAAGTTGTGCATGAACAGAAGTGTAATGGTCGACTTTCATTTGGTGACGAATTTCATCAGGTACCATCGTCCCAAAGTAAATGAGCCATGACAGAGTGTTTATACTGAAAACCTCTTTGAACTAACTAAATTTTGAAAAAAAATTTTTTTCTTGAAAATTTCTGCACGCCCATGAAGAAGATACAAAGAACTTGTCAAAAAGTACCACATGACCTACTTTCCCTATTCAAAAAATTCAGAAGGTTGATGGGGATAGCACAGGGTGCAAAAAAAGTCCTTCAAAAATGCATATGAATTTGGTAAAAGTGAAACAAAAACTCACCTGTTTCAGGATTTTGTTGAAATATTTTTCTTCTGAGAAAATGAATTTGTTCCATAATTTCGAAGCGCACTGTATACTGATGATCATTTGGTCGGAACAGTATTTCCGTATCTGACTCCGTTTACAAGCACTAAGAACATTTGGAAACTCGTAGTTCTATTTTTTTTTTAGGGGCATAGAATTTTCATGAAAGATCTAGGTGTGGATAGACAAAAAAACGTGGGGTCGTAAACTCATTCATTTCATTTCATTCGAATTGATTTTGCGTTGAGTTTCATGCAAAAAAATTGAAATTAAATATTCTTATACCTTAAAAGTTCAGCAGCCTCTATTTCACACAGGAAAATATAACATCATCGAACGAAAAATCCGGGCTTCCCAATGCCTAATCAATCCGCCGGTTATCCATTGTCACAAATGCTTCAATACATCGAACAAACGTTCGTATTGAGAACATCTGTACTTCAGGGCTCAGAAAGATTGAATCTCACCGGAAGAACCGGGAACAAAAAATCAATGGTTGAAGAAAAAGGGAAAAACTCTAATTAGCGATCAGTTAGACACTTGAGTTTTCGGGACGTTCCCAATTCAATTGTCTCGATTTATTGGTATTTTCGTCACGTTTCTAGAACAAGATTTATAATTCGATATTCGGTTCTCGGTCTCTTGGAAACTCTGAGCGTCCTTCCGAGAAATCCTTGTGGATAGTATAGCCCTGCTACAAAGGATGGATGCAATGTTGTCGGCTCTACTTGTTCTCATTTTAAACGTTTGTATTTGCCCTGAGGGCAGTCGGCGATTAAGTTTCGCATGTGTTTTTTGAAACCTTATAATAATGCATTCATTAGCAATCTTCCGCTTCCACGAGGAAGCTTGAATATTGAAAGCACCATAGGTACCTATTAGTGTATATCAGTCGTAAGTAAATAATGACACTGTTTTCAATAAACAAATATCTTTACATTCCATTTTATTCATGTAAGGAAATAATTCTGCTTCTGTTACTGGGTGCTTATCCAAATTCATTGCCGAAGCGGTCACCTATTTACGTGTTGAATTTAGCTAACGTAGCTTAACTTCCTGATGGAAATATCTTGTGATCTTTCAATAATATGATTCTCACCAAATCTCCCACAACTATCAAACTATCATTGTTCAACCAAGTACTCGATTTCTTCGTTCCCAATTATTCTCCAACGAAAATTATTGTTTTATGCTGGTTGGGATCCTAATAACGCAGGATTCTCGTGACTAAACATAATTTAGTTGGCACTATTCTGTATCCGTCCGGCGGATTCTGCCCATTTACAAGTCGCGATATTTGAGTTTCAAATCTTGAAAAAAAATCTGAAAATTTCGGGACAAATGTCTGTTGTCTTGGAAGTGACAGCACAGGATGAAATTTAGCAAGAAATTCTTCATAGAGTCTAACCTAGTCGTTTGAGATCATTTTTGGTTCAAAACTTGAAAATAACAGACATATCATTTGGCGAAAAAATACCGCTCTTGTGTCTTAGGGTAGGTAAAATTGCACACGAGATCACGATTGTTTGAGACGCCCTATCACTTTTGAAGAATTTGTTTGAACTATAAGCATTTATAGCTTTAGAGTGAAGTCTTTCTGGGATATATCCATGCTCCAGACTAATTTCATTCATTTCATCTGGGCTATGACTACCTCTAACGTTGACTTTGCCCAAATTGTCTAAACAAATTTTTCAGAAGTGATCGGTCGACATACAAAATCGTGATCTTGCTTGCACTTTGGCCTTAAATACGATTGAACGATTGAAATTGCATTATATTATACTGACATATGTATGGCATTCATTCAATCTAAATAGTCCGACCAAGTATGTTGCATTGTCAATATCCTGAACATTGATAAAAACTACATTGAGGAATAAAGCCATAATCATAGGCTAGATATCGATGAAGAGAACTATAATTCGAGCAAATATCTACTTGAGTCTTTCACTTTTCAATTTTGCGGAACATGTTACGACATCATTGAGGTACAGTGAATTGATTTATGTGATGTCCCAAACCATTCCATTCATCTATTGCAGTTTTCGGTAACGAAATAATATATAATTTTCTAGTCGATTTGAATGCTTCGTTTATGAGTACTAGACTCGACATTGAAGATCCTGAATTAGGAATTGAATTCCAGATAATTATGGACGTATAATTTCTACGAATATGTTTCGATTGATTCTCGATTGAATAGCAATATCCTTCAATATTCGAAAGGGAAATAATGCAACAGTCACACCAGTAATTGCCGAATATTGATGGACAAGGGAGTAGAATACATTTACTACCACTAGTAATAGGGACAATGGCACCGGAGTCCATATAGTTACTCTTATCCAAATGATCTCAAATATCTAAATGAAGCTACAGAAAAAAAGAAAAAAACGTTCTGAACGAACATTGCTTCAGTATTTCTGGCACTATTTCAAGTGGACAGATTCATTTGTAGCGATATATATCTTAAATTCAAAATTCAATTCAAAAAACTTCAAAATTCTCATAAAATCAACGTGTATGCGTTCATAGAAGATTTTCAATTAATTCGTTCGGAAATCAAAATAATTTTTGCCATTCGACTCATCATATTAGATTTGAGGACAAATTCATATTTCATTGATATTTATAATACTTAAGTATACTTATACTGATGATTATATTCAAATTAAAAAACACAAAATAAGAGAAATTTCTGTAAAAATAATATTACGCCTGTACTTGGTCGGTGGTACCATGCATTTTGTAGAAATCGCTGGGAACTGGGGCCTGATTGTGGATGGCTCATTAAAATTTCGCGAGGTTGTGGCCTGTTTGATTGGGATCGCTTATGGGGCCTTAAGGATGCTGTACCAGCATAGATCGTATTTGCCCATCCCTACAAAATGGATTCTATGGGAGGATCTAGTCTTGTCTAAGTTTAATCATTGTTCTTCCGTTTATAGCTTTTGTCTTGACCAGGAGACATTATTAAGGTCGAAGTCAACGTGTACAAATAGCTGCATTAGGTTTGTATATCGGATCAAAAAGTATGAGCATGTTTCACCTAAGTTGAAGGAGTTGTGTTGGATGCCTATGAAAACCTGTTTTGAATATTATACCCTGTTTACTTATCACAGTCATAATTGAGAAATGTTCGCCATATCTTCACAAGAAACTGAGGCATAGAACTGATATTCATAACTTGATCGTAAAGCATAGGGATCTGCTTTCTTGTCCCCAGCACAGAACATCAATCTTTAAAAGAAGTTAGTCATATAATATAGTAAAGTTTCACAACGCTGTTTCAATTGAATATAAAAAATGTACAACTGTTAGATTTAAAAAAAAATCAAGGCTCATCTTTTCCATCCACTAAATGTATAAAATTTCTGATTGTCTACAGAAACTAGTCGTACTCAATGTTTTGAATGCTCTTTTTTTCTATCGTTATATAAGTTCTGCTGTATTTTGTTCATTTCCATTGTATCGTTTTTTTTTCAATGCTCATTCGAATATAATTATTTATGTAAGGGTAAAGTGGTAGAGCACCTTCTTGTTGAACTTCCCCTCAAGGTTCAATAGGGAGAAATAAAGACATTATTATTATTATCATTAGAAAAAACAATTTCGGCAAGGCTCATAGAATTTTGTATTAGAAAGAGAATATTTAGTGAATCTCAACATGGTTACCTTGGCGGTAGGTCTCCGATCACAGCCATTTTTCAATTTACTCATGAAATAATAAAAATACTGGATGATGACAGGCTGGGTTTAGGGTTATTTATAGATCAATCAAGAGCATTGTCTCGATCATGATTATCTTCCTCAAAAACTTGAAAGAATGGGCGTTCGTAATAAGTTGAAAAAGTGGTTTGAGTCCTACCTCGGAGGTCGCCATCAAAAAGTTGTTGTAAGAGTAGAACAGACAACAAGTCTGAGTTGAAACAGGACTACCTCAGAGAAGTGTACTGGGCCCGACATTATTTATTCTACATGTAAATGATCTGTGTATATTGATGGAAAACCTCTTTATTATTATTACTTGCTTTGTGGATGATACGAACGTATTATTAGAAGGTGAGACTTTTTCGGTTCTCAGAAAGAAAGCTGATGAAATTATCACAATAATTAAGAATTGGCTCCGCTCCAGTAAACTTGAAATTAATGAAGACAAAACTGCTGCATTAATTTCCAGTACTGATAAATCGCGTCGAGATCTGGATGACATCTTACAGTTTGGAAATAGAAATGTAGTAATAGAAAAATCAACAAAGTATTTGGGTGTATATGTTGATAGATTTTTGAAATGATACGACCACATTGAGTACTTATCAATTAAACTCAGTAAGATCAGTTTCGGCATTAGAACATTGTCAAAGTATATAAGTGAGAAAGAATTAAGGATTGTTCATTTCGCGAAAGCTGAGTCGATTATGAGGTATGGAATAATTTTCTGGGGCAGAAGTTCAGCGGTAGATGTCATTTGCAAAGTTCGAAAGGAGATTGTTAGGATTATGTATCTTATGTCATTCAGAGAGTCTTGCAGAGGAGTGTTCAAAAAGAACGAAATTTAAACTCTGTACGCTTTATATATATTTGACTGTTCAGTATTTTCTTCAGACAAAGAGAAGAGTTTGAAGTACATACACACAACTAATCATAATAATGGATCCAGATCAGAAAATCTACAGTATCCAATTCACAGATTATATTATCAGTGACGGAAAAACAACCATCCTACATGTGCATAAAATTGTGCAATGCACTTCCAATTAATTTAAGAGTTCCATGTAACCTAAACGTGTCCAGAGAAAGACTGAATAACTGTCTTATAAATATTGAGCCATATTCGCTGAGCGAATACATTGAAGTTACCAGAGCTATGCCAAAGCCTTGTGCTTAGTGCTCATGAAAGCACTCGAAGCACTTTTGTGCGCCGAAGCACTGTGCTCCAAAGCACTTTATTAAGCCGGTGCTTAGTGCTTGGTGCTTCGAGAATTTTTTGAGAAGGCTTAGTACTTGGTAATTCGAAAAAGTGCTCCAAAGTACCGCAAAGTGCTCCCGAGCACCGCCAAAGTGCTCCCAAGCACCGAAGTGCTCCCGAGCACCGCAAAGTGCCCCCGAGCACCGTAAGGCTTCGAAGCACTTTTCGGGATTACTAAGCACTAAGCCCTTCATGGATTGGGGTAGACGCAGAGAACTGATATATCGGTTGTCTCTGGTGTTTGGAGACATTCTACTAGGAATACACGGATCCTCATTCGACACATTCGTGATATATATGTTTGAGTTTAGTTTTGTGTTACTATTACCTATGAAAACAATAAAATGCTGTCAAAGTGTCAAAGCGTAAGCATTCAGCTGTGAATATCGAGATAGAATATTTCGAATTATATCTCGATCATGGAGATATTAGAATGCCGTTCTGAAGAGTGTTAGAAAATCTCAAGAAATCCACTGACGTGAAGTCACGTGAATTATACTTATTAAATTGTCGTATTCGTATGTCACACATTTCGGTTCACATTTAAAATTTCATTATTTTTTTCTCTATAATTTTGAACCTAATGATCTTATTGAAATGATATTTTGCATTCTTTGATGTACTATGATTGCGTGAAGGTCCGTGAAAAATTCCGAGAGTATCGCAAAATTAGAATATTTAAGAAAAATATATTTCTTGAACTCAACTGAATCCACGATGAGTGATTTGAGTCATTTACGGCAGATGAACAATCTCTACATTCAAATACTATAAATATCAATTGAATCAGATTATTAGTTATATGATGGGAAAAATAGAAACGAATATTGTTTTTTGATCTCCTGATTGAACGGTCATCACGAAACTTGGCACGAAGCTGTCCATTTTACAAGTTATGGGACAAAAATTATGCTCACGTCAATAACACTGTAACTTCCCGACCGATTATGCCTATAAACGAACCTAGCCGAGATATTTAGGCTCTGAACCTACCCCGCAACTTTTCAGGGCTCCAGATTTTCGTTTAGAGAGTAATCGTGTTTACGTAAGGCCGAACAGCCAAACATCAATATGGATAACGGATTCATCATCAGGGAGTCAAACACGTCAAGTATCGGATTTTAATTCGATATTAGCTGCGTTTTTTGAGAAATATTGGGAATATAAAACTTTGAATAGATATATCCACGGAATCATTGGGCGGTTTTCACCAATTCACGAATTATACCTTCGTAATATGTATGCCCTTTCTAAATTTCATATTCCCAATATTTCCAAAAATGAAGATCAAATCGAATTGAATCCAGTACTCTGATGAAAAATGACATGGTTCAAATATAAAATTTGTGGAAACAAAATTTTGAATTTTATATCAATGTAACTACACGATAATCACGAAATCGTACAAATTTGCTCATTATCTTTCATCAACAAACCTAACAGGCGATAGAAAACACAATAATTTCCAAAAGAAACAACTTTAGAAACTAGATATTTGTGAAGCCTCAATTACGTAAGCCAAATTCGTGACCACTCACCCAGATTCCGCAGATATAGCCATTCAAAATTTTAACACCCAATATTTTCAAAAACACAGATGAGACCAAACTAAAATCCAGTATTCGATTGAAAAATGACAACTTGAAGATTCACACATAATTTCGTGAGGAAGATCGCAGAATATTCAATATTTGAAAAAATTTTTTAAGATTGTTCTAATGACACGATCATCACGAAATTTCGCACAAAGTTACAAATCAGCATTTTCGAACTAGTTGCCAAGATTCACAATGATTGAGATTGTATTTTTTGAGTTATTCCGGAAAAAAAAACAATACTGAGTAAAAAACCATCCAAAATTTCGTCCAAATATGTTTTCCTGATATCTCTGGGAATTATGAACATATCAAACTGAAATTTGGTACACTGCTATGAAATATGGAGCTCAAGGTATAAGCAGATTTTTTTTTCAAATGTAGTGAACTGTTTTCAATAATGGAAATTTCCTGAAAAAATTTTCAAAAAATTTTTCCAATCCTACTGATGATACGATCTCAACAACATGTTTCAGGAAGTTGCGTTTCATTGTGCCTCAACTAAGTGCCAAGTTTCAATATCAGGGAAATAACCTAATAATTTCAAATTGCCAAAACGCTGAAACCATTGGGCCGCTTGTGCCCATCAACGAACATAACCATGGCATTCGGATGCTGGACCTATCCTGAAATTTTTTAGCCTCTAGTTCGCTCCGTTCGACAGATATCGGGTCCTCGGTTGGACCGAACATAATCGACTTTGACACCGGATCAGTGGGTTCAACATAGTCGTTTGAGACCATTTTCGGCTCAAAATTGGAAAATTACAGATAAACCAAACACCAAACAAACGATAGCACACTATTCCCAATAACATGCGCGCAGAAACGAGTTTGCCGTAGCGTAGGCCATGCACTCTCTGAGGCATGTCTTTATGTTTCCATTATTTCGACAGCATATTATTATGGCGAAAACTATATTTGGAAGTAATCGAATGTCGGTCAGTAAGATCGAAATCATTCGCGTACTGAGTCTCATGCAGTGCATATGTATTAAATACGAGTTCCGAATAAAATCGTCAGCATCTCATACTTTTCAGGAGGTTTGAAAAGTAAAACTGTGATTTAATTTTTCCTCAACCTCAGAGGAGAACTCCGAATATCAAGTAAGTGAATAAACACTTCACGATTCCTTACTTCTTGCAATATTGTATATAGAAATATATTGGACTACAGTAACACTATCAGTTATCTGTTCCGCCTGCGATTTATCGTAGGCGGCCGCAAAAAAATGTGCGAGACATATTGTCCGATTAAAATCCAGCAATTTAATTCATACGAACCAATATAAGAAATTAATCACAAGATGTCAACTTCTGACTACAGGGGTGCATCTAGCCCAAATCAACTAAGTCAACCATTACAGTACTCCCAAGTAGCTAAACAATACAAACCTCCATCGAAAAACCAAGCTATAGTTCTAAATTACGATGAATCACTTACTATAAATGACTATGTGAAGTCTGTAGCTGAGAAGATACAAGCCAAAAACATCACCCACGTCTCGCGGATCTCCAATAATAGAGTATGTATTTACCTTTCTTCGAAAGAGCTCGCCGAGAATCTCACAAATCAACACAAAACCTTGATGATAAATAATACTGAAGTAGAAATGAGAATGCTGATTACGCCAGCTAAGAGAATAATATTATCCAACGTCTCTCCGTCCATACCACACGATATATTACTTTCCGAAATCAAGAAAATCGGCTTTTTAACTATGTCAAACATGACATCACTAAGAGCAAGCTTAGTGGGCGAGGAATTCGCTCATATTATGAGTTTCCGACGACAAGTATACGTACAACCGAATGAAACTCTGGAACTTCCATCATCAATAGTGATCATCCACGAAGACACAAGCTACAGAGTATTTCTATCTTACGACATACTGACATGCTTCGCATGTAAGGAAATGGGCCACATCGCCCAGAACTGCACCAAATTAACGAACATAGAGATGCCACACACCCCACTTCCAGAAATCAACCAAACAACCGTTAGCAACCCTCAAATGAGCGGTGAAAAAAAAATGGAAAACACAATCTCCCTTGGACCTATATCTGATATAGAACAGGAAATAGCATTAGCCGCAACAACAAGTTTGCAGGACCAACCTTTACACGACTCAGAAGCACAGCAAAAAGAGATCAATAACAAAAGACAACCAGCGCCCTCTACAAATAGTTCCATCGACTCTCCAATAAGCAACACTATCAAAAGTACACCACCAAATAAACACAAGAGGAAAAAGATCGCGGACACAACGCACCGTGTATCTATACTGGATCAAATCAGACCACTAAAAGAATTTATCGAAAAATCACCTGAATTATATATCCTAAACTTCGAACAACTCTGCAATTTTCTCGAAACGTCTTTCGGCTCGAAAAACCCACTAGGTATTGCACTCACATACACGAATGATATACCAGGACTACTAGATATGTTATACAAACTCCATCCACATATAGAAAACAGAACAATTAAAGGACGGGTCACTAGAATACGGAATAAAATCAAACGACAATTAAATCCTCAAGATGTTACAACACCCTCCGAGTTCGACTCTGACAGCTCAACCTCTGGAAATTGAAAAAATGAACAGATTTTTACTCCAGTGGAATTTGAATGGAGTGAACACACAAAATGAAAAATTAGCACACCTAATTAATTTGAACAACCCACAAATAATATGCCTCCAAGAGACTAATTTCAAGGCCGATAATTGCAAACCCATAAGAAATTTTCAATGCCACTACAAGAATAGAAGTACCAACACCAGAGCAAGCGGAGGGGTAGCAACATACATACGTAATCGTTTCTATGCAGAACAAATACACATAAACTCAACTAGAAATAATAGCAGTATCAGTTCAATATTACCAGCATAAGATCACTATAGCGAACGTTTATATCCCACCGAATTCCGACACAATTGAAGAACTTGCCAAAGCAATTGACCAACTTCCACAACCACGCCTTATCTTAGGAGACTTCAACAGTTATAACACATTATGGGGATCAAAATATACGGACAGAAAAGGCAGAGAACTAGAAGAATACTTAGATAGAAGCAATTTTATTCTGTTGAATAGTGGTGAAGGCACAAGATTCAATGTAATAACGGGAGAAACCTCTGCAATAGATCTCACATTCTGTGATCCCCAGTTAGCATCAGTCCTACATTGGAATGTAACCGACTATTTATACGGAAGCGATCATTTTCCCATATTTATAGATCACGAAGAGTCAAAAAAAAGAACAATATCTGCACAACACACTAGTACATGGAATACGAAAAAGGCAAACTGGAATAACTTCACTGAAATGATCGAAAACAGAATACCAATAAATTTACCCTCCTCAGACGTTGACTATAATACAGAAATAATAACCCAGATGATAACTGAAAGCGCTAATATGAATATTGGAAAAAACAAACCTCCTCAACAACGCAGTGTGCCCTGGTGGAACAACGAGTGCAAAATGGCAATAACCCAGAGCAAACACGCCTTCTATATATTCAGAAAACGAAGAACAATGGAACACTTGATGGAGTTTAAGAGGCTAAGGGCTAAGGCAAGATACATAGTGAAAATCAGCAAGAAAGCATCATGGAGTGAATACACTTCTTCCATAACCTCCGCAACGCCACCAAGCGAAGTATGGAACAAAATTCGTCGAATCCGTGGGGGACTAATGGAAAGAACAATAACTAGCATAGCTTATAACAACACCACTTTATCGAATGACAAAGATATAAGCAACGCTTTTGCAGAATACTATGCTGAACTATCCAGTACTAAAAACTACAGCTCTGAATTCCAACAAATCAAACAAAACATGGAGAACACCGAGGAAACTCAGGAAGAAACTCTATACCGTCATGAACTGAACAATCCCATCACAGCCAGAGAGCTCAATAGTGTTTTGGGGACTAATAAATTAACTTCACCAGGCCCAGACAATATACCATACGCTTTCATGACACACTTAGGACCGAAAGCAAGAGAGTACCTATTGAAACTTTATAATCAAATCTTCTCAACTGGAAGTTTCCCCGTAGTTTGGAGAGAGGCGATAATCATACCTATTCTCAAACCAACGAAGACGAAAACGAATGTAACCTCCTACAGACCCATCTCGCTCACATGCACAATGTGCAAATTACTAGAAAAAATACTAAACGAGAGACTTTCATGGCATCTCGAAGTAAATAACCTTCTCTGCAAGCAACAAAATGGTTTTAGGAAGCAGAGATCTACCACAGACAATATTATAGCTTTGGAAAGCTACATACATGACGCTTTTGCATCAGGCCAAAAAGTTCTAGCCGTATTTTTCGACATAGAGAAGGCATTCAATATGACTTGGAGAGCAAACATACTAAATACCCTGAAATCATGGAACATATGTGGAAACATTCTGGATTTCATACAGAATTTTCTTAGCGATAGGTATTTTCGAGTTAAGGTGAACGGGGTGTTGTCAGATCTACAGTGTCAGGAAAATGGTATAGTACAAGGTGGCGTCCTCAGTACAACTCTGTTTGACATATCTACTCAAAAGGTGTCTGAGGCAGTGACAGAGCCAGTAAAAACTGTCTTATACGTCGACGACTTTGCAATATACGTCGCTGGCAAAAATGGATACACACTACAATTACTGATACAAGATACCATACAAAAAATAGAAAAGTGGAGTTCGACCACAGGCTTTAGCTTCTCAACTAACAAAACAAAATCCGTTCTCTTTTCGAAACGTAAGAATGATGAAAACCTACAACTGCAACTGAAAGGAAATATCATACAACAGGAAAATTGGGTAAATTTTCTAGGAATGACTTTCGATGAGAGACTATCATGGAAGCAACACATCGATAGAGTGAAAATCAATTGTACACCAGGCTTGAATCTGATAAGAGTACTGTCACACCATTCATGGGGAGCCGACATAGACACCCTCATGATCATCTACAAATGCCTAATAAAATCTAGATTGGAATATGGATTTCTGTCTTATTATGCCACAAATAGAGCAAACATAAAAGTCCTTCAGCGAATAGAGTCCAGAGCCCTACGATTGGTCTCGGAGCCTTTTGCACAACCCCAGTCAAAAGCCTGTACTGTCTTCTCAGCGAACTACCCATTGAACACCGCTTCAAGAAAACGACAATAAACTATGCCATCAAGAAAACCTGTTACCCAGATCACCCTAACCATGAACTGGTCTCCCTGAATCACCACGAAGACACCTACCAAAATAACCCTAACATTACCCCATCTTTTCACCGCAGATTGAATTACTATTTGGGAGAAATAGAGTACGATATCCCTGAGCTCCTCCAAATCTATAACAGCCACACCCCGCCTTGGATTGTCCCAGTAATACAGACAAATACCGTTCTTACAGAGTACTGTAAAGGCGACACGAATCCACGAGTTATTCAAAACCATTTCAAGGATATACAAGAAAAACACCAAAATTCTCATTTCTACTATACGGATGCTTCATCCAGTGACGGGGGAAAAACAGTTGGATTCGCAGTGGTTGGTCCAAGAGCAACAAGAAAGTTCAAGATGGAAGGTAGTGTTTTCTCAGGAGAATTGACAGCAATACATCATGCACTCTTAGAAATTCTCAGTGAACATGATGAAGAAACTACCTTCGTTATATGTACAGACTCGTTGAGCACAATAAAAGTAATTGAGCAAACATATCCCTCTCACCCCGTGGCCCAACAGATACAACACCTAGTTTACCTACTACACCTGCGCTATAAAACGGTCACCTTCACATACGTACCCTCCCATACTGGAATAAGAGGAAACGAATTAGCTGACGAGGCAGCAAAGGAAGCTCATGCGAAAGAAAACCTAATGAATACCTTTATAGGGGAAGAAGCCATACTTCAGGTTAAAAAATTAATAGAAGGAAATTGGCAAAAAGAATGGACCGACACTCCATCTCACTTGAAAAACGTTAAGCCAAGCCCATTGAAGAAATCATCCTTCCCTAAAGGACGCCGGAAACAAATCAAAATTAGCCGTCTGAGATGTGGGCACACTAGGTTCACACATGGTTTTCTACTCTCTAGAGGGGATCCTCCACAGTGCAACCAATGTGTAACGCGATTGACAGTTAAACACATTCTATGTGAGTGCACGAAATTCTGCACAAAACGTGATGAGTGCGGAGTTAGTGAACAAATCGATGTTGCGCTAGGTAATGATATTGAAGAACTTGAAAAAACACTTAACTTCCTCAAGGAAATTGATATCTATGATCATATATAAAATGAAGTAATTATTTTCTTTTTAACATAACGTTCCAAAGTTGATTGTTTCGAAGTTTAAAGCTGAAATGTACTTTTTTATACAACAGAAACAATAGTTTATTGTGCTAATGACCCTAAGTGGTCGAAGCACAAAAATCTTAAAATAAAAAAAAAAAAAAAAAAAAAAAAAGATCGGAATTTTAAACCTAGAATGGACTCACTAATGAAGAATCCGTAGTCAAAATCGATTCTGTCCAGTCGTGAACACGATAAATCTTAAAGGAGAAAAGCTCCATTCGGGTTCCAAATTATGGTCGGTACTAGGATGGTTTTGCGAGAAACAGAAATGCCAAAATTACAGACAATTGGCTGAAAAAGTCTTAAAGTCGAATTTTCATATTAAAAAGTGCTTAGTGCTCGGTGCTCGTGTAAACGAATTACTCTTTGAAAGTTCTTGGTAATCGCGAGCATTTCACAAAAAAATAGTGCTCAGTGCTTGAAATTCCGGAGCACTTTTCGAAAGGGCTTAGTGCTTTGTGCTAGGAGCACTTTCCATCAGGGCTCGGCACAGCTCTGGAAGCTACTAAACTCTTGTAGTTGTATTTTTGTGACGTCTATTTCATTTGATTTTCGTTATCATGAGGATTCCTTGAAATAAAGTTATTATTTATTTATTCATTCATTTATTTATTCATTTATTTATTCATTTACTTATTCATTTATTTATTGTATATTGAACATATTTTCGTGCTTGTTTTGATGTGGAAAAGCGTGTTATCATTTCGAACATGTGTCTGTGGTTTTTCGATTTTCAATCGAGAATAGTCTTGAAAGAATTTGATTATAATAATATATCATATAA
This sequence comes from Myrrha octodecimguttata, assembly GCA_958510865.1. Taxonomy (NCBI): domain Eukaryota; kingdom Metazoa; phylum Arthropoda; class Insecta; order Coleoptera; family Coccinellidae; genus Myrrha; species Myrrha octodecimguttata. The sequence goes on from OY294061.1 coordinate 6,436,329, forward strand.
TTATATCCGTAGCTGCTTCAACTTCCGAAGTAAAGAAGCTACAGTCTAGAAACTCATAGGTTGAAATTTGGAGGTTATATACTCGAAAAATACTGATGCAATCCAATTTAAACTTCGTAGCTAGTTGAAAAATACTAAATGTTTGAGGATTCTAGCGTTTTAAGAAAAAACGAAATTTCAAGAGTCTTGAAAATTTTCATTGAAAAATACGGCTTTGAATGAAATATTCAATAGAAATCCACCAAATTCAAGTCATATCAGACTTTTCGTTTCGGAAAAATTTGACATATTATTTGGCGACGAAGATAGAATTTGAACAAGCGAGTAAAAGTTCGTGACCACACGGCTGTGCTGTTCTGAAATATTTTACCAAGGTAAGAAAGTGAAAAGTTCAAAGGTTTTTTTTCTGTTCGTCTGAGGGAAAAGCACCTGCACCAGCAAAAGTAATCTGAAGAAAAAAAAATATCAATATCACGCGAATTATTTCATCTCAATAGTGTGGGTCGCAATAATACATTATGAACTTTATGCAAAATAGTGCCATGAGTCTGCAATACGAATATCTTCAAAACTGATATAGTTATAAGCTTGGACAAACATTATTAAAGAATACAATAAGAATAATGTTGAATTCATGGTCCTTTCCCTTTATGGCATATCTTAACCCTGAAAGGCCAGACTGACCGAATACTCGATATCAATTGATTTCTGAAGAAATAGTAATGATTATATCAACATTATTGTAGAAAATATGTAAAATAGCACTGGACAAGGCTCTAAAGTTATTGCTTGAACTGATAAAAATACAGTGATAATTTTTGATCTCATACTCATTTCTCACTTGTGTTTTGACCTGACAATACTGGCCGGAAGCAACGCGTTAACGTTTCGTCCGGTCGTACGTCTGTATGTGATCTGACTTCGAAATAAAAGGACGTAACAAATTGAAATTGTCGGATAACGTTTGGATTCCAAGGATTTCAGCTGAGTTGTAAATGAGTGAAACCAGCCGATTTGTTTCTAAGTTATGTTCATTGGGAATTTCAATGTTGATTCCTCGATATCAGATTGAAACTTTGTAAACAATTTTAGAATACCAACTAACAACCTACTGAACACTTGGTGTGAATCCAGTTGTTAAAAAATTAAAAATTTTTTCTCTGGAAATTAGAATTAGATTTCAATGACATTCGACGAGAACCTTAAAATCACTATTTCACAACAACGGTTCGAATTTCTTTTCGGTACTATGTTATTCATCAATGATCCACCTGCATATCTGACTTGCCTTATATCAGGGTTGTTTGCTGATGATACCACGTTGGTTGTATCAGTACGGAGTTTTGAGAAGCTTTAACAGGCGTGCGAAATTCTTGTCGCAGAATTTTTGAGATGGTGCCGTCTGAACAATTTGGTAGTCAACATCAAAAAGACGGTTCGCCTTAATTTTGGTTTGAAGAGCCATGAGGGAGGGGCTTTGAAAATAGGTGTTCTGGATGAAATAATAACTCCTTCTGAATGTACTAAATTTCTGGGTATTCATATGGACAGAAATCTGAACTGGTCATACCATATCGACGTAGTTTGCAAAAAGAAAAATTTGCACTTTTTTGCGATAAGTAGGCTTAAGGACTCTTCAACTCATGATTCTCTCATCGACATCTATTATGGCCTTGCATATAGTTATCTGGCTTATAACACTTTACTCTGGAGTAACAGCGTTACTGCTTCCAGAGTACTCATTGCGCAGAAAGGAATATTTCGTTTAATCTTCAACTTAAGTCCTCGTTCATCCTTTGAAACTATTTTTGTAGCTTATAGAATAATGTGGTTGCCTAGCTTGTTTATTTTCAAATATTTCCTGCATGCTAAGGAAAATGTAAGTGAATGAAAGAGACTTACAATTTTTCGCGATTATAATGTCAGAAATTCACACATTCTTCTGCTGCCAAAGCACGAAATACATAAGTTGAATGTTCTCCGTCATACAATAGTATGAAAATGTACAACATTTACCACCATCTGTTAAGTCTTCAAAAAGGTTCAAGTTCAAGAAGGAAATCAAGAACTTGCTTCTGAAAAAATGTTTCTTTCCGGTTGGAGAATATTTGTCTGACTCCTTGAATATTTAGAATCATGATTGTTATTTTTTGTTTTGTTACATATGACCTATCCTATACATCGCGTAGTGTCTCAAAGGGTTGATAAATTATCATTATTATATTTACTTCCGGGGATATAAGGAAAAAATATGCAAATTTCGTTGTTGTATTGAATTTTAACGATATATCCGCAATATCTCAAAAAGTACGAAGGAATCCGATGAAAATTCGTTATCAGGAGGAAACTGCCAACGTACAACTACATGCAAAATTTCGTGTTGATATATTTTCTGATGTATTTAGAGCGGTGAGTAATTGTAGCACATATATTTTTTTCTTGTAACGAAAATGAGATGGGATGAGACGACAAATCTCGAATTTCGAGGGTCTCGTGAAACCCTTATGTTGGTTGATATGATAAATGAATTTTTCATTCGTTCGTAGTACGATGGAGACAATTGTAGTATATCGAAGGATATCAATATCGAAAAATATTCTTTGAAACTTTTACAGAAAAATCTCTTTTTTAATGATTATTTTGTTTGAATTTTTCCATTTTTTATGCCGTTTGAATAATTTTTGGCAATCTATTATTCAATTATTATTTTTTCATTTACTTACAACGATACCCAGGAATTATCCACGAATCTCAACATACAGGGTTGGGATGAAGTATGGAATCAAATAAATATCTTTTGAACGGAAAAGGCAATATTTATGGAATTTTGTATTTGCAATGGTGCAAAATTCATCTGATGTACAATGTTTCGTTCATAATATACTTCCGGTTGAACCGGAAATACCCTCAACTCCTTCAATTTATATGGGACCTCCTGTATGTCTTCGCAGATGTTGAAAGGGCTTGGGATTTCGAATGCGCAAATATCGCACGTATCAATTTCTTGTGAGTTTTCATATTACTGTAAAGAAATTTCAGGTGAAGAAATTGAACGAATAGATTTCACACTGAATCCAGTATGTGCACATTCAAAATCCAAAGTTCTTTCAACATCTGAGAAAGTTGAGGATATTCCTGGTTCAACCGGAAGTATATTATCAACAAAACACTGTACATCAGATGCATTTTGAGCCAATGCACTTACTTACAAAATTTCAAAAATATTGTCCCTTTCCTTGAAAAGATATTTAGTTGGTACCGTACTTTATTCCAACCCTGTATATTTTCCAAATATCTTCGAAGATCAATAGCCGGCGAACTGAATTTAGTTAACAGTTGTAAATAATGATTTACAGGCTCCCACCAAATTTCATGAAATAATTCGTGGAGAGTTCCCAAATCAAACATTTTTCATATGAATTTGAACACTTTTCGAAAGCATTCTTTTTAAATTTTTCTCTCGAACGATCTTCACGAAATGCTGGATGAAGTTGCTCGTCGGTATTTCACAACTAACAAGGGAATTTAAATCTGATAGCCTCAATTGTGCTTAGGATATTGAGGAAAAAATCTTACATGAAATTATATTATTTGCAACTCTCCGAAATTAAAATAAGATTTAAGCCACTGTATTTGAAAATCAATCACGAAGTTTCAATCTGATCGCGTCAGTACATTCCATAAAGTTTTGAGGAGAATCTCAGAATTACGAAAAACAACGTTATCTGTCCCAGCAGCTTCGAAAATTACTATCACATTGAACTGAAACTTAAAACACTATTGTTGCTTGCATATCGACTCCAAAATGTATGCCAAATCTTTCTGGAATATGAGTTTTTCAAGGGGAATTGGATATATTTCGAAACAATTCACCTCATATAAGCACTCCTATGAAATTTTGTAATGAATTGCTCTTTAGCATTGTTCAATTAATTCTCATAGCTGCAATACTTATTGACGAACTTTCCTCAAAACCTTTACTATATGTAATAGTGTTTCACCAATTCTCGATGCTCCATATGGAAGATACAACAAGGGGGATTTGTTTAACGTAGGCTACCAACCCGAGGGCTTATGACCTCGGTCCCCATAGGCACGAAATTGAGATACGCCCAATCAGCGCACAGAACATGTGAAATGCTCTGCTACCAATAGGGTTTCAGATCTCAAGTCCCACACCCTCAATGGCGAGAGGAGACCCCTTCCAAGACTCTACTAGCTTTGCAGGTTAGTCTCCGAGTTGAAGACGTAACTCACACACCGAAGGAGGATGCCCCTTGTAGCCCAGCTTGCGAACTTGCAATCACCGCCACTACGAAACCTATTCCAATAGGGCAGACAGGCATTTCTCCCCAGCGGGCAAGCCCTTCTGTAGTACCAATCGTAGCGTCATTGGTCAGACATGCTTCGGGAACATATTTCCTAGCAAAGTTAGGATCTTGAGAATCCATGCCCCGCTAAAGCAAGTTGGAGTTACCTGTGCAGGTTTACCAAGCCTGTCGAAAGTCGCGTGGAATAGAGTTTGAACGCCCAGGAGTCCGGATGGTATCGGTAGGATACACGATTTGCCCCCTTTGGTTTCAAATAAACCAAAAGCCTTCTAAGATCACCGAGCCGAGACAGACACCCAAATTAGCCAATACAACTGAGCCTTCCTCACAGTTACCGTCAATTTCCGAGGGGACAAATCGCTCAATGAGTCTATATTTGAGGTCCTCTTCCTGGAGACCTCTCGAAAAAAGCAACTCATCTGCTCATAACACTCGTTCGATCCAATTAGGCAACAAACATTTTCCTGTATACCAGCTCTTGCCATCATACTCCCCAAATATACTTCCAGTTAATGATCGTACTTAGCACAGTCAAACAATATGTGTTGTGATGAGTGATGAGATAACCCAAACACAGCCCCGGGAAAAACCATGAATTTGACTCAACAAAGTCAACATTAGGAATAAACCGAAGTGTGACTTTGCCTTTACTGCGTTCACACCAACTTGCCTGCCACGCCTGCCTCAGCGTTCTCTTCATCTCAGCTGCACCTTCCATGAGACTTGTATCCTTTTCACCAGCGAACTTCCTGTCGAACCCATCCAGTGCCCTTTCTTGAGCTTATCGCTCACTCCTATTCCAACAGCCAATAGGTCCCATGGCAATACACCCATCAAGACATCGCTTCAGTGACTCCCCTCAAGCATGCTGATATTACCACCCTCGTACATGGTACATGCTTTAAATATGCCGTCATATACAATTTTCATCGCTTTCCTTTTACGTCCTCAGTCTTCCCTCAAGACAAGCCGCATATAACTCGCTAGTCTTACTAGCTTCGCCCTTACGTCCGAAGGGGCTCTTGGAATCTGAGACCCTCATCTTCCCTTACGACCAAGTATTTCCCACTACTTGCGTACTTCGTGCCTTTTCCATTCAATTTTACATTAGGTGGCCTATTAGAGGCCAACATTCTTCTCAGCGTCATGCATATTTTGCTCTGAGATGCTTACCCCTGCCTTAGCGGCCCATTCGCTCAAAAGCGTCATGCGTCCCGTCCCCTTCTGCTCAAGCTGAAGTCAAATTTTACCTTTCACAATGAAGATCAAGTCATCCACAAATGCAATTACCTCTATCTCTCCGTTATCGAACATCTTCAATAACTCATCCAGACACACGTTCCACAGTTTTGGTCTCGCGAGGAAACCCTGTGGATTCATGCCTTTCCTCCCTCTCCTTCAAGTATGACTTCCACAGCGTCATTTCCTCACAACCCAACTCTCTCAGTCAAATCAGGAAATAACCCCAAGTAAGTCGGTCAAATGCACCCTTGAAGTCAACGAATATGCCCAGGACATATTTGTCCTGTACTGCATTGACTGCCCTCTCAGCAGCCTTCCATGCGTCGACAGTTGACTTCCCTTCCGTGAAGCCAAACCGCCTTTCTGACATTCCTGGGACCCAATTCTTGGATGTGATGGAATGAACGTTCTTAATCGTTTCATCAAAAATTCATCGCGTTTCCTTGACAACTGCGTCGACATGCCTATTTTCCCCCTTCCTTCACTCAAGAATAGGGACCCTTGAGCACAGAATAGAATGTACCCAAAATTCGTGACCTTGAAGACCAACCAAACGGCTGTCAGGCGGCGAATTTGAAATTACATATGGATACTTACATATGTTATATGTATTATTACTGCACGATAATTGACATAACTGCGTTGGATAATTTTATGTTTAATGTTTTATTTCACGGTTTTTTCGGCGAAAAATTATAGAATTAATATAGTTAATGTGCTACGTGTTACTTTTATTACCTCGTGTTCGATATATTTTGTCGTTACTTGGTAGAAACTCATTTCAATTAAAAATAGTTTCCACGAAATATTTTGTGGAATCTTAATACTTATTATAATATAATATCTTATTTTTAATTTTATTACCTTTTCGAATAATCTTTCCTGAAATACAACAACATCGCTTTTATTGTATTGTACAATGATCTTCTATGAATCCTACTAATAAGGTAATCGTTGACTCAATTTTATTAGTTGAAATGAAGAAGCCTTCAATCATTTCATAGAGAAAATATCCTGCTCGAACGACATGCTTTCTAAACAGGAGGTGAATATTTTATTTCAGGACGAATGCAACCTGATTTATTTGGTGATTTTCAACTTTTCTATTAATCAAATGAACTTTAAAACTATACTCACCGAATATTATTTATTAATTTCAACGTACTATGCCATTCATATTTAAAAGAGATAATTTATAATTAACGCAAAACAAAGTCCTAATGAATTTCAATACCACTTTAGTAATGTTGAATTAATCGTTGTGGATGAAAATCTGCAGAACACTTCGAGGAACCCAGCATCTTTCAGAAGATTGACACTACTTTTTTATTTCTTATATTTATTTCAACGAATAAAACCAAATCCTATACTCCTACATACACATATTATCATAGTGTACATAGAACAATTTATTTGATGATAATTTTAGGACAATGAAATGGTCAATGAGTTTGATGAAAAATATGAAAACGTTGACCTGGTTTAAATAGAATCTCTCTGGCGATCCTTTCAAGGCTCTGCTAATTCCTTAGGCAGATTTCGTGGAATCGATCCCAAACACTAGTTCTTCCTTTTTCTTTCGGATGTTTTCCTCATTTTTCTTCTGAGGGCTCTCACTTTTTCCTTGGGTTTTTGCTTCCTTGTGGTGTATGAACTCACAGAAGCAGCAATTTGTGTTCCTACTGATGAGTCCATTCCCTCACCAATGGATGGTCCATCATCAATTGATTATCTGTCTTCGATTGCGAGGGTAGGGTACTGTCAATACCTGAAAAAAAAAACAAATATAATGTTCAAGGCACTATTCTGGAAATCTCATCAAGGGTCGTTACAAATACGTGTATTTCAAACCTAAAATAAGAAGCTCTATTTGACAAATTACGTAATGGTGAATTTGTTCAACAGATTGTAATATATCATACAAGATTACAGATTAAAGCATCTGAAACAATGCTTTTATACCTACTTGATATTGAAAGGAAAGTCACAAAATTATACTGTTTCACCTGTAGTGACACTAGTCGACAGACCTTCATCAACAGCAATGACCATATCTGAAATGATAAATTGGTTTTGAGTTATATATTTATATACACTCTAAAATTTTGCATTTTTAATGTGAGTATGGCAAGGGATATTCCCTAATCTCCAGATTATGTATTTGATCTTTGAAATGAAAACAATTCCTAGAGCTGCAAAATAAATATATATAATAGAATTTCTAATCTAATGGGTATAAGGAATATAAATAAGAAAATCTCGAATGTCATGAAACTTGTGTGAATAGGAGTTTTCCTGCGACATTCGGTCTCAGCATGTTCCTCCTGTACATCACCTCGAAATGTACTGCACAAATCCTATATGCTTTCAACTGGCAGGAGTTTTTTCAAATAGATCTTCCCGAAAACATACTGTTAACTAATAGTTTATTCTGGAAACATAATAGTCATAAGATTTCAGCATCGTCCCTAGTATCGGGTTATTCCTACCTTCCAGATTTTTTTGATAAACTGAATAACGTGAAATTACTGTCTCTCGTCGGCTCAGACATTCACTTTTTTTATTCCCACTCATGGTAAATGTGAATAATATTCAAAACGAATCAAGGAGCATAATCGTGGAAGTCATTTAAACGTAAATATAAACAAACATTGTAACCAACAATAAAATGGCGGATTGAAGCTTGCGCATGCAAATTTGGGACATAGGAAAAAGAAGGGTGTCGCTTCTGTAATACTCATCTATTCTGTGCCTTGAGTCTTGCACTCCAATATCTGCACCATGATTCGTTCCAGAATCTTGCCCAGTACAAAAAAGAGGCAGATCGATCTCTATGATCCCACTTCGGACCTGGGTTCATCCATGAAATTCAGCAAGACCACAACCGACGCCACCCGCCATACCATTGGAAAATTCCCATCACGCAAAATTGTGTTGTATATAGACAAAACGAACTCAGGTATACATCGCCATACATGCTTAACCATCTCGGGATATATACCATCTATACCTGGGGCCTTTCCATTCTTCTGCTTTCGTATCGCCATGCTCACCTCATTTATAGTGATCTTCCCGTGAGCATCCACCCTTGTTACTCTCTCATTACATTCGTCGACTCGGAAACATTCATTCATCAACGCATTCACTGTTTCATTTCAATTTTGTGTCTATCGCCGACTCTCACCCCACTTAGCTTAACCATTTTCTTCCTCCCCATGCATATCTTATACACGTCCTTCCAAGGGTCGGTGTTACTTATTTCCTTCACGAATCTCTTCCAATCTTTCTTGTTTCGCTTCATACATTCTCTCTTATACTTTCTCCTAAGAAAGAGATACATCATTTTCTCTGCTTCACCATCGCCCCTCATTCGTGCCCTCTGAAAGTCGACACCCGCCTTTCGCACTTCTCTCTTTTGTTTCTGAAGGTCAGTCGTCCACCAGGGTACCCTGGTTGTGGAACTAACTGGCCTCTTTAACATGCGTTCATTCACCGTGGTGATCTAGCCTTGAAAGATACACAAAGAATCTTCTGGTAGTTTCATTTATCGGGTTTCTTGGCTATAATATTTCTGAATTTATTTCGGACATCCTAGGTCATCTTCAGCCAATATTAACTTTCCTTGTAAACAACTCAATGCAATCTCTATATTGTATCGAAGATACAACAGTAGCTGAGAACTATGTATTATTTGCCTGTGACACTGGGTCCTCTGAACAAATGTTGAGGAGGAACCGGTGTTGAAACTAACTTAGGTTTTGGAGCTTTGGTTGTCTTGGTGAAATTTTCTTTCAAGTGATGTTATGTCAGTTTCATGTATCAATTCTGTCAAAAAACCTTGCCAAATGAACACATTTTGTTCATTTTATATTTTCGTTCTGAGTAATACAATCCATTTTTTCAGTTCAAGTTCTGAGTTAGTTGTGTTGTGAAGTACGCTAAGACTCTTACAAAGCACTTCTATATGAATCTATGTTCTATTATATTTTTCTGTGAGAGTTAGTCTGAGAAGTTGTTAAGTATCGATTGGAGCTTATTTTGGGAGGATTTTGCATTATTTTTTAGGTTTTTATAGGTTTTCACTCCCAATATCTGAAACATATCAAACTATTCGTCAAGGGAAGTTTCTTGCAGAAAAGATTGACAAATGAACAATACAGGAATAAAACAAACGATAAAAAAAACTGTCAATGTGACAAAAGTCTCAAATCGAAACAAAAATCGAAAGAAAATAATTCTTGAAATTTTCTGCTTTGTCTGATAAGAGAGTCAGATTTGTACTCTGAAACATCACAGTTCATTTTCTTTATCGTTTGTATTATTCCTGTATTGTTCATTAGGTTATTTTTTTCTGCAAAAAACTGCCCTTGACACATAGTTTGATACTGCAATCCGCAAGGGCGTTTTTCATGAAAAAAACAATTTCATTTAATTTTAATAGTTCTGTTTCAGATATTGGGAGTAAAACCCATAAAAACCTAAAAAGACGTTGTTGTTTTTCTATGATCTATGTGATATGTAAGTCAGACATAATAGCTGGAGAATTAAATGGTTAAGTTAATATTGTGAAACTCAGGGTTGAGAATATATACATCGAAAGTAAACGTATTTTATATTATCCATAAATAATAAAAAGTTGAACTTTATATTCACTAATTTACTGGCTTATTCTGATGACGGTTTCACTAGCTTACCGAGGGACCCTGTTCAATAAGTTCTCTACATCTTTAATTCCATTGTTTCTGTAACGAATCTACTTTCGAATTGAAGAACTGAGATTTTTTCCTTTCCATTTTGGATATTCTTTGTATACTTTGAATTGAAATATTAATATTATTGAACTGGCAGTAAATATTACTAGTTGATCCATCAAGTTATTTTAGGGATTGACGGAGGTTGGAGCGCTTTAAACATCCATAAGCGCACCTTTTGTTTCAAATGTCCGTAATGTCCATGCAGGGTGTCCGGTGGATGATGTTTGTATTTCATAACTCCTGAACAACATTCAATGAGTTGAGATTGCTGTTTTTGAATCATCAGGTAAAGAAAACCTACTTCAGAACGATCAAACTTCACAACCATTGTCAAATTCCGAACATGACGAAGTTTTCCGGTAAATTCGCACCCTAACCTATATGCTGAAAGTTTTCTAGTACCTGTATTTCAAAAGTTGCCGTATTTAGAGATGGTTCGATAGATTTTAATTCGGCTATGAATTCCTCATTTGCAACTCCAACATAATATTTCCAAATTAGTGTTTACTCGGAACTCGAAAATTCTAGACATTTTGACAAAACGATTTCGCTTCTTTTTTCCTCAGACTGAACGTGAAGAAATAACTATACTTTCCGTAACATTTTCACACAAAAAAATTCAAAAACACATTAAATGTTTCATCCTATTCCTGAATTCTTGAGTCGAGGTCATTTGCCAACGTCTGAATGCCTAATGGAAGGTTAGATTTCGAGTCTAGTTCCTGCACTCTTGAAACGACCGATCCCCAAAGAAAGTTGCTGAGCCAAGATTGGAAAATAGATCACACCTATTCTGGCACAAATGATGTGAATAATTCAATGTTCGAACCTTCGGAGAGTTTCTGAACGGATTCAGGGAAGTTTCCACACAATTTTCTGGTAATTGAAACAAAAATTCTTTCATGGAAACTGAAAATGAAGCGATTTTTGAGAGTATGAAGTGTTTGATGTTGATTTTGAATTCAGAGTCAACTTGAATTGAACATTTGGAGACTTACTTCAAAAATCTTGAATCTCTTTGTATGACACGTTTCTAGTCACGATATAAATGAAATTTCAAGTTTGTGAATAGGCAAACCCTAACCTTAGGTAGGAAAAAAGAAATTTATGTAACAATACGAAAGGCAATTGAAATATAGCGTTCCGAATGCGAAATATGTGAAAAATCGTATATTTTCAAGCTTACAAAAATTACTAGTTCAATTTACATCCACTGATTGATTATTGAATAATTTCGTCGTAGATATTTTGCATACCTAGGATCCAAACAAAAATGTCCTAGATATACAAGATAAAACTCCGAAATATTTTTTAGATGTCTTCCAGTGATTCAGAGAACTACCCCATCAAAAATCTTGATATTTTCTTCACATGAAACAATTATGGAATAGAGTTTTCTCATTATTCATTTTATGAATGCATCTTAAACAGACACAAACTTTCAGCATCACGTAGAAAAAAGGTAGCGGACATAACGAATAATTTGAATTGATAATAATAATAAATTTAATTCTCTGCCATCCAGACAGAAATGATTTGTGACGCAATCGTTCAATAAAATTTTTGGCTCAGATTGGAAAAAACAGATATAAGATGATAAAGCTTATGGACAATAATTTGATGAATATTATAAATACCTGAACCTATATATTAATAATTTATAGTCATGAAAAACCAGTTAGCACACATTACAGTCAATCAAAATGTCGTTCGAAAGAAAAGAAGTAGTTGCAAGTCATGTTTCAGCTTTGATCCCAAAATTTTTGGGAGAAAAACCACATCATCATAATTATATGTGAAGTTCGTAGAAGATCACTCGGGCATTATTTTTTGAAAATATTTTCTTCAAAAATACAATTATTGAGTATCCGTAAAAAAGTTTATTTTTCGTTTGATATACATGAATCGAAATCCATCAGGTTGTTGATATTTACAATTCAGGTCAAATTCTTTATATTAAACGTTAACAAATCAGTTAACTGATATCAGCCTGATTTCACGGAACTTATCACCAATCATGATCGAAGTAATTTATAACTTTGCTGAAGACATCTCTGATATTCTCAAATGAATTAATTCAACAACCATTCATTTATTTTATCGTCAAGATCACTAAATCTTTGAATGATTCACCAGAAGAGAGCTCATCTATTTGTATTCGGCAGACAAGCACTCCGGAGCAATTCGGTCGGTGTGTAATTAAAATGGCAAAGATTAAATTGAAATTGAAAATATGCCAATATGGTCAGGTTATGTTCGATAATATAAACTTAGGATAGTTATTATGAATTTCGTCTTTCGCTTTGGATTCAGAAAAGAATAATGAATTTAAAGTTTTGATTCGCAGCACCCGAATAGTTTTGAGCGCGTAATGTATCAGCCAAATCCGAATATGCGACCTATCCGCTCTAGCATCGCAAGGGAAGGAAACATATTATAGTATTTTGCCTTATGTTGGGACACCACTTTCCTTACTTCATCATTAAAGAATGCAGTACTAATTATTCTTATTTCTATGATAAACTTTTTCGGGGAATATAATCTCTATTTCTTGAAAGCTGAACATCAAATATTATATGTTCAACATACGCTTCATATTTGATACTAGAGAATCATTCAGACGCTATTTTGTGGGTCGCACATAGTTCTTCAACCAATTTTCCCGGAATTATACGACTTCGTACGTGCCCCCGGACAAAGACTGAAAAATTGTCATATTATTAGAAAACACAGCCACACTACAATCAAAAAAGATTATTCGGGAAAAATAATCCAGTACATATCTAACATTTCAAATATGTGAGTTTGGACCGTCACGAAGAAAACATCTAGAATATGAATAATCAATTTTGTATACCTATCTCTATATGGCTCCAGCTGTGTATGTAAGGAAAACTATGAGTATAGTAAAAGTCTTGATACTATTCGCGCGGTTATGAAAATCAATGGAAGTTTGAATAATTCTCCGAAATCCCGAAGAAAAGTAGTATTCAGCAGTCCGAAGAACAATGTAGAAAGATATTACTTTATTCTATTAGCTACTTTTGTTTTTTACCTTCTTTATATTTTTCTTTGTATTTCTCATCTTTCATACTGAGCAGAAGTAGCACATCCAGCTGATTTTTCAGGTGAGTAATGTCAGGATCTCTGCTGATTTTTTTCTGCTTAGATTTTGTTCGCATTTTCACGTTAGGACGGGCGATATTTAAATGTTTCAGATACATTCGATGAAAAAAATTGAACAATTCTTCTACTTTGTATGTTTCCATTCTGTAGAGTTCCATCCAGTCTTGTTCTCTCGAACCTACTTTGAACTTTTTTAAATTTTCAGGGGAGTAGATTCTTTTATGAGTAAACTTAGATTTTGTACTATTCTGTCTGAGTTTGATATCATCTGTGCAGTGTGGTCAGATATATGTGTATGTAGTACCTCAGTAGAAAAGGGTTTTTCGAATAGGGTGTATAAACCATCAATTGAAGAGGCAGTTGTCGACGTAACTCTGGTAGGTTCAAAAATACCCTGCTTAATATTACAGGTCCTGAGAAAGTTTAGCTATTCATTCTTCTTTCTTGTTTCTAAAAGCATATAAATATTAAAATCCCCAAGGATAACTATTTGTGTATGCTCATATGTTATATTGTCCAGTATAGATATTAATTGACATCATTGTTCCTTGATTACCATTGTTGTATACGACCATTATAATAATTTTCTTGTTGTTCATTTGAATTTCAACTGCTGCACACTCAAATTCCCTACTTCTCGAGCACTTACTGATTTTTAATTTCATTTGCTTCTACATCCCTCTTGTTCTGGGGAACAGCGCGTAATCATTTCATCACGATGTCTTTAATTTTCCACTTTTGAGCCGAAATTGGTCTCAAACGACTAGGTTGGAATCACTGATGAAGAATCCGTGGTCAAAATTGATTCTGTCCGTCCGGCCGTGTGCGCTGTAACTTTCGAAGGAAAGAACCTAGAGTCTTGAAATTTTTAGATTAGGTTAAAATCCTGCATATCTCAGTTATGTTCGTTAATGGGCCAAATCTGCCTAATGGTTTTTGTGCTACAGCCATTTAAAATTTTGATATTTCAATAACTCGAAAAATATTCATCTGATCGAAATGAAACTTGATTGGAATATGGATAGTGTCAATAAGAAGAATTATCCATGGAAAAATTCGAGGAACAATTTTTTTTTCAAATCTTTTTTGAAAATTTTACTGAAATTTCCAAGTCGCCATTTCGCAATGTGAACAAGCGCGTTAAAGCTGCTGTGTTCACGTTAGTGCTTTTCTAGATTTTCTCTACAAAATTTAGCCTCCAGTGTGAAATCATTTATGCTGTAATATTTCAATTGTTCCTCTGATTTCCAATATTCTGAAGTATTTTGATGTTTTTCTTGTCATTTATTATTTCTTTAAGTCGTTCAACACATTTAGCTATTGAACTCATATTGTGATGTAGAATAATGAAATTATTAGAAACCGATTATTTCTCAGTAACGGTTCTTAGATTTGACTCATTTGATGTTGTGTACTCGATATGTTGTTCTGGTCTCTCCGAAAAAATCAACATTCTTTTTTGCTTTGAATATAAGAATTCCTGAAAATGAATTTTCCCATCAGATGTATTGTCGTGAAACCTTCAATACAAAAATCGGCTGATTTGAATTCTTCAGGTTTTTTGTTTGGGTACCACTGACAACAAAATTCTATGAAATAGGAGCAGAAAACATAAAACTAAAAAATTTCGAGGAATGCCATGTTTGAAGCACTATCCAAATCACATTGAAAGATTGATCGGTAATTCAATAAAGAGATCTATCAGAATTCCAATAAAAAATCGAATATATATTCAAAAATAAATAGAATCCGAGCAACTAAATAAAAATTTCGAATACGAAGGAGCTATTTCAAATCTAAGGAACAGATTTGCCCTCCTGAACGTTACAGCTTTATTATTTAGTTCCGTATATTCCTACAACCTTGGAGAAAGGTTCTGATATTTTTCATTTCAATTTTATTTCAAGGAAAACCGGAGGTGTTCCAAAAACCTGAACAATGGCTCATTATGGTAGAATCTGAATCGGATTATTAAGTTATCAAAACGCAATGTAGAAGGTGTTTTTCCACACTCTGCACAATTGATCTGATATCATCCCAATTACAACCCTATTCTCTGGAAAAAGTTGTGGCACTCTTCAATATTCTCCCTCATATTGTACTACACGGAACATTGAATGAGTTATATCAATAAAAATAAAATCAGTAGAAACGGGCATATGTTTTTTTTTTTATTTCCTTTATTGAGACTCTTCAAGGTGTCGATAAAGGCCACCTAGCACTGCTTTGAAACTGTCTTGACTAGTGTGAGTTCCTCCTTAACTCGGAATGTCTCCTACTGTATCATTCTGTATGAAACCTTCAAGCATTCAGGATCGAATACTTTATTTTTTAGTCAGTGTATTATTTTGGAAATTGGGTCCAGAGATGAATATCCTGAGATATATTATGAAAGACTCGATCGTAGCTTCACCAACTTAGCTATAATTCGTTGGAATTTATTATCGAAACCATTTCAAACAAGAAAACACATTGAAAAGTTAATTTCAAATTTTCAAGGAATATTCCAATTCGATATCGAATTATCGAATGAAGGAATTATGAAAACATCCAGAAAATAGCTTTATACTTGTATGAAAAAATGTGAGGTATTTATCCAGTAATTCCTTAGGTTAGCCGTTTCAAATGAAATCACAATGCTTTCCTCTTCATGAAAGAGTAAAGATTAACATTTCAATGAAAAATTTGAAACCTATATCTTATTTCAAATCAAGCGATGTCACGATCAACTTTTATTATATTCTTTGGATGATCTTGATTGTTTCTTCTGCAACATCGTACCAGCAATAATGAAGTATTGAGCCATATTTGTTCAAAAAACAATTACAAACCCCCCTCTGATCATAACGTTTCAGAAGAACAGCCAGATATTTCTCAAATGCATGCCATATAATCACTGTACTCGCCGTAAAAAGTAATCGAATCAAAAGAATATTTCCTATTGAAATTCATGGCCCGAAGCTTCCGCACGAAATGCACAAACTGGTCACGAAAAGTATCACCTCCAATAAGCTAATTACTTCAAGATAATCCGAATTCTAATTTATATTCAAAGCGCCTTCCTCGAGACCGGAGTTCGACAAGCAAGATCATCTCATTCAGCGACGAAGATTCCACTCGTTGAAGATGTCACAGATAGGCTGGAGAGGATGAAGTTGGTAATTAATAGTACTCTCGGCTTTCATGAATAAAATGATGTTATGCGTTTCTAATTAGTTTTTATATCGTGAGAAAATCTCCTTCGAATAAACATGTAACGATGTTCGATAAATCCAGGCAGATATTTTTATTTGACATTTATCGGAACAGTTAATGTCGAACATCTTGGATTTCAGTGTCATCCGTAGTTTTTGTAACGTATCATTGATGATTAATAGGTATAGTCCCGATATGTCCAATGTATTTTTTCCTTCGGAAATGTCAGAGATGCGAAATTCGGATAGTTGTAGTTTCGAAGGTAATTTTGAATTATTAAATTCAAACGAGTCTATACCTCTCGAAGGTTATGAATATAATCTTTGTGAAATACAGATGTTTATGTGATATCTTCACATTATATTTTTCGTTACTACGGATTAATGACAAAAATCATTTCAAAGACTCTTTTCCAGTGCATAGAGCACAAACTATCAATCCTTTCGGAGAGTTTAGGTAGAATAATATGCGTTGGAATGAATCCGTTGTTTTGGTAAATTTCATCCTAATGATATCAATGGTGGCAGTTGAGAAATTTAGTAGCTATTTTGTATTCAAGTTAGTTTTACAAGGAAAGTCAAAATTCTTCGTTTACAAATGGTGGCAGAGATAACAGTTAGTCAGAACAATAGTTCAGTAGGTATGAAGTCTCTAATCTTTCGATCTAATCAAAACGGACTTCCTTACTATTACACTACTACTGCTCGATGAAGGGCTTGATTAGCGATCAACAGTAAATTCTATGCTCAATAACAGTTGAATTGAAGAGTTTTGTGATACTGAACAGTCTAAGAATCGAAATGAAGATTATATAAACTTGTCATAATATTGTCATTGAAGAATTCGTTAGTTTTTTAATGCGATAATAATCACAAAGGCTTCGATAATGCAGAAGTTTATAGATTAAGTCGTCAAGAATGCAGAGCACCTATATAGGTCAAAAAGGTTGAACCGTCGCAAAATAGGGTTCAAAGTGCACCAAGCAGCATTCAAATACTGGAAAGATAACTCTACTCCACGCTATTTCTTTGAAAATAACCATACCTCTTCAGACCTGAATAATCACGAAAAGCTACATCTGGTACCAAAAAGTAGGAAATTTTGCATTTGGGATTGTTGGAAAGCTACCCAAATAACCCGGCAATAAAAATTCTTTACGAACAGACGGACCTATGAAATGTCTCGCTTTTCGAGATTCCCAGAAGAAAAATTTTTTCTTTTCATTTTGGTAACTGTTGAGCGTTGCACCTACACATGCGTTTGTTAACTTAAAGTGTAGGAATGATTTCATTTTTGTTTTCTGGATGGATTGTGTTGTTTTCATATTTGTTTACTCATCAAAGATGTAGTTTTATTTGAATGAGGGGAAATCACGTAGAAGCGATAGCTTCCTGAAGCTAGAACCATTTGTTCACTTATGCTTATACCTACAGCTGTGAATTTGTTTGTATCTACAATATGGTGAATAAACATTATAATTGTCTTTATTATCTATACTGCAAACCTCAATAATAATAATAATAATAATAATAATAATGTTGTGCAGAATGACAGATGCAGGATATACTGGAATTTTTCCTTCTTCACCATAAGAAAAATCACTGCAAACAAGCCGGACATAGTTCTCTTGGATAAGTCAGCACGAGAGATCTTCATCATTGAGTTTTCTGCACCGGCCGAAGACAATATCTCTCGTAGGGAGGAAGAGAAGCGCATAAAATATCAGCCCCTCAAATTTGATTTACAACTGATGTATCTTGAGCACACCGTCAAATTATAAATAATAATAATAATAATAAAAATAATAATATTGATAATAATAATTATAATAATAATAATAATAATAAAAACAAAGTAACCCTCTTAGAAAGCAACCTGACAGCATTTCGACCCAGACTACATGTATGGTTCACATTAGAACATCCGGATTACAATGTCAGCCAATAAAGACTTTCTGACCAAGTGCGAATTATCCATCGTAACAACCTAATTTCGGAAACTAGAAGACATATGATATAAGATGAGATTGCTAAGGAACTTAAAGATCAAGAAACTGGTGGCAATGACGACAGCCTAGAGAATGCCAGTACGCACGAAGCAACCAAGACTGTTGGGAATAATGTAGAATCTAACCAAAACAACGAAAGTAACCAACAATCAAATAAGATCGATGAACACACCACACAACAATCAGTGAACATAGAAAAGGAAGCTGACACACGAACCATAGAAGCCTTCTTGAACATTTACTCCCTTTATGATAAAACTGACCCTACGAAAAGGCCTTCAATCGCTAAAGTGAACCCTTCAAGTAAAGTTACTGCAATCATAAGAGATCTCAATGAGATCATAATGCCGCCCCTACTAGAGAATACCCAGGATATCGAGAGGGTACAAACAATTGTATATTGTGCGGCCGTAACTGTCACGATGAGAGTGGTAACGAATGTTAACATCAATCCCAACAATGAGAATCCGACATTGAGTCCTAGAAGGATAGACATAAAACCGTGGCTCAAACGATTAGACAAAAAAATTGCAGACCTGAGAAGTGAAATTTTCAAAATTAAAAGTTACTTAGAATCAGTCAGACCATCAAGAAGACTCGTGCAAAAAGTAAAACGTAGCTGTAAGACCCACGATACACACTCCAAATATGAAAAGAACAATGAGCAACCAAAACGTGTTCTGGATACATCAGAACAGAAACTGGCAGTCCAAGTCCAGAAGAGAAACAAATACCTGACCTCAGAACAGAGGAGAAGCAGTAACAGAGTATTTGCAACGAACGAGAAAAAATTCTATAGGAATCTGAGAAATCCAGATTCGCAAACGGTGAACTCTGAGGATATTTCCTCTATGAGTCAAGTTGAAGAATACTGGTCTACAATCTGGTCCACAAGTAAAACCCATATTCAGAACGAATGGATGCGAAAGGAAGCAGCAAATCACACCAACATCCAGGAGATGGAATTCTCTGAAATAAGCCTCGCCCAAATTCACACAGCACTAAAACGGACTCATAACTGAAAGTCACCTGGACCCGACCAAGTGCAGAGTTTCTGGTACAAGAGATTCACCTGTACACATAACAACATGGCAGCAATATTCTCGAAATGCATTCAAAACCCAGAACTTTTTCCCTCCCACCTATCACAAAGTAAAATTCACCTACTTCCAAAAAAAGGCAGATTCCAAGGCGATCCGTCCAACGGAAGACCCATTACTTGCTTGAACACCATCTACAAATTACTCACAGCCTGTAGTAGCGACGCTATCTATAGCGACCTGATGGATAATAATATTATGGCTGATGAACAGAAGGGGTGTGTTAAGGACGACAAAGGATGCAAGGAACAATTGACGATAGACCAAACGATATTGGAACAAGCTTTTATGAAATCAAGAAACCCATACACCTGTTACATTGATTATCAGAAATGTTTTGATTCTCTTCCCCACTCTTGGCTCTTAGAAGTATTATCCATTTACAAGATAAACCCTAGCATAAAGAGCTTCCTGGAAGCTGTTATGGAAAACTGGAAAACCGTCATCGAGATTAGCCCGGGAAAGAACACCACTACATCAAGGGACTCTCATATTAGGTCTCTAACCAAGACGAATCCAATAATGATCAAGCAAGGTTTTGTGGTTCTGCATGGTTTTTAACCCTCTCAGCAATTTTCTTAAGAGAACTAAAATTGGTTTCAAAATGAGATCCGGAAGAAGAAATATTTTCACCATAAACCATTTGATCTACATGAACGACTTCAAACTTTATGCTGCCAATAAAAATCAACTTGACGAGCTGATTCATGTAGTCTCCAAATTCAGCCATGACATCCAGATGAAGTTTGAAATCGAGAAATGCAGAATCCTGGGCATTCAAGGCGGAAAGAGTTTACGCTCGCCAGAACCAGGACCCATATCAATTCCAGCAATGGAAGATATAGAACTCTACAAATACCTTGGAGTCATGCAAAATAAACGGATAGCCCACACTGAAATGAAACGGATACTCACGATTGAATTCAAAACACGGCTATATAAGATCATGAAATCAAAGCTTAACGAAAAAAACCTCATAAGAGCCGTGAAAACGTATGCGATCCCTATCCTTATATACAGCTTTGGTGTCATAAGGTGGACCAAGACTGACCTCAGAAACCTCCAGAGAACCATCAGAACGATGATGACGCAGCAAAACTTGCATCCTCCTAAATCCTGTTGTGAGAGAATGATGCACCCACGTAAGAAAGGCGGTAGGGGTTTGCTGGACCTTGAGCTACTCTATGACAACCAAATGAAGAAGTTGAAGAAATACTTTACTGACAAAGCATTAACATCAGAACTCATCAGATCAATCGTCGAAATAGATAAGGACTATACACCTCTTAACCTGAACAGTGAAGAATTAGAGTACTTCAGTGTGTCTTGTGTAGATGAAGAGATGAGGCGGTCTCAAAAATCTCTCCACGGCAAATATTATCACGCTCTCCATAACATAAACGTTGATGAAGAAATGTCAAACAGGTGGTTGATGGATGCTGGTATATTCGCGGAAACTGAGGGGATTATGCTAGCCATACAGGACGAGGTCATAGCAACTAGAAATTACGTGAAGCACATCATCAAAGACCCAAATGCACCGGAAGACCGATGCAGAAGATGTTGCTCGCCAGGAGAAACTATAGACCACATCATCTCCGCCTGCCCAACACTAGCACAAAGTGACTATCTTAGGAGACATAACAACGTAGCTAAAATCTTGCATCTCGAAATTCTCAACTATTACCAAGTTTCTAAAGATCAGATGCATTACTATCAGTACACTCCTGAACCTGTAATAGAAAACGAGAACATCAAATCTACTACGATCGTACCATCCATACCGGTCATATCCGAGAACACAATAGGCCAGACATTACAGTTATAGACAAGAGGACCAAAGCAGCCACATTGATAGACGTAGCCATCCCCCTAAGCCGAAACATGACCAGAAGTAGGCACGAGAAGCTGTCAAAATACTCAGAGCTGGCAGTAGAAATGAAGACGATGTAGAATCTGAACAGCATCCGAATAGTCCCGGTGGTCCTATCAAGTGTTGGACTTATACCGAAAACTCTAAGAGATGATCTAGCATCCCTCCATCTGAATCCAGACATTATCAAGAAAATGCAAAAAGCAGTGATAATTGACACCGGCCACACTGTGCGTAAATTCTTGCAATAATTTGTGGATCCAGCCGGACTTAGGTCTCTGGAGAGCAATGAAAGCCGAAACGTGAAAGCGTGCGATAAAACTCTATAGTAATAAAAATAATAATAATAATGATAATAATAATAATAATAATAATAATAATAATAATAATAATAATAATAATAATAATAATAATAATAATAATAATAATAATAATAATAATAATAATAATGTAGCGAATTCATCCGCTTCAACAAAAACGAAAAAAAGGGCGGAGTCGAAACACGAAATTCGAATCTCTGAAAAATCGAATAAATACACTTCGCTCGGATTCCAAAAATCACTCCACTTCGCTTGACTCGACTACTCTCTCCGATCCATCTGCATATCACCGCTACGAAGATATTCGATCCCGACGCCGCATTTCCTGATCTGCATTATTTCAACTTTACGAAGCGCCACGAAGAAATTCTACAAGGTCCAACATCTGGTTCACTTCCTCGACGACAGAGACCCTTTTCGACGTCACCGACCCTTCAAGCGCCAGCTACTATCAGCACCCCAGGGGACCTACGCCGAAGAATTGTTAAACTCTGCCTTTTCAACAAAAAGAATTATTGCCTTTCGAATTCACTTTTGTGTAACACTCGACAGAAAAATAAACAGGCTAATTCGTTTCCTTTTATTGTGTGTTTGATTCCACAGAACAGACGCCCCCACAATAATAATAATAATAATAATAATAATAATAATAATAATAATAATAATAATAATAATAATAATAATAATAATAATAATAATAATAATAATAATAATAATAATAATAATAATAATAATAATAATAATAATAATAACAATAATAATAATAATAATAATAATAATAGCCTTCTATTTCACAATCACCTTACTTATACCAGGTACACAAAAGTGAAATAAAACAATGTCAATAAACAGGTTTATTTACAGTTCAAAAACTCTTCTAAACCAAAGGGCTCTAAATTAATAAGATATTCAAATAATTCTATTTTGAATGTCTTGATAATACGCAAAGTTTTCATTCCATTTGGTGGTGAATTATATACTTTTAAGCATCTTTATTCCATGTGCCTTTGAAATGTTGTTAACCTACATTTTGGATAGATGTAATCCATATTTTTTGTTTCATAAAAAGTTTCCTCATTTTCACATTTCTTGAATAGTTCTCTGTTACTCAAAACAAAAGTGCACATTCTTGGACATACATAGCAAATAATGTCAATATTCGCATTTGTTTGAGAATGTTTCTGCATGATTCCCCATATCTCATGTTATTAATAATTAGAACACTTTTTTTTCTGTGGTACGAAAAGTGGTTTTATGGTGGTCATGACGTTTATCACCATTATGATATATTGCTATGCAAACATATTCATTTCCCTCGAGGTTATACTCAACACCTACACACTCGAAAATTTTTTTTTCGAAAGTTTTTTCATATCTTTTCTTTCTTTGACCTGTACATCCTTTCTTGTGTAGAAGTCAACTCCACCATGCTCTTTATTGTTCCTACAAAAAAAAAGTTCTCAATGAGAAGTTCTCAATTGCATTATACTTCATTTGTTCTTTCGTTTTCTAATGCTCAGTGATACATTAAATTTTGACATCTTCATGTTCCGTCAGATAAACCTCTAAATACTCTCTGGAATTTCATAATAAGCATACATGTTGGTGTGATATACTGAAACTTTCTTCATTATTTTTTTCTTTTTCAAAAGCTTCATTGATTATAAAAATTGTTTTGATAATTTTTCTTATAAATTTCAAAATTTAATCTCTTGAATCCCACATCGTTAGGCCAAAATTTTGGATCGTAGAGTTCATCCTTCTTGCCGAATGGAACTACAAACTTGTTTTGACTTTCCGTGTTATTTTTGGATTTAAGTTCCTTCACCTCTATTTGTGCACCTTCTAGTTTGGTTTTATGTTGGACATAATCTTTAATGATTTCTTCAGTAACATCCAAATTCACTCTATTGATGAAGAACCAAGCTTTTTTGTTCACCCCAGTAAAAGCAGTAGTGTTCTCCATTTCATTAACTTCTACTGTACCAAGTTGTTGTTTTTTGATGGGTTTTCTGGTTTTTGACTTTTGGTTTTGCCATGTATCCATATCCATTCGCGTTGAGGTTTGTTTGCTAATATCAGTATTGGGGGTAATTTTAACTTTATCTGCGTACGAGCCCAAGTTCATAACCTCATTCATTTTCATTATTTCAAATGGTTCAAATTCTGTCACCTGTGAAGTGTCTGTTATCTGCAAATTCTATGTTTGACGATTGTTCTTCCTTGTGTTTCTTGGTGCTTCTCTCTGGTTCTGAGAGATAACCTCGAAATCTTTGTTTTTGAGATTGTTTGAACTGCGAGTTTTAGTTTCAACAGTCTCATAGTTTTGACTGTTACTTCTCAGTCTCTTTGGCGCACTTTTTTTTCTACCTTAACTTTTTGTTGTGTTTTATTCTTTATTTATCTTCATTTGCCATTTTTCTTCAATAGAGGATAGCCTAGTTATCAACTCTTTGTTACTTTTGATCTAATTCCTATTATTTTCACAAATATTTTTGATTAATTCCTTGAATGCTTTTACTTCTTGACCGACCTTTTCATTAGATTGATGTATTTGTTGTTCCATAACATTCCATCTGTTCTCCGATGTTTCTTCTGCAGGGCCACAGCATGAAATCCTTGAATCACCAGATAAACTTATTTTTGGAAAATCTCTGTCTACACACGAGAAGTGAAATATATTTCCATACTTTATATAAATCAAATTGTTGGCCCATTTTGACTTGCAACACTTAAATTTGAACTTTTTGGAGGATCTATCCGACGACGCATACTCATCGCCCGCCATCTTGAATATTTTCAATAAATGGACTATATTGTTAAATTTCCATGAGACGGAAAATAAATCTACATGAACTCTCAGAGGTTGTAAAGACATTAGAAATACTTCATTACAAATGAAATCATATCAGGATTTCTGAGCGGAAGAAGGAAAATGACCAAAAGATGAATGTTTCACGGAGGCCATTCAACGTGATTAAAAGCGCTTCTTTACAATATATATCCGCAAGTTATTCATTTCAGAGATAGTGAATGTCATACTCGAACACTTATATTGATTCTTTGTTAATATTTATCGATTATTACTTTAAACTATAACTGTTTCAGTATTGTATTTGCCTCTGTTTCTGTTATTGTTGTTAGTATCCAACTGTGATAACTGCCGTTTCCTATTAGAAAATGATATCGGAGGGGCAAATTTTCAGCAAGCAATCCAATTAATTTCGAATTGAAACAGTCGCCCGTAATGGCCCGAAACAAGAATGTATTTTTTGAAACAAAAATGTTGTAAAATTTGATTTTTTCATTAGAAAACATAATGCAGGTGTACGTACAAAAAAGTTATAAAGTTCCAAATGGCCGAAAAGACATATGTATATGATGCCACTCCCACGAACGATACAAACTCACATGAAATTTGACTTATCTATAGAAAACTATTTCCAAATACCACAATCTAATTCAAATATCATTTCATTTTCGAATTTATTCACGAATACGAAAATATGATTTCGAATGAATAAATTATGCGTTTTCTGAGGGAAGAGTTTTCCAGAATTGTATTTCCACATACCGTCACATGTACTACTGAAGAATAACAGCTTTCAGTTGAAATTTTCATCTTAGCCTTTGAAAAAGAAAGGAAATACCCTTCGGAACGTCAGCTTGTTTGGACTTTTGAGATAAATACGTCCAAGTTCCTGTTATTCCTTTCATTTGATAATACACCAGTTCACAATAGTCCATAATAATCTGGAAGTTCCGAAATTTTCTTGAAAAATTGTTGATTCAGATTGATTCATTCTGATCCGTTCTTATACGCTTGTCTTGGAGGATAGCACTTCATAATGTTGTCCAAATGACTGTAATTTTGGAATAATTTTCCGGGAATGATTTAATAGAGAGTTTGACTCACTGATGAAAAATCCGTAAAATTCAATTCTATGCGGCGGGTGTTCGATGTCAGGATAACATTCGAAGCAGATGAACTGGCAACTGTATATTTCACCATGAATATATCTTGACCGACACAAAAGGTTGTGACCATTGCAAAAGAACTCATGGTTGCCATTCCCAGAAAAATTGGGTTCAGATATTTTTTCGTCGAAGGTGAGCAATTCTTCGAAATGTTGGTTGGGATAAACGTGAAACATCGTCGAACACAATAAGAAAATAATAAATGAAGATTCATTGATAAGAAAATTATGCTTCCTAATTTCTTGGGACACAATATTTATTTTACAGCATTAATGCAGAGGTTTTTCGAATCTGTGATGACCATTTTGGTGCATTGGTATGATAGCCCTGTATTCAGAAATACGATCACTTTGAGGAAAATATTAGTCCAAAGAAAAGTTAGTCAGGAACACATAAAAATTGTTTTTTGCGAACTAGGATTCCCTTCTTCTTTGAAGTGAACTGAAATATGCCTCATTCATTGAAACAGGAATTTCAAACTATTCGAGAGATATGTTCTGTTAGATCTGTATGTTCAATCTGATTTTCAAGAAATGTTTATCACATTACAACTAGTATACCTAATGGCAAATCGAATGCTAATTATTCATTTACCAACTATTGACAAATGCTTTAAGAAATTTAATATCCTGGTTTTATCATCAGAGTGTGAAAATTCTGACATCATCTGTACCTATATCTATCCTGTCATGCTGATCATAATGTTATTGAGAATAATGGACTAGACGAATTCACTCATTGACATTGAGAGCATCATATCTAGAAGAAATATCTTTGAGAAGTTTTTTTTTGCGCGTACGTTCTGAGGAACACTTAGTATCGTTCTGCCCAAATGTCGATAATTTTCTTATCTTTTCGAAAACAGTCCCGAACGACTAGGTTGGACTCACCGATGACAAATCCGATGTCCAGCAAGCCATCCCTTTGCACCTTTACGTGCGTACGGAGAATCTTATCGATTGAAAACTTTCCGGTTAGATCGCATTTGAAAATACGATAGTAACGTTAGTTTATGGGCAAAATAAGCCTAACAGTTTCGGACTTATACCTTTTTGAGATTTTGCGGTTATTTCCCCGATACTCCAGGAACTACCAGAGCGATTTGATTAAAACTAGGCATTTAGTTGGAGCCTGAGGACGCACACCTTTTTGCAAAATTTGTTGAAAACATACTGTGTGTAAATTATAAGAAGAACTGTCTATCATGTTCAAAAAACATACACTTTATACCTTGAATTTTATAGTGCTGTACCAAATTCCTTTTTCATACGATTAGCAGATAGGAAAAATATTTATTCCGTGAAATTCTCCCCGGTATAATTCTTTTCACCAAAAAAACCCAAAAAATACTGATTAAATCATAATGACACTCGCTAACAACTCCGAAAATGCTGATGATAAACTTTGTGCAGAATTTCGTGAACAATCCGAATTTCAGAACAAACCGAAAAAAATATCGTTTTTTAATGAATTCAATATTCTGCCATATGTAAACCTTCAACCTGTCATTTTTTCAATCAAGTACTGGATTTATAATCGATCTTATTTGAATTTTTCGAAATATTATGGAAATGAAATTCTGCATGAATATATATGCGTAATCATTGAGTGGATTTTACCCATTCACGAATTCGACCCTCATAACGAAGATCCAAACCTACTCTCATATAACATAAAAAATTTCTGAACTTTTAATCAAATTAGAAGAGTACCCTTATATATTGATGACGAAGTGAGTGTTCATAAACAGTTAAAGTTCACCCGAAAATTCTACTATTCGAAATATATTTTTTCCAATGTTTCCAGGAATACATATTCGATCTGGATGAAATTTGGTGCGCTATTGTTTAGTACCTATCTAAAGTCAAAGATTGTTGCTGAGCTTGAAATCAGACTGATGACTTCAAAAAGAAGTAAAATTTTTCAACAACAATTTCGTCCGGAATTTAGTAAATTTTTTCCACGATAAGGTGTTCACGAAATTTGTCATATCTTGTCGCATCAGCATGATTCAACAGATTTTCTAGTTCGAATGTGAACGCATCAATTCTTCTTGAAATAAATTCGAAATATAAAATAGATATATCTTCAGAACATTCAGTCTGATTTTACACACTAACGTATACATATATATTTCGACTCCAAATGAACCCTGAAAATTTGTAGATTCTAGGAGTTTCTCTCGAATATTGGGGCACATACGGTGAGATGGATGGGCGGACGTACACAAATGAAGTGGATTTACCTTATCTATCGAATGCCATTTAGATAGATATTAGAGGAATTTTTATGAAATGATTAGGTGCTTTTTTCCTAGAACATTTTTTTCTACACATTAATATTTGTAATACACTGTATATGGTGTAGACGAGATAATTTCAGTTATCTTGCAGAAAACATTGCTAACCAAAGTCTGTGACATTATTTCTGTCAAAGTTCTCTCCGAGGTGGTCTTTCAATAACATGCATATTGCATAATGTAAACTAGGCGTTGGCCGAAACAGATGAACTTTCAAGCGAGTAAGCGATCTTCCAGAGTTTTTTCATTCATTTGTATTTGAAGCGACCATCCAAACTATAACTGTATATACTCAGCTTTTGGTTACAAGGCCATAATGGCACATACCACAAAAACAATTTTCACTGAATACCCATGTAAACTGCATCCCTTGGGCATAAAAATTTGGATTTGCATTGTACAGACAGCATTTGGATGTATGGATACGGAATATCAAAACATATTTCAGTTTTATCTGGAAACCAATTGCATGAACTGCAAATTCCACTGAAAATGAACATGACGCTGACTGAAAATATTTATCATTTTTAGGTTTTTTCTAGGTTTTCACTACCAATATCCGAAACAGAACTATTGAAATCAAATAAATATTGTTCTTGTATGAAAAAAGCCTTTGCGGATTGCAGAATAGAACTATTTGTCAAGGGCGGTTTCTTGGAAAACAGATTGACTAGTAATCAATACAGAAATAATGTTTGCGATAAACAGAGCGAACTGTGACGTTTCAGAGAATAAATTTAACTCTTCCATCACAAACGAGAAAATTTTCAGAATTATTTTCTTCAGATTTCTCGTTATGAGACTTTTGTCAAATTGACAGTTTCATGGAATCACAGCAAAACAGATTCAATTGGTTTGAAAGTTTTTTAATTCTTTTAAGTTATTTCAGTCAAGTAGGGTTCATTTCTACAGAACAATGAGCAAAATTACTCCCCTCAATTAACAAAATGCAAAAGGCCTCTTCAGTTTTTTTTCGAATGATCTGATGATGATAAATAGTTCGCTATTTGGAGTTTTGTATGTCTCTATTCCTTAGGTTATTTTTGTGCTCCTGTTTTCTGTTTCCCCTGTATATGTATTTCCACAAATACAATTTTTTGATTTTGTTTCTCGTTAATTGGTTTGGTTTTAGTTAGCAAGGATTTCAAATCATTTTCTGATTTTAAAACCATTGTTATATTGGATTTTCTTCTGATTGTCTTGCTTCGTTGAGAAAGATACACATACAAATAGTTATCTTAATTTTTATTACAATCATCAACTCAGTGTAAAAATAGGTATGTATCGTTATGATAGAGCAATGTAATCTCATCAACTCATGAGATTCGTCAACGTGAATCGAAAAACATCAAATCGTTCCTTGAAATAAATGGATATCCTGGAGAACTTATAAATAAAACTTTTTTGAATTCAGACAAAAAATTCCCTTCCAATTATCAACCGAATCAACAGAACAACCATCATGAACAACCCAATTTATTGAATGTGATTCCTCATGTACATGAACTTTCAGAAAACAAATCAGAAGAATTGGTGCTACATTCAATATAACAATGGATTTCAAATCAATAAATGATTTGAATTCCATACTTACTAGAACCAAACCAATTGACAAAAAACAAAAATCAAAAATTGTGTTTATAGTATTTCTTGTATTTGTGGAAAGGCATTTACAGGGGAAACAGCTCGACCGTTAGATATCAGAAAAGGGTAGCACAAAAATAACCTGAGGATTAGAGACATACAACCTTACCTAATCTAACCTAAGGAATAGAGACATACAAAAATTGCCCCTTGCATTTTGTTGAATGGAGAAAGAAATTTTGCTCATTGTTCTGTAGAACCTATTTGGCTGAATTTGAGTAAAACAGAGGTAGAATTAAAAAATATTCAAACCAAGTAAATCTGTATTGCTGTAATTTCATGAAAATGTCAATTTGCCAAAAGTCTCGAAACGAAAAATTGGAAGAAAAAAATAATTCTGAAAATGTCCTCATTTTTCTGATGAGGAGAGCCAAGAATTGTACTCTGAAACGTCGCAATTTACTCTGTTTATCGTTTATGTTTTTCCTTCATTTTTCATTGGGCAATAGGTTTTCCAAGAAACTGCCCTTGACAAATAGTTCTATCCTGCAATCCGCAAGGGGGATTTCCCTAAAAAAAAACAATTTCAATTTAATTTTCAATACTTCTGTTTTAGGTATTGGGAGTGAAAATCCAGAAAAAAAAACTTATAATGATGCAAATTCCCTCCAAAATAAGCTTCAATCGATACTTAAAAATCATCGATTCAGTAAATATGCCCATCTGAAATATTACTTTCATAACATTCTCATTTAAACATATCAAGCTGGTCCGAAGTTTCAAATCATATGATCTGAAGACTTCAAAATCTTCAAAAGTTTCCACAACGATTCAGTAAATATATCCATCTGAAATTAAGTTTCATAACTTTTCCATCGAGTAAAAATTTTGTTATTATATCTCAAAATTGATTTCAGTCTATGACTGCCGAACTTTTCTATATTACCCCGTTTTATCTGTCAATATCTACTTATTCTGTCACCGTCGAAACGAACTTATCGCCCACACACATCATCTTCGATTTTGCGAAACCGCACACACTCACACCGTAAAGACCACACGAAATCAAGATTAAAAATACCAATGTCGCTTTTAAGGCGTTCATTCACAAGTAGTGCAAGGTCGTCCTTAGTAAAACCGAAATTACCTACCGCGGTTTCCGAAGTACAAAGGTGTTTTCCGGCCTTGACATTACCTGTGACTTACCGGTCCGTGCGAACTCATATATTGGAGCGTGATTTTTTTCATCGACCGCCAATAAGGTGAATGCGAGTAACCCAAACGCACCAGACAGTGCGGCGACCAATTAGTTCTAGATCGTGACGGTTCAGTGCTAGCAGGTTGTTGTTTTTTTGTAATCTGGACTTCAAGTTTATGATTGTAAGTATTTACTTTGGATTAATTTCGACATATTCATATACATCTTATCGATCGATGTTTCAGAGTGTGGTATGAACTCTGGGTGAAAATTGAATATAATGAACCATTCTTTTCAATACCCTCCGTTGCTGAAGCAATGCATTGTAATTCGAAACAAAATTCTCATATGCAATCTTTGAAATTTTTAAGCAAGTAAATAAATATACGACATTATTCGTTTGCCTGAGTGAATTGAGAAATTCGTTTTAATAATTTTCTGCCTCCCTCTGCACAATCGCAGATTCACTGAGTTTTTATTTTGTAGGTTTTTTCGGAGTTTTTACTTCCGATAACTGAAAAAAAAACTATAAAATATCGAATAAAATTGTTTTGTTTTTATGGAAAACAACCATGTGGATTTCAGTATTGAAATATTTTTGTAAAGGATAGTTTCTAGGAAAAAGGCTGTCTGATCAACAATACGTCCAGAGTACAACCTGACTCCTTCATCAGACAAACAAGAAAATTTGCAAATTATGATTATTCATTTTTTGATTTTGATTGAGATTCTCCAAGAATCACAGCAATACAGAATCACTTGGAATAAAAGTTTTTCATTTCATCCACTGTTTAAGTATTTTCAGCCAAATATGGTCCATTTATACAGAACAATGAAAATGAATTTACTCTCTCTATTCAACAAAATGCGGACTCTTTGATTTTTCTTTCCAGATAAAGGTTGATTCTCACTGTACATTCCGTAACCTCCCAGTATCCCTTCCGTATGATTTAAGTCAAAATCATCATCAATTCATTTACACGTTATAATATTTTACGGGAAGGATATTGGAAGATTACGGAATAGTGAGAATCAACTTTTATCTTGTTCCGCAATCAGTGTTTCCGTATCAACCCAATCTATCATGTTATTTTCAATGGTCAAACATACATGGTTCGCTATTCACATTTTGTTCTATAGAGAGAAAATTTCGCTGAATTCACTAAGAATAGAGATAAAAATAAAAAAACTGTCATACTAAATAAATCTGAGTTGCTGGTGTTTTTTGGAAATTTCAATTTGACAAAAGTCATTCAATAATTCTACAAATGTTCTCGTTTGTTTGATGATGGCGTCAGATTTGTACTCTGAAACGTGTAATCCGCAAGGGCGTGTCCCATGAAAACAAACTTTTATTCAATTTTTAATAGTTCTGTTGCAGATATTGGGAGTGGAAACCAATAAAAATCTACAAAATGATGGAAAATATTTTGAAAATAATCTTCAATCGATAATGAGTCCTTATATCATTGTTCCACCTGTATTTCGCATATCGGTTATGCCGATATGTAAAAATGGTTCCACCGCTTAACTTTGGAGTATTTTGGTTACTCCTTCGAATAATTTTGAATACCGTATCTACGAATCCATCTTTTGTTCTCGCTGTGTTGTAGAATGAGTTGCAAGATGATTTATTTCGTTTCTAGATTTGTTAGGACAGGCTTTACCGACTTCGAATAGTTGTCTTGAAAATATGGCAGCTGTTGGATTTTTCTGAAATTGAATACTTAATTAGAAGTAATTTTTTTGATGTGCTCCGCAGAACTGAATAATTCACTTCTGCGTGCAATTTTGCTCACCTGCTTTTGATCGGTTTTTAACTGGAGTCAACGGATATTAATATCAATGCTATAACAAATTGAACTATTTCTAAGTATTTCAATGTATGGCTATCTATGACTCCTTGTGAGCCATTCTATACTCATTCGTTAATCGTTTTCGTTCTCTCGGAAATTTTATTCGATTCTTCCTGATGTAGGAACGCAACCTGTTCGGTTTTCGGCCGATTTAGTCTTTTGTGATTTCAACTGTAATATGCCAACACGCCAAACAAGGCCTTATCGTAGCCTTTGTGGACATCTTTATATTCATTTCATCGACGTTTGAAAGTAGGCGATATAAGATCATTACTCTATCTTCTACATCCTAAATTGCTTTTTAATTTCTGCTGTATTACTTGCCAAAGTGCATTTCCATAATTCCTGGTGATTCTATTTTTCTAAAGACTATCTAATGTTTTTTTCAATTCAATTTTCAAATGAAAACCTTATCCAATATCAGGTATCTATTGGGGTTTCTGGAAACTTGTGATCACTCATCCGGGTTTGCTCCAAGTGGCAGGCTTAAGCCGCGTACAGACACGCGAGCTGAGCGGCTTGTGAGGCAAGTTAATTGGGCTGCCTCGCAAGTGTAGACGGTTTTTTGAGCGGGAGCAGAGCGGTGCGCGAGCCGCTAAACTCGATCCATCCGATGTCGGTTTTTACGGCGAGGCAAAAGCATTCGTCAGGCTCAGTTTGGACGGTAAACAAGTGTCGCAGAATGTTTTTACGACCTTTGGAGCACCCAGCTGCGTTTCGTGACGCAGACCGTCTTGTTATTCTTCATGGGCGTATCCTTTTCTTGGGAGAGTACAATTGAATTAGCGATTTAATAAATTTGCCGATCGAGATTCGAGCTTCATGAATTGTCGCGCAATTATATTGAAAATTATAATAATTACTATACGGTAGATGAATTATTCTCAGATGAACAATATCAATACCGAGTGTTAGGCACTATGGAAATTGAAACAGTTTCGAGTGAATATGGGTAACAGAGTTATGAATAATAGAATAGTGCGAACCTTATCGATCCATCATGAGATTTGAATAAACAAAGGCTTATAATTCTAGAGAGTATCGATTTCTACTCTCGAGTTTTTCGGTTGATTCACAATGAAAATATGACTTTCGTTGTCATATCATTGACAATAATTTCCTTATGTTCAATGTTTCTTGGGGATAATTTGGTCATTTTCAAATTTGCCAAAATATCAAAGTGTGCCATATGCATATGTGTTCATGAGAGTTTCATTAACAGACAAATCAAAAGCATCAAAACTCAATATTTTCAAATTAGAACCTTAATTTTTAACCTCTATATATATTTTTTTCGGTGAGGTTTATTTGGTTTGATATCTACCAACCCAATCAATTCCGAAGAACACAGCTTATGGGAGTTACAGGGTATCACAGGAATCAAGTCCACCCCCCAAAAAATTTATATTTTCCAAGATATCGTATTAAAATTTTGGATATTGATGCAGCAGATTGTTTCCCGTCGACTGAAATAATTAATGTGTCTATGACTCAAGCAGAGGACAGAAAAATTTTTGATTTTATTATATAAACTGATGTATATTTTTATATAATCGAATTATTCGTTGAATTTTGAGTGGAATACTATCGAAAAAAATAATTATTTCAACAAAAAATTTTTTTCGAGACATTTTTTTTTACCCATTGAATTCGGTCCGATAATAATGCCCGATAATAAATTTTTCCCATTATCACCAATAATTAAAATTTGATTCCTTACTATTATCCTGTGTCTAGTTTCATGAAATTTTGCACGCATATCCTCTGATCATGGATCTGGATGGAGAAAAAATTTCATTTATTTTCTAACCATGCATAAATTTTTCGATATTTTGATGAAGAATTCGATTTTATAACTTTTCACAAAATTATAAATCGTAAATTACTACTGTGTGTCCACGGATTGGGTGCCGGTAAGGTGTAAATGACGAAAAATTTTCGAGTTGCTCTGATATTCTCTAGGTTTAGAACTTATGCAATGAAAACTGTTAAGGATAAAGTACCTTTGTTTTAATTTTTGTTTGTAATGATGTTTTCTCAGCATTAAAAGTATTTTATTGTTATGAAAAATTACTACTGATATGTATTTATTTTAAAATCAGCAAAATTTTCGATCATGACAAAATATTACACGTATCGGATTAACAAAATATTCATGACCAACCTATAAAGTGTAGGTATACTGATTCATCTAAAAATTGATTCGATGTCAAAAACAAAGTGTGTTTTGATGAAAAATGTTTTCTTCATTTTTTTTGGCATTTTACTCATCAAAATATCAGAGTATCAGTTCATATGAAGAAATCGAAATTATAGTCTATTTCCTTTCAAATCGGAAGTCGTAGATACACCTTGTTTATCTTAATGGATGGAAAACAATTAGTACTATCAATGTCTGAAATATCAATCCGATGTCTTGTGAAATGAAGATTTCTTTCATGTGTGAACCTGATTCCTGTAACGCGATACGCCCATGAAAAATATCAAAACTGAAGGCATCACGGGAGGAAGCGATGTTTAGGCTGATATTATTCCTTTGATATTTTGCCGATTCCATGGGCGTACGCATAGTGATAGAGATGATAATGACATTGACTCTGGATATTCGATATTAATAATCATGATAATTCCGAGTTGTCCAAATAAAGAATGAAATGTGAATGAATTGAGAAACGGTCTCATTCGATCTCTAAACCTATCTTTTACCTATAAGCAAGGGGTTATGAGGTGGATATCTCTTATTTGAATGACCAAGGGGTTCAAATTATTAAAAGTATCAATTTCATACTCCCGATTCTTTCAGGTATTCACAATGTGCATAGCTTTTTCTTTGTCCTATCAATGACATAATGCGCACAATCTTTTATATTCCTGTGTATATATATTACTTTAACTAATAAATAAATTGAATCGAAAATAATTATATTCTGATACACATTTTTGTCCCAACCTGCGCCTCATAAAAAACTAACACCCCTAATCGGCGTATATGGACTACACTGTCTATCAACTGAGCGATGCGGTAGGTGCACGTGTGCAAGATGTTAATAAAAGTCAACCAATAAATATAACCGAAGTGGCCTATTGTAGAGCAAAAGGCACTTGATCTTGTCTTGAAGACATGGTTAATACGCTGTTATCACACTCGATATTAAAAATGATCAACGTCTGACTACGCCGCTGTACAGACTACTGGATGGATACAACCGAATGGGGCTCGCGAGCCAATGCCGGCTCGACTTGGCCTCACATCTCGCTCAAGCTTGCCTCACTGCGTCTATTTTTCCGCGAGCTGCTCATGAGCAGCTCTGCCCCCGTGTCTGTACGCGGCTTTGGAATGTTTTTACGATGTTGAGAGCACACAGCTGCGTTTCGTGACGCCATCCGTCTTGATGTTATTCATAGGCGTATCGTTTGTATGGAATAGTTCTAATGAAATAGAATTTTAATAAAAGTGCGGATCGAGCCGTGGGATATATTTTGTGGATTGAATCGTATAGGATATTTTTCCGAATAATTCTCACTGAAAGAATATATGTAATGCATAATTCGTTACTTTTCATTCTGTCAATAATCTATGATCAGAGACAAAAACGAACGATTCTCGCAGAGTTATACATATTGAAGATAATAATAATTACTTCGAGGTTGTTTATCAGATGAAAAATATCTTTAGGTATACGGTAAGCTCTTTTTTTTTTGGAATGCAACTGTAATGAAATGTTTGGGCAGATTTGTCTCTAGTATTTTGATACAAGCGTATTCATCGAGGTAGTACCTACTTTGAGTCTATGTTGATATTAACCCTAGATTATTCGGAATTTGTGCCGTAAAAACTTAGAATTAACTAAATAAACAGGAAAAAGCAACTGTAGTTGCTATTTATTTTTCTGATGGTATAGAGAGTTAAATTTGTTTTAGCCTTTGAAAAAAGCGTCAGGGTACTATGAAAAATGAAACAGTTGTGAGAGAGTATGGATAAGTGCATTCTGAATAATATAACTATGTAACTTTTCCATTCAGTATGAGCTTCGTGGGGTCACATCAGTTACTTTGAATAATCAAAGGGTTGAACGAATTCTGTTCTTGACTTTTCCGGGTGGTTCACAATGTGAGTATATATTTCGTTGTCTAATCATTGTGAATAAGCTTATAATGTACAATATTCCTATGGAATAATTCAATCATTTATCAATTTTCCGTATTTCCAACCACATTCCATGAAAACCTAGATTCCCCAATCATGCCCATTAAATAATTTTTATATATAGCATCATTCTCATTCGTCATATCAGTACACGTTGATACATATGAATTCTCGTAAAATAATAAACGTCTGTTTTACTACGCTGCTGTACGGGCTACTGGGAAGGGGCTCGCGAGCCACTGCGGCTTGACTTGGCCTCACATCTCGCTCAAGGCTGCCTCGCTGTGTCTATTTTTTCGCGAGCTGCTCATGAGCAGCTCTGCTCCCGTGTCTGTACGCAGCTTTAGGGTGCAAGAACTGTAATTCGAGTAAGCCGGGTATGTTACCTGATGAGTTTCCGAAAATCTCTACTGCCAGCTTCTTAAAAATTTCCAACACATAAATAACAACGGCCAGATAAATATGATAATCAACGCCATGGGAAAAAGGGGGTTCTTCAGATTATTCCGTGCAACTTCTCAAACATAACAATAAATCAACGAAATTGTTGAAACCTTTAACATGTGATGTCGTTATCAAGATAAATAGGGATTCATTTTGGTTTAGTATTTGATAAAATCAAATAATAAACCTAAGTGATCGACCGAGCAGAAAAAAATTTAAACCCCCCCTGAAAATTTCACAGTTTACGTTTTGGAGTATGTAGATTCGAATAAACGAATAAAAAAAATCTGAATGGAAATCCTTGAAACTTGGTGGAAAAATCGTGTGCCATTCGGGGTTGATCCTCCAAGCTTTTCAGCAGGATCGGTGTACACTAAAGGCTCTGAATGGGAGTTTGGGGGAAAAAAATTATTTCTCGAAAACCTATCCCCCAATTTTCATGAAATTTTAAATGTTGATCACTGTTCCATAACTAAACCTAAAAAATTTCACCCGGATCATTTCCGACAAGTGGTTCCTGAGTTATAAATAAAGAAAAACGCTGCAAATTTTCAATAATGTCGAAAATGAATCATAGCATTCGGTTCTAAGTTTTTGGAGTTAACAATGGTATATTGGGTTATTTAACTGAGAAAATAATAAACCTTTGTGTAAAATTTGCAGTGTTTTCATATATAGAGTAGATTCGAGAACACCACTGTGATGTGAAGTCAGGAGATCTCACTAGCAATTTAAATCGGAGTTGAATTATTCTGATGACATTTGATACAGGAATGTTATGACCAGAAGGCTTGACTTCTCGATAGAACCTCATAGAAAACTAATCTTCATATCGTTTCTCGAACAAATTAGAAAAAGGATATTTCTTATTCCATATTGTGAAGTTCATTCAAAAAGTTCAAAGTTATAATTACCTCTGAAATGTAAATCTGCGAAAGTTTGATTTCGTAATATGAGGCGCTCTTTGGTCAAGAAGTGTGTTTGCAATTATATGTATTATTGAGTCGATATATTTATTGATAGCAGAAATTGATTCATGTTGTTAGACTTCATATTTTGTTTTCGGTCTGCAATATTAATTTTTTATCAAGCACTATATACTTCCGAGTTGGGTTCCGGCGCGCTGAAAGCATATAGTTTTCAAAAATTTCGATTGAAATCAGATTTTGCGAATCTGACCACTACAAATAGTTAAGGAATAGCCCTGAAAATTCACGAATTCAAGCAGTCTCATGACAAGTAATCAATAATTTCGGACTTTATAAAACTCGGATTTTCAAACATGGTTTCGACGCGTTATCTATTGACTATGTTAGATGGATTGAATTAAGAATTATATCGCATCTCAAATTTTTGCACATTCGAAACAACCAACTCGTAAATATATTATGTTTAGTAGGAAATCAATACCTACATCGGAACTAAAAGTAAATATATCGTCACACAATATTGTTGAAAATATTTCTGCAACTAATTAATAAACTGACTCTCAAATTCATATAGGTACATATAGGCAAACAAACTTTATTATTGGTACTGAAATATAGTATTGACGTAATTTTCTTGTATTTACGTTGAACTACCAATTACATAGTTACGAATGAAACAATGGAATGAGCAATCCTTACTCTACATGCAGGTATTTTACAACTTATTACTATTGTTCACATCGAAGAAATCCATACTAAGTACTTTGAATTATCGAGCAAAAACTCAGATTACTATCTCGAAATTTTCCCTGTCTTTCTTCTCGTGCGGTAGCGTTCACTGCAGTAGGATAGATAGACATAATTGATCTGAACTTCAAATTTGTTCAGCAGTATGTCGAGCAATACTGTTTCACTCTTTCCAAGAACGATCGCAGAATTAGAATTTTTGTTCTCTGAAGTAAGTTGTGATAATAGAGCCAACCCACGTTTGTACCTTATCCAACTTAACTAGCCATATATGACATTATCGGCATAGTATTGTTCGCTTGTCGAAACATAGTATTCCATCATTCGAATGGTTGAATTGCAAAGAATTCGGTCCAACCGTGAACACATTCACTTTCGAAGGAATTAGCAGATTGACTCAGAAAACGTGAGGTACATTTTCAGCACGAAAGGTTTCATTTCGTTAATCGTTTTAGTTTTTTTCCATTTGGAAGAATACAGACCCGATGAAGGTGGGAGCGAATTGTGTATTTATGTAACATAATCACTAAAATTTTCACACTCAACGTCATATAGATCCTATCTACGAGCATACAAAAATAATACGAAATATGAATATTTCGAGAAATGTTCAACGGTGCGAAAAATGAGAAATTTCCGTATAATTATTAAATATTGATTACTGAATTATTTCATAAATCAGATTCAAAGCTATCCAACGAGAAGAATAATACATCATTATGTGGAAATCGAACGAAACTAGTACTGTGATTAATTATGAAAATACAATTACTTGTTTTTATGCTGAAAATTCCGGGAAAAAAAATGATTTCACATTTTACCATAACCCATGTTCATATTAAGTTTCAGTTTATGATTTTTGACTTTCTATTCTACAAGTCAATTTCAAGGAAACCAGATGGTTTGGTCCTAATGTCTGCAGTTCTCGAACTTTCAGCCAAGAATAGTCTTAAATTACCGGATTTGATGAACTGATGAAAAACCTAATGCGAAT